>JASCIT010000010.1:21176557-22430722 GCA_036711955.1 Digitonthophagus gazella
AAAGCGGAAATTTTGACTGTTTCTTCAAAGACCCAGTGTACACACGAAGGGTTAACAAGATAAATGCGTTACCTGATATCAGCTGAATGATTTTTTTTTCAGATTTTTGTCTTTTAGATTTTACAAAAAAATATAGATATTAACCCGGTGTGTGTATACTATATTTTTTGAGACATGGTGTGTATACTGGGTTTTTTAGGGAACAGGCATGTTTTCAAAGTTTTCTAGGCTTTCAAAAATTCTAGAGCAATTCTGGGTTACTTACTGAAGCGTCTACTATATGGCCAAGCAGTTACCAAATTCAAAAGTTTAAAATTGTTGTCAATAAAAATGAAACAATGGTCTGAATCGTCTGAAAAGTCAGAAAAGCGGAAATTTTGACTGTTTCTTCAAAGACCCAGTGTACACACGAAGGGTTAACAAGATAAATGCGTTACCTGATATCAGCTGAATGATTTTTTTTTCAGATTTTTGTCTTTTAGATTTTACAAAAAAATATAGATATTAACCCGGTGTATGTATACTATATTTTTTGAGACACGGTGTGTATACTGGGTTTTTTAGGGAACGGGCATGTTTTCAAAGTTTTCTAGGCTTTCAAAAATTCTAGAGCAATTCTGGGTTACTTACTGAAGCGTCTACTATATGACCGAGCAGTTACCAAATTCAAAAGTTTAGAACTGTTGTCAATAAAAATGAGACAATGGTCTGAATCGTCTGAAAAGTCAGAAAAGCGGAAATTTTGACTGTTTCTTCAAAGACCCAGTGTACACACGAAGGGTTAACAAGATAAATGCGTTACCTGATATCAGCTGAATGATTTTTTTTTCAGATTTTTGTCTTTTAGATTTTACAAAAAAATATAGATATTAACCCGGTGTGTGTATACTATATTTTTTGAGACACGGTGTGTATACTGGGTTTTTTAGGGAACAGGCATGTTTTCAAAGTTTTCTAGGCTTTCAAAAATTCTAGAGCAATTCTGGGTTACTTACTGAAGCGTCTACTATATGGCCAAGCAGTTACCAAATTCAAAAGTTTAAAATTGTTGTCAATAAAAATGAAACAATGGTCTGAATCGTCTGAAAAGTCAGAAAAGCGGAAATTTTGACTGTTTCTTCAAAGACCCAGTGTACACACGAAGGGTTAACAAGATAAATGCGTTACCTGATATCAGCTGAATGATTTTTTTTCAGATTTTTGTCTTTTAGATTTTACAAAAAAATATAGATATTAACCCAGTGTGTGTATACTATATTTTTTGAGACACGGTGTGTATACTGGGTTTTTTAGGGAACGGGCATGTTTTCAAAGTTTTCTAGGTTTTCAAAAATTCTAGAACAATTCTGAGTTACTTATTGAAGCGTCTACTGTATAGCCGAGGAGCTACCAAATTCAAAAGTTTAAGACTGTTGTTAATAAAAATGAAACAATGGTCTGAAAAGTCAGAAAAACGGAAATTTTGACTGTTTCTTCAAAGAAGAAACAGTCAAGAGTTAAGAAGATAAATACATTACCTGATATCATATTAGCAGAAGGTGTGGGTAACCTAAATTGGGACTCGAGGTATTTCGGTAGGAACGTGTATAAACCAGCTATTGGAAGGATGTGCAGCACGCTGCTGGCAGTGCGAAACATGAGGATGTCGTTTTTGAGCAGTCTTTTAACGGTTTTCGGAAAGTCTGAAAAGAAAAAAAAAATAAAGGAATACATTTTATTTCTATTTAACTATTTAAATAGTTTATAGTTTTTGAGTGGCAGAAAAAAAGGACAAGGATAGTGTGGTGGTCGCTTAAGATCAATTGACGCGATCGGCGGGGCCGAGCAATTGCGTAAAACGGCCGTCTGGGGCCACGCCAATCGGCCGGGGCCGTTCGGCCGGCAATTATAACTCGATTACGCGTCTCCGTATGCAGTTGACCGGCCAATAGAACGGTAAACGAGATACGCAGCAGACGGCGACCATTTGTCGAATACTAAGCACCGTTGCGTCACTAATGAAATTGTTTTTCAGCGGCTCACCTCTGATGCTCGGGTGCTTCCTCCCCGACCGCTGTAACCGCGGCGCCGGTCTACCCGTTGGTAACCTCTTCGGAAATGAAAACATCGCAAACGATGATAAAATTAACAATCCAGATATTACAACCAAACCTATAAATAGAATTAAACAATTAGTCTTGATTACACAATCAAGTTTAATCTTAACGTGACGTTAATTAAAATGAGAATAATTTAATTTAATTAAAATATTTACCTAACCACCAAGCGCCAACCCATCTTGGATCGTTTGTTTCAATTTTTGGATCAACGGAAAGATCCGCGTAAACGCTAGTACATAAAGAACCGACGATAAATCCTAAAGCAGGTCCCAATATCCTAACGCCTATAGTTATGGCAAAGTATAAAGGAGACTCTCTGCTAGCGACGTTATCATCCATATAAGGAATTCCTAAAGTATAAACGGCAGTTTGTCCCATTCCGACGCCGAGTAAACTAATGAAGAATATGGCTAGGACGATTTTCGTGACCGTGGGTTCTATCCGCGGCTCCAAAAGTCGTATATCGTTGAACCCCTGATGGAAATCGTACCTGCCGCTGGTCCCATTGAAGAAAGGGTCGTCGTAAATGCTTTTATTGAAGGCGTTGCACGTGTCCGGTTCGTTAGGCATTCCCGTGAGATCGTTAGAGTCCATGATCTGCTTCCCGTAGATGAAATGAGGTAGAGAACAAGTAAAAGACGATATGGCGAAGAGTACCATGCCCCAAGCTATCCACTTGGGCCTGTGCCCTTGTCCCCCGTAATAAGTCAGTAGTAAAGACGAACCGATCTGTCCGATTTCGGTAGCGCTCATGATGATTCCGGTGATCTTCGATTGGATTTGAAAAAGTTTCTCGATCGTGGTGATCGCGCTCACGAAGTACGTATGGTACATCCCTTGTAAAACCCACGCCAGACAGAACACCGTGAGGAACATCTGCTTGGAGGCGAATTTTTGGAGCCAGGAGGGCGCGCAAGGCCCCAATCCGCATTCGGTATCGCTATCGTCGCAGGTGTCGCTATCGGTCGCCACCGTAAAACACTGCGACTTCACACTTCCGGTTTGATCGGTGAGGGCTGTTTGCTCTTCGGCCATCTCCATCGCTACCGCGTTGCCGTTTGTCGACTTATCGTTACTGTTCTTGTCCGCGTTACGCATCTTCCACATCTTGGTCAGCCCTTTTTTTATTGCACTGCTTTGTCACGCCCTCGTTCGGTGATTTTCTCTTTTGCCTGCCTTCGACCTGAGCGTTACTTCTGAGAACATCGATAAAAACGAAATCGTTGAACAAACAATTTTTGTAAATTTTCGTAAATAATTGAGCAAAAAATTTTTGTTCATTTTTGTAAACCATTGAGCAAAAAATTTTTTTAATTTTTGGTCAAGCATTGAGCAAAAAATTTTTCTATATTTTTGTAAATCATTGAGCAAAAAATTTTTGTAAATTTTTGTAAATTTTCGTAAATCGTTGAGCAAAAAATTGTTGTATATTTTTGTAAATAATTGAGCAAAAAATTTTTGTTCATTTTCGTAAATCATTGAGCAAAAAATTTTTGTAAATTTTCGCCCTCGTTCGGTGATTTTCTCTTTTGCCTGCCTCCGACCTGAGCGTTACTTTTGAGAACATCGATAAAAATGAAATCGTTGAGTGATCAAAAAATGTTTGTAAATTTTCGTAAATAATTGAGCAAAAAATTTTTGTTAATTTTTGTAAATCATTGAGCAAAAAATTTTTGTAAATTTTCGTCCTCGTTCGGTGATTTTCTCTTTTGCCTGCCTCCGACCTGAGAGTTACTTCTGAGAACATCGATAAAAACGAAATCGTTGAGTGATCAAAAAATGTTTGTAAATTTTCGTAAATAATTGAGCAAAAAATTTTTGTTAATTTTTGTAAATCATTGAGCAAAAAATTTTTTGTAAATTTTTGTAAATTTTCGTAAATCGTTGAGCAAAAAATTTTTGTATATTTTTGTAAATAATTGAGCAAAAAATTTTTGTTAATTTTTGTAAATCATTGAGCAAAAAATTTTTGTAAATTTTAGCCCTCGTTCGGTGATTTTCTCTTTTGCCTGCCTCCGACCTGAGCGTTACTTCTGAGAACATCGATAAAAACGAAATCGTTGAGTGATCAAAAAATGTTTGTAAATTTTCGTAAATAATTGAGTAAAAAATTTTTGTTAATTTTTGTAAATCATTGAGCAAAAAATTTTTGTAAATTTTAGCCCTCGTTCGGTGATTTTCTCTTTTGCCTGCCTCCGACCTGAGCGTTACTTCTGAGAACATCGATAAAAACGAAATCGTTGAGTGATCAAAAAATGTTTGTAAATTTTCGTAAATAATTGAGCAAAAAATTTTTGTTCATTTTTGTAAATCATTGAGCAAAAAATTTTTGTTAATCTTCCTAAATCATTGAGCAAAAAATTTTTATAAATTTTTGTAAATCATTGAGCAAAAAATTTTTGTAAATTTTCGTAAATCGTTGTGCAAAAAATTTTTGTATATTTTTGTAAATAATTGAGCAAAATTTTTTTGTACATTTTCGTAAATCATTAAGCAACAATTTTTTGTATATTTTTGTAAATCATTGAGCAAAAAATTTTTGTTAATTTTCCTAAATCATTGAGGAAAAAATTTTTATAAATTTTTGTAAATTATTGAGCAAAAAATTTTTGTTAATTTTTGTAAATCGTTGAGCAGAGAATTTTTGTAAATTTAAGTAGAATTACGATTTATAATCTTTCTTAAAAAATCGACCAACTTTAAAAAATCACCCAGACTTTATTTATTGAAACTGAATAATTTTTTTTGAAAAAAAGAATAATTTTTGGTTTAAATGAAAGATAAAAGATTCTAATTTGAATTAAAAAGGACGGATCTTTCCTAATTCTTACCAAAAAAATAAAAAAAAAAATTAAATTTGGTGAAAATTTTTGACAGTTCTAACCAAACTTTTTTTAAAAAATCACCCAACTTTAAAAAATCGTCCAGACTTCATTTCTGAAGATTAAGGAATAATTTTTGGTTTAAATAAAAGAAAAAAGATTCTATTTTGATTTAAAAAAGGCAGATTTTTTATAATTATTACCAAAAAAAATTAAAAAAATTCCCAAAGTTGGTAAAATTTTTTTGACAGTTCTAATCAAACTTTTTTAAAAAATCACCAAACTTTAAAAAAATCACCCAGACTTCATTTCTGAAGATTAAGGAATGATTTTTGGTTTAAATAAAAGAAAAAAGATTCTATTTTAATTTAAAAAAGGCAGATTTTTTATAATTATTACCAAAAAAATTAAGAAAATTCCCAAAGTTGGTAAAAACTTTTTACGGTTTTAACCCAACTTTTTAAAAAAAAATCGACCAACTTTAAAAAATCACTGAGACTTTATTTTTTGGAATTAGAGATTGATTTTTGGTTTAAATTAAAACTAAAAGATTCTATTTTCTTCTTCTTAAAGTTGGAAAATTTTTTTGACAGATTACTAACCTAACTTAAAAAAAAAATCACCCAACTTTAAAAAATCGCTTAGAGTTTATTTTTGAAGATTAAGGAAAGATTTATGGTTTAAATAAAAGAAAAAAGATTCTATTTTGATTTAAAAAAGGCAGATTTTTTATAATTATTACCAAAAAAATTAAAAAAACTCCCAAAGTGGGTAAACATTTTTAACGGTTTTAACCTAACTTTTTTCAAAAAATCGACCAACTTTAAAAAAATCGACCAACTTTAAAAAATCGTCCAGACTTTATTTATGAAGATTAAGGAATGATTTTTGGTTTAAATGAAAACAAAAGATTCTATTTTGATTTAAAAAAGGCAGATTTTTTATAATTATTACCAAAAAAATTAAAAAAATTCCCAAAGTTGGCAAAAATTTTTCACGGTTTTAACCCAACTTTTTTAAAAAAATCGACCAACTTTAGAAAATCACCCAGACTTCATTTCTGAAGATTAAGGAATGATTTTTGGTTTAAATAAAAGAAAAAAGATTCTATTTTGATTTAAAAAAGGCAGATTTTTTATAATTATTACCAAAAAAAAATTAAAAAAGTCCCAAAGTGGGTAAAAATTTTTTACGGTTTTAACCTAACTTTTTTCAAAAAAATCGACCAACTTTAAAAAAATGGACCAACTTTAAAAAATCGTCCAGACTTTATTTATGAAGATTAAGGAATGATTTTTGGTTTAAATAAAAGAAAAAAGATTCTATTTTGATTTAAAAAAGGCAGATTTTTTATAATTATTACCAAAAAAATCAAAAAAATTGCCAAAGTTGGTAAAATTTTTTTACGGTTTTAACCTAACTTTTTTCAAAAAATCACCCAACTTTAAAAAAATCGACCAACTTTAAAAAATCGTCCACACTTTATTTATGAAAATTAAGGAAAGATTTTTGGTTTAAATAAAAGAAAAAAGATTCTATTTTGATTTAAAAAAGGCAGATTTTTTATAATTATTACCAAAAAAATTAAAAAAATTCCTAAAGTTGGTAAAAATTTTTTACGGTTTTAACCTAACTTTTTTCAAAAAATCACCCAACTTTAAAAAAATCGACCAACTTTAAAAAATCGTCCAGACTTAATTTCTGAAGATTAAGGAAAGATTTTTGGTTTAAATAAAGGAAAAAAGATTCTATTTTGATTTAAAAAAGGCAGATTTTTTATAATTATTATCAGAAAAATTAAAAAAATTCCCAAGGTTGGTAAAAATTTTTTGACAGTTCTAACCAAACTTTTTTAAAAAATCACCCAACTTTAAAAAAATCACCCAGACTTCATTTCTGAAGATTAAGGAATGATTTTTGGTTTAAATAAAAGAAAAAAGATTCTATTTTGATTTAAAAAAGGCAGATTTTTTATAATTATTATCAAAAAAATTTTAAAAATTCCCAAAGTTGGTAAAAATTTTTTA
Source organism: Digitonthophagus gazella (assembly GCA_036711955.1). Taxonomy (NCBI): domain Eukaryota; kingdom Metazoa; phylum Arthropoda; class Insecta; order Coleoptera; family Scarabaeidae; genus Digitonthophagus; species Digitonthophagus gazella. The sequence continues at coordinate 21,183,506 of JASCIT010000010.1, forward strand.
CGGTTTTAACCAAACTTTTTTTAAAAAATCATCCAACATTAAAAAATCACCCAACTTTAAAAAATCACCTAGAGTTTATTTATGAAGATTAAGGAATGATTTTTGTTAATTTTCCTAAATCATTGAGGAAAAATTTTTTATAAATTTTTGTAAATCATTGAGCAAAAAATTTTTAGAAATTTTTGTAAATCGAAAAGCAGAGAATTTCTGTAAATTTAAGTAGGATTACGGTTTATAATCAAGTTTTTTTTAAAAAGGTCAATCGGCGTAGAGATTTTTTTTATGTATCTATAAATAGTGTGAACTTTCTCCGAAATGTAAACCAGATAAGAAACGAAAAAAAAAATGTAAACGAAAGAACGAATGCATTTGGGTGTTTTCATTTTTGGAGTAATATGTAAATCGATACAATCATTGTAAGAGGTGATTATTAAAACGGTCGATTCGGTGTGGAGAAGAGGGAAGTGTAACGCGATTGTTAAGGCGATTTTCCAATTAAATTCGGTCTTACGAAAGAGTTAAATGAAAAAATGACTGGCCTAAACCGTTCGGGTTTAAACCGTTCGGGTTTAAAACGTTCGGGTTTAAAACGTTTGGGTTCCAACGGAGAGGAGAGGTCTGAAAGGGGCCGAGACTGCGGGGTAAATATTTGCGCATAAAAGGAGAAAGCAGGACGTATTTTCGCGTTCGCGTTATCTGTTGTTTATAGTCTGATAAAAAATAAATGCCATTATCTTTATTCCCGTTGAAGTCGTTCGCGGGAGAAAAGGGTGATCAAATAAGCGTAGTTATTGGGCGCCGACCTATATATTTAAAACGTTTTCTCCCGTTACGTAGTAAACAAAGCCGTATTTTTTCGCGAATTTCATTTTATCCGGGCAGTCAAAACAAGTGTAATCTCTCGAGGCGGCAAATATTTGCTAGAGATAAAAAAAAGGAGGGCGTCGAATGAGGAGAAAGGAGGATTTTTCGTGAAGAGAGAAAGGCGTTCGAAAATCGTCTCACCTCCGGCCCGTTTCCAAATCTTCGAATCCGTATTTAGTATCTGTATTCGTACTCAGTATCTGTATTCGTATTCAGTATCTGTATTCGTATCTGTATTCGTATCCGTATCCGAAAGAGTCTCGAACACTACTAATTAAAAATTACAAACCGAGATACACTTCTCGGCCCGGTTTATCTTCGTTCGCATTGTCGCCAATTGCGTCCGTACCAAAATTAAACCGAGATGAATTATTCAGAGGTCCTCTTTAATATGTATCGCGCGCGATTACCATATAGGAAACTGATGGTCCTCGATTTTTATAAATATTTAAGCACGTCGCCAGATCGCCCCCACCCGTTCGCCCGGAGAGATGAGTTAAAAAGCCGGCAACTTTCTACAAATGACGAGGGAAATCTACCCGATAAATATTAAAAGGCCGGCGATTTGCATGCGCGAAATTTCAATGCAAAAATTCCGTATTCCGAACGTGCGCGTGAACTACTTGTACTCCCTCACGTCCAACCACCTACCAACTATCCAATCGATCCAACCGATTCGACCGTTGACTATCAATACGTAGGTTAGAAACAAGGCGTTAGAAAACGAGTATTGCAAAAATTTCACTTTTTAACTTCTCTTTAAAGATTCACTTATAAAGAAAAAATTCGTTTTTACCTCTCAAAAAATCTTTTTTAAAAAATCGACCAACTTTAAAAAATCGACCAAATTTAAAAAATCGTCCAGACTTTATTTATGAAGATTAAGGAATGATTTTTGGTTTAAATGAAAGACAAAAGATTCTATTTTGATTTAAAAAAGGCAGATTTTTTATAATTACTACCAAAAAAATTTAAAAAATTCCCAAAGTTGGTAAAAATTTTTAACGGTTTTAACCCAACTTTTTTCAAAAAAATCGACGAACTTTAAAAAATCACTGAGACTTTATTTTTTGGAATTAGAGATTGATTTTTGGTTTAAATTAAAGCTAAAAGATTCTATTTTGAGGTCAAAAAGGGAGATTTTTTATAATTACTACCAAAAAAATTAAAAAAATTCCCAAAGTTGATAAAAAATCTTAACGGTTTTAACCTAACTTTTTTTAAAAATCGACCAATTTTAAAAAATCACCTAGAGTTTATTTATGAAGATTAAGGAATGATTTTTGATTTAAATAAAAGACAAAAGATTTTCTTTTGAGGTCAAAAAGGGAGATTTTTTATAATTACTACCAAAAAAATTAAAAAAATTCCCAAAGTTGGTAAAAATTTTTAACGTTTTTAACCCAACTTTTTTCAAAAAAATCGACCAACTTTAAAAAATCACCGAGACTTTATTTTTTGGAATTAAAGAATAATTTTTGGTTTAAGTGAAAGATAAAAGATTCTAATTTGAATTAAAAATGACAGATCTTTCCTAATTCTTACCAAAAAAATTAAAAAAAAAATTAAAGTTGGTGAAAATTTTTGAGTTCTAACCAAACTTTAGAAACTTTTTAAAAAATCACACAATTTTAAAAAATCACCTAGTTTATTTATGAAGATTAAGGAAAGATTTTTTGGTTAAATGGGACTTCAAAACTAGAATGTTTTAAGTTTCATTTAGAAAAAAAATCAAATCAAAATATTTAAAATTCAATTTTTTATGAATTTTTTAACTTTTGTAACCTAAAAAATTTTATCAACTTTAAAAATTTTTTTAATTTTTTTGATAAGATTTAGAACAAATCGGTCTTTTTTAATTAAAACTAGAATGTTTTAAGTTTTATTTAGAAAAAGAATCAAATCAAAATCTTTGAAAATGAACTTTTGGCGATTTTTTAAAGTTGATCGATTTTTCTAAGTTAGGTTAAAAGTCTCAATAAATTTTTTAACAACTTTGAAATTTTTTTTAATTTTTTTAACTACATTTAGGAGCAAATCGGTCTTTTTTGATATTAGTATAAAACTAGAATGTTTTAAGTTTTATTTAGAAAAAAAATCTAACCAAAATCTTCAAAAATGAATTTTTGATGAATTTTTAAACTTAATTGTTTTAAGTTAGAAAAGTGTAAAAAATTTTTCCAACTTTGAAAATTTTTTTAATTTTTTTGACAACATTTAGAACAAAACAGTCTTTTTTAATCAAAACTAGAATGTTTTAAGTTTCATTTAGAAAAAAATCAGCTCAAAGTATTTAAAATTGAGTTTTTTATGAATTTTTTAAAAATGATTGAATTTTTAAAGTTATATTAAGACAACTTTTCATCATTATAGACAAACGACTATTGCAAAAATTTCACTTTTTAACTTCTCTTTAAAGATTCACTTATAAAAAAAAATTCGTTTTTACCTCTCAAAAAATCTTTCTTAAAAATCGACCAACTTTAAAAAATCACCCAGACTTCATTTATTGGAATTATAGAAAAATTTTTGGTTTAAATAAAAGATAAAAGATTGTAATTTGAATTAAAAAGGACGGATCTTTCCTAATTCTTACTAAAAAAATTAAAAAAAAAATTAAAGTTTGTGAACATTTTTGACAGTTCTAACCAAACTTTAGAAACTTTTTAAAAAAATCACCCAACTTTAAAAAATCACCTAGAGTTTATTTATGAAGATTAAGGAATGATTTTTGGTTTAAATGAAACTTCAAAGATTCTGCTTTGAATTTAAAAAGACAGGTTAGTTCTAATTATTATCAAAAAAATTAAAAAAAATTCTTAAAGTTGGAAAAATTTGTTGACAGGTGACTAACCTAACTTAAAAAAAAAATCGAGCAACTTTAAAAAATCGTCCAGACTTTATTTATGAAGATTAAGGAAAGATTTTTGGTTTAAATGAAAGACAAAAGATTCTATTTTGATTTAAAAAAGGCAGATTTTTTATAATTACTACCAAAAAAATTAAAAAAATTCCCAAAGTTGGTAAAAATTTTTAACGGTTTTAACCCAACTTTCTTTAAAAAATCGACCAACTTAAAAAAAATCGACCAACTTTAAAAAATCGTCCAGATTTCATTTCGGAAGATTAAGGAATGATTTTTGGTTTAAATAAAAGAAAAAAGATTCTATTTTGATTTAAAAAAGGCAGATTTTTTATAATTATTACCAAAAAAATTAAAAAATTCACAAAGTTGGTAAAAATTTTTAATGGTTTTAACCCAACTTTTTTTAAAAAAATCGACCAACTTTAAAAAATCACTGAGACTTTATTTTTTGGAATTAGAGATTGATTTTTGGTTTAAATTAAAGCTAAAAGATTCTATTTTCAATTAAAAGTGATATTTTTTTCCCAATAATAAGAAATAGCTTAATTTAACTTAAAATTGTGAAATTTATTCTAAAATTTTTTAAAATCGTCGAATTTCATCTAAAATTTCGTCCAATTTCATATAAACTTGTCTAAAATTGTTGAATTTCGTCTAAATTTACCTAAAATTTTTTAATTTCGTTTAAAAGATAATATAAAATTGTGAAATTTCGTCTGAAACTTTCTAAAATCGTCGAATTTCATCTAAAATTTTACCAAATTTCATATAAAATTGTCTACAATTATTGAATTTCGTTTAATTTCATCTAAAATTCTCGAATTTCATTAAAAAAATAACTTAATTTAGATTGTAATTGTGAAATTTCGTCCAAAAATTTCCTAAAATCGTCGAATTTCGCCAAAAATTTTATCAAATTTCTTGTAAAATTGTCTAAAATCATTAAATTCCGTTTAATTTCATCTAAAATTTTCGAATTTTATTTTAAAAAAATAACTTAATTTAGCTTATAATAGTGAAATTTCGTTCAAAAATTTCCTAAAATCGTCGAATTTCGCCAAAAATTTCATCATTTCATCAAATTTCGTGTAAAATTGTCTAAAATCATTAAATTCCGTTTAATTTCATCTAAAATTTTCGAAATTCATTAAAAAATAACTTAATTTAGCTTATAATTGTGAAATTTCGTCCAAAAATTTCCTAAAATCGTCGAATTTCACCAAAAATTTCATCAAATTTCATATGAACTTGTCTAAAATCATTAAATTCCGTTTAATTTCATCTAAAATTTTCGAATTTCATTAAAAAATAACTTAATTTAGCTTATAATTGTGAAATTTCGTCCAAAAATTTCTTAAAATCGTCGAATTTCGCCAAAAATTTCATCATTTCATCAAATTTCGTGTAAAATTGTCTAAAATCGTTAAATTCCGTTTAATTTCATCTAAAATTTTCGAATTTCATTAAAAAATAACTTAATTTAGCTTAAAATTGTGAAATTTCGTCCAAAAATTTCCTAAAATCGTCGAATTTCGCCAAAAATTTCATCAAATTTCGTCTAAAACTATCTAAAATCATTAAATTTCGTTTAATTTCATCTAAAATTTTCGAACTTAATTAAAAAATAACTTAATTTATCTCATAATTGTGAAATTTCGTCCAAAAATTTCCTAAAATCGTCGAATTTCGCCAAAGCTTCATCAAATTTCGTGTAAAATTGTCTAAAATCATTAAATTCCGTTTAATTCCATCTAAAATGATCGAATTTCATTAAAAAAATAACTTAATTTTGCTTATAATTGTGAAATTTCGTCCAAAAGTTTCCTAAAATCGTCGAATTTCGCTAAAAATTTCATCAAATTTCTTGTAAGATTGTCTAAAATCATTAAATTTCGTTTAATTTAATCTAAAATCATTAAATTTCGTTTAATTTCATCTAAAATTTTCGAATTTCTAGTTAAATTTTCATTGATAAAGATGTGGGTTGAAACTTGACTATCAGGGGTGGACAAACTCCAAAAAAGGAAAAATGAGATTTCAGGGGTGGCAAATTTCTTCGAGGGAGATTTTAAAGGTTGACAAACTTTGCTGAAGGACATTTCAGGAGTTGTCAAACTTTCTAGAAACCAAATTCAAAGATAAGTAAACCTTTTATTTCTCAAACGGGCTTCAGGGGTGGGAAAACCTGGTCGAGAGACATTTCAAAGGTTTGCAAACTTCGTAGAAACCTGATTCAAGGATAAGTAAACTCTCAATTTTTAAAACGGGCTTCAGGAATGAACAAACCTCGTCTAGAGACATTTTAGGGATTGACAAACTCGATTCAAGTATAAGTAAACTTTCGATTTTTCAAACGGACTTTAAGGGTGAGCAAACCTCGTCGAAATACATTTTGAAGGTTGGCAAAACTTGTCAAGCGAGATTTTAGATGTTGACAAATTTTGTTGAGGGACATTTCAAGGATTGTCAAATTTTCTAGAAACCAAATTCAGGGATAAGTAAACCCTCTATTTCTCAAACAGGCTTCAGGGGTGGGAAAACCTCGTCGAGAGACATTTCAAAGATTTGCAAACTTCGTAGAAACCTGATTTAAAGATAAGTAAACTCTCAAATTTTCAAACGGGCTTCAGGGATGGGCAAACCTCATCGAGAGACATTTTAGGGATTGACAAACTCGATTCAAGGATAAGTAAACCTTTGATTTTTCAAACGGACTTTAAGGGTGAGCAAACCTCGTCGAAATACATTTTAAAGGTTGGCAAAACTTGTCGAGTGAGATTTTAGGGGTTGACAAATTTTGTTGAGGGAGATTTCAAGGGTTGTCAAATTTTCTAGAAATCAAATTCAAGGATAAGTAAACTCTCTATTTCTCAAACAGGCTTCAGGGGTGGGAAAACTTCGTCAAGAGACATTTCAAAGGTTTGTAAACTTCGTAGAAACCTGATTCAAGGATAAGTAAACTCTCAATTTTTCAAACGGGCTTCAGGGATGAACAAACCTCATCGAGAGACATTTTAGGGATTGACAAACTCGATTCAAGGATAAGTAAACCTTCGATTTTTCAAACGGACTTTAAGGGTGGGCAAACCTCGTCGACATACATTTTAAGGGTTGGCAAAACTTGTCGAGAAATATTTCAGGTATTTGGCAAACTTTATGGAAACCCGATTCAAGGATATGTAAATCCTCAAATTTTTAAACTGACTTCAGAGGTGGGCAAAACTCGTCGAAAGACATTTCAGGGGTTGGCAAACTTTGGAAAACACCTATTCAAGAATAAGTAAAAAGTTGATTTTTCAAACGAACTTCAAAGGTGGGTAAATCTCATCGAGAGACATTTCAGAGGTTGACAAACTTTGTAAAAACTCGATTAAAGGATAAATAAACCCTTGATTTTTCGAAATGACTTCAGCGGTGGGCGAAACTTATCGAAATACATTTTAAGGGTTGGCAAAACTTGTCGAGAGGTATTTCAGGTATTTGGCAAACTTTATAGAAATCAGATTCAAGGATATGTAAACCCTCAAATTTTTAAACTGACTTCAGAGGTGGGTAAAACTCGTCGAAAGACATTTCAGGGGTTGGCAAACTTCGGAAAACTCCGATTCAAGGATAAATAAACCCTCGATTTTTCAAACGAACTTCAAAGGTGGGTAAATCTCATCGAGAGACATTTCAGAGGTTGACAAACTTTGTAAAAACCCGATTAAAGGATAATTAAACCCTTGATTTTTTTAACTGACTTCAGGGGTGGGCGAAACTTATCGAAATACATTTTAAGGGTTGGCAAAACTTGTCGAGAGATATTTCAGGTATTTGGCAAACTTTATAGAAACCAGATTCAAGGATATGTAAACCCTCAAATTTTTAAACTGACTTCAGAGGTGGGCAAAACTTGAAAGACATTTCAGGGGTTGGCAAACTTCGAAAAACTCCGATTCAAGGATAAATAAACCCTCGATTTTTCAAACGAACTTCAAAGGTGGGTAAATCTCATCGAGAGACATTTCAGAGGTTGACAAACTTTCTAGAAACCCGATTAAAGGATAAATAAACCGTCGATTTTTAAACTGACTTCAGGGGTGGGCGAAACTTATCGAAATACATTTTAAGGGTTGGCAAAACTTGTCGAGAGGTATTTCAGGTATTTGGCAAACTTTATAGAAATCAGATTCAAGGATATGTAAACCCTCAAATTTTTAAACTGACTTCAGAGGTGGGCAAAACTCGTCGAGAGACATTTCAGGGGTTGGCAAACTTTGGAAAACTCCGATTCAAGAATAAGTAAAAAGTTGATTTTTCAAACGACCCACAAGGGTGAGCAAAACCTCATCGAGAGACATTTCAGAGGTTGACAAACTTTGTAAAAACTCGATTAAATGATAAATAAACCCTTGATTTTTCGAACTGACTTCAGGGGTGGACGAAACTCGTCGAGAGACATTTTAAGGGTTGGCAAAACTAGTCGAGAGATATTTTAGATATTTGGCAAACTTTATAGAAACCCGATTCAAGGATATGTAAACCCTCAAATTTTTAAACTGACTTCAGAGGTGGGTAAAATTCGTCCAAAGACATTTCAGGGGTTGGCAAACTTCGGAAAACTCCGATTCAAGAATAAGTAAAAACTCGATTTTTCAAACGAACATCAAAGGTGGGCAAACCTCATCGAGAGACATTTCAGAGGTTGACAAACTTTGTAAAAACTCGATTAAAGGATAAATAAATCCTTGATTTTTCGAACTGACTTCAGGGGTGGGCGAAACTTATCGAGAGACATTTTAAGGGTGGGCAAACCTTGTCGAGGGACATTTTAAGGGTTGGCAAAACTAGTCGAGAGATATTTTAGGTATTTGGCAAACTTTATAGAAACTCGATTCAAGAATATGTAAACCCTCAAATTTTTAAACTGACTTCAGAGGTGGGCAAAACTCGTCGAAAGACATTTCAGGGGTTGGCAAACTTCGAAAAACTCCGATTCAAGGATAAATAAACCCTCGATTTTTCAAACGAACTTCAAAGGTGGGTAAATCTCATCGAGAGACATTTCAGATGTTGACAAACTTTGTAAAAACTCGATTAAAGGATAAATAAACCCTTGATTTTTCGAACTGACTTCAGGAGTGGGCGAAACTCGTCGAAATACATTTTAAGGATTGGCAAAACTAGTCGAGATATTTTAGGTATTTGGCAAACTTTATAGAAACCCGATTCAAGGATATGTAAACCCTCAAATTTTTAAACTGACTTCAGAGGTGGGCAAAGCTCGTCGAAAGACATTTCAGGGGTTGGCAAACTTCGGAAAACTCCGATTCAAGGATAAATAAACCCTCGATTTTTCAAACGAACTTCAAAGGTGGGTAAACCTCATCGAGAGACATTTCAGAGGTTGACAAACTTTGTAAAAACTTGATTAAAGGATAAATAAACCCTTGATTTTTCGAACTGACTTCAGGGGTGGGCAAAACTCGTCGAGAGACATTTTAAGGGTTGGCAAACCTTGTCGAAAGACATTTTAGAGATTGACAAATTTCGTAGAAACTCGATTCAAGGATTAATAAATTTTCGATTTTTCGAACTGACTTTAGGGGTGGGCAAAACTCGTCGAAAGACATTTTAAGGGTTGGCAAACCTTGTCGAGAGACATTTTAGAGATTAACAAATTTCGTAGAAACCCGATTCAAGGATAACTAAATCCTCGATTTTTCAAATAGACTCCAAAGGTGGGCAAATTTCATCCAGAGACATTTCAGGGGTTGACAAACTTCGTAGAGACATTTGGAAGTTACCTACAATATACCTTTAAAAGTATTATTACCTACAAACACATTTTTTATCATAAAAAAAATTTAAACAGGAGATTTTACTATCGAGAGGGAAAGGTAATACGTAGTGCAACTAAACCATAATTTTTACTACGTAAAAAAGGAAGTCGGCTACTTAATTATAGAAAAGAATGATCGGAATGTTTGCTTTTAAAAGTTAAAAGCTATCAAATAAATACCTTTTCTTTTTTAAATAATCCTCAACACATATCAATTACTATTATGACTGTAAGATAACTTTCAATTACGTAATATTATACGATTATGGAGATATTGTTTCATGCAAATAAATTATTTTTATTTATACTTCTTAAAATAGATTTTAAATCGAAGGTATGTTAAATTAATTGAAGGTGTTTTAAATCGATTTAAAATAATTCTAAATTGATGATTATTTTTGATTTTTAATTTGTAATTGTAAATTTAATTTGTTTTTGTGAATCAAATTTGTCTTTGTGGATCAAATTTGTCTGTGAACCAAATTTGTCTTTGTGAATTAAACTTTGTAATTGAAAATCAAATTTGTAGTAAATCAAATATGTAATTGTAAATCAAATTTGTAATAAATGTAATTTGTAATTTTGTAGAAAGTACAACATCAAGATAAATTTTTTTTTAATTATTTTACAATTTCACCGAGAAGATACAATTACAATGAAAATTATGGATTGGAGATCGCACCGCAAAAGATTGGCGCCGGTAAAAGCGTCTCTGGATAATAAAACGGACGGCCGGGCGTCTCTGGTGAGGTAATAGCGGATACCTTTCGATCGAAACGGGGATTGTCTTCGGAGGTGAGCGAAATAAATTTCACTTTTCACGGGAAATCGCCCGTCGAAAGTCGCGCGTCGTTCCGGGCGCGTTTCTAAAGGACGCCGCGCGAAATTAGATTAGGTTATCGCCGGGTCAGATTATTTCGGATTGGGGCAGGTTAGTAAAACGATTTATCGCAATTATTGTCAAAACGTAAATCAAAATGATAATAATATAAACAGACAAATGAATATAAAAAATATAAACTCATCGACTTCAAATCATTAATGTAGATTTTCATTTCATTTCATCGATTTGAACGGAAAATTAATTTACTTAATTTACTCAAATTTACTGAAATTAATTTACAGTGAAAGCTCTAGTACGCGGACGCTCTAATAAGCGGACATCTCTCGTAACCGGACAAAAACCTTCGCACGAACCTCAAAGATATGTCTTTCCATACAAACTGCTCTCCCTTAAGCGGACGCTCCAATAAGCGGACGCGGATACCATTTTTTTCCTCAATAATGGACAAAAATCTCTAATACTAATTGAGAAATAACATTACATTTAAATGTATCTCCGGGGAAGCAGCTAATGTGAATTACAAAGATGTCGATCAATTTATGAAAAAACTGCCGGTTTTGCTACAATGTTACTGAGAAGAGGATATATTCAATGCCGATGAAAGTGGATTTTTTTTTCAGGTCACTCTAGAAACAATTAGAAATTGCTTTAAAAAGTCTGGATTTCATATGGATCAAAATAATTCGACAGTGACTACCATACTGAAGATGATTTACCACTCGCAAGACTAGCTAATTTGTTTAAATGTAGTAAAAAACTGGGAGTAGAAAGTGTAAAGGTAGTGGAAGAATATTTAAATGTGGACGAAGATGCCGAAACAGAAGATTTGGAATTTTCGGAAGAAACAGAAGAAATAGAAAACATTGAAAGTGAAAATTGGAAGCAGGTGGTACGGAGGAGGACTGCAATCCAATCAGGTCTTATAAAGCAGCATTGGATGTAGTTTCCAGACTTAAATCGTTTATGAAGAATGATTTTACTGGTCACCAACATGTAAAAAATATAGGAACACATATAGAATAGTTTCCTATCACAAAGAGAAGTTTCACTTCGTGAATTAAGTATTTTAGATTTTATTCAAGAAAAAAATAAATAGTTTAAGTTTAAATAGTCAATGTACAAGGTAGAATATTTTGTTTTACATAAAAATATTTTAAGATAAAAAGTTGTTTATGTTTTAATAACGTTAAAAAATCAAAAATTGTTAGAAATAGTGCAATATTTTCCTCTTCTGGGGGAAAAACTAAAAGTCGTGGAAAATTTATCTTTGGCAAAAATAAAGATGAAGTTTCGATCTAAATTATTGTAAAATTTCAAGTCTCAAAAACAATTAGTTTTTTAGATATGAATTTTCAAAAATTCCTTAATCGATATGTTAAGTTAGGTTAGAATTTCTCTTCTGGGAGAAAAACTAAAAGTCTTAGAAAATTCATCTTTGGTAAAAATAAAGATGAAGTTTCAATCTCAATCATTGTAAAATTTTAGGTCTCAAAAACAATTAATTTTTTAGATATGAATTTTCAAAAATTACTTTAATCGATATGTTAAGTTAGGTTAGAATTTCTCTTCTGGGGGAAACAACTAAAAGTCGTGGAAAATTTATCTTTGGCAAAAATAAAGATGAAGTTTCGATCTAAATTATTGTAAAATTTCAAGTCTCAAAAACAATTAGTTTTTTAGATATGAATTTTCAAAAATTCCTTAATCGATATGTTAAGTTAGGTTAGAATTTCTCTTCTGGGAGAAAAACTAAAAGTCTTAGAAAATTCATCTTTGGTAAAAATAAAGATGAAGTTTCAATCTCAATCATTGTAAAATTTTAGGTCTCAAAAACAATTAATTTTTTAGATATGAATTTTCAAAAATTACTTTAATCGATATGTTAAGTTAGGTTAGAATTTCTCTTCTGGGGGAAAAAACTAAAAGTCGTGGAAAATTTATCTTTGGCAAAAATAAAGATGAAGTTTCCATCTAAATTATTGTAAAATTTCAAGTCTCAAAAACAATTAGTTTTTTAGATATGAATTTTCAAAAATTCCTTAATCGATATGTTAAGTTAGGTTAGAATTTCTCTTCTGGGAGAAAAACTAAAAGTCTTAGAAAATTCATCTTTGGTAAAAATAAAGATGAAGTTTCAATCTCAATCATTGTAAAATTTTAGGTCTCAAAAACAATTAATTTTTTAGATATGAATTTTCAAAAATTACTTTAATCGATATGTTAAGTTAGGTTAGAATTTCTCTTCTGGGGGAAAAAACTAAAAGTCGTGGAAAATTTATCTTTGGCAAAAATAAAGATGAAGGTTCAATCTCAATCATTGTAAAATTTCAAGTCTCAAAAACAATTAGTTTTTTAGATATGAATTTTCAAAAATTCCTTAATCGATATGTTAAGTTAGGTTAGAATTTCTCTTCTGGGAGAAAAACTAAAAGTCTTAGAAAATTCATCTTTGGTAAAAATAAAGATGAAGTTTCAATCTCAATCATTGTAAAATTTTAGGTCTCAAAAACACTTAATTTTTTAGATATGAATTTTCAAAAATTACTTTAATCGATATGTTAAGTTAGGTTAGAATTTCTCTTCTGGGGGAAAAACTAAAAGTCTTAGAAAATTCATCTTTGGTAAAAATAAAGATGAAGGTTCAATCTCAATCATTGTAAAATTTCAAGTCTCAAAAACAATTAGTTTTTTAGATATGAATTTTCAAAAATTCCTTAATCGATATGTTAAGTTAGGTTAGAATTTCTCTTCTGGGAGAAAAACTAAAAGTCTTAGAAAATTCATCTTTGGTAAAAATAAAGATGAAGTTTCAATCTAAATCATTGTAAAATTTCAGGTCTCAAAAGCAATTAATTTTTTAGATATGAATTTTCAAAAATTACTTTAATCGATATGTTAAGTTAGGTTAGAATTTCTCTTCTGGGGGAAAAACTAAAAGTCGTGGAAAATTCATCTTTGGCAAAAATAAAGATGAAGTTTCAATTTAAATTATTGTAAAATTTCAAGTCTCAAAAACAATTAGTTTTTTAGATATGAATTTTCAAAAATTCCTTAATCGATATGTTAAGTTAGGTTAGAATTTCTCTTCTGGGAGAAAAACTAAAAGTCTTAGAAAATTCATCTTTGGTAAAAATAAAGATGAAGTTTCAATCTCAATCATTGTAAAATTTTAGGTCTCAAAAACAATTAATTTTTTAGATATGAATTTTCAAAAATTATTTTAATCGATATGTTAAGTTAGGTTAGAATTTCTCTTCTGGGGGAAAAAACTAAAAGTCGTGGAAAATTTATTTTTGGTAAAAATAAAGATGAAGTTTCGATCTAAATTATTGTAAAATTTCAAGTCTCAAAAACAATTAGTTTTTTAGATATGAATTTTCAAAAATTCCTTAATCGATATGTTAAGTTAGGTTAGAATTTCTCTTCTGGGAGAAAAACTAAAAGTCTTAGAAAATTCATCTTTGGTAAAAATAAAGATGAAGTTTCAATCTCAATCATTGTAAAATTTTAGGTCTCAAAAACAATTAATTTTTTAGATATGAATTTTCAAAAATTACTTTAATCGATATGTTAAGTTAGGTTAGAATTTCTCTTCTGGGGGAAAAAACTAAAAGTCGTGGAAAATTTATTTTTGGTAAAAATAAAGATGAAGTTTCAATTTAAAATCATTGTAAAAAATCAATTTAAATCATTGTAAAATTTCACAAAGAGAAGTTTCACTTCGTCAATTAAGTATTTTAGATTTTATTCAAGAAAAAAAATAAATAGTTTAAGTTTAAATAGTCAATGTACAAGGTAGAATATTTTATTTTACATAAAAATATTTTAAGATAAAAAGTTGTTTATGTTTTAATAACGTTAAAAAATCAAAAATTGTCACAAATAGTGCTATATTTTCCATTTTAATAGGTCTTTCTTATAAGCGGACATCTCCAATAACCGGACAACAATGTTGGCACCGTCAGTGTCCGCTTATTAGAGCTTTCACTGTACTTAAATTTACTAAAATTAATTTACTCAAATTTACTAAAATTAATTTACTCAAATTTACTAAAATTAATTTACTCAAGTTTACTAAAATTAATTTACTCAAATTTACTAAAATTAATTTACTTAAATTTACTAAAATTAATTTACTCAAATTCACTGAAATTAATTATTCAAATTAATTTTTCCCACTAATTATGGTAATTATTTCCGATATAATTGATAGAATATTAACGAAACGTTAAATATACTTAAATTTTTGGAACGTGAGGAAATTAAGCTAATATTAGCTCTAAAAAAAAAATTGTGGCGTAGAAAGTGTTGAAATATTTGTGTAGAGTTTAGGTGTTCTAATGGAATTCTAATCAATTCGAATTGAAATAACGTTATGTATGAGATGTTAACTTCGCTTAAAATTTAACCAAAAGGTTAGATTTTAAAAGGTTAAGAAACTCAAGTCATTCTTTTTTATTAATAATGATTATTTTAAAATATTATTTGAAAAATCCATAAAATATTTGGAAAATGAATGTTTTGAATATTTGTATGGAGTAGTTTTATAAATGTGTTGTTAGTTGTGGGAAATGTAGCATGTGTATTGGGGCAATTGGGGTTGAAGTGATTGGGGTGGGAGCGATAAGATAGGTGTTGGGTGTTGGTAATATAGCGTGTCGGTGGAAATTCTGTGCCCGAAAATAAGCGCGTACATATTCGCGTATATATAACAGTGTTTGACCTAGAAACGGTACAATCAACTTGCCGCGTCGATCGCTATAAATGGAAAAACTTTATCTCGGGTGCAGCCTATTTCGAAGATCGAGATAAGGAAATAATCAAATAAGATAGGCGAAGGAGACGAAGGAATAGGCGGGAATTTGGGTCGAGTCGAAAAAAAGTTATGCAAGTTTTTTCTCCTTTCTCCCGGTCGGTTTTCACTTAACCTAAAAAAATCCCACGCCGGCCGCGGAAAAAAAGCTAATCGAGCCGAAGGTGAACCGGTCGTTTTTTTCTCTCGCGTTTCAAAATTTCTGGCCGAGCGCGACGGCGAAAATAATATTCGGGCTATTTCGATCGCGGCCGAGAAAAAACGAAAGTAAATAAACACGACGCCGCCAGGATTAGCGGATTATTATATTATAATACCTACGCTGTTCATAATGAATGGTGTCTCGTTTGTTGACATTGGAGCACAGCGGGCACGAGCACAGGGGGTAACGGGGGTGAAACGCGGGGGCCGGTTGCCGAGTTGCCGAAAAAGCGTCTAGATCTCGGGCCGTCCGGCGCGCGACTACCAACCAGCGACTTGAGCGACTACGACTACTACGGGCTTCAGCTCCAGAGCTCGGTTTGTTGCTCGGACTCGAACTCGAACTCCGACTCGGAATCGGGCTTAGTTCTCGCTTCTCGCTTCTCGCGGTCTCGGTCTCGACTCTCGACTCTCGGCCCAAGCGGGAATTCTTCGTAAATGAAAGTGAGGAGTGTAAGCGAGAACGATCTAAAACAATGCGTACGACAGGCGGGGATAGAGATATACCGGTCCGGACGCTTCGGTCGCGGCCGCGGCACCGAAATAAATATAACTTAGAAGTCCGCGAGGACGGCCACGCCGGATAGCGGATAGCGGTGAACACTCTCGCTGTCGCTAGTCGCTTAGTCGCTGCTCGTACTCGTGCTCGTGGCGCCCCGCCGTTTGCGGCAGACGTCGAACTATTAGAGGAGGAGAGGAGTCCGGGTCTCCCGCCTCCCATCGGCCTCCACGCGGCTCTCCATCGATCGCTCTTTCGCCGATTGCATAACCTCTAACGCCCCCGACGGTCGCCGCCGCCACCGCCGGCCGAACAACGTCATCGCCGTCACCGTAGTCACCGTAGCCACCGTCTCTCCTTACGACTAATACTCGTTCCACTATCCTCCTTATCCAAAACCGGTCCTGTTTCTCTCCGAAACTTCAATTCTATCAAAAAATTCTATCAAAAAATTCTATCAAAAAATTCTATCAAAAAATTCTATAAAAAAATTCTATCAAAAAATTCTATCAAAAACCACATTCAGCAAATTATCTCAAACATATCCCAAACCTAGTACATACATCATCGCTTATGTGATAATACCTCCTAACTGATGAATTGAAAGATGAACTGAAAAAAAAAGTTTTACAGGAAAAAAGGTATTGTTACATGAGAATATTCCAATCAACCAAGGTATATGGAAAATTTCATTTTTTTTTTCATGGTCCAACCTAAATCAATACGTGATTCAGAGCATTCACTCCGACATGAAAAAAAAATCGACATGGTAAACAACTTGGTATATTCCAAGACGTACTTGGTGTATTTTTTTACTCTTTAAATCAATCTAAATAAACCCAATTGTAATCTACAACTAACAGATCAAAAATCATATTCAGAAAATTACCCCAAACGTCTGGTATACATCATCGCTGATGTGATAATACCTCCTAACTGAAAAAAAAAGTTTTACAGGAAAGGAGGTATTGTTACATGACAATATTCCAATCAATCAAAGTATATGGAAAATTTCATTTTTTTTTCATGGTCCAACCTAAATCAATACGTGATTCAGAGCATTCACTCCGACACGAAAAAAAATCAACATGGTAAACAACTTGGTATATTCCAAGACGCACTTGGTATATATTTTTTTACTCATTAAATCAATCTAAATAAATCCAAACATGTACAGGGTGTGCAAATTTGGGTGTTATTATAGGCTATCTCAGAAACTATAAGAGATGCAAAAAAAGTAGGTACCATGTCTCGGTCTCTTTTTTCGAGAAAAACTCAATGGCGTAAACACCAACCCTCTATCTTCTTTTGTTTTTGAGTTATAGCCAAAAAGTCAAATTTTGAGGTTTTCGAAAAATGCTCGTATTTCGTTTATTTTTAAAATTAGAGAAAAGCGGTTGATACGTTCTTCAGGCACTTTTTTGAGTAGAATACACTGACGTTGAAAAATTTTAAATATACTTGATAATTTTTGAGATATAACACAAAGTTGTATTTTTTTAAATACAAACCATACTTTATTATGGTGTTATTGAAAAGAGAATATTTTTAGCTTTCCAATGATGTATCGCACGTATGGTGTAATTGTGAAAAATCGGCGTTATTTTTCAATTCAAAGTTTTTTCAAAAAAAAATTGATCAAAGTAGGCGGATAACAACTGCCTACTTAGTTACCATAGCAACGTGTGTTTACTTCTCCTATAACAAAAATAGTTAATGCAAAAATCGTGATAGAGTGCTCGTGTTTTTATTGTTTAACTGTAATAAAGTAAAGCACTAAAATGGAATTCAGCAATTTTGAGAAATATGACGTTGGAATGTTTTATTCTCAATAATAATAATAATGTTGATGCTGCGTGTGCACATATTTCAACTGCTACCCAAAACGAAGGCAACCGCTTAAGGCTGCTTTTAATTGATTGAAGAAAAATCTCATTAATGATGGGTGTTTTAAGGAAACAAGATCAAAAAATACAACATTCAAAATGCTGAAAACATCGCTATTGATCTAATTGGAGCCATTATTGCAAATCCATCGGTATCCAGTCGTCAAATTGAAGCGGACTCGGGAATTTCTAGACGACCATATTAAAGAAAAATAAATTTAAACCTTATTTAATAAGAATACGCCAACAGCTGTCAGGAGGTGATTGTCAACGACGTCTAGAATTTTGAATGTGGTTTCAATACCAATATCATTCAGACGCAAATTGGCCAGACTGAACAATCGAAACGACTCAGTGTAAACAAAGCTATGGTGAACAATTAAAAGATCTGCTCCGAACATAACTGCGTTATCCAAGTTAAAATGAAAGGCATCACTCCCAATGAAAAACCTTATCATAACCTAATTTATTGCAATTTATGTTAAGATTTAAATTTTTAATTAGGAAATAAAAAATTTTTGTACCATGCTGGTTACTATAGATTTATTTTATTGTCTGACAAGTTTCGGCATTAGAATGCCATCTTCAGAGACAAAAGCCGTAGTTTAGTTGACCAAAATCAAAAAAATGTTATTACACTTTTAACATCTGTAAATAACACACGTTGCTATGGTAACTTAGTAGGCAGTTGTTATCCGCCTACTATGATAGTCTTCTTTTTTTTTGAAAAAACTGTGAATTGAAAAATAACGCGGAATTTTCACAATTACACCATACGTGCGATACATCATTGGAAAGCTAAAAATATTCTCTTTTCAATAACACCATAATAAAGTATGGGTTGTATTTAAAAAAATACAACTTTGTGTTATATCTCAAAAATTATCAAGTATATTTCAAATTTTTCAACATCAGTGTATTTTACTCAAAAAAGTGTCTAAAGAATGTATCAACCACTGTTCTCTAATTTCAAAAATAAACGAAATACGAGCATTTTTCGAAAACCTTAAAATTTGACTTTTTGGCTATAACTCAAAAACAAAAGAAGATAGAGGGTTGGTGTTTGCGCCATTGAGTTTTTCTCGAAAAAAGGGACCGAGACATGGTACCTACTTTTTTTGCATCTCTTATAGTTTCTGAGATAGCCTATAATAACACCCAAATTTGCCCACCCTGTACAGTGAAATCTCCCTTAGGCGGACACTAACGGGACCCACCAGTGTTCGTTCAAGAGGGGTGTCCGCTTAAGAGAAATGCGAATTAATTGTATGAGAGTCGAACGGTTCCACGAAAACTGTCTCTCTAAGAGGGGTGTCCGCGAAGGGGAATTTCACTTTATAATCTATAACTAACAATCAGATCAAAAATCATATTCGGAAAATTACCCCAAACGCCTATACAGAGTGGGCCACTGAAAACAGTAAATGCATGTTTTGGCCACTTAACATTAATTTTGCGAAAAATGCTCGAACACATCAATTTTATTATGAAGGGGGATATCGGAATGGATTAGTACTATTTGCATAACTCCAACCCTAAGATGGGGGTAGATTGCACCCCAAACATTTTAAATTGAAAAAGATATCAAACGCTACACAGTTTTAAATGCCTTTCAAATCTCTTTTCAACAGTCTTTTTATTTTTGAAATCCGATCATTAATTCCAGGGTTGGTGGTAGTCATTTCAAACACTTGATAAAATGATACTTCAGTTTCTGTCTGTAATTTTGAACATTTAATAAACTTTGTTTTAAACGATTTTTTCTCTGGAATTAATGATCGGATTTCAAAAATAAAAAGACTGCTGAAAAGAGATTTGAAAGGTATTATTAAATTATTATTATTAAAGGAGGTAAATAAAATCGACATGGTAAACAACTTGGTATATTATAAGACGCACTTGTTAGGGTAAACTCACCAAATCTCGGCCTTCCAGTTTTTCTATATGGATTTTTATAGAAAGGCCGACTTCAGGAAGCATTTTTAGGGGGGCCGCCATTTGGACAGTTTACCCTATATATTTTTTTACTCATTAAATCAATCTAAACAAATCCCAATGTAATCTAGAAGTAACCAGATCAAAAACTATGTTTGGAAAATTACCCCAAACGCCTGGTATACATCATCGGTGTGACAATAAACTAAATGTAACTAAACGTAACTAAATGTAAAAAAAAGTTTTGTAAGAAAAAAGTTTTGTAGAAAAAGAGGTATTATTACATAATAATATTCCAATCAAAACCGGTATATGGAAAATTTAATTTTTTTAATGGTCCAACCTAAATCAATACGTGATTCAGAGCATTCACTCCGACACGAAAAAACCCGACATGGTAAACAACTCAACGCACTTGGTATATTCCTTCTTCTTACTCATCAAGTTAATCTAAACAAAACCAAATGTAATTTAGGAGTAACAATTAGATTACTAAATGTATTACGTATAAATCCTTTAAAATTATTTTTTTCTATCGAGTAAAATCATTACATGATTCATAGTGTTTAATTCGATCTATAAAATACGACTAATACGAATGATTTCGCAACATTTTATATATGTGACCTGATCTACAAAAAGGGGGCTTACGTGTCAAAAAAGAATTTTCCACTTTTTTACTGATTCAGACTAATTGTAAGTTTGAGACGTTCTTTCATATGGTGAAAACCACAAAATCGTAGTTACGATTTTTTACGAATAAATTTATTCAAAAGTTCACTGAAAATGTAGAGAAAGGAGAATACAAATAGGAAAAAAAAACAGAATTCTAAACAATGGTTTCTTGTATTCTCGATCATTTGACGTGGTATCATTGTATGACACTTATTATTACCACAAGCTTTTGAAAAAAAATTTGGTTACCAGCTGCTTTTCCTCTTCATCGACAGCAGACAACTCCAAGGTAACGAAACTTACAATTAGTTCCGTATTATTAATATCTGCTGCCTGAGAGAAATGTAGCGCATCATCATCGCTATTCGAATTAACATCGTTCTGAGTCCTGTCATTGTCCTGTACTATAACCCGAAATGGAGCTGCATCATGAAGAGAAAGATGAAAGAGTAAGTCCCCTCTCCGTAACATTGCTGAGTACTCTTTCATCTTTCTCTTCATGGTGCAGCTCCATTTCGGGCTATAGTACGCTGTCATCGTTTTCACGAAAATATTGTCTGTAGACGGCACGGAACTCCTCATCAACACTGATTTTTCATTACTTTCTGTGATGCGAAAAACCAACAGAAACAATTACAATAAATGTCATTACGAAAAAACGGCCAACGTGATAACATTCATAAACTCACTTCTTCAACGTTGCTCGTTCAGAATGCCGAAACTAGCATCTTACGCGATTAACTACTATGATATTAGAAAAAGTTATTCTAAATTTCAGTTTAGAAAAACTGAAACAACACTTTGACGTCTTTCAACATCGACCGACGCAGAGAAAAGAGAACAATAAAAAAAAAACTGACGAAATAAGTTGCTTATTTTATCTTTAAGAGCTTATTTCTTGAAAATTTATTTTCAAACGTAAGCCCCCTTTTTGTAGAGCAGGTCACATATAGCTTCTCCTTACTCGTAGTTAATCTAAACACATCCAAATTTGGAACTCAATGAGACTGTCTGTATGTATGCTATTTTTTAATTTTTATATATTCCTTCTTCTTACTCATCAATTCAATCTAAACAAAGCAAAATGTAATCTAGAAGTAAAAATCAGATTACTTTATATATTACATATGGATCCTTTAAAATTCAATGATGAAGAAAAACATGAATCGGAAAAAAATGTATTTCGTCAATTATAAAAGTCATCCTTTATCCTCAAAATGGATGTCCCATGCAAAATAAACATATTTCAAAACTTAGAAATTTGAAAAATTTTTAACATGAGGAAGAACTTAGAAAGAAGACATGAGAAAATAACTAGTTCTAAGAAAAACTTGGTTTTTCAAGTAAGGTAATTTCTTCCTACATCAACTGGAAGAATGAGTAAGTCTAAAGGAGTTTTTCAATGATGAGGAAAAACGTGAATCGGAAAAAAATGTATTTCGTCAATTACAAAAGTCATCCTTTATTTTCAAAATGGGTTTTCTATGAAAAAGAAATATATTTCAAAACTTAGAAATTTGAAAAATTTTTGAAATGAGGAAGAACTGAGAAAGAAGACATGAGAAAATAACTAGTACTAAGAAAAACTTGGTTTTTCAAGTGAAATCATTTCTTCCTACATCAACTGGAAGATGAGTAAGTCTAAACTAGTTCTCCAATGATAAAAAAAAACGTGAATCGGAAAAAAATGTATTTTGTCGATTACAAAAGTCATCCTTTATCCTCAAAATGGGTTTCCATGAAAAGAAATGTATTTGAAAACTTAGAAATTTGCTAGAAAAATGTTTGAAAAATTTGTTTGAAAAATTTTTGAGTTGAGGAAGACATGAAAAAATAATTAGTTCTAAGAAAAACTTGATTTTTCAATTAAGAGCTTCTCTCATCTCGATTTATCTTAAAAAAAATCCAGTTGGAAAGTTGTATCCTCAGAAACATTTATCATTTCATTGAAAACCATCTTTCATCTTAACGATGATAGACTACAAAGTAGAAATAAGGAGGAAATAGGATTTCAATCAGAATTCATCTGTCATCTTGAGTATAGTTTGGATTTGAAGACCAACCTATGTATGGAAGACGAGGAAGTAACTGGATTTAAGAGTTTGTTCATTTATCCTCAAATTTAACCTCAAAATGGGTTTCCCATGAAAAATAAATGTATTTCAAAACTTAGAAACTTGTTTGAAAAGTTTTTGAGATGAGGAAAACATGTGGAAGTAACTAGTTCTTAAAAAAACTTGGTTTTTCAAGTGAGGTTGTTTCTTCCTACATCAACTGGAAGATGAGTAAGTCTAAACTAGTTCTCCAATGATAAAGAAAAACGTGAATCGGAAAAAATGTATTTTGTCGATTACAAAAGTCATCCTTTATCTTCAAAATGGGTTTCCATGAAAAGAAATATATTTGGAAACTTAGAAATTTGCTAGAAAAATGTTTGAAAAATTTGTTTGAAAAATTTTTGAGTTGAGGAAGACATGAAAAAATAATTAGTTCTAAGAAAAACTTGATTTTTCAATTAAGAGCTTCTCTCATCTCGATTTATCTTAAAAAAAATCCAGTTGGAAAGTTGTATCCTTAGAAACATTTATCATTTCATTGAAAACCATCTTTCATCTTAACGATGATAGACTACAAAGTAGAAATAAGGAGGAAATAGGATTTCAATCAGAATTCATCTGTCATCTCGAGTATAGATTGGATTTGATGGCCAACCTATGTATGGAAGACGAGGAAGTAACTGGATTTAAGAGTTTGTTCATTTATCCTCAAATTTATCCTCAAAATGGGTTTCCCATGAAAAATAAATGTATTTCAAAACTTAGAAACTTGTTTGAAAAGTTTTTGAGATGAGGAAAACATGTGGAAGTAACTAGTTCTTAGAAAAACTTGGTTTTTCAAGTGAGGTTGTTTCTTCCTACATCAACTGGAAGATGAGTAAGTCTAAACGAGTTTACCAATGATGAAGAAAAACGTGAATCGGAGAAAAATGTATTTCGTCAATTACAAAAGTCATCCTTTATCCTCAAAATGGGTTTCCATGAAAAGAAATATATTTGTAAACTTAGAAATTTGCTAGAAAAATGTTTGAAAAATTTGTTCGAAAAATTTTTGAGTTGAGGAAGACATGAGAAAATAATTAATTCTAAGAAAAACTTGATTTTTCAATTAAGAACTTCTCTCATCTCAATTTATCTTAAAAAAAATCCAGTTGGAAAGTTGTATCCTCAGAAACATTTATCATTTCATTGAAAACCATCTTTCATCTTAACGATGATAGACTACAAAGTAGAAATAAGGAGGAAATAGGATTTCAATCAGAATTCATCTGTCATCTTGAGTATAGATTGGATTTGAAGACCAACCTATGTATGGAAGACGAAGAAGTAACTGGATTTAAGAGTTTGTTCATTTATCCTCAAATTTATCCTCAAAATGGGTTTCCCATGAAAAATAAATGTATTTCAAAACTTAGAAACTTGTTTGAAAAGTTTTTGAGATGAGGAAAACATGTGGAAGTAACTAGTTCTTAGAAAAACTTGGTTTTTCAAGTGAGATCAATTTTTCCTACATCAACTGGAAGATGAGTAAGTCTAAACGAGTTTTCCAATGATGAAGAAAAGCGTGAATCGGAAAAAAATGTATTTTGTCGATTACAAAAGTCATCCTTTATCCTCAAAATGGGTTTCCATGAAAAGAAATATATTTGGAAACTTAGAAATTTACTAGAAGAATGTTTGAAAAATTTGTTTGAAAAATTTTTGAGTTGAGGAAGACATGAAAGAATAATTAGTTCTAAGAAAAACTTGATTTTTCAATTAAGAACTTCTCTCATCTCAATTTATCTTAAAAAAAATCCAGTTGGAAAGTTGTATCCTCAGAAACATTTATCATTTCATTGAAAACCATCTTTCATCTTAACGATGATAGACTACAAAGTAGAAATAAGGAGGAAATAGGATTTCAATCAGAATTCATCTGTCATCTTGAGTATAGATTGGATTTGAAGACCAACCTATGTATGGAAGACGAGGAAGTAACTGGATTTAAGAGTTTGTTCATTTATCCTCAAATTTATCCTCAAAATGGGTTTCCCATGAAAAATAAATGTATTTCAAAACTTAGAAACTTGTTTGAAAAGTTTTTGAGATGAGGAAAACATGTGGAAGTAACTAGTTCTTAGAAAAACTTGGTTTTTCAAGTGAGATTGTTTCTTCCTACATCAACTGGAAGATGAGCAAGTCTAAACGAGTTTTTCAATGATGAAAAATAACGTGAATCGGAGAAAAATTATTTTCTCAATTACAAAAGTCATCCTTTATGTTCAAAATGGGGTTTCCATGAAAAATAAATATATTTCAAAACTTAGAAATTTGAAAAATGTTTGAGATGAGGAAGAACTGAGAAAGAAGGCATGAGAAAATAACTAGTTCTAAGAAAAACTTGATTTTTCAATTAAGAGCTTCTCTCATCTCAATTTATCTTAAAAAAATCCAATTGGAAAGTTGTATCCTCAGAAACATTTATCATTTAATTGAAAACCATCTTTCATCTTAACGATGATAGACTACAAAGTAGAAATAAGGAGGAAATAGGATTTCAATCAGAATTCATCTGTCATCTTGAGTATAGATTGGATTTGAAGACCAACCTATGTATGGAAGACGAGGAAGTAACTGGATTTAAGAGTTTGTTCATTTGATTGAACCTGCAAATGGGTTGGGTTTGAAAAAGGAGCGTAATTCGGGGCGCGATGAATTTGAAGCGGAGGCTAAAATGAGAACCGCAAAGAACGACGTGGGAACGGCGGCACGTTGGGAAATGATGAATCGGATTCGTCTGTTTGTCGAAGACATTAGCGACGGAAGCGGGTCGCGATCGTAGGAGCAGCAGGAATCTCACGGGTGCTGAAAAGAACGTGTTTACCGAAGGAGTTAGAACTGTCGATGAGTTCGCGAGGTGGGCCACCTGTCTTGCGCAATATCTTTTTACAGTCGATTTTCAACCATTTTCATTCTATTAGATGAAACTTAAAAAATAACTATGTATTTCAATAAGTTAAAAGAACAAGTAAGTTAAAAGAACAAGTAAGTTAAAAGAACAAGTAAGTTAAAAGAAACAAATAAGTTAAAGGAAGAAATAAGTTAAGGGGGAACAACAGGGTAAATTTTTTAAAAAATCGTTTTTTTTTCTTTATGCAATTCGAAAGTATGTACCTTTTAGAATATTGTCCTACAATATTATAACAAAATTTGTACAAATAATAGAATTATAGCTCTTTTCTGCTCGCGCGCACGAAGCCATTACTTGAATACGAATATAAACAACCATTGCCACAAAATGTTATCGATGCTATTACTCCCATTTATATGGATTTGTCCAAGACAGAGTTGCTTGAGCGCTCTATAGGCGGATTTACGCAAAATTCGAATGAGAGCTTTAATGCCCTCATTTGGAAGTTCGCTCCGAAAATTTTATCAAATCAGGCAGTTATTGTGCAAATTGCTACTTATTTAACTGCTTGCATTTTTAATAATGGAATGGCATCTTTATTAAAGGTGGCAAATGAAATACAAATCTAGATTAGTCCCCAAATGTACGCATTTTGTACAGCTAAAGACCAACACTGTATAAGTCGAGCTCAAGTGCGTTAAATTTCAGGTGTTTTAGACAATTCAGACAACAAGAAGAAAGTCGAATTATGTTCTAGAAATTCTAAAGACCTTTATTATGGAGAAATCGATGAATTGTGGTAACTCTTAAAATTTCCTCCATTATATCATCTAGAATTAAACGTAACTTTTTAAATGCGTTTTTCTCACAGTAAAATTTTTTTGACTTGTTGTCACAATTTCTTCACCAACGAGAATCGTATTGATATTTTATTGAGACGTCCTCAATCTACATAAAATTCCCTTCAGTTAAGCGTACGGATTTTTATTTGTATTAATATTTGCTGCCTCTATACTCCCTGGCAAGATTAATTATTTTATCGATTTTCTTAACTCTTTTTTTGCAGGGGTGCCATTTTAACAGCAATTATTATTTTCTAAATCGGGTACGCTTAACTGAAGCTACACTAATATAGATTAAAATGACGTTTCCTTTTTTATTTTCAGATTATTTTTACACGTTTTATAGTGACAACCAACAAGATGCTTTTATTGTTAGTGCATTTGGACACTCTCCATACATGTATTGTAAGACAGATTTTTTTTTCTCTATACTTCCTAAAATAAGTTTAAACCGCGTAGTTACAAATATCAAATTCCGATTTTTCTAAAATATATGAGTGAACCAAAATAAAATCTTAATTATCGCCTTTTTTTCGCGGTCTCTACCCTGTTGTTCCCCCTTAAAGGAAGAAATAAGTTAAAGGAACATCTGACTTTAAAGTCTGAGTTTCAAATTTGGATTTACATGTCTCGAATTGTTTACAACTTCGATCTGTTTTTCAAATTTGAATTCGATTAGTTTCACTTGACTTAAGGTTGTTCACCATATCCGGTATCTTTTTGTATCGAAATAATTCCACTGAGTCATGTATTGATTTTGCTTCTTGTTGAAAAAAATAGATCTTAATGGAATATACAGACCTTGACGATCTGATTGTGAGTAAGTTCTAGATTTGAATTTGCTGAGATTGACTTGGCAAGTAACAAACAGCAATGTACCAGGTGGTTCGAGTTGTTTACCATGTCGGTGTTTGTTTTTTCTACCGAACTGAATCTTCTGAATCATGTATTGATTTTGGATCTTGAAAAAATGAGAAATGTTGAAATTTTCCATATGTTTGGTGAGTTTCCATATGGACTTGCATATGGAAAATTTGAAAAATCAAACTTTCTCAAGACTTAATTACTTCTTCTTGCCTTAAAAAAATCTTTCAAATGTTCTTTCAACAGAATTATTTAAATTCAACCCATTTCAAAGATGAGAAATAAGTTGTACAACAAAAGAATAAAATTTTGCAAAGATCCAGTTACTTCCTCATCTTCGAAAAAGTCATATACATATACTAAATGCCAATTCCTCATATCGTTTTCAAACGAAGTAAGCTCGTAACCACTTTGACTTTCTTCTAATGGCCACTCTCACTTGCCTTTAATTGCCCCGGCAATTGTCCGTTCCACTTCTCCGCTTCGTCGAGGCGATCATTAACGCCTTTTAAAACGAGCGCAAGGAGCGGAATGAAGATTCATTGGCATGACTTCGCTTTACGAATCGAATCCGGCGCGATTTTCAATCCGACCGTTTCAAATTTAAAATTCAAATCGCGGTTCTCGCGGATTCGAGACGTTTTCGTCCGTCTAGAGAACCGGGAACGTTTTCGAGCCGTATTGTTTCCTCTCTCGGCTATGAAAAAAATTTCGACGAAAACACGGCGGAAATAATAAACTACGAGCTCGTTTGTATTTCGACCACGTTTGCTAGGTTTGGAAGTTTGGAAGTTATGTAAAGGTGTGTTTATAACTTTAACAAAAAACCATCACATCACTAGGATTTATTTTCTTATTTTTTTAGTCTTAAATTTAAAATTTAACACCTACATAAAACAATTTTATTTAAAATATTAGTAATATTAGTAAAAATAATAATAAAAATAATAATAAAAATAATAATAAAAGAAAAACTAGTTATTTGTTAAATAAGCAAATAAATTTAATGTTTGAGTTTGTTTATAAATCACATTGAAAATATTTGTAGACATTACATCAACAAGATTATGATAATTCTTTTTAGATAATGTTACAAATTTAACATTTTAGAGGCTTTAAACATTCTAATTTTTAAAATAAAATAATTATCTTATTTTAAAAATGTTGATCAATTTTAAAAAATC
Source organism: Digitonthophagus gazella (assembly GCA_036711955.1). Taxonomy (NCBI): domain Eukaryota; kingdom Metazoa; phylum Arthropoda; class Insecta; order Coleoptera; family Scarabaeidae; genus Digitonthophagus; species Digitonthophagus gazella. The sequence goes on from JASCIT010000010.1 coordinate 21,211,753, forward strand.
ATGGAGACTTTATTTTTTAAAATTAAGAAATGGAATTTGTAGGAATTGAAAGCTAAAATATTCTATTTTGTAATAAAAAAATCATTTTTGTTCTAATTATTACCCAAAAAATTAAAAAAATTCCTAAAGGCGACTAAAATTTTTGACGGGTAAAATTTTTGGCAGGTTTGAAAATTTTTACCACATTTAAAAAATCGTGGAGACTTTATTTTTTTATATTAGGAAATGGAATTTGTATGAATTGAAAGCTAAAATGTTCTATTTTGTAATAAAAAAGTCAGTTTTGTTCTAATTATTACCCAAAAAATTAAAAAAATTCATAAAGTTGATTAAAATTTTTTAACCTCACTTTTAAAGATTTCAATCAACTTTTAAAAATTTCGACCAATTTAAAAAAAATCGTAGAGAGTTTATTTTTTTATATTAAGAAATGGAATTTATACTAATTGAAAGCTAAAATATTCTATTTTGTAACAAAAAAGTCAATTTTGTTCTAATTATTACCCAAAAAATTAAAAAAAATCATAAAGTTGACTAAAATTTTTTAACCTAACTTAAAGATTTCAATCAACTTTTAAGAATTTCAACCAATTTTAAAAAATCATAGAGAGTTTATTTTCTTATATTAAGAAATGGAATTTGTATTAATTGAAAGCTAAAATATTCTATTTTGTAATAAAAAAGTCAGTTTTGTTCTAATTATTACCCAAAAATTAAAAAAAATTCATAAAGTCGACTAAAATTTTTGACAGGTAAAATTTTTGATAGGTTTGAAAATTTTGACCACATTTAAAAAATCGTGGAGACTTTATTTTTTTATATTAGGAAATGGAATTTATACTAATTGAAAGTTAAAATATTCTATTTTGTAATAAAAAAGTTAATTCTGTTCTAATTATTACCCAAAAAATTAAAAAAAAATCATAAAGTTGACTAAAATTTTTTAACCTCACTTTTAAAGATTTCAATCAACTTTTAAAAATCTCAACCAATTTAAAAAAATCGTAGAGACTTTATTTTTTTATATTAGGAAATGGAATTTATACTAATTGAAAGTTAAAATATTCTATTTTGTAATAGAAAAGTTAATTTTGTTCTAATTATTACCCAAAAAATTAAAAAAATTCATAAAGTTGACTAAAATTTTTTAACCTAACTTTTAAACATTTTAATCATCTTTTAAAAATTTCGACCAATTTTAAAAAATCATAGAGACTTTATTTTTTTAAATTAAGAAATGGGATTTATACTAATTGAAACCTAAAATATTCTATTTTGTAATAAAAGAGTCACTTTTGTTCTAATTGTTACCCAAAAAATTAAAAAAATTCTTAAAGTTGACTAAAATTTTTTAACCTAACTTTTAAAGATTTCAATCACCTTTTAAAAATTTCGACCAACTTTAAAAAATCCTAGAGACTTTATTTTTTTAAATTAAGAAATGGAATTTATACTAATTGAAAGTTAAAATATTCTATTTTATAATAAAAAAGTCAATTTTGTTCTAATTATTACCCAAAAAATTAAAAAAATTCATAAAGTCGACTAAAGTTTTTGACAGGTAAAATTTTTTACAGGTTTGAAAATTTTGACCACATTTAAAAAATCGTGGAGACTTTATTTTTTTATATTGGGAAATGGAATTTGTATTAATTGAAAGCTAAAATAATCTATTTTGTAATAAAAAAGTTATTTTTGTTCTAATTATTACCCAAAAAATTTAAAAAAATCATAAAGTTGACTAAAATTTTTTTAACCTAACTTTTAAAACTGTCAATCAACTATTAAAAATTTCCACCAATTTTAAAAAATCGTAGAGACTTTATTTTTTTATATTAAGAAAAGGAATTTATACTAATTGAAAGCTAAAATATTCTATTTTGTAATAAAAAAATCAATTTTGTTCTAACTATTACCCAAAAAATTAAAAAAATTCTTAAAGGTGACTAAATTTTATATTTTAAATTTCCCTCTTTTTATAGTTTAAAAATTGCGCATGCGTTTTGAACAAATTGTCAAATCCAGTTTAAAATTATGTTTGGCGGTAAAAAGTATTTATATTTCGTTGAGTGTTAAACGTGGAAAGATGCCGAAAAGGAAATGTCCCTTCGAAGACGACTTCGTCCAACAATCCAAAGTTCATTTAACGAAGAAAAGTTACGAAAAAACAAGCGTCAAAGCGATGGAGAACATTTGGAGTGAGTAAATTTTGAGGTTATGTTACTTTTTTTACATAAATGAATGTTTTTCTTTAGATAAAACTCGTGATTTGCTGTTTGAAGGAGCTAAAAAGGATAAAGAAGATGGGAAGAATGAAATTATGAAGAATATTTGTGAGCAATGCGATTTTTGTTTAAAAGATTTCCAATCGTTGAACGATTGTAGATCTTGTCATCAATCGTATTGCTCCGATTGTTCTTTACCAAGGTTAGTATACTTATAAATTTATTTTTTAAGGGGTTTTAACATTTTTTCTTATATATTTTCTAGTTATGAGGGGGATCTTACTGAATTTATATGCCTATCGTGCGTTTAACTTAAATGAATCGTTAAATCTAATCTTTAAATTAATTTAAATCAGACGATTGTTTGTAACATAGTAGAATAATTTTAAGTACTAAGTTTAAGTACTCATGTTTAAATTTAAGTATTAATTATAAGAGTTTTAAGGGAGGAATAAAAAAATTTTCATTAATTTCATCCGTAACATACTCTTTTTTATTATTAAAATATTACATATTTATTTAAATAATGTTTAATTTAAATACATTCGTTTAGGATTACATTTAAAGTCTTAAAAATTAAATTTCAACCGAAAAATTTTAATTAAAAGACTTTAAATGTTATCCGTAGTCTATAAATTCATTGTACGAAGATTATATTATATACAAAAAGAAAAAAACACAGCCAAGTATGGCTATATTCATTTTACAACAATGTTACAGAGTAATTTACATGTTTTTTAATGTACTTATGGCTATGATTTTTGTAAACATAAGATTTGCAGACGCATTTTTACCCTGCACCTTTGTAATACATCCTCGATAATCCTAAAATTAAAAAAGAAAATGAAATATTAATAAATTTATGTTTGTAATTTTTTTTTAAATAATTTTTACGATTATTTTTAAGATATACTTACAAAGAATCTTGTTCGTTTAAAGAAGGTATTAATTCAATGGCTTCTTTAAAAAAATTCCTACAAACATAAATTAAGGTAAAAAAAATTAATTTCCTTCCTTAAATCTTTTTATCATTAAAACTTACTTAGCCCTTTCGGTAGAATACCCTTCAAAAAATTCCTGTAAAGCTCCAATATCAATAAGTGCCTGTTGAGTACCAGCTAAACTAAATTTTTGAACACAACTCATAAGTCTGTAAAGTTCCTCAGCTATAGTTTGAACAACTTGAGGAAGAATGCTATCAACTAGTTTTGAAGAAACGCTATTAACTTCAAAATGAACGTGGATTAAATTATTGATGCATTCTTTAGCGTAAGGTCTTATATCGATTGGTGTAAAATTCGTATCCCAATCGAATCTACCTAAATACATCGAAGGTTCGATTGTTCCTACTAAAGGATCACTTTTTTGTTCTAAATAATCTTCCAGGATAGATTTTTCTAAAGCTTTAAAATTTTCCTCCATCTTTTTGATCATTTGTTGTGGTATTTGATAGTTACTTTTTGTAAAATTCCGAACGACGTTTGATAGAACAACCCTACTCGTGTATTGACAGTTAGCTAAAGTCATTAATAATCTTCTTTCGCGACAAGGAATGTTACTTCTACTAGATTTGTATACTGAGGATGGTGTTCCTATTAATTGTGAGACAATCGGAGTCCTGCTCTCATCGTCTTCGTCATTTTCACTACTTTTAGAAGCTAGAATTTTTAATACGTTATAAAAAGCGATTAGTAAGTTTTCTAATTGTTTTTCGTATTCTTTCTGAGCGGAAGGATTATCAACCAAGAGTCCTTCTCGAGCTTCTGCTTCAAAAACAGGTTCGGAAATCGCTTGGATTAATTGTTGGATCGCTTGTTCGAATTTCAATGGTAATTCGGTTATTCCAGAATGACTTTCGGAAATTTCAACTTTCCAAACTTCTTGTTTACCGTATTCTTTTACGTTTTCTATCGTTTTCTTGAACACTATGCTCATACAATGAATCCGAAGGTCTAATATAAAAGTTAAGACTATATCTAAAGCTTCACTTGGTAAATCTAGTTTAAATAGAATTGAATAGGCTGATCGTACGTATTTTAAACATTCTGGAAGGTAAATCGCCATTGTATCAATATCTGGAATTGTCCACGTTCCGTAATTTGTTTTATCTGATGATTTATCTAATGTATGAGGGATTAAAGCCGCTCTAAGTCTTTTACAATAAGCTTCCATTATATTTAGTACTGTATGCTGGAAAAAAAAATTAAATGATAAAATAAAATATATATATATATATATATATATATATATATACAGTTAGTAACAGTTATATTTGTACACCTCAGTGTCTAAATAAATTTGTATTGAAATCAAAGGATAGAAATCAAACTAACGTGTTTTCTTTGATTTTTTTTTTATTGCAAGATCAACAATAAATATTAGGGAATATGAACTGAAAATAACAAATGCAGAAACAGTATAATTAATTTTTTTTTTATTAAAAATTTATTTAAGTACTGATCGAAAGTTTTTTGAAACGCAACATTCTTATTTGTACATTGATTGAAGGACTCGTATTCTATTGGATAAACTACAAACGCATGCTCACTACTACGAAAAGTGCGCATGTATTACTTTCGAGGGTGCTATTCTAATTAATTGATTCTAATTTGACATTTGGTATTTGCTTTTTTGAGTTTAATATAGCTAAAGGAAGGGAGTTAAGTAATGAAGTGAAAGACATGATAATTAGTCTAGAATTAAAGGGATATTCACTCAGAAAAATCGATGGAATTGTAAATAAACCACATTCTACCATAAACTACATAGTGAATAAATTTAAATATAATGGAACAACGAAAAACAATCCACGAATTCCTAAAAAGAAAAAAACTTAATAAAAGAGACGAGCTCTTCATCATTAGACAACTTAAAATAAATTCGAAATTAAGTGTTCCAAAAATAACAAACATGTTACAAACATCTTTAGGAACGAAAGTATCAACTCAGACCGTTCACCGAGTATTATGGAACAATGAATATCACGGAAGAATCGCAAGACAAAGGCCATTTGTTAGTAAGAATAACTGCATCGCTAGATTGAAATTTGCTACAGAGCATAAAGATAAGCCGCAATCTTTTTGGGATAACATTATTTGGTCCGATGAAACAAAAATAAACTTATTTGGGTCAGGTGGAATTGTCAGAGTGTGGCGAAAGAAGAATAAGGAATACAATTTTAAGAATACTTTACCTACTATAAAACACGGCGGTGGATCAGTGTTAATTTGGGTCTGTATGTCATCTAAGGAAGTGGGTAATATTCAATTTATTGATGGCATTATGGTCAAATGGGGATATCTGGACATTCTAAAAAATAATATAAAGCAAAGTGCAACAAAAATGGATATGGGTGCGTTATATATCTTTCAACAAGACAACGATCCCAAACATACAGCAGAAATAAATAAGTTATGGCTCATATGGAACATTCCAAAACAGCTTAGAACACCGCCACAGTCTCCGGAACATAATCCGATAGAGCATTTATGGGCAATTTTGAAAAGGAAAGTTCGCGAGATGGCCACTACCAACAAGAAAGAATCAAAAGCAATTATTGAACGAGAGTGGAATCAAATAGATCCTAAAATTTGTAATAACCTCGTACAGCCAATGCAAAAGAGGTGTAGGGCTGTAATTGACGTCAAGGGCTATTCAACAAAATATTAAATTTTGTTAAACTTATCTTTTTTGGACAAATTATAAATGTAAATTCTAAGTGTACAAATAAGAATGTTGCAGTTAAGAAATTGTACTTCGGTACTTAAGGAAGTTTTTATTATAAAAATATTAGTTATATTGTTTCTAGAATTGTTATTTTACGTTCGTTTTTCCCTATATTTGTTGTTAATGTTGCAATAAAAAAATCAAAGACAACACTTTGTTAGTTTGATTGTTATCTTTCGATTTTAATACAAACTTATTTAGACACTGAGGTGTACAAATAAGACTGTTACTAACTGTATATAAAATAAAATTATGGCATTCAATGAAATTTTATTAAATTAGATCATCAAATTTAATATTTACTGGTTTACAAAAAGGGGGCTTAGATGTGAAAACAAGTTTTCGAGAAAACAGCTGTTAAAGATAAACAAGTTATTTTATCAGTTTCGCTTTAGTTGTTCGCGTTGTACATTTCCCTTTTTCATTACGTTTACTGAATCATTTTTATGCGTCTTTGGCTTCCGAAAGAAATTACAAATGAGTGTTGAAGAAGTATTCAGTGCCGTTTACAGACAATATTTCGGTGAAATCGAAGAAGATAGTCATTCTCGGCCTGATCGAAAACTTGTGTCAGTCATTGACGAGTGACGCGGTCTGAACGGAACGTCTCAGTCATCAATGACTGACACTCAACGTGTTAAAGTAGATTTATCTATGGCCGATTTAGAAGAAGAACAGCTGATAGCAAAATTTCTCTCTACCAATTGTTGTATTAAGAAATGCAATACACTCATACAGTGGCTCTAAAGCCTAGTTCGGACTATGCTAGTATTTTAGTCGAGCAGCAAGTAATTAAGTAACTAAATGTGTCTGAACGCAAAAAATTTAGTCTAGTAGATTAGTAAGTAAATTAGTCGAGTCGATCCATTTTATTCTATTTTGATCGGGCGAGTAGCGCCCCCACGACGCGTCACTGCTTACTGGTTCACCGGCTAAACAAGTCTGAACCTGTTGTTTTAGTGGAGTTCATTAGTGACCAAAAATGTCGTCTCGCTGGAGCGAAGAAATTACTTTTAAGTTTCTTTCAAAATATGTTGAATACGAGTGCTTATGGAATATTAAGTCTTCACATTATAAAAATAAACAAATGAAGCAATCAGCATATGCTTGTAATTTTGTAATTGCCGGCATCGCATTTCTTAAATGGGTGTCTTTACGCTGAATCTGGGACTGTATTTTTATTAATAAGAACTTTACATAACTTTCGGACATTCTCAAACTATCGAAGTATTCTTTAGGACAGTGTTTCCCAACGTGGGGCGCAGGCCCCACAGGGGGGCAATTTGGGTTTTTGAAGATGTGTTTAAAAAATGTAGTTTGTCTGTTTCGTAAAAAAATTTGTATTGATTCTTCCTAAAAGGCATAAGAAAAGATTGTTATATGAACATTCCCATAAAAAAATATTACTTTAAAATCGTGTGACCTTTTTTTTTGGGCGCATGGATGTGTCCCATGACATATTCTTAGGTACATGTTATGTTTCAATTTTATATTGTTTTCTTATGTAAATACCCAAATCAACACATTTTTTCTTGGTGGGGCCTCGCGGAACCTTAGGGGAGACATAGCAATGTTACAAAACCTAACATGGGACATGGCAGAAAAAAGGTTGGGAAACACTGCTTTAGGATCTTTTAATGCTAATTCCGTTAGAAGACAATTCGTAGCTCCTAGTTCATTCCGTCTATTGATCCATTTTCGTACCCATAGCTTCTTTTTATTTATCACGCAAACCTCCACCTCCTCTAAAATAGCTATTACAATAAGCTTAACCAGCTTATTTACTTTATTGCGCTGCAGGCTGTTCATCTTGCAAAACATCACTCACTTATGAACTGTACTTGAGCAAAGTGCGAACGATTTTTGGGCAGTCGCGAGTACTTTAGCTACTAAAATACTCTCCACTGGACTAAATACTAGCATAGTCCGAATAAGGCTTAAGTCAAACTCGGACAGTAGTGTAATAATGGTATTCTATTAAAAATATTAGAACTAAAGCAGGTAGAAAAAAAAAGTAAATTGATTTTCAATAGTTTAATGCATTCTTATAAACTAAACGCGAAACTACATAAATTCATTGTTTATAAGAAATAAATAGGATAAAATCGAAAACAGTACAAAAATTCTGAACAAACCAAACTTGGACAATGACCAACTAAGTGCTAAATTAAAGCAGCCATGAGTAAAAATTACTCCCAACTTCATGTTGAAGTTTTGATAGTTGACAAGGGGAATTCCCTAATTGATTTTTTTGTATCATTCGCGTGATAATTGATTTTTATATTCGAAATGTCTAGACAAAAAGGACAAACACTATTGAAATTAGAAAATTAGTGCTTAAACATTCCTAGGATGGAAAATCGGGAAATAGCAAAAAATATGGACAGAAGCCATTCTACGGTGCACGAAATAATAAAACGCTTCGGTATTCACAATCGGGTAGCAAACAAGCTAAAGAACGCTCATAATAAAATATATACTGAATCGACTGAACGGTATTTAATAAGAAAAAAGAAAGCGAATCCGTTTCTTACAAGGAGACCTCACGACTTGCCCCTCACCGATTTTAGCGAAAGTGGTACCAATCGATAGATATTAGTACATAGTACAAATGTATAAAATATTAGGGCGCAATACTCAACGGTTCGGAAGAAAATTGGTATTAAAGTTTGCGATCGGCTTATATGTCAATGATTAGTCATTCCCCTTAAATACCCCCAACAGCTGTACTGAAAATATATCGGCTTCCAAATCCATAGTACGTTGGTTCGAATCCTAAATAATACATTTTAATTTTCTTTTTTAATACAATATTCTAAGTTATTTTTATAACATGTTGATGTAATATTAAAATATTTTTAAAATAACATGAAATATTGTATTCAAAATAAAAATAAAAAAGTTATTGTTCGAGATTCGAACCACCGTACTATGGATCTGGAAACCGATATATTTCCACTATGGCTACTGGGGGTTTTAGGAGAAATGATAAATCATTAATATATAAGCCGATCGCAAACTTTAACACCAAGTTTCTTGCGAACCGCTGAGTATTGCGCCCTAATATTTTATACATTTGTACTATGTACTAATATCTATCGATTCGCATCACTTTCGTTAAAATCGGTGAGGAGCAAGTCGTAAGGTCTCCTTGTTAGTGCACCAAAATTGGCTATTATTGCTGAGAATGAATTAGGGAAAAAACTAGTGCGTCAACCATTAGAAACATGCTACATAATGCTAATTTACATTTACATGGTAGAAAGGCGAGAAGAAAATCGTTAATCAGTAAAAAGAATCAAAACATCAGATTAACATTTGCGAAAGAGCACGGAAATAAAGATTTTTCTTTTTGGAATACCGTTCTATTGACTGATGAAAGTAAATACAACATATTTGAGTCAGATAGTCACATATGGCTTACCAGACATATGCTAAGCCATATGTACAGAGAAGAAAAAATGAAGAGCTGTATTTAAAAAATTTAAGACCAACGGTAAAACATGGTGGCGGATCGGTGATGGTGTGGGGATCATTTTCAGCTGCTGGACCAGGTTGTTTACATTTTATTGAGGGAATAATGGACCAAGAAGCGTATTTAAACATTTTGAAAATCAATTTATCTCGTAAAAACTATCTCTTGGATGCGACTGGTGATTTTACCAAGACAACGATCCGAAACACAAGGCGTACAAAGTACGTTTTTGGTTAATACGTGTTTCTTTTGGCTCTTATATAATTGCCCTCATGTAATGGAAATGCCATTTCAAAGTCCAGACATCAATCCCATTGAAAATTTGTGAAATTATTTGGATACCAAGGTTTGGGAACATGAAGTTTCTAGTAAAACTGAATTGAAAAGCACCTTGTTGGAAGAATGGGAGAAAATTCCCCCAAGTTTTTGCGAAAAATTGGTATACTCAATGCCTAATCGTCTTAAAATGGTCATAAAAAACAAAGGCCTCCATACTAAATATTAGTTGTTAAAAACATAAATAAGTTTTATAGATTTTGTTTGCTGTCCGTGTTTGGCTTGCGGCTAGTTTTTGAGTGTTTTCGTTTATTTTTTGTTTATTTTATTTTCGTTTAGTTAGTAGTATATTTTTATTACAGTGAATAAATGTTTCTGTTTCGTGTTTATTTTTTGAATATGCAATTAATAAATTACTGAAAATCAATTTACGTTTTCCTCGAGCTGTTTTAGTTTGAATATTTTTTAGTAAGAAACTATTATTACTCCAGTATCCGAGTTTGGCTTGGAGCCACTGTACCTCGAGATCGGATTGTTAGTAGTAGAAACAATCGTTTAGAGCTATCCAAAAACAAACTTGTTTTAGTGATACTAAGTTACTTTAGTGATATTTTTTCATTTTCAATCATTTCTGCTCTTCTTTTTGTACATTTTTAACAAACTTCCCTACCAGTTAGAAACTTCCAGTTTGCGCCATTCGAAAGAGCATATTTTACTTTATCCAAATCGCCAAAAAAGTGAAAAATGATTTTTTCTCGAAAACTTGTTTTCACACCTAAACCCCCTTTTCGTAGACCCGGTCATATTTAATATTCCCTGATTGAATTTTGATTTATTAATGGATTTATTTTTTATTTAGATATAGATGATATATAACTAGAAGGATTTAAAACCGATTTTAAAATTCAGTTAAAACCAAAAGTAGGTTAATATGTTCCTCCTTTTGAGTTCAATTTCGATTTAGATTAGATCATTTTTTAATGTTATGAACATTAATGAATGTTCAAATTAATAAAATTAAGTTTTCTATTTTTTTATTTTTATTTAAATTATTAAAAGATGCAGAACTGATGGTTTTACAACCCCTTTGAAAGTCGGTGAAGCGATTTATTGTTGGAATCGATTTTAAAATTTTGTTAAAACCAAAAGTAGGTTAATATATTTTAAGTTTGAGTTCCATTTCGATTTAAATTTGATTATTTTTAGATTATTGAATGTTCAAATTAATAAAATTAAATTTTCTACTTTTTACCTTTACGGAAATAATCAACAAATACGGGACTGACGATTTTACGACCCCTTTTAGACCCTTTGATTTTAGAATCCGTTTTAAAATTTTGCTAAAGCCAAAAGAAAGTTAATATATTCCAAACTTAAGTCTAATTTCGACTTAAATTACATTATTTTTAGGTTATTGAATGTTCAAATTAATAAAATTAAGTTTCCTATTTTTTATTTTCATACAAATTATCAACAAATACGGGATTAACGATTTTACGACCCCTTTTAGACCCCTCGGTTTTAAAGTCAATTTTTAAATTCTGATAAAGCCAAAAGTAGGTTAATATGTTCCTAATTTGAGTTCAATTTCAATTTAGATTTGATTATTTTTAGATTGTTAAATGTTGAAATTCATAAAATTAACTTTCCTATTTTTCATTTTTATTTATATTATCAAAAGATACAGAACCGACGGTTTTACAACCCCTTCCAAGGTCGGTGGAGGCATTCGGTGTTAAAATCGATTTTAAAATTCAATTAAACCAAAAGTAGGTTAATATATTCTAAGTTTGAGTTCCATTTCGATTTAAATTTGATTATTTTTAGATTATTGAATGTTCAAATTAATAAAATTAAATTCTCTACTTTTTACCTTTATGGAAAGTATCAACAAATACGGGAATGACTATTGTATGACCCCTTTTAGACCCCTCGATTTTAAAATCAATTTTTAAAGTCTAATAAAGGCAAAAGTAGATTAATATGTTCCTAATTTAAGTTCAATTTCAATTTAGATTTGATTATTTTTAGATTATTGAATGTTGAAATTCATAAAATTAAATTCCCTATTTTTGATTTTTATTTATATTATCAAAAGATACAGACCTGACGGTTTTACAACCCCTTCCAAGGTCGGTGGAGGCATTCGGTGTTAAAATCGATTTTAAAATTCAATTAAAACCAAAAGTAGGTTAATATATTCTAAGTTTGAGTTCCATTTCGATTTAAATTTGATTATGTTTAGATTATTGAATGTTCAAATTAATAAAATTAAGTTTTCTATTTTTTATTTTTATACAAATTATCAACAGATACGGGATTAACGATTTTACCACCCATTTTAGACCCTTTGATTTTTGAATCGGTTTTAAAACTCTGGTAAAGCCAAAAATAAGTTAATATATTCCAAACTTAAGTCCAATTTCGATTTAGATTAGATTATTTTTAGGTTATTGAATGTTCAAATTAATAAAATTAAGTTTCCTACTTTTTATCTTTACTCAAATTATCAACAGATACGGGACTAACGATTTTACGACCCCTTTTAGACCCTTTGATTTTAGAATCCGTTTTAAAATTTTGCTAAAGCCAAAAGAAAGTTAATATATTCCAAACTTAAGTCTAATTTCGACTTAAATTACATTATTTTTAGGTTATTGAATGTTCAAATTAATAAAATTAAGTTTCCTACTTTTTATCTTTACTCAAATTATCAACAGATACGGGATTGACGATTTTACGACCCCTTTTAGACCCTTTAATTTTAGAATCGGTTTTAAAATTCTTTTAAAGCCAAAAGAAAGTTAATATATTCCAAACTTAAGTCTAATTTCGACTTAAATTACATTATTTTTAGGTTATTGAATGTTCAAATTAATAAAATTAAGTTTCCTACTTTTTATTTTTATACAAATTATCAACAGATACGAGATTAACGATTTTACGACCCCTTTTAGACTCCTCGGTTTTAAAATCAATTTTTAAATTCTGATAAAGCAAAAGTAGGTTAATATGTTTTAAATTTGAGTTCTATTTCAATTTAAATTAGATTATTGAATGTTCAAATTAACAAAATTAAGTTTTCTATTTTTTATCTTTACTCAAATTATCAACAGATACGGGACTGACGATTTTACGACCCCTTTTAGACCCTTTGATTTTAGAATCCGTTTTAAAATTCTTTTAAAGCCTAAAGTAAGTTAATATATTCCAAACTTAAGTCTAATTTCGACTTAAATTACATTATTTTTAGGTTATTGAATGTTCAAATTAATAAAATTAAGTTTCCTACTTTTTATTTTTATATAAATTATCAAGAGATACGGGATTAACGATTTTATGACCCCTTTTAGACCCCTCGATTTTAAAATCAATTTTTAAATTTTGATAAAGCCAAAAGTAGGTTAATATGTTTTAAATTTGAGTTCTATTTCGATTTAAATTAGATTATTAAATGTTCAAATTAACAAAATTAAGTTTTCTACTTTTTATCTTTACTCAAATTATCAACAGATACGGGACTGACGGTTTTACGACCCCTTGATTTTGGAATCGGTTTTAAAATTCTTTTAAAGCCAAAAGTAAGTTAATATATTCCAAACTTAAGTCCAATTTCGACTTAAATTCCATTATTTTTAGGTTATTGAATGTTCAAATTAATAAAATTAAGTTTCCTACTTTTTATTTTTATATAAATTATCAAGAGATACGGGATTAACGATTTTATGACCCCTTTTAGACCCCTCGATTTTAAAATCAATTTTTAAATTTTGATAAAGCCAAAAGTAGGTTAATATGTTTTAAATTTGAGATCTATTTTGATTTAAATTAGATTATTGAATGTTCAAATTAACAAAATTAAGTTTTCTACTTTTTATCTTTACTCAAATTATCAACAAATAAGGGGCTGACGATTTTACGACTTCTTTTAGACTCCTCGATTTTACTTCTTTTAGACTCCTCGATTTTACTTCTTTTAGACTCTTCGATTTTAGAATTGAGTTTAAAATTCTAGTAAATAAAAAAATCACCATCTACTTACTTTAAAAGCAGTTTTATGACCAGGTTCAACTTTAACATGTAACTCCCCAATAAAATAAGCTTGTCCAAGTTTCCAAATATCCGGGAAAAGCTCTGATAATAACGAAGACATTTCTTCGACGTAAAATATATTTTGTGGACAAGTATTATTATCTTGGTTGGGATTATATTTGGAATATTTAGAAGCGTGTGGGCTTTTGGATTTGCGCATATCATCGGCTATAATGGCTTTGTGCTCTTTATAACATTCCTCCATCCGACTAATGAGGTATTTCGATCTCCATAAAATAGCATCCCAAGCTGGTTCGAAATTACTCTCTAAGTTAACTAAGTACCTAATAAGTTTCTTTTGTTCTTCAACCGTTATCGGCATGGTTACTAATTTTTGGTGGAGTTTTTCTTTAATTTCCGTTATTTTATCTTCGATTAAATGTAAAACTGTTTGAAATATCTAAAAGTACGTTAAATAATTAATTAGGAAGGTTTATTTATGGGTTAGGTAAAAATTTTTTACAGGAATATCTCGCTTTAAAAATAAATTCTTCACTCTCATATAATCGTTTATGATTATATCGTAATCTCCTTTTTTTACGTTTCTATTTATTGAACATGGAAGCGAAAATAAAAATTTAAAACGTGTTAATACGTTTAGTGCGTTTCTTGTGCTTTCTACTCTTTCACCTCTTGTATATAGGTCGTTGTATAATTTTCCAGCTTCTCTTTGTGATTCTAAAATTAATATTTCATAATTTTTTGTTCCACCCTGTATATAATGTCCCAGAATTTAGTTGCCAAACGTTAACTACGAATTTTAGAGATGATTTCATGCTGATTCAACGAAAAAGTCCTTATTTGAAATTGCTTCCTAAGAAAACTAGAGTCTCTTGAAGATGAAGTGTCTTTCTCTTAGAAAGCAATTTCAAATAAGGACCTTTTTGTTGAATCAGCATGAAATCAACTTTAGAACGCATGTTTTACATTTAGAACGGTGCTTTAGCATTTAGCAACTGAATTCTGGGACAACTTGTATAATAAAAAATTCTAGCTCTAATAGCTTTTTCTAATTTTAATGTTTTATATTTTTTGTTCCACCCTGTATATATAATGTCCCAGAATTTAGTTGCCAAACGTTAACCACGCATTTTAGAGATGATTTCATGCTGATTCAACGAAAAAGTTATTTTCTGAAATTGCTTTCTAAGAGAACTAGAGTTTCTTGAAGATGAAATGTCTTTCTCTTAGGAAGCAATTTCAAATAAGGATTTTTTCATTGAATCAGCATGAAATCAACTTTAGAACGCATGCTTAGTATTTAGCAACTGAATTCTGGGACAACCTGTATGATAAAAAATTCTATCTCTAATAGCTTTTTCTAATATTAATGTTTCATATTTTTTGTTCCACCCTGTATATATAACGTCCCAGAATTTAGTTGCCAAACGCTAACCACGCATTTTAGAGATGATTTCATGCTGATTCAATGAAAAAGTTTTTATCTAAAATTGCTTCCTAAGAGAACTAGAGACTAAACTAACTGAAATCAACTTTAGAATGCATGCTTAGCATTTGGCAACTGAGTTCTGAGACAGTTCCTGTATAAGAAAAATTCTACCTCTAATAGCTTTTTCTAATTTTAATGTAGGTTCAGTAGAATACTCTTTAACATCCTTTTCAAATTTATCTTTAAGCACCATTAAAGTATCAATTTGATCAATAACAGCAGCAATATTAGTCTTTAAAAATGATAATCTTCCTTCTTTTTGTCCATCAACTTTACGCCTTAAGTGAAATAATCCAGCTTGTAAGTCATTAAAATTAGTTTTATGATGGTTTTCGTATAAAAACCAACAAGCTGAGAAGTTTTCAGATGTTAAATCACCCGACCTTCCTGGGAATTTTTCATTGAGGTCATCTTCAGGTATTTTCTTTTCATTTCCTTCGTCTGATAATCCTAAAGGATCATCTATTTGTATGCTACTGGCTGATAATGAATGTCGGAAGGTGTGGAAAGGTTTTTCTTCCACCCAAACTGCGCTTTCCTTCATGGGGCCAATGTGTTCATAATAACCTTTAAATTGAACATTGCAAGTTCCTTTTCCACCTAATTTTGTGGTTACTATGACATCTCCAAAGCCTTTACCAGGTCCGGAAATTGCTATAATTTTACTTGGGGCTTTCCATTCGGCGGATAATAAACAATCATGACCACATATTGTTAATCCTTAAAAAATTAAAAGACTTTTAAGTATTTCTTACTTAAGAAATTATCATTACATTTGTAAAATGATTTACCTATCAAATCTGTTGGTCTCTGACCGAAATTTTCACCCCGGATTGTAACACGTGTTCCCGGAGGTCCTACATTTGGAGATAAACCCGTAACGATCGGTGGAAGAACCATTTTCACTTTAATTTTAAATTTCCTTTAAGATCCTTGTACAGGTTATGTTGTCATGGTGGGCGTTTACGGAGAATTTCCAACCGGAATTGATCCTTAAGGTCATTCTAGTTTTATTTACGACGGTTGATACTCATTTTTATGTTAAGAATCATACAAAATTACACAGATTTTTAGATATTATTGTAGATTTTGACAACTGTCTATCGACTAAATGACCAAGATTTAGATCAAAAGTGACGTTTAGAAATGCGGGAAATTTAAAATAATATGTTGATAAATATTGAGAATTGAAAAAAATTTTTGTAATAAAAAATGTTCGTAATTAAAAAGGGAATAAGTTTTATTTGAAAATTTTTTTTCTATTTTGTTTAGTTTTTGAGTTAGGTACAATCAAAAGATGGAAAAATGAGTTTTGGGGTTGTTCTTATTCGTGGGTTATAACTGCCTTAATATCTAGAATTGAAAAAAATGTTTATTATAAAAAATGTTCGTAATTAAAAAGGGAATAATTTTTATTTAAAGTATTTTTTTAAATTTCGTTCAATTTTTGAGTTAGATGGAATTAAAACTTGAAAAAATGAGCTTTTGAGAATTGTTCTAGTTTTTGGGTTATATCTCCCTTAATATTGACAATTGAAAAAAATCTTTATAATAAAAAATGTTCATAATTAAAAATGAAATAACTTTTATTCAAAACATTTTTTTCTATTTCATTTAGTTTTTGAGTTGGATGGAACTAAAATTTGAAAAATGAGATTTTGAGGTTATTTCAATTTTTGGGTTATTACTCCCTTAATATTGACAATTGAAAAAAATCTTTATAATAAAACATGTTCTTAATTAAAAACGAAATAACTTTTATTTAAAACATTTTTTTCTATTTCGTTTAGTTTTTGAGTTAGATGGAATTAAAAATTTAAAAAATGGTGTTTTGAGGGTTGTTCTAGTTTTTGGGTTATACCTCTCTTAATATCGAGAATTGAAAAAAATCTTTAAAATAAAAAATGTTCATGATTAAAAACGAAATAACTTTTATTTAAAACATTTTTTTCTATTTCGTTTAGTTTTTGAGTTAGATGGAATTAAAATTTGAAAAAATGGGGTTTTCAGAATGTTTCAATTTTTGGACTATAACTCCCTTAATATTGACAACTGAAAAAAATCTTTAAATTAAAAAATGTTCGTAATTAAAAACGAAACAACTTTTATTTAAAACATTTTTTTTTATTTCGTTTAGTTTTTGAGTTAGATGGAAACAAAAATTGAAAAAATGGGGGTTTGAGAATTGTTCTAGTTTTTGGGTTATACCTCCCTTAATATCGAGAATTGAAAAAAAACTTTGAAATAAAAAATGTTCGTAATTAAAAGCGAAATAACTTTTATTTAAAACATTTTTTTGTATTTCTTTTAGTTTTCGAGTTAGATTTAACCAAAAATTGGAAAAATGGGGTTTTGGGGGTTGTTCTAGTTTTTGGGTTACAACTCCCTTAATCTCGACAATTGAAAAAAATCTTTAAAATAAAAAATGTTCATAATTAAAAAAGGAACAACCTTTATTTGAAACATTTTTTTAAATTTCGTTTAGTTTTTGAGTTAGATGGAATTAAAAATTGGAAAAATGGGGTTTTGAGGGTTGTTCTAGTTTTTGGATTGCAACACTTAATAATGACAATTGAAAAAAATCGTTAAAATAGAAAGTGTTCGTAATTAAAAAAGGAATAACCTTTATTTGAAACATTTTTTCTATTTCGTATAGTTTTTAAGTTAGATGGAGCTAAAAATTGAAAAAATGGGATTTTGGGATTGTTCTAGATTTTGGGTTGTAGCTCCCTTAATATTGACAATTGAAAAAAATCTTTATAACAAAAAATATTCGCAATTAAAAACGAAATAATTTTTATTTAAAACATTTTTTTCTATTTCGTTTAGTTTTTGAATTAGATGGGATTAAAAATTAAAAAAATGGTGTTTTGAGGGTTGTTCTAGTTCTTGGGTTATACCTCCCTTAATATCGAGAATTGAAAAAAATCTTTAAAATAAAAAAATGTTTGTAATTAAAAACGAAACAACTTTTATTTAAAATATTTTTTTGTATTTCGTTTAGTTTTGGAGTTAGATGGAATTAAAAATTGAAAAAATGGGTTTTTGAGGTTGTTTCATTTTTTGGGCTACAACTCCCTTAATATTGCCAATTGAAAAAAAATCTTTAAAATAAAAAATGTTCGTAATTAAAAACGAAACAACTTTTATTTAAAACATTTTTTTTTATTTCGTTTAGTTTTTAAGTTAGATGGAGTTAAAAGTTGAAAAAATGGGATTTTGGGATTGTTCTAGATTTTGGGTTGTAGCTCCCTTAATATTGACAATTGAAAAAAATCTTTAAAATAAAAAATGTTCATAATTAAAAACGAAATAACTTTTATTTAAAACATTTTTTCTATTTCGTTTAGTTTTCGAGTTAGATGGAATTACAAATTGAAAAAATGGGGTTTTGAGGTTGTTTCACTTTTTGGGTTACAACTCCCTTAATATTGACAATTGAAAAAAATTTTTAAAACAAAAAATATTCGTAATTAAAAAGGAAATAACTTTTATTTAAAACATTTTTTTCTATTTCGTTTAGTTTTTAAGTTAGATATAACCAAAGTTAAAAAATGGGGTTATTTCAGTTTTTGGATTATAACTCTCTTAATATCGAGAGTTGAAAAAAATCTTTATAATAAAAAATATTCATAATTAAACAAGGAATAACCTTTATTTAAAATATTTTTTCCAATTTCGTTTAGTTTTTGAGTTAGATGGAATTAAATAATGAAAAAATGGGGGTTTGGTGGGTGTTCTAGTTTTTGGATTACAACTCCCTTAATATCGAGAATTGAAAAAATCTTTAGAATAAAATATATTCATAATTAAAAAAGGAATAACCTTTATTTAAAATATTTTTTTGTATTTTATTTAGTTTTCGAGTTAGATGGAACTAAAATGGGAAAAATTGAGTTTTAGGGTTCTTATTCTTCTGGGATTCAATTTAAGTACTTATTCTTGGGTTATAACCAGGAACGGCGCAAGGTTCCGCGAGGCCAAGTGCAAACTCTAAAAGCGAGGCCATTCACTATCAGTATATTTAGAAATACACTACCGGCCAAAAGTTTAGACTCACCCTCATAATGTAGGGATATTAATAAATAAGACGAGTTTAATGACATGAATTCCCATTAAGCAATTATATTTCCAGAAAAAAATAGTTTAGGAACAAAATACAATGTAAAATTTCATATACAGACTATGATTTTTTCCCAATTTTTGACTCTTCAAAATATCCCCCTTTTGCTTTTACTACAGCCGCGCATGTTTTCGGCATTCTCGCAATCAATTTGTGCAAAGTTGTAGCTGGGATTTTATTCCAACAAACTTGCAGAGTCCCAAAGTACCTTGTGATTAAATAAAATGCAATGTATTGTTATGTACTTTTACTGGTTTTATTTTTATATTCTACTGACTAGTTTCGGTCTTTTAAACCATCTTCGGAGTCTAAGTAGAATTCTTTCGCAAATTTACGACGAAAAAACAGTTGTTTAGCGGACATTTTTGTACATTTTTAAAATGTACATTTTTAAAATTGTTTCGTTTGTAATTTTAACTTGTTAACACTATAATTTTAATTTGTTTATAATGGTCCGCTAAACAACTGTTTTTTCGTCGTAAATTTGCGAAAGAATTCTATTTAGACTCCGAAGATGGTTTAAAAGACCGAAACTAGTCAGTAGAATATAAAAATAAAACCAGTAAAAGTACATAACAATACATTGCATTTTATTTATTCACATAACTGGTAGAATGGATCTTGCATTCAATTTCTACCTTGTGATTGGTTGGTTGCATTCTTCGTACATTCCGGTCTAATTCGTCCCATAACAGTTCAATGGGATTGAGATCAGGGGATTGAGACGGCCACTCCATGTATTTTAGCATTTTTATCTTCTCTTTGTTCCGTATGTAGTTCCTGCACAATTTTGACGAGTGCTTAGGATCATTATCTTGCTGGAAAATAAATCCTTTACCCACGAGTCTCTGCCCACATGGAAAAGCATAATATTGTAAAGTGGCGTGATATTTCTTTTGATCCATAGTGGCGTCAATATTTACGAGACCTCCGATTTTACTTCCGGCAAAGCAGTCCCAAACCATGACGGATCCCCCACCATGCTTCACTGTTGGCATTATACATTGACTCGTCATACGTTCGCCAACCAAACGACGAACATATTGCCTGCGTTTTCCTCCGAAAATCTCAAACTTTGACATTGTTTGACAAAATTTTACATTGTATTTTGTTCCTGAACTATTTTTGTCTGGAAATATAATTGCTTAACCCTTTATAGGGCAGATAATGAAAAATAAAAAAAAATTGCTTTTTTTTATATAAACTTTATTATTGGAGTCTTATAACAATACAATTAACGAAAAACGAAGAAAAAAAAAACTCTAACATATTTTTTATCAGCAGGTTGATATTTCGACCAGTGACCTACTAGGAAGAAGACTGCAGGTATTTGAATACCGGTCGAAATATCAACCGTTTTTTAATAAAGAAAATCAAGCGAGAATAATAACATAAGACAACATAAAATTTGAAAACTATTTTTAGAATTTTTTATTTGATTACTTATTGTGAAATGGAGCAAAACAGGGGATGCATAATGCCACTTCACATTTTGTGCATGCTACATTTGAACGTTTCGGCTTCTTCTCGGTTCTACACAATGCACATCTCCGAGAAGTCGTGTTAGTTGGTAAGTGTTCACCAACATTATTCATTCTTATAGTATTTTCCACAGTCACCGATCTTCCATCGACTTTTCTCATTTTGTTTTTGCCAACAACTAACCATGATCCCCGTGATTTTTTTGTTGAAAACTGTCCAATTAGTTGATTTGCCAGTATACTTCTAAATATTAGATGTGATTTTGCTTTGAATTTAGGTTGACTGGTAGTAGACCCATGTTTATATAAAATGTAAGATCTCTTCAGAGGCATAATATCTGCTATTCTTGAATGATGAAAATTTTGGTCAGATGACCAATATAATCTTAGGCTAGGAAGAGAGTTTAAACCCATTACAATAAGTATGCCAAAAAATGGCTTCTACTCTTCTAAAGTCAGCTCCAGCGCAGTATTATTTTGTTGCGCATACCGGTTGGAGTCGGTTACAATTATGTTTAGAAAGTCGTCACCCAATATACTGGAGAATACTGCAATCGGCGACTCGCTTGTAGAAACTCTAGGACCGGGAAATTCTTGAAAACTAGTAGCCTGGAAAATGTGTGGTAAATAAGGTGCTTTCGTCCAGGGAAGGCCATTATTTTGGAGTTGAGGTTTTTGTTTTGGCATTGACTTGCTGGCAACAGTAGCCATTGGTTCGTCTTCATCCGATGTAGAATCACCTTGCGTTACAAATTCTCGACTCATAGGCTGACGAGTGTCAAAGTCAGGATCTCGAATAGAATCATCATTGTCGAAAGCCAAATCATCATCGGCATCTATTTGAGATAAGGTTCTATTCTGTGTAATGCCAGTGGTGATACTGGATGGTGTAGATTGTGAAGATCGATCTGGAATATCATCAGCATCAGAGTCTCCTCCAAGATCAGAATCGGCTGCCTGGTCATCGGTGATTTCATTTAGCCATGCAAACTGCTCTGTTGAAGTCAATTTGCTAAATTCTTTCAAATTCACTCTTTTTCTATAACTCATTGTCCTCTGGAAATAATGTTATAAACTTATAAGTAATGTTTTGAAATGCAGATCAATGAAAATATAACAAAGTTGGTTATGTACGTTATGTCATTATGAAAATGTGGTTATGTCGGGTGTTACAACAAATATTATCCCGGCACAACTATAAACGGGAATTTTAACTATTACACCATGATTGGGGCATATTATTGTACGTACTCACCAATTTTCGCTTTATTCCTTCACATAAGAATCGAAAAACACACACTTTTATCGGAATAACTCACAAATCACGCGTACAGGACAACTCGTAGGAGCGGACACTGGTTGATAATTCAACCAGTTTTCCCCCACCTGGCTTATATTTGCAAACTGGTTGGATTCGTGACTAGTGTGCGTTCCTACTCTATACTAAGGATCAACTGGTCGAATATTAGACTGCTAACGCTTTCACAACACTTATTTTGTTGCCTGGTTGAAATATCGACCAGTATCCTATAAAGGGTTAATGGGAATTCATGTCATTAAACTCGTCTTATTTATTAATATCCCTACATTATGAGGGTGAGTCTAAACTTTTGGCCGGTGTATAGTTTAAAGGTACGTGTCCACCTGAGACTAAAGCAGTCTGGAGACTGATCTCGAGACTTTGATTGTCAGTAGACAAGGTGCTGAGAGCATTCTCTGGGACAAGTTGCGACTAGCATACACGTAATCTTGAGAGTAACCGTGTCTCCAATCGATAAGGTTCAATTCGGTCTTTCAGAGTCTAGTCTCAGATTTCGACACCAGTTCGAAATATATTTCGTGTCGCGAGACTGTAGTTTGGACTGAACTTTATTGATGGAGTGGAACGACGAAAAAACGTATAAACTAATCAGTTTATACGAAGAAAACGAATTATTGTGGAATGTAGTACATTGTAACCATAGGGATAGACAAAAAAAAAAACATTTAAAATTCTCAGAATTTGGTGCAATTTTAGGTTGCGATGCACATGAAATTCAATTTATGACCAATTAAATTTAGCACCAATTCAAACTGCACCGCAGACATTCGAATAAAATTCCTGAACTGTTGGGCATCCTCTATTTTTAATTTCTTTGCTAGTTTAATATATTAAAGTAGTAAGCAAGCAGCGCTTCTTTAAAAGAGGGCGCCGCAGGCGCCTAGCTCTTTTTTTAATAGTTTTTTTGGAAATCGCTTTCCGGACGATTCAATGGTTTTACGTCATTCTGCCGACCATTATCTTCACCTCCCCGACGATTTTGGGGGGTCCGTGACCGATTTCGGAAAAACGGCCCTGAAAATCGAACGACGTTGCGGTAGCCCTAATTGAAATTAAAGTCCTCGATCGTCCGCCTGTCATTTTCGTTAATTTTCGAACGCACTTTTTGTCCAAAAAGCCACCGGCTCCTCGACTCTGCTTCCGGCTAATCTTCTGAACGGCTTTATAACGCAACGTTATATGCGAATCGGGGCTCCTTTGGATCCTAAACGACCGATTTAAGCCCTAAACGAAGTCCCGTTTTCCATCATATTCGATTTGGGCCGATAAAACAGTTGGTTCAATTTTCATAAACGTTATTTATTATTCTAACCACGCTAATGCCACATGAAATGTCAAAACGATCGGTTTATTAATCATTATCAAATATTTAATTTTATGCAGAGCAGAAATTCGAATAAATTTCACTAAAAACTATTTAAATTCTTGAAAATATTACCAACAATTTAAGTAAATTTGTAAAGATTCCACCAAAGCTACTAAAATTTCTAATAATTCCACCAAAAACTTATAAAATTTGTAAGAATTCCACCAAAGCTACCAAAATTTTTAACAATTCCACCAAAAACTTGCTGAATTTTTAAAAAATATACTAAAATTAAGATTAATTTCGTCAAGAATTGATTAGATTCTTAAAAATTTCACAAAAATAAAAAAGTAACAATAAAAATTCCACAAAAGTTAACTAAATTGAATATAATTTCACCAAAAATTATTAAATTTGGAGACAATTCTACTAAAAACTTAGTGAATTTTTTAAAAATTCCACCCAAAATCAATAAAATTGGTAAAAATTAAAAAAAAACTTACTATATTCGTAAAAATTCCACCAAAGTTACCAACATTTTTAACAATTCCACCAAAAACATACTAAATTTTTTCAATTTTCCACCAAAGATACAAAAATGTTGAATAATTCCACCAAAAACTTACTGATTTTTAAAAAATACCACCAAAAACTTACCAAATTCATAAAAATTCTGCTAAAATTACCAATATTTTTAACAATTCTACCAAAAATGATTAAAGTTAATAAAAATTCCACCAAAGCTATCAACTTTTTTAACAATTCCATCAAAAACATACTGAATTTTATAAAAATTCCACCACAAATTAATAAGATTGGAAAAATTTCACTAAAAACTTACTAAATTCTTAAAAATTCCATAAAAAAACACTGAATTTTTTAAAAATTCCATCAAGAATGAATAAAATTCGCAAAAATTCCACCAGTGTTATCAAAATTTTTGATAATTCCACCAAAAGTTACTACAATTTGCAAAAATTCCACCAAGAACTTACTAAATTCATAAGAATTTTACCAAAAACACTGAATTTTTTTTATTCCACTAGAAATGAATAAAATTCGCAAAAATTCCACCAATGTTATCAAAATTATTGATAATTCCACCAAAAACATACTAAGTTTTTAAAAAATTCCACCAAAAACTTATTAAATTCATAAGAATTTTACTAAAATTACCAATATTTTTAACAATTCTACCAAAAATGATTAAAGTTAATAAAAATTCCACCAAAGTTATCAACTTTTTTTAACAATTCCATCAAAAACATACTGAATTTTATAAAAATTCCACCAAAAATTAATAAAATTGGAAAAATTTCACTAAAAACTTACTAAATTCGTAAAAATTCCATAAAAAACACTAAATTTTTTAAAAATTCCATCAAAAATGAATAAAATTCGCAAAAATTCCACCAATGTTATCAAAATTTTTGATAATTCCACCAAAAATATACTGAATTTTTTAAAGATTCCACCAAAAATTAATACAATTTGCAAAAATTCCATCAAAAACTTACTAAATTCATAAGAATTTTACCAAAAACACAGATTTTCTTTTTATTCTACCAGAAATGAATAAAATTCGCAAAAATTCCACCAATGTTATCAAAATTTTTGATAATTCCACCAAAAACATACTGAATTTTTTAAAAATTCCACCAAAAACTTACTAAATTCATAAGAATTTTACCAAAAACACTGAATTTTTTAAAAATTCCACCAGAAATGAATAAATTCGCAAAAATTCCACCAAAGCTATTAAGATATTTAACAACTACACTCAAAACTTACTGAATTTTTTTTATTCCACCAAAAACTTACAAAAATCGTAAAAATTACACTGAAATTGACAATATTTTTAAGAATTCTACCAAAAACATACAAAATTCTTTTAAAATTCCACCAAAAATCAATCAAATTAGAAACAATTTCATTAAAAATTAACTAAAACCTTGAAAATTCCATCAAAAGCTTAATAAATTCATAAAAATTCCACCAAAGTTACTAAAATTTTTAATAATTCTACCAAAAATAATGAATTTTTTTTAAATTCCACCAAAAATTTACCAATTTTTTTTTTAAATTCGACCAAAAATTTACTAAATTCGTAAAGCTTCCACCAAAGTTACCAAAATGTTGATCAATTCAACCAAAAACAATAAATTTTTTTTAGAAAAATACTAAAGATAAAACTAAACTAGTTTTTCAAAAGCTCCTAACTCTAACTCATTTCGACGTTCTATCCATTGCCTGACCCAACACTATTTTCTTTTTTTATTCTTTTCATTTTTTCGTTTTTTCAAAAGTTTATATATTATGAGCGTTAGTGCATGAAGCTCCGTGATTGCTTACAAATCACAACTGTTTATAAGACAACCGTCGGCTTCTCTCTCAAATCGACACGATACGGCGACTACTTTCCGGTTGCCGAGTCTCAGATTCTATCTGAAAGTCTTCGGATACCAAAATTACTCTCAAATCGACAATATTTCGAGACATATCTCGAAATTTCTAAAAAAAAAGTCATGGGATACAATCGACATCTAAAAAAGTCAATACACAAGTGAACATTTTTCTATAATGTTCACTTCATGGAACTTTATAAAATCCACTCACGCTGACCCTGGTTATAACCCAAGAATAAGAATAATAACTCCTTTAATATCTCGAAACAAAAAATGTTTCTAAATGAGAAATTTAATAATAATAAAAACAAAAAAAATTGTTCCTAAAGATTTATTGTACTCTGTTTTGTTACAGGTTGTATAATCTGGGCATCTAAAAATGTCGGTAAGTTGTAACATCTTTATCATAAATATACACATAAAGTCTATCTATAATCCTCTTATCAAATAATTTCTGTACACTAAGTAAAATACATCACAAATAATGTAGGCATTGTAAAATGCCTAAGAAACGTCTCAACATTTTGATAAAATCAAGGCAGCGGCATATATAATGTCGTATTATAAAAGCTTTACGTATATGCTTGGAAGACGTTCTTATTCTAGACGGAATAACAACGTTTTCATATAATTACTGTCCTAAAATCTTCTAAAATCTACGTTTAAACGGTCGTTACGGACAGCAAACCGATCATTTTACTATTTTGATTCGGAACGGATTTCAGGCCGTGTAACAATACGTCTTGAACGGTTGAAAAATTATCGTAAGTGTGTACCTTCTTCGCTTTATGTTTTTTCGCGGTATTATCAATGTTATTCGTAGTCTTCTTTGAAAGAAGTTTATCTTTTTGGTGTTGAGCTTCCACGTTTTCATCCAAATGTCGAGCCGCTTGTAAAATTTCTTGTCTTTGTCTTCTCTCTTTGGATTTTTCTACGTGTTTTTTTCTTTCTTCTTTCGTCCAATACCTTCCTATCTAAAATTTATACGTTAATATTTTAAATGTTAAGGATTTATTTAATTACTTTTAGTTCTGATAAGGTGTCGTCTTCTGTTGTTAACCCACAACGTTCTTCGGTAATTTTTAATGCTCTATCACGAAGAATTCGATTACGAACCGGTCTTCTAGCTATGTATCTTGTTCCATCTGGTCTTCTTTTTACTTTCCATTCCATTTTAGAATGACCTTCCTAAAAATATAAAAATATTTTTTTATATCTCGTTTAATTTTCGAGTTAGATGGAACTAAAACTTAGAAAAATTGGCTTTTGGGGTTGTTCTAATTGTTGGGTTACAACTCCCTTAATATTGACAATTGAAAAAAATCTTTATAATAAAAAATATTCATAATTAAAAAAGGAATAACCTTTTATTTGAAACATTTTTTTAAATTTCGTTTAGTTTTTGAGTTAGATGGAATTAAAAATTGAAAAAATGGGGTTTTGAGAGTTATTCTAGTTTTTGGACTATAACTCCCTTAACATTGACAATTGAAAAAAATCTTTAAAATAAAAAAAGTACGCAATTAAAAACGAAATAACTTTTATTTAAAACATTTTTTTCTATTTCGTTTAGTTTTTGAGTTAGATGGAATTAAAAATTGAAAAAATGGGGTTTTGAGAGTTGTTCTAGTTTATGGATTATATCTCCCTTAATATCGAGAATTGAAAAAAATCTTTAAAATAAAAGATGTTCATAATTAAAAACTAAATAAATTTTATTTAAAACATTTTTTTCTATTTCGTTTAGTTTTTGAGTTAGATGGAATTAAAAATTGAAAAAATGGGGTTTTGAGAGTTGTTCTAGTTTTTGGGTTATATCTCTCTTAATATCGAGAATTGAAAGAAATCTTTAAAATAAAAGACGTTTGTAATTAAAAACGAAATAACTTTTATTTAAAACATTTTTTTCCATTTCGTTTAGTTTTTGAGTTAGATGGACCCAAAAATTGAGAAAATGGGGTTTTGAGAGTTGTTCTAATTTTTAGGTTATATCTCCCTTAATATCGAGAATTGAAAAAAATCTTTAAAATAAAAGATGTTTGTAATTAAAAACGAAATAACTTTTATTTAAAACATTTTTTTCTATTTCGTTTAGTTTTTGAGTTAGATGGAATTAAAAATTGAAAAAATGGGGTTTTGAGAGTTGTTCTAGTTTATGGATTATATCTCCCTTAATATCGAGAATTGAAAAAAATCTTTAAAATAAAAGATGTTTGTAATTAAAAACGAAATAACTTTTATTTAAAACATTTTTTTCTATTTCGTTTAGTTTTTGAGTTAGATGGACCCAAAAATTGAGAAAATGGGGTTTTGAGAGTTGTTCTAGTTTTTGGGTTATATCTCCCTTAATATCGAGATTTGAAAAAAAATTTTAAAATAAAAGATGTTTGTAATTAAAAACGAAATAACTTTTATTTAAAACATTTTTTTCTATTTCGTTTAGTTTTCGAGTTAGATGGACCCAAAAATTGAGAAAATGGGGTTTTGAGAGTTGTTCTAGTTTTTGGGTTATATCTCCCTTAATATCGAGATTTGAAAAAAAATTTTAAAATAAAAGATGTTTGTAATTAAAAACGAAATAACTTTTATTTAAAACATTTTTTTCTATTTCGTTTAGTTTTTGAGTTAGATGGAATTAAAAATTAAAAAAATGGTGTTTTGAGGGTTGTTCTAGTTTTTGGGTTATATCTCCCTTAATATCGAGAATTGAAAAAAATCTTTAAAATAAAAGATGTTTGTAATTAAAAACGAAATAACTTTTATTTAAAACATTTTTTTCTATTTCGTTTAGTTTTTGAGTTAGATGGAATTAAAAATTGAAAAAATGGGGTTTTTAGGTTGTTTCAATTTTTGGGCTATAACTCCCTTAATATCGAAAATTGAAAAAAAGTCTTTATAATAAAAAATATTCATAATTAAAAAAGGAATAACCTTTATTTAAAATATTTTTTCCAATTTCGTTTAGTTTTTGAGTTAGATGCAGCCAAAAGTTGGAAAAATTGAGTTTTGTGGTTGTTTCAGTTTTTAGGTTATAACTCCTTTAATATTGACATTTGAAAAAATCTTTAAAATGAAAAATATTCATAATTAAAAAAGGAATCACCTTTATTTGAAAAATTTTTTTCTATTTGGTTTAGTTTTTGAGTTAGATGCAACCAAAAAAAATAGAAATAATAAAAAAATTGAAATAATAAAAAAATTGGGTTAAAAAAAATTAACTTACATCGCTTATTTGAAATTGATTTAAATTGTTGGAAGTTTGAGATTCAGCACCAACAGTTTGATGACCAAGCGTTTGTCTAAAAAGTTGCTGTTGTAACAACATAGTTTGTTGTAAATTAGCAACGTTGGTGTACATTGTATCTGAAAGGATGTTAGCTATTGTTGGTTTAATCGTTTGATTTGTTGTTTGATTTGGTGAACTTTTCGGTTGTTTCGGTTTTTTCTGTTTCTGGTTTTTTGTATCACAATTTGATTGTTTTGGTTCTTCTTCTTGTTTGTTTGGACACAAAACTAAAGTTGATCTAAAAGAAAAGTTTAAAATTGAAATTTAAAATTTTTAAATTTAATTTAATTTTTTTTTAATAAAAAAAATAATTTTTTTGAATTTTATTCATACTTATAAATGTTTTTTTGTTTTGAATCTGCATTACAAGCTAACTCGAAGGTCAAGTGGTTCGAGTTGCTTGATCCTCCGGTATTATAAGCGCTTGAACTATTTTCATGTTCCTCTCCACTGCTATTACTTTTTAAAGACTTTGATTTCACTTTTCCTTTCCTCGAATCTTTCATGTCTTTAATTTCCGGACTGAACGAATTTTCTTGTGTGATTAACCATTGTTCGACGGGATTTTCTTCGTCGTAGGGACAACTGTACAAAGGTTCCAAATCGAAATCTGACGATTCTGGGATGGTTTCGTAAATATGTTCGGTGTCGGATTCGGGAGGGACTTGTTTTCTTCTATCGGTTTTAACCAATTGGATGCTTTGCATCCGATCGTTTAACTCGGAAATCTCGTGGTTGATCGAATCTAACTTTGATCGTACTAGAGAATTGGTAAGGGTGAATTTATCGGGGTTGAAATGAGGGGGAACTCTCGGAGACGGTTCGTTTTTCGGAGAAAGTTGGTTTTCAGCTTGTCTTTGTATGATTTGTTCGATTACGGTGTTTTGGTAAGCTGCCGTTCTTCCGGAAGTTGATTCGAAATCTTCTGGTTCCATATAATCATCATACTAAAAATTGTAATGTGAATAAAATTTTTGTAAAAAAAAATTTTGTAAAAAAAATTTTTTGTAAGAAAACTTTGGGGTAAAGTTCATTCTTTGTCAATGGCTTATTTTCGATGTTTGGAGCAAATTTTCATCAAAATCTTTTATGGATCACGTTTTAGAGCTAAAATAAAGGCGCGGAAAAGTATTTTTATCGTAGAAAACTCTATATAAATGCTTTTTCTTGTCAAAATTGGAAATGTACTTACATGATTTTTGTCGTATTTCCGCCCAGTTTTGTTCAACACATGCAATATATTAATCTTGTTTTACGTTTTTAATGCCGTTTTAAACCCAAAATAGTACGAAAATATTAATAATTATGAAAATACGGCACATTTTCCGCGCCGCACCAGTGCGAGTTTTGACATTTTGAATTAGTTGTTAGTGAGACCGCTTGGTTACCTAGCAACGAAAAGCATGAATCCAGGGGGATATTATCGTAAAATGTGTGAGTATAAAATATTTTTGTAATACGAAAAAAGGAGAAAAATAATATTCCTTATAAAATTCTCGTTTCAAAGCAGATCCCAACCGTCACTTACCTAGATTTAACAACTATCCAACCCCTTTCAGCACAACCCAATTTTCAACTACCGACGTCCAAGTCGTTAATGACATATTAGCGGCCTTACGGACCGCTCTTCTACAACAATAATAATCTAGCCCGTCTCAAACCAGGGGAAAGGTGCAGTTTAACGGTCTCGCTCAATTGTTGACAAATTTTGTTTTATGTGTTTATTATGGTATAAAATTTGATTAAAACAAGGAATTTAAGCGCGAAAAGTAAATTTCGGCGACGTAGGCCCAAAATTCCCCGAGATATGAAGTGGTGATACATTGAACCAGTGTTGTCAGAAGTTTCAAACTAAATGTCCCTACCAAGAATTTAAAAAATCCCTACATGTCCCTACAGTATAAAAAACCCGGAAATGATACGAATTTTCTAGAAAGATAAACATTTATTTATTGACACATACAACTGAAAATAGGAAACAAACAAACATGTAAATCTTAACACTTATAATATTTGTCATACCGTGCGTTCAGAAATGATTGTAGATCATTTGAAGTTGGCGCGCTCGTAGTTTAGTGATTTTTGATGGTCAATATTGTTACCTGTGAATTACCTACGTCGTATCTTGCATATCAGTGGCGTAGCCGGATTTATTTATGATGTATTCTTCTCAGTATTAAGTGTATATGTAGATATACTCATAATTATTAGAGATCAGATATCAATTGCAATGGCATATGTCAATAAATTCAATAAAATACCTTTCTCTTGCGGTTTTTTTGGCAACTTATGACAGCTTTCAATATCTTCCATGACACGCCTATGAGATATGATTAACATTATTGTATTTATGCCAACCTTAAAAATTAATCTATAACGCGCCAAATTCAAATGGTCTACAATCATTTCTGAACGCACGGTATATGTAAAAACGAAAATATCAATTGTCATCGTCAGAGAACTCATTACTTGGTCCTTCATTCGCTGTAGCCAAAGAATATAAACTATTTTTAAAATACTTTCTCATTTTATTCGTTATAACAAAATCATGGGAATGAGTATTAGTTCTTTTCATTTCTAGTTTTATTCTAATTAACGAATTTAAGGTTGCAGTACTTAATTTGTTTCTTTTTTTTGTCTTTATATCAGTACACATAGAAAACACTCTTTCTACCACAGCGTTAGAATGTGGTAAAGATAATACAATTTTTGACAGTTTATAAATGTTTCCAAAAATAGTTTTGTTCGAAATATCTTTTACTTTTGAAATTTTTTTCCAAAAATCTTCAGCAGATAGATTTTCTAAATTGGTTATCTCTTCATCCGAAAAATAGAAAGCTAAGTTATTGTATTCAGTTAACGTTGCAGTAACGTCAATACATTGTTTATATTTATTGCAAATATTTGCAATGTTTACTCTATTTACTTTGCAGAGAGCATTTTTTGGAACTATATATTCAAATTCAGATAGAATATTGTCATTAAATGGCAGTCTTTGAACAGCCTGTGTAGCAGTTGTTTGATAAAATTTCAAGCATCTTTCTTTAAAGTCTTGATAGTGTTTTAATGTGTTGGGACCATCTACAATTTGCTTTAGTGTATTTTCTGCTTTAGGGCCACAATTGATACTTAAAATTGGTAAAAGTACGTCTGTATCTGAAAAGTTTATTTTATGTATATCTTCTAAATATTCTGGCTTTACAAAATTACAGCAAACCAGTCTTAGAAATCTAATACATTCTGTTTTCAAACTTCCAATTAAGTTGCTTTCTGCCTGAAATAACAAATTGAAAGAATGAAAGTACGGCAACACATGCTGCAAAAATTCGAAGTAAGCTTTTGTGTATGGGTTATTTAATTCATTTAGAATCAAATCGGCATTTGAAGTTCTCTCTTCAGCACTGGCATATAGAAATGTTTGCTGCAAAATCGACCATTGTTCTATAATTCTATTTACTGCATTAAGTAGTGCTAGCCATCTTGTCCTACTAGGATTAATTAATTTATGTTTTTCTTTGTGCATGATGTTTTGAATGCCTTCAAGTAAAGCTTGTCTTTCAGGACTTCGAGAAAAATAGGTATATAGATTATGCATCAAAGCCTCTAAATTTTTCGGTAGTTCATCAGCAGCATGACTAGCTATTAAGTGAGCTAAATGACAAGTACAACCAATGACAAACACTTGTGGATTTTTACTTATTAAAAGTGTCATAAATGAATTTCTTTTTCCCATCATAGCATTTGCGTTATCACTGCAGTAACCAACAACATTATTAATCAGTAACTTGTGTTTCGTTAAACACTTTGAAAAAGCTTCAAACAAATCATTTGCTGTTGCTGCTTCTGAAACTTTGATTACATCTAACAGATGAGTTACAGTTGCAGTTGAGGTGCCACTAAAGCACTTTATTAAAATGCACAAGTTCTTGTCATTGCTTAGATCAGTGCTTTCATCTACTAACACAGAAAAGAAATTGTCTTTTAAAACATCATCAGCGTCCTCAGCTATAGCTCTACCAACAACTTTATTTATCACATTAGTGCATTTGGTTTTCTTTAGTCTTACATTTTTCCCTATATTTGAATCCTTCAAAATAGTTGTCATTGATGATAAAATTCCCTGCATTGCATGAAAACTCAAATTATATTCAACAGTCATTAAACTTAATCTAATTTCAGCATCAATTTGATCATTTTCCAAAATGGGTTTTACAAAACTTGTCAAATTTTTACTACCTTGCACAGCTTTCCAGGCCATTTTATGTTGATCTCTCTTTGAGTGTTTTTCAAGTTCACTTTTCCCTGCAACAAGTATTTTGTTGCAAGGAATGCATCTCACTTTATATTTATCATTGGGCATCTCAGTTATCCACCCTTTAAATGTTGGGTGGGTCAACCAAGATTCACAAAACGCTTGTTTTCTGCAGAGTTTAGCTTTTACAACGGCTTCCGACTTCGGTGTTTTAGAACTAGCAGTAAATGGAACTGGGTGTGATGAATTTTCTGTTTGTTGCAGCTTAAGTCGCTTAAGATGGCGTAAATTCGACTCTGACTCCGAGTCCATAGTGTCGGTACTTGAGCTCATGATTGAATAAGTTCTGCGAGTTAAGACTACCCTAAAATATACTGTTTTTAATTGACTTTTCAGCGTGCACCTATAGTGTACACACAACTACTTACGATTACAGAAATTACAAGAAATCACAAGCACTGTTGCATGAAAATAAAACGACGAGTCGACACTTGCTGTTATTCTCTGCGCATGTGATTCACCGGCAATTCACAGTTAAACTAACTTGTGCACCGCGGCCTGAAAATGTCGGCGCCCCTACAAATTACAAATTTTCGAAAATCCGTCCCTACGTCCCTCCTTCGCCTAAAAATCCCTACGTGTAGGGACAAATCCCTACAAATGACAACACTGCATTGAACGTTCTCAGGATGCGATACTGAACACTGATACTGAGCCGGACCCAGTTCTAACAATCATATATACTAGCAGTCTTTCAGATCGTCATTATTTATTAACCACTTCGGTACGGCGCCTATCGGTCGCGAAACGTCGTCTGTAACCGTCGACTATAGTCGACGTCCGTACCGAAGTGGTTAATGGCCCAACTAAAAATGATCTAACCCCCGACTCAAGCCAACCCGACCCAAAACCGCCGCAACCCAGCTCGATTGATCACACCATAGCGGCCCTCCGGGCTGCTCTTTATCATTCATGACTGAACTAAACACGATCCAACCACTTTTTTTTTTTTTTTTGGGAGCCCCCCCCCCAGCCAACCAACCCAACCCGACCAAAACCGCCGAAACCCAGCTCGATTGATCACACCATAGCGGCCCTCCGGGCCGCTCTTTATCATTCATGACTCAACTAAACACGATCCAACCACTTTTTTTTTTTTTTGGGGGGGGGAGCCCCCCCCAACCAACCCAACCCGACCCAAAACCGCCGAAACCCAGCTCGATTGATCAAACCATAGCGGCCCTCCGGGCCGCTCTTTATCATTCATGAATCAACTAAACACGCCCCTGGATTCATACTTTTCGTTGCTAGGTAACGAAGCGGTCTTACTAACTACTAATTCAAAATGTCAAAACTCGCACTGGTACGGCGCGGAAAATGTGCCGTATTTTCATAATTATTAACATTTTCGTACCATTTTGAGTTCAAAACGGCATTAAAAGCGTAAAATAAGATTAATATATTGCATGTGTAGAACAAAACTGGGCGGAAATACGAAAAAAATCGTGTAAGTACATTTCCAATTTTTATCAAAAAAAGCATTTATATAGAGTTTTCTACGATAAAAATACTTTTCCGCGCCTTTATTTTAGCTCTAAAACGTGATCCATAAAAAATTTTGATGAAAATTTGCTCCAAACATCGAAAATAAGCTATTGACAAAGACTGTAATCTAGCCAAACTTTGTAAAAAAATTTGTTTGTAAGAAAAATTTTTATAAAAAAAATTTTTTGTAAGAAAAATTTTTATAAAAAAAATTGTGTAAAAAAAATAATTTAAAATATTACCTTATTATAGCATCTACTAATGAGTAAAGTAACTGCCTTTCTATTTTCGGCAAAAAGGCTTTCGGTTTCTTCCCGGTTAGCAACATCTTTACCGTTTACCTAAAAATAACCATCTGGGTACTTATTGGGTTTGTTGAAAGAATTAAACGGAAGACAATGTCGAAGAGGGAGAGAAAAGGAAATGAAAGAATGGTGACGTTAAGTGTTAATAACAAACCTGTAGGATTTGGTCTCCTTGTCGAAGTCTACCGTCAAGATCGGCCACGCTTTGGGGCACGATGTCACGGATATAAACCTCCGTACAGGTATCGACGTCGGAACCGGAGCTATAACAGACGGTGAGACCGAGTTTTTCCTCGCTGCTGCACTTCCTCAACGTAACCTCCTCTAGATCTATTTCGGGACAATCTAAGATGTTTTCATCCGGCCAGTTGACGGCCGAAATGTCCGTTTGGACGGCAGTGGAGATAAAATTTGACTGGGGAGCGACTTCGCCGCCCTCGGGGACCGTTCGGCGTTTGATTTCCACGACGATGGGCTCCTGGGCGGCCAGAAAGGCCCGCACCGCGTCCTGGTGAGGGAAGCCGCTCACGTCCGTTCCGTTTATCTGCGGAAACGGTACAGAGGTATAGAGGAACGTGAAAGAGGCGAGGAAAATTAAGTTGTAATGAAGCCCTCGAGCCCGGCCTCGAGAACTTTTAAATAATCCGGGAGTTTTTTAATTACGAGAATAATTGGGGGAGGGGCGTGGAATTTGCATAAGGGGCCTTTTGTCTGTCTGAGTGCTGCCAGTTTTCCAATGGAACCGCGAAAATCGTTCCGGAATTATTCTTTTACGTCAACCTCAATACTTTTAGAACTTTTAAATGCTTCGAGCTCGTCACATCTTTTTAACAACCGGAACGAAAAAAGGTCTACGGCACGTTTTATTTTCATTATTTTTTTTTTCCTTCACGGTGACGCGACGATGACGTTCCCGTTCGACCGTACCTCTTGTTCTCGCCGTGCGTTCGTTACTTCATCTGGAAAAAAGGGGAGAGGCAGAGATTTTCGCTAAAATACTCCTGCCACCTAAGTAATTGCACTTCTATGCCCACTATAAAGGTGCAATCTTTTGGATTTATGATGAAACAATCTTTCCTAAAGCTTTTCCACTTTTTATATTTTATTCACATCGATATTACAGACCTACAAAATTTTATAAAAGGTGAGACCCATAGATCAAGTAGTACTTTTATAAAACTTACTTTTAACTATACTTTTATTGAACTCAAATTTGACTTCAGAATTACTCCATCACCTCAAATTTTTAAGACATTCTAATCTATAGATGCAAGTTTTTGAAAACACGAGTTTTCAACATATTTGAAATTAAATAACGTAGCAAATAAATTATCTACAAAACTCCTTGTGGCATCCGAATATACCACCTTTCCAATTCAAAATGTTGAATTTTTTCAATACCTTAATTTCTTCATGAAAAAAATCTTGTTTTTATAATCTCCCAATCGTAATCATTCCTAATATGGTAAACTAACAGTAAATAGTAAGCAATGATTTGATCGTAGTTTCAAAAAGATGTTAAAGTTTTCAAATCCTTGTTTCAAATGAATGTTGAAGTGATTCAACCCAACTTATGGAATTATCTTCCCTTTTTAAAGCTCAGCCATCAAATTAAAGTTGGCCATCATTCATTCATCCTATCTACCCTCAATATGTCACCTTTTTGTGTCAAAACGTGCACAAATATAATAAATTTTCTTAATTTTTTTTTAACACAGTGGCTTCTTGAAGTCATCGTTGTCTGCAAATCATCTAAATTGTATAGATTACGCACCCCAGAATGACATAATAGGTCAAGATGATTGGACAAAACGTGATGTTATAGAAATTACATTCCTTCAAGAAGAGATGAAGATATTTGAAAAATTCAAAATACGTTTAAAATGAGAACAGTGGTGCTTTCAGATCCCGCATGGAATTTTATGAATAAATATTTATTCGCAATGTTATTTAATTCTGAATATGCTTAAAACTTTTTATATATGCTTAAAACTATCTTTTACATCTTTAGGTTAGAATGTTTCCAAAAACCTAATGTGATAGAGCAATTCAGAGGCCAAATTTGAGTTCAGCGCGCCTAAAACTATTAGGAAACTATTGTCTGCTCTATGAGTCTAAAAAATATTGGCCGGTGTATTTAAAAATTACGAGAATCGTTTCTTAGTTTTCAAAAATAAAGTCTGATTTTTTAAAGTTGGTGGAAAATTTCTTAAAGTTAGAATTGATAAAAAATTTCG
This sequence comes from Digitonthophagus gazella, assembly GCA_036711955.1. Lineage (NCBI taxonomy): Eukaryota > Metazoa > Arthropoda > Insecta > Coleoptera > Scarabaeidae > Digitonthophagus > Digitonthophagus gazella. Next base: position 21,249,258 of record JASCIT010000010.1, read on the forward strand.
ATATGTTTGGATTTTTTTTTAAATTTTTTTATAACATTTAGAATAATTTGGATAGTTTTAATAAAAACTAGAAACTTTAAGCTTTAATTTAAAAAAAAACGCTCCTATAGTTAAAAAAAATAAGTTCTGTGCGATTTTTTTAAAATTGGTGGAAAATTTCTTAAAGTTAGGTTAGAATTGATAAAAAATTTCGATATGTTTGGATTTTTTTTAATTTTTTGATAATACTTAAAATAATTTGGATAGTTTTAATAAAAATTACAAACTTTAAGCTTTAATTTAAAGTAAAAACCTCTTCCATACTTAAAAAAATAACTTCTGTACGATTTTTTAAAGTTGGTGGAAAATTTCTTAAAATTACGTTAGAATTGATAAAAAGTTTCGATATGCTTGGATTTTTTTTTAAATTTTTTGATAACATTTAGAATAATTTGAAAAGTTTTAATAAAAATTACAAACTTTAAGCTTCAATTTAAAGTAAAAACCATTCCTATACTTAAAAAAATAAGTTCTGTGCGATTTTTTAAAGTTGGTGGAAAATTTCTTAAAGTTATGTTAGAATTGATAAAAAATTTCGATATGTTTGGAATTTTTTTTAAATTTTTTTATAATATTTAGAATAATTTGGATAGTTTTAATAAAAATTACAAACTTTAAGCTTTAATTTAAAGTAAAAACTCCTTCTATACTTAAAAAAATAAGTTCTGTGCGATTTTTTAAAGTTGGTGGAAAATTTCTTAAAGTTACGTTAAAATTGATAAAAAATTTCGATGTTTGAAATTTTTTTTAATTTTTTTTTAAATTTTTTAATAATATTTAAAATAATTTGGATAGTTTTAATAAAAATTACAAACTTTAAGCTTTAATTCAAAGTAAAAACCTCCCCTATACTTAAAAAAATAAGTTCTGTGCGATTTTTTAAAGTTGGTGGAAAATTTCTTAGTTACGTTAGAATTGATAAAAAATTTCGATATGTTTGGAATTTTTTTTTATTTTTTTCATAATATTTAGAATAATTTGGATAGTTTTAATAAAAAGTAGAAACTTTAAGCTTTAATTTAAGAAAAAAAACCGCTCCTATACTTAAAAAAATAAGTTCTGTGCGATTTTTTAAAGTTGGTGGAAAATTTCTTAAAGTTACGTTAGAATTGATAAAAAATTTCAATATGCTTGGATTTTTTTTTAATTTTTTGATAATATTTAGAATAATTTGGATAGTTTTAATAAAAAGTAGAAACTTTAAGCTTTAATTTAAGAAAAAACCGCTCCTATACTTAAAAAAATAAGTTCTGTTCGATTTTTTAAAGTTGGTGGAAAATTTCTTAAAGTTAGGTTAAAATTGATAAAAAATTTCAACATGTTTGGAATTTTTTTATAATATTTAGAATAATTTGGATAGTTTTAATAAAAATTACAAACTTTAAGCTTTAATTTAAAGTAAAAACCTCTTCTATACTTAAAAAAATAAGTTCTGTGCGATTTTTTAAAGTTGGTGGAAAATTTCTTAAAATTACGTTAGAATTGATAAAAAGTTTCGATATGCTTGGATTTTTTTTTTAATTTTTTGATAACATTTAGAATAATTTGAAAAGTTTTAATAAAAATTACAAACTTTAAGCTTTAATTCAAAGTAAAAACCGTTCCTATACTTAAAAAAATAAGTTCTGTGCGATTTTTTAAAGTTGGTGGAAAATTTCTTAAAGTTAGATTAGAATTGATAAAAAAATTTCGATATGTTTGGATTTTTTTTTAATTTTTTGATAATATTTAGAAGAATTTGGATAGTTTTAATAAAAAGTAGAAACTTTAAGCTTTAATTTAAGAAAAAACCGCTCTTATACTTAAAAAAATAAGTTCTGTGCGATTTTTTAAAGTTGGTGGAAAATTTTTTAAAGTTACGTTAGAATTGATAAAAAATTTCGATATGTTTAGAATTTTTTTTTTAATTTTTTGATAATATTTAGAATAATTTGCACAGTTTTAATAAAAAGTTGAAACTTTAAGCTTTAATTTAAAGTGAAAACCTCCCCTATACTTAAAAAAATAACTTCTGTACGATTTCTTAAAGTTGGTCAAAATTTTTTTATATTTGGTTAAAAATCCCGGATATTTTTTGGAATTTTTTAAAAAATTTTTTATAGCAATTAGAACAAATAAAACAGTTTTAATAAAAAATAGACTTTATAATCTACATTTGGTTAAAAAATTTTTTCTCAAATTTAAAAATTAAATTTAGTATGATTTTTTAAAGTTCACTAAATTTTTTAAAGATTTTCGATCAAAAAACTTCGATATTTTTGAAAATATAAAAATTATTTTATAATTTTTTTCAATTCACTTAAAAATTATTTGTGAATGTAAATATTAAAATAAATTTTTCAAATAAATTTAAAATAAATTTTCCAAATAAATTTAAAATAAATTTTCCAAATAAATTTAAAATAAATTTTCCAAATAAATTTAAAATAAATTGTATTGAAATCAATACTTTGGATATACATCAAAATTATTTGATTGTAAACACTAAAATATTCCTAGTGTATAAATAATTGAATTTATATGTTCACAATAAAATAAAATCTTTCGGATTTATGATGAAACAATGTTAAAGCTTTTAAAGATATACACATTTTATTAAAATATTCCTACTGTATAAATAATTGAACTTCTATGTTCGCTATAAAATAAAACCATTCGGATTTATGATGAAACAATGTTCTGTAAAGCTTTTACAGATATACGCATTTTATTGAAATCGATATTTAATATTTGTATGAAAATATGCGAAGTAATTACACTTCTATCGTGACTACAAAGGTGTAATCTTTTGGATTTACGATGAAACAATGTTTTGTAAAGGTTTTCAGCTTTATACATTTTATTGAAAGCGATATTTAAAGTTCGCATGAAAATTACTCGACTGTGAACTGTAAAATACTCGTGTCACGTAAGTAATTACACTTTTATCTTCACTATAGAGTAATCTCTTGGATTTATGGTGAAAAAAATCTCTTTGAAGGTGTTTTCAGTTTTATACGTTTTATTCAAGTTGATGTTTAAAGTTTCTATGAATATTATTTGATTGAATTTTTGATTTTATGATGAAATAATCTCACATAATTTTTTTTATTTTTGTATATTTTATTAAAATACGATGAGAAAATTTCTTTGATACGTGTTTTCTATGTATTTTCAATTTGAAACATTGATTTTGGCTATTTTAGAAATTTTAACTTTGAGCTCGCGTACCTCGGACGTCCGCCGTCCAATTTTCATGCGGTTGGTTTTCAACGATTCTCCGTTTAATTCTGATTATGATTCTAAAAGGGTGTTATCGTAACATGCCCGGAAAATTTCTGAGGAAAATTTTTCCGAACCTCTAAAAAAATTCACTTCTCTTAAATTCACTTCTTAACTAGAAGTGAACCTATTTTTATGAAGAACCAAAAGGTTTACGAAGAAACGGATTTCACCACCGTTTTCCCCGTTGTTGAATAATATAAAAACGTGAGTTTCAGCTAAATTTAAAATTTTCGATTTTTGAAAAAAAAAAAATCTATACCCACCCCTATTTTTTCGGATTTTGGCTATTTTAGAAATTTTGACTTTGAGCTCATGTAACTCGACCGCCGATCGTCAGATTTTCAAGCTGTTTGCTTTAAATGATTCCAAATTCTATTCTAAATAAGACTCTAAAAGGGAGTTTTTGTAACGCGTCCATAAAATTTCTGGCGAATTTTTTTCCCAACCTCTACATCGAGAAATTAACGCGCGTCGCAAATTCACTTCTAGTCGATTTTTATGAAAAACCAAAAGATCGAAAAACGGATTTCACCATCGTTTTCCTCATTGTCGAATTATATAAAAACGTGAGTTTCAGCTAAATTTAAAATTTTCGATTTTTGAAAAAAAAAAAAAAAATCCAAACCTCCTTTCGATTTTTTCGGATTTTAACTATTTAACTATTTTAGAAATTTTGATTTTGAGCTCATGTAACTCGACCGCCGATGGTCAGATTTTCAAGTGGTTTGCTTTAAAGGATTCCAAATTCTATTCTAAATAAGACTCTAAAAGGGAATTTTCGTATCGCGTCCAGAAAATTTCTGACAAATTTTTTTCCCAACCTTTACATCGAGAAATTAATGCGCGTCGCAAATTCACTTCTAGTCGATTTTTATGAAAAACCAAAAGATCGAAAAACGGATTTCACCATCGTTTTCCCCGTTGTTGAATAATATAAAAATGTGAGTTTCAGCTAAATTTAAAATTTTCGATTTTTGAAAAAAAAATCCATACAATTTCCGATTTCCAAAATCCACATAATTTCGATTTTTTCGGATTTTAACTATTTTAGAAATTTTGACTTTGAGCTTATGTAACTCAACCGCCGATCGTTAGATTTTCAAGCGGTTTGCTTTAAACGATTCCAAATTCTATTCTAAATAAGACTCTAAAAGGGAGTTTTCGTATCGCGTCCAGAAAATTTCTGACGAATTTTTTTCCCAACCTCTACATCGAAAAATTAACGCGCGTCGCAAATTCACTTCTAGTCGATTTTTATGAAAAACCAAAAGATCTACGAAAAAGCCGATTTTACCATCGTTTTCCCCGTTGTTGAATAATATAAAAACGTGAGTTTTAGCTAAATTTAAAATTTTCGATTTTTGAAAAAAAAAAATTTTTTATTTTTTTTTTTTAATTTTTTCGATTCTTTTCGGATTTTGGCTATTTTAGAAATTTTGACTTTGAGCTCATGTAACTCGACCGCCGATCGTCAGATTTTCAAGCGATTTACTTTAAATGATTCCAAATTCTATTCTAAATAAGACTCTAAAAGGGAGTTTTCGTAACGCGTCCAGAAAATTTCTGACGAATTTTTTTCCCAATCTCTACATCAAGAAATTAACGCGCACTGCAAATTCACTTCTAGTCGATTTTTATGAAAAATCAAAAGATCGAAAAACGGATTTCACCATCGTTTTCCCCGTTTTTGAATAATATAAAAACGTGAGTTTCAGCTAAATTTAAAATTTTCGATTTTTGAAAAAAAAAAATTTTTTTTAATTTTTTTTTTAATTTTTTTTAAATTTTTTTTAAAATTTTTTTTTTTAATTTTTTTTTCGATTTTTTTCGGATTTTGGCTATTTTAGTAATTTTGACTTTGAGCTGTTAGCTGTGTTATTTCATTTCTATGATTATAAAAATATAAAATATTTCGAATTTAAAGCTTTTTCAGCTTAATGCATTCTAATGAAATCGATATTTAAGGTTTCCACGATAATTACTCGACTCTAAGTAATTATTGGCGAGACTGAAATAGTCTCGCCACCAAAGTAATTACACTTTTATGTTCACTATAAAGGTGCAGTCGTTTAGATTTATGAAACAATCTCTTTTAAAGCTTTTCGAGCTTAATGCATTTTAGTAAAATCGATATAATTAAGGTTTGTATGTAAATTATTCGATTGTGAATACAAAAATAATACGCCGCATTAGTGGTGACGTCACATTGTTGACAAAGGTCCGGGACTGAATCCAAACAAACTTTTTCTACATAGATTCAGTCCATAAGCGGCGAGAAAATAATTTTTTTAGAGTACTTAGAGACATATTTAAGGTATGAAAAGTTGGCAGTACAGTACGAAATACCGTGCTCTACATCTACACCAAAAGTGGCAAGTTAAATAAATTTTTTAACGCCGTAAAAGCAGAAATGAGTTCGCGTATACATAACCTCAAAAATCGTATCTGTCAAACATAAGCTTAAAAAGTTCGTAGTTCGGTAATTAATGAGATTTGGGCCACCAAATCTTACAAATGGGATGGTATTATCCTCAGAATATCTTACAGTCCTCGTTTGGGGAAAATCAACGCCCTGGGATTATTTTAGATTCAATGCTAGCAACAGGTATAAATTTGATAAAAATATAGGTATTTTGTTATAAAGGAAGGGATTTTCATAGTTTTATGACCTTTATTATTATACCCTTTGCAGGTAAAACATAACAACTATGACATTTACTGATAAAGAATATCTATTAAAATACATTTTACCTCAAGACGTACAAGTACACCAAACAGAATAGTGCGAATACACTCTTTGAAGCCACTCCGACATCATAGTATAAGTTATTAGAACTCTTAAAGATTTACTTTACTTAACTTGAATAATTAATTAATAAATAAATTAAAATGTGTAGTTGTGTTTTACTTTTAATTCAGATTTACACATTCATATCCAACTTTTGAACCTAACCATTATAGTTATTACTACCACCCCCATTTGTTACTAGCTAGGATTTTTATTTCAATAATATAAGTATTTTGTTGTGACTTATTATAATTTTAATATGTTTTGTATATTTTCCTTCCTGTGTTCTGATTTTTATTAGTTTATTTAAAATATTTACCTTCCTGTAATAAGATATAGAATAAGAGTACTATGAGCACTGGTATATTAAAAATCTAAAGATCAGAGTTAAAAATCTTTAATATTTATAATTAAAATTACATTCACATTATAAGAACCTAAGAAAAAACAGAAGTTGTGAAGTCAAAACATAGAAGACTACAATAACCCAACAGAGTTTGATCCTATGAAATCCTATAACAGAAAAAAATTAGTTTAGTAGTACTGATACTTACCGTTAGTTATTCCAGAAATAAAATGTACAAAATAGTCCACGGTAATCTCTGTTACTCGAAGAATGGCAATGTTCTACATATGTAACTAAAGGGGGCTACAAATTTGTAAGAACTTGAATAACTTTTACTGTTGTGTTAGAGTGTATGGTCCTTTTAGCATGTATCCTAGCTCTTACTATGATTCTGTTTGATGTATTTCTACGCCTTGTGGTAAATACCTTTAATAGACATTCTTTATCAGCAAATTTCATAGTTGTTAAGTTTTACCTACAAAGGGTACAATAATAAAGGTCATAAAACTATGAAAATCCCTTCCTTTATGACAAAATACCTATATTTTTACCAAATTTATACCTGTTGCTAGCATTGAATCTAAAATAATCCGAGGGTGTTGTTTTTCACCAAAGAAGGGCTGTAAGGTATTCTAAGGATAATACCATCCCATTTGTAAGATTTGGTGGCCCAAATCTCATTAATTACCGAACTACGAACTTTTTAAGCTTATGTTTGACAGATACGATTTTTGAGGTTATGTGTACGCGAACTCATTTCTGCTTTTACGGCGTTAAAAAATTTATTTAACTTGCCATTTTTGGTTTAGATGTAGAACACGGTATTTTGTACTGTACTGCCAACTTTTCATACCTTAAATATGTCTCTAAGTACTCTAAAAAAATTATTTTCTCGCCGCTTATGGACTGAATCTATGTAGAAAAAGTTTGTTTGAATTCAATTCCATGACCTTCACAACATTTGACGTCACACTAATGCGGCGTATTGTATTACAAATTACAAATCTGGGAAACGAGTTTTTTAATTTTTTAATTTTTTTAATTTTTTAATTTTTGTTATTTTTGTTATGTTTTTAATTTTATACGTTGTGTTAAAATCGATATTTTGGATTTTGTATGAAAGTTAGTTGATTATAGAGGGTTGTGTATAAGGTCCTCTCGTCGGCTTAACCTAATTTCCACGATAATTGCAACAATTTGAAGCCGACAGGCGCCGTTTTTAATCACCGCCCCCTGTTCGACACCCAATTAACCGGATTTAGCAGATAGCCTAACCCCGTAGGCAGCCCAGCGCGTTTTTAATTGTTTCCATCGGGGGGGGCGTTCTTTGTTTAAGGCGGGCTTTGACTGCTTTTGAATCGCGCGCCGGCAATTTTTAATTGGGTTTAAACCGGGCTTGTTCCAGTCCCGTTTCAATCGAATATTCCTTTACCCGATTGTGTAAATCGTAATTGGAGATATACAATAGAAACGTTTGAATTGGACGCGTACGGACAATGAGACCGCTTTTAACGTTGCCAGTTGCCACACACCGCGTGGAATGAATCGGTTGGATTTTTTGTTTGACGGAATTAGTAAAACGCGCGATTTGACAAAAGCCGCCGGGTCCTGACATTACATATTCCCGGCGTGTATCTACTTCGCTCGAAAAGTATTTTCGTGTTGCTTTCAACGAGCTCTCGACGCGCACACAAAATCCCTTTTCCCCAAGACGCAAGTCGCAAAATGCATTATGCATCGCGTTCGTACGGCAAGATGCAATGAACAATATAATGAGCCACTTAAAAATATAAAAAAATATATTTATCGGAAAAGTAAAAAAAATTTATCGGAAAAGTAAAAAATATTTATCGGAAAAGTAAAAAATATTTATCGGAAAAGTAAAAAATATTTATCGGAAAAGTAAAAAAAATTTATCGGAAAAGTAAAAAAATCATATTTATCGGAAAACGGTCCGATACTTTTCTACTTGAAGGAATTTTTAAATTAAATTCCGTAGCAAACCGATTGATTTAGTTTTGAAATAACTCGGTATCCTTTTATCGAACCGCATCCACTATAATTGTCTTTCGTGTAGCCGGAATTACTTCCGACCGGGCAGTTTTATTTTTCCGCTTCGTTGAGCAACTCAGATACGGCGAGTTTGATGTCCATTAATCTTCGAAAAATACCGTGGATTGTCAGAGGGGGAATGCCCGTTAAACGATGCGATTTATTTACTCTATTTTTCACACAATTATAAACCGATTGTTTCTCTATTTAAGATATCAATAAATTACCGGCTTATCAATAAATTGCCGTACATTATTATCTCTCCGAAGATACATAATAGTACTATAATTCAAGCTCAATTTACACCATGGAGAGAAGGATGCAAGAGCGCGCTTTCTCCCCGTAACTTTACCGAGTAAGCCCGAGTGGAGTACAGGGGAAGGGAGAAACAGAGTTTTAAGCGGTCCTCGCAAACGCAAAGGTCTTCCGGCAAGAACGCCGTCGTAGACAGGCTCGCGGCACCTCGCTGTTTTAACTTTTTCGGTCAAACTTTTAGACCTTTTTCAGGTCTTACAGGAAAAGCGAGAAATGTTAATTCACCAACCACAATCATTGGTTGTAGTTTTAATCATATTTTATACATATTAGGATGTGACGTCACAAATTCGCCTTCATTGTTACAAATTTATTATTTTAAAATCAAGTTTTGATGAACTTTCATCGTTTAATTTTATCACAAATGAACAACGTTGTCATGTCATAATAACTTTATCTTTAAATCAATTTATAACTTTATCAATTTTTGATTTAAAAATTAGAAAATTGGAATCCAAAAAGTAAATTGGTTTTAGAATAATAAAATAAATGTCTAATTAGGAAAGGGATACTTAAATATGGGAAAAATAAACAAGTAATAAGTTTCTATGGCACATATTTATTATTGTAATAAAATAAGGAAATTAATTTTCAAGATTCTGGTGGATAGCAATAAATTTATTAATTTTCTTCATTATATATAATGTTTACGAATAATCAGTAAATTTGCTTAATTGATTTTCATTTAAGAAGAAGGTTGAGGAAAACACACACTGAAAAGAAATCGTGTATTTAAATAATTAGAAAAGTTCCAATGATTTTAAAGTATATTAACATTTAAACAATCAAAAGCTAACTTATAACTTTAGGATTTTTAAGTAACAATTTTGAAATAATTATTATAGCAAATAGTAAACTGATTTTGCATAATGTAGTAGAGTAATGTGACTATAATAATTTTATGAATTTGCTACAATGAAAATAAGAAAGTTTGAATTTAACTTTTAACTGTATGTAGCAATAAATCACAAACCAACAATTAAGCATTGATGTTTATAAAAATATATTATCTTTGTAATTCATTTTTTAGTAATTTGATTTTCCCGATTCTACCTATTAGTTTAAAAATATCTCGATTAGTAAATAAATTTCTTTCAATGTTTGTTGATTTTGTTGTAACACAGAACAAAAACGGTTTGGATATAGAATTAAAAGAAGATTGCCAACACGTGTAAGAGTTTAATTAGTAGAAGTCTTGATGGAAAGTAGAAGAGTTGATGGAAAACACCTGCAACATTTCTATTGTTGGAGTAATTTTCGTTAATAATAATACTTTTAATAAAATATAAAGTCAACAAACACGCAGGTATTCTCAAATATCCGTGGTGTTCGGGGTGACAAAGACCCGACGTTAATTTTGTGCTTTACCTGGAAAGCGCACAGTCCCGGTGACCAATTAATTTCTTCAATTTTCACCGGGTTTTGTCAAATATGATTAAAACTACAACCAATGATTGTGGTTGGTGAATTAACACTTCTCGCTTTTCCTGTAAGACCTGAAAAAGGGCCAAAAGTCTGACCGAAAAAATTAAAACAGCGAGGTGCCGCGAGCCTGTCTACAGCGGCGTTCTTGTCGGAAGACCTTTGCGTTTGCGAGGACCTCTTAAAACTCCGTTTCTCCCTTCCCCTGTACTCCACTCGGGCTTACTCGGTAAAGTTACGGAGAGAAAGCGCGCTCTTGCATCTTTCTCTCCATGGTGTAAATTGAGCTTGGATTATAGTACAGTAGAAGATACATAATACGTATGACAAATTAATTCGAACTCTATCACGGAATTACGACGCGGTTACTATAAGCCTTTGAGATAGCTTATGAATAGATTGTTGGCTGCGGGAGAGCAACGCGTAACACGATGTGATTGAAACAACTACAACACATGGCGATGTGGATTAATCCAACACAACCAATCGATTGAGAAGTTGGCTGTAAATGGAACGCCGGAAATTTCAATACGAACTACGGTCTTAAGTTAACATAGATTAGAGTTGTTTTGCATATCGGAATTGATCTTGAAATTAAAATATTTTCGATAAGCCGGAAATTTATGTTCGAAAAATTGGAATATCCAGTAGAACGGGATTACAGTGTGCGCCTATCGGGCTATCTCGATTTATTGTAACGCTTTACGACTCGGGACACATAAAATAGAGATTTTGAACTGTATTTTTCATATTTTATAACTGTGTACGGTCATTTAGATAGGATTTAAATAAATAGGGTCTTTTTGGTTTTTTCTATTGGAGATTGTTTCTTTTGGAAATTAAAGAAAAAATGAAAAAAAATTTTTTAATGAAAAAAAAGGATCGCATTTAAATGCTCTATTTTTTATACCTTATTGAATCAAAAATCGTCAATGATTGGTTTTTTTTAGGAACAGCTATAATTAATTTGATTTGTTTTATATAAAATAGATGTTTTAATGTATTCCTATTTCAAAAATCTTTTAAAAATTTTCATAAATAAACTTTGAGGGATTTTTCAAAATTCTTCAATTTATACTAAATTCGAAAATTATCGATAACTGGGATTTTTTTTTTATTTTTTTGGAAATAGCTACAGTAAATTTGATTTGTTTAACATAAAATAGATACTTTAATGTATTCCTATTCCAAAAATCTTTTCAAAATTTTCATAAATTTAAGTGCGATTTTTTTTAATTTTCAGGTTATATTGAATTTGGCCAAAAATCATTGATGACTTTGGGATTTTTTTTTAATTTTTTCGGAAAAAGCTACAGTAAATTCGATTTGTTTAACATAAAATAGATATGTTAATGTATTTCTATTTAAAAAAGCTTTTCCAAAATTTTCTTAAATAAGCTCAATGAGATTTTTCAAATTTTTTTAGGTTCGAAAATCGTCGATGACTTTGGGAATTTTTTTATTTTTTCTGAGAACAGTTACAATGAATTTGATTGATTTAGCATAAAATAGACACTTTAATATATTTCTATTTAAAAAATCTTTTCAAAATTTTCATAAATAAACTCAGCACGATTTTTTAAATTTGTTCAAGTTATGTTTAGTTTGGGCAAAAATCGTCGATGACTTTGATTTTTTTAGGAACAGCTATAATTAATTTGATTTGTTTTATATAAAACAGATGTTTTAATATATTCCTATTTCAAAAATCTTTTAAAAATTTTCATAAATAAACTTTGAGGGATTTTTCAAAATTCTTCAATTTATACCAAATTCGAAAATTATCGATAACTGGGATTTTTTTTTATTTTTTTTTGGAAACAGCTACAGTAAATTTTATTTGTTTAACATAAAATAGATACTTTAATGTATTCCTATTCCAAAAATCTTTTCAAAATTTTCATAAATTTAAGTGCGATTTTTTTTTTAATTTTCAGGTTATATTGAATTTGGCCAAAAATCATTGATGACTTTGGGAATTTTTTAAATTTTTTCGGAAAAAGCTGCAGTAAATTCGATTTGTTTAACATAAAATAGATATGTTAATGTATTTCTATTTAAAAAAAATTTCCAAAATTTTCTTAAATAGACTCAATGAGATTTTTCAAATTTGTTCAAGTTATATTGAATTTGGAAATCATCGATGACTTTCGGATTTTTTTTATTTTTTCTGAGAACAGTTACAATGAATTTGATTGATTTAGCATAAAACAGACGCTTTAATGTATTTCTATTTAAAAAATCTTTTCAAAATTTTCATAAATAAACTCAGCACGATTTTTTAAATTTGTTCAAGTTATGTTCAGTTTGGGCAAAAATCGTCGATGACTGGTTTTTTTAGGAACAGCTATAATTAATTTGATTTGTTTTATATAAAATAGATGCTTTAATATATTCCTATTTCAAAAATCTTTTAAAAATTTTCATAAATAAACTTCGAGGGATTTTTCAAAATTCTTCAATTTATACTAAATTCGAAAATTATCGATAACTGGGATTTTTTTTATTTTTTTTGGAAACAGCTACAGTAAATTTGATTTGTTTAACATAAAATAGATACTTTAATGTATTCCTATTCCAAAAATCTTTTCAAAATTTTCATAAATTTAAGTGCGATTTTTTTAAATTTTCAGGTTATATTGAATTTGGCCAAAAATCATTGATGACTTTGGGAATTTTTTAAATTTTTTTGGAAACAACTACAATTAATTTGATTTTTTTAACATAAAATAGATACTTTAACTTATTTCTATTCAAAAAATCTTTTTAAAATTTTCATTCATAAATAAACTCAATGAGATTTTTCAAATTTGTTCAAATTTTATTGAATTTGGGAAAAAATCATCGATAACTTTGGGAATTTTAAAAAAAAATTTAGGAAGAGTTACAGTAAATTTGGTTTGTATTTCATAAAATAGATACTTTAATGTATTTCTATATAAAAAATCTTTTCAAAATTTTCAATAATAAGCTCAATGAGATTTTTTAAATTTGTTCAAGTTATATTGAATTCGGAAATCATCGATGACTTTGGGATTTTTTTTATTTTTTCTGAGAACAGTTACAATGAATTTGATTTATTTAGCATAAAATAGACGCTTTAATGTATTTCTATTTAAAAAATCTTTTCAAAATTTTCATAAATAAACTCAGCACGATTTTTTAAATTTGTTCAAGTTATGTTTAGTTTGGGCAAAAATCGTCGATGACTGGTTTTTTTTATTAATAGCTATAATTAATTTGATTTGTTTTATATAAAATAGATGCTTTAATATATTCATATTTCAAAAATCTTTTAAAAATTTTCATAAATAAACTCTGAGCGATTTTTCAAAATTCTTCAATTTATACTAAATTCGAAAATTATCAATAACTGGGATTTTTTCTTATTTTTTTTTTTTTTTGAAACAGCTACAGTAAATTTGATCTGTTTAACATAAAATAGATACTTTAATGTATTCCTATTCCAAAAATCTTTTCAAAATTTTCATAAATTTAAGTGCGATTTTTTTTAATTTTCAGGTTATATTGAATTTGGCCAAAAATCATTGATGACTTTGGGATTTTTTTTTTTATTTTTTCGGAAAAAGCTACCGTAAATTCGATTTGTTTAACATAAAATAGATAGGTTAATGTATTTCTATTTAAAAAAAATTTTCCAAAATTTTCTTAAATAAGCTCAATGAGATTTTTCAAATTTTTTCAAATTTTTTTAGGTTCAAAAATCGTCGATAACTTTGGGAATTTTTTAAATTTTTTTGGAAACAGCTACGATAAATTAGATTTGTTTAGTATAAAATAGATGGATTAATGTATTTCTATTTAAGATTTTTTTTTTTTAATTTCCAGAAATAGCCTCGGTGAGATTTTTTAAATTTGTTCAAGTTTTGTTGAGTTTTGAAATGAGCATATTATTTTTTTTTTTAGGTAGTTTCAATTTTTTACTGATTATTTGGTATAATTACTAAACAGTTAAGATTTGTACTGAACATTTGAAGGGTTTTGTGCAAGAAGTCCCTAAGTGACATTTTCACGATTTTGTACTATCTGCATCATCAGATGCAACATCACCTATTTTCATAGTATTGAAACTATTTTGTTCGTATAAGTCTCTGAACAGTTAAATTCTTATATGCTTCTTTTATGCCTTCACTAGACTTTTTTTTGAAAAGTGCCTAAGTTCTAAAAAGTCCCTAAGTAAAAAAAAATAAGACGGCGGTGACTTCGGTTTCTATTTGTATTGTAAAATTTTATGTTTACTGTCACTTGAGTTATTGTGCTTTAATTGTTGACTATTAACAAAAATGAGCGATATTAATAAAAAAATATCTGGTAAGTTAAATCAAAATTTCAATCGCGTTAATACGTAACATTTAACTTGCCTGTACAGAACCATTTTCAAGTAATGACGAAGAGGAAGAAGTTCAATGTAAAAAGAGAAAATCCGACCCAAAGCAATGGGTGCGCGAAAAGAAAAAGATGAGCTTAAAAAACTCACGAAAACCATCTGAAATGCCAAAGTGTCGTTGCAACTGCAAAAGTAGAATTTCTAGCGATTCTCGCGAGCAAATATTTTCCAACTTCCAATCTTTAATCTATAATGAGCAAAATTTGTATTTAAGAGGCTGCGTAACTTCAACACCAGCGTCAAGACACATTAACAAAAATAAAACTCCGAGAATGGTTTTTCAATACAAAGTTATAGCTAATGGAAAATCTATTACTACATGCCAAAACAGTTTTTTGGCATTGCATGGCATAAAAAGAGATAGACTTAGAAAGAAGATTTTAAATTTTAAGGTAGAGGATGTAAGGGACTATAGAGGAAAATACCCTAATCGAAAAAACAAAGTACCTGCAGAGACTATTGCCAAGGTGAATAGTTTTTTTAAAAAATGTACCAGCACTTGAGTCACATTATAGTCGTTCTGAAAACAGGTGCAAAAAGTATCTGCCGTCAGATCTTACTATAACCCAACTCCATAGAGATTATTGTAAACATTTTCCTGATCATACTGTAAAGTATGGACTATTCTACAAAATTTTTACGGAAAATTACAACTACTCCTTTGCACATCCAAAGAAAGATATATGTGCAGTGTGTACAAAGTTTCTTGCTAACCTTAATTCTTCGAAACTTAACAAAAAATGAAGATGAAATTAGCTCTATTACTGCAGCAAAGGAACTACACTTTCGTAAGTCCCAGGTGTTTTTTGATCTCCTTAAAGATAAGAAAGAACATGCCAGTAATAGAGACTTAGTTATATGTTTCGATTTTCAAAAAAACCTACCTTTACCAGTTACTAACATTACTGATGAATACTATAAAAGGCAACTATGGCTTCATAATTTTGGCATAAATAACGTTGTTACTAATCAGGCAACTATGTTTCTCTTTACTGAAAACTTTGCCACGAAAGGTCCTAACGAAGTTATCACTGCTCTAGATTATTATTTAAAAAAGTATAAGAGAACTGAACAGCAAACCCTGACAATATTTTGTGACAACTGTTTTTCCCAAAACAAAAATAGATATTTATTTACCTATTTAGATTCTCTTTGTGCATCAGGAATTTTTCAAATTATTGTAATATATTATCCTATGCCTGGTCACTCTATGATGCCTGTAGACCGATGCTTTGCGTTAATTGAAAAGAAGAGACTTAACCCATCGGCATCATAAGCGCATATATGCGCGCATTTTGCCTGGCCAGTATCACCAAAGCGCGCATATATGCGCTCATCGCATATAAAATTGCATATAAAAAAAATGTTCGGTGATAAGGGCAAATTTTTCATTTTTCTGTGTGATGCAAATGGGTTAAAAGCGAAAAAGCAAATAATCCAGAATATTATGTTAAGCTTATACAAAATGCTCGATACAAGGATCCTTTTGAAATAGTGTTCTTAGAACACAGTTTACTAACTAAAAATAACAATATTTCAGAAGAAATTAACGTTCTTAAAGTACTGGATTACAAAAAAATGTTTGGTGAAGAGATAAAGGCTTCTATACCTAATATATCAAAATGTCGATCCGTCATATTTTCTACTCACGAAAAAGCTAAAATAAGAGAGAGCATGACAGGATATTATGAGCCTTTCGTTTTATATAAAAAGGGACACCAACGACTTCTTTCTGCAACAATTTCACCAAATCCAGCATACACTTCATTTCTGAAACTGAAGCCAGAGAAGTTAAAAAATATTAAGTTCCTCGTCAATTATATTGAAAAAGAAGAAGACAAGGAGTTTTATAAGTTGTTAGATGAAGAAAGCGATCAAATGGAAGATGGAGAAGAAGAAAAATCAGATATAGAAGAGTATGAATAAATTTGTTGTTAGTCCTGTTTAAAAATATTATTTTTTCTTTGTTAAGAACATTCATTTCTTTCTAAATTTATTTGTTATAGACAGTCCAGAATTTTGTTAGAATATGTTTGCAGTTTTGATGTTATTGTTACTTCTTTGAATAAAATACATAATTGTTTTTTTTTTTTTTTTGAAAGTCCCTAAGTTATAATAAAAACCCTTAATATCTCAAAACATTAAAATGTCACTTAGGGACTTTTTGCACGAAACCCTTCATTTAGGATTTTTACTGAGGGTTTAGTATATTGACTCTGCATTTCACATTTTTGTCATTTAGTTTTCGTACTGAATATTTATACTAATACTGAGCGGCTAGTTTTTTACTGAGCAATTAAATAATATACCGTGTATGTCTACTTTACATTCAAGTGTAATACTGGGTATTTAATTTACACCAAAAAAAAAGAAAAGAAAAAAAAATTAAGAAAGGGAGTAAAAAGAAGAAAAAAGGAAAAAGAAGAAAAAAGGAAAAAGAAGAAAAAAGGAAAAAGAAGAAAAAGAAGAAAAAAGGAAAAAGAAGAAGAAATGAAATAAAGAAAAAATACTGGCAACCGAAATAGAAGCGAAACCATCGCAAGAACACACCATCATCAAAAGTGCACGGACACGTGGGACAAAGTACTTTTAACAGTCGCTCCGGCATCTGGTGTCCCCATCGGCAGACACAATGGCATTACTGGTACTGACAGTTCTCAGAAATGGTTCGGAGGAACCGGAGGGGGTCCCGTTGTTCTAAATTTTCTAAATTCGTTCCGGGGATCTTATAACATCGGCAAAATTCGATATTCAGGAAACGGGTGATATCGCTCGCTTCGTTTCAACGTTTCATACTTGTCGGGTGTTTGTTGTTTTTGCCGTTCGGGGTAAACGATGCTTCGGAAAAGAGCAATATTGGGTCGAACGGCGTCGATAACCTGAGTGCGGTTGACCCGAGATGAAAACAAACGCACTGACGACCGATTGAAGCAGTAAAGCAGTAAAGGAGTAAAGGAGTGACGGAGTAAAGGAATGACGGAGTAAAGGAGTGAAGGAGTAAAGGAGTGAAGGAGTAAAGGAGTAAATGAGTAAAGGAGTAAATGAGTAAAGGAGTAAATAAGTAAAGGAGTAAAGGAGTAAATGAGTAAAGGAGTAAATGAGTAAAGGAGTAAATGAGTAAAGGAATGAAAGAGTGAAATAGTAAAGAAGCGAAGGAACGCAGGAGGGAATGACTTTCGGCGAGACAATGATAACGCCGGTGTCGTTATAGGAGTTCTTAGGAAAGGTTGCAAGGTCATCGGGCGTCGTACGACCGGCGGAATAGTTGCGTAGGAGTGTAATGGACAATATTATTATTCCTTCTTTCGACGACCAGTGAGTCACGGCGCGGGTTGAGACATCGCAAACGTTTGAGATATCGCAAAAAAAAATCCATAAACACGCGGACAAAGGAGGTGTCGTAGCCGTCGAAGGGTCGCCGCGACGACGGCCCGCGATTGAAAATCGCCGCGCCAAAGAGAACAAAGGAATGTTTGTCTTCGCGGCCGATTAATATCGCGAGGGCCATGTGGACGGCGGTCCGTTTTGTTTACGTTTCGGGCACAGCTGACGCTTCTTACCTTCAGTATCAGAAAATCCATTTATCTTTCGACCGAATGGTAGCTATCTCTCGTTGGTCAGACTTGGACGCTCTGCGAATCGTTCAAATCATCATGGAACGGATGTGGGAGAGGCGCGAATCGCAGAGCAACGCGCACCGCAGCTGCTCGGGATCGACTGGTCCGAAGCGAGCAGAGCTCCGCTCGTGTCTGGCCGCCAGTCTTCACCCTCTCGCACCCCCCGACGGCTCCGTCATCGAGCAACACGCGTTCATTATCTTATATTGTTGACGGGCACGTTCGAGCCGGTCACAGTTTGTAGAATTTGTAATGCCCCGATGCGGAAATCGCGAAACTGCCCTCCGTTCTCAGTTCTTGCGCGCCCCCGAATTCACTTCTCTCACCACCGTGCGAGAGAAGTCACTCCACTCGCCTTCTAGCGCCTCAATTTCCCAACGAGGCCTTATTTTGGGGACGCTTCCGATCCTCCTCGCTTTTCGAGATTTATGTCCGTCAACTTTACTTAATTTTACGTTAAATTTACCCTAACGGCGTTCCGTACCTACCTGACAACATCTGGACCGAAAAGACTACAAAAAAGACTTCTTCCCACAGCCTCTTCTTCCTCACGTTTATGAAAGGAAGATATTTGTCATAATTTAAAAAAAAATTTACTTCCTTTTTCAACTTTATATCCAACTTTATATCCAACTTTATATTCCAACTCCAAAAAGATATCTCGTTTATTCTACCAAATCGTTAAAAGCTCGCTATAACAGTGACCCAGATTTAGAGGGAAAAGTTCGTCAGAAAGTTTGTGGACTGACTTTTAAATGACAATTGGGTTATAATTCTTTATAACTTAATTTGGTAAACACATTATATCTATACCAACTCAGATTATGAAATAAAAAAAAAACTTTATGAAAGGAAAAATTATAAATTATGATTTTCTTGAAGTTTGAAAAATTTCATACTTGGTTTTCGAAAATACTTGATCGTTTATAGTCAGTTTTAAATCAATACTAACTCAATTTTTGAAGAAAAAAGAAATGAGTTTCAGCAAAATCTAAAATTATCGATTTTTGGAAAAAAATACCCTTTTCGATTTTTTTGGATTTTAACTATTTTAGAAATTTTTACTTTGAGCTCATGTAACTCGACCGCCGATCGTCAGATTTTCAAGCGGTTTGCTTTAAATGATTCCCAATTCTATTCTAAATAAGACTCTAAAAGGAAGTTTTCGTATCGCGTCCAAAAAATTTCTGACGAATTTTTTTTCCCAACCTCTATATCGAGAAATTAACACGCGTCGCAAATTCACTTCTAGTCGATTTTTATGAAAAACCAAAAGATCGAAAAACGGATTTCACCATCGTTTTCCCCGTTGTTGAATAATATAAAAACATGAATTTCAGCTAAATTTAAAATTTTCGATTTTTGAAAAAAAAATCCATACAATTTCCGATTTCCAAAATCCATATAATTTCGATTTTTTCGGATTTTAACTGTTTTAGAAATTTTGACTTTGAGCTCATGTAACTCGACCGCCGATCGTCAGATTTTCAAGCGGTTTGCTTTAAATGATTCCCAATTCTATTCTAAATAAGACTCTAAAAGGGAGTTTTTGTATCGCGTCCAGAAAATTTCTGACGATTTTTTTCCCAACCTCTACATCGAGAAATTAACACGTGTCTCAAATTCACTTCTAATCGATTTTTATGAAAAACCAAAAGATCGAAAAACGGATTTCACCATCGTTTTCCCCATTGTTGAATTATATAAAAACGTGAGTTTCAGCTAAATTTAAAATTTTAGATTTTTGAAAAAAAAATCCATACAATTTCCGATTTCCAAAATCCATATAATTTCGATTTTTTCGAATTTTAACTATTTTAGAAATTTTGATTTTGAGCTCATGTAACTCGACCGCCGATCGTCAGATTTTCAAGCGGTTTGTTTTAAATGATTTCAAATTCTATTCTAAATAAGGCTCTAAAAGGGAGTTTTCGTATCGCGTCCAGAAAATTTCTGACGAATTTTTTTCCCAACCTCTACATCGAGAAATTAAAGCGCGTCGCAAATTCACTTCTAGTCGATTTTTATGAAAAATCAAAAGATCGAAAAACGGATTTCACCATCGTTTTCCTCGTTGTTGGATAATATAAAAACGTGAGTTTCAGCTAAATTTAAAATTTTCGATTTAAAAAAAAATCCATACTCATCTCTATTTTTTCGGATTTTGGCTATTTTAGAATTTTTAACTTTGAGCTCGCACACCTTGAACATCGGTCGTCCAATTTTCATGCGGTTGGTTTTCAACGATTCTCCGTTTAATTCTAAGTAGGATTCTAGAAGAATGCTATCGTAACAGGCTCGGAAAATATCCGACGAAAGTTTTTCCCAACCTCTATATCAAGAAATTAACGCGCGTCGAAAATTCACTTCTAGTCGATTTTCATGAAAAACCAAAAGATCTACACAAAAACGGATTACACCATCGTTTTTTTTTTTTAATTTTTTGTTAATATTTAGAATAATTTGGATAGTTTTAATAAAAAGTAGAAACTTTAAGCTTTAATTTAAGAAAAAACCGCTCCTATACTTAAAAAAAATAAGTTCTGTGCGATTTTTTAAAGTTTATGGAAAATTTCTTAAAGTTACGTTAGAATTGATAAAAAGTTTTGATATGTTTGGAATTTTTTTTTTAATTTTTTCATAATATTTAGAATAATTTGAATAGTTTTAATAAAAGGTAGAAACTTTAGGCTTTAATTTAAGAAAAACCCGCTCCTATACTTAAAAAAATAAGTTCTGTGCGATTTTTTAAAGTTTATGGAAAATTTCTTAAAGTTACGTTAGAATTGATAAAAAATTTTGATGTTTGGATTTTTTTTTAATTTTTTCATAATATTTAGAATAATTTGGATAGTTTTAATAAAAAGTAGAAACTTTAAGGTTTAATTTAAGAAAAAACCGCTCCTATACTTAAAAAAATAAGTTCTGTACGATTTTTTAAAGTTGGTCAAAATTTTTTTATATTTGGTTAAAAATCCCGGATATTTTTTGGAAATTCTTTAAAATTTTTTTATAGCAATTAGAACAAATAAAACAGTTTTAATAAAAAATAGACTTTATAATCTACATTTAGTTAAAAATTTCTTTCCCAAATTTCAAAATTAAATTTAGTATGATTTTTTAAAGTTCACTAAAATTTTTAAAGGTTTTCAATCAAAAAATTTCGATATTTTTGAAAATATAAAAATTATTTTATAATTTCTTTTAATTCACTTAAAAATTATTTGTGAATGTAAACATTAAAATAAATTTCCCAAATAAATTTTTAAATAAATTGTATTGAAATGAATACTTTGGATATACATCAAAATTATTTGATTGTGAACACTAAAATAATCCTAGTGTATAAATAATTGAACTTGTATGTTCACAATAAAATAGAATCTTTCGGATTTATGATGAAACAATGTTCAAACTTTTACAGATATACATATTTTATTAAAATATTCCTACTGTATAAATAATTGAACTTCTATGTTCGCTATAAAATAAAACCTTTCGGATTTATGATGAAACGATGTTTTGTAAAGTTATTACAGATATACGCATTTTATTGAAATCGATATTTAATTTTTGTATGAAAATATGGGAAGTAATTACACTTCTATCGTGACTACAAAGGTGTAATCTTTTGGATTTACGATGAAACAATGTTTTGTAAAGGTTTTCAGCTTTTTACATTTTATTGAAAGCGATATTTAAAGTTCGCATGAAAATTACTTAAGTGTGAACTGAAAAATACTCGTGTCACGTAAGTAATTACACTTTTATCTTTACTATGCAGTAATCTCTTGGATTTATGGTGAAAAAATCTCTTTGAACGCGTTTCCAGTTTTATACGTTTTATTCAACTTGATGTTTAAGGTTTCTATGAATTATTTGATTGAATTTTTGATATTATGATGAAAGAATCTCACATATTTTTTTTTTATTTTTGTATATTTCATTAAAATACGACGAGAAAATTTCTTTGATACGTGTTTTCTGTGTGTTTTCAATTTGAAACATTAATTTTGGCTATTTTAAAAATTTTCACTTTGAGCTCGCGTACCTTTGACATCGGCCGTCCAATTTTCATGCGGTTGGTTTTCAACGATTCTCCGTTTAATTCTGATTATGATTCTAAAAGGGCGTTATCGTAACATGCCCGGAAAATTTTTGACGAAAGTTTTTCCGAACTTCTAAGAAAATTCACTTTTCTTAAATTCACTTCTAATCGATTTTTATGAAAAACCAAAAGATCGAAAAACGGATTTCACCATCGTTTTCCCCGTTGTTGAATAATATAAAAATTTGAGTTTTAGATAAATTTAAAATTTTCGATTTTTGAAAAAAAAAATCCGTACCTATTTCGATTTTTTTGGATTTTAACTATTTTAGAAATTTTGACTTTGAGCTCATGTAACTCGATCGCCGATCGTCAGATTTTCAAGCGGTTTGCTTTAAATGATTTCAAATTCTATTCTAAATAAGACTCTAAAAGGAAGTTTTCGTATCGCTTCTAAAAAATTTCTGACGAATTTTTGTTCCCAACCTCTACATCGAGAAATTAACGCGCGTCGCAAATTCACTTCTAGTCGATTTTTATGAAAAACCAAAAGATCGAAAAACGGATTTCACCATCGTTTTCCTCGTTGTTGAATAATATAAAAACGTGAGTTTCAGCTAAATTTAAAATTTTCGATTTTTGAAAAAAAAATTCATATCCACCCCTTTCGATTTTTTCGGAGTTTGGCTATTTTAGAAATTTTGAGTTTTAACTCGTGACAATATAATTTAACGTTTAGAAAACTTTTTAGATATTCTTTAATATGATATTTAAATTTGATATTTTAATTTTATGTAAAATTTGCATAGAAACGGTCTTCTCTACCTGATTTACCATCTGGAGTGAAAGAAAAAAAAACTACTTCCTTTCTTTTATGCCATATTGTTCGCATACGTTCAGTGTTCTCGGAAAAAAACTTTTTCGCGTATTCTAGTAAATCGTTAAAAGCACCCTATAACAGTGACCCAGATTTTCAAGGAAAAGTTGGAGTCAGGAAGTTTGTGGCAATAACTTGAAAATGACATTTGGGACATATATCTTTATAATGTAATTTGATGAATATGAAGATTTATTATATCTATACTGACCTAAATTTTAAAGGGAAAAAAGGAAAAAAATAAAGTTTACCCATCAAATCAAACTTTTTCTTGAAACTGTTTCAAATAAAACAGTTTCTTAGAAACTCTAAGAGAGAGAAATTTTATTAATTTTTTGCTTTGCAATCAACGATAACTTTAAGATATGGAAAAGTTGAAGTGGGAAAGTTTGTGAAAATCACTTTAAATTGTGTTTAATATTTTGGAAAGAAATTGAATTATGGTAAAATAAAAATCTAAGATAAGTTAGAGAGTGGATCGCGATGAAAACCGCCGTAAATAATTCACGCGCCGGCGGCCAGATGTCGCGAAATTTAAAGGGGCGCGGGCCGGCGAATTTTGGCAACTATATTTTGGGGGAGGCGGGAGAAGAACCTGATCCGATTTCCGAGGGAGCGGAAGATCGATATGGGATATTCGGTAGCCGCGGACAAAAATGAACAAATCGGGCCGACAAAATCGCCCTCGCGAGAAGCGATTGTCATGCAGGATCTAGGGAGGACAATAAGGGGGCGCGGTAATAGCGTCCACCACCCGCCTACCGCCCCCTTAATCCGTCCCGTGGCCTAATAAATTGCGAAATAATCTTTTTACGCGTCCTCTTTTGGGGCATTTGCATTTTTAATTCGCCCGTTCGGCCTCAAGGGCAATTTGAATAATTCTGCCCCCGCCTCGGCGTCCGTCGCGTACCTGCGCCGCGTTTTATCGAAAAATAAGACGAAATCGAGCGTGGGACGTTTAAATCACCTCTCATTTGAAATTTAAATCGCGTATCATTTAGCTTGTAAAATATATATCCGACAGGGTGAACGGTCGCGACGACTCCGACTCCGCTAAACCGATCGTTTTTTAATTAACGCGTCCTATTACGTATTAAGCGTTGCAATTTGTAAATTACCTCGCTACCGCACGTGAATTATTTGTTGTCCGCCGCCGACCGTCCAATTCTGATTTATTACCGCAACATTTCAATTACGATTAACGTGCGTGCCCGAAATATTTGAACAACGCGTGTGCCTGTGCCTCTCAACCGTAAGGATTGCGTTAACCACTGCGATCGAATTTCTATCACGATTCAACCCGAAATTTAAACCCTTTTTGTATTCAATTCGAAATTTTTATTCAATTATTTCGTTCTATACTTCACTCTAGCTTTAAAGACTTAAAAGCTACATTAAAAAAAACTTTGTTGGTTTTTCATAAGAGCTGACCTCAATTCCTTCAACCATAGTTTTATTACTAATTGTGTTATTGCAATGACTCCTTCAGCCTATTATAGATTAGAAAATCTAGTTTCCAACGATGTGCTAGTTCATTCTAGCTTTAAAAATTTAAAAGCCAAGTTAAAAAAACTTTGTTGGTTTTTCATGAGAGCATACTTACATTTTAATTTGAGTAATTCTAACCAACCATTCCAAATTTTTTAACGGTGTTTCATGATCTGACGATCGGCGGTCGAGTTACATGAGCTCAAAGTCAAAATTTCTAAAATAGTTAAAATCCGAAAAAATCGAAATTATATGGATTTTGGAAATCGGAAATTGTATGGATTTTTTTTTCAAAAATCGAAAATTTTAAATTTATTTGAAACTCACGTTTTTATATTATTCAACAACGGGGAAGACGATGGTGAAATCCGTTTTTCGATCTTTTGGTTTATCATAAAAATCGACTAGAAGTGAATTTGCGACGCGCGTTAATTTCTCGATGTAGAGGTTGGGAAAAAAATTCGTCAGAAATTTTTTAGACGCGATACGAAAACTCCCTTTTAGAGTCTTATTCAGAATAGAATTTGAAATCATTTAAAACAAACCGCTTGAAAATCTGTCGATCGTCGGTCGAGTTACATGAGATCAAAGTCAAAATTTCTAAAATAGTTAAAATCCAAAAAAATCGAAAAGAGTATGGATTTTTTTTTTCAAAAATCGAAAATTTTAAATTTAGCTGAAACTCACGTTTTTATATTATTCAACAACGGGGAAAACGATGGTGAAATCCATTTTTCGATCTTTTGATTTTTCATCAAAATCGACTAGAAGTGAATTTGCGACGCGCGTTAATTTCTCGATGTAGAGGTTGGGAAAAAAATTCGTCAGAAATTTTTTAGACGCGATACGAAAACTCCCTTTTAGAGTCTTATTTAGAATAAAATTTGGAATCATTTAAAGCAAACCGCTTGAAAATCTGACCATCGGCGGTCGAGTTACATGAGCTCAAAGTCAAAATTTCTAAAATAGTTAAAATCCAAAAAAATCGAAAGGGTCTATGGATTTCTTTTTTTTTTTTTCAAAAATCGAAAATTTTAAATTTAGCTGAAACTCACGTTTTTATATTATTCAACAACGGGGAAAACGATGGTGAAATCCGTTTTTCGATCTTTTGGTTTTTCATAAAAATCGACTAGAAGTGAATTTGCGGCGCACATTTCTCGATGTAGAGGTTGGGAAAAAAATTCGTCAGAAATTTTTTAGACGCGATACGAAAACTCCCTTTTAGAGTCTTATTTAGAATAGGATTTGGAATCCTTTAAAGCAAACCGCTTGCAAATCTGACGATCGGCGGTCGAGTTACATGAGCTCAAAATCAAAATTTCTAAAATAGAAATAAAATCCGAAAAAATCGAAAGGGGTAGGTACGGATTTTTTTTTCAAAAATCGAAATTTTAAATTTTAAATTAATGATGTAGAACTTAAAATAAAAAAATCCAAGTATATCATTCAAGGTATTTAGTATTTATGTCTCTTCATTCTTTTTTTTTTTCTTTTAAAATATGCATCACCTGTTCACCTACGCGTTTTAATACGCGTATAAACCTTCTTCGTTAATTCCTTTTAAAAGTTTTCTTTTAGAATACTGTTACGGTAACGATTTTTACTGTTATTGAATTCGAAAGTTGCAGTTATAATCATCTCTTTAGTAGTCGAAGGCGAGGTGTTGGACGTTCTTATCTTTGTGGGAAAATACGAATGAAACTAAATATGGGTACAAGGAAATGAATTAATATAACAGACGTGACTTAAATAAAAATATTAACAATACAAAGTAACTAATGTGTTGTGTAATGACACTTTTTCTAAATAATAAATTATTATTTAAAAAATAATAATAAATTTAAAAAAATCCTTCCTTCACAAAACTTTATAAAAGCTATCTTTAAGCTTTGGAAGTTGGGAAAACCGATCTTTTTAATTATAAAGTTTCGAAACATGTAGTTAAGAATACAGGTTGCAGGGAGGTTAAAAAAGTTGTCTTAAATTGTTTTCTTTTTTTTTTTTTGGGGGGGGGGGGGGGGTTTATGACGAAACTTTGCTATATGCAACGACGAAAAACTCGTTATTCGTAAAAACAGAGTCCTATTGAGATTCATTCTAAAATAAATTGGGTATGTTACTTTGTATCTAATTTTGCACGTCAAACTTTGAGGTATATCAAAGACAATGAGATTATATGCCGGAAACCATTAGACGTACGGAAACACTCAAGGACGCTGAACTAACAAGGACTGCTCAATTCACGAAAATTGTCCATCAACGTTAACGTTCTCTAGCGTCTCTGTGTTTTCTTTATGATATTAAAATTCAGCTGTTTTTAGCTGCAGAAGTTTTATTAACGTGGGATTATGACGCTACCCGAAAGATGGCAAAAGGTCAGATGAAAATGGTCATTGATCAAAAAATTGTCTTTGATTTTCTAAAAAAAAAGAATCCGGCATTACTTAGTTGCCAACCCAATAGTATAA
The DNA here is from genome assembly GCA_036711955.1 of Digitonthophagus gazella. Classification (NCBI taxonomy): domain Eukaryota; kingdom Metazoa; phylum Arthropoda; class Insecta; order Coleoptera; family Scarabaeidae; genus Digitonthophagus; species Digitonthophagus gazella. The sequence continues at coordinate 21,276,393 of JASCIT010000010.1, forward strand.
TAAATTAAAAAAAAATCCTAATAATACAGTGAAAGCTCTAATAAGCGGACACTGACGGTGCCAACATTGTTGTCCGGTTATTGGAGATGTTCGCTTATAAGAAAGAGCTATTAAAATGGAAAATACTATTTCTGACAATTTTTGGTTTTTTAACGTTATTAAAACATAAACAACTTTTTATCTTAAAATATTTTTATGTAAAACAAAATATTCTACCTTGTACATTGACTATTTAAACTTAAACTATTTATTTTTTTCTTGAATAAAATCTAAAATACTTAATTGACGAAGTGAAACTTCTCTTTGTGATAGGAAACTATTCTATATGTGTTCCTATATTTTTTACAGGTTGGAAACCAGTAAAATCATTCTTCATAAACGATTTAAGTCTGGAAACTACATCCAATGCTGCTTTATAAGACCTGATTGGATTGCAGTCCTCCTCCGCACCACCTGCTTCCGACTCATTTTCACTTTTCATATTTTCTATTTCTTCTGTTTCTTCCGAAAATTCCAAATCTTCTGTTTCGGCATCTTCGTCCACATTTAAATATTCTTCCACTACCTTTACACTTTCTACTCCAAGTTTTTTACTACATTTAAACAAATTAGTTAGTCTTGCGAGTGGTAAATCATCTTCAGTATGGTAGTCACTGTCGAATTATCTTGATCCATATGAAATCCAGCCTTTTTAAAGCAATTTCTAATTGTTTCTAGAGTGACCTGAAAAAAGAGTCCACTTTCATCGGCGTTGAATATATCCTCTTCTCAGTAACCTTGTAGCAAAACTGGCAGTTTTTTCATAAATTGATCGACACCTTCGTCATTCACATTAGCTACTTCCCCGGAGATACATTTAAATGTAATGTTGTTTCTCAATTAGTATTAGAGATTTGTCCATTATTGAGGAAAAAATGGTGTCCGCGTCCGCTTATTGGAGCGTCCGTTTAAGGGAGAGCAGTTTGTATGGAAAGACATATCGTTGGCGTCATATGAAAATTGCCTAAGTACAAAAAAGTAAATTTTACAGGAGACAAAAAAAAATCATTTTTAAACTGTAATATTTTATATATCTTAATTTTCTCTTCAATAATGCTTAAGGCAAGATCCTATGTTAACATATAGATAATGACAACACAAAAAAAACTCGTAAAAAAATGCAATGGAGTTAGGCAAAAATCATAACAAAAAACATTAGTTTTTTGGATTTACGCAATTTTCATATCGACGCGACGCAGGTTTTTTATGAATCCGAAAACATTATTATTGTTATATAGAAATGAAAAAATTCTTGGTACACAATTAACTTTTATTTTATAAGATTATATTAACTTTAAATTAAATATTAATTTAGGATATTGAAGTAAATATTAACTAAACATGTTGAAGAGCATCATAAAAACCATGATAATCTTTCTCTATTTTACTTTTTAAGGATTGAAGAATTTCGTATTTTTCTTTCTTAATTTTTAATTTGTCACCATATAGTTTCGGCAAATTTTCCATTGGTATTAAAGCCTTCTTATTTATTCTAAATGGTAAAATTTCAAATTCATCGGAGTAGCGTAGTTTATATTCATTAGATCCATCAAGTTTGTACTTTAGCGCTCTAAGGTTGTTAACAGTAGGATCACCAACCTTAAACCCCGGATGAATTGAATTTACAAAATGAATGCTAGAGAATTTTTTAAAGAAATCGTGGTGTAAATACTGTACTACATAAGGTCTTGGGTGAAGTCTCGTTGTTTTTGCATAATGAATATAATCTGCTGGTATGTTGATCACTTTACCAGATATTTTTCTTTCTATGATAGAGTACATGGAGTCGCCCTCCATCTGTGTGTGTCCCTTTTCTAAATATTTTTGTATGACACAAATATTATGTTCCATCGCAAAATTTAACAGGGCATTTGAAAGAGTAGCGTTACGATTCTGTGAACCACATCCATCGCCATAAATAATAATGTCAGGTTTATTCTTGAGATCTATATCGCGTAACATTGTTGTAGCCAAAAATTACAAATAATAGATTCAAAGACGTTAGCCTTTAGCTCGCCTTCTCCTTGTCCTTTTCCTTTTCATCACGTGCTTCAATTTTCCTATAGATATGAAGAGGGCCAAATTCAGCATCGTAGTCACTGTCAGTTGAATTATCTTGATCCATATGAAATCCAGCCTTTTTAAAGCAATTTCTAATTGTTTCTAGAGTGACCTGAAAAAGAGTCCACTTTCATCGGCGTTGAATATATCCTCTTCTCAGTAACCTTGTAGCAAAACCGGCAGTTTTTTCATAAATTGATCGACATCCTCGTCATTCACATTAGCTGCTTCCCTGGAGATACATTTAAATGTAATGTTGTTTCTCAATTAGTATTGAGGAAATTATGATTATTCCATTATTGAGGAAAAAATGGTGTCCGCGTCCGCTTATTGGAGCGTCCGCTTAAGGGAGAGCAGTTTGTATGGAAAGACATATCTTTGAGGTTCGTGCCAAGGTTTTTGTGCGGTTACGAGAGATGTCCGCTTATTAGAGCGTCCGCGTACTAGAACTTTCACTGTACTAAATTATTCAAAAGACTAAATTATATAGTTTCCAGTAAAGATAACCAAATCTTAAAATATGGTTTTGTAAAAGCGATTAAAATCGAAGTGCTAATGATGATCCACTTATCGGAAAATCTCATTTGTGTTAGGAGTGTTCGTGACAACCCATTTCTAACACCCCTCATTAGTTCATAGCGCATAGAGGCTTTAGCAGACTGTACTTCCCATCGGGAAAACGTTATTGGGGTGGCAACGGTCGTTTTCGCCCATTGGTCTTACGCACGGCGAGTAGTTGGCGGATAAAAACCAACCGAACCGAAAAATATCGTTCACACGTCGCGTGATGGGAAATTTCACGCTCGGCCTGCCGAAGTGCCCTCTCATTAATAATCGCAATTGGGCCGGGAAACGGGGCCGTTTGTGATCACGGGCGAGTGGCCGTAGTTATTTGTAGACGAATTAACCGTCTGCTTTGAGGGAAGGAGGACGGCCGAACGACGCTTTACCAACGGTAGCCGCCGCGGCGATAACGCCGATGATTGATGATTGACGCTCCCGAGCAAATATGTAACCGACGCAAACAGATCGAAATCTAACCTTAATTAAGGCTCTTCGGGGCGGACGTCTGTCGTAGGAACGGTTTCGGGGTTTCGCGATAGACAGGTTGCGTCTGCCCTCGAGCGTCCCTTTCCGACGTTCCGAATGACCGAAGATTGATAGCGTTCATTACCCGATTAACCTATAAAGACCCTTCCGTGCTTAACAAATAGTAAATAAAATGAAAACATGATATACGTAGACGTAGCCCGCTCAAACGACATAACTCCTGATGTAAAGTAGGTTAAGTGCACGCATAAAGAACTTTTATAAACGCGAGACGTCGTCGCGCGCCGAGCGGAAATTGAACTTCACGTTTTTGTGAGGTTATGTAAGGTAAACTCCGCGTAGCTGCGAACGTCGGGCCCGGCTATGTTGTTTTGTTGTGACAACGAGAGCGTCCGGGTTTATTTTCGAAAGAGGAGTGCATAAAACGCCGAGATCTCAAAGAAAAGGGGCGAGGACGGCGCGTAACACGTCATCGCGACGGTGCGCGTCCGCGGTCCCTCTATAAAGGTTATTTAAAGAGCGGACGGCGATTCCTTAACCTGGACGAGCGATATGCTTCAAACTTCGCCTAAATTTAGTAATACACGCTCAAATGTTACAAAAATAACGTTTAAGCGGCACCGCTGATCCCCGCGCTCGTCCGCTCGGACGCTTACGAGCCCGCGGATGGGCGTCAATGACCGTCGCCGACGAGAAGAGCTCCTCTAGGACACCACCTATCCGCCGAACCGTGTTTTGTTTATCGCTGGACAAATACGGCGGCGTCTGGCGGCGGCGGCACAAATATTTGGGGAAAGCCCAAACGTTCCTTCCGATAAAAATTCAATTTCGTTTCTTCTAGGTGACTAAAAATCTTTAGCATTACTATATACTATACAGTGAAAGCTCTAGTACGCGGACGCTCTAATAAGCGGACATCTCTCGTAACCGGACAAAAACCTTAGCACGAACCTCAAAGATATGTCTTTCCATACAAACTGCTCTCCTTTAAGCGGACGCTCCAATAAGCGGACACGGGCACCATTTTTTCCTCAATAATGGACAAAAATCTCTAATACTAATTGAGAAGCAACATTACATTTAAATGTATCTCCGGGGAAGCAGCTAATGTGAATGACGAATATATCGATCAATTTATGAAAAAACTGCCGGGTTTGCTACAAGGTTACTGAGAAGAGGATATATTCAACGCTGATGAAAGTGGACTTTTTTTTCAGGTCACTCTAGAAACAATTAGAAATTGCTTTAAAAAGACTGGATTTCATATGGATCAAGATAATTCGACAGTGACTACCATACTGAAGATGATTTACCACTCGCAAGACTAGCTAATTTGTTTAAATGTAGTAAAAACCTGGGAGTAGAAAATGTAAATGTAGTGGAAGAATATTTAAATGTGGACGAAGATGTCGAAACAGAAGATTTGGAATTTTCGGAAGAAACAAAAGAAATAGAAGACATTGAAAGTGAAAATGAGTCGGAAGCAGGTGGTGCGGAGGAGGACTGCAATCCAATCAGGTCTTATAAACCAGCATTGGATGTAGTTTCCAGACTTAAATCTTTTATGAAGAATGATTTTACTGGTTTCCAACATGTAAAAAATATAGGAACACATATAGAATAGTTTCCTATCACAAAGAGAAGTTTCACTTCGTCAATTAAGTATTTTAGATTTTATTCAAGAAAAAAAGTAAATAGTTTAAGGTTAAATAGTCAATGTACAAGGTAGAATATTTTGTTTTACATAAAAATATTGTAAGATAAAAAGTTGTTTATGTTTTAATAACGTTAAAAAATCAAAAATTGTCAGAAATAGTATTTTTCATTTTAATAGCTCTTTCTTATAAACGGACATCTCCAATAAGCGGACAATAATGTTGGCACCATCAGTGTCCGCTTATTAGAGCTTTCACTGTATTTGTGCACGTTTTGATACAAAAAGGTGATATATTGAGGGTAGATAGGATGAAAGAATGATGGCCAATCGCTACTGAGCTTTGAAAAGAGAAGATAATTCCATAAGTTGGGTTGGATCACTTCAACATTCATTTGAAACAAGGATTTGAAAACTTTAACATGTTTTTGGAACTACGACCAAATCATTGCTTATTACAGAGTGCGCCAGAGAAACTTACTTATTTGAAAAAACTCCCGAGCGGTGAGTTGGGGCAGTAGAGGAGCGGGAGGGAGCGCATCTGAAGGGAGAAGTCCCCAAGTGTGCCCCCTTCTAGTCAGTTGCCAACATGCTTTGGTCGAAATTTTTTTTGTTTTGAAATTCCTCCTCACAGACTTGTTCCTGGTCGTAATTCAATTCTGTCGTGGGTTACCTCGTTTCGGAAGTGCGGAAATGTCGCTAAACCCAGACCTGGACATCAAAGGACCACCAGAATTCCGGAAAATGTCGAAAGAGTGAGGCAGTCAATTCTGCGTTCTCCTCGGCGGTCCGCTCGCAAACACGCAGCTGCTCTGGGAATTTCTGACACCACTGTTGGCCGAATTCTCCATGAAAACCTTAAACTTCATCCCTATAAATTGGCTGTTCTGCAAGAATTGACTGAACGCGATTTTGTTGCCCGTCAAAACGCTCGTGAAATGCTGCTTGACACCCTGCCTCAGTAATGCCATCAGTAATGGGAATAATTGGTCCTTATTACATGATCGAAGAATTCTTTCTTCCAAGCCTCGAACAAATGAACGTTAGGGACGTGTGGTTTCAGCAAGATGGAGCCACAGCACACGTAGCACGAGGCAAAATGGATTTGTTGCGACAACATTTCCCTGGCCGGCTCATCTCTCTTAGAGGTGATCTCCCATAGCCGGCACGCTCTCCAGATTTGGCTCCATGCGATTATTTGAAATCCCTGGTTTATGGCGATCGCCCACGTGACCATTTATGACCATTGCTCACCTGAAGAACAATATTCGTGATGCCATTGCCAACATACCCATTGATATGCTGCGAAGAATGAAGATGAACTTCCGAAATCGCCTAAATCAGTGTACACACAATGGAGGTCGCCATTTAACAGATGTCATTTTCAGCACTTAATGAAAAAAAACTTGGGACATTGTATTCTCGAACAAAAAAATAATTTAAACAATATCTGAAGTACTTTTGTTTTTATTGACCTTTCAAATAAGTAAGTTTCTCTGGCGCACCCTGTACTTACTGATACCATATTAGGAATGACTATGATTGGGAGATTATAAAAACAAGATTTTTTTTTCATGAAGAAATTAAGGTATTGAAAAAATTCAACATTTTGAATGGGAAAGGTGGTATATTCGGATGCCACAAGGAGTTTTGTAGATAATTTATTTGCTACGTTATTTAATTTCAAATATGTCGAAAACTCGTGTTTTCAAAAACTTGCATCTATAGATTAGAATGTCTTAAAAATTTGAGTTCAATATGCTAAAACCTTTTATAAAAGTTATCAAGTACTACTTGATCTATGTGTCTCACCTCCAATAACCGGACAACAATGTTGGCACCGTCAGTGTCCGCTTATTAGAGCTTTCACTGTATTAGTGTGATTTCTAGAAAGGTATATTTTTGGATATTCTAAATAGAACGTGACGAATTTCACGTGGATAAACCGATGGGAACAACTCGTGTCCGTCTCGGAATTTATTCAGGTGAGACAATAGATAGAGAGATTGCTCATTGTCTTCCCGAGGCGTCCCTCGAATAATTTTTACCATTCCCATGCAAATTAACGAGGAAACTTCCTCGGCATTGTCAGGCCGAGGAGCGGGGCTGATTTATGGTCGGGAGATGGCGTAAAATCCCGGTACTCGTTATGGGAATGGCAACCACGTTCGTGACGCGATCGTAAACTACGCAATTTTAACGCCATCCGCGGATTATGCCCACTTACCACCGATATTTACGCCCCAACCGCAGATCGATTAGTCTGCGAATACAAAACCGTCTCTTCCGATCCGCGGATTTAAAAATTTTTACCCCTCGAGGACCTACATCCACTTAGAAAAATCATGAATTCCCATTCATGCCATTTTAAATCGCGAAACTAAGTTTATTTACGCGAAAGAATGAAAATCAATTTCGTCTTTGCTTTATTTCGATTTATTTATTTATTTATTTCGATTTATTTATTTATTTATTTCAATTTATTTATTTCAATTTATTTATTTATTTATTTCGATTTATTTATTTTTTTTTTTCTAAATAAAATTAAATGAAATCTCATGAAATAAATTTTAAAATAAAGTAAAATTTTATTTTACTCAAATCTCTAACATCTACCCAGTAGGTAGTTAATCATACTTAAAACCTTCCTTCTACTTCTCGATAAGACCGCGCGGTGAAGATGAAAGGAAAACCGATAGACGAAAGAAAACATACGCCGGGTGAAAGCTTAGACGCTAAGAAAATAGTCCGAAAGGGGTCGCATGAATAGTTGTAATGTCTGGGGTGTAACCCTATTATCGCTTCCCCCAAGCAAACAGCCTGTCTACTATATTTAATTTCAAGTGTAGATGAAGTGTTATTAAGTTACAATCTGTCAGTTTATTTTTTTGACGGTGGGATACGAGATATTTTAATGGTTTTGTCCTGACGGTTTGAGTTACAAAAACTTTTTGTTTTTATACATACAAGTTCTCATATCAACGAAATATAAGCTCCTTTCACCGTATAATCACCATATAATAAATTCGTTTTTAAATTTACCGCTTTCTAACGCCCTCTATCAGTTGTTTTCCAACCTAGATTTTATAAGAAATTCAAATTCAAGTTTTCTTTATTTTATATATTTTCTTTTTGTTATAAAATTAGAACTTTTACTTTACTAAATTTTACTTTAATATTATTATTATATTATAATGAACCTAATACGAAAAACTAGATAATATACACTTGAAAATTTGATAACATCCATATGTTAAAATCATAACCTAACTTTTCCATCTATTGTCATATCTTCTAAAATCAATAAAACGTTTTTACACTCACACTATAAAAAAATAATGGAAAACAAGGAAAATCAAGAAGAGAAACAAAACCATTCTGTAGTAAGTGCACATAAAATCTTATATTTCTAACATAACCTTACTTTTTAAATTTTAAAGAGACCAAAGTCTTTAAAACCTGATGAAAATGATGATAACGACGACGATATATCTCAACAAATGACTGCTTCTTACAGTGAAATTTCTTTTAAGTCTGGATTAAGTCCAGATGAACCAAATGATGTGTTAAAGAGACCTATGACTCTTTGTGATGATACACAAAGCTTGGGACCTCTTACTTTGGAAGGTATTGTTCATATTGAAGGAAATATGACTCATTTTGTAGCTGAGGATCTTGAGTATAAGATTAAAATATCCAGTCCTCAAGCAAAAAGTACTCCTACACATTCCAGGCATCCTAAACAAATAGGTAGTTTGGATGTTGGTCTTTTAAATGATTTAGAAGTTGAAGCTCAACATCTAGCTACATCTGTTGATAATCTTACAGAAAATCTTTGTGGGATTTTACATTCTGTAAGTTTTTTTTTAAATAGAAAAAGATTCTTATTTTTTTTTAATAAAAAGATTCTTATTTTTTTTAAATAAAAAGATTCTTATTTTTTAAAAATAAAAAGATTCTTATTTTTTTTAATAAAAAGATTCTTATTTTTTTAAAATAAAAAGATTCTTATTTTTTTAAATAAAAAGATTCTTATTTTTTTTTTTAATAAAAAGATTCTTTTTTTTTTAATAAAAAGATTCTTATTTTTTTAAATAAAAAGATTCTTATTTTTATTTTTAATTAAAACAAAAATATTTTTAATTATATAGATATCATCAATAACTGCAGATAATGTTGATGTATATAAAAACGCCGTTTCTAAAATGTCTGATGACATGGATGCAAATATTAAAGTAATTTTTTTTTGTGATTTAACTTAAAAGAAAAAAAAACTAATGTATTTTTTAATACAGAGTATGTATACAATGATGGCTAAAGCTGAAGAAGTTACTCAGACTATGAAGTCTGTTGATGCACATGCAAATAGAGTGTAAGTATTTATTTATTTAAAAAATGTTAAAATATGTTAAAATATATTAAAAAGTATTAAAAATTTTAGTGTTTTATTTTTTTTTAAGGAAGGAAATTAAAAGATTGGTCGAATTATTTGAAAGTTATCTATAAAATTGTGATGGATGTTTATGGATGATGTTTTTAGATAGTCGTAAATGTCTTTTTAATTAATTTATGTATACATTTTATTTAATTTTAGAATTTATTTTAATAAAATATTAATTGGAATGTCTTGTTTTTATTAAAAATTCTTTAATTATACAGGGTGTTTAAAAAAAGATGCAGAAATATTAAAGGGGGTGATTATCCAGGTCATTTTATATAAAAAAGTTTATAATAAACATGGTTTGGAAACGCTTCGTTACAGATCTACAGCGTGTTGTTTAATTAAAAAGTTTAATTAAAAAAAGCAGTAAAAATTTGTATATTTTAAACCAGTCTTGTTTTATTTACTGACATATTTGTTGAATTTCCTGATCATGAATCGCTATACGAATGCCGAGATGACCGACATGCACTACATGTATGGATTTGCTGATGGCAATGCCTTAGAAGCTAGGCTTTCACTTTTTTCATTTCATTTGACATAAAGATTAGCTCTTAATACCTAAAAATAAAGTTGGTGTGATTTTTTGAAGTTTACCAAAATTTTTGATTTGGTTGAAAAATCATGATGATTAAAAAAAATTTTTGTAATTTTTTTAATAACAAATAGGAAAAATCTGCTTTATTTAACATAAAATAGATACTTTACTTCATCTCTGTTTCAAAAATTATTTCTCAATTTTATAAAATAAAGTCAGTATGATTTTTTAAAATTGGTCGAAAATTTAAAAAAAATGGTTGACATCTTTAAAAATTAAAAAATTTTTTTTACAACAATTAGGAAAAATCTGATTTATTTAACATAAAATAAATACTTTACTTTACCTCTGCTTTAAAAATTTTTTAAATTTTTTTGTCAATGCTTGGAATAAAACGGTCTTTTTCAATTAAAATTAGAATGTTTTAAGTTTCATTTAGAAAAAAAATCAAATCAAAATCTTTAAAAATGAATTTTTGATGAATTTTTAAAGTTAATATTTTTTAAGTTATAAAAGTGTCAAAAATTTTTCCCAACTTTGAAAATTTTTTTAATTTTTTTGACAAGATTTGGAATAAAACGGTCTTTTTTAATTAAAATTAGAATGTTTTAAGTTTCATTTAGAAAAAGAATCAAATCAAAATCTTTAAAAATGAATTTTTGATGAATTTTTAAAGTTAATTCTTTTAAGTTATAAAAGTGTCAAAAATTTTTCCCAACTTTGAAAATTTTTTTAATTTCTTTGACAAGATTTGGAATTAAACGGTCTTTTTTAATTAAAATTAGAATGTTTTAAGTTTCATTTAGAAGAAAGATCAAATCAAAATCTTTAAAAATGAATTTTTGATGAATTTTTAAAGTTAATTTTCTTAAGTTAGAAAAGTGTCAAAAATGTTTACCAACTTTGAAAATTTTTTTAATTTTTTTGACGACATTTAGAATAAAACGGTCTTTTTTAATTAAAATTAGAATGTTTTAAGTTTCATTTAGAAAAAAGATCAAATCAAAACCTTTAAAAATGAATTTTTGATGAATTTTTGAAGTTAATTTTCTTAAGTTAGAAAAGTGTCAAAAATGTTTACCAACCTTGAAAATTTTTTTAATTTTTTTGACAAGATTTGGAATAAAACGGTCTTTTTTAATTAAAATTAGAATGTTTTAAGTTTCATTTAGAAAAAGGATCAAATCAAAATCTTTAAAAATGAATTTTTGATGAATTTTTAAAGTTAATTTTTTTAAGTTATAAAAGTGTCAAAAATTTTTCCCAACTTTGAAATTTTTTTTAATTTTTTTGACAAGATTTGGAATAAAACGGTCTTTTTTAATTAAAATTAGAATGTTTTAAGTTTCATTTAGAAAAAAGATCAAATCAAAATCTTTAAAAATGAATTTTTGATGAATTTTTAAAGTTAATTTTCTTAAGTTATAAAAGTGTCAAAAATGTTTCCCAACTTTGAAAATTTTTTTAATTTTTTTGACAAGATTTGGAATAAAACGGTCTTTTTTAATTAAAATTAGAATGTTTTAAGTTTCATTTAGAAAAAAGATCAAATCAAAATCTTTAAAAATGAATTTTTGATGAATTTTTAAAGTTAATTTTCTTAAGTTAGAAAAGTGTCAAAAATGTTTACCAACTTTGAAAATTTTTTTAATTTTTTTGACAACATTTGGAATAGGACGGTCTTTTTTAATTAAAATTAGAATGTTTTAAGTTTCATTTAGAAAAAAAATCAAATCAAAATCTTTAAAAATGAATTTTTGATGAATTTTTAAAGTTGATCGATTTTTTTGTTAGGTTAAGAAGTGTGTGAATTGAAGTGAAGTGAAGTGTAGTGTGAATTTTTCTTTGGGCCATTTCAAGTCCTTGGTGTACGCTACTACGAAAACGTAGAAGACTTAAGAAATCGAATCATTGCGTTAAACTCAATTAAAACAGATCTTAGTGTTTTAGAGTTCGCCAGTCAATGAATATTGAATTCTTGCATCCGAGCTTGAGGTGGTTACTTTGCACAGTTTTTGTAATGTTTACTTAACTTGGTAAAATTATTGGTTTGATAAAATATTTGTTTTTGAATAAAACCCTTGTTCTTTAAAAAAAGATAAAGGAAGAATTAAAAAAGATTCTGTAGATTTTTAATATTATCGTATCTTTTTTAAACACCCTGTATATTAATTAATTTTTTTTTAGGTTATTTGACCTATAAAAAATCCTACCATCTATATTTTCATATAACAATCTAATCTATTTCCATTCTTCTCCACGCGAGGGCGTTTGTGAAAAGCTCACGTTTTAAACGTCAGATGGAGCTTTGGTTACAAAAAAGGAGGGAGGGATTTAAATTTGAATTTGTTGAAGGTTATTAATTTTCTATAAAATTGATTTGGGGATAGATGATGGTTGTAGATGATGGTGGTAGATGATGGTGATAGATGATGGTGATAGATGATGAAGATGATGATGAAAATGATGATGAAGATGATAGATTTAAAGGTGATTTTGTGAAATATAAAGGATGAAGTGAGTTGTTAAAGTGAAGTGAAATGATTATAATAATTGAATGGTCGTTTATGGTTTTATAAAGTCTGTGGAATTTTTTAACATTAGACAAAATTTTCGAAGTTAGGTAAAAATTTTCAAGATTAGTAAAAAAGTCGATTCAACTTTGAAATTTTTTTTAAATTCTTCAACAATAACTATGAAAAATCTGTTTTATACATTTGAAAATAGACATTTTAAACTATCCAAAATTATAAAATCTTTTCTCAATTTTTATAAATAAAGTCTGTGGATTTTTTTAAAATTAGATAAAATTTTCGATGTTAGGTTAAAATTTTCGAGATTAAAAAAAGTCGATTCAACTTTGAAAATTTTTTTAAATTTTTTGATAATAACTATGAAAAATCTGTTTTGTAAAGTTGAAACTAGACATTTTAAATTGCCAAAAATTAAAATATCTTTTCTCAATTTTTATAAATAAAGTCTGTGGAATTTTTTAAAATTACATAAAATTTTCGATGTTAGGTTAAGATTTTCGAGATTAAAAAAAGTCGATTCAACTTTGAAAATTTTTTTAAATTTTTCGACAATAACTATGAAAAATCTGTTTTATACATTTGAAAATAGACATTTTAAATGATCCAAAATTAAAAAATCTATTCTCAATTTTTATAAATAAAGTCTGTGGATTTTTTTAAAATTAGATAAAATTTTCGAGGTTAGGTTAAAATTTTCGAGGTTTAAAAAGTCGATTCAACTTTGAAAATTTTTTTAAATTTTTTGATAATAACTATGAAAAATCTGTTTTGTAAAGTTGAAACTAGACATTTTAAATTACCAAAAATTAAAATATCTTTTCTCAATTTTTATAAATAAAGTCTGTGGATTTTTTTAAAATTAGATAAAATTTTCGATGTTAGGTTAAAATTTTCGAGGTTTAAAAAGTCGATTCAACTTTGAAAATTTTTTAAAATTTTTTAATAATAAGTATGAAAAATCTGTTTTATACATTTGAAAATAGACATTTTAAATGATCCAAAATTAAAAAATCTTTTCTGAATTTTTATAAATAAAGTCTGTGGATTTTTTTAAAATTAGATAAAATTTTCGAGGTTTGGTTAAAATTTTCGAGGTTTAAAAAGTCGATTCAACTTTGAAAATTTTTTTAAATTTTTTGATAATAACTATGAAAAATCCCACCATCTATATTTTCATATAACAATCTAATCTATTTCCATTCTTCTCCACGCGAGGGCGTTTGTGGAAAGCTCACGTTTTAAACGTCAGATGGAGCTTTGGTTACAAAAAAGGAGGGAGGGATTTAAATTTGAATTTTAAGATTGTTGAAGGTTATTAATTTTGTATAAAATTGATTTGGGGATAGATGATGGTGGTAGATGATGGTGGTAGATGATGGTGATAGATGATGGTGATAGATGATGAAGATGATAATGAAAATGATGATGAAAATGATGATGAAGATGATAGATTTAAAGGTGATTTTGTGAAATATAAAGGATGAAGTGAGTTGTTAAAGTGAAGTGAAGATTATAATAATTGAATGGTCGTTTATGGTTTGGAAACAATTTTGGGATATGGGGTTCGTCGAGGGGAGGTCGAGAATTTTGCGAATTGGTGCTCTGGACGCCTCTTGGGATTCGCTGCGCGCGCTCTAACCCATGAAAGTAGCGGAATTGTCCACAGTTGTGTTGCAGGATGCGTGAACGGTGGTGCTCTGCTGTCGCTGCTGTGTGTCGCACGCGGTAATCGTCCAAAAGACACCGATCCGGTGCAAGAGTTCGAAGACGATCGGAGAATGCCGTGCGTTTGAGATTCGTCCTGGAAATCGAAGCTCGCTCGATTTTTAGGAATGTCCAGAAGGAAACAACCGAATCCAGCCAAATTAGGTGAGTGGCACGCACGTGTCCGTCCGTTCGCGGTTGGTTTTCGAGAATTGTTTTCGAAAATTTTCAATTTCAAAGAAGACCCGCGTAAATAATTTCGTTTTGAGTTTGTAATTTAGCATATCGACGCATTCGGCTGGGTGAACAACGGTAGGCGATACCCAAGAGACCTAAGGGTCAGGGGAGTAGCACGGCACAGACAGGGAAATATGCGATCCCATGGTGCCATCCCTCGGGAGCCGTATAGCCGCCTGCCGGCGGAGCTCGCTCCGAGCTCCATGTATAAACTAGTAATATTACAGTTCCGTATTTTGCTCTTAAAATGATATTATCAGATTAAAATGTTTATTTTATTTTCGCCTCCCCGCGGCCCCCCGAATTGGACCGGGGACCTGCTGCCCCCGCGGAGACGTCGCGTCCCGCGGGACGTCGCTTCTGCACTCAAAGACGCCGCGAACTCTGTTTTCGTTTTCCCAACTTCCGTCTTTGTTAGTTTTTACTCCCACTTTCGACGAACTTACTTGATAGTCTTTTCAGACTCAACATCGACACCTGTGACGACTATTAACATTCAACCCCAATTTGTTCTTTCTTTTCTAAACTTACTCAAAATTATAAATCATAAAAAAAATCTTATCCAAAATTTTTTTATTATTTTTCTTCATTATTTAACTCTTTGAGGGGCGGACATTTTCAAATAAAAAAAGACCCAAATAAAAAAAACTCAAAGTGGCCACAACAAAGATGTTGTGTCATCTAAGAGATTAGCAAAAAGCATAATCTGAGCTTCAAGTGGTAAAAAAAAAAAATGGTTTGTTTTGTGTACCAGCGAGCACTCAAAATTCAAAATGGTACATTAAGCCACCAACCAACCCTCAAAGAGTTAAGTATGATTTTTTAAAATTGGTCGAAAATTTCAAAAAAATGGTTGACATCTTTAAAAATTAAAAAAAAATTTTTTACAACAATTAGAAAAAATCTGATTTATTTAACATAAAATAAATACTTTACTTTACCTCTGTTTGAAAAATTATTCCTCAATTTTATAAAATAAAGTTGGTATGATTTTTTAAAATTAGTCGAAAATTTCAAGAAAATGGTTGACATCTTTAAAAAATTTTAAAATTTCTTTGTCAATAATTGGAATAAAACGGTCTTTTTTAATTAAAATTAGAATGTTTTAAGTTTCATTTAGAAAAAAGATCAAATCAAAATCTTTAAAAATGAATTTTTGATGAATTTTTAAAGTTAATTTTTTTAAGTTATAAAAGTGTCAAAAATGTTTACCAACTTTGAAAATTTTTTTAATTTTTTTGACAACATTTGGAATAAAACGGTCTTTTTTAATTAAAATTAGAATGTTTTAAGTTTCATTTAGAAAAAAATCAAATCAAAATCTTTAAAAATGAATTTTTGATGAATTTTTAAAGTTAATTTTTTTAAGTTATAAAAGTGTCAAAAATTTTTCCCAACTTTGAAAATTTTTTTAATTTTTTTGACAACATTTGGAATAAAGCGGTCTTTTTTAATTAAAATTAGAATGTTTTAAGTTTCATTTAGAAAAAAGATCAAATCAAAATCTTTAAAAATGAATTTTTGATGAATTTTTAAAGTTAATTTTTTTAAGTTATAAAAGTGTCAAAAATTTTTCCCAACTTTGAAAATTTTTTTAATTTTTTTGACAACATTTGGAATAAAGCGGTCTTTTTTAATTAAAATTAGAATGTTTTAAGTTTCATTTAGAAAAAAGATCAAATCAAAATCTTTAAAAATGAATTTTTGATGAATTTTTAATGTTAATTTTCTTAAGTTAGAAAAGTGTCAAAAATGTTTCCCAACTTTGAAAATTTTTTTAATTTTTTTGACAACATTTGGAATAAAACGGTCTTTTTTAATTGAAATTAGAATGTTTTAAGTTTCATTTAGAAAAAAAATCAAATCAAAATCTTTAAAAATGAATTTTTGATGAATTTTTAATGTTAATTTTCTTAAGTTAGAAAAGTGTCAAAAATGTTTACCAACTTTGAAAATTTTTTTAATTTTTTTGACAACGTTTGGAATAAAACGGTCTTTTTTAATTAAAATTAGAATGTTTTAAGTTTCATTTAGAAAAAAGATCAAATCAAAATCTTTAAAAATGAATTTTTTATGAATTTTTAAAGTTGATCGATTTTTTTTAAGTTAGGTTAAGAAGTGTCAAAAATTTTTTGTCAACTTTGAAATTTTTTTTAATTTTTTTGACAACGTTTGGAATAAAACGGTCTTTTTTAATTAAAATTAGAATGTTTTAAGTTTCTTTTAGAAAAAAAAAATCAAATCAAAAAGCATAATCTGAGCTTCAAATGGTGAAAAAAAAATGGTTTGTTTTGTGTACCAGCGAGCACAAAGGTCAAAATTTGAAATGGTACATTAAGCCACCCACCAACCCTCAAAGAGTTAAGGAAGAATATCTGGCATTTCAAGTTTTCACGAATTTGTTAAATCTTTTCTAATTTAATACCATAATATTATTCTCTTATTTCAATCGTTTTTTTTTAATTTGATTTTTTTTATTCCACTCAAAAATAATTTTCAGTTTCCTCATCTTTTTTTCTTTATCTCAACGTTTTTACGTTCGGTTTTCACTATTTTGTCTGTCTCTTTAGATCAAAAATCGACACTTACAACCATAAATTTTTACCTCAATCACCTCAAAAGATAAAAATCTTTTTAAACTTTTCTGGGCACTTTAAATGATGAAAAAAAACTTCAAAAACATCTATGAACTTTGAAGCATTTTTAATTTTTCCATCATTTCTCTATTGTTCAGTGTTAAACTAGGCAATTTTTTTTTGTTCAACTCAAAAATAATTTTTAGTTTTCTCATCTTTTCTCAATTATATATCTTGGTAGTGAGTGTTGTATTTTAAATAAAATTAAAAATTTTAAATTTACTTTTAAATTAGGTAATTTTTTCTTTGTTTTTAACGTTTTGGTAAAAGTTGGTAAAAGGAAATTTTTAAAACTAGACAAAATTTTCTGAGTTAGTAAAAATTTTCGTAGTTAGTTAAAAAAATTCGATTCAACTTTGAAAATTTTTTTAAATTTTTCGACAACAACTATGAGAAATCTGTTTTGTATATTTGAAAATAGACATTTTAAATTACCCAAAATTAAAAAATCTTTTCTCAATTTTTATAAATAAAGTCTGTGGAATTTTTTAAAATTAGATAAAATTTTCGATGTTAGGTTAAAATTTTCGAGATTTAAAAAGTCGATTCAACTTTGAAAATTTTTTTAAATTTTTTGATAATAACTATGAAAAATCTGTTTTGTACATTTGAAAATAGACATTTTAAATTATCCAAAATTAAAAAATCTTTTCTCAATTTTTATAAATAAAGTCTGTGGAATTTTTTTAAATTAGATAAAATTTTCGATGTTAGGTTAAAATTTTCGCGGTTTAAAAAGTCGATTCAACTTTGAAAATTTTTTTAAATTTTTCAACAATAACTATGAAAAATCTGTTTTATACATTTGAAAATAGACATTTTAAATTACCCAAAATTAAAAAATCTTTTCTTAATTTTTATAAATAAAGTCTGTGGAATTTTTTAAAATTAGATAAAATTTTCGATGTTAGGTTAAAATTTTCGAGGTTTAAAAAGTCGATTCAACTTTGAAAATTTTTTAAAATTTTTCGATAATAACTATGAAAAATCTGTTTTAGACATTGGAAAATAGACATTTTAAATTACCCAAAATTAAAAAATCTTTCCTCAATTTTTATAAATAAAGTCTGTGGAATTTTTTAAAATTAGATAAAATTTTCGATGTTAGGTTAAAATTTTCAAGGTTTAAAAAGTCGATTCAACTTTGAAAATTTTTTTTAATTTTTTGATAATAACTATGAAAAATCTGTTTTATACATTTGAAAATAGACATTTTAAATTACCCAAAATTAAAAAATCTTTTCTTAATTTTTATAAATAAAGTCTGTGCAATTCTTTAAAATTAGATAAAATTTTCCGTGTTGGGTAAAAATTTTCGAGGTTTAAAAAGTCGATTCGAATTTGAAAATTTTTTTAAATTTTTTGATAATAACTATGAAAAATCTGTTTTATACATTTAAAAGTAGACATTTTAAATTACCCAAAATTAAAAAATCTTTTCTCAGTTTTTATAAATAAAGTCTGTGGAATTTTTTAAAATTAGATAAAATTTTCGAGGTTAGGTTAAAATTTTCGAGGTTTAAAAAGTCGATTCAACTTTGAAATTTTTTTTAAATTTTTTAATAATAAGTATAAAAAATCTGTTTTGTACATTTGAAAATAGACATTTTAATTTATCCAAAATTAAAAAATCTTTTCTTAATTTTTATAAATAAAGTCTGTGGATTTTTTTTAAATTAGACAAAATTTTCCGGGTTATGTAAAAAATCTATAAAATTTGAAGCAGTTTTAATTTTCCCATCATTATTATTGCTTGGTGTTAAATTAGATTTTACGAATTTACCTTTGTGATCGTATCTATTTGTTCAAACTCAACGTTTATATCTATAATAATCATTAACATTAATTTTAATCGTTTAACTTTTCAAAAGTCCAACCTAATGTGTTAAAATTAAAAAAAAATATGAAACTTGCGATTTCATACTTGCATTTTTAGTACTGAAAACTTTCCTATCGGAAATTGGTAGATCCATATAACCAGTTATGTAGATTAAGACTATAAATAAAATTTATTTCTGTACTTTTTTGGTTAAAATTTTTTATTACCTGTAGTAGTTTTAGTAGTATGTGATCTATAAGCTTAAATTTTCGTAGAGTTCACTTTGAAAAATTTACTTAGAAAAATTCGCTTTGAAAAATTCATTTTGAAAAATTTACTTTGAAAACGTTTTCAAATTTTAACCAAATTTAAACACCTCGTTACAAAGCAATGTGAGAAGAATGAGAGAAAAAGTCTCAAGTAAAACGATTGGGGTGAATGTGAATCGTCATTGATCTCGCTGTTGGATTTAAAAAGAGATATAACCAAAGTCCTGAAAAGTGGGAGTAAAGCTATTGAATACAATGTATTGGGGGAAAGATGGCTCACTCTTATGCCTCATTCTTATAATAAATTTCAACTACTTTATTTTTAACCTGTTATAATATTCGATTACTTAAGAATTTTGTTTACAATTAATCAAAGTTTGGATTTTTTCAAAAATTATTTTCTTTTACTTTTTCACATTTTTTTTTCATTTTAATTTGATTTCGTTTTTAAATAAATCAAGTTATTGGAAGATTTTGGTACTGTTTTAGTGGAATTTTTTAAAATTAGAAAAAATTTTCCGAGTTGGGTAAAAATTCGATTCAACTTTGAAAATTTTTTTAAATTTTTTGAAAATACCTATGAAAAATTTGTTTTATACTTTTGAAAATAGACATTTTAATTTACCCAAAATTAAAAAATCTTTTCTCAATTTTTATAAATAAAGTCTGTGGAATTTTTTAAAATTAGATAAAATTTTCGAGGTTAGGTTAAAATTTTCGAGGTTTAAAAAGTCGATTCAACTTTGAAATTTTTTTAAATTTTTTGATAATTAGTATGAAAAATCTGTTTTGTAAATTTGAAAATAGACATTTTAATTTACCCAAAATTAAAAAATCTTTTCTCAATTTTTATAAATAAAGTCTGTGGATTTCTTTAAAATTAGATAAAATTTTCGATGTTAGGTTAAAATTTTCGAGGTTTAAAAAGTCGATTCAACTTTGAAAATTTTTTTAAATTTTTTAATAATAATTATGAAAAATCTGTTTTGTAAATTTGAAAATAGACATTTTAAATTACCCAAGATTAAAAAACCTATTCTCAATTTTTATAAATAAAGTCTGTGGAATCTTTTTAAATTAGATAAGATTTTCTGGATTGGGTAAAAATTTTCATAGTTAGTTAAAAAAATCGATTCAACTTTGAAAATTTTTTTAAATTTTTTGATAATAACTATGAAAAATTTGTTTTATACATTTGAAAATAGACATTTTAAATTACCCAAAATTAAAAAATCTTTTCTCAATTTTTATAAATAAAGTCTGTGGAATTTTTTAAAATTAGATAAAATTTTCGATGTTAGGTAAAAATTTTCAAGGTTTAAAAAGTCGATTCAACTTTGAAATTTTTTTTAATTTTTTGATAATTAGTATGAAAAATCTGTTTTGTAAATTTGAAAATAGACATTTTAATTTACCCAAAATTAAAAAATCTTTTCTCAATTTTTATAAATAAAGTCTGTGGATTTTTTTAACTTAGATAAAATTTTCGATGTTAGGTTAAAATTTTCGAGGTTTAAAAAGTCGATTCAACTTTGAAAATTTTTTAAAATTTTTTGATAATAATTATGAAAAATCTGTTTTGTAAATTTGAAAATAGACATTTTAAATTACCCAAAATTAAAAAATCTTTTCTCAATTTTTATAAATAAAGTGTGTGGAATTTTTTAAAATTAGATAAAATTTTCGATGTTAGGTTAAAATTTTCGAGGTGTAAAAAGTCGATTCAACTTTGAAAATTTTTTTAAATTTTTTGATAATAACTATGAAAAATCTATTTTGTGAATTTGAAAATAGACATTTTAAATTACCCAAAATTAAAAAATCTTTTCTCAATTTTTATAAATAAAGTCTGTGGAATTTTTTAAAATTAGATAAAATTTTCGATGTTAGGTAAAAATTTTCAAGGTTTAAAAAGTCGATTCAACTTTGAAAATTTTTTTTTAATTTTTTGATAATAACTACGAAAAATCTGTTTTGTATTAATTATAATAAAACTTTTTTGTCTTCATTAATAAAAAATTTGTCTTCATTAGTAAAAATTGTGTGTTTTAAAATTTAAAATAAACTGAGAAAATCTAGATTTATCTCTACTTTAAACTTGTTAAAGATTTAAGTGCTACAATAACTTATAACTACCTAAACCACCCAACCGAGTAATTTCTTTAAGTTATTTTGTCGTTACTTTACCGGGTTAAAGTTTTTTCGTTAGATCGCGATGAGCTCAGGTTGGCGGGAAGTGAGATTTGAGGCATTTATAGCTTTCCCAGCTTTCCCCTATTAAATACTTACTTCGTACTGAATATTTAAAAATGAACTTGGAAAATTTAGCTTTGTTTTTAATTTTGGGTAACTTTATTTTGGAAAATTTTGATACGTTATAACCTAATGTAACATAAATCACCCAAGTAGGTAATTTTATTGTAACTTTGTTGGATTAAAGTTTTTTTCGTTAGATCGATTGGAAGTTGAAGAGGAAGGATTTGATATTTTTAGTTTTCTCATCTTTTCTCCATTATATATCTTGGTAGTGAGTGTTGTATTTTAAATAAAATTAAAAATTTTAAATTTACTTTTAAATTAGGTTTTCTTCTTTCATTTTTTTTGTTTTTTTTTTAACTTTTTAGTAAAAGATGGTAAAAGGAAATTTTTAAAATTAGATACAATTTTCGAGGTTAGGTTAAAATTTTCGAGGTTTAAAAAGTCGATTCAACATTGAAAATTTTTTTTAATTTTTTGATAATAACTATGAAAAATCGGTTTTGTATATTTGAAAATAGACATTTTAAATTACCCAAAATTAAAAAATCTTTTCTCAATTTTTATAAATAAAGTCTGTGGAATTTTTTAAAATTAGATAAAATTTTCTGGATTGGGTAAAAATTTTCGTAGTTAGTTAAAAAAATCGATTCAACTTTGAAAATTTTTTAAAATTTTTTGATAATATCTATGAAAAATCTGTTTTGTACATTTGAAAATAGACATTTTAAATTACCCAAGATTAAAAAATCTTTTCTCAATTTTTATAAATAAAGTCTGTGGAATTTTTTTAAATTAGACAAAATTTTCCGGGTTGGGTAAAAATTTTCGAGGTTAGTTAAAAAAAACCGATTCAACTTTGAAAATTTTTTAAAATTTTTTGATAATAATTATGAAAAATCCGTTTTGTAAATTTGAAAATAGACATTTTAAATTACCCAAAATTAAAAAATCTTTTCTCAATTTTTATAAATAAAATCTGTGGAATTTTTTTAAATTAGATAAAATTTTCTGGGTTGGGTAAAAATTTTCGTAGTTAGTTAAAAAAATCGATTCAACTTTGAAAATTTTTTTAAATTTTTTGATAATAAATATGAAAAATCTGTTTTGTACATTTGAAAATAGACATTTTAAATTACCCAAAATTAAAAAATCTTTTCTCAATTTTTATAAATAAAGTCTGTGGAATTTTTTAAAATTAGATAAAACTTTCCGGGTTGGGTAAAAATTTTCGTAGTTAGTTAAAAAAATCGAATCAACTTTAAAAATTTTTTAAAATTTTTTGATAATAACTATGAAAAATCTATTTTATATATTTGAAAATAGACATTTTAAATTACCCAAAATTAAAAAATCTTTTCTCAATTTTTATAAATAAAGTCTGTGGATTTTTTTTTAATTAGATGAAATTTTCGATGTTAGGTTAAAATTTTCGAGGTTTAAAAAGTCGATTCAACTTTGAAAATTTTTTTAAATTTTTTGATAACAACTATGAAAAATCTGTTTTATAAATTTGAAAATAGACATTTTAAATTACCCAAAATAAAAAAATCTTTTCTCAATTTTTAGAAATAAAGTCTGTGGAATTTTTTTAAATTAGATAAAATTTTCTGGATTGGGTAAAAATTTTCGTAGTTAGTTAAAAAAATCGATTCAACTTTGAAAATTTTTTTTAATTTTTTGATAATAACTATGAAAAATCTGTTTTGTACATTTGAAAATAGATATTTTAAATTACCCGAAATTAAAAAATCTTTTCTCAATTTTTGTAAATAAAGTCTGTGGATTTTTTTAAATTAGATAAAATTTTCGATGTTAGGTTAAAATTTTCGAGGTTTAAAAAGTCGATTCAACTTTGAAAATTTTTTTAAATTTTTTGATAATAATTATGAAAAATCTGTTTTGTAAATTTGAAAATAGACATTTACCTAAAATCTGACAATTTTCCGACTTTAACCTAAAATAAATCAAAAACCAAATGAGATAGAAAAAACTTTTTCAAATAAAATTTGTTGATAATATAATTATAAACAAGTTTTATTATAAATAATTTTTAGGAATTTTTGCTATTAAGGGAGTTATAATTGAAAAATAAGTCATAACCTAAAATCTGTCAAATTTTTTATTTTAACCTAAAATAAATCAAAAACCAAATGAGATACAAAAACATTTTTCAAATAAAATTTGTAGATAATTTAATTGTAAATAAGTTTTATTATAAATAATTTTTAGGAATTTTTGATATTAAGGAAGGTATAATTGAAAAATGAGTCATAACCTAAAATCTGACAATTTTTCGACTTTAACTCAAAATAAATCAAAAACCAAATGAGATAGAAAAAAAATTTTCAAATAAAATTTGTAGACAATTTAAATATAAATAAGTTTTATTATAAATAAAACTATAACTGTAAAATTATTTATAATAAAACTTATTTATATCTAAATTGTCTACAAATTTTATTTGAAAAATTTTTTTCTATCTCATTTGGTTTTTGATTTATTATTTATAATAAAACTTATTTATATTTAAATTGTCTACAAATTTTATTTGAAAATTTTTTTTCTATCTCATTTGGTTTTTGATTTATTTTGAGTTAAAGTCGAAAAATTGTCAGATTTTAGGTTATGACTCATTTTTCAATTATTTATAATAAAACTTATTTATATTTAAATTGTCTACAAATTTTATTTGAACGGGTTGGGTAAAAATTTGCGAGGTTAGTTAAAAAAACCGATTCAACTTTGAAAATTTTTTTAAATTTTTTGATAATAACTATGAAAAATCTGTTTTATATATTTGAAAATAAACATTTTAAATTACCCAAAATTAAAAAATCTTTTCTCAATTTTTATAAATAAAGTCTGTGGATTTTTTTAAATTAGATAAAATTTTCGATGTTAGGTTAAAATTTTGTAGGTTTAAAAAGTCGATTCAACTTTGAAAATTTTTTTAAATTTTTTGATAATAACTATGAAAAATCTGTTTTGTACATTAGAAAATAGACGTTTTAAATTATCCAAAATTAAAAAATCTTTTCTCAATTTTTATAAATAAAGTCTGTGGAATTTTTTAAAATTAGATAAAATTTTCTGGATTGGGTAAAAATTTTCGTAGTTAGTTAAAAAAATCGATTCAACTTTGAAATTTTTTTAAAATTTTTTGATAATAAATATGAAAAATCTGTTTTATATATTTGAAAATAGACATTTTAAATTACCCAAAATTAAAAAATCTTTTCTCAGTTTTTATAAATAAAGTCTGTGGAATTTTTTTAAATTAGATAAAATTTTCTGGATTGGGTAAAAATTTTCGTAGTTAGTTAAAAAAATCGATTCCACTTTGAAATTTTTTTAAAATTTTTTGATAACAACTACGAGAAATCTGTTTTATACATTTGAAAATAGACATTTTAATTTACCCAAAATTAAAAAATCTTTTCTCAATTTTTATAAATAAAGTCTGTGGAATTTTTTTAAATTAGATAAAATTTTCTGGATTGGGTAAAAATTTTCGTAGTTAGTTAAAAAAATCGATTCAACTTTGAAAATTTTTTTAAATTTTTTGATAATAACTATGAAAAATCTGTTTTGTACATTTGAAAATAGACATTTTAAATTACCCAAAATTAAAAAATCTTTTCTCAATTTTTATAAATAAAGTCTGTGGAATTTTTTAAAATTAGATAAAATTTTCGAGGTTAGGTTACAAATTTCGAGGTTTAAAAAGTCGATTCAACTTTGAAATTTTTTTTCAATTTTTTGATAATAACTATGAAAAATCTGTTTTGTACATTTGAAAATAGACATTTTAAATTACCCAAAATTAAAAAATCTTTTCTTAATTTTTATAAATAAAGTCTGTGGAATTTTTTAAAATTAGATAAAATTTTCGAGGTTAGGTTAAAATTTTCGATATTAAGTAAAAATTTTCATGGTTTAAAAAGTCGATTCAACTTTGAAAATTTTTTTAAATTTTTTGATAATAACTATGAAAAATCTGTTTTATATATTTGAAAATAAACATTTTAAATTACCCAAAATTAAAAATTTTTTTTTCAATTTTTATAAATAAAGTCTGTGGAATTTTTTAAAATTAGATAAAATTTTCTGGATTGGGTAAAAATTTTCTAGGTTAGTTAAAAAAACCGATTCAACTTTGAAAATTTTTTTAAATTTTTTGATAATAACTATGAAAAATCTGTTTTGTAAATTTGAAAATAGACATTTTAAATTACCCAAAATTAAAAAATCTTTTCTCAGTTTTTATAAATAAAGTCTGTGAAATTTTTTTAAATTAGATAAAATTTTCTGAATCGGGTAAAAATTTTCGTAGTTAGTTAAAAAAATCGATTCAACTTTGAAAATTTTTTAAAATTTTTTAATAATAATTATGAAAAATCTGTTTTGTAAATTTGAAAATAGACATTTTAATTTACCCAGAATTAAAAAATCTTTTCTCAATTTTTATAAATAAAGTCTGTGGAATTTTTTAAAATTAGATAAAATTTTCTGGATTGCGTAAAAATTTTCATAGTTAGTTAAAAAAATCGATTCAACTTTGAAAATTTTTTAAAATTTTTTGATAATAACTATGAAAAATCTGTTTTGTACATTTGAAAATAGACATTTTAAATTACCCAAAATTAAAAAATCTTTTCTCAATTTTTATAAATAAAGTCTGTGGATTTTTTTAAATTAGACAAATTTTCGATGTTAGGTAAGAATTTTCAAGGTTTAAAAAGTCGATTCAATTTTGAAAATTTTTTTAAATTTTTTGATTTTGAGTATGAATTTTTAAAAATTGACAAGTTTTAATAGAAATTAAAAAAATTAACTGTGTATATGTATATAATAATTTTTATTAGATATAGGTGAGCGTGGGTTGGTTGAGGGTAGGGGTAGGATTACGCGGGAATAAAACCGATATAGAGCGTGAAATTAGCTGGGGAAAATCTTGTAATATATTTAGCCATTTATGACCGTTTAAACAACTATTATTTTACAGCCCCTCGGAGGCTGGTCGAAATATATTTCAAACGGGCTTAGCCAGAGCGGGCCGGCGTCCGGATTATCAAGGGTTTTAAAAAGATCTTCGCGGAAATCGATACGGGCGCGTACATAATGCGAAGCCTTTACACACATCTGCCCGGAATGAATCGAATGTGACAGATGACGGAAGGCAATACTAAAATTCGCGGGCAAATGCGAACTCCCGAGCGGTTCCTAAAAGCATCACGCCGTACGGGGGAATAATAAACATTATTTCGTTTCTTCGCGCGTCTTGCGGTATTGCATTACGTTTTCGGGGGATCGAAATTTCCTCTTTTCCCCTTCTTCCCCCCTTCTTCTCGCATCAATCGTAGTAATAACTTCTCTTATGGAACTGCGAATTAAATGCGAGTATACGACACCCTCTATTATTTATATTCGCCATCGACCGCGTCGCGGCTAATGTACTATTTACAAATTCATCAGGGCGACGCCGTAACATGTAACATATTATGATGGAAGAAGTAACTTATGAAAACCCCCGAGGGACGCCGCCGGCTCGAGCACGTATTCCCTAGGGCATACTATGCCAAGGCGGTAGAAAATTAATGCAACCCTTTGGGAAATCCTACCTTCCGTACCCTGGGGGCGCGTACTGGTAGCTGCGCTCTAAACTTTTCACCTACGTGTTTCTTTTGTACGCCGAACATCTTTCCATTACAACGAAATTCGTCCAATCGACCTATTATAACACCTTTCTTACTTACAATGTTTTATCTTCTCTATTAATCAACTTAGAACTCTTTAAAAATTTAAGATGCCATTAAAAAATTGAACTTATCACTTTGAAAATAACTTGAAGGTTTATGTCATTTCGTTACATCTACCATAGTAGTTATAAATATAGTATACCATTAAAAAATTGGATTTAGTTTTATTCTTTCTTATTTTATACTTTGTTTCGTTTTCAAAGTCATATGAAGGTTACTTTTGAACTTGAAGAAATTTTTATAAGCGATTGTAAACTGAAATTTGATTTATCACTTTGAAAATAACCTGAAGTCAAAAAATTGGATTGAAGTCAGTTAAAAAATTGATTTTAGAAATCTGAAGATTTTAAAAAATTGAATTTAGAAATCTGAAAACTGAAAATAATTTAATATTCGAACTTTTTATTAAAAAAAAGGGATTTTTTGAGCTTTATATCGTTTTCAAAGTCATGCGAAGGTTAATACTCTTGAACTTAAAGAGATTTTTATAGGCGATTGTAAACTGAAATTTGATTTTTCACTTTGAAGGTTTATGTCAGTTAAAAAATTGATTTTAGAAATCTGAAGATTTTAAAAAATTGATTTTAGAAATCTGAAGATTTTAAAAAATTGAATTTAGAAATCTGAAGATTTTAAAAAATTGAATTTAGAAATCTGAAGATTTTAAAAAATTGAATTTAGAAATCTGAAGACTGAAAAAAATTTAATATTCGAACTTTTTATTAAAAAAAAGGGATTTTTTTGAGCTTTATATCGTTTTCAAAGTCATGCGAAGGTTAATACTCTTGAACTTAAAGAGATTTTTATAGGCGATTGTAAACTGAAATTTGATTTTTCACTTTGAAGGTTTATGTCAGTTAAAAAATTGATTTTAAAAATCTGAAGATTTTAAAAAATTGATTTTAGAAATCTGAAGATTTTAAAAAATTGATTTTAGAAATCTGAAGATTTTAAAAAATTGATTTTAGAAATCTGAAGATTTTAAAAAATTGAATTTAGAAATCTGAAAACTGAAAAAAATTTAATATTCGAACTTTTTATTAAAAAAAGGGATTTTTTTGAGCTTTATATCGTTTTCAAAGTCATGCGAAGGTTAATACTCTTGAACTTAAAGAGATTTTTATGGGTGATTGTAAACTGAAATTTGATTTTTCACTTTGAAGGTTTATGTCAGTTAAAGAATTGATTTTAGAAATCTGAAGATTTAAAAAAAATTGATTTTAGAAATCTGAAGATTTAAAAAAAATTGATTTTAGAAATTTGAAGATTTAAAAAAATTGAATTTAGAAATCTGAAAACTGAAAATAATTTAATATTCGAACTTTTTATTAAAAAAGAAGGGATTTTTTTGAGCTTTATATCGTTTTCAAAGTCATGCGAAGGTTAATACTCTTGAACTTAAAGAGATTTTTATAGGCGATTGTAAACTGAAATTTGATTTTTCACTTTGAAGGTTTATGTCAGTTAAAAAATTGATTTTAGAAATCTGAAGATTTTAAAAAATTGATTTTAGAAATGTGAAGATTTTAAAAAATTGATTTTAGAAATCTGAAGATTTTAAAAAATTGAATTTAGAAATCTGAAAACTGAAAATAATTTAATATTCGAACTTTTTATTAAAAAAAAGGGATTTTTTTGAG
The DNA here is from genome assembly GCA_036711955.1 of Digitonthophagus gazella. Taxonomy (NCBI): domain Eukaryota; kingdom Metazoa; phylum Arthropoda; class Insecta; order Coleoptera; family Scarabaeidae; genus Digitonthophagus; species Digitonthophagus gazella. Next base: position 21,305,033 of record JASCIT010000010.1, read on the forward strand.
CTTTATATCGTTTTCAAAGTCATGCGAAGGTTAATACTCTTGAACTTAAAGAGATTTTTATAGGCGATTGTAAACTGAAATTTCATTTTTACTTTGAAGGTTTATGTCAGTTAAAAAATTGATTTTAGAAATCTGAAGATTTTAAAAAATTGATTTTAGAAATCTGAAGATTTTAAAAAATTAAATTTAGAAATCTGAAGACTGAAAAAAATTTAATATTCGAACTTTTTATTAAAAAAAGGGATTTTTTTGAGCTTTATATCGTTTTCAAAGTCACGCGAAGGTTAATACTCTTGAACTTAAAGAGATTTTTATAGGCGATTGTAAACTGAAATTTGATTTTTCACTTTGAAAGTTTATGTCAGTTAAAAAATTGATTTTAGAAATCTGAAGATTTAAAAAAAATTGATTTTAGAAATCTGAAGATTTTAAAAAATTGAATTTAGAAATCTGAAAACTGAAAAAAATTTAATATTCGAACTTTTTATTAAAAAAAAGGGATTTTTTTGAGCTTTATATCGTTTTCAAAGTCATGCGAAGGTTAATACTCTTGAACTTAAAGAGATTTTTATAGGCGATTGTAAACTGAAATTTGATTTTTCACTTTGAAGGTTTATGTCAGTTAAAAAATTGATTTTAGAAATCTGAAGATTTTAAAAAATTGATTTTAGAAATTTGAAGATTTTAAAAAATTGAATTTAGAAATCTGAAAACTGAAAAAAATTTAATATTCGAACTTTTTATTAAAAAAAAAGGGATTTTTTGAGCTTTATATCGTTTTCAAAGTCATGCGAAGGTTAATACTCTTGAACTTAAAGAGATTTTTATAGGCGATTGTAAACTGAAATTTGATTTTTCACTTTGAAGGTTTATGTCAGTTAAAAAATTGATTTTAGAAATCTGAAGATTTTAAAAAATTGATTTTAGAAATCTGAAGATTTTAAAAAATTGATTTTAGAAATCTGAAGATTTAAAAAAATTGAATTTAGAAATCTGAAAACTAAAAAAAAATTAATATTCGAACTTTTTCTTAAAAAAAAGGGATTTTTTGTGCTTTATATCGTTTTCAAACTAATGTGAAGGTTAATACTCTTGAACTTAAAGAGATTTTTATAGGCGATTGTAAACTGAAATTTGATTTTTCACTTTGAAGGTTTATGTCAGTTAAAAAATTGATTTTAGAAATCTGAAGATTTAAAAAAATTGAATTTAGAAATCTGAAAACTGAAAAAAATTTAATATTCCAACTTTTTATTAAAAAAAAGGGATTTTTTGTGCTTTATATCGATTTCAAGCTAATGTGAAGGTCGATACTCGAACTTAAAGAGATTTTTATGGGTGATTGTAAACTGAAAATAACGCCCAAGGAAATAACACCTTTCATACTTACATTTTTTTGTCTTTTTTGTTAGTCCTCTTTGTTAATCTACTTTTAACTCTTTAAAAATGTAAGATACCATTAAAAAAATTACATTTATAACTTATGACTTTGAAAATAAAGTAAAGGTTTACGTCATCTGTTAGTCTTTTTAATTTTTTATTAAAACGAAAAGTTTTTGTACTTCTTACAATCAGTGAAAATATGTGAAGTGAAAATAACCACATAAATCAATAAAATCAGTCACACGAAGGTCAATACTCTTGAGATTTGAGATTTTTATATGCGATAGTGAATTTAATACTGGATGAAATAAATAATAATATTGGATGAAATAATTAGTAATACTGAATAAAACAATATCTCTTCTATTAACAATATTTTATCTCCTCTATTAATTTTTAACTGTTTCATTTAATTCTCTATTAACTTAACTGTTTATTTTTAAACAGTTAAGTTTAAAAAGTAGGATACTACAAAAAAAGATTAGATTTATGAGTTTGAAAATAAATGGAAAATCGAAGGTTTATAAGAGAAACTTTTTGTGTTTTATTATTATTTTGATAGTGATAAATATCGCTATTGCTATGAAGGGAAGGTCAATATTATTGAGATTTTTTGCTCATAATCGCTTGTAATTTTATAAGCGATTGTCAGCCAAAAATGAAGCTGGATGAAGCTGAGAAAAAAGACTTAACATTAAAAAATTAGATTTATGAGTTTGAAAATAAGTTGAAAATGTAAAGCTGGGTTTAGACTATTCGCAACATATTCGCACAACTGTTTCGCGAGGCTATTTCACTTGATGGTCGTCTCATCTGATGCATTTACACAGAGCAAAATGTTTGCGCGAAACATGAGGACATTATATTTAAATCAGAAAAATAAAATAAGACTACGTTGCCGCTGGTGGACGAACGAATTGTTTCGTTAGCGATGCTAATATGGTAATGAACTAATCAGAGAAATGGCAGTAGAACCCATAGAAGATACTGTTAGAAATTTCATCCGCATGACCACAGAAGATTTTGAATATCTTGCAGCACTTGTTGGACCAAAAATTGAAATAATAGACACACAGCATAGCACTCTTCTACGAGAAAAGGCTAATTATGCGATTCAAAGGGTCACAGAAGAACTTGATAGAATGGGACTTCAAGTAGCACCAGAAAAAACAAAAATCGTATTACTACAAGGTAGAAGAAAACTAAAAGAAATACAACTAAAAATAAACGAAAATGAGATAAAGAGTGCCAAGAAGGCAAAATATCTCGGGGTCTACTTAGACAAAGATATGAAAATGACGGAACATATAAAGGAAATTTGCAAGAAAGCAAACGTCATGATAAATAATTTATCGAAAATTATGCCAAACATCAGAGGACCCAAAGAAAAGAAAAGGAAACTCCTTGCTTCTACTGTTCTTTCGGTCATTTTGTATGCCGCTCCGGCATGGAGTAGAGCTCTAAATTATAAATACTGTTTAAATATGCTTTCCTCAATTAATAGAAGATTAGGAATCAAGATATCTTCTGGATATAGAACGGTTTCTACGGTGGGTATTGAAGTGGTGGCTCGTCTACCGCCCATTGACCTATTAATTGAGGAAAGATGTAACCTATACAGTAGAGCTAAGGAATATAAAAAACTATATAGAGAAGAATTATTGAAAAAATGGAACAGAAGATGGAATCACGGAATTAAATGGACCAACGTATTAATCAAAGATTTAAAAAAATGGTTTGAAAGAATATGGGGCGAATTAAATTACTACCTAACACAATTTTTGACGGGTCATGGAATTTTTTGTAGTTATTTGTTCAAAATAAAAAAGAAGGAAAATGAATTTTGTTGGTTTTGCGAAGAAATAGATAATCCAGAACATACGTTTTTTATTTGTAATAATTTTGTCGAAGAAAGAAATATTTGTCGTAATAAAATCGGAAAAAATATACAGGGTGTTTAAAAAATACGTTCGAATATTTGGCCCACTTATAGATCTCATCAGTACAAACAAAAAGGTCAAAATAAGCATAAGTCCAAAAATCAGCCGTTTCCTAATTACAGCCTGTTTTTCAAATTAAAATAATTTACACTCAAATATCAGTATAAATACATTTTAATGATTACAAAATAATGATTCTTAAAGAAGATGTTCAAAATGTCCTCCTTCCATTTGTATACACATTTCACATCTCCATAAAAGTGAACGCCGCACTCTCTCAAAGAGTCCCGGATTTATACGAACAGTCTGGCAGGCATGTTCAATTCGTTCTCGCAACTCATCTAAATTATTCACAGGACTTGAATGAACTAATGTCTTTAAATACCCCCAAATGCAAAAATCGAGTGGAGTGAGGTCGGGAGATCTAGGGGGCCATGCAATTGGACCTCCTCGCCCTATCCACCTGCCATTTTAATTTTCGTTTAGATAATTTCTAACCAAGACTCCGTAATGCGCAGGAGCTCCATCGTGCATCAACCACATATTAACTCTGTGGTTGAGGGGCACATCTTCTAACAGCAGTGGTAATGTATTCCGCAAAAAGTCAAGGTACAATTGACTAGTCAAACGGTTAGGCAGGAAACAAGGTCCTATCAGATGGTCTCCTAACACACCAAGCCAAACGTTGATTGCAAATCGGTGTTGATGATTCGATTCAACAACGGCATGCGGATTTTCGTCGGCCCAAACATGGCTATTATGAAAATTAAAAATGCCATTTCTCGTGAAACCAGCTTCCTCTGTAAATAAAATTTTCTTAACAAAATTTGGGTTCTCCGCGACTTTTGTCAACATGCTTCGACAAAACACCAGTCGTGCGGCATAATCAGGCACAGCTAGAGCCTGTACCCTTTGAATATGGTATGGGTGCAATTGCTGCTCCCGTAAAATTCTCCAAATTAGGGAAGAATTAATATTTGTTTCAGTAGAGAGTCTTCTAGTACTAGTACCAGGATTTTCTTCAATTCGTCTTAAAATGTTAAGTTCTGCGGCGGGAGTACAAACTGATCTAGGCCGACCACCATCACCGTTCCTTGATTTAAACGATCCAACTTCGGATAAACGTTGATGTAAATTTGTAAAAAGTTTATCACACGGAAGTACCCGGTTTGGGAATGCTTCGGCATAAAGGCGACGTGCCTCACAAGCATTTCCATCGGCTTTGCCATACATAAAATGCATGTCTGCCATTTCTGCGTTGGTATAAGGCATATTCGAAAATTTCAACAATGGGTTACAGCAACAACTACTTCAATAAACACAGACAATAACGGACACACAATAATTACAACAAATGTGGCAACTACACCAACAGAAACGAACAAAATTTGTTTTGTTATTTCCATGGATGACTTCATAAATACGCGAATCACTCCTACTGAGTGTAAATTATTTTAATTTGAAAAACAGGCTGTAATTAGGAAACGGCTGATTTTTGGACTTATGTTTATTTTGACTTTTTTGTTTGTACTGATGAGATCTATAAGTGGGCCAAATATTCGAACGTATTTTTTAAACACCCTGTAGAAAAAGAAAACATAATAGATATAATGCTAGAAAAACAAGAGCACTGGAGAGCCGTAGATGAAATGGCAACAAACATTATGAAAAAAAAGGAAAAGCATGAAAGAGAACTAGAAAATAGAAGCAGAAATATACAGTAGACCCCGAAAAAAAAAAACATTTATATGCCTCTGAAGTTATACCTTGATGGGTGGTTCCGGAGGCGGAGGGGAAAGGGTTTTAGTTGGTCGATGTATTCAAGATGAGTACATCAACCCAACACAGGGTGGTCATTGATACGAATCACTTAGATAGTGATTCGGACCACTCGTCTGTCAACAGATTTCCTAAACCCCTCCATAAAAAAAAACACACAGCTAAGAAACGCAGACTCGAATGTATAGGTGTCAGGTGATGCCCTTATACTCGTTGTGGGCGTAGATTGCTATCATAAGATGACATTCTTCCCATATCTGCCTCAAACAAAGTGTTTGCAATGGCTCTTTTGACGTGTGCAAGTATTTGAGCATCATATTTTTTGAATTCATTGGCTAAATTTAATGCATGATTTCAAAATTTCTAAGTCTTCACCCACCATTTTATCGGAGTCTAAAATCTCTCTTTTCTTTCGTTTGCGACCTTCAGTAATCTTTCCTTCCGTCTCCAAGTGTGACTCGTTGTCAATGCTGTCTTTCCCAACTTGTTTTGCATTAGCCTCCGTTTCTACTTCTAATTCTATTACTCACCCCAGGACAAACGACGTTTACACTATGCGAGTCTTGTTTTGCGAAACAGTTACGCTAGTTGTTGTGCGCAGTCTAAACCCAGCTTAAGGTTTCTAAGAGAAGTTTTTTATGTTTTATTATTATTTTGATAGGGATAAATATCGCTATTTTGGTGAGGAGAAGGTCAATATTATTGAAATTAGGGATTGTAATAGGTGATTGTGAGCTAAAATTGAAGTCAGATGAAGCGGAAAAAAATCTTACCATTAAAAAATTAGATTTATGAGTTTAGAAATAAGTTGAAAATTGAAGGTTTATAAGAGGAATATTTTGTGTTTTATTATTATTTTGATAATTGGACCGTTTATTTTGAAAGTGGTGTAAGTCCATTTTTTCTTGTTTCGAGAAAATTAGAGGTTAGCATATCTGTCAATTCAAAAATTTAGGCAAATTATATGAAGTCTGGCAATATTTCTATTCGTTTATCAATATTTAATTTTATTATATAGATTTGTTTCAGGCAAATTAGACTACAACAATACATATTTCTGGACTGTAAATGGACTTACACCACTTTCAAAATTAGACAATTGTCAAAATCGTTTAACTTCAATTTTGAAAAAATTAAATATCACTTAAAATGTACTTCATTTTAATCCAAATTTGTTTACAAATACACATGATAGGGCATAAAATTTAATTTTTGACGCTAATTACATTGTAAAAATTACAAGATACTGATAGTATTTACTTATGCTTTGCATGTGGCAGTGTTTCGAAATATGTACGATAGGTATATAAGGTAATAACTGCTTGATATCTTCATATTTTTCGTAAGTAATAGGCATTTTGGTACAAAGGCGTAAGGGCGATTTTTCCAAATTTTAGCGGTCTTCCAGGACGTATAGGTAATAAATTTATAGTTTTAAATTCAGTGCCCTTCATCGATGTTTTATATAAAATAGTATATGGTGCGTTTTTGAGAAACCTCAGCCAACATATTTGCAACCAATTGATCTATTCGCCATGAGAGTTTTTTAATCTGTTTTTTAATCGCATTTTGAAGATTTTTGTTGAAACGAAATTCTCTCGTTTCATTTCATGTAAAATGAATTTGTCATGTTTTTTACATTGTGTTATTACATCATAATAATCCTGTGGTGTATATTTAAAATTCTTTTCTTTTAAAGTTATCCATTTTAAGAAAAAATAGAATAAGTGACCTAAATTAGCAACTTTTGATACATAATATAAAACAAATGTAACCATAGTCACTTGGATTTACACCACTTTCATAATCAATGATTATGTAATTTCATTTACCGACCGATTTTAAGTTGTACAAAACATGGGATTTTTTTAAGAAATTAAACATGGACTTATCGTACATAAAAAATTTACATTAAATTAAGCATGAATTACGTGATATCTCATTTTTTTCAAAAATGAACTTACACCACTTTCAAAATAAACGGTCCAATTATTTATAACTATCGTGGATAGTTATAAATATCGCTATTTTGGTGAGGGGAAGGTCAATATTATTGAAATTAGGGATTGTTATAGGCGATTATGAGTTAAAAATGAAGCCGAATGAAGCGGGAAAAAATCTTACCATTAAAAAATTAGATTTGAGTTTGAAAATAAGTTGAAAATTGAAGGTTTATAAGAGGAATTTTTTGTGTTTTATTATTATTTTGATAATTATTTATAACTATCGTGGATAGTGATAAATATCGCTATTTTGGTGAGGGGAAGGTCTATATTATTGAGATTAGGGATTGTTATAGGCGATTGTGAGCTAAAAATGAAGCCGAATGAAGCGGAAAAAAATCTTACCATTAAAAAATTAGATTTGAGTTTGAAAATAGCTTGAAAATTGAAGGTTTATAACAGGAATTTTTTGTGTTTTATTATTATTTTGATTGTTGTTATAACTATCGTGGATAGTGATAAATATCGCTATTTTGGTGAGGGGAAGGTCTATATTATTGAGATTAGGGATTGTTATAGACGATTGTGAGCTAAAAATGAAGCCGAATGAAGCGGAAAAAAATCTTACCATTAAAAAAATTAGATTTGAGTTTGAAAATAAGTTGAAAATTGAAGGTTTATAACAGGAATTTTTTGTGTTTTATTATTATTATGATAATTATTTATAACTATCGTGGATAGTAATAAATATCGCTATTTTGGTGAGGGGAAGGTCAATATTATTGAGATTAGGGATTGTTATAGGCGATTGTGAGCCAAAAATGAAGCCGGATGAAGCGGGGAAAAAAGTGGATGAAAATCGGAGTGAGAAAAACGAAGAGGAGGAGGAGGAGAGCGAGGGTTCGGATTTGGGTTGTCTGGATGACGAAGACGACGGGAGCGGCAGCGTGAATGGTGAGCGAACGGGGTTTTTCGACGTGAATAATACACGCGATAATGTCCGGCCGGTGCATCGCATTAAAATCGGTTTTATTGCCCGCTTTTGAACTGTAATACGTCACAAAGTTCCAATTGAATTAGCGGGCGCCCGGCGGGCGACGCGACAACATTTTACACTTAACGCGTTCACGGGATTTTGAGCTGATGCGTTTTCTACTCTTGTCACCCGGCTACCGTGTTCATTATTAACCGGCTAATGCGGCCGCATATCGGAGATATGAATTATAGAGTGCCGGTCCTCATTATATTTACATCGCCAGTTCTTCGCATATCGATTCCGTTTTTGGGTATCTGAAATTCGTTCGAACCTCGCGTCGCCGGTTTTCAGTTACTGCCGCGACGCAATACGAGATCGCCGCCGAACGACACTAAAGTTTTCTCTCCGCCCCCGGAGGCGCTTCCGCTCGTTTTTATTAAGGCCCCCGCAATTACGATTACTTATTTATCGCCACCTACGTGCGGACGTGCATTTTTCACGTTACCTCATAACCGCGTCGCATAAATACGTAATGGCGGACGTGCCGGGCTTCGGCGATTTTATTTCCGCGATTGCGCCTTATCAACCGTAAATTGTTTATCCGGCTTCCCCGCGAAGAAAGAGGCAGGGCGCTCGCGGCCCCGGCGGTGGGCCGCGGCGCCTCCCCCGCGGGGCCCATTGTGCCACTGTTGTATTACTGTCTAATTCAATGCATTACTGTAGCCTTGTAACTGGTCCCTGGGCGCCTATCGGTAGGGTTGGCTCTCTGCAATTGTTGGGCCCGTTGGCGCCCCTCGTCGTCCCCGAGCTTCACCCGATATCCCTTTTTCTAAATTTCAACCCTTCCACCAATCGAAAACAACATTATATTTACTTTCATTTCAAAATTATATCTCATTAATGAATGAGATTTCAAAATTTCAAAATTATATCTCATTAATGAATGAGATATAATTTTGAAATATATTTTCAACCTCACCTTTTTTTTAAAAAACGACTTAAAAATAACTACTTCTCTTTTTGATGAAATTACGTAACATGCAGTTGTTTGATCTTTACTCAATCTCCTTTTTTTTAAATTTCAACCTCACCGAGAGTACCAAGGGAGAGATCGAAAGCTTTACTATATTTAGTTTAATATCAAAATTAATCTCGATGTTATCTCTTTCTAGAGTTGCTTCTACTAATTGAGATAGTTTGAATTTTTTACTACCACCTCATAGAAATCCTATTAAGATGCCACCAACGGTTATCGAGATTGACGATTTGATGACATTTTATTTCTGAAATTGATTTTTTTTTTGACGAAAATAAAATTTTTTAAAAAGGAAGAAATACCACGTTATAGTAAACAAATAAGATTACATCCTATAAAAGACCCGAATTTTTTTTCTTCAGTGGTTTTCGAAAAAAAAATTCCCAAAGTTTGCGTACTTCCCGGAACGGTCAAAAAACCGCCAAAAAAAACCTTTTTTCATTTAACTCGCGATATTTTCTAAACCGCGGGATCTACAATTTTGAATTTTGGATATTTTACGCAGAAATGATCACCGATAACAGTTTTTACCCCGATTTTTTTCGACGAAAACTTTCGAAGTACGAGGATCCGAAAATTTACTAACTTGACTTATGGCACTTTCAAGGAGGGTAGTTCTCTATTATGAAATAGATTGAGATTTTAAAATTATATTCTTTTTTTGTCTTCTTCCTCTTTAAAAATTTATGTTTATTTAAAAAATCTTTTCTCAATTCCTTTAAATAAAGTCCAGGCGATTTTTTAAAGTTACTAAAAGAAGAATTAAAAACATATACTTACATCTTCTCTTCTAGGGGAAAAACTAAAAGTCTTAGAAAATTCATCTTTGGTAAAAATAAAGATAAAGTTTCAATCTAAATTATTGTAAAATTTCAGGTCTCAAAAACAATTAGTTTTTTAGATATGAATTTTCAAAAATTACTTAATCGATATGTTAAGTTAGGTTAGAATTTCTCTTCTGGGAGAAAAACTAAAAGTCTTAGAAAATTCATCTTTGGTAAAAATAAAGATGAAGTTTCAATCTAAATCATTGTAAAATTTCAGGTCTCAAAAGCAATTAATTTTTTAGATATGAATTTTCAAAAATTACTTTAATCGATATGTTAAGTTAGGTTAGAATTTCTCTTCTGGGAGAAAAACTAAAAGTCTTAGAAAATTCATCTTTGGTAAAAATAAAGACGAAGTTTCAATCTAAATCATTGTAAAATTTCAGGTCTCAAAAGCAATTAATTTTTTAGATATGAATTTTCAAAAATTACTTTAATCGATATGTTAAGTTAGGTTAGAATTTCTCTTCTGGGAGAAAAACTAAAAGTCTTAGAAAATTCATCTTTGGTAAAAATAAAGATGAAGTTTCAATCTAAATCATTGTAAAATTTCAGGTCTCAAAAGCAATTAATTTTTTAGATATGAATTTTCAAAAATTACTTTAGTCGATATGTTAAGTTAGGTTAGAATTTCTCTTCTGGGAGAAAAACTAAAAGTCTTAGAAAATTCATCTTTGGTAAAAATAAAGATGAAGTTTCAATCTAAATCATTGTAAAATTTCAAGTCTCAAAAGCAATTAATTTTTTAGATATGAATTTTCAAAAATTACTTTAATCTGGATGTTATCTCTTTCTAGAGTTGCTTCTACTAATTGAGATAGTTTGAATTTTTTTACTACCACTTCATAGCAATTCTAGTAAGATGCCACCAACGGTTGTTGAGATTGACAATTGATTTGATGACAATTTATTTCGGAAATTGATTTTTTTTTGGCGAAAATAAAATTTTTGAAAAAGGAAGAAATACCACGTTATAGTAAACAAATAAGATTACATCCTACAAAAGGCCTAAATTTTTTTCTTCAATGGTTTTCGAAAAAAGAAAATTCCCAAAGTTTGCCTTTTTCTCGGAACGGTCAAAAAACCGTCAAAAAAACCTTTTTTCATTTAACTCGCGATATTTTCTAAACCGCGGGATCTACGATTTTGAGTTTTGGATATGTTACACAGAAATGATCACCAATCATGATAGTCTTTACCCCGATTTTTTTCGACGAAAACTTTCGAAGTACGAGGATCCGAAAATTTGCTGACTTGATTTATGGCACTTTCAAGGAGAATAGTTCTCTATTATGAAATAGATTGAGATTTTAAAATTATATTCTTTTTTTTGTCTTCTTCTTCTTTTAAAATTTCAACCATGTCGATTAAAAACCCTACTGTATTTAATTTAATATCAAAATTAATCTCGAATATTTCTAAAATTGCTTCTAATTCTCTATTTTAGAAAATCACTTCTCTCACAAAAGAGAATGTATTTTTAAAATGATGGGAATTTTTAAAATACATTCTCTTTTTGTCTTATCTTTTTAATAAAACCATCGATGGGATATTTTTGTGGGATATTTTTTTTGGGATATTTTTTATGGGATATTTTTTTTGGGATATTTTTCATGGGATATTTTTTTGGGATATTTTTCATGGGATATTTTTCATGGGATATTTAATGGGATATTTAATGAGATATTTAATGGGATATTTAATGGGATATATGCTGTTTTTTTTCAAATTTCAATCTCATTGATTAAAAGCACAATATCTACTTCAATATCATAATTACATCTCGTTTGTTATCTCTTTCGGAAAGTTACTTCGCTTTCTGATGAAACCCCATGATTGAGGTTTCCAAGTTGTACGCGGGATGATTCCAAAGTTGACAGTTGTTTGTTAAATGTTTGTTGAACTGTTTGTTAACCATGGCAAAACAAGACTAATGCTCGGTTATACAAACGTCCGTCAAAATTAATCTGTTGGGTCGGATTTAAGTTTGATGGAGGATTCCTTGTTTCTAATCGATTAATTGTTAACAACTTTCAAAAGCGTTTTTATACTTAACTTTTTATACTTAATATTTATACTTAACCCTTTCGGTCCTGGCGTACCTACACTACAGTGCACGCCAAAAGTCAAAAATGAAAAAGTTTGTGAGTATGAGACAAAAACCAAAAGTCATAAAATAAATTAAGTAACTGTTATGCCAAGTTTCAATTTTTTTACTAGTTTACAAAAAAATCGGGACCGAAAGGGTTAATTTTCATTTATACTTTGCTTTGATATAAGGCAAAAATTGGTTTAGAAATTGGTTTAATATCGAAGTAAACAACGTGTGAAAATTTTAATGTATGAAATTTTGATCAGTTTTAATGATTATAATCGAAGGATTTTCTCGGAATTGGTGTTGTTCAATGAGTATAGGTCAAGGTTATTGAACAGTTGTAAACACGGCTGGTATTGCGAATTGAATTGAAAGTAAACAATGTGGGAAAATGAAATTGAAAGAAAAAATGAAATTTTATTTGGAAACAATATTTTCAAAAGCTCTGGGATTTTTTTTTATGATTTTGATTAATTTTAAGATTTTTAAGATTGATTAATTTTAAGATTTTTAAGATTGATTATTAAATAATTGTAAAGAGGATTTATTACAGTGAAAGCTCTAATAAGCGGACACTGACGGTGCTAACATTGTTGTCCGGTTATTGGAGATGTCCGCTTATAAGAAAGAGCTATTAAAATGGAAAATATTGCACTATTTCTGACAATTTTTGATTTTTTAACGTTATTAAAATATAAACAACTTTTTATCTTAAAATATTTTTATGTAAAACAAAATATCCTACCTTGTACCGGGTGGCCAACTAAGAATGATCACCGGCCATATCTCAATGACAGATCATTCTATTTTAATGAAACAAAAAATTTTATAAGGAAAGTGGCTATAAAAAATCGCTGGAAAATATTTTCAAGTTTCTTAAATGGCCGCTAGGGGGCGTAACCTAAATGACTGAACAGAAAATCACGATTTTTTTCATTTTCTTCAAAATTAAGGGGTATTGAAAGTAAATTAATTTGAAAGATAAATGAATTTCGACTAATATGTATGAAACACTTTTTGTCGTATCTCCAAAAATAAAGTGGTGGGGATGAGTTGAAAATGTTCATTTTCGATGGCCGATTACTCCGGTCATACTAAACAGAATTTAACAAACTTAATCTCGTTGGAAAGGGTTTTTCGTGGTCTACTAACGGCTCCTTACGCTGTTTTGATATGAATATTCGTTTCGCCACCAGAGGGCGATATCTAGAATTTTGACAAATATTATAGCTTTTCTCAAAAAATTTAAATGGAACGGTATACTCATTTTTACACGATAAAATAAAGAATTAAAAGGTTAACATGATGCTGAAAACCCGAGCTCGCTATTTTGCTTCTAACGGTAGATATTAGCCAAAAGGCAAAAACTATAGCATTATAAGATCTAGTTGACCGATGTTACATTGTTGACATATGTTTGACATACGTTTTGTTAGCGTCTGATTTCCACAACTTACTTGATATTTGATACCAATTTACATGCTAGCCGACCCGACCGACCGTTCGACTTCGCCTGTGCTTCCGCCTTACTCATCACACCCACTAAAACTATTTCGCATTTATTTTTTTTTATACGAGGTTTATAACGCATATTAAATTTTGATTAAATTTAATATGACTGTTAGAATGGTGCCAGTTTCAAACTTCTACGGTAACGGCTTATCGAGATATCGCTATTTCACATAATGTGTTGTTATTTAAACACCTGAGAGAAAAATTAAAAATAAAAATTACCAACATGTTTAGGACACTTAAGGCAATGTGTTGTTGAAATTTCAAGTTTTTTCGACAAGCTATTCCCCTGTAAAAAAATCGCAAAGTTGAGATACTGCGCCGAGAGCCCAAAACTGGGTATATATTTTTTTATTAAACCTGTCATAATTATTATACGAGTGGGAGACAAAATTTGAAGTTTCTACTGATAATACAGAGTTAAATCACGCTAAAAACGACACCGATTTCGTTTTTTTCCGCAGGGTAGTTTTGTTATTATTCGCCTTTAAAATAAGGGGTAAAAGCTATAGCTTTTGGTCTAATATCTTCCGTTAGAAGCAAGATAGCGAGCTCGGGTTTTTAGCGTCATGTTAAGCTTTTAATTCTTTATTTTATCGTGTAAAAATGAGTATACCGTTCCATTTAAATTTTTTGAGAAAAGCTATAATATTTGTCAAAATTCTAGATATCACCCTCTGGCGGCGAAACGAATAATCATATCAAAACAGCGTAAGGAGTCGTTAGTAGACCACGAAAAACCCTTTCCAACGAGATTAAGTTTGTTAAATTCTGTTCAGTATGAACGGAGTAATCGGCCATCGAAAATGAACATTTTCAACTCATCCCCACTACTTTATTTTTGAAGATATGACAAAAAGTGTTTCATACATGTTAGTCGAAATTCATTTATCTTTCAAATTAATTTATTTTCAATACCCCTTAATTTTGAAGAAAATGAAAAAAATCGTGATTTTTTATTCAGTCATTTAGGTTACGCCCCCTAGCGGCGGTTTAAGAAACTTGAAAATATTTTCCAGCGATTTTTTATGGCCACTTTCCTTACAAATTTTTTTGTTTCATTAAAATAGGATGATCCGTCTTAGAGATATGCCCGGTGATCATTCTTAGTTGGCCACCCGGTACATTGACTATTTAAACTTAAACTATTTATTTTTTTCGTGAATAAAATCTAAAATACTTAATTGACGAAGTGAAACTTCTCTTTGTGATAGGAAACTATTCTATATGTGTTCCTATATTTTTTACATGTTGGAAACCAGTAAAATCATTCTTCATAAACGATTTAAGTCTGGAAACTACATCCAATGCTGCTTTATAAGACCTGATTGGATTGCAGTCCTCTTCCGCACCACCTGCTTTCGACTCATTTTCACTTTCAATGTCTTCTATTTCTCCTGTTTCTTCCAAAAATTCCAAATCTTCTGTTTTGGCATCTTCGTCCACATTTAAATATTCTTCCACTACCTTTACACTTTCTACTCCCAGTTTTTTACTACATTTAAACAAATTAGCTAGTCTTGCGAGTGGTAAATCATCTTCAGTATGGTAGTCACTATCGAATTATCTTGATCCATATGAAATCCAGCCTTTTTAAAGCAATTTCTAATTGTTTCTAGAGTGACCTGAAAAAAAAGTCCATTTTCATCGGCGTTGAATATATCCTCTTCTCGGTAACCTTGTAGCAAAACCGGCAGTTTTTTCATAAATTGATCGACATCTTCGTCATTCACATTAGCTGCTTCCCCGGAGATACATTTAAATGTAATGTTGTTTCTGAATTAGTATTAGAGATTTTTGTCCATTATTGAGGAAAAAATGGTGTCCGCGTCCGCTTAAGGGAGAGCAGTTTGTATGGAAAGACGTATCTTTGAGGTTCGTGCCAAGGTTTTTGTCCGGTTACGAGAGATGTCCGCTTATTAGAACGTCCGCGTACTAGAGCTTTCACTGTATTATGAATGGGGGAATGTGAATAAATATAAGAGATAAAAATAAATTTAAAAAAAATAAATTTAAAAAAATGAAAGTTAAAAGAAAAGAAAAAAGAAAAAAAAAACTGGATTTAATTTGAAAACGTCATCCTAGGTAGACGTTCCGTTCAGTGGAGTTTTTCGTTAAAATTCGGTATGAATTCTTAAGGGGTAAGTGGCAACAGACGGCGGCACACGGCGGGAGGGTGTCAGGCGCTAGACTCCTCTGGGAATCGCGAAGCAATCTCGACCATTTCGTCCCCAAAGGCAAAGACTCAATTAAACTTTAAGATGATATGCAAGCCCCCCTCGCCTTTCCCCATTCTTGCGCGGCCCTGCCGCCTGCGGGGCCAGTCGATCGCACCCTACCCGCGCCGACCATAAATAATTTAACCCTTTCTTACGAACTATCGACCTGTTAATGTAAGAAAAAGTAAATTTAAATTAATTAAATTTAGAAAAAAAAATAATTAAAAAAAAAAGTTTAATCTTTGAAATATTCACGTCAGTTTTTATTCGCGGAATGGAAAACGCATTAAACATGCAAGCGAAAAATCGAGGTTAACGCGAGGCCTCGGCAACAGGTGGAAATCGATACCCACGTGGCGTTGCCCGCTTGAATATTTCAAGCGGCGGACGAGGTGGTTGTTTTTTTCGGGTCGGGAGCGCTCGCCGTGCGGACGCGCCTTGAAAGGGCCGCTCATTTTTCGTCATCCGCGCTCATAGCGGATATTAATCCCGATCGAGGCTCGCGGCGCGGCCGCCGGTTTTTTCAGGCGATGTGATCAAAGAATCTCGTTTCTTCTCACGATCTATATTAGGACAGTATTGGCTTTGGGTATTTCTTACGGCCGCCGTCCGATAGATATTGTCGACGCGGTACGCGCGCGCAACCGTGTGGACCGCTTAAATCGTATAATTATGTACATAACGCGACCCGCGCAGTTCCAAATTGAGTAACTAGTTTGAAATTCAATTCGCGGGAATCCGACCGTTCTCGGGCTAGAGACTCGATTCCCGCCGAATACGAATATTAATTTTTTACGCCGCATCCCTTGTCTTACTTGAGTCTGCGCTTTGCCGGACGACGCGCGACTTTCAACTCTCCCGCGACACGAAATGCCGTTTTACTACAAAAGAGTGCCGGTCGGCGACAAGCTCATCCTCGTAACTCTTCCAGGTCGCGCCAGTTCCCCTTCGAGCACCAATTCCTCGCCAGTTAGTTGTCGTAGTTTCGGATTAAGCGACGCCACCGACGTCGAAGAGACTTACACCGTTGGCGCCACCGCGACCACCCCTTATGAATGTAACGTTTGCAAGAGAGCTTTCTCCAGATCTTCCGTTTTGGGGAAACATTTACAAGTAATCATCAATAATGTCTACTTATTACTAATCACACCTAAAATAATAGACGATTTTCTAGTTTTTAATTTTTTCATCCAATCAAAATTTTAGATTTTTTATACTTTTAATTTTTTAATTTTATATTTTTTTAAATAGGTGAAACGACTCATAAAAAGTAAAAAAATGTCGATGTAAATTTTCATCTTTTGGGGTTTAACCCTGCTTGGTTAAAGATTAATTTGTAACATATTTTCACTTAAAAAGCCAAGCGAATCTGGACAGTGAATAAAAAACTCTTTCTGGAACAGGTAAAGTACCTTTTCTATTTGCTGTACAGGGTGAACAAATAAGAATGCAGAGTGCTATATCTCAGAAACTATTCATCGTAGAGACTTCCGGTAAAAAATTAATAACTAAAGTGGGCAAGGGAAAATGCTGGAGATTATTTTCAAGTTCCTAAGATGGCCGCCAGGGGGCGCAATCGCCATCTTGAATTACAAAATGTGGCTTTTCTCGAAATTCAGCTGTATTAAGATAACACAAAAATATGCGCATTTTAAAGTGGAGATAAGTATCAATCTTTTTTATTAAAAACTTTTTTCCGTATCTCTAAAAATAAAGTGGTGGGGGGCGTTCGAAAGTGCTTGCAAACAAATGTCTATAATTTCAAAACGGCTGAACAGAATTTAATAAGCTTGGTGTCGTTGAAAAGAGCTTTTCTTGAATAATAAATCCTACCATTTTGGTGGTGATCACAATTTCACATGTCGCCGCTAGATGGCGTTTCCGATTTTTTTTTAGAAATTGCTAATTATCTCCGAAAAGTTAAATGGAACGGTATCACTTTCTCTTCACGAAAAAATAGTACAATTAAACCCAAATAAGCTAGTGAAAACCGCACCTGGATATCGTATTCCTAACCTAAGATATCGGTGAAAAACCATTCATCAGAAAACTGAATGGATTTTGAGAGACAGCACTCTGCATTCTTATTTGTTCACCCCATACATCAAACTGTTACTAAGATATTTTGTTCAGGATGAAACATTACGTCCATATGCAAATTTTTTGAATGATCTACTTTGATAAAACTCATCGTTATTTTCGTTAGTGCTGGAGCAGAGGCAATCCCCATTATGTAATTAATAGAAAAAGGCAGTATTTTAAAAAAGTAAATGTGTGGTGTGCTGTGTCATTTGAATTAGGAGTCATTGGACCGTTCTTTATTAAAGGAAGACTATTATTATTAAGGAAGACTAAACCAACACACTTATTTGTGGATTCTCGAAAAATTTGTTGACGAACTTCTTTTGCATATTCGCTAGATGCATTTCTTCCAACATGACGGTTACCCTGCCCATTCAATACAATTGATCACTGACTGGCTCATTAACAAATTTGGTGAAAGTTTAGAAGAATTTTTAGAAGGTTTGGAAGAATTTTTAGAAGGTTTGGAAGAACGAACGCAATATTTTGGCCAGTCAGGTCTCCAGATTTTTCAAATATGGATTTTTTTTGTTTGGGGAAGAGTAAAACAAATAGTTTAACAAAACAGGATTTCCAATAACCTTGAAATATTGAAAAATAAAGTTACATGTGCAGTGCGATCTATTCCTATAGAACATGTGCAGGCAGCTTTTAGAGCATTTCGAAACCGTGTTAAAAATGTGTGATTTTAGGAGGAGACCTAATAGAAAATTAATCCGGACGAAATTGAAATATTAGTTATTTACATTATGTATTCCATAATCCGGATTTCTGGATTACTTGTGATTCCATAATCCGGATCGTAGGCTGCGCAGTTTGCCATGAATGTACGTCACGCTGTTCATGTAAAAAGCAGTTCGTTAAAAAGCATCATGGCGCCAAAGAGAACACACAAAACATTAACTCTAGCGGAAAAACACGATATTTTGCAAAAATTAAAAAGTGGTGTTAGTGGAAAGGTGTTGGCTACTACAAGGGGAGGGCGCGAGGTGGTTTTTTTTTAAAAAATCTGTCCTTCTGCTCATCGATAGAATAGCATACAAAAGTTCATATAGCAAAGTACTAAAACGCAATATTTAGCCAATCGCGAGTAAATCGCGTCTAAAGTTTAGCGCCCGCTTCATATAAAAAGTAAGGAAAGCTTATCGTAAGCTCGCCGTAGCGCTAAAGTTAGCGTGATGACTCACCAATTCGAACGATGCAGGTTCGAATCTCGTACAGTCTTTTTTAATTTACTGAATTTATCCATTAGACATAATTGTTTACTAATCTTCATTGATGATACTTTTGTTAAAAAAATTATTTGTTTTATTAAAGAAAAAAATTAGTTTATTTTTAACGACAAATGCTTAATAATACCAAGTTCTCATGAGCTATACAGCAATGTATTCCAATTTTAAATTTGTTTTTGTGGAAACAAGTTTCAAAAACGTTCACAATGTCAAAAATCTTACCAGTTCTTCGATTTACGTGCAAGGAAAAGATATGGATCCTAATTCTATGTACAGCGACGATTCGAAACGGCTCTTGCGAGATGCTGTTGAATATTTTAAACATTTACTGTATGAGGAAGTTCTTATCTGTGAAGAAATTTCAATATATTTGACCGAAAATGCGAAAGTTTTTCGTAGTTACTTGTTGCAAACCATCACGAGCTTCTTTAAACCAATCATATGTCCAGGAATTAATAATGGACAATTTTTCGGATGTTGTTCCTCCATTTTTAACCTGTTGTTCCCATCTCGAAATATGGGCCATATTTTTCAATAAACTACATCCTCTTCGTTGAAGAGTTTTTAGACTCCAGTTCGAATAATTTTTTGCTGTCGTTACCACTTTAACCACTTGCGGTGGCAAGAAATTTACAGCTGAGCGTGCCAGGTGAGTCATTTTTCTACCTGCAACAATGGTCTGAAGGCGTGCGTAACACCGTCGCGCTGGCATTCCAGTAACAAAAGTATCTCGACGTACAGTGTACGTCCAGCCACCGCAAGTGGTTAATTTTACAGTTCAATGGGATGGGCAGATAAGATTGATCTATAAAATCTTACCAGACAGACTGGTAAGATTTTTGACATTATGAACGTTTTTGAAACTTGCTTCCAGAAAAACAAATTCAAAACTGGAATACATTGGCGATGTAGTTCATGATAACTTGGTGTTATAGAGCATTTGTCGTTAAAAATTAACTATTTTTTTTAATAAAAGAAATAATTTTTTTAACTAAAGTATCATCAATGAAAATTAGTAAATAATTATGTCTAATGGCTAAATTCAGTAAATTAAAAAAACTGTACGAGATTCGAACCTGTATCGTTCGAATTGGTGAGTCATCACGCTAACTTTAGCGCTACGGCGACCTTACGGAAAGCTTTCCTTACTTTTTATATGAAGCGGGTGCTAAACTTTAGACGCGATTTACTCGCGATTGGCTGAATAGTGCGTTTTAGTACTTTGCTATATGAACTTTTGTGTGCTATTCTATCGATGAGCAAAAGGGCAGATTTAAAAAGAAAACCACCTCGCGCCCTCCCCTTGTAAGTATGAAGTTGGTACATCGACGATTTTCAATATGTTAGTAGTGTGTGTTTTGATTTAATAAATCCCTACATGTAGTTAACATACTTTTGTGACTTTTAAAAAGGTTCCAATAATCCGGATGTTTCACTAATTCGGATTGCTTCGGTTTTCATTGATCCGGATTAGCGAAGCTTCACTGTAGTTTGAAATTATAACTTACTATTATTACAATAGTGTGTTATTAACGTTAAGCCTTAGAGTTACCTTTAGTAATAAAGGATCTTGTAATAATCGTGTTTTATAATGATTTATTAGAGTCAAGCCAACAGGTAGCAACTTTAAATATCTTGCAATAGTTGTTTTTGTTTTATGTTTGAAATATTGCTTAACCGGAGATACTCTCTTTTTTATTGCGTTTTTCTTAAGCTAATTTAAGAGTGTTTCCCTTATTTCTCCCGAAAAGGCATAATACTCGATAAAAAAATCGTGATAGCATATCACGATTTAGTAGCAACTAACGAAAATAACAATGCGTTTTATCAAACTAGACCGATCATTCCAAAAATTTGCATATAGACACAACGTTTCATCCTGAACAAAATATCTTAGTAACAGTTTGATGTACGGTAAACAGAAAAGGTACTTTACCTGTTGCAGAAAAAGTTTTTTATTCACTGTCTAGATTCGGTTGTTTATTTTTAAGTGAAAATATGTTACAAATTAATCTTTAACCAAGCAGGGTTAAACCCCAAAAGATGAAAATTCCCCAAAATTACCTTTTATAAGAGTCGTTTCACCCAAGGTCATTAGAGTAATGCTTATAAGGTTGTCCAACTCCCTATCCTTCCTATGTTGCAAGCAAAATTTCCCCTCACATACCCAAGTTCTCGATTATGTGACGCCATCCTTGTCCTAGCCGTCCGCGATATACGCGTTGTTTGTAAATTTCACGTTATTATTTCACGTATTGCCTTTAAAGTACTGATTGAGAATTTGAAAGATGAATTTAAAAAATATTTAGGGGAAAATGTTAACCACAGAAAAAAAAACAGTAAAAAATTGTATAAAAAAATTATTCCACATTTTCCTGAGAATTTTCATCACATAGTTAAAGTTTATATTAAACAAAGGCTATTTATTAAAATAAATTGTTTAACACGTTAGCTGCCAAAGTGAATTTAATAGTCTTGCCAATAACACCGTGTCCACCCATTTGGGTGGACAGTAAGAGTTTTTTAAAACTCAATTTTAAACGAAATCTACTTATTACATATTGAAATAAGTCTATAAACTTTTAAAACAGACTTAAAAGATTGCAAGATTTTTAAAAAATTGCAGCGAGATTTGGAAGAAAGGAAGCGAAAAGCAAAGCAAAGCAAAGCAAAAAAGGTCACCACGTTTTGCAAATCATGTGACGATAAACCGTTTTTATGTATAGACTGCTTCGAAACGGCATACTCTTTTATAAATAAACAAAATAACTAAATTCGTTGTTCAAAAAATGTAAAATATGTGTTCAATAATTATTTTTCTTTACTACTTCGTTGTCCACCCAAATGGGTAGACAGCACCCATCTCCAGAATAAAAATGAAACTGTCCACCCCTTTGGACTGACAAGTTTATTTATCTTAAATAGTTCTCCTGACTAAGCACTATCCGTGCGTGTTATCAAAAGTAACATATCATTTCTAGAACTCGAGATATAGGCTTGGCAAATACGAAATGAACTGCAAATACGAAGATGGCAAAATTGGCAAGTTCGGTGTCCACCCATATGGGTGGACGTGGCAACGAACGTGTTAAATACAAAAATCAGACTCTAAAAAAAGTCTATATTTTAAAAGAAAAATTTTCAGTATAAAGGAAAAACAAAAAATTCACCCACTAAAAATCATTTTTTATCAGAAAATTATCACTATTTTCAAAATATGTAAAATTTCCTTTTTATTATATTTTGTTGTAAGAATTATTGATAAAAATTTCATCTCGCTGGACAAGCGTGACGTCACGCCTGCCTCTCTCCCCTCAAACACGGCGCCACTCGAGTTGGACAACCTTATACCATTACTCTATTGACCTTGGTTTCACCTATCTGGGGACACACTGTATATGAGGCCATTATTTGCAAAACTTGCTGTTTGCTTCGCGGCATTTTTTTGAGAAATCAAAAAAAATTATTAACATCTGAATACCATTTTTTTACAATCTCAATAAGCTCATTAATGTTGCTTAGCGTGTCTAGGAGTGGACAGTAAAAGTGCCTATCCTAAAATAATTGTAGTTGTTTGGAAATAAAATTTTTTTATTGTAAAGAGTCAATTCTGAAAATAAATATCTATAAAACCAAAGGCAAAAATTAAAAAAAGTATGTTCAATGACAAACGCAGGGAATTTATTGAGTAAAATAAACCAAATTTTTAATAATAAAGATAATTTACAACTTTAAAAATGAAAAGGTTCATAAACTCAAACAAAAAAACAGTCATTCTCGGCATTTTGGCACTTTTTCAAACCGTCGTCGGTTTCTTCTGGTAAGGAAGAGCCTTTGTGTAAGTATTCTTTGTAAAAACTTAGTTATGGAAGGGTCCTCCAATTTTCTCCATAATGTTTGGAAAGGAGACCATTAATAGTTCCTTCATCCCCTTTTAGTCTTTTTCCAAGAAGTAATTTCTTAGGAGCCATGGAAAAAAGTGAAAAATTCTTTTTGCAAACGCTTTTAGGTTTCCCGACATCAACATTGTAATTAGGTTCACCTTGAATTAGAACATTTTTGTCTCTAAAAACCTCTTTGCCTTATTAAATTCAAAGTGCCATGAACCAGGCAACTTAATGACGCGTTTTGTTTGTGTTCTCCAATGTTTGTCGTTTGAATACACGTTACTAATTTACTAAAGATCAGATGCGTCGGAAATAGCTCTAAAACAAGCGGCCATCGCATCGTGAACAACGTGCAAGTAATTTGATTGGTTGAGAGCATGCAGCGCGTTTTGCAAATGAGACGTCGAAACAAAAAGCCAGTTTTGCGAATCACTGTAATTTTCAAGGCACTATTTACACGTTAAAGAGATGGGTTTGGGAGTCAAGATTTTATCGTGTGACTCCTCTTTAAAACTCAAATGCATTTGTAGGAAGAAGCGATTTTCTAAGATTTTGTCGATTAGCGGGTTTTGCAAATAAAGGTCTCATATGATCAAAATCTGATTGAAAAATCAAAAACGCATGTTCCAAAATCAAAAATGCATGTTCCAAAATCAAAAATGCATGTTCCAAAATCAAAAATGCATATTCCAAACGTTAGAAATCGTCTACACGAATAAAAATAAAACATAATTTTTAAAAATATATATATTTTTTTTATTTTCATAGGTCCATACAGATCAATTACAATTTAGTTGTCCATACTGTAGAAGATTATTCAAACATAAAAGGTCTAGAGATCGTCATACTAAACTTCATACGGGTGACAAAAAGTATAAATGTTCTCTATGTGACGCAGCATTTGCGAGAAGGTAAGATAACTATTTTTTTTTAATTTTTTTAATAATTTTTGAATCATATCTCAACTAAATACATGAGTAATAGAAGATAATTGAATCAATATCCTATAAAGCTATAAATATTAAATTTTCAAATCTTCGAATAAGAATCGAAAATCGGCCAATAAGAAATATCCCGAACAAAAGTGAATACCACCCGGGATTCCCTGTCCATAAGGAGTTACAGCCTGAGGGAGCAGTGGCCTTGCGGGAATCCACCGCTGGGCGGGCGGCGGTCCCAAATCATGAATAACGAACAATCATAAAATTTTAACAGGCTCAGGGGCAGTGGTTCTAAAACAGTCCTCGTTCCAGCGACCATCTAAAGATCCACATGAAGACCCACGATAACAAAAAGCCGCACCAGTGCGATCTTTGCAACAGGGGTTACAACACTGCGGCTGCTTTAGCTTCCCATCAACAACACCACTCTAAGAAAGAACACCGGTGCGGAAGTAGCTCTAGTAGAAACACCACAACTCCTAGCACTCCAAGTCCTGGACAAACAAAGTGCCCACAGTTACAGGTAATAAGGTCAAAAGTTTTGTCAATTTCGATGTAACAAAATTTGTAAAAAAAAATTGTAAAAAAATTGTTAACAAAATTATAAAAAAAATTGTTAACAAAATTATAAAAAAAATTGTTAACAAAATTATAAAAAAAATTGTTAACAAAATTATTAAAAAAAATTGTAAAAAAATTGTAAATTTTTTTTTTTTTAGAGTCATTTATCAATTAAACACAAACCGTCAACACCTAACAACGATAACGTGCCCAAACAAGAGGTAGATCTTAAAATTGCTTGTATGTATTGCGGTAAAGATTTCGCGACAATGAATTTAATGTACCAACACATTAACATCGACCATTCTTCGTTGTTTTTCCAACATAGTTCTTTATCTTACTCTTGCGATTTATGTTCGATGAAATTCGAAACGTCTCAAACGCTGAGGGAACATTTAGAAACAGTTCATTGGAAGTTAAATACCGTTGGGACGTCATCACAAGCGAAAGCTACGGATTTGAGTAGAAAACGGAAATGTGACGAGTCCGAAGAAGCTAGAAAAGCCGATGAGATCAAAAACTCTCCTTCGACCGTCAGCAGTCCGTATGATACCAACGATAAACCGTGTATTTGTTCGTATTGTTACGCCCAAATGCCCAACTTTAAGAGTTTTTTAGTACATATGGAAACTCACGTTTCGTTGAACGCATCAAGCCTTATTGGATACTGTCCCGTTTGTGGGGAACCAGGTCGTGATCCTATCGAGTTTAGTTCGCATATTTTTGGTCACGTGGTCAGCGATGCTACGGGAAGGTGTTGTCATCAATGTAAAAAATCTTTTGATCAACTCGATCAGTTACAAAAACATCATTTTGAAGCACACTCTCAAAGCGTTTATAAATGTACACTTTGTGGGGAATATTTTGAAAATGAAATTGCTATTCAGGTAAGAAAAAACATTCTTTTTTTTTTAATAAAGTATTTTTTTAATAAAGTATTTTTTTAATAAAGTATTTTTTTAATAAAGTATTTTTTTAATAAAGTATTTTTTTAATAAAGTATTTTTTTTTAATAAAGTATTTTTTTTAATAAATAAATTTTATTTTTTAATAAATAATTTTTATTTTTTAATAAATAATTTTTATTTTTTAATAAATAATTTTTATTTTTTAATAAATAATTTTTATTTTCTAATAAATAATTTTTATATTTTAATAAAAATTTTTTATTTTTTTTTAAGGTTCACTTTAATAACAAACATTGCAACGAATGTAAACATTATAGATGTAATTTATGTCCACAACAGTTTTTCCATGATAGATTAACAGCCGATTTACATGTTTCAATGAGACATGGATCGCAATTATCGGGGAGAAACCAAATTTTAAATAAATTCGCTGCACCGTTTGGAGATGTTGAACCAAGATTGTATCAATCTTATCAATGTACGTTTTGTCATAAGATGTTTCAAGATGAGTACCTTCATCACCTTCATGTTTTAAAGGAACATAATGAAAATAGAGAAGTATATAATTTTATTTAATAATTTCTTATAGATCGCATTTAAATGCTCAGTATTTTTATACCTTATTGCTCAGCAAAAAATACTAAACGCTTAGTATTTAATTTTAAACATGTTAAGTATAAAAACAAAAAATGCTCAGTAAAATATTTGAAATGTTAAACATATAAAGCATAGTATGAAATTCAATAACTCCCAGTAAAGAATTACGATTTCTTAATGGGTATCAAGTAGATCAGTAAATGTGAGACGCTCCTTTAACTGGTTGGCAATACTGACATCGGAAATCACCATTTACAGTGCTCACCGTGTGTTCATCTAACCTCAAAATTGTTCATCAAAATTTTAGATTAAAAATGAATGAAATACCGCATTACGAGAGTAATGAAAGAGAAAGTGAATACGAAAAAAATGTTTTTTTTTTTCAGGCAAAAATTGACTTTGGGAATTTTTTTAATTTTTTTGGAAACAACTACAATTAATTTGATTTTTTTAACATAAAATAGATACTTTAACCTATTTTTATTCAAAAAATCTTTTCAAAATTTTCATAAATAAACTCAGATTTTTCAAATTTGTTCAAATTTTGTTGAATTTGGGAAAAAATCATCGATGACTTTGGGAATTTTTTTTAATTTTTTGGAAACAGTTACAGTAAGTTTGGTTTGTATTGCATAAAATAGATACTTTAACCTATTTCTATTCAAAAAATCTTTTCAAAATTTTCATAAATAAACTCAATGACATTTTTCAAATTTGTTCAAATTTTGTTGAATTTGGGAAAAAATCATCGATGACTTTGGGAATTTTTTTAATTTTTTTGGGAACAGTTACAGTAAGTTTGGTTTGTATTGCATAAAATAGATACTTTAATGTATTTCTATATAAAGAATCTTTTCAAAATTTTCATAAATAAACTCAATGAGATTTTTCAAATTTGTTCAAGTTATATTGAATTCGGAAATCATGGATGACTTTGGGATTTTTTTTATTTTTTCTGAGAACAGTTACAATGAATTTGATTTATTTAGCATAAAATAGATGCTTTAATATATTTATATTTAAAAAATCTTTTCAAAATTTTCATAAATAAACTCAGCACGATTTTTTAAATTTGTTCTAGTTATCATTAGTTTGGGCAAAAATCGTCGATGACTTTGGTTTTTTTTTAGGAACAGCTATAATTAATTTGATTTGTTTTATATGAAATAGATGTTTTAATATATTCCTATTTCAAAAATCTTTTAAAAATTTTCATAGATAAACTTTGAGGGATTTTTCAAAATTCTTCAATTTATACTAAATTCGAAAATTATCGATAACTGGGATTTTTTTTTTTTTGAAACAGCTACAGTAAATTTGATTTGTTTAACATAAAATAGATACTTTAATGTATTCCTATTCCAAAAATCTTTTCAAAATTTTCATAAATAAGCTCAGTGCGATTTTTTAAAAGTTTTCAGGTTATATTGAATTTGGAAAAAAAATCATTGATGAGTTTGGGATTTTTTTTATTTTTTTCGGAAAAAGCTACAGTAAATTTGATTTGCTTAACATAAAATAGATATGTTAATGTATTTCTATTTAAAAAAGCTTTTTCAAAATTTTCTTAAATAAGCTCAGTACAATTTTTCAAATTTGTTCAAATTTTTTTGGGTTCGGGCAAAAATCGTCGATGACTGGGAATTTTTTAAATTTTTTTGGGTACAACTACAATTAATTTGATTTTTCTAACATAAAATAGATACTTTAACTTATTTCTATTCAAAAAATCTTTTCAAAAATTTCTTAAATGAACTCAATGAGATTTTTCAAATTTGTTCAAATTTTGTTGAATTTGGGAAAAAATCATCGATGACTTTGGGAATTTTTTAAAATTTTTTGGAAACAGTTACAGTAAGTTTGGTTTGTATTGCATAAAATAGATACTTTAATGTATTTCTATATAAAAAATCTTTTCAAAATTTTCATAAATAACCTCAATGAGATTTTTCAAATTTGTTCAAGTTATATTGAATTCGGAAATCATCGATGACTTTGGGATTTTTTTTATTTTTTCTGAGAACAGTTGCAATGAATTTGATTTATTTAGCATAAAATAGATGCTTTAATGTATTTATATTTAAAAAATCTTTTCAAAATTTTCATAAATAAACTCAGCACGATTTTTTAAATTTGTTCAAGTTATGTTTAGTTTGAGCAAAAATCGTCGATGACTTTGGTTTTTTTAGGAACAGCTATAATTAATTTGATTTGTTTTATATAAAATAGATGTTTTAATATATTCCTATTACAAAAATCTCTTAAACATTTTCATAAATAAACTTTGAGGGATTTTTCAAAATTCTTCAATTTATACTAAATTCGAAAATTATCGATAACTGGGATTTTTTTATATTTTTTTTTTGGAAACAGCTACAGTAAATTTGATTTGTTTAACATAAAGTAGATACTTTAGTGTATTCCTATTCCAAAAATCTTTTCAAAATTTTCATAAATAAGCTCAGTGCGATTTTTTAAAAATTTTCAGGTTATATTGAATTTGGAAAAAAATCATTGATGACTTTGGAATTTTTTTTATTTTTTTCGGAAAAATCTACAGTAAATTTGATTTGTTTAACATAAAATAGATACTTTAACCTATTTCTATTTAAAAAATCTTTTTAAAATTTTCATAAATAAACTCAATGAGATTTTTCAAATTTGTTCAAATATTGTTGAATTTGGGAAAAAATCATCGATGACTTTGGGAATTTTTAAAAATTTTTTGGGAACAGTTACAGTAAATTTGGTTTGTATTGCATAAAATAGATACTTTAATGTATTTCTATATAAAAAATCTTTTCAAAATTTTCATAAATAACCTCAATGAGATTTTTCAAATTTGATCAAGTTATATTGAATTCGGAAATCATCGATGACTTTGGGATTTTTTTTATTTTTTCTGAGAACAGTTACAATGAATTTGATTTATTTAGCATAAAATAGATGCTTTAATGTATTCATATTTAAGAAATCTTTTCAAAATTTTCATAAATAAACTCAGCACGATTTTTTAAATTTGTTCAAGTTATGTTTAGTTTGGGCAAAAATCGTCGATGACTTTGGTTTTTTTAGGAACAGCTATAATTAATTTGATTTGTCTTATATGAAATAGATGCTTTAATATATTCCTGTTTCAAAAATCTTTTAAAAATTTTCATAAATAAACTTTGAGGGATTTTTCAAAATTCTTCAATTTATACTAAATTCGAAAATTATCGATAACTGGGATTTTTTTTAATTTTTTTTTGGAAATAGCTACAGTAAATTTGATTTATTTAACATAAAATAGATACTTTAATGTATTTCTATTCCAAAAATCTTTTCAAAATTTTCATAAATAAGCTCAGTGCGATTTTTTAAAAATTTTCAGGTTATATTGAATTTGGCCAAAAATCATTGATGACTTTGGGATTTTTTTTATTTTTTTCGGAAAAAGCTTCAGTAAATTTGATTTGTTTAACATAAAATAGATACTTTAGCCTATTTCTATTCAAAAAATCTTTTCAAAATTTTCATAAATGAACTCAATGAGATTTTTCAAATTTGTTCAAATTTTGCTGAATTTGGGAAAAAAAATCATCGATGACTTTGGGAATTTTTTTAAACTTTTTGGAAACAGTTACAGTAAGTTTGGTTTGTTTTGCATAAAATAGATACTTTAATGTATTTCTATATAAAAAATCTTTTTAAAACTTTCATAAAT
Organism: Digitonthophagus gazella; assembly: GCA_036711955.1. NCBI lineage: Eukaryota > Metazoa > Arthropoda > Insecta > Coleoptera > Scarabaeidae > Digitonthophagus > Digitonthophagus gazella. The sequence continues at coordinate 21,334,657 of JASCIT010000010.1, forward strand.
AACCTCAATGAGATTTTTCAAATTTGTTCAAGTTATATTGAATTCGGAAATCATCGATGACTTTGGGATTTTTTTTATTTTTTCTGAGAACAGTTGCAATGAATTTGATTTATTTAGCATAAAATAGATGCTTTTATGTATTTATATTTAAGAAATCTTTTCAAAATTTTCATAAATAAACTCAGCACGATTTTTTAAATTTGTTCAAGTTATGTTTAGTTTGGACAAAAATCGTAGATGACTTTGGTTTTTTAGGAACAGCTATAATTAATTTGATTTGTTTTATATAAAATAGATGCTTTAATATATTCCTATTTCAAAAATCTTTTAAAAATTTTCATAAATAAACTTTGAGGGATTTTTCAAAATTCATAATTTATACTAAATTCGAAAATTATCGATAACTGGGATTTTTTTTTTATTTTTTTTGGAAATGGCTATAGTAAATTTGATTTGTTTAACATAAAATAGATACTTTAATGTATTCCTATTCCAAAAATCTTTTCAAAATTTTCATAAATAAGCTCAGTGCGATTTTTTAAAAATTTTCAGGTTATATTGAATTTGGAAAAAAAATCATTGATGACTTTGGGAATTTCTTTAATTTTTTCGGAAAAAGCTACAGTAAATTCGATTTGTTTAACATAAAATAGATATGTTAATGTATTTCTATTTAAGAAAATTTTCCAAAATTTTCTTAAATAAGCTCAGTGAGATTTTTCAAATTTTTTCAAATTTTTTTAGGTTCGAAAATCGTCGATAACTTTGGGAATTTTTTAAATTTTTTTGGAAACAGCTACGACAATTTTGATTTGTTTAGCATAAAATAGATGGATTAATGTACAGTGTACTCTCTCTTAGCGGACACCTCTTATAAGCGGACACCCCTTATAAGCGGACAGATTTTCGGGGACCGAAAAGTAACATATAACCTTCATAACAAAATTTTTCCTCTTAAGCGGACTCTCTATTGACCGGACACGTACACCTGATAACTACAATTTTCACGGTGTTGTATTCTCTTAAGCGGACAGTGTAGTCCGAAATTCCGGTAATTCCCCGAATTCTGTCTCCTCGTTTCAACACATTGCGGTAAAAGGCCTCAGTCTTTAGTCATTGCATAACTGTAGCGAAGTCAACAGCTCACTACGCGTACATAATACGTTGTATTTGATCTTGTTTTATTATTAGTGGGTGGAGTTTTTTATAAAAGCTATTGTTATTTAGAAAAAAATGGATAAAAAATTTCAAAAGTGTGTTATTACGCTTCAACAGAAAATTAATATTATCGATGTTTACAACAAAGAGAAGCTTAGTGTTCGTGCTTTAGGTGCAAAATTTAAAATAGGAAAAACACAGGCAGCAAATATTATAAAAATAAGGAACAGTTAGTCAATAGGTTCCATTCTGGTGACAACAATCAACAAAAAAGAATTTTTTTTAAAATAGAAGGATACAATATTGACAAACTAACCTATGAATGGTTTGTAAAAGCTAGAAATAAGAATATTCCAGTATCTGGGGCGATAATACGATCAAAAGCAATGGAAATTGCCCAGCAATTGGAATACAGAAACTTTACTGCCTCATCTGGTTGGTTAGAACGCTTTAAAAATAGACATAATATTACCTTTAAAACAATATCAGGAGAAAGTGCAAGTGTTAATGTTGATGATGTTAACAATTTTAAAGCAAAAATTCCAACTTTGATTAGCGGTTATAATCCTAGAGACGCTTATAATGCCGACGAGACAGGACTTTTCTTTCGTGCACTGCCAAATAGAACTTTTACCTTTAAATGAGAAAAGTGTTCTGGTGGAAAAATGGCTAAGGAGCGATTAACTATTTTACATTGTACGAATATGGCTGGACAATCAGAGAAATTGCTTGTGATCGATAAAGCCGCTAGACCTCGCGCTTTTCGAAAAATTAATTTAAACACTTTACCGGTGATTTGGCGTTTTAATAAAAAGTCATGGATGATATGTGCAATAATGACAGAATTTTTGCGAGACTTTGATAATAAAATGGGCGAGCAGAAACGCAAAATTTTACTGTTTCTTTATCAAGTATCATGTATCATATCTTTATCATGTAGCATTATCATGCTACATCTCACCCACGAGATTTGACACTAAGAAATATCAAAATCGTTTTTCTTTCTCCTAATACAACCATAGTTTGTCAACCATTAGATCAAGGAGTCATCAAAAATTTTAAATTCTGGTACAGATCAATAATCTTAAAACATATTTTAGCAAAAATGGACACAGTTAATTCTCTAGAAGACCTATCCAAGTCGATTAATTTACTAGATGTTATTTATTTTATAAGCAGAGCATGGAAACAAGTGACTTCAATAACAATTCAAAACTGTTTTCGTAAAGCTGGGTTTACATATTCCCAAGTTTCTCAAACTGATAACGATTTTGTTCCTGAAGATGACCTACCGTTATCTACTATTGCAGAAATGCATCAAATGCTTCAGCAAGTTGGAACAAATGATGTTGATTTTAATGAGTACGCAAATATTGACAAAAACTTGACCTATGAAGACGAAAATATAGAAATAAACGTTGAGATTGAGGGAATGTTGATGGAGCAACAAGATTCTGGTTCAGAAGAGGAATTGCCGGTTAATGACGAAAAGGATACAATCAAAACATATAAGGAAACAATACCAATTTTACATAAGATAAAACTGTTTACCTCTAAGAATGGCGATACAAAGGGATTTGAGTTGGTATCTAATTTACAACAACATGTTGAAAGCATGTGCTTAAAAACAAAAAATGTATCTCAAAAAACAATCTTAGATTTTTTTGGTCCAAAGGTTTAAATTGTATGTATGTAGATTATGTTGTATACACTGCAATGTAAAATAAACAGTGTGTAAATACTTCCGTTGTTTCATTTTCTTTGTTTAAATGATGTATAATATACATAACTAATTGTGAGAGTAAGTTTTAAAAGTGCACCATACTTAACACATATAAATGTACATATTCACACAAACCTCTTTTAAAAGGACACCTCTTTTAAGCGGACAAATTTAAGGCGACCGGAGGTGTCCGCTTAAGAGAGAGTACACTGTATTTTTATTTAATTTTTTTTTTATTTCCAGAAATAGCCTCAGTGCGATTTTTTAAATTTGTTCAAGTTATGTTGAGTTTTGAAATGAGCATATTATTTTTTTAAAAGTAGTTTCAATTTTTTACTGATTATTTGGTATAACTACCGAACAGTTAAGATTTGTACTGAACATTTAGGATTTTTACTGAGCGTTTAGTATATTGACTCTGCATTTAACATTTTTAATGGTTATTTAGTTTCCGTACTGAATATTTATATTAATACTGAGCAGCTAGTTTGTTTAATTTATACCCATTTCTTATTATATTTATTAAATATTTCTTATTATTTCATAAATTATATATTTTTTAATTTTAATTTTATTTTTCAGGGTGAATATTTAGTAACATCAACATCCCCAAACTTCTCTTATAAAAGCATCTCACCTCAAGATAGTTTAAAAATGGTTGCTTGTGTTCCATGTGAGGTTTGTAACCGAACAGATTTTACAAGCGAATCTGAACTTTTAGCTCATAAAAAATTACATCAAACGCACGTAAAAGCTAAAATCGGAGCTGTTAGTCTTCAATGTGCTTATTGTAACGAACATTGTAAATCAAGGAATGATTTAGAAAATCATATGAAGAGTCATCAAGTTTCTTGTGGAAAAGGAAAACATAAATGTAATATTTGCGATGAAATTTTTTCGTCTGCGATTACTTTAGCCGACCATAAACTAACTCATTGTAAAATAATTTCTGGAAATACATGTACTCAATGTAAAACGGTTTTAGAAGATGAGCAATGTTTCTACACTCATCAAATGCAACACAATAACTCTTCGGCGATTACTAAAAGCCACTCGCAAATTCCTTTACCTGCAAACTGTGTCATCTGCTGCCAAACACTCCAAACGGATGTTGAGGTCAGATTACACGCTAAATTTCACTTGAGGCACGTTTACCAAAAGGAATTCCTCTGTGTTATGTGTAATAAAATCTACGAGAATCAACTACAAGATAAAACAAACGGTGTTTCTATTTCAATATGTAAAGATTGTAAAATGACGAATGGAACAAATTATCAAACGCAAAAAGATTATAAAAATTACGTCGATTATGAAAAAGAACAAGAAATTAAATTTAGGGGTATGGAAGATTCAAATTTAATTTGTAAAATTTGTAGAAACGTTTTTCCAACCCAACAAAAACTCCAGGTGCATTTAATTGAACATAATTTTATGGGAATGGGTCAATATCGGTGTTATATTTGTTCGTCTGTTTTCACAACCGCAGCGGGTCTTCAGAGTCACATAGGAGGTCACGGATTAGCTCAGAGCCCTTACGAATGCACAGACTGTAACCTGAAGTTCTTTTTCGAAACGGAACTTGAGAATCATAGGATTAACCACGCCGCGGCTACGCAGAAACTAAGCGAACCGAAAACCGAGCAGTACAAAGTTTGCGAAAACTGCTCCGGCGTATACCTGGACAGCTTCTTCAGAGAACACGCCGAAGTGTGCTGTAAAGTTGAAATAAAGACGGAAGAAGGCGATGATAAACCCTTTGATAAGTCGGGGGACGATTGCGGCGACGCTATTTAGATAGATCGTTCCGAAATTTGTGATACATTGTTAGGAACCTTATATTTGCACATCGAACGGGTCCATTTTGAAACTAATTATATATTTTATGGCGTTCGGTTTTCCGATTTGTTTTCACATGTGGTAGAGTACTCGCTAATTTTAAAAATTTTAACTTTAAAAATTTGAACTTTAAAAATTTTAACTAAAAATTAAATTAAATAAAAAATCGTTGGAGAATTAATAAATGTCATTTTGCGGTTTATATTCGATATAAAAACTATATACTTCCCTTGGGAGTAATAATCTGTTCTCTGGAGGTTATATAAATGAAATTGGAATTTAATAAAATAAATAAATTTTATTTTAAAACCGTAATGGGATAACTATTTTTAAAATTTATTAAAATTGAATAATGAAAAAGGGAAATTAAATCAATATTATTTTTCAAATAATTTAAAAAAAAATAAAATAAAAATAGCGGGTATTCTCTCATAAATACTTTAGTACCTGTTCCAGTTGCGTTGCTTGTCTCGTTTTAGATCTCGTTTTAGAAATTGCACTCTTGAATTTAGGCCACACACTGTATATCATAGTGACCTTGATAACGTAAACGTCTTCCAGTTATTCATTTTTATTGTTTTCCCCGTCTACTTACCGTCCATGTTTGCCCTTTTTCTTTGTTATACATTATTACTTTTTAAAAAAACTCACAACGAAAAATAAACGTCTGGTTTTATTTACTCCTAAAAACGTCTTATACAACATTACGGCGTGCGAATTTAAAAATCGATAAGAACGGGAAATTTCAGCTTTCCACCGCTAGATGGTCGATGGCGATTTATCATTTTATATATTTCAGGAGTGTTTTGTTTTTCGACTTTTACCTTTTTTTTCCAGCAACTAATTTCGTAAGGAATTATCGAGGTGGCGTTATCTTATCGAAAGTCAAACAGACTTAAGCGTTTCGCGTTAAGTAATCATTATAAAATATAAATATAGCACGCCTCATTTGGTCAAACATAAGTAATAAATAGGAATTTATGATATGAATAAATATGTGCGTAAAACTACTCCGTACCCAAAAGTTTTTCTTTGGTCAAAATCGTTTGGCGAACTTTCGACGTCGGACTAGAACTTCTATACGACTCAAATTGTTGGATTTTTTGTTTTATTGAAAACCTTTCTTGGTCGTCGTCATCATCTTCGTAATCTTCAGGATGTCGCAAAATTACTTCTTGATTGTCGATTATTTTTACGCGCAAAAGTGAATTTTGATTGTGGTCAATTCTTTCTTCACTGGTTATATTTTCTAAGCGTTTTGCACAACCATTTGTTTTAATTGGGGTTGATTTATGTTCCATTTGTATCTTTGGGTCTTCTTTTTCAGTCTCTTTTTTTGTTTCAATTTCTTCTTTGGTTATATTAATATTTTTTTGTTTTATAACATTTTCTTTGATTACATCTTCTTTTATAACATTTTCTTTGATTACATTTTCTTTAATTACATCTTCTTTTATATTTTCTTTGATTGCATCTTCTTTTATAACATTTTTTTTGATTACATCTTCTTTTATAACATTTTCTTTGATTAAATCTTCTTTTATATTTTCTTTGATTGCATCTTCTTTTATTACATTTTCTTTGATTACATCTTCTTTTATAACATTTTCTTTGGTTACATTTTCTTTGATTAAATCTTCTTTTATATTTTCTTTGATTACATCTTCTTTAATAACATCTTGTTTTATAACGTCTTCATTAATAACATCTTTTAAAACAACCTCTTCTTTTATATCTTGATGTATATTTTGTATATCAACCTCTTTTTTGATTTCTTCATTTTTTATTTTTTCATTTTTGATTTCTTCATTTTTTATTTTTTCATTTTTGATTTCTTCATTTTTAATTTCTTCTTTTTCCCTCTTATGAGAAGTATCCACTTCATCGAAATTTCCTTTAATTTTGAAGTCTTCTTTTTTCTTCTGTAAATCTTCTTTTTTCTTGTTTAAGTCTTCTCTTTCGATTGGATTTTGTTCTTTATTTTTTGAGTCAACATCTTCAACATTGATGGTAACTTCATTGGTGAAGGTTAAATTATTATTTGAATCGTCGGTGAATTCGGCTATTTTCCGTGTGATTTCAAGGAGTTGGCTGTTGTCTTCATCACGGTACGACACTTCTTCGTTCTCTGAGTAACATATCGAAGAAGCGTCGGTATCCGTGGAAGTTAAACTCCATTTGGAGCCGTTTCTGGAAGGTACGTCTAAATATTGACCGTCGCTGCTGGTCTGTTGATGGAAAAGGAATAAAAAAATTTAAAAAGTAGACATTGGGAAATGTTTTTTAACCACTTCGGTACGGTCGTCGACTATAGTCGACACGGCATATCGATGGTCTCAAATCAATACCTCGTAAGTTCGAAAATTGCTATTCTCTTATTCTATTATTTCTATTTAAACGTTTTCCAATTCATTAGAATTAGAGGGATGCCTCTAATCTCTAGATCAGTGATGGCGAACCTATGACCCATGGGTCAGACACTGACCCACTCAATCCTTTTAAGTGACCCATACTTTGATTTTTGTAAACTTATTTTTTATGTCCTATTATTTATGAGAATAAATAATTGAAGAGAAAAATGCAAAATCCATCCTCAACCCAGAGCTCTAACGCTCGGATCTTGCAGATTCCTCTTATAACACATTGAAGAGAAGAAGACAAGATCCATTCTTAACCCAGAGGCCTAGTGCTCGGATCTTGAATTTTCCTCTTTATGGTGATATTAGAGAAAAATGCAAAATCCGTCCTCAACCCAGAAGTCTAACGCTCCAATCTTGCATTTTTCTCTTATAACACCATGAAGAGGAGAAAACAAGATCTGTTCTCAACCCAGAGGTCTAGTGCTCGGATCTTGCACCTTCCTCTTCATGGTGCTATTAGAAAAAAATGCAAAGTCTGTTCTCAATTCAGAGGTCTAGCGCTCAAATATTGCATCTTTCTTTTATAACACCATGAAGAGGAGGAGACAAGATCCGTTCTCAACCCAGAGTTCTACTGCTCGGATCTTGCACCTTTCTTTTCATGGTGCTGTAAGAGAAAAATGCAAAATCTGTCCTCAACCCAGAGGTCTAGCGCTTAGACCAGTGATGGCGAATCTATGACCCATGGGTAAAACACTGACAAACACAATCCTTTTAAGTGATTCATACCTTGATTTTTGCAAACTTATTTTTTATGTCCTAGAAAGAGAATAAATACTTTTATTTCAACTATCTATTTATTAATAAATAATACCATTATGTCATAGTATGTATGTAATTTTATCTTTTTCAGTTAAATATTTAGTGTAGGGAGTACTAAATAGTGTCATCCCAGTGATATCATCCACTTGTAATCGATTTTCATTTTTTAATCTTTACTTACTAATGTAAAAGTTGTAAAACAAAAAGGAAAAAAAGCTCTTTTAGTCCTTAGTCTTAGAGGTAAGGATATAAAAAGTAAGTTTATTAAAAACACATTTCCCTTTTGCATGTGACTTTATACTCTGACCCACGAGCTAGCACCAAAACAATATAGTAAACAAAATGTGACCCACTGCGCTAAAAGGTTCGCCATCACTGCTCTAGATGATGATCTATTAAACGGTAACAAGCTATGAAAAATCCGTTAACGAGGAAATGGCACCATTTTTAATTTAATTTCTAATTCTAATGAATTGGAAAACGTTTAAAGTTGAAAACAGCAATTTTCGAACTTACGAGGTATTGATTTGAGACCGTCGATATGGGGCCACAGATGGTCCCACACAGCCGAGTGTTGACTATAGTCGACGGCTGTGCCAGCGTACGGACGATGAAGGTCGGTTCTTAAGGCTGTGGTCTCGGGCCCGAAAAAGTTGTTCCAATATTTCGCGTTAACCGTTTGATAAATCAAAAAAACTTTCAAACGAAAGTTGGATAAAAATGAAAAATCTAGGCAAGTGAATAGAGATATTTAATAAATTATTGTTAATAATTGAGATTATTAAGAAGCATTTTTAAACAGGCTATTCGCATGTCTAGATAAATATTCAAGATATATTTTTTCCATTTACCATTTTTTGATATTTTAAAAGATAAGCGAGAAATTTTGGAAATTCCCACGGTACAAACTTGGGAATATTTATCAATTTCGCTAGATAGCTCCGTCCTGATTGACCACGTGGTATGGCCGGCGGAGTTGAGTAGGTGCCGTAAGTAAACAAACAAGTTTTTTGTGTAAGTCGATTCTGCTTCGTTGTGCATTTCTGGAGATAAATACTTTGGAGAATTATTCGAGTTTGGAATTCACAGATTTTATTGCTTCTAAAAATTTTAGAATTTTAGTAAACTAAAATGAATGAAAAGTTCATTTCATAATTTTACTAATCTTTTTGTTATATAAGTACCTCGACCTCATGAAAATAAAGTTCGATATTGTAATTTTGAACACTAATTTTTTCTTTACATACACTACATGTAGCAGAGAAAGTATGTACAACTGGGCCAAATTGGTCACTTTTCAAGGGACACTCCTGTTTCTATAAGAAATAGAGGAAAAAGAGTATCGGTAACTGATGCTCGATTTTTATAAGAAATCGAATGCTGAAAACCTCATATTGATATCTTTTATGGTTTCAGAGATAATGGGGATGCTTTTCGAGAAAGTGCATTTTTGAAATCTTCATAACTTTTTTCCTGTTGGAAAATGTTTAATTTGGTGAAAACATTCTCGTGGCAACTTTTTATGTAGATTTTGACGGTGTAGGTTAGTTTTCTCTGTAAACAATATTTTAATAGCTACATACATAAAAGTGTTTTTTTTAATGGAACACTATATTATTACATATTACACGAGAGCCTAGAATTTCCTTTCCAAAAATATGCCTATAAAGTTTGAAAAATAGGATAGATGCGATAATTTGTTTCAGAGAATCTGGAAAAAATGCAGAGGTTGTATTTACATAAACGATATACACAGAGAAGATAACGTTTAAACTCATTTTTCTCGATGTTAAAAAAATTTAGATTGTTTGAATCCATAATCTGAACCAAAAAGGCTAAGTGATATCGCAAGCAAGGTATCATGTGTGGCACACTTTTGGAAAGGCAATTTAAACTCCCGTCGAATATGCAAAAATGTATAGGTGTTCCATTTGAAAAAGAACTATTTGTCTGCATCTATTAGAATATTGCTTACAAAAAATCTAATTTACACCAACAAATTCTACATAAAAAGTTGTTTCGGGAATCTTTTCACAGAATCAAGCATTATCCAATAGAAAAAAAGTTATGGAGATTTTTAAAAAATGCACTTTTTCGAAAAACACCTGTATTTCCGAAACCGTAAGAGGTATCAATTTGCGGTTTTCACCATTCGATTTCTTATAAACATCGAGCAAGACACCAATATTATTTTACCCTATCTCTTATAGAAACAGGGGTGTCCCTTTACAAGTGTCCAATTTGGCCCACCAGTACAGTATAGTCGATTATCCTATCTGTACTACGAACTGCTGTACCATTTTAAAACATTTAATATTTTTGCACAGTATTTATTACATATACTAAAATAAGTCAGGATCTTATTAGAATTGAGTAAGAAAGATACATCTAATGTTTCCGTCTTTTTCTACTTTACTAAAACGAACTGAACCTCGATTCATGTATTCACTTCTCGACAAAAGATAAATAAACACATGAGTTTCGAATATAAATCCTTTGTCTGTTATCTACAAAGGGCGGAGCGTAGCCCAGAATTAAGGTCCACCTTCTCATTCCCGCGCGTCCGTCTCCTGCGCCCCTGAGAAACTCGATGACCGTAAGACCACAGCCTTAACGACGTTTCGCGGCCGATAGACGCCGTACCGAAGTGGTTAACACGTTGAGTGCCACGCAATTTTATAACAACTTCCCTGTCAGGCCACTGGTGACTGTCGCAGCCTAATCGAAAAGTTGTGTCAGTCACTGATGACTGACGCGGCCTCAACGGAAAGCTCATCATCGATGACTAACATAGCACTCAACGTGTTAAATGTAAGAAAAATACATTTAAAAGTATAAATAGATAAATTTTAGAGAAATAAATTTTACCATTCCTGGTGGCAACGGAGCAGTACGTTTCTTCTTCTTTTTTCGGTGTTTCGATCGAACGGCTGGAACTGGAGCTTCCGGTTGGATTTCTTCGGGAGGGGCCGTTTGGGGAAGTGGAGGTACATCTTTATCTTCAAAAGGATTGGGCGCATTTGAATCATAGGGGTGGTTTTTGGTTGAAATCCTTTTGAGATGTTCGGTTTTCTCTAATCTCTCCTTGAATCTGGATCTTGGTAGAGCCTCTGGTTCCTGGAGGATGTGATTAGGTGGAGGCTGTATGGGCGGCGGCAATTGGATCGTGTTGCGATTTTTCAGGATGTCTAAAACGTTAGTCAACGCGATAAGAGACTAAACTCGATAAGGTCTCGAAGGTCTCACACCTCTTTCTGGTCGTTCCTTGTCCTTGCCGGTGAAGGACCTGAACCTGGAAGGAGCGCGTCGATTAGGTCGTTATCGTCGCTTGTTACGGGACAATGGGGCTTAAATGGAAACAGCCTTCGCTCCAATTCAAATGAGACGCGAAGGAGGCGATCGCGACGTTGCCCACTTGTAATTAGCAATTAATCGGTAGTCATGCGATGAAAGCGTGATAGAATAAGATATAGATAGAAGCGAATATAGAACCCTCTCAGCGTATATAAATAAATAAATTACAAGTAAGCTATAAATAAACGATTATCCGTTCACCAAGTCGATACTTACATCTTTCGAAAGGAGCTCCTCAAGGAGCTACCCTTCGATTGCTTGAACGGATTCAAGTGTTCGGGGTAATTTTGAACGTTCCCGTTCATTTTCTCGGGATTCACACGACGCGAAGGTGAAAGTCACACGCGAACGCGTTTCGCTTTATAGAGACACCGTTTTTGACTAATATGTTGGATACCATCCCATCAGGTTCCCCACTACCGAATACCTTTGTGACGCGCCAAGACGTCATGGAATCATTAATTCCGATTGTTGCACCGCAACGCTACGTAGCGAAAATCGCGAATCGATCGGAGACTTTATTTTTAAACGCTCACATAATCGCGCCAATCGATACGCGATCGCTTTTTATATAACACACAATACAATATACGAATACAAATCGGTCACGCGTTTTACGCAAATTTTTGTCATCCGTATCGAGTAATTCCACCAATAGGATTTTGTTACAATATCGCTTATATCGTTTTATTACTCACCTCTGATTATTCTAGTTGTTACCAAATCGTTTATATTTATTTATTTGCTCACGATGCTGACCCTCGTTCAAGGTTATCGTCTTGTTTAAATGTTGATTAAGGCGTAAATTGAACGAACATCGTTTTAAAAACTTTATTTCCTTTTTTATTCATTTTCAAGTTAAACGCAATTAAGCATTTTAATTTAAACGTAATCTTTTTTTATTTAAACGTAATCTTTTTTATTTAAACGTAATCTTTTTTGTTTTAACGTACTCTTTTTTTATTTTGATGTCAATGACTTATTTTAAAGTACTTATGGGTGAACTTTTTTATATACACAAATTTTTAAAAAACGTTTTAAAAATACTAGATGGATTTAAAGTCTAGAAAAATGGATTTAAAGTCTAGTATAGATGAATTTAAAGTCTAGTATAATATATTCAAATAGAATAAATTGAGAAAATGTTTTCTTCCTTTTTGTTACAAAGTCTATAAATCGGGTCTTTCTGGTTAATTGCTGAGTTTCGTAGATTACAGATGCTTTCTCAGATTATAGTAACTAGTTAAAAGTTTTGTAACTGTTCTTACTTAGTTGTATTCTAGTAAGATTAATCGCTTGGGGAGTTATTTTCTTAAAGGGAAAGAAGTTATGATAGGTCAATAAATTAGGAATAACTTTTTTAAGAAAGATAGGTTGAATATGCGGTTTTATATGCTTAGACCGTTTGTAAAATATATTTTGTACTATAGTAAGAGATTAAAGATCTAATAAATCACAGATCTAATAAAGCAGTTCATACACGATAATTCTTGTGACGTTGTTAGACTTCTAAATCAAATTTTTTATGGTACATTGTTGGTTCATGCTTAAGGTGACCAGATTTTTAGGTGGACAAAGCGGGACAACTAAGATTTTATTTCCTATTTTATTTCCTACTGTGATTTTTTGTGATGTCCAATATTTAAGCTTTTCTTTATCAATATATTTTTTACTAATGACACCTTAAAAAGTCCTTAAAAAGACCATTTTCGGAAATATTATTATTTGGGAATTTTTGAGAAGCACAATCAAATGATTTTTGCACATCGTTCCAATTAAGTTCTGGTTGTAATGTAAACCATTAAAAATGTGGTTCGGTCTTTCAAATAATTTTTGCAGTTACTATAAAACTTTTTCACATGGTTCATATCTTGACGATTTATTGTACCCTGCTCTTCGAGTTGGTTTATAGTATTGCGGATAGTTAACGGTAGAAAATTACTTTCTAAACTTGCTTGATACTGACATATTAAATTATTAACTTCATTTGCTACTTTGATTGCCGATATTTTATAATCTTCAGTAAGCTTTATAACGTGCTGAAAAAAGAGCAGCTTGATTTTGTAGAAACTCTAGCCAAATTTTTGAATATTCTCTTTCAAAAAACTTGTCTAAAATTCTAGGACATTTGTCCTGTGATAGAAAGTAGGATTTTAAAGGATCATACATCTTCAAAATTCTTTCGATAGCTGGCAGTAAAACTAACCAACGCGTTTCACTGTATCCAAGTATTTTCTGATATTCAACTTCCTCAGCAAAAGCAATATATTAGTCGTCGTAACCCGTAGGATTCTTAGAACGCAAAGCAATGATTTTCATAAATAGAAAATTTCACTTAATTCTAAAAATCGGGACTTTTGAAAAACGTCGCGGGACGCGGGACAAATTGTGAAAAATCGGGACTATCCCGTCAAAAGCGGGACGTCTGGTCACCTTATTCGTGCTTCATATGTCTTTAGGAAAAATATTGTGTACATTTAGGCTTTTATGCCATTCGTGTCCGAATCTTTTAACATCTGTCGTAGTGACAGATTTTTTACAATTCTCTTAAAGCTCATCCAACTTGAGACGGGGGAAATATATACTCGCCCCAAGCTCATGCTCTAAATTGATACAGAGCCTCACCATCAATGCTGCCAGATGAAAAACAGAAATTTCATCAAACTGAATTAAACAAAGTTGATAGTTTTTACCAGATTTATAAGACATTGGGTCACTTATTTAGCATTCACCTTATACATACCATATTTAATGAGTAGGTTTAGCTACTTAATGATAAAATGACATAAAAACTGCTCACGTTAAGATGCGTTATATTTAATACAGTCTGCAGATACAATTAATTTTATTCAAGGCATTATTTTTAGCCAAATGATAAAAAATCCTATCTCCATTCTTTTCAAACCTTTTCTAAGAACTAACAACAAACTTTTGTTAACAAAAATTTTGAAGAAAATGGAGATACAACCCTTTAACCCTTTACCTCTCAATTAGACTTATGAATAGTAAGAGGTAATGACTCAAGAGGTAATCACTTAGTATGGAATAGGAGTAGTAATTTTATAAAAATTGTCACCGAAAATTTGGCACGTACTTCGAAAATTTTAAAAGCATTTACCGCTGGTAATTGTTGGATGGCGCTAATAAAAGAATATTGTCGAAAATATTCTCTTTACTGACTGTTATTAAAATGGTTGGCAAATATAAATCAGTTTATTTATTGTCAGATGTTTAAATTGCAATGTTTTGCTGTTTTATGTATGTTTTGTGTTATGTAATGTTTTATGTACAGCCAAAGAATCACCAAAGAATGGGCTTTTGGCAAAAGTTTTTACCCAATCACCAAAACGGTTCAAAAATCACCAAGATTGGTGAAATTTCACCAGATCTGGTAGCACTGCTCACCATGGAAAGAAGGATGCAAAAGTGAGGCTCCTCCCCGTAATTTTATTGTCTAGGCTCGACTAGAATAGAATAGAAAAACTCTAGGTTGATTCTGAACCTCACCATGGAAAGAAAAATGCAAAAGTGAGGTTCCTCCCCGTAATTTTATAGTTTAGGCTCAACTAGAGCACAGTAGAAGAGCTCTAGATTAATTCTGAACCTCACCATGGAAAGAAGAATGCAAAAATGAGGTTCCTCCCCGTAATTTTATTGTTTATGCTCGACTAGAGCACAGTAGAAGAGCTCTAGGTTGATTCTGAACCTCACCATGGAAAGAAGAATGCAGAAGCGAGATTCCTCCCCGTAACTTTATTGTGTAGGCTCGACTAGAATACAATAGAAGAGCTCTAGATTGATTCTGAACCTCACCATGGAAAGAAGAATGCAAAAGTGAGGTTCCTCTCCGTAATTTTATTGTTTAGGCTCGACTAGAATACAGTAGAAAAACTCTAGGTTGATTCTGATCCTCACCATGGAAAGAAAAATGCAGGAGCGAGGTTCCTCCCAATAATTTTATTGTTTAGGCTCGATTAGAATACAGTAGAAAAACTCTAGATTGATTCTGAACCTCACCATGGAGAGAAGAATGCAAAAGTGAGGTTCCTCCCCGTAACTTTATTGAGTAGGCTCGACTAAAGTACATTAGCAGCGGGAACTGGAGTATTGTCTTATCGTCATTAATGCAAATACCTTACAGGTCAAAAGTTTGAGAATTTTTTTTCGCCTCTGCTGTAAAACTCGAAATAGAACAATACTCCGGTTGCCCCTTCAACTGTTCTATAATCCGGAGCTGTACCATGAAGAAAAAGGTGAAAGAGTACTCGACAATGTTACATAGAAGCTTCTTCTTCATCTTTCTCTTCATAATGCAACTCCATTTCGAGTTATAGTACACCAGTCGGGCCTACTTGGTAAAGTTACGGGAAGGAACCTCGCTCTATCATCCTTCTTTCCATGGTGAGGTTCAGAATCAACTTATAGCACACTTTAACTCTTGTAGGGAGTCGTTATCGTCATTTTGATACAGTTTCATAAGTCTCTGTAAAGCGAACATAAGTCCTGACTCTTCCCTATACAAGATGCTTGATTTCTAGGTGTAGCTGCATACGGCGTCCACAAGAGTAATTGTGTATGAACCGTTTAACTTTGAAAAAATTGTGTATGGACACTTCCCCGAAAGAAATTTTCAATCTGGCGTCAACGAAATCCAAAATACAAAATGTTTCAGTTTTTTTTCTTAAAGGTAGACTAATTGAAAGAATTTTAAATAGTGTTAATTGGAATTCTAAGCAGGATCCAGAACCCCAGATTGATGTTTCAAAGTGATCAATGTTTCAATAAGGTTAATGACTAAAAGACTCCCTAAGAAGAGGTGTATTTAGTCGATAAATGGAAATACATCAATGGAAATGAAAACGAAAAAATTCTAACCTTTTTTGTTAAAGTAGGAATTGAATTAAGGACAATTCTGCCACAGAGATGCAACCGTAGACACGTGTTTCGAACTTATTAGTTCTCATCAGTAAGGTATAGCCAAGGAGAAAGATGGGAGCTCAATGGTGAAGACACAAAAAAGGAACAGTCACCCTTTACTAGTCAGAGGACTAGTCACCAATTTGGTTGCAAGATCCTCAATTTGAAGACAACAAATAGCTTCGCTACTGGAGGCAACAACATCACTCCCTGTGAAAATCCAAGGCCAGGAATATAAGGAAGAAGAAAAATAAAATCGGTGGTAGGAATAATAAGATAGGAATTGAGTTCTGTGGCAGAAATGTCCTTAATTCAACTCCTTCCAAATTCCAAAAATCTTATTATTCCTACCGCCGATTGGATAGGAATGGGTTTTCACGGGGAGTGACGTTGTTGCCTCCAGTAGCGAACCTGTTTGTTGTCCTCAAATTGAGGATCTTGCAGCCGAAGCACCAAATTGGTGATTAGTCCTCTGGTGAACACCTCTGACTGTGTTCCCTTTTTATGTCTTCCCCAATAAGTTTCCACCTTGCTCCTTGGCTATGCCGTACTGATGAGAACTAATAAGTTCGAAACACATGTCTTTTTTGTTAAAGTTGAACTGATTGAAAAAATTTTTAATTGATTTAAACGGTTTCAATCGGAATTCTAAGCAGGATCCAGAACCCCAGATTGATGTCTAATGTGATCAATAACTCAAGATAAAGGACAATGTCTAAAAGACTTCCTAAAAAGAGAGATATTTCGTCGATAAATGGAAATATGTAAACGGAAATGAAAACAAAAACATTCTAGCCTTTTTCCTCAAACTCGAACTGATTGAAAGGATTTTAAATGGTTTCAAACGGAATGAAAGTAAGTACAAAAGCCTTTCTGAAGTCTAAGTACTGAGGACTAATTATTTCGTAAATATTGTTAACTACTATCTCTTGCTCACTATCTTTAATAAATATCTTTTGTTTATAGTTGTAATGATTAGTATGATTTATTTATTTATTATGATACATTTTTTATTGACATTTCTTTTGCAAATATAAAAAAATAGTAATTTTTTGTTTCTAGAAATTCAAATAAAAGGAAGGTAATTTACTATATTTGTAAATTTTTTGCTACCGCAAGACTTTTCAAGGTCTAAAATACTCTTTAGTGGGAAATATTGAGCCTTATATGATTCACGACGTTGGGAATTAAAGATGGAAAATTTTTAGCCTTCGTTGGCTAAGAAAAAAGTCTTAAAATACTGCCACGATCAGGGCAAAGCTCCAAAAAGGAGGTCATTGTATATTGTGGAGTTAGCAAAAACGCCTAATCGAGTGAGTATAAGAAGTATAACAAACATAAGAAGGCAGGGAATTCAATGGAAGGGAAAACTTGTTGGTTCTCATCAGCCCACCGTGAGGTTGTTCGAAGAGGTTCCAGGTGCTATCTCTGCTTGTGAGTACAATAAAGGTAGTTAAGGGAAAGTTGGATTGTGTTTTCTTCTTTCTTGCGAGTGTTACTGCAGCTTTAAGGGTAGCCCCAACAGGAAAGTAGGTATACCTCTTCTTTATTTAACCCCGTAACCAGAAACAAGCGAGTGACTTGTGACAAGACATGATTTGAAAGATGAAAACGATTCTAAATAAAATCTAAAAAACTAGATCAATGTCTTAACTATTATTTTTGATTATGACCCTAATTTGTATTCTTTAATGGCATTTTTTTTTGCTATTATGAAAAACTAAAGGTAAGAAATCTACTATGTTTGTATATTTTCCTACCGCAAGACTTTCCAAGATTTAAAAGATTCCCAAAAGGGGAATATTAAATCTCATAGGATTTACAAAGCTAAAAATCGAAGATGGAAAATTTCTAGTTTTTGCCTCAAACATTGGCTGAAAAATTCTTAAAAGATGTGAATCGAAAGATGAAAACGATTCTAAAAAAAATCTAAAAAACTGGATCAATGTGTTAACTATTATTTTTGATTATGACCCTAATTTGTATTCTTCAATGGCATTTTTTTTTTGCTATTATGAAAAACTAAAGGTAAGAAATCTACTATGTTTGTATATTTTTGCTACCGCAAGACTTTCCAAGATTTAAAAGATTCCCAAATGGGGAATATTAAATCTCATAGGATTTACAAAGCTAAAAATCGAAGATGGAAAATTTTTAGTTTTTGCCTCAAACATTGGCTGAAAAATTCTTAAAAGATGTGAATCAAAGATGAAAACGATTCTAAAAAAAATCTCAAAACTTTCGATCAATGTGTTAGTAACTATTTGTGATTATTCTAATTTGTGATTATTCTAATTTGTGATTATCCTAGTTTGTGATCCTAATTTGAGTCTTTTTTTTCAGTTAAAAGAAACGAAAAGAAAAACAAAATATATAAAACATGTCTTTATTAAAAAGCAATAACACTTAGGTCTATGGCAGTGAAGTGAAATATATCAACCATAATTCCATTTTATTTTATTGATGATTTTCAGGTGACATAAACACAACAACCGATATTCACCGATATTATCTTCAATCAATTTACTCTAATGATATCATGTAAAAGTCCGTAACATATCATAACGGAAACTGCGACGAATCCGGCAACAACTACAGTACCCAGGGGAGCTTTTTCTGATTCAACTTTATTAGCAACTTCACTTGGAATAACTGTAATATAAATTTTACTTTAATAAATATTTATTTTACAATAAAATATGTATTTTTAAATAAAAATTAAAAAAAAAAAATTAATTTTTTTAGAAAAATTAAAATAAAAAATTTATTTTTTAATAAAAATTAATACAAACCTCCTTCATATTTATCTCCGTACTCTTGTAGGAACATTTTAACATACTTCACGACTGTTTTATGATTATTAACTATATTTTGTAATATTTTATTAGGAAAATCCAAAATAATTACAGGTGCTAAGTAACCGCAAACGCACGCATCTAACGATGATGGTTTATCTCCGAAGAGAAATTTTTTTCCTTTTAACATAGTCGAAAGATCTTCTAAGTATTTATCTACGGCTTCATTACCAAGTTTTAAAACTTCCGCTAAGGTATCTCTTTCAGTTAAATCCTCAACTAGATCTTGCGCTTGGGAATTCATACGACGAGCGAATATTATTCTAAATGGGAAATATTTACCCGCACCGTAATGTTTTATTAAGTTTTGATTATTTCTATCGTAGCCCCAACTAAAAAAAAAGAATTTTTTTCTTTTAGTATCTTTTAAATTATAGAAAAAAAATTTTTAATCCAAAAAAAAAATACGTACAAATGTAGATCGAAAGTATTTTCAAAAACATTATGCGTAAGATGTTTATAAGCTAAAATGCGACTTTTATCTATCTTTGAAAAGCTTTTATCACAGTCATCGAGAACCTACGGTTAAAAAAAAATTAAAAATAACTTTGTGACATTATTATCACTACGTACAATTTTATGGATAACGTTTGAGATGCCTCGTAGAGTATAGTAACTTTTTTCAATGGTTTTAAAGTACGGGAGCTTCGGGGAGGTACAAAACCCACAAGTTTTAACCGCTATGTTGTGTTTTAAGTGTATCCTTAAGAGAAACTGGAAATTGAAGGAACATTTTTTAAAAAATGTTAAATAAATAATATAAATATGGTTTAATTTAACTTACGATAAGTTGGAGACACTTCGGGTCAACCGAGGGAAGTCCATAATTGCCTTTAAAAACGTACAGTGTCCCCGGAGCACCCCTTTCCATGTTAATACACCGGCGACATAACCTCTTTTATGTCATGTTTGACGTTTGTCAAAGATAACCAAGAAAAAATTATCTACAATTTATTTATATTTGTTCTATAAATAAATTAATTAGAATGTTGATTTAAATGAGATATTTAAAAAGATTATTTATAATTACAGTTTAAATTTGTATTTTTTTTTAACAATCATTACAGATTTCTTTGTTATCATTTTTAAAACAAATTTAAAGAATAATTAATTTTTACAAATTAAATGAATTTTTTATTTATGATTTAAGTGATTAATTAAATTAATAAATTTTAAATTTAAAAACAAGAAAATACAAAAGTAGTTTTAAAAAAATTTGGGTATTTAGTTAAACTACATTTTAACTCTAATAGATGGCGGTGAGATATACTGTCAAATTTCACTTAATTCAAATGTAAACTACATCATTTTGAGCAAGACATGCATATTTAAATTATAACTGCCGCGCGCGCGGGCAAAGTTCGCGGGAGTTTCGAGGCTGCCTTAAATTTTAAATTCGAGATAAAGACCGGGGCCCCGGGATTTTACGGCCGCGGCGGCCGGCGCGGCGTTATTAAAGAAGTTACCGCGAAATGCTCGCGACAAATTGGGCCGGAGCGGCGGTTCTCTTTGATTTATCGGCCTTTTGGACAAGTTGCGCGTAATTTCGTCCTCGAATACCTAAGATAACACACCGGACCGCTTATTTTTAACTCATCTCTATTACCTTTTTTAAAAGTTACGAAAGTAACTTTTAAAAAAGGTAAAAAACTTTAACGTTTAGAAAGGTTAGTTTTCTTTTGAGTGTCAATAAGTTTCAATTTGGTTAAAAATGTCGATTTAACTTTGAAAATTTTTTTTAATTTTTTGGTAATAATTATGAAAAATCTGTTTTGTATATTTGAAAATAGACATTTTAAATTACCCAAAATTAAAAAATCTTTTCTTAATTTTTATAAATAAAGTCTGTGGAATTTTTTAAAATTAGACAAAATTTTCCGGGTTGGGTAAAAATTTTCGAGATTAGTAAAAAAGTCGATTCAACTTTGAAATTTTTTTTAAATTTTTTGATAATAACTATGAAAAATCTGTTTTGTAAATTTGAAAATAGACATTTTAAATTATCCAAAATTAAAAAATCTTTTCTCAATTTTTATAAATAAAGTCTGTGGAATTTTTTAAAATTAGATAAAATTTTCGATGTTAGGTTAAAATTTTCAAGGTTTAAAAAGTAGATTCAACTTTGAAAATTTTTTTAAATTTTCTGATAATAACTATGAAAAATTTGTTTTGTAAATTTGAAAATAGATATTTTAAGTTATCCAAGATTAAAAAATCTTTTCTTAATTTTTATAAATAAAGTCTGTGGAATTTTTTAAAATTAGACACAATTTTCCGGGTTGGGTAAAAATGTTCAAGGTTTAAAAAGTCGATTCAACTTTGAAAATTTTTTTAAATTTTTTGATAATAACTATGAAAAATCTGTTTGGTACATTTGAAAATAGACATTTTAAATTACCCAAAATTAAAAAATCTTTTCTTAATTTTTATAAATAAAGTCTGTGGAATTTTTTAAAATTAGACGAAATTTTCCGGGTTGGGTAAAAATTTTCGAGGTTTAAAAAGTCGATTTAACTTTGAAATTTTTTTAAAATTTTTTGATAATAACTATGAAAAATCTGTTTTGTAAATTTGAAAATAGACATTTTAAATTACTCAAAATTAAAAAATCTTTTCTCAATTTTTATAAATAAAGTCTGTGGAATTTTTTTAAATTAGATAAAATTTTCCGGGTTGGGTAAAAATTTTCGAGGTTAGTTAAAATTTTCGAGGTGTAAAAAGTCGATTCAACTTTGAAAATTTTTTAAAATTTTTTGATAATAACTATGAAAAATCTGTTTTGTACATTTGAAAATAGACATTTTAAATTACCCAAAATTAAAAAATCTTTTCTTAATTTTTATAAATAAAGTCTGTGGAATTTTTTAAAATTAGACAAAATTTTCGATGTTAGGTTAGAATTTTCTAGGTTTAAAAAGTCGATTCAACTTTGAAAATTTTTTTAAATTTTTTGATAATAACTATGAAAAATCTGTTTTGTAAATTTGAAAATAGACATTTTAAATTACCCAAAATTAAAAAATCTTTTCTCAATTTTTATAAATAAAGTCTGTGGAATTTTTTAAAATTAGATAAAATTTTCAAGGTTAGGTTAAAATTTTCGGGGTTAGGTAAGAATTTTCAATGTTTAAAAAGTCGATTCAACTTTGAAAATTTTTTAAAATTTTTTGATAATAACTATGAAAAATCTGTTTTATACATTTGAAAATAGACGTTTTAATTTACCCAAAATTAAAAAATCTTTTCTCAATTTTCATAGATAAAGTCTGTGGAATTTTTTAAAATTAGATAAAATTTTCGATCTTAGGTTAAAATTTTCGAGATTTAAAAAGTCGATTTAACTTTGAAAATGTTTTAAAATTTTTTGATAATAACTATGAAAAATCTGTTTTATACATTTGAAAATAGACATTTTAAATTACCCAAAATTAAAAAATCTTTTCTTAATTTTTATAAATAAAGTCTGTGGGATTTTTTAAAATT
Source organism: Digitonthophagus gazella (assembly GCA_036711955.1). NCBI lineage: Eukaryota > Metazoa > Arthropoda > Insecta > Coleoptera > Scarabaeidae > Digitonthophagus > Digitonthophagus gazella. The sequence continues at coordinate 21,357,165 of JASCIT010000010.1, forward strand.
AGATAAAATTTTCCGGGTTGGGTAAAAATTTTCGAGGTTTAAAAAGTCGATTTAACTTTGAAAATTTTTTAAATTTTTTGATAATAACTATGAAAAATCTGTTTTGTAAATTTGAAAATAGACATTTCAAATTATCCAAAATTAAAAATTCTTTTCTTAATTTTTATAAATAAAGTCTGTGGAATTTTTTTAAATTAGATAAAATTTTCGAGGTTAGGTTAAAATTTTCGATATTAAGTAAAAATTTTCAAGGTTTAAAAAGTCGATTCAACTTTGAAAATTTTTTTAAATTTTTTGATAATAACTATGAAAAATCTGTTTTCTACATTTGAAAATAGACATTTTAAATTATCCAAAATTAAAAAATCTTTTCTCAATTTTTATAAATAAATCCTGTGGAATTTTTTAAAATTAGATAAAACTTTCGATGTTAGGTGAAAATTTTCAAGGTTTAAAAAGTAGATTCAACTTTGAAAATTTTTTTAAATTTTTTGATAATAACTATGAAAAATCTGTTTTGTATATTTGAAAATAGACATTTTAAATTACCCAAAATTAAAAAATCTCTTCTCAATTTTTATAAATAAAGTCTGTGGGATTTTTTAAAATTAGACAAAATTTTCCGGGTTGAGTAAAAATTTTCGAGGTTTAAAAAGTCGATTCAACTTTGAAAATTTTTTTAAATTTTTTGATAATAACTATGAAAAATCTGTTTTATAAATTTGAAAATAGACATTTTAAATTATCGAAAATTAAAAAATCTTTTCTCAATTTTTATAAATAAAGTCTGTGGAATTTTTTTAAATTAGACAAAATTTCCAAAATTTTCACTCCTTCAACTTTTCCCCCACTTTGCTCCCCACCGTTAAATAAATTTATTTTAGCGACTGCGCGCATCCCCTTCTACGATCCACCGAATCCACCATCAAATAGCGTCGATACGGCATCGATTTTGCAAATAAATTTTCTCTTTATAAAATTTAATTAATTTACCGCGTGTGATAAATGAACTGTGATATCGAGCCGGAGGGAAACGAATAAGGAAACGAAGGTGAGAGATTATTTTATTTAGTTCCACCTTTTCAACTTGGATTATTGAACCAACAGCTGTTTTTAATGACGCCACTAAAAGACGCCTCGGCGTCTAAAATCTCAAGCGTAATTTTAGTTTATAAATCAATGATAATTGATATCTTAGCCTTGATTAAATGTATCTTATTTCTTTGTTTTGTGACATCAGGTATTTAAAGGCATTTTATTTAAAGATGTTGGATGTTATTCATAAAAAATAAATTTCTCAATGAATTAATAAATGAAATGAGCGTGTTTAGACTTGTTTGGTCACAGCTGATTTTACAGCTACCATCCCCTCTTCTAAACTTGAACGATTTCACATCACAAACATAAAAGTAGTATTTTTTAAATTTATTTTTGATGTTATAAATGTACAGTGAAAGCTCTAATAAGCGGACACTGACGGTGCCAACATTGTTGTCGGGTTATTGGAGATGTCGGCTTATAAGAAACAGCTATTAAAATGAAAAATATTGCACTATTTCTGACAATTTTTGATTTTTTAACGTTATTAAAACATAAACAACTTTTTATCTTAAAATATTTTTATGTAAAACAAAATATTCTACCTTATACATTGACTATTTAAACTTAAACTATTTATTTTTTTCTTGAATAAAATCTAAAATACTTAATTGACGAAGTGAAACTTCTCTTTGTGATAGGAAACTATTCTATATGTGTTCCTATATTTTTTATATGTTGGAAACCAGTAAAATCATTCTTCATAAACGATTTAAGTCTGGAAACTACATCCAATGCTGCTTTATAAGACCTGATTGGATTGCAGTCCTCCTCCGCACCACCTGCTTCCGACTCATTTTCACTTTCAATGTCTTCTATTTCTTTTGTTTCTTCCGAAAATTCCAAATCTTCTGTTTCGGCATCTTCGTCCACATTTAAATATTCTTCCACTACCTTTACACTTTCTTCTCCAAGTTTTTTACTACATTTAAACAAATTAGCTAGTCTTGCGAGTGGTAAATCATCTTCAGTATGGTAGTCACTGTCGAATTATCTTGATCCATATGAAATCCAGCCTTTTTAAAGCAATTTCTAATTGTTTCTAGAGTGACCTGAAAAAAAAGTCCACTTTCATCGGCGTTGAATATATCCTCTTCTCAGTAACCTTGTAGCAAAACCGGCAGTTTTTTCATAAATTGATCGACATCTTCGTCATTCACATTAGCTGCTTCCCCGGAGATACATTTAAATGTAATGTTGTTTCTCAATTAGTATTAGAGATTTTTGTCCATTATTGAGGAAAAAATTGTGTCCGCGTCCGCTTATTGGAGCGTCCGGTTAAGAGAGAGCAGTTTGTATGGAAAGACATATCTTTGAGGTCCGTGCCAAGGTTTTTGTCCGGTTACGAGAGATGTCCGCTTATTAGAGCGTCCGCGTACTAGAGCTTTCACTGTAGTAAGATTGAAAATGATACTTTGTGATTTTGTGAATAGAGAGTAAAAGATGGTAAAATAGAGAGAGAGAGAGAGAGAAGTATCTCTCGCATTTTCGAGTTTGGTGGTGGTTGTTGGAAAACGGATGAAAACAAAGTGTTTTGGACTGCGGAATAAGGTAAGAATGCGGGTTTCGATTCCCGAAGGTGGGGGTCTAAAGGGGTTTGTTTTGAAATCTGGAAGTCTGGCTCCGTTGGCGAAGGTATCGATTGAAGTGGGTGGGTTTCGGATGCGCCCCGAGTGTTTTCAATTACATAATATATCAATATAATATACATTTGCCGCGTACAATGACGTGTGGCGCGCGGGGGGGAAATCTGAGTTGGCTTTGAATGCCTGAGGGGGAGCAGGGAGCATATTGTATGTCCTTGCCCAATATGGGGCCGGAAGGAATGGATTTGCTAGAGAAAATTAGCGGACCGATATCATTGTTAGAGTACAATTGACTCGAATTGCTCACCAGGCAACCTTATTGTCCCGCATTATAAAATAGGAATCCATTATAACGGAGTTAATTGTTCGTTCAATATTATAATGCTTTACCTTTTACTGCTTCGTCCTATTTCACGATCGTATCGACTGTTTTAACAAAAGTTATGTAATCAATGGATAATCATTAAGGGTTGTTTTCGTTTGTTTTCTAGAATTTTCCGACTTTCCTTTTGTTCCCAACCAAACATTTAAACCCGGAGAAATTCGAACAAAACCTGTCGGCGGTTCGCTATTAAATATTAAAACGTCGATCCAATCTCGATAACTATTTATTATTTTATAGAAACAACCATTCACGTTAAGATTAGAAATTTACGAGCTTTTTATAAACCATTTTCGTTATTTTATTCAAATATTTTTTTATTATTTTCGTTCGAAGTAACTTAAAACAACTTTGTTAGAATTAATGGTTTGTTGGTAAATGATTTGTTAGTGAATGCTTTATTAGTGAATGCTTTATTAGTGAATGCTTTATTAGTGAATGCTTTATTAGTGAATGCTTTATTAGTGAATGCTTTGTTAGTGAATGCTTTGTTAGAATGGTTTGTTAATGAACGGGAAACAACGGGTAATATAAGAAGTGTTTTTAATAAAGCTGAGACAAAAAGTAAGACGCGTTTCAAAAAAAAACCCTCTAATGAGTTGAAACGGGAAACTCTAGATAATATTTTCCTTACATTACGAGCTTGTTTAAAATCGATTATGTTGACGGAGCGAAGAAATTTTTATAAAATTCCTCATATTAATAGAGGAAAACTTTCTCGTTACAAATTACTTTAGACTTTTCAAAAGAGACTTTAATCCAAGTCTATAATCTGTTAGAATTTAATTTAAATTATATTAAATTATTTTTTACAAAATTGAAATTAATGAAATTCCAAATGAAATTTTGGAAATCAAAATTTCATTTGGACTCTTGAAAAAAAAAATAATTAGAATTGGCACTGTTGATATATGAGACCTTAAATACAATAACTTTTTTTTTATTTTATTTTTTTTTGTTATTGTAAAGGTGTCAGTGTCAAGTTCAAACAACAAAAAAAAATCTGTTTTTATATTTGCCCAAACCAAACGGAATAATGAAACAATGAATATCGTATTATATTCGTGGAGGAATTCTATTTGTTTTTATCTATTTCATCGCACTATTGACCCGTACTATACAAAGTTCGTACAAAATGGTTTTAATTTGTTATCTGAAATAAACACATGTTGTGTTGAAAATAAAAACGTTTTGTTTTGTAATCAGGAGAAGGTTGATTGTGATCAATTTGATTGTGATCACAATTTCATCAGTGTGTACTAATAAGATCTCATGACTAGGTCCTCATAGATTTTAATGAAAATACTAATCGATAGGTATCTGTATCATAGTACAAATGTGTCAATTATTAGGGTGTGCTTTTTAAGGATTGAGGAGTTAATCATTATATTAAAACTTGAAATTTAAGGTCACGTCAGTTATGTATCAATGGTCTCATTTTGAAACCGCCCCTCATTAAGTCACTGTGAACCAGCATCCACATATGATTCCAGATGGGTTAAACCCAAGGATTGATTGTAATCTATTTTTTTCATCAGTGTGTACTAATAAGGAAATTTCACGACTAGGTCTTTTTTTTAATAAACCGATTTTTATAACTGATTTTAATTAAATTACTAGTCGATAGGTATCTGTATCATAGTATAAACGTACCAATTATTAAGGTGTACTTCTTAAGGATTAAGGAGTAAATTAGTATATTAAAATTTGAAATTTAAGGTCACACCACTTATGTGTTAATGATTGGTCGTTTTTTTAAATCGTCCCTGATTGAGTCACCACGAATGAGATTCCACATATGGTCCCAGATTGGTCAAACTTCAAAAAATGAAAGAATTATTTTAATTATATTGATATTACTCTTATAATTTGGTGATCTCGAGTGTTTTTCAGTATTACATCCCGATGTGAGTTAGTTTTACGTTCTCGTTAAGAGTTAACTCTTTGAGGGTTGGTGGATGGATTAATGTACCACTTCGAATTTTGACCTTTGTGCTCGCTGGTACACAAAACAAACCATTTTTTAAAAATTTCTACTCCTTTTGCTGTACAATGGTTGAGAGCGCGTACCACCTCACCACTTCAAGCTCAGAGTATGCTTTTTGCTAATCTCTTAAGGTGCATTTAAATTAGAGCGAACAGAAGCGAACGAGCGAATTCGTTCGCCTAAGCTAGCATAATTTATATGGAGAACCAAACATGAACGAACGATCTCGTTCGTGTTCGGTCGTGTTCTGAACCCTGTCGGTAAATCAACGAATCATCAAAGGAAATCGGTGCTCAATGTGGACAGTGAAATTTAGAAACGATCGAATTCGCAACGAACGCGAACAGCTGATTTTTACGCTATATCGATTTTTCAAGTTAGGTTATTTTACACTTGTGAGTGTTGTAAGTACCAACATGGAATGAACAAACGAAGAAACACTTCAGCTGATTGAATTATATAGGAACGAAACATGTTTGTGGGATCCAAAGTCAAAACTGTATAAACTAATAAACAAAAAAACGGATGCATGGAATAAGATCTCTGCAGAGAGAGCACACCTCGGGAATGATGTAACTTATTGCAGATGTTGAAATTTTGAACAAATATTTGAGGCTTGCATAGGAGTCACCCGTTGCAAGGAAGCGAAGAGTCACTAGCCGTCGTTCTTTAGCCGTAATTGCTTTTTTGAAACTTGTATCCTCTCTAGAAATGTTAGGTTCAACCAAATTTAATAAGGATTCAAAATCTTCCGCTGACATTCTGCAGAAATTGGTGACTTGGGCCAAATTGTCACTCGTTTTTTTCTCGGATAGTCCGGCAATAACTACAAAACTAGCGGCGCTAACTAAAATGTCTTCATCCGTATCCGACATCGTGAACGAATGGATCATTAACGAACGCGAATGTTCGCTCTAATTTAAACGCTCCTGTTTTATAGAGAACAAACGAACGAGCGAATACCTGTGAATTCGTTTCTTCGTTCGTTCGCTTCTGTTCGTTCTAATTTAAATGCACCTTTACATGACATATCTCTGTTGTGCCCGCTTTGGGTTTTTTTATTTGAAAATGTCCGCTCCTCAAAGAGTTAAGTGAGATAAATTTCCTCATCCCAACACTTTTGAAAATTACTAACGCGAAGAACACGACTACCAATTAAAATTTTCAATCTGGATCCATGAATTTTTCTTTGATTCAGGGAACAAGATTTGAAGAATCTCTAAATTCAAGTAAGTCAATAATTTCAAGGTCGACAAGATACATTAGACGATTTGACCTGTCGATTTGATGTTTTTCAACTATCAACTGAATTTCTCAAGATTTTCAAAATACTGAAAACTACATCCAGATACTTTTTCCTTACCTTCGTCAGCTCATATTGTACTTTTCGATCTTTTTATGTAGACGAGCCTACTTACAATTAGAGGAAATACAGTGAGATATTTCACATTTTATTTATATTAAAAATAAAAAGCATTTACGTCATGGGTTTCAAATCATCTAAGACGGTATGTGTAAGTTGATTTGTAGTGACTTAACGATGGGTGGTTTTGGGAAATTAAGCCAACCACTAACATTTAAGCATGCGGCCTTAAGTTTCGAACTAATTTAGGTTAGTTTTAATGCTCAATCGACCCGATGATCGATATAATGATCATCGCTGGTATTGATCGTGCGTAGCTATATCAATGTAAGTGCATGAATCTACTCACTACTGCATTGATGAACGCTATACGCGTATGGATATTGTCGGTTGTTGGTGAAACGCACAAGCCTGGGGTACTATAATCCAAAATGGAGCTGCACCTTGAAGAAAAAGATGAAAGAGTACTCGGAAAATTGGCTTACTTTTTTATCTTTCTTTTCATGGTGCAATTTTTCATGGTTTGACAATTTCAAGTTATAGTACACCAGTCGGGCCTACTTGGTAAAGTTATGGGAAGGAACCTCGCTCTTGCATCCTTCTTTCCATGGTGAGACTCAGGATCAACTTATCATTTCATCATTTCGTCTCAAGTTGAATGAACTTGAAGGAAAAAAACATAAGGGAAACATATACTCGTCCTAAGTTCATACTCTAGATTGATTCTGAACCTCACCATGGAAAGAAGAATGCAAGAATGAGGTTCTTCCCCGTAACTTTATTGAGTAGGCCTGACTAGAGTACAATAGAAGGGGGAAGCGGAGTATTGTCTTGTCCTCCTTAATGCAAAAGCCTTACAGGCCAAAAGTTTGAGAGTTTTTTTTTTCGCCTCTGCTGTAAAACTCGAAAAAGAACAATACTCCGGTTGCCTCTTCAAGTGTTCTATAACTCGAAATGGAGCTGCGCCATGAAGAGAAAGATGAAAGAGTACTCGGCAATGTTACGTAGCAATTTTTAAGAAATTAATACAGACCTAGAATGTCTTAATGATCAAGTTCTTCTGAACAAAACATCTCTATATAAATTCCTTCGAAATCCTTTTAAAAATTATCCCCAAACAGCTTAGGGATATCTTTTCCGAGACCGCGTAAACCTTCCTATTCCAAATTACTTCCTTTTCTTAAAATTTTCCCTTTTTCCCCAATTTCCATTTTTTTCACATTTTATGATTAGTTCAAAATTTAACGTCCCATCGCTGTCTTAATATTAATTCAATTTTTGCAAATGAATTTAACTTATTGAAAATTTTTTTGACATTTTTTATTCAATTTTAATTCTAGGAAATGTAAGGATAATAAGTAAATAAACCAGATAAGTGCTGAAAAATATTTTTTATTTCACGTCATAATTTACTGGTGAAAAGATGGATCATAATCTAATTCTTCCTGAAAATAAAAAAAATGAAGATTAAAAAAAGTACTGAATAAAATATTTCATTGTACGTTTTATTTTGTGTTTTAGCATCTGGAACGAGATGGGTTGGGAAGAAAACGCGTTCGAAAGATGACCTGAAGGTACTCGAAGGGGCTAGCAGCGGTAAGTAGGAGTTTCTCATTTCTAGTTTTCTCGTTTTCCGCGCGATTATTTCTGTCGGTTGCGTGCTACAATTTCGGTCGCGTCTACGAACGAACAATGGGGCGGGCGTTTGTCTAATTCTGGTAAACGCCGGGGACAATGGGGAAGACGTAGTGAGGAATATTACGTGACGGAGCGACCGAAACGCGCACATATTTTCGACATTAGCGGTGCCGTACATCTGAAAGTTTTCGCGAGAAACTGAATCTACTCCGGTTCGAATAATAAACTCAACCTAACTGATGTTGATGTTTGATAGAAAGGATGGCGAAAACTTTGTATCAAATCCTCACGGTAGATTTTATATTCAAGTTGAAACAATCTTACGCGGATGGAGGTTGAAATTATGATAAACCATTTTCGCTGAGGTGGTAATCGCCGAGGTGCAGTATAACGAGCGACCACAGACAAGGAGCTTATAATATGATTATGTGGCGTTGACACAATTTGGTGACATGAGGTTTAAGGGCGAAACGCGACCGACTTTCGTCGGAAGTCGTTGCAGGTGAAAAGCGTAACGTAATTATTAAAACGAAGTACAAAAATTCGCCGCGTTCGAAGGGAATATACGGGGGATGTGGGGGATGCGGGAATTCAACCGAAGTCGAAGTGGATGTACAAGGGTTGAATACCGAAGGGAGTAATTGATAATCGTATTTAGTTCGCATTAGGTTTAATGCAATTTCTTAATTGTTAATTTCCACTCCCCGGACGGAGGCGGTTGAGACGGGGCTCGCCCCTTTCCGGGGGCATTTTTAGAACCTCCGGATGGCCGCAATCGCGGAGAGCTTCGCTTATCGCCTCCGCGCCCCCGCCGCGCAACTGGCGCAATTGCGAAAAGAATTACCGGAGGACATTTTAATTCGCGCGCGCGCTAACCGGGAAATGCATCGAACTTGATTAAAAAGTCTCCGCCGAACTGCCGATCGTAATTTTATAAAATAGCCATTTTCGCGTGTTCGATTTTTTTCTACGCAAACACTAACCGTTATACCGCTCATTTCGTTATTAAACGGGTCCGTTAATATTTAGTCTCTACATCGGTTAACTCCGCCGGCAATAATCCAACTACCGCGTTTGTTTGTGGCCGAATTCGACACAAATCAATAATTAAGTTTACAAAATTATCAACGGAAATTGTACGGAAATGATCAAAAAACATTTCTAGTAATTTCGTATCAAATTTACTTTTGCATTATTACTACCTATTACTACTATCTATTTTATCAAGTATTCATTGCTTTTGAATTATTCATTTCTTAAACTGGTTAGAATATTGTATGTAGTATTCATCTTCATTTTTCATCGATTCATAATTTACATATTTGTGATTTATATCTAAACTCGAAAAAAAATCATCATTTACAAAAAAAAAAAAAATCTCATTTTATAAAAAGACACACTAACTAACAATTACAAAGAAATAAATTCAATTGAATGGTGAAAATAAACGGTGAAAATAAGCTAAAATAAACGTTTTCAAATCCGATTTATACAGTCCTTAAGGAATTTTGCAAGAATTTCGTAAGAATTTTAATTTAGAATCAAAGTGAATAACGAAAGATCAAGATTAAAGTGGTTTAACCGTTCAAATAAATTCATGTTGTTTGAATGTATACATTATGAGTGTAATTTATTATTGTTTTATTATTACATTTATTGATTCGCGGTCTATTCGCAAATATATGAATTGTTGTAAAAGGATATCAAGTTGAACAATTTTATTGGTGAATTAATTGTGGCTTATGTATATCGATGTTTGATAAATATCAATGGTTTATTTAATAATAAACGAAGAATCAATTAGTTTTGATTTTAGATTAGTTAGATCTATTAAATTAGTAAATCTAGTTAAAAATTAGAAGTTTATTTGTAATTATTTGTAATTATTTTTCTTATTTATTCGTGATTTATCAAATTAGATGTATCTTAAGGTGGGTATACACTATAGATGTGTCCGTGATTTTTATTTTTTGATTTATTTGTATTTCGATTGAAGATTTATTCATGCTTTATATAAAAATTGATCGATATAAGCATTTATTTTTCTTATTTATTTATGATTTATCAAATTAGATGTATCTTAAGGTGGGTATACACTATAGATGTGTTTGTGATTTTTATTTTTTGATTTATTTGTATTTCGATTGAAGATTTATTCATACTTTATATAAAAACTGATCGATATAAGCATTTATTTTTCTTATTTATTTATGATTTATCAAATTAGATGTATCTTAAGGTGGGTATACACTATAGATGTGTTTGTGATTTTTATTTTTTGATTTATTTGTATTTCGATTGAAGATTTATTCATGCTTTATATAAAAATTGATCGATATAAGCATTTATTTTTCTTATTTATTTATGATTTATCAAATTAGATGTATCTTAAGGTGGGTATACACTATAGATGTGTTTGTGATTTTTATTTTTTGATTTATTTGTATTTCGATTGAAGATTTATTCATGCTTTATATAAAAATTGATCGATATAAGCATTTATTTTTCTTATTTATTTGTGATTTATCAAATTAGATATATTTTAAGGTGGGTATACACTATAAATGTGTTCCTCATTCTTATTTTTTGATTTATTTGTATTTCCATTCAAGATTTATTCATGCTTCATATAAAAATTTATCTATATGAACATAAAACATAACAATAAGCAGTAAAATAAACGTTACGAAGTTCGGGAATACGAAAATTGCGCACAAAAGCCCTTCCAATGTGAACTACAAATCCCTTTGTATTCGTGGAAAAAAAGCCGACGGATGGATCGTCACGAGCTGTTCATGAGTTGTTCGATCCGAGCTTTAAGTTACTTTCCTATTTTGAGAACATATGGTTGATGCTTGGCAAATTTTTTACCTCTCAAATATACACTAATCTTTAACTGTTTCCACTCCAATGTCGAGTGTTACTTGACAATTATAATATAATTTTGGTAGACTTAGAGTGGAAAGGGTGATTACATAAAGGCCGTACCATCTATAGTGAAAGTGACTCATCGATTTATGGTACAATATTGCGCATGCGGTACAAATAAGTTGAGGTGTGTTAGAAAGAGAGCGCATATTATTAGTACATCTGTTCATACGCTTTTAAGCGATGAGTCACTTTCACTATAGATGGTACGAACCATATTAAGATGATTAAGGTGATTACATATTATAGATGTATTCGCAATTTTTATTTCTCAATAAGGTATTTATTCATGTTTTATGTACAAATTTATCGATGATAAAAAACTATTAAAAAGTGATTATTTGGTGTATAAGCTGTAGCTTAAAGTGACTACAGATGGATGTATACGCAATTCTTGTTTGTTGATGCGCAACTCATTTATGATTTATGCACGAATTTATCGATTGTAAAAACAATAATGACACTGATCAGTTGGTGTGTTTGTTGCAAGGTGTTGCAAGGTTATAAACTATGGGTGTATTCTCTAGTTTTGATTAGTTTTGAGTATTTTAAAAAAGTATTTTTAAAAAATCAACTGATTAGTTGGTTTATTAGTTGTTATTTAAGGGGGGTATACACTATAGAAGTTGTATGTATGATTTTATCTACTATTATATTGTGTATATTAAGTTATTTTTCAATGAAATTCGTCAATTCTAAACTAAATTTCGTGAAATTTCAAGCGAAATTCGACAATTTTAAGAAATTTGAGATAAAATTTCACAATTTTTAGCTAAATTAAGTTATTTTTCATTGAAATTCGACAACTTTAAATGAAATTTCGTGAAATTTCAAATGTACTTCGACAATTTTAAGAAATTTGAGATAAAATTTCACAATTTTTAGCTAAATTAAGTTATTTTTCAATGAAATTCGACAGATGTAGGCGAAATTTCTTGAAATTTTAAACGAAATTCGATGAATTTTGAAAATGTTGGTTTAAATTTCATAATTTCAAGCTAAATTAAGTTTTATTTTAATGAAATTGGAAAATAATTTGATGAAATTTTGTGAAATTTTAAATAAAATTTCATAACTTTAGAAAATTTTAGATGAAATTCAACGATTTTAGATAAAATTTCACAATTTTTAACTAAATTAAGTTATTCTTCAATGAAATTCGACAAATGTAGGCGAAATTTCTTGAAATTTTAAACGAAATTCGATGAATTTTGAAAATGTTGGTTTAAATTTCATAATTTCAAGCTAAATTAAGTTTTATTTTAATGAAATTGGAAAAAAATTTGATGAAATTTTGTGAAATTTTAAATAAAATTTGATAACTTTAGAAAATTTTAGATGAAATTCAACGATTTTAGATAAAATTTTACAATTTTTAGCTAAATTAAGTTATTTTTCAATGAAATTCGACAAATGTAGGCGAAATTTCTTGAAATTTAAAACGAAATTCGATGAATTTTGAAAATGTTGGTTTAAATTTCATAATTTCAAGCTAAGTTAAGTTTTATTTTAATGAAATTGGAAAAAAAATTGATGAAATATTGTGAAATTTTAAATAAAATTTGATAACTTTAGAAAATTATAGATGAAATTCAACGATTTTAGATAAAATTTTACAATTTTTAACTAAATTAAGTTATTTTTCAATGAAATTCGACAAATGTAGGCGAAATTTCTTGAAATTTTAAACGAAATTCGACGAATTTTGAAAATGTTGGTTTAAATTTCATAATTTCAAGCTAAATTTAGTTCTATTTTAATGAAATTGGAAAAAGATTTGATGAAATTTTGTGAAATTTTAAATAAAATTTAATAACTTTAGAAAATTTTAGATGAAATTCAACGATTTTAGAGAAAATTTTACAATTTTTAGCTAAATTAAGTTATTTTTCAATGAAATTCGACAAATGTAGGCGAAATTTCTTGAAATTGTAAACCAAATTCGATGAATTTTGAAAATGTTGGTTTAAATTTCATAATTTCAAGCTAAATTAAGTTCTATTTTAATGAAATTGGAAAAAGATTTGATGAAATTTTGTGAAATTTTAAATAAAATTAGATAACTTTAGAAAATTTTAGATGAAATTCAACGATTTTAGATAAAATTTCACAATTTTAGGATAAATAAAGTTATTTTTCAATGAAATTCGACAAATGTAGGCGAAATTTCTTGAAATTTTAAACGAAATTCGATGAATTTTGAAAATGTTGGTTTAAATTTCATAATTTCAAGCTAAATTAAGTTCTATTTTAATGAAATTGGAAAAAAATTTGATGAAATTTTGTGAAATTTTAAATAAAATTTGATAACTTTAGAAAATTTTAGATGAAATTCAACGATTTTAGATAAAATTTTACAATTTTTAGCTAAATTAAGTTATTTTTCAATGAAATTCGACAAATGTAGGCGAAATTTCTTGAAATTTTAGACGAAATTCGATGAATTTTGAAAATGTTGGTTTAAATTTCATAATTTCAAGCTAAATTAAGTTTTATTTTAATGAAATTGGAAAAAAATTTGATGAAATTTTGTGAAATTTTAAATAAAATTTGATACCTTTAGAACATTTTAGATGAAATTCAACGATTTTAGATAGAATTTTACAATTTTTAGCTAAATTAAGTTATTTTTCAATGAAATTCGACAAATGTAGGCGAAATTTCTTGAAATTTTAAACGAAATTCGATGAATTTTGAAAATGTTGGTTTAAATTTCATAATTTCAAGCTAAATTAAGTTTTATTTTAATGAAATTGGAAAAAAATTTGATGAAATTTTGTGAAATTTTAAATAAAATTTGAAAACTTTAGAAAATTTTAGATGAAATTCAACGATTTTAGATAAAATTTTACAATTTTTAGCTAAATTAAGTTATTTTTCAATGAAATTCGACAAATGTAGGCGAAATTTCTTGAAATTTTAAACGAAATTCGATGAATTTTTAAAATGTTGGTTTAAATTTCATAATTTCAAGCTAAATTAAGTTTTGTTTTAATGAAATTGGAAAAAAATTTGATGAAATTTTGTGAAATTTTAAATAAAATTTAATAACTTTAGAAAATTTTAGATGAAATTCAACGATTTTAGATAAAATTTCACAATTTTAGGATAAATAAAGTTATTTTTCAATGAAATTCGACAATTTTAAACGAAATTTCGTGAAATTTCAAATGTACTTCGACAATTCTAAGAAATTTGAGATAAAATTTCACAATTTTACGATAAATAAAGTTATTTTTCAATGAAATTCGACAATTTTAAACGAAATTTCGTGAAATTTCAAATGTACTTCGACAATTTTAAGAAATTTGAGATAAAATTTCACAATTTTTTAGCTAAATTAAGTTATTTTTCAATGAAATTTAACAACTTTTGTCGATATCTGGTGAAATTTCAGACGAAATTCGATAACTTAAGGAAATTTTAGATAAAATTAGTCGAAATTCAATCATTGTAGGCAATTTTATACAAAGATTAGCGAAATTTCAGAAGAAATTTGACAATTTTAAGAAATTTTAGATGAAATTTCACAATTTTAATCTAAATAAAGTTATTTTTCAATGAAATTCAACAATTTTAGACAAAATTTAGTGACATTTCAAACGAAATAGAACGAATTTTGAAAATTTTTGTCGAAATTTCACAATTTCAAGGTAAATTAACTTATCTTTCAATGAAATTCGAAAAAGTTTAGGTGAAATTAAACGAAATTCAACAATTTTAGATAATTTTACACCAAATTTCGTGAAATTTTGGGAATAAAATGGGATTTTAGAAAATTTTGGATGAAATTGCACAATTTTAAGATAACTAAGTTTTTTTCAGTGAAATTCGACAATTTTAAACGAAATTTCGTGAAATTTCAAACGAAATTCGACAATTTTAAGAAACTTGAGATAAAATTTCACAATTTTTAGTTACATTAAGTTATTTTTCAATGAAATTCGACAATTTTAAACGAGATTTCGTTAAATTTCAAACGAAATTCGACAATTTTAAGAAACTTGAGATAAAATTTCACAATTTTAATCTAAATAAAGTTATTTTTCAATGAAATTCACGAATTTATCGATTGTAAAAACAATAATGACACTGATCAGTTGGTGTGTTTGTTGCAAGGTGTTGCAAGGTTATAAACTATGGGTGTATTCTCTAGTTTTGATTAGTTTTGAGTATTTTAAAAAAGTATTTTTAAAAAATCAAGTGATTAGTTGGTTTATTAGTTGTTATTTAAGGGGGGGTATACACTATGGATGTATGTATGATTCTATCAACTATTATATAGTGTATATGTAAAGTTTTAAGCACATATTTTCAAATTAGAATACATAAAAAACAAACATAAAAATGTTTTGACATATAGAGTATACAGTTTTGAAGCTATAAATACTGTTGATAAGGAATGAGTGGGTTAGAAAAAATATACTTTTTTAGGGGGGGAGGTGAAAAAAATAAAATAAAATAAAAATTTGGAAATTTGTTTGTGGTGTAGAGGTTTCCGCAATACTAGCAACGCTAAGATAACGGGGGAGGACGCAGGCGTCGGTAAAAGCGTCTGCGCCGTTCCGGCGGAATTTCTACCGGGTCAGTCTTGATTCGAATTCGCTACTGTTGGCTGGGTGTATTGCCGTAGGTCCGACGTTAAAAACAATGTGACGCGAAATATCGCGCCGTCACGTAATTTCGAACTGTCACCAAGCGATTGAACGTTATTGGGGGAGCGTCCCGGAGCATTCAGCCGCCAGATTATCGCGTCAGCAGGAGGTTTGGGAAATTGAGGAAAGGTAAAAACGGTCGCTTTTTGAGTTTCGAAGCCCGCTCTGAGAGCCGTCTTCTTTTCCAGACGCCGCGAGGCCGTCTACTGTAATTGCCGAAACGGTTAGGGTGGATCTAAACGATCTCGATGTTCCGCTCGCCGTCGGACCCCTCAGACTTGCAAACACGCGACAGTATCTCCAGGATATAAAGATTTAGTGCCCTAGATACTAATGCGTTTTTGTACGAACTAGCTCTGCAGGCGCGTACAAAGAACTGTGATGTAATTGCGCGCTCGAGAACCAAATAAAAAAGGGTAGCCGATGTGTAGTGTAGTGTAGTGCGCGGGTGTCCAGGAAATCAACCATGAAAACACTTGCATCCGTACCGAGAGCCCCTTCAGCGCTGCTCGTTCTTACGTCTTGGATCCTCGTCCTCGTGGAGCTGTGTACCGGTAGGTTTTCCTTTTCTTTTTCTCTTCGCGCTCTTATTTTAATTAGCGGCCGAAAAATTTGTCGCCGCCCGCCGTTTAGCGGGATTTGATATCAAAGCGGAAGGCCGGCTTAGCGCTAAGCCAGCCGGATTTTTGCGCTCGGTAATTCCGAAACACCGTCGCCTCCGTAAGACACGGGAATTTGCCTCTCGTTACAAAAACCGACGAATCGAAAGCTACGCGAACCGCTCCGGACGCTGAGTAATGGAACCTCGAACGGTCGCCAATTAAAGTTTGATACATTTTGGGATTATTTGACTAATTGCTTTAATCGCCGCTAACAAACAAGTTTCGAACGCGATTACAATTTGTTTCTACCTGGAAATTAATAACGATCCTAGCGCGAACGTTAAATACGATTATCGCTCTCTCTAAACTGCGGCGTCGATAGGGGCTAATTTCGTTCGAAAATCCGCGTCGCGCGTGCGCAAATTATTTACCGATTTTGCGCGCGGTAACGTTATATACGCGCGTAACGTTGTATCGTAGAAATATCGTACGTAATATTTCTACCGTAACGTATTCGCGCGGCCGAAATTATTTCGAACGTGTGGGGCGGAACGACGCTCGAGAGAGGCAATTAAAAAAAAGTTAAAATTAACGTACTTTTTACCGTCGCCGCCATTAAGGGCCGGACGAATACGGCGGATTCATCAAAATCTCGGGCGACCGTCGGGCTACCGTCGGCCGCCTCTCTTCCTAGGGCCACTTTAATAATTTAAAAACAAAATGGGAAAGTAAGAGCCTCGGCGTATTAAAGTTGTAAGTGGAAATTGTTTTACATTGCCTTTTACGAGGCGCCTTTTAACGTAATTAAGCGCGACCAAGATTTGGCGCGTCACGGCGACGTCCGAGCTATGACGTCGTAATATGATGACGGCGAGGTTTTGATTGGTTTATTCGCAATGGGCATTGTTTACACTGACGAAGTTTACAAGCGGAAAGCTTTGTATTGCCAGCTGGCGTCGTCGTCTGCAAATTCGATGTCCGTCGGTTTTCGCTCACTTCGCCATTAAACTCGCCGCGCAATGTTTGCGCGGATTTAAATGCGCTACTTCCTCGACCTCCTCTTCAACCGGAAACTTTTTCCTCCTCGCTTTTATTATTAACCCCTCTTATTAACAGGTGTTTAACACTGCGCCAAAACTCCCCGCTTTTCGAACTCGCAAACTCGCTAATGCAATACGCCCGGACGCGGTTCGAAGTTATTTAAAGCTAGAATTTAATTGGGCTACGACTATTGTTGTAATAAGCTTATTATGTATTCCGTTCAATTTAATGCTCGGATTCGGACCGAATTACCGCCGCGAATTGATGCGTGGCATCTATGGAAAGAATCGAATGGACAGCTGGTATCAATACGTTACTCGTATTGTCAATATTTACTCATTTAAGATTCCACATCTATTAAAAGGACCGATATCAAACCGATATTTTCTTTTTGCTTTTTCATATTAACATTTAACAATTTTATATAACAGTCTTATTATAAAAAATGGTGGAGGAGCCGGAAAATTACAAAATTACATTAAAAAAAAGTTTAGTTTATAAAAAAATTAGATTAATAAAAAATTAAAGTTAATGAAAAACGTTAAAATATTCGATTTAGAATACGATTAGAAGACATATATTAGAAGACACTAATTATGTTTTATGTTAAATCAAGTTTCTCAAATTAAGTTTCAAATCTGTTAAAAAATTTTTTTGAATGAAAAGCGGTTATTCAGTTTTTGCATTTTCATATTAACATTTAACAGTTTTATATAACAGTCTTATTATAAAAATGGTGGAGGAGCCGGAAAATTACAAAACTAAAATAAGAAAAAATTTCGTTTATGAAAGAAATTTGGTTTATAAAAAAAAAATTATAAATTAATGAAAAACGTTAAAATATTCGATTTAGAATACGATTAGAAGACTTATATTAGAAGACACTAATTATGTTTTATGTTAAATCAAGTTTCTCAAATTGGGTTTCAAATCTGTTAAAAAAATATTTTGAATGAAAAGCGGTTATTCAGTTTTTGCATTTTCATATTAACATTTAACAGTTTTATATAACAGTCTTATTATAAAAATGGTGGAGGAGCCGGAAAATTACAAAACTAGAATTAAAAAAAAAATTTCGTTTATAAAAAAAATTTGGTTTATAAAAAAAATTATAAATTAATGAAAAACGTTAAAATATTCGATTTAGAATACGATTAGAAGACTTATATTAGAAGTCACTAATTATGTTTTATGTTAAATCAAGTTTTTCAAATTAAGTTTCAAATCTGTTAAAAAAATTTTTTGAATGAAAAGCGGTTATTCAGTTTTTGCATTTTCATATTAACATTTAACAGTTTTATATAACAGTTTTATTATAAAAATGGTGGAGGAGCCGGAAAATTACAAAATTAAATTAAAGAAAAGTTTGGTTTATAAAAAATTAGGTTTATAAAAAACCAAAGTTAATGAAAAACGTTAAAATATTCGATTTAAAATACAATTAGAAGACTTAAATCAAGTTTCTCAAATTAAGTTTTAAATCTGTTAAAAAATTTTTTTGAATGAAAAGCGGTTATTCAGTTTTTATATTTTCATATTTATTTTCAACGTCATTCATCATTAACGTTTCGAAGTCTGTTAAAAAAGTCAATTGTTATTTTGTTTTCGTATTTTCATATTTTTATATTTATATTTAATATCATAGTTGTAATAGAAATGTGGTGGAGGAGCCGGATAAATAATAATACAGCACTGAAATTCGAATTCACCGGGAATGGTCAATGTTTGAGTATTTCACATTCAAAATTTTTTGTTAAAATAACCAATTACAATTTTATTTTCGAATTTTCGAATTTTCACATTTATACATTCAACACTATAGTTGTATTATATAAAGATGATTGAAAAACTAGATAAAAATATTCATATAAAAAATTGAAACCCAAATTCAAAGGGAATTGTAATAATTTGAATGTAAATTATTTTGGTTCCGATGTGAAAGCGGGTTCGTGGTGACTCAACTAGGGGTGATTTTGGGAAAATAATCCTAGTACTGATATTTAAGTGAATCGAATAGTGCGCATTAATATTTTACTCATTTGTACTATATAGTAATACCTATCGATTGGTATTTCTTTAATGAAATTCGACAATTTTGAACGAAATTTCGTGAAATTTCAATGAAATTCGACAATTTTAAACGAAATTTCATGAAATTTCAAATGTACTTCGACAATTTTAAGAAATTTGAGATAAAATTTCACAATTTTTCGCTAAATTAAGTTATTTTTCAATGAAATTCGACAATTTTAAACGAAATTTCGTGAAATTTCAAATGTATTTCGACAGTTTTAAGAAATTTGAGATAAAATTTCACAATTTTTAGCTAAATTAAGTTATTCTTCAATGAAATTCGACAATTTTAAACGAAATTTCGTGAAATTTCAATGAAATTCGACAATTTTAAACGAAATTTCATGAAATTTCAAACGAAATTCGACAATTTTAAGAAATTTGAGATAAAATTTCACAATTTTTAGCTAAATTAAGTTATTTTTCAATGAAATTCGACAATTTTAAACGAAATTTCGTGAAATTTCAAATGTATTTCGACAGTTTTAAGAAATTTGAGATAAAATTTCACAATTTTTAGCTAAATTAAGTTATTGTTCAATGAAATTCGACAATTTTAAACGAAATTTCGTGAAATTTCAAATGTACTTCGACAATTTTAAGAAATTTGAGATAAAATTTCACAATTTTTAGCTAAATTAAGTTATTTTTCAATGAAATTCGACAATTTTAAACGAACTTTCGTGAAATTTCAAATGTACTTCGACAATTTTAAGAAATTTGAGATAAAATTTCACAATTTTTAGCTAAATTAAGTTATTTTTCAAAATTTCTTGAAATTTTAAACAAAATTCGATGAATTTTGAAAATGTTGGTTTAAATTTCATAATTTCAAGCTAAGTTAAGTTTTATTTTAATGAAATTGGAAAAAAATTTGATGAAATTTTGTGAAATTTTAAATAAAATTTGATAACTTTAGAAAATTTTGGATGAAATTTAACGATTTTAGATAAAATTTCACAATTTTAGGATAAATAAGGTTATTTTTCAATGAAATTCGACAATTTTAGACGAAATTTCGTGAATTTTCAAACGAAATTGGACGAATTTTGAAAGTTTTGGTCTAAATTCTACAATTCCAAGCTAAATTAAGTTATTTCTTATCGATTGGTATTTTTTCAATGAAATTCGACAATTTTAAACGAAATTTCGTGAAATTTCAAACGAAATTCGACAATTTTAAGAAATTTGAAATAAAATTTCACAATTTTTCGCTAAATTAAGTTATTTTTTTAAATAAATTCGATAATTTTAAACGAAATTTCGTGAAATTTCAAATGTACTTCGACAATTTTAAGAAATTTGAGATAAAATTTCACAATTTTAAGCTAAATTAAGTTATTTTTCAATGAAATTCGACAATTTTATACGAAATTTCGTGAAATTTCAAATGTACTTCGACAATTTTAAGAAATTTGAGATAAAATTTCACAATTTTTAGCTAAATTAAGTTATTTTTCAATGAAATTCGACAATTTTAAACGAAATTTCCTGAAATTTCAAACGAAATTCGACAATTTTAAGAAATTTGAGATAAATTTTCACAATTTTTAGCTAAATTAAGTTATTTTTCAATGAAATTCGACAATTTTAAACGAAATTTCGTGTAATTTCAAATGTACTTCGACAATTTTAAAAAATTTGAGATAAAATTTTACAATTTGTAGCTAAATTAAGTTATTTTTCAATGAAATTCGACAAATGTTAAAATTTCTTGAAATTTTAAAGGAAATTCGATGAATTTTGAAAATGTTGGTTTAAATTTCATAATTTTAAGCTAAATTAAGTTTTATTTTAATGAAATTGGAAATGAACTTGATGAAATTTTGTGAAATTTTAAATAAAATAAAAACTTTAGAAAATTTTAGATGAAATTCAACGATTTTAGATAAAATTTCACAATTTTAGGATAAATAAAGTTATTTTTAATGAAATTCGACAATTTTAAACGAAATTTCGTGAAATTTCAAATGTACTTCGACAATTTTAAGAAATTTAAGATAAAATTTCACAATTTTTAGTTAAATTAAGTTATTTTTCAATGAAATTCGACAATTTTAAACGAAATTTCGTGAGATTTCAAATGTACTTCGACAGTTTTAAGAAATTTGAGATAAAATTTCACAATTTTTAGCTAAATTAAGTTATTTTTCAATGAAATTCGACAAATGTGGGCGAATTATCTTGAAATTTTAAACGAAATTCGATGAATTTTGAAAATATTGGTTTAAATTTCATAATTTCAAGCTAAATTAAGTTTTATTTTAATGAAATTGGAAAAAAATTTGATGAAATTTTGTGAAATTTTAAATAAAATAAAAACTTTAGAAAATTTTGGATGAAATTCAACGATTTTAGATAAAAGTTCACAATTTTAGGATAAATAAAGTTATTTTTTAATGAAATTCCACAATTTTAAACGAAATTTCGTGAAATTTCAAATGTACTTCGACAATTTTAAGAAATTTGTGATAAGATTTCACAATTTTTAGCTAAATTGTTATTTTTCAATGAAATTTCACAACTTTTGTCGATATCTTGTGAAATTTCAGACGAAATTCGATGACTTAAAGAAATTTTAGGTGAAATTAGTCGAAATTCAATCATTTTAGGCAATTTTATACAAAAATTAGCGAAATTTCAGAAGAAATTTAACAATTTTAAGAAATTTTAGATGAAATTTCACAATTTTAATCTAAATAAAGTTATTTTTCAATTAAATTCAACAATTTTAGACGAAATTTAGTGACATTTCAAACGAAATTGGACGAATTTTGAAAATTTTTGTCGAAATTTCACAATTTCAAGCTAAATTAAGTTATCTTTCAATGAAATTCGAAAAAATTTAGGTGAAATTAAATGAAATTCAACAATTTTAGATAATTTTACACCAAACTTCGTGAAATTTTGGAAATAAAATCGGATTTTAGAAAATTTTGGATGAAATTGCACAATTTTAAGATAACTAAGTTTTTTTAAATGAAATTCGACAATTTTAAACGAAATTTCGTGAAATTTCAAACGAGATTCGACAATTTTAAGAAATTTGAGATAAAATTTCACAATTTTTAGCTAAATTAAGTTATTTTTCAATGAAATTCGACAATTTTGGACGAAATTTCGTGAATTTTCAAATGAAATTGGACGAATTTTGAAAATTTTGATCTAAATTTCACAATTCCAAACTAAATTAAGTTATTTTTTAATGGAATTCGAAAAAATTTTGATGAAATTAAAAGAAATTCAACAATTTTGCACCAAATTTCGTGAAATTTTGGAAAAGAATCGATGATTTAAAAAAATTCTTAATGAAATATTACAATTTTAGACTAAATTAAGTCATTTTTTAACAATTTTAATATAAATTAAGTTAAATTAACTTTAATTCTTAAATAATTTTCCATTTTTTTCATCTTTTTTAATCTTTTTTAGGTTATAAAAAATTTTAGTCAACTTTACGAATTTTTTTAATTTTTTGGGTAATAATTAGAATAAAATTGACTTTTTTATTAGAAAATAGAATATTTTAACTTTCAATTAATACAAATTTCATTTCTTAATTAAATAAATAAAGTCTTCACAATTTTTTAAAGTTGGTCAACATTTTTCGGGTTGGGTAAAAATTTTCGAGGTTTAAAAAGTCGATTCAACTTTGAAAATTTTTTAAAATTTTTTGATAATAACTATGAAAAATCTGTTTTGTAAATTTGAAAATAGACATTTTAAATTACCCAAAATTAAAAAATCTCTTCTCAATTTTTATAAATAAAGTCTGTGGAACTTTTCAAAATTAGACAAAATTTTCGAGGTTAGGTTAAAATTTTCGAGGTTTAAAAAGTCGATTCAACTTTGAAAATTTTTTTAAATTTTTTGATAATAACTATGAAAAATCTATTTGGTACATTTGAAAATAGACATTTTAAATTACCCAAAATTAAAAAATCTTTTTTCAATTTTTATAAATAAAGTCTGTGGAATTTTTTAAAATTAGATAAAATTTTCGATGTTAGGTTAAAATTTTCGAGGTGTAAAAAGTCGATTCAACTTTGAAAATTTTTTTAAATTTTTTGATAATAACTATGAAAAATCTGTTTTATATATTTGAAAATAGACATTTTAATTTACCCATAATTAAAAAATCTTTTCTTAATTTTTATAACTAAACTCTGTGGAATTTTTTTAAATTAGATAAAATTTTCCGGCTTGGGCAAAAATTTTCGAGGTTTAAAAAGTTGATTCAACTTTGAAAATTTTTTAAAATTAACTATGGAAAATCTGTTTTATACATTTGAAAATAGACATTTTAAATTATCCAAAAATAAAAAATCTTTTCTCAGTTTTTATAAATAAAGTCTGTGGAATTTTTTTAAATTAGATAAAATTTTCCGGGTTGGGTAAAAATTTTCGAGGTTTAAAAAGTCCATTCAACTTTGAAAATTTTTTTAAATTTTTTGATAATAACTATGAAAAATCTGTTTTGTACATTTGAAAATAGACATTTTAAATTACCCAAAATTAAAAAATCTTTTCTCAATTTTTATAAATAAAGTCTGTGGAATTTTTTAAAATTAGATAAAATTTTCCGGGTTGGGTAAAAATTTTCGAGGTTTAAAAAGTCGATTCAACTTTGAAAATTTTTTTAAATTTTTTGATAATAACTATGAAAAATCTGTTTTGTATATTTGGAAATAGACATTTTAATTTACCCAAAATTAAAAAATCTTTTCTCAATTTTTATAAATAAAGTCTGTGGAATTTTTTTAAATTAGATAAAATTTTCCGGGTTGGGTAAAAATTTTCGAGGTTTAAAAAGTCGATTCAACTTTGAAATTTTTTTTAATTTTTTTGGTAATAACTATGAAAAATCTGTTTGGTACATTTGAAAATAGACATTTTAAATTATCCAAAATTAAAAAATCTTTTCTCAATTTTTATAAATAAAGTCTGTGGAATTTTTTAAAATTAGACAAAATTTACCGGGTTGGGTAAAAATTTTCGAGGTTTAAAAAGTCGATTCAACTTTGAAAATTTTTTTAAATTTTTTGATAATAACTATAAAAGATCTGTTTTATACATTTGAAAATAGACATTTTAATTTACCCAAAATTAAAAAATCTTTTCTCAATTTTTATAAATAAAGTCTGTGGAATTTTTTAAAATTAGATACAATTTTCCGGGTTGGGTAAAAATTTTCGAGGTTTAAAAAGTCGATTCAACTTTGAAAATTTTTTTAAATTTTTTGATAATAACTATGAAAAATCTATTTGGTACATTTGAAAATAGACATTTTAAATTACCCAAAATTAGAAAATCTTTTCTTAATTTTTATAAATAAAGTCTGTGGAATTTTTTTAAATTAGATAAAATTTTCCGGGTTGGGTAAAAATTTTCGAGGTTTAAAAAGTCGATTCAACTTTGAAAATTCTTTTAAATTTTTTGATAATAACTATGAAAAATCTGTTTTATACATTTGAAAATAGACATTTTAAATTATCCAAAATTAAAAAATCTTTTCTTAATTTTTATAAATAAAGTCTGTGGAATTTTTTAAAATTAGATAAAATTTTCCGGGTTGGGTAAAAATTTTCGAGGTTTAAAAAGTCGATTCAACTTTGAAAATTTTTTAAAATTTTTTGATAATAACTAAGAAAAATCTGTGTTGTACATTTGAAAATAGAAGTTTTAAATTACCCAAAATTAAGAAATCTGTTCTCAATTTTTATAAATAAAGTCTGTGGAATTTTTTAAAATTAGATAAAATTTTCCGGGTTGGGTAAAAATTTTCGAGGTTTAAAAAGTTGATTCAACTTTGAAAATTTTTTTAAATTTTTTGATAATAACTATGAAAAATCTGTTTTGTATATTTGAAAATAGACATTTTAAATTATCCAAAATTAAAAAATCTTTTCTTAATTTTTATAAATAAAGTCTGTGGAATTTTTTAAAATTAGACAAAATTTTCCGGGTTGGGTAAAAATTCGATTCAACTTTGAAAATTTTTTTAAATTTTTTGGAATAGAATAAAATTGACTTTTTTATTATAAAATAGAATATTTTAACTTTCAACTAGTTTGTACTATATAGTAATACCTATCGATTGGTATCACTCATTAAAGTGAAGACCTAGTTTGAGGTTTTTTTGTTAAATTTATTGGGAGTTGTAAATATTCGAATGTGAATCATCTTGGGGTGCATTTTAGACATTTGTGTTATATTTGTGTTACATTTGTGGTCTCCTTGTGAGTGAAATTTCGACTTGGGGAATAATTTTAATTAATTTTACTAATCAAAGTTTGAAAAAAATAAAAAATCGAAAAAAATGTAAGTCTTTTATAAATATTTACTAATAGCTAATGCGATTAAAGGAAAAAGGTAGGGAAATTAAACATTTAAAAATGACCGTACTAAAAATAAAAATGGTAGGAAAGAAAATGATTGTAATTATTGCATTATACATAAAGGGTGATAAGGAAATGACTACCATAGGTGGAAAATTGCTAGTCGTAGATGTGCGGTACGATAATTAAGAATTAATTTAAACCGTGAAATGTTTATGCATTCGGGCGACAATTTAGTTTGCATTTTTAATTCGGTCGGACGTATTTCGACGGATGACGTCGCGACGCCGCCGCGTTGCGCGGACGCGCGGTGTCGCCCGGGTATGAAAAATTTAAAAGTCGCCCGTTCGTTAAATATTCATTCGGTTCTGGTAGAGTGGCAAATAAATAAGTGAAACGACGTAGTTGAGTAGGAATGCAGCTTTCGGCTCGTTCAGTAATTATGAATCGTTTGAAAACGGCGCGCGCTCTCTCTCTCGAATAAAATAATTAATATCCGATCAGGAGTGGCGTTCGAAAACAATATAAATAACAATTCGGGTCTCTAGGGGCGGCAATTAGTAATTAATACCGGGCGGGCGTTTTATCGAAGCTACGCATTAAATTATGTTTGCCCGGCTTTCAACGTTGTACCCTTCTCTCGATCCAAAAATGCTAATTGATATAATTGCGATAATTATCAAATTTCATCACTTGGGACAAACAACTGGCAACCGGCCGGCTAATGTGTTTAACCTGTCAAAATCCGTTCCCGTTATCGCTAATAGTGTTTAAAAATGATCGTTTTGTTTATACGCCTTTCAATCTACCCCGATTACATATACAATTTCCATTCATCCCCCCGGCCCAAGTCCATTTTAACTTCAAAGACTTCAACTACGTTAATTGCGATGTTTTCCGTTTTTGGCGAGCGAATAAACTCCGAAAACGGTCTGTTTAAAAATGTCCGAGCCTCGGTAATTGTATGCACAAAAAGGTCGGACCCTCATTAGGGATGCAAACGAAATAATCGAATTAACCCATATGCATATGCACAGGTGCGACGGTTTACTCGCCCAGTCAATTAATTGTAAATAAATAATACCTTTCTTTTTACATCGTCACATTTTATACGCGAATTATTTACTATTCGCGATCAGCATCCCATCAAATTGTATGTAACCATCCACGCAATCAAATATTAGTTCGGAATTTGCATCGCCGATGTCATCTCCATTGCTAATTGTTCTCGAATTTAATGACTGACTTGAATTTATTTAATGTATTAAAATCTTTTAACGATTTAACTAATCTAGTTGTTATTAGATTAATCTAGTTGATATCCCCATCAACCCATCATGTTATATCCATCATATAATAGGATATTTTGAATTATATATAATAAAGTTGTAACTTCTAAATGTCTCTACGAAGTTTGTCAACCCCTGAAATGTCTCTCGATTAAATTTGCCCAACCTTGAAGTCTATTTGAAAAATCGAGGTTTTAGTTATCCTTGAATCGGGTTTCTATGAAGTTTGTCAATCTCTAAAATATCTCTCGATAAGGTTTACCAACCCTTAAAATGTCTCTCGACGAGTTTTGCCCACTCTTTAAGGCAGTTCAAAAAATCGAAAGTTTATTTATCCTTTAATCGGGTTTCTACGAAGTTTGTCAACCACTGAAATGTCTCTCGATGAAATTTGCCCACCCTTAAAGTTCCCTTGAAAAATCGAGGGTTTACTTATGAATGAATCGGAGTTTTCCGAAGTTTGCCAACCCCTGAAATATCTTTCGACGAGTTTTGCCCACCTCTGAAGTCAGTTTAAAAAATCGAGGGTTTACATATCTTTGAATCGGGTTTCTATGAAGTTTGTCAATCTCTAAAATGTCTCTCGACAAGTTTTGCCAACCTTTAAAATGTTTCTCGACGAGGTTTGCCCTCCCTTAAAGTCCGTTTGAAAAATCGAAGGTTTACTTATCCTTGAATCGAGTTTGTCAATCCCTAAAATGTCTCTCGATGAGATTTGTCCAACCCTGAAGCCCGTTTGAAAAATTGAGAGTTTACTTATCCTTGAATCGGGTTTCTACGAAGTTTGCAAACCTTTGAAATGCCTCTCGACGAGGTTTTTCCACCCCTTAAGCCCATTTGAGAAATAGAGGGTTTACTTATCCTTGAATTTGGTTTCTAGAATATTTGACAACCCTTGAAATGTCCCTCAACAAAATTTGTCAACTCCAAAAATCTTGCTCGACAAGTTTTGCCAACCTTTAAAATGTATTTCTACGAGGTTTGCCCACCCTTAAAGTCCGTTTGAAAAATCGAAGGTTTACTTATCCTTGAATCGGGTTTTTATGAAGTTTGTCAATCTCTAAAATGTCTCTCGACAAGTTTTGCCAACCTTTAAAATATATTTCGACGAGGTTTGCCCACCCTTAAAGTCCGTTTGAAAAATCGAAGGTTTACTTATCCTTGAATCGAGTTTGCCAATCCCTAAAATGTCTCTCGATGAGATTTGTCCATCCCTGAAGCCCGTTTGAAAAATTGAGAGTTTACTTATCCTTGAATCGGGTTTCTACGAAGCTTGCAAACTTTTGAAATGCCTCTCGACGAGGTTTTTCCACCCCTGAAGCCCGTTTGAGAAATAGAGAGTTTACTTATCCTTGAGTTTGATTTCTAGAAAATTTGACAACCCTTGAAATGTCCCTCAATAAAACTTGTCAACACCTAAAATCTCGCTCGACAAGTTTTGCCAACCCTTAAAATGTATTTCGACGAGGTTTGCCCACCCTTAAAGTCCGTTTGAAAAATCGAGGGTTTACTTATCCTTGAATCAATCAATCAATCCCAATCAGTCAATCCCTAAAATGTCTCTCTATGAGATTTGTTCATCCCTGAAACCCGTTTGAAAAATTGAGAGTTTACTTATCCTTGAATCGGGTTTCTACGAAGTTTGCAAACCTTTGAAATGCCTCTCGACGAGGTTTTTCCACCCCTGAAGCCCATTTGAGAAATAAAGGGTTTACTTATCCTTGAATTTGGTTTCTAGAAAGTTTGATAACCCCTGAAATGTCTCTCAACAAGGTTTGTCAACCCCTAAAATCTCCCTCGAAGAGGTTTGCCCACCCCTGAAATCCCATTTTTCCTTTTCGGAGATTGTCCACCACTGATAGTCGAATGTCGAGAATTTTAGACAATTTTACACGAAATTTGGTGAAATTTTTTGCAAAATTTTTGGCGAAATTCGACGATTTTAGGAAATTTTTGGACGAAATTTCACAATTATAAGCTAAGTTATTCTTTTTAAATGAAATTCGACAAATTTGAAATTTGAAGTAATTAAATCATTTTAGTTTTCAACAAAATCTGACAAAAATTTAAATAAAATTCGATGATTTCAGAAGAAACTGAAATTTTTTTAAATTTTTTTGGTAACAATTAAAAAAAAATGTCTTTTTTAATTGAAAATAGAATCTTTTATCTTTAATTTAAACCAAAAATCAATCCCTAATTCCAAAAAATAAAGTCTCAGTGATTTCTTAAAGTTAGTCGATTAAAAAAAAAAGTTGGGTTAAAACCATTAAAAATTCTTACCAACTTTGGGAATTTTTTAAATTTTTTTTGGTAATAATTATAAAAAAACTACCTTTTTAAATCAAAACAGAATCTTTTATCTTTTATTTAAATCAAAAATCATTCCTTAATCTTCATAAATAAAGTCTGGGTGATTTTTTAAAGTTTGGTGATTTTTTTTAAAGTTAGGTTAGTCACCTGTCAAAAAATTTTTCCAATTTTAAGAATTTTTTTAAATTTTTTGATAATAATTAGAACTAACCTGTCTCTTTTTAATTCAAAACAGAATCTTTGAAGTTTCATTTAAACCAAAAATCTTTCCTTAATCTTCATAAATAAAGTCTGGGTGATTTTTTAAAGTTGGGTGATTTTTTATGAGGTTTGTCCATCCCTGAAGCCCGTTTGAAAAATTGAGAGTTTACTTATCCTTGAATCGGGTTTCTACGAAGCTTGCAAACTTTTGAAATGCCTCTCGACGAGGTTTTTCCACCCCTGAAGCCCATTTGAGAAATAGAGGGTTTACCTATCCTTGAATTTGGTTTCTAGAAAGTTTGATAACCCCTGAAATGTCTCTCAACAAGGTTTGTCAACCCCTAAAATCTCCCTCGAAGAGGTTTGCCCACGCCTGAAATCCCATTTTTCCTTTTCGAAGGTTGTCCACCACTGATAGTCGAGTGTCAAACCACGTCTTTATCAATAAAATTTTAGCTAGTATAACGATACTTGAAAATAATGATATTTGAATATAGTGATATTTGAATATAATGATATTTGAATATAATGATATTTGAATATAACGTTATTTGAACATAATGTTATTTGAATATAACGTTATTTGAACATAATGTTATTTGAATATAACGTTATTTGAATATAACGATATTCGAATATATTAAATTGTTCAACTGTTGATTTAGAATTTCCATGAACTATGTCATTTCCTAATTCTGGAAATGATCCCTGAAATATATCCGAGGTTGTATAATTTTGGAACACCGATTATTTGATAACCGATAATGACATTTCAATATTTTAAAATGTTTACTAATTTAATTAATAAATTATCGAATTTTATTCGTAAATTATTTACAGTTTGTATAAAATTATATGTACACAACATGATTATCAAATATTAGTTTAATATTTGTACGGGCGATGTCATCTCAATTGCTAATTGTTTTGGTAATTGATGACAGTCTAAAATTTATTTAATATACCAAAGTAGTTGAATCTCTTTCCGGTTTAATCTACTTAGATTATCAGATTCAAAAACTGATAATAAAGACATTTCAAGGGTACAAAGTGTTTACCTCTAAAAGAATTTGAAAAGGTATACCTATTTATTATCAAAAACCAATCAATTTTTAAAAAACAACCAATTTTCTAAAAAGACCAAAGCATAAATTCAGCTTTTAGTTGAAACGTACACGGTTTCCTCCCACGCACCTTTGATTACCAGTACGATTGATTTTCCAGGAAGCCTTTTAAAATGGTGAAACTTCCTTTGTGAGAAGCTATTTTCATTTACACTCTAGGAAAGGAATAATTTTGTTTTTTCTTATTTCTGAACATTGTTAATTCTTAGAATTTCTAACAATTTGCAAGTGAATTATATACTATGACTCATATGAATCAATAAATGTTATATTCTCTTTGTGAATATGTTAGTATTACAACCCATGAATTATACATTTTATTAATTATAAAATTATTAATTATTATTGATAAAGACGTGGTTTGACACTCAACTATCAGGGGTGGACTATCTCCGAACAGGAGAAATGGGATTTCAGGGGTGGGCAAACCTCTTTGAGCGAGATTTTAGGTGTTGACAAATTTTGTTGAGGGACATTTCAAGGGTTGTCAAATTTTCTAGAAACCAAATTCAAGGATAAGTAAACCTTCTATTTCTCAAACAGGCTTTAGGGGTGGGAAAACCTTATCGAGAGACATTTCAAAGGATTGCAAACTTCTTAGAAACTCGATTCAAGGATAAATAAACTTTCAATTTTTCAAACGGGCTTCAGGTATGGACAAACCTCATAAAAAATCACCCAACTTTAAAAAATCACCCAGACTTTATTTATGAAGATTAAAGAAAGATTTTTGGTTTAAATGAAACTTTAAAGATTCTGTTTTGAATTAAAAAAGACAGGGTAGTTCTAATTATTATTAAAAAATTTAAAAAAAATCTTAAAATTGGATTTTTTTTTTGACAGGTGACCAACCTAACTTAAAAAAAAAAAATCACCCAACTTTAAAAAATCACCCAGACTTTATTTATGAAGATTAAGGAATGATTTTTGATTTAAATAAAAGATAAAAGATTCTGTTTTGATTTAAAAAGGTAGTTTTTTTATAATTATTACCAAAAGAAATTAAAAAAATTCCCAAAGTTGGTAAAAATTTTTAACGGTTTTAACCCAACTTTTTTTTTTAATCGACCAACTTTAAGAAATCACTGAGACTTTATTTTTTGGAATTAGGGATTGATTTTTGGTTTAAATTAAAGCTAAAAGATTCTATTTTCAATTAAAAAAGACATTTTTCTTCTAATTGTTACCAAAAAAATTAAAAAAAAATTTCAATTTCTTCTGAAATCATCGAATTTTATTCAAATTTTTGTCAGATTTGGTAGAAAACTAAAATGATTTAATTACTTCAAATTTTAAATTTGTCGAATTTCATAAAAAAAAAATAACTTAGCTTATTGTTGTGAAATTTCGTCCAAAAATTTCCTAAAATCGTCGAATTTCGCCAAAAATATCGCCAAAAATTTCACCAAATTTCGCGTAAAATTGTCTAAAATTTTCGACACTCGACTATCAGTGGTGGACAATCTCCGAAAAGAAAAAGTGGGATTTCAGGGGTGGGCAAACCTCTTCGAGCGAGATTTTAGGGGTTGACAAATTTTGTTGAGGGACATTTCAAGGGTTGTCAAATTTTCTAGAAACCAAATTCAAGGATAAGTAAACTCTCTATTTCTCATACGGGCTTTAGGGGTGGGAAAACCTTATCAAGAGACATTTCAGAGGATTGCAAACTTCGTAGAAACCTATTTCAAAGATAAGCAAACTCTCAATTTTTCAAACGGGCTTCAGGGATGGACAAATCTCATCGAGAGACATCTTAGGGATTGACAAATTCGATTCAAGGATATATCATGCTCGATATAAGTAAACCTTCGATTTTTCAAACGGACTTTAAAGGTGAGCAAACCTCGTCGAAATACATTTTAAGAGTTGGCAAAACTTGTCGAGTGAGATTTTAGGAGTTGACAAATTTTGTTGAGGGACATTTCAAGGGTTGTCAAATTTTCTAGAAACCAAATTCAAGGATAAGTAAACTCTCTATTTCTCAAACGGGCTTCAGGGGTGGGAAAACCTTGTCGAGAGGCATTTCAAAAGTTTGTAAGCTTCGTAGAAACCCTATTCAAGGATAAGTAAACTCTCAATTTTTCAAACGGGCTTCATGGATGGACAAACCTCATCGAGAGACATTTTAGGGATTGACATACTCGATTCAAGGATATGTAAACCTTTGATTTTTCAAACGGACTTTAAGGGTGAGCAAACTTCGTTGAAATACATTTTAAGGGTTGGCAAAACTTGTCGAGAGATATTCCAAGGATTTGGTAAACTTTGTAGAAACTTGATTTAAGGATATGTAAACCCTAGATTTTTTAAACTGACTTCAGAGGTGGGCAAAACTCGTCGAAAGACATTTCAGGGGTTGGCAAACTACGGAAAACTCCGATTCAAGGATAAGTAAACCCTCGATTTTTCAAAGGAACTTCAAGGGTGGGCAAACGTCGTTGAGAGACATTTCAGAGGTTGACAAACTTCGTAGAAATCCGATTAAAGGATAAATAAACCTTCGATTTTTCGAACTGACTTCAGGGGTGAGCAAAACTCGTCGAGAGACATTTTAAGAGTTGGCAAACCTCTTCGAGAGACATTTTAGAAATTGACAAACTTCGTAGAAACTTGATTCAAGGATAACTAAACCTTCGATTTTTCAAACGGACTTTAAGTGTGAGCAAACCTCGCCGAAATACATTTTAAGGGTTGGCAAAACTTGTCGAGAGATATTTCAAGGATTTGGAAAACTTCGTAGAAACCCGATTCAAGGATATGTAAACCCTCGATTTTTTAAACTAACTTCAGAGATGGGCAAAACTCGTCGAAAGACATTTCAGGGGTTGGCAAACTTCGGAAATTTCCGATTCAAGGATAAGTAAACCCTCGATTTTTCAAACGAACTTCAAGGGTGGGCAAACGTCGTCGAGAGACATTTCAGAGATTGACAAACTTCGTAGAAACCCGATTCAAGGATAACTAAACTTTCGATTTTTCGAACTGACATCAGGGGTGGGCAATACTCGTCGAGAGGCAGTTTAAGAGTTGGCAAACCTTATCGAGAGACATTTTAGAGATTGACAAACTTCGTAGGAACCCGATTCAAGGATAACTAAACCTTCGATTTTTCAAACGGACTTTAAGTGTGAGCAAACCTCGCCGAAATACATTTTAAGGGTTGGCAAAACTTGTCGAGAGGTATTTCAAGGATTTCGCAAACTTCGTAGAAACCCGATTCAAGGATATGTAAACCCTCGATTTTTTAAACTAACTTCAGAGATGGGCAAAACTCGTTGAAAGACATTTCAGGGGTTGGCAAACTTCGGAGAACTCCGATTCAAGGATAAGTAAACCCTCGATTTTTCAAACGAACTTCAAGGGTGGGCAAACGTCGTCGAGAGACATTTCAGAGATTGACAAACTTCGTAGAAACCCGATTCAAGGATAACTAAATCTTCGATTCTCGAACTGACTTCAGGGGTGGGCAAAACTCGTCGAGAGGCAGTTTAAGAGTTGGCAAACCTTTTCGAGAGACATTTTAGAGATTGACAAATTTCGTAGAAACCCGATTCAAGAATAACTAAACCCTCGATTTTTCGCACTGACTTCAGGGGTGGGTAAAACTCGTCGAGAGACATTTTAAGGGTTGGCAAACCTTTTCGAGAGACATTTTAGAGATTGACAAACTTTATAGAAACTCTATTCAAGGATAACTAAACCCTCGATTTTTCAAATAGACTTCAAGGATGGGCAAACTTCATCGAGAGACATTTCAGGGGTTGACAAACTTTACATTTAGAAGTTACAACTTTATTACATATAACTAGTAAGTAGTTGTCAATTAAAAAAAATCATATCTTAGAAACTATTTGTTGCTAAGACTTAAAATTTTATAGGAATTTAGATTAAAACTTAATCCTTATTTTTATCAAAGATGAATTTCCTTCATTTAGTTTTCCCTCAAAAGAGAGAATGTAACTTAATGTCCTTAATTGAAATTTTTTAACATTTTAAAAATTAGGCTACGTTCTAAATTTCTACGTTTCTAAAAAATCTATTGGATTTTTTTATTTGTAAAATATCTACAGGAAAGATAATTTGACTTATATCAATGAATCTTATGAAAAATTTAATGTAATATTATTTGAAAATGTTGATAAGTTGGTGAGTTTAAAAAATATATTTTTGATTAATTTTCCGGGAAGCGTTATAAAACAGCGGGACATCCTCGTGATAATCTATTTTAGTTTCCGCGAAATGAAAAACATTCTAGGGAAAATATTTGCTTCCTTCTTTTTAACTTCGTTAATTAGCTCACGTTGAATTCCCGGTACTTTTCATAACTCTGGTTTTTGATCCGTGTTTGTGCATCTCCGCGCTTCGAAAACAACAACAAAATGCGAACGAGTACACGTTTTACCTTTTATCGGGTTGTCATCTACTTATTTTGATCTAAATTACACCTACTTAATAACTAAGAAGTGTCCGTTTGAGCGATAATCGATAACGTCCACTCATCATTATTGGACACTGTCCTAATTACTGCACTGGTTGTCCACACAGTGGACATCCCTACATTATTGGGATGTGCATTCACTGCTATGACGATAATGAGAGATTAAACATGTCATTATTACTAATTTATTTACTTAGCGTATTAAAAATCGTCCTTTATATAGGATTTTAAGAAGCATATTGACTTTACACTTTACACTTGAAATTATTGGCAATATTTTATAAGGTGACTAATACTAAACTAGGTATAAACCAGCTAAAACTACGTTGTTCGGGGCGAAAGAGCTAAAGCGGAAATAAAAAATGAATGGCAGTTTTAAATTATAAAGAGAGCGGCGACGCCGGCGTCGCGTCCGCAGTGGAAGCTTTGTGCTAATAAATTAACAATTTCGTCGACGCTATTTTTGCCTGGGGAATTTGTCAAAGACAACGGTGTTTCGATCGCGAAGTGGCCGGCCACGTAGATGGCGCCCGGGGTTTAAAATTACCGCCCTTTCGTTTAACGCCCCTACGATCTATCGGGTTATGCAATCGGTTTGCTTTGATAAGAAAACCACTTTAGCAAGGCGGTATTGCTTGCCGGAGGGAGGAATATAAAAGCGGAAAAAAAGAGAGGAATAAAGCAATTAAAAGCCTTAATTAATTAGATTGAATAAATCAAGGAGAGAAAGCCTCTATCGGGCATAATTTGTTTCTAAGCGCGGTTTTATTCTCGCGTCGGTCGATTTTGACGGTTTTATAATTCTTCATTACGCGCTCTCGCCCGCGCTGTCCGAATATTTATTTATTTAGGGTTGCGTAAACAATATTTCCCCCTGCAATGGGCATCGCCTACGCCGAACTAATTGTGATTAATATATGGCCGTGATTTATTGCGAACGTTGACGTTGAATTACACACGCCGAATTACTGGCGCCGATGGAAAAATGGAAAAGGGGTCCGATCGGTTTTTTAAAACCCCCCCCAATCGTCGCCTATTTAAAAGCCAATTTATATTGTACGTTTACATATTTTTCTATTTATTTTTATCCATAAATTTAATCGAGTACTTTGTATGTACTCAGTTATTATTTGGACACATACACTCCAACCGACTATTGACTCATCAATATTACGTATTTTTTTTTTAGAATTACTTTGAAACTTAAAATAATTCAAATTTTCACCTATGTATTTATTTTGTAAAGTTTCATCATTTTTACTCTATATAAAAAATAATTTGCCAAATGAAACAACTCAGGAAATCATGTTAATGTCATATTTACCTGAAATTTTCATTTCAGATAAACCTATTTTTCGATTTTGCATTATTAGTTACTAATTGATGAACTGACGTTGAAATTGATGCTGACGTTAATGTCAGGATTTAAAATGCGGTTTACCAAAATTAGAGAGGTAGTGTTTTTTTAAGCTTGTATTTTTTTGGTGAAAAAAGTTCTGTTTATGGGATGATTTGTTAACTTTTTGACAAATTTCAACAGAAAAAAATCTGTTGTTTTTAAGAAAAAATTAATTTAGGTTTTCGATGTTAATTTTTTTCATAGTTATAACGTCTTGGATAAGAAAAAAAAGAATTATCTATATATATATATATATATATATATATATAGTGAACGCTCTATATAAGCAACTCATTTGAACCAATTTTAGTAAAAAAGTTTCTTATTGGGAAAAGTTGCTTATAGGGAAAAAAGGAGTATAAAAATGCTTATCGCCTGGAAAATATTTTTACTTATTTCTTTTACTAACTAAAATGTGTGAAATAACTTTAGTTTTATTGGGCAAGCTTTTATAGATGAGACTAGTTTCCTCGCAATTATATATTTGTTCAGGCAAAAAGCCATTTTCAGCAATATAATTTTTAAATACACTTTTAAAAGAATTAGCTAGCTTCACATTGCAAGACATACTCTCTTCACAAAGAGACAAAACCCGAATACCGTGACGTTTTTTTAAATTTCGTTAACCATCCATCACCTGCTACAACTGTTTCAGGTTCATTATTTAATCTATTTACTGCGAGTGCTTTCAATTTTATAATTTTATTTGGAAGTAAATCGTTTAATTGTCGCCACTCCAAGAATCAAGAAAACACAGTATCGTCGATTTCATTATATTTTATTGTCTTCATTCGCTTAATCTTACTCTAATATACAGTGAAATTCCCCTTCGCGGACACCCCTCTTGGACGGACAGTTTCTCATGGAACCATTCGGCTCTCATATAATTACTTCGCATTTCTCTTAAACGGTTACCCCTCTTGAATGGACACTTTTGGTGGGCCCCGTTGGTGTTTGCATAAGGGAGATTTCACTGTACATACGTTTTGGATGCATATTCTTGTAAATTTTCTTTAATTTCTTTTACTCTACTTATTGTAGATTTAGCAACTTCATATTCGTTAGAAGTGTCTTTTGTTTTCTTATTATTTTCAAGGTCCTTTAAAATGGATAGTTTATCTTTTAATGAAATTGAACATCTTCTTTTCTTCTGATTCATATTTTATGAACACAAACTAACATAATTCAAGTAACTATTCTATTTAACAGAAATTCACTTCAATACTGGCAGCATAAAACTCAAACATATTCTAATAACAGAATTTTTTACAAATTGTGATTATGTTGTTGTGAACAGCTGATTTTACTTCTAAATTTTCCTAAACTTAAGTTAAATATTTAACTTAAAAAAAAAATTAAGTTGCTTGTACAGAACCGTTGAACTAAAAAAAGTTGCTTGTATAGAGGTTGCTTATAAAGAACGTAAGATCCCAGATTCTCTGGCTCAAAATAGGTCGATTTAAGTTAGCTTATATCGCAAAGTTATATGCAAAGTTGCTTCGTTCCATTGCCAGAGGGCTTTAAAAATTATATTTTCCGTGCGTTTTTCTTAAATTATTCGAAAAATCTTCATTCGATTTTATTCAGTTTTTGACCACGTCTCTATATCAGCTGGGCACAGCTTTCTGTGGATCAAATTCGAATTCCGCAACATACAGAATGTTTAGAAACACTCTTACCGCAAGTTATTCATCAAAATCTTCTTAACCACCCTGTATAATTTTTTAGCAATTCTTTTTCTGAATAGCTACATTCATTTAGAAACTATTTTCTCTGTTACAAAATTTGAGTTGGGCAAACGGTTTAGGCACAAAAGAAGATTTTCTAAATGTCGGTAAATTAAGGTAACATTAACAAAATTCAAAGTACAAATTTCTTCACGGGATATGAAGATCTTTCAAAAAAACTACATGTTATAGGTTTGGAAGTAGTTTATTGCTTAAAATTTTCAAATTTTCGCCAGCATTTGTGAACATTATCAGGGTTTAACCATTTTACTCCGTATAATGCAGATTCTACTGTAGAATCGAAGGAAATAAAGAGGAAATCATGCTCCTGTAAACTGGTCAGCAAGATCAGTAAACCTAGTACCTTCTGATTTTGTTTATTGGCTATCATAAAAGCAAAAAGGCAACGAAAAGAGCAAACAGTAACAATTTTGCACACTGTATTATTTTTGCCCTGTTGATGGTCACAAATCCTGGCAACATTTTGAGTAAAAACTACTTCCAACTTTCTAAAATGTGATTTTCTTGAAAGAGCTACATATCCTGTTAAGAGATTACTATTTTGAACTGTGTTAATGTTACCTTAACTTACAGATTTGAACGGGAGTTAGAAAATGTTTTTTTATGGCTAAACCGTTTGTCCAACTGAAATTTTATAAGACAGAAAATAATGTCTAAATGAATGTAGCTATTCAGAAAAAGAACTGATAGAAAATTATGTTTAGAAATTCAAATTTGTTCCACAGCAAGCTGTAGTCAGATTATATAAAGACATAGTCAAAAAATGAATAAAATCTAATACAAATTTTTCGAGTAATTTTAGAAAAACATGAAAAATATTATTTTTAAAGCCTTCTAGCGGCGAAACGAAGCAACTTTGGATATAAATAAGTTAACTTAAATCGACCTATTTTGAGCCAAGGAATCTGTAGTCTTACGTTATACACGCATTTCGGAGATACCCTGTATATAGATATTTTTTTCTATTAGAGAATAATTTAAATGATATGCGAGAAATAAGAGAGCGGTTGGGTATATATTTTTCCGTGAAAATTCCTGCGGCCGACATCTCCTAGTACGAATCGAGCAGAAGTTGGGCCCCTAATTCTTTCACACTTCGCTTGGCCTTTTTAATAAAACCGACGGTCGACGGCCGACGCCGCGGGCGAGCGTTGAGCGTCGGGGGCTTCGATTATTTAAAAGGAAAAGTAATTCATTACGCTACCGAAATACGGCGCAGGATTAATCGGGCCATTACGGGGCGACGTCATTTTTGATCGGGCTCGTGTACATGACAAATTCCGGGCAATTAGAAACGGTTAGAATTGCAAAAGCGCGCCGGGGCCCCGGATACGCGATATTAAGTAATTAATGTCCTTGAGAAATGGGTCCTCGGACGTTACACAAATGATCACGCCGCCAGTCCACCCTATCTCGACGCGGTCGGTTAATTAGGGCGGAAAAATGCGGGAAGAAATATCGAAGGGAAGGACGAAGGATGGAGGACGGAGTACGAAGGACGAAGGACGAAAGACGAAAGACGAAGAAAGGAAGGAAGGGTTGGTTTTGACGGGGAACGATGTCGGCGGTATCGAGGCGATTAAAACCGTTTGAAAACTAGTTATCGCGAAATATTTGCGGTGCATAAACATTGCACTCGCAACGATCGGGGCGCCAATTTTGCCAAATGGACGGCGTTTAGCGTTTTCGTAGAATTCGCCGATTAACCGGTTGAATATTTAATGCTCGAGCTCCGCTCGCGTTATTTTTTCCCCGCGATAATCGTGGGTATCGCCAGTTGTCCAATTCGGATTTGTTTTTGTTTGGTTTTCGGAAAAAACCGCCGGGCCAATAAGAGGGGCCAATTGATTTGGCGCTCGAACAAAAACCCGACCGCTCGAATTATGAACGTTTTTGTACTCTCGGTTCATTTTGCGAACGAAATTGTTTAATTTTTAATTTAAATTCTAATAATCTTATAAAAATTCAATAGGCAATTTAATCTTGATATAATGCTGATAGAAATAGGCAAATGGAACGGCAAATGGCAAATGGTAAATGGCAAACGACAAACGACAAACGGCCGGTCGGGTTGTTCGATATCGAGGGAGGACCTTAGGCCGTAACCTGAAATTTTTAGCAGCCTTAGGTCGTTTCGAATGCACGTCACATTTCCTGTCTCAGACAGTTGTGTCTTTGATCTACACGGTGCCGTGCCGGGCCCTCGCGCGGATATTTGGTCGAACAGGTTGTTTACGCCCCCAATCCGCCTTTTGTAGCAGTCGCCCAGCCCGTTCGAACTTGTCCGAACACGTACGGCGCAGTCATCTTTAATAATTCCGACCGCGCGCGATTTATCCCCTATTTTTAAACGAGCCGGACAAATAAACGCCTAAATTGAATACCCACTCCCGATATCCTTCCGCCGGATTACTATTCCGCGCGAAATTTTTAGAGTTTCTCTCGTCGCCCCGAATTCACTGCACTTTGTACTAAACTTTACACCGCGCTACATTTTACCACAAAGTTTTTACCTCGCGACAGTCACGACTCACGACATTTCCCTCAGGATGTAATAGTCGTAATAATAACACTGGTTTTTCTTTAACTTTTACATTTATTAAAACTTACTTATTAAAATCTAAAATCAACAACACTATTTTTATCCATTTATCAAATTCAATTCTATCCAAATCTATTCTATCCAAATTCTATCTAAATTCATTAAAATAACTTCAAAAAAGAAAAAATCGAAACAATAATTTATTCCACTAACAAAAAAAAGATTCAATCAGTTATAAGATTTTATGTTATATTAAAATAGACATTTTAATCTATTATTTTTCTAAAAAAATTTTCCCCAATCTTTAAAAACCAATTTTTGACGATTTTTTAAACTTTGAAGTTATTTTTAAGGTTAGGTAAAAATGTAGACTTTTAGAAAAAAAATTTTTCTGGAAAATCTTATAAAATAATTTCAAACTTTTTATGTTATATTAAAATAGACATTTTAATCTATTATTTTTCTAAAAAAATTTCTCCCCAATTTTTAAAAATCAATTTTTGACGATTTTTTAAACTTTGAAGTTATTTTTAAAGATAGATGAAAATGTAGACTTTTAGAAAAAAAAATTTTTTTTGAAAAATCTTATAAAATAATT
The DNA here is from genome assembly GCA_036711955.1 of Digitonthophagus gazella. Lineage (NCBI taxonomy): Eukaryota > Metazoa > Arthropoda > Insecta > Coleoptera > Scarabaeidae > Digitonthophagus > Digitonthophagus gazella. The sequence continues at coordinate 21,398,508 of JASCIT010000010.1, forward strand.
TCAAACTTTTTATGTCATATTAAAATAGACATTTTAATCTATCATTCTTTTAAAAAATTTTTCCCCAATCTTTAAAAACCAATTTTTGACGATTTTTTAAACTTTGAAGTTATTTTTAAAGTTAGATGAAAATGTAGACTTTCAGAAAAAAAATTTTTTCTGGAAAGTCTTATAAAATAATTTCAAACTTTTTATGTTATATTAAAATAGACATTTCAAACTATTATTTTTCTAAAAAATTTTTCCCCAATTTTTAAAAATCAATTTTTGACGATTTTTTAAACTTTGAAGTTATTTTTAAGGTTAGATAAAAATGTAGACTTTTAGAAAAAAAAAATTTTTCTGGAAAATCTTATAAAATAATTTCAAACTTTTTATGTTATATTAAAATAGACATTTTAATCTATCATTCTTCTAAAAAATTTTTCCCCAATCTTTAAAAACCAATCTTTAAAAACCAATTTTTGACGATTTTTTAAACTTTGAAGTTATTTTTAAGGTTAGGTAAAAATGTAGACTTTTAGAAAAAAATTTTTTTCTGAAAAATCTTACAAAATAATTTCAAACTTTTTATGTTATATTGAAATAGACATTTTAAACTATTATTTTTCTAAAAAATTTTTTCTCAATTTTTAAAAACCAATTTTTGATGATTTTTTAAACTTTGAAGTTATTTTTAAGGTTAGGTAAATATGTAGGCTTAGAAAAAAAATTTTTTCTGGAAAATCTTATAAAATAATTTCAAACTTTTTGTGTTATATTAAAATAGGCATTTTAAACTATTATTTTTCTAAAAAAGTTTTTCTTAATTTTTAAAAACCAATTTTTGATGATTTTTTAAACTTTGTAGTTATTTTTAAGGTTAGATGAAATACTGATGTAAATTTCGATTTTCTCATTTTATCGCGTTTGAACCTATAAGATTGGTTGTACTCCAAGTAAAGTTCTCTAAATTCTTTTTTTAAGTTTAAGTGAGTTTGTGCTTAGTTTAGTAAATGTGAAGTTTATATCAAGATGTAGGGGTCGTCGGATTGCTATATTGCGGACGTAAGCAGGTAAAATGAGTAAAATTTAATAACTATTTATAGGAAATAAAGTTTCCTTTTTACATTTATTTTCGAGGTAGGTGTCGAGGAAATAACATCTGCTGGGTGAGTGCATTTCGTTTTATTGATTTAGAGCTTTCGGGAAATTTTACGGAAGTAATAGTGATTTTTAAATTGATCATTTTTAAATCGATCATTTTTAAATCCATCATTTTTAAATTGATCATTTTTAAATCAATCATATTGGATCGCATTTAAATGCTCAGTACTTTTATACCTTATTGCTCAGCAAAAAATACTAAACGCTCAGTATTTAATTTTAAACATGTTAAGTATAAAAACAAGAAATGCTCAGTAAAATATTTGAAATGTTAAACATATAAAGAATAGTATGAAATTCAATAACTCCCAGTAAAGAATTACGATTGCTTAACGGGTATCAAGTAGATCAGTAAATGTGAGGTGCTCCTTTAACTGGTTGGCAACACTGACATCGGAGATCACCATTTACAGTGCTCACCGTGTGTTCATCTAACCTCAAAATTGTTCATCAAAATTTTAGATTAAAAATGAATGAAATACCTCATTACGAGAGTGATGAAAGAGAAAGTGAACACGAAGAAACTTTTTTGTTCAGGCAAAAATTATCGATGACTTTGGGAATTTTTTTAATTTTTTTGGGAACAACTACAAGTAATTTGATTTTTTTAACATAAAATAGATACTTTAACCTATTTCTATTCAAAAAATCTTTTCAAAATTTTCATAAATAAACTCAATGAGATTTTTCAAATTTGTTCAAATTTTGTTGAATTTGGGAAAAAATCATCGATGACTTTGGGAATTTTCTTAAATTTTTTGGGAACAGTTACAGTAAGTTTGGTTTGTATTGCATAAAATAGATACTTGAATGTATTTCTATATAAAAAATCTTTTCAAAATTTTCATAAATAAACTCAATGAGATTTTTCAAATTTATTCAAGTTATATTGAATTCGGAAATCATCGATGACTTTGGGATTTTTTTTATTTTTTCTGAGAACAGTTGCAATGAATTTGATTTATTTAGCATAAAATAGATGCTTTAATGTATTTCTATTTAAAAAATCTTTTCAAAATTTTCATAAATAAACTCAGCACGATTTTTTAAATTTGTTCAAGTTATGTTTAGTTTGGGCAAAAATCGTCGATGACTTTAGTTTTTTTAGGAACAGCTATAATTAATTTGATTTGTTTTATATAAAATGGATGTTTTAATATATTCCTATTTCAAAAATCTTTTAAAAATTTTCATAAATAAACTTTGAGGGATTTTTCAAAATTCTTCAATTTATACTAAATTCGAAAATTATCGATAACTGGGATTTTTTTTATTTCTTTTGGAAACAGATACAGTAAATTTGATTTGTTTAACATAAAATAGATACTTTAATGTATTCCTATTCCAAAAATCTTTTCAAAATTTTCATAAATAAGCTCAGTGCGATTTTTTAAAAATTTTCAGGTTATATTGAATTTGGCTAAAAATCATTGATGACTTTGGGAATTTTTTTATTTTTTTCGGAAAAAGCTACAGTAAATTTGATTTGTTTAACATAAAATAGATATGTTAATGTATTTCTATTTAAAAAAATTTTCCAAAATTTTCTTAAATAAGCTCAATGAGATTTTTCAAATTTTTTCAAATTTTTTTAGGTTCGAAAATCGTCGATAACTTTGGGAATTTTTTAAATTTTTTTGGAAACAGCTACGATAGATTTGATTTGTTTAACATAAAATAGATTTGTTAATGTATTTTTATTTAAAAAAGCTTTTTCAAAATTTTCTTAAATAAGCTCAATGAGATTTTTCAAATTTTTTCAAATTTTTTTAGGTTCGAAAATCGTGGATAACTTTGGGAATTTTTTTAATTTTTTTGGAAACAGCTACAGTAAATTTGATTTGTTTAACATAAAATAGATATGTTAATGTATTTCTATTTAAAAAAATTTTCCAAAATTTTCTTAAATAAGCTCAATGAGATTTTTCAAATTTTTTCAAATTTTTTTAGGTTCGAAAATCGTCGATAACTTTGGGAATTTTTTAAATTTTTTTGGAAACAGCTACGATAAATTTGATTTGTTTAGCATAAAATAGATGGATTAATGTATTTCTATTTAAGTTTTTTTTTTAATTTCCAGAAATAGCCTCAGTGCGATTTTTTAAATTTGTTAAAGTTTTGTTGAGTTTTGAAATGAGCATATTATTTTTTTTTAAGTAGTTTCAATTTTTTACTGATTATTTGGTATAATTACCGAACAGTTAAGATTTGTACTGAACATTTACGATTTTTACTGAGCGTTTAGTATATTGACTTTGCATTTAACATTTTTAATGGTCATTTAGTTTCCGTACTGAATATTTATATTAATACTGAGCGGCTAGTTTTTTACTGAGCAATTAAATAATATACCGTGTATGCCTACTTTACTTTTACTTTACATTCAAGTGTAATACTGGGTAGGGTAAACTGCCCGAATGTCGGCCCCCGTAAAAATGCTTCCTAAAGTCGGCCTTTCTATAGAAATCCATATGGAAAAACTGGAAGGCCGACTTTAGGCGCATGGCCGAAATTTGGTGAGTTTATCCTATTTAATTTATACCCAATCATATTTATTGACTTATTTCATTTTCTTAAATAAAATTTTATTTAATGTGAGAGTAATGTATTTTTTTAATTTTTTTTAGTACTTTCGTTTTGAAAGTATAAAACGTATAAAATGTACTTTTAACAAACAAGTTCATTTGTGATATGATTTTCAAAGTAGCTTTTATATCACGGTACATTTTACCAGAAAGATGTATCATTTTTCCTCATCTTAAATTCTTATGAATGCTATTACGACGTTCTCGATTTGATAATAATTGGAAAATTATTTCTATTGTGGTTTATGTAAGTGGTATTTGAATCGGTTTTAAAAAGATGAACGCGTTCGTTAGTATGTGTATAGAAATTTTTATAGAAACCTTTTACATTCGCGTCGTCGTCCCGGGGGTTCTTTATATATAATATATTTTTTCCAGGCGACATTTCGTTTTATTAACAAGGTTAGCAATTTCGACGGACAGTGAAACTTTTCTTTCCGCCTGGGTTCTTTGTTTTTTTTTTTCTCCTCGCCGGACTGGTTTCTATCTCCCTAGATTTTTCTAAACAAGACGTATCGCCGCGCACGGCCGGGCCAAACATTTCCGACTGGATTATCTTAAAACTGATCTGCCAACCTCGTGAACGGGGATAAAGGAAGAGGGTAACGGGGGGAGGCGGAGCGATATTTAAACGCGCCGCGACGTCCGCGTCGTCGGAGTCTAGCGAGGAAATTAAACACCGGGAAATTTCCGGCGCGCGGCCAGAAATGAAGGGAGGGTTTCTTGGCTTCTTAATGCTATATATAATAGATTGAGGGGTAACGTAAGGATTGCGACAAATCCGGGAATCCGGGGAATGACGGGATCGGGATCGGGTCTTATTTTTCTAGGGCATGATTCAAGTTTAAAAAGGGAACGAGTCGGGCTAAAGCACTTGCACGTGGAGCATGCACCTTTAATGCCCAATCTATTTCTCCTTTAAATCGTTAGTGTCCTTTCCTACATTTTCCTTTGTTACCGTTCGTATTTATCGGCGGCTTTTGTCCCTACGCCTGGAACGCCGTGACTTATTTTTCTCGGCGACGTCCCTTTTGTTCCCCTAATTTCTCTATTAATCACTTTGATCGTTTGTGTAAACCGATGCGACATAATTTCCGGGAACGTATTCTTAATAAATTAGATTAACCGGGATAGCAATTTGTTCCGCCTCCTTATACAGCAATATCCTTTAAGGGCCATCCTTTGAGGCCCTATTAACCTCCACCTGTGTGTTATTTAATTTTGCAAGATTTCCAAATAGGATACTTTGCACCTAATTGCTTTCATGAAGAGTTTACGAAGCGGCGAGGGATAATTAACATCTTTACGCTGCTAATGGGACAATACACTCTCGGGGCGGCGACGGTATCACGAAAGTAAATCACGAAATCACGAAATTCGGAATTATTTAACCAACCTTATCTAAATTTTTTTTTTATCCAAAACGCGTAAAGCTTCGAACGGAAAAAGCTCTACCTACCCCGTTCCCGCGCGAACGACCGATAGTATATCGATCCCAACCCCGTTAGGGCCCTCGTATGCTAACACAATAGGGCTACATTACGCCGCACTACTTACAAGAACAATTGCATCGAATGTCTCGCGGTTATATGATAGAGTTAGCAATGCCCGCATTTTAAACCGTAACTTCCTTCTATCGAACTTGTCGCGGTTCCGACCGGCACTCAGGTTTCCACCGTAAATCGATATATTCAAATATTACACGGGAACGATAAGGATCGCATTCGCACAAAACTATACGATGCGCACGCGTCTGTTGGCACACCTTATTTACCCACAACGGGGAACCAAAACACCAAAGTACCGAAATCCATCCAGTTTGTTTTCGGGTCGACGTCGAAACTAATTAATAAATTAATTTCCCCGTTGACAAATCGAAAATTAAAGTGTACAAAATGCGATAACGTTCGCATTTCGGTAATTGCATTATCGAAAGGGAACGGTACAATTGAGGAGCTTGCGTGCAAAAGTGGATATATCCATTTTGTAAAATTTGCAAAAGTGGATATATCCATTTTGTAAAATTTTTCAGGAGACACAGAAAACGTATAAAATTTCCGCTTTTGCTCGCATACGTCAACTTCAAATACAATTTAGACATGCTTTTTTGAAGTTTTACCTACAAAAACTTGTAAAAATGATTAGAATGGATGAAAATCATATAGTTAGCATGTATAACTCAATTTCATCAAAATATGGATTTATCCGGTTTTGCAAGCAAGCTCCTCAATTAGGGAAGGACAAATAAATAAGTGTTCCGTACGTAACCGAGCTCTAACTTGGTTCTAATTATTTATATTCGCCCTCATAACGAGGTGATTGCCGAAAGCCGACCGTTTGCGCGTTTTAATTTAGTTCAATTTATGTTTGAAACGCGTTACTATTTGTTTTACGTACTATTTGTGAGAATCGTACGCGGACGGAACAAAGTACACAATAATTCAGTTTTGCACGGCGAAACAATGCACACACGTCGTCGTAACAACAGGTTTACTCAGTTATGTCTACCGCCAAATATAATATTCCGTACTTGAGATCGTTTACGTTATTATTACGTAACTGCATAACAGGGTAGTTCAACTCAGCGGGAAAAAGTGAAATCAAAAAAAAGTACCTATGCCGACACACTGCTGGCGCTGATGTGCTAATTTTGAAAGGTTACAGAAATTTATAGAAGATGTTTCCATGACAGTTTGATTTGTTCAAATAAATCTACGTCATTTCCTGCTTACCGTTACTATTTACTTGATTATTAAAAAAAAAATTAACACAAATGCCAAAAAATGTAGAATAAAATCTAATATTTTTCCAATTAATCCTGTAATCGGTAAGGTAACTAACTTAAAAATTTTGAATCTCGACATTACAACGTTTGTTAAAGTTGATGAAGTCTAAAGAAATTAACTATGAACCAATTCAGTCCTGCTCACAATCAGCTGAAACCCCCCAATCTTCTCAAATCCAGTACTCCGCTAAGCTTTTTCATTCTGCATTATGTAAGTATTTATTGGTTACTTTTCTTAACAAAAAATTTATAAAGATTACGTTTTGACTAGTTTGTTCAGTTCAGAAACCATCAATTGACGACTTATTCTAACAATAAAATTCTGTTGACTATGGATAAGTAAAAACAACAAATTTTGCCAAATATGCACTCTTCCAAGAACAAAGGACTGCCAAAAAGTTGGTAAATTACAAAACTTTTCAAAGAAATAATTGAGAAGGCAAAAACCAAGAGGCTATTAATTACCTGATTGGGCAAAGACATCTACCGAAAATATACCAAGCATCCGCCCTATCTTATTAAAGGAATAAGGAATAACTTTACCAAAAATTATTATCCACACTTGTATTAATTACGTAAATGAAAATTAAAAAATATTTTAATATAAAGAAATAATTGGGAATTATTAACGCAAATAAATTAAATAATTGAATAATTAAAGAAATGTCATTACCATTAATGCGTTATCCGAGAAAAAATGTTATTACTGCACTGGGATCCGAACCCAGATCTCCTGCTTTCCGGGCAGATGCTCTTACCAATTGAGCTATGCAGCTGGACAAGTCTTCTCACATTTCTGGATACGTAATGTCACATGTACATTCGCACAATGGTAATAATGGTAAGAGCATCTGCCCGGAAAGCAGGAGATCTGGGTTCGGATTCCAGTGCAGTAATGACATTTTTTCTCGGATAACGCATTAATGGTAATGACCTTTCTTTAATTATTCAATTATTTAATTTATTTGCTTTAATAATTCCCAATTATTTCTTTATATTAATATTTGTGTATTACCCACTTTTCGGGATAATTCTTGACGTTGGTAAGTAATTGTGCGCATGTACATGTGACATTACGTATCCAGAAATGTGAGAAAACTTGTCCAGCTACATAGCTCAATGGGCCTGTCCACCATTTTTCAATTTTTATTGCATTGGATAGAGCAGAAAAAAAAGTTTCTCCGTATTTTTGCGTTTTTTTCATAGCTTATCCCATCGTTCAGAGAAAAATCATAAAGTCGGCCAATTTAGAAGAGCGTTTAAACAAGGTACTGTGTGACGTCAGAGCGTTCGATCCCCTCTACCAAAAAACACATTCAAATAGTCTGAAGTTGTACGGCAAAACGGTTTGTTTACGGGCGGAAATCACCAGATGCTAATAATAATATGTGTTTTATGGCTAGGTTATTTTTTGCGTATTTACATGTTATTTACTTCCTTATATGAACTTTTGAGGTATATATATCAAATAATACACATATTAACAACAAAGAAAAATAATTTGTCCACCGACTTCTTAACAATAACTACTAGGTTATTAGAAAGAGATAGGTACAACGAGTTCCCATAATAGAAAAGGATGGATATATATCTTTGCGTCGATTTTTCTTTTGCTTACTCATAAGTACTGTATTAAATCTGTGGCAATTTAAACAACACCAACTTCACAGGGAATTTCAGCATGGCCGACGGATTCAGCCAATGAGCGATCAATTAACGCTTCGACGTCATCAACAGGTCACGTTATGAATTACATTTCAAAAATATAGGTTTTAAGATCGTTATTTGACGTAATACCGTAAAAATAAATTCTAAAACCTTGAGATATAAGAGCATCTGCCCGGAAAGCAGGAGATCTGGGTTCGGATCCCAGTGCAGTAATGACATTTTTTCTCGGATAACGCATTAATGGTAATGACCTTTCTTTAATTATTCAATTATTTAAAAAATATTTTAACGTATTTTAAAACCGTTTTTTGGCATTACTATTTTCCGTACAATAATAAGTGTGCTATAGTCACTTATTGTGGTAGAGGTGAAATAAAGTATAAATTAAAGAGAAAAAATAATTTTATTTCGAATTTCGCGGGTTCAGAAGTGGTTTTGGGTATTTCGGCAGGGGGCGCTTTCGAAAAAATCATATCAGCGCCATCAGTGTGTCGGCATATGAACGCGCAAGCCGATTTCACTGATCTAGTGAGAGTTGACCTTCTATGTATATTATTTTTTCTATGGTGCATAACAACGAAGCGCGGTTGTATAAAAATTAGTTAGTTAATTCCGAAGGATTAACCCTTATTTCGCAAAATCTATTTTACGGCGCGTTTACTCAATTACGTCCACCACCGAAATATAATATTGCATGTTTGAGATTAGAGATTAGAAAATGAGATAATGTGATAATTTCGACGGATTAACTTTCGTTTCGCGAAATCTATTAAGTCTTGTAATCGCGTCGTAAGAGGAAAAGAGCGAGTAAAATTTACAAAAGACTATCGCCGTAATTAACAAGGATATTGTAGTGAAATTTGATTAGAGGGAGGAGATTAAAGTTTACAGTACGTGCCCACCTTATTAATTTTTGAAATTTTAGTTGGGGGGAAATGAATTTAGGGGGGGAATTTTGAAATGAAAGGAGGAAAATGAAAGGAGGGAAATGAAAATCGTAAAACGTCAATATTAACATTGGGTCGTGTGTTCGGACCGTTCCGTTCGCGTTAAAAGTGACTAATTGGTTCGCAAGATCTCCGCATACAATACGAAGCGTACCGCGGCACCGTTTCTAATTAACTCCGCGCAGTTCCGATCGTAGCGCAGGTAGGTAGCGGATGTTCTAATTACATTTTTCGACCCGCGTCCGGATTTATTGTTCGCCGGACGCGTAATTAATTAAGGAAGCTGACAATCTGTTTAGCCGACTCGCAGTTTGCCGACGCTCAGTCCGTTCCCGTCTAAAAGCACTTCGCTGCCGGGAGTACTAAATTAATAACATGTTTATAACATTAAGGTCCATTGAAGCCGTTACCGGCCCTAACGCGGTCCGTTAAACGCCCTGCTTACACGTTTAGGATTGCAATTGGAAGGCGGAAGCCGCTATCGGCGTGGGGGATGCGCAGTCCGCAACGTTAGGAAACGCGCATGAATGATTTCAATCGCGCGGCATTACGCCGTATTACCTAGAGATTGTTGCATTAACCGCTCTGCCTTAGCTCGAGCGAGCAAACTTCCAATATCCCCAATTTACCTACGTTGATTAATAACGCGAGAGTGGTAATTATGGAATTGTAAGTCCGTTTGAAGCCGCCGAGGCCGTTCTAACCCGCTCTAACCCGCCGTATGGCGCGGCTGATACGTATGTACGAGAGGGTCCTTCGGGATGGCGAAAGAGGTGTACCTAAAGCTTAGCAGGGATGAAATCCGGGGTGCAAACGCGCCAGCGCACAGCTTTTCCCGCCATCCGTTGATTTATGCTCAGACGTTCGCGGCGCGGCATTCTTTTTCGCACAAAGGAGCGGGGCGATTCCGCGTCGGTTCCGTTCCTCGCTAATCCGAGGGGAATTTCGGCGAAAACGAAATTTTCATTAAGAACCGGTTAACGCGAATCGTTATTTTTAATAGTCGCGCGCGGAACGGCGGGAGGCGGCGTTATTAGCGCGTTAATATTTTAGGCGAGCGGGATAAATATATCCCCCCGAAGGCGGCGTTCGCGGGGCCTATTTAGCAACAATATCCGGGAATTTATACTAACTGTAAATTTTTATTACGGCGCCGTCGGAAGAGAACGACCCCTCGCGGAGTTTTAATCCGGAAAACGTTAGAATTCGAGCGCTAACGAACTCGTCAAGTGTAATTCTGAATTTTCATTCGCCCGCGCCTACGTCGAACTTCGATGAGCTTAACACGTACTTTACAATATGTCCGAGGGAACTTAGGGCCGAGATTAGGAACTTCGATATTTAGGATCCATATTATCTACGGGCGCCTCAAGTTTCGAACTCGGCTATTTATTAAAAATTCTCTCCGCCATCACCTGAACTAATCGGTCGGCCGTTATCCTTATATTAACTCATTTTTACCCTCCTTCAATAAGTACCCACCTTATTTTATTTATTCCCCTTATTTTACCCTCAAAACTTGTATAATGAGATAAATTCCTTTGTTCACGTTAAGTCGAAAGTCCTTGTATGATTGTTCTAAACTCCTTGTAGAAGATTAATTGAAGACGTTGTGTGTAGGGTATTAACACTACAATTTGCATTGTTTCACCCTTTGAATCATTTGAATAACATTACAAATTTATATCGAATCTATAACTAATACTAATTTAATAATCTATATTGGTTTATCAAAAACTAGTTTAATTTTTAGTATTTTTCTAAAAAAAATTTATTGTTTTTGGTTGAATTGATCAACATTTTGGTAACTTTGGTGGAAGCTTTACGAATTTAGTAAGTTTTTGGTGGAATTAAAAAAAAAATTGGTAAATTTTTGCTGGAATTTTTACAAATTTTGTAAGTTTTTTGGTGGAATTTTTAAAATATTCAATATTTTTGGTAGAATTATTAAAAATTTTAGTAACTTTGGTGGAATTTTTATGAATTTACTAAGTTTTGAATTTACTAAGTTTTTGATGGAATTTTCAAGGTTTTGGTTAATTTTTAATGAAATTGTTTCTAATTTGATTGTTTTTTGGTGGAATTTTGAAAGAATTTGGACATTTTGGTGGAATTCTTAAAGAAATTTGGTAAGTTTTTGGTAAAATTGTTAAAAATGTTGACAATTTCGGTGTAATTTTTAGGATTTTCGTAAGTTTTTGGTGGAATAAAAAAAAAAATCAGTAAGTTTTGGGTGTAGTTGTTAAATATTTTAATAGCTTTACTAAGCTATTAACTAAATTTTTTAAATTTTCCACCAAAGCTACAAACATGTTGAATAATTTCACCAAAAACTTACTGATTTTTAAAAAATACCACCAAAAACTTACCAAATTCATAAAAATTCTACTAAAATTACCAATATTTTTAACAATTCCACCAAAAATGATTAAAGTTAATAAAAATTCCACCAAAAATTAATAAAATTGGAAAAATTTCACTAAGAACTTACTAAATTCGTAAAAATTCCATAAAGAAACATTAAATTTTTTAAAAATTCCATCAAAAATGAACAAAATTCGCAACAATTCCACCAGCGTTATCAAAATTTTTGATAATTCCACCAAAAATATACTGAATTTTTTAAAAATTCCACCAAAAATTAATACAATTTGCAAAAATTCCACCAAAAGCTTACTAAATTCATAAGAATTTTACCAAAAACACTGATTTTTTTTATTCCACCAGAAATGAATAAAATTCGCAAAAATTCCACCAATGTTATCAAAATTTTTGATAATTCCACCAAAAACATACTGAATTTTTTAAAAATCAGTAAGTTTTTGGTGAAATTATTCAACATTTTTGTAGCTTTGGTGGAAAATTGAAAAAATTTAGTACGTTTTTGGTGAAATTGTTAAAAATGTTGGTAACTTTGAATTTTTACGAATATAGTAAGTTTTTCGTGGAATTTTTACCATTGTTATTGATTTTGGGTGGAATTTTTAAAAAATCCACTAAGTTTTTAGTAGAATTGTCTTCAAATTTAATAATTTTTGGTGAAATTATATTCAATTTAACTAACTTTTGTGGAATTTTTATTATTACTTTTTTATTTTTGTGAAATTTTTAAGAATCTAATCAATTCTTGACGAAATTAATCTTAATTTTAGTATATTTTTTAAAAATTTTGTATTTAGTGGAATGGTTAAAAATTTTGATAGCTTTGGTGGAATTTTTACAAATTTTGTTCATTTTTGATGGAATTAAAAAAAAAAATTAGTGTTTTTTTATGGAATTTTTACGAATTTAGTAAGTTCTTGGTGAAATTTTTCCAATTTTATTAATTTTTGGAGGAATCTTTATAAAATTCAGTATGTTTTTGATGGAATTGTTAAAAAAGTTGATAACTTTGGTGGAATTTTTATTAACTTTAATCATTTTTGGTGGAATTGTTAAAAATATTGGTAATTTTAGTAGAATTTTTATGAATTTGGTAAGTTTTTGTTGGTATTTTTTAAAAATCAGTAAGTTTTTGGTGAAATTATTCAACATTTTTGTAGCTTTGGTGGAAAATTGAAAAAATTTAGTACGTTTTTGGTGAAATTGTTAAAAATGTTGGTAACTTTGAATTTTTACGAATATAGTAAGTTTTCCGTGGAATTTTTACCAATTTTATTCATTTTGGGTGGAATTTTTAAAAAATCCACTAAGTTTTTAGTAGAATTATCTTCAAATTTAATAATTTTTGGTGAAATTATATACAATTTAACTAACTTTTGTGGAATTTTTATTATTACTTTTTTATTTTTGTAGAATTTTTAAGAATTTATTTAATTCTTGACGAAATTAATCTTAATTTTAGTATATTTTTTAAAAATTTTGTTTTTGGTGGAATGGTTAAAAATTTTGATAGCTTTGGTGGAATTTTTACAAATTTTATAAGTTTTTGATGGAATTTTTTAAAAATTCACTGTTTTTTTAAAGAATTTTTACGAATTTAGTAAGTTTTTAGTGAAATTTTTCCAATTTTATTAATTTTTGGAGGAATTCTTATAAAATTCAGTATGTTTTTGATGGAATTGTTAAAGAAGTTGATAACTTTGGTGGAATTTTTATTCACTTTAATCATTTTTGGTGGAATTGTTAAAAATATTGGTAATTTTAGTAGAATTTTTATGAATTTGGTTAGTTTTTGGTGGTATTTTTAAAAAATCTAAGTTTTTGGTGGAATTATTAAAAATTTTAGTAACTTTGAATTTTTACAAACTTACTTAAATTTTTGGTGGTATTTTCAAGAATTTAATTAGTTTTTAATGAAATTTATTCGAATTTTTGCTCTGCATAAATTAAATATTTGACGATTATTAATAAACCGATCGTTTTGACATTTCATGTGGCATTAGCGTGGTTGGAGTAATAAATAACGTTTATGAAAATTGAACCAAGTGTTTTATCGGCCCAAATCGAAAATGACGGAAAACGGGGGTTTCGTTTAGGGGTTAAATCGGCCGTTTCGGGTCCAAAGGAGCCCCGATTCGCATATAACGTTGCGTTATAAAGCCGTTCAGAAGGTTAGCCGGAAGCAGAGTCGCGGAGCCGGTGGCTTTTTGGACAAAAAGTGCGTTAAAAAATTAACGAAAATGACAGGCGGGCGATCGAGAATTTTAGTTTCAATTAGGGCTAGGGGTTGTTCGATTTTCAGGGCCGTTTTTCCGAAATCGGGACCCCCAAACGATTTTGGGGGGCACCTCCGACGATTCGGGGAGGTCAAGATAATGGTCGGCAAAATGACGTAAAACTATTGAATCGTCCGGAAAGCGATTTCCAAAAAAACTATTAAAAAAAAAAGCTAGAAAAAGAGGCGCTGCTTGCTTACTACTTTAATATATTACTAGCAGCCCCGTTCTTAGAGGACGCCTCCGTCGACGAAAGGAGCGCGAGTCTGCGCGAGACTCGTCCGAGATTTTAGGTTAACTTTAATTCGTACTTTACGCGATCGGGCTCCGCGTGCGGGCCCTCTGGGCCCGTCCGACGGCTTCGCCGTCTTCCGAACTTTTTTTTCGCGCCCCCCGAAATCGTCGGCGCGACCATTTTAACGTATTTTAAACGATTTTTTCCGAGAAGTGCATTAGTTACCTCCGTTTCGAACGGTTTTATAGGGGGCGCGACGATCTTTTGGCTTTAATATATTAGTAAGTTGATAATAATTCGATAAAAAGCCATCTTTAGAGGTTAAATATTTATTAAATTATTGCATTTATTAAAATTTTAAAATCAGAGTTTTATAAAATATTCACCTGATTTAATCGGGTCGGTTGTTATCTTTATATTAACTAATTTTTACCCTCGTTCAGTGACTCCCCGCTGATTCCCCCAGGTTTTACCCTCGAAACTTGTATAACGGGATAAATTCGTATTGTTCAGGTCGAGTCGAAAGTCCTTGTAGGTTTGTTTCAAACTCCTTGTATAAGATTAATTTAAGACGTCGTGCGTAGGGCATTAATGGTATAATTTACATTGTTTCTCCAGACGAAGAACATTATAAATTCTATCATTCGGCTTTACGCTAATTCGCTTATTTTAGTCGTTCGGGTCATGAATCTTCCGCTTTACAATTCATGTCCGCCAGGTGCGGCCCGTTGCTTAGGCGCACATTAAATTTGCATTTTTAAAGCCAAAGTGCGCTCCGCCCGCGGTTATGTTTAATTTCGTACCCAGCTCATCGCCCTTTTAATCCTCGTTTCTCCTCGTTTCCCGTTTGTCCGAACGTGTCAATCGATTCCTTAGGAGGAAAACGGTCGCTTTGGAATCCTTTTGCCTGCTTTGTATTGCGGAACGTCCTGACGTCCCACCACCTTGTGCGGTTGTTGGAATTTTTAATCAGACTGTCATATGTATATACAGTTCAAACCGCTTGAATAACGTAGATCGGTTAAAATAGGTTTTGGTCGCCCGGACAAAGCGATTGAAGTAATATAAAACGGTTTTTAATTTAACGTTCGGTATTTACAAGGAGACCACAAGATGTTGTATTCACCGATTTTGATGAAAGTAGTATCACTCGATAGGTATTGGTATACAATGCAAATTTGTAAAGTATTAGGGCGCAATGTTCAGGAATTCGCGAGTAAATTGCAATTTTAGCTCGCGATTTAAGGCCACACCACTTTACGTCATCAGTTAGCCACTCCCTCTACGACCGCCTCTGGGTCTTTTTTTAATTAAATTAAATGAAAAATTTAAGTAAAAACGTGTGAATTATTTGAAATTTTTAAAAAAATTATTTTAAAGAAAAAGTGTGTTGAATTATTTGTTTTCAAAACATATAACAATAAAATATTAGAAGAAATAAAGTGAAATATTAAAAATTTTGATTATATTAAAAATAAAAAGTAGTTACGTCATGAGGTTCAAACCATTTTGTTCCGCAAGTGGAAGCCGATTTGTGATGAGTCACCAAGAGGAGGGGACGGGAGGAGTACAACCATTGTCATATAAGCGGTGTGGCCTTGAATTGCGATCTAAAATTGCAATTTACTCGCGAATCCCTGAACATTGCGTCCTAATATTTTACAAATTTGTGTTGTGTACCAATACCTATCGATTGATACTACTTTAATCAAAATCGGTGAATACAACATCTTGTGGTCTCCTTGTTAGTAAAAAATCTGTTCTTTGAAATTATAAGACGATTGAAAAATTTAACACTTGAATTATGCGGAAAAGCTCGTAATAAAACGGGCGCAATCGATATTCTCCTTTGTCGATAGGAGGTTGATTGAAGAGGTTAAGACAATGGGTCGGTGAAAAAAGAAGGTAACAAACAAAAAATCGATTTCCTTTCGGCCGCAGAGACGAGAGGCTTTTATGCAAAAGAAATATATTTCCGAAGGACATCTTCGGAACGTGAAGGTATCGGGCGTCTTCAATCGGGTCTTTTAATTATCCTCGCCGCGACTTCACCTTTTTCCACCCCGCTCCGGGAGCAGGAATGCCGGTGGCATCTCCATAATTAAAACGATATTTTACACTCCGCGAATTTACTGGTAAGGCGGCCGTTTTAAGAAATGCACTCCATAAATTATGAAAATTGCCCGAGACTACGTACACAAAACACGTTCAGTACACACAATGTGCCGGACGGCGACACTCTGTCTATATTTCACTTTTTCCCCAGAGTTATTCTTCGGACGGCCCTTTTTCAGCCGTAATTACAACCTACGATTTGGGGCCGCGTTTCAAACCGAGCTCGGAATAATTTTACGCGTCATAAGCCGAAGACCGTAGGTAAATGAATTTGTAAACTTGTTTAACTATTCGCACGATCCGTAGTTAAATTTCGCAAATCCGTAATTGCAGTAACTGGAAAACTTCCAGTCAATAGTTACTCTTGAAGTTTTCCCTTGATTTTATAACTATCGAAGTTCGCCCGCTCGTCGGGCAGGGTTCGTTGATTCGAATTGATACTTTCCCGATCAAATCCGAAGTCGGGTGGAGCGTCGCGGCGCGTATGTCCTTTGAAGATCTCCCCCCGTACCGGCGCCTCCGCCATTCCCGTCATCCCCGTCCTCCCGACTCCCGCCGTCGACAAAATGTAGCGTAATTAATTTCGACCCGGCCCCTCAAAACCCTGCGGCTCTCAAAAGTACCCCCGCGAACCGAAGGGAACCGAAGGGAACCAACGGGGCCTCTTTTATCATATATCATAAAGTACTTTCGAAATTCGTTAAACTTGTACAAGGAGATAAATCTCTGCTGTTTAAGGCCTCCTGAATACTTTAACTTCATTTAACTTGCTCAAAAGTATGTACAGGAAAGTTTCCTTGCTTTCGTTTCTTTTCCTTTCGTTTCCGGGCGGCTCCCTCTCGCGATTCGCGCACCCCTCTACAAATCGGACCCGACGAAATTAAATCTTTCTCAATAAGGTTTCCATTTTAATCATTCCGGCAAATATTGTTTATTATAATTAAGCCAGGGAGCAAAGCTCGGCGAGGTAGACGTCCAATAAGGTAAGGCGAATCAAACGGACATCAGAATAGGCTATGTTTTCAAACTGAACTAATTAGGCGAGGACAAAGGGCAGACCTGGAGATCTCTGGGCGACCGCCTAGAGGTATTCGGGCTTCTGCTTGGCTTTACATAATTATATACAAAGGCCCACCACGCCCATCACAGGACAAGTTTACTGACAGCTTCTAAACTTAGAGAAAATCTTATATATCTAATCAAAAGAGAAAATCTTATATATCTAATCAAAAAAGAAAATCTAATATTAAAATAAGAATCGCATTTAAATGCTCAGTATTCTTATACCTTATTGCTCAGCAAAAAATACTAAACGCTCAGTATTTAATTTTAAACATATTAAGTACAAAAACAAAAAATGCTCAGTAAAATATTTGAAATGTTAAACATATAAAGCATAGTATAAAATTCAATAACTCCCAGTAAAGAATTACGATTGCTTAATGGGAATTAAGTAGATCAGTAAATGTGAGGCGCTACTTTAACTGGTTGGCAACACTGACATCGGAGATCACCGTTTACAATACTCGCCGTGTGTTCTAACCTCAAAATTGTTCATCAAAATTTTGGATTAAAAATGAATTAAATACCTAATTACGAGAGTAATGAAAGAGAAAGTGAATACGAAAAAACTGTTTTTTTTTTTTTCAGGCAAAAATTGACTTTGGGAATTTTTTAAATTTTTTTGGAAACAACTACAATTAATTTGATTTTTTTAACATAAAATAGATACTTTAACCTATTGCTATTCAAAAAATCTTTTCAAAATTTTCGTAAATAAACTCAACGAGATTTTTCAAATTTGTTCAAATTTTGTTGAATTTGGGAAAAAATCATCGATGGCTTTGGGAATTTTTTAAATTTTTTGGGAACAACTACAATTAATTTGATTTTTTTAACATAAAATAGATACTTTAACCTATTTCTATTCAAAAAATCTTTTCAAAATTTTCATAAAAAAACTCAATGAGATTTTTCAAATTTGTTCAAATTTTGTTGAATTTGGGAAAAAATCATCGATGACTTTGGGAATTTTTTTAAATTTTTTGGGAACAGTTACAGTAAGTTTGGTTTGTATTGCATAAAATAGATACTTTAATGTATTTCTGTATAAAAAATCTTTTCAAAATTTTCATAAATAAACTCAATGAGATTTTTCAAATTTGTTCAAGTTATATTGAATTCGGAAATCATCGATGACTTTGGGATTTTTTTTATTTTTTCTGAGAACAGTTATAATGAATTTGATTTATTTAGTATAAAACAGATGTTTTAATGTATTTATATTTAAAAAATCTTTTCAAAATTTTCATAAATAAACTCAGCACGATTTTTTAAATTTGTTCAAGTTATGTTTAGTTTGGGCAAAAATCGTCGTTGACTTTGGTTTTTTTAGGAACAGCTATAATTAATTTGATTTGTTTTATATAAAATAGATGTTTTAATATATTCCTATTTCAAAAATCTTTTAAAAATTTTCATAAATAAACTTTGAGCGATTTTTCAAAATTCTTCAATTTATACTAAATTCGAAAATTATCGATAACTGGGATTTTTTTTTATTTTTTTTGAAAACAGATACAGTAAATTTGATTTGTTTAACATAAAATAGATACTTTAATGTATTCCTGTTCCAAAAATCTTTTAAAAATTTTCATAAATAAGCTCAGTGCGATTTTTTAAAAATTTTCAGGTTATATTGAATTTGGAAAAAAATCTTTGATGGCTGGGATTTTTTTTTATTTTCTTCGGAAATAGCTACAGTAAATTTGATTTGTTTAACATAAAATAGATATGTTAGTGTATTTCTATTTAAAAAAGCTTTTTCAAAATTTTCTTAAATAAGCTCAGTACGATTTTTCAAATTTGTTCAAATTTTTTTAGGTTCGGGCAAAAATCGTCGATGACTTTGGGAATTTTTTAAATTTTTTTGGGAACAGTTACAGTAAATTTGGTTTGTATTGCATAAAAGAGATACTTTGATGTATTTCTATATAAAAAATCTTTTCAAAATTTTCATAAATAAACTCAATGAGATTTTTCAAATTTGTTCAAATTTTGTTGAATTTGGGAAAAAATCATCGATGACTTTGAGAATTTTTTTAAATTTTTTGGGAACAGTTACAGTAAGTTTGGTTTGTATTGCATAAAATAGATACTTTAATGTATTTCTGTATAAAAAATCTTTTCAAAATTTTCATAAATAAACTCAATGAGATTTTTCAAATTTGTTCAAGTTATATTGAATTCGGAAATCATCGATGACTTTGGGATTTTTTTTATTTTTTCTGAGAACAGTTACAATGAATTTGATTTATTTAGCATAAAATAGATGCTTTAATGTATTTATATTTAAAAAATCTTTTCAAAATTTTCATAAATAAACTCAGCACGATTTTTTAAATTTGTTCAAGTTATGTTTAGTTTGGGCAAAAATCGTCGATGACTTTGGTTTTTTTAGGAACAGCTATAATTAATTTGATTTGTTTTATATAAAATAGATGTTTTAATATATTCCTATTTCAAAAATCTTTTAAAAATTTTCATAAATAAACTTTGAGCGATTTTTCAAAATTCTTCAATTTATACTAAATTCGAAAATTATTGATAACTGGGATTTTTCTTTATTTCTTTTTGAAACAACTACAGTAAATTTGATTTGTTTAACATAAAATAGATACATTAATGTATTCCTATTCCAAAAATCTTTTAAAAATTTTCATAAATAAGCTCAGTGCGATTTTTTAAAAATTTTCAGGTTATATTGAATTTGGCCAAAAATCATTTATGACTTTGGGATTTTTTTTATTTTTTTTCGGAAAAGCTACAGTAAATTTGATTTGTTTAACATAAAATAGATATGTTAATGTATTTCTATTTAAAAAAATTTTCCAAAATTTTCTTAAATAGGCTCAATGAGATTTTTCAAAATTTTTCAAGTTTTTTTAGGTTCGAAAATCGTCGATAACTTTGGGAATTTTTTAAATTTTTTTGGAAACAGCTACGATAAATTTTATTTGTTTAGCATAAAATAGATGGATTAATGTATTTCTATTTAAATTTTTTTTTTAATTTCCAGAAATAGCCTCAGTGCGATTTTTTAAATTTGTTCGAGTTTTGTTGAGTTTTGAAATGAGCATATTTTTTTAAAAGTAGTTTCAATTTTTTACTGATTATGTGGTATAATTACCGAACAGTTAAGATTTGTACTGAATATTTACGATTTTTATTGAGCGTTTAGTATATTGACTCTGCATTTAACATTTTTAATGGTCATTTAGTTTCCGTACTGAATATTTATATTAATACTGAGCGGCTAGTTTTTTACTACAATATACCGTGTATGCCTACTTTACTTTTACTTTACATTCAAGTGTAATACTGGGTATTTAATTTATACCTTTGAAATAATATTTTATACTAATAAGAGTACTCATTAAATGAGTAAACTTATTGCTAGAAAAAGAAAAATTATAGGTCTCCGCGGTAGATTAAGAGTTTAGAAAGGTTTTTGGAGAAAATTAAACGGTTGAAGAACGGAAGGGGGATTTAAATTGCAGCCCAGCACGTGCATGTTTCCGTGTCGTAATAAAGCCTAAAGAACACACGATAATTCGTCTGCTGACCACGCGACGTGAAATATCCGGGCAAACTTCAACGCGGGAATAAAGCAAGCAAATATATCGCGGCGAAACAACATTGTACAATTTCCTTTCGGGCGGCGCCGTCGGCCGCGGCAACGTCGGGACCGGGATTGCGCAGTTTTATTTGCTAATCTCCGCACGATAAATACCAGTCAATAAACAAAGGGAAAGCTCGCGTTCCGGAGATAACTCGGCCCGTTTTGACGCGCTTAACGTCCCGTTATCAAGAACCTGTATCGCCCAACAACCTTACGCCCGCGCGAAACGTATTGTCCCATTTATCATAGAACCCGTGTTGAGAAAAAGGAGCGATGCCGACGCCGACGCCCGCCGTCGGTTGCGAACCGCCGCCGATGCCGTTGCCGCCGCGGCGCTATCTCATCGCGGATTGATACAAAATATAAATGATACGGCGGCATCAGTTTTGCATCCTCCGTCGCCTCTGATTTATTATCTTCCGCTTCCTACGCCATTCATTCGCGTCCCTTTTATTTTCGAGTGTAAGGAATCGAATCAATTTTACCGTATTGCTACGTCAGTTGATTCCGAACCATCCGTTTCTTTGACTCGTATTGTTATAACGGTCATCTTTCAACCTAAGTATATGTGTACTATGTTCAATATTATAAAAATTTTATTTTATAGAGAAATATTTTATTTTTGACAGCTAAAATGTTTTAAAGAAAAAGTAATTTTTTTAAAACTAAATGTTTTTTTAAAGTGATGTTAACAACTATATTGGAAGGTTGTTACGGAAACATATGGAAAAGAATAAAGGGTTGAAAAATGAATAATTCAAAAATTCAAGAGGGTGATTTTATTTTTAACTCGATTTCATATACATTCAATAGATACAAGATAAAATATATCTGGTTTTGTGTTGATAATATTTTAAAAACATATGGAGAAAAATAAAAGAATATAAATCGGAAAATGAATAATATAAAAAATTTAAAGGATACATTTAGTAGATACAGTGAAAGCTCTAATAAGCGGACACTGACGGTGTCAACATTGTTGTCCGGTTATTGGAGATGTCCCCTCATAAGAAAGAGCTATTAAAATGGAAAATATTGCACTATTTCTGACAATTTTTGATTTTTTAACATTATTAAAACATAAACAACTTTTTATCTTAAAATATTTTTATGTAAAACAAAATATTCTACCTTGTACATTGACTATTTAAACTTAAACTATTTATTTTTTTCTTGAATAAAATCTAAAATAATTGACGAAGTGAAACTTTTCTTTGTGATAGGAAACTATTCTATATGTGTTTTTATATTTTTTACATGTTGGAAACCAGTAAAATCATTCTTCATAAACGATTTAAGTCTGGAAACTACATCCAATACTGCTTTATAAGATCTGATTGGATTGCAGTCCTCCTCCGCACCACCTCCTTCCGAATCCTTTTCACTTTCAATGTCTTCTATTTCTTCTGTTTCTTCCGAAAATTCCAAATCTTCTGCTTTGGCATCTTCGTCCACATTTAAATATTCTTCCACTACCTTTACACTTTCTACTGCCAGTTTTTTACTACATTTAAATAAATTAGCTAGTCTTGCGAGTGGTAAATCATCTTTAGCATCGTAGTCACTGTCAGTTGAATTATCTTGATCCATATGAAATCCAGCCTTATTAACCCTTTATAGGATACTGGTCGATATTCCAACCAGGCAACAAAATAAGTGTTGTGAAAGCGTTAGCAGTCTAATATTCGACCAGTTGATCCTTAGTATAGAGTAGGAACGCACACTAGTCACGAATCCAACCAGTTTGCAAATATAAGCCAGGTGGGGGAGAACTGGTTGAATTATCAACCAGTGTCCGCTCCTACGAGTTGTGCTGTACGCGTGATTTGTGAGTTATTCCGATAAAAGTGTGTGTTTTTCGATTCTTATGTGAAGAAATAAAGCGAAAATAGGCGAGTACGTACAATAATATGCCCCAATCATGATGTAATAGTTAAAATTCCCGTTTATAGTTGTGCCGGGATAATATTTATTGTAACAGCCGACATAACCACATATTCATAATGACATAACGTACATAACCAACTTTGTTATATTTTCATTGATCTGCATTTCAAAACATTACTTATAAGTTTATAACATTATTTCCAGAGGACAATGAGTTACAGAAAAAGAGTGAATTTGAAAGAATTTAGCAAATTGACCTCAACAGAGCAGTTTGTATGGCTAAATGAAATCACCGATGACCAGGCAGCCGATTCTGATCTTGGAGGAGACTCTGATGCTGATGATATTCCAGATCGATCTTCACAATCTACACCATCCAGTATCACCACTGGCATTACACAGAATAGAACCTTATCTCAAATAGATGCCGATGATGATTTGGCTTTCGACAATGATGATTCTATTCGAGATCCTGACTTTGACACTCGTCAGCCTATGAGTCGAGAATTTGTAACGCAAGGTGATTCTACATCGGATGAAGACGAACCAATGGCTACTGTTGCCAGCAAGTCAATGCCAATACAAAAACCTCAACTCCAAAATAATGGCCTTCCCTGAACGAAAGCACCTTATTTACCACACATTTTCCAGGCTACTAGTTTTCAAGAATTTCCCGGTCCTAGAGTTTCTACAAGCGAGTCGCCGATTGCAGTATTCTCCAGTATATTGAGTGACGACTTTCTAAACATAATTGTAACCGACTCCAACCGGTATGCGCAACAAAATAATACTGCGCTGGAGCTGACTTCAAAAGAGTTGAAGGCATTTTTTGGCATACTTATTGTAATGGGTTTAAACTCTCTTCCTAGCCTAAGATTATATTGGTCATCTGACCAAAATTTTCATCATTCAAGAATAGCAGATATTATGCCTCTGAAGAGATCTTACATTTTATATAAACATGGGGCTACTACCAGTCAACCTAAATTCAAAGCAAAATCACATCTAATATTTAGAAGTATACTGGCAAATCGACTAATTGGACAGTTTTCAACAAAAAGATCACGGGGATCATGGTTAGTTGTTGGCAAAAACAAAATGAGAAAAGTCGATGGAAGATCGATGACTGTGGAAAATACTCTAAGAATGAATAATGTTGGCGAACACTTACCAACTAACACGACTTCTCGGAGCTGTGTATTGTGTAGCACCGAGAAGAAGCCGAAACGTTCAAATGTAGCATGCACAAAATGTGAAGTGGCATTATGCATCCCCTGTTTTGCTCCATTTCACAATAAGTAATCAAATAAAAAATTCTAAAAGTAGTTTTCAAATTTTATGTTGTCTTATGTTAAGAAATTCTCGCTTGATTTTCTTTATTAGAAAACGGTTGATATTTCGACCGGTATTCAAATACCTGCAGTCAAGTTTTTTCATAAATTGATCGACATCTTCGTCATTCACATTAGCTGCTTCCCCGGAGATACATTTAAATGTAATGTTGTTTCTCAATTAGTATTAGAGATTTTTGTCCATTATTGAGGAAAAAATGGTGTCCGCGTCCGCTTATTGGAGCGTCCGCTTAAGGGAGAGCAGTTTGTATGAAAAGACATATCTTTGAGGTTCGTGCCCAGG
Organism: Digitonthophagus gazella; assembly: GCA_036711955.1. Classification (NCBI taxonomy): domain Eukaryota; kingdom Metazoa; phylum Arthropoda; class Insecta; order Coleoptera; family Scarabaeidae; genus Digitonthophagus; species Digitonthophagus gazella. Next base: position 21,422,850 of record JASCIT010000010.1, read on the forward strand.
TTTTTGTCCGGTTACGAGAGATGTCCGCTTATTAGAGCGTCCGCGTACTAGAGCTTTCACTGTATTGAGTAACATAAGTGAAATATGTGAGTTCTTTAAAGTTACTTAAAAAGTAATGATTGTATTGGGAAGTTTTAGAAAACTATGTGGAAAAGAAAGATTGGAGAATGAATAATATAAAAGTTGTAGAGAGCTATGTTTGAAGTTAATGTTTTAAAAAGTAATGACGGTTTCGAAAGATTTTTGTATTGTAGAAACATATGGAAAAGAATAAAAGATTGGAAAATCTGGCCCTTATGTTTCTTGTTTGAACAGAAACAGTGGTAGGAAAAGGAAATAGGTGAAGTGTTGGCGAAAGGGGAATACTTTTGCGTTGGCGAGACAGTCGCCGTCCTCGTTTTTAAATAAAAATAAGATTTTTCATATTAAATAAAGGAATTCAAGCCGGGCTTTCGGCGAGTTTCGGAATTTCATGAATACGAACTTTTCGCGTATATCCGCACAGTTTTACACGTCCGGGGTCGGCACGAGCGGGACCGAAATTAAGTTTCGTCTAACGTCAAGGGGCGTGTTCCGATATTAAATTTAAGTGGGCGGACGGGAGCTTATCACTCGGTCTCGGCCACGGCCGCGGCCAGGATGAGACGACATCGTTCCGATTGAAAAATTAGTGGGATTTCGGAGATTAAAGGCCTTTGTTGTCCCCGTTTTGTTATTAAAATTTCTCGGGGCTACGGCCGTCCTTTCCCGACATTACGAGTATAATTAACCCATTTTACGACTTCAGATTAGTTATTTCCACTCCGGGAGATTCGTTTTTCTTTTTATTTTCGCGACAATTACCGTCCCCTCCCGAATTCCCCCGTGACACGGCAAGGAACAAACGATACGGCCGTAAATCAAACCGAGTCCCGCGGCGCGCGTAACGTACCTGTGGATTAAATGAACAGTCACTTCAAAGCGTTTCGGTATTATTTGAAATCGTAGAAGAGCGGTATTGGCGATACCCCGGAAGGAAGTGGGAACGAACGGGCGAGCGAGCGCTATTGGGAACAAAATACGTACTAAATTGCAACCGATATGCAGGCAAGAAATTATCAAAGAAACTTCTGGATAATTGAATAGAGTGTTATCGCGGAGCACAATTAGCCCGAATGAATATTTATGATGATAGATTTCGCGGGGCGAAACGGGGTGTAACGGGGTGTAACGGGCTCCACCTACCGAGTTCTAATAAAAATGAATAGTCGGCGAATAGGTATCGAAGGCGGCCGCGTAAATCATGCGGTCCGGGCATAATTCGCTACTCTTCTTTTTGCGGGCCGCGGCGCCTCTGTATCTGCGCGTAATATTTATACGAGGGCCGGAGTTGAACAACAGCCAGTGGCTCCCCCGGTTCACGGTATCTAACCAAATTTATTGGGTCCGTACACTTGGGCTAAATGGCTGTTTCGAAAGTTCCGCGGGCACGGAACCCTTAAATTGTGTATATAAGCCTAATTAACTTTTTCCCCGCGCGACGTAACAATCCGTTCCCGGACTTTTTTTACGCCCCGCCACCGACGTCGACCGACGTCACGCCGCCGTCTCTTCTCCCCCGCCCGTCTTAAAATTAGATTTATTTTTAGTTCCCGACAGACTTATGATCTTCTCTACTCGGCAACTTTACCTAAAGTTACCTTTTTCCTTCCATCATCTTCCGCCACGTGCTCCCTCTACTTCTGCATAATGAATTTCCATGCCAACACATTAAACGACCGCTCATGTTATACATACACATAAATTTATAAAATAATCTTTTTACACACTCCATATCGACCTATCCAACGAAAACTGTCGTAAGTCAAAAATGGTGATTTTTAAAAATTTGAAAAGAAAACAGAATTAATTGCTATTCTTCTATGGTGAATCCTTTCGGAATCCTCTATAACAGTGGTTCTCAAACTATGGTACGCGTACCACTGATGGTACGCGAGAAGTTCTCAAGTGGTACGCAAGCCAACGTTAAATTATTTATGGAGTACATTTTTTTTCCCTCAAATAAAAACTATAATGTCCTAACAACATTTAATACCGAAATTAAGGAAGATTACTTATTTTGTACGACATTATCAACCCATACTACCGCAGACGAAATATTTAAGAATTTGAATGAATTTTTTGAAGAAAAGAGCCTCGATTGGAAGAAATGGATTTTTGTTCTGATGGTGCACGAACTATGACTGGAAAGTAAGGAGGTGTTGTTAGTAAAGTTAAAGGAGTTACAGAAAATTGTATTTTTATCCATTGTGCAATTCACAGAGAAGCTCTCGTTGTAAAGCGGATTCCTGATGAATTTAAAAATGTTCTTCAAGAAGCAGTTAAAATAGTAAATTATATAAAATCACGTGCACTGAACTCTCGGTTATTTTCAAAACTGTGTTCAGAACTGAGCATTGACCATATTCAATTATTACTACATACAGAGGTCAGATAGCTTTCACGGAGAAAAATGTTAAATAGGTTATTTGAATTAAATTCTGAAGTGCAAATGTTTTTTATGGAAACAAATTTTGAACTGCGTGATCGATTGAACGATGAGAGGTGGCTATTAACACTGTTGTATTTATCGGATATTTTCAGTCGCCTTAATATATTAAACTTAAGTTTGCAAGGAAAAGCAATAAATCGATTTTGTGTAAATGATAAAATTCAGGCATTTGTCAAGAAATGCGAAATGATAATCAATAATATATCCAAGGTAAACTTGCAATCATTTCCTAATTTAGAAAATTTTGTGATTGAACACAACGTAAGCATAGGAGAAAATTTTATTGATAATATAAAACGCCATTGTCAAATGCTAATTGATTCTTTTGAACACTATTTTAAAGAAAATCATTCTCATTTCCTTTAGATTCGAAACCCATTTGTTCAAAATGAATCTTCGTTAAACAACTTATCTATAAATGAAAAGGAATCTTTATTAGAATTATCTTGTGATGGTGACTTGAAAATGGTATTTACCCAATTGAATTGGTTAAAAATTAAAAATGAATATCCATCGTTTAGCAAAAAAGCGTTAGCATACCTAATTCCATTTACAACTATCTACCTCTGTGAAACTGGATTTTCTGCAATGTTGATCGTAAAAAATAAATTTCGAAATAAATTATTAAACTTGGACCCAAATTTACGGTTAAAATTGTCTACATTTGAGCCTAACAGTTCTACACTTGTTTCAAGTATGCAGCATCATCCATCGCATTGACTTTACGTTTACGCATTATTATTACGTAAATATATCAGTGTTATTTTCTACTTCTTATACAGGGTGAGTCTGGATAAGCGCCCCCCTCTGTAACTTCAAAATCGTTAGAGATTTTACAAAAATTGTTATAGAACTCCAACAGGGTGTGCAACGTTCTACTTTATTAACCAAAAAACATTTATACAGGGTGTTCCATAACGGAACAGTAACAAAATTGAATATTTTTTGTTATAATACAGTATCTTTATTATAAGCGTATTACATAGTACTTTAAAAACAAGCATTTTGATGTAACATAATCCTTATCAGAAATTAATCTCTTCAGGAAAAATACCATTTACAATTCCCTGAACATGAGTAAATTGAATGCTGATTTAAATCTAGGCTCGCTGTGCTTACTTAAAGTTTTATTAATTATTTCTCGGTATCGATGAGTTTTGATCAGAGCCGATTTTTGTTATTCAAAAAATGAATTCAGAAGTAAACGTCCTGCTTATTCTCAAGGAAGTCCAATTTGGAATTAATAAATGTAAGTAAAGTTGTAATCTGGTACAACCAACAATGCCCAGATGACAGATGTCAAGTAATTGTTGAAATTTATCAAGACCCAGCCTACCTTGATTACTGAAATTTTCACTAAATCTGTCCATGGTTGTAATCTACGAATGCGGTTTTTTCTAAAACTATTAATTTTTGATAAGCATTATGTTATACCAAAATGTTTGTTTTTCAAAGTACTATTTAATACGCTCACAATAAGCATAGCGTTTTAGCATAAAAAGCAATTGTTTGTGTTGTTGCTCTGTTATGGAACACCCTGTATAAATGTTTTTTGTTTGACAATGTAGAACATTGCACACCCTGTTGGAGTTATATAACAATTTTTGTAAAAAATCTAACGGTTTAGAAGTTACAGAGGGGGGCGCTTATCCAGACTCACCCTGTATATTATTAGTACTTGGGTTTAGTGTAAATACTTAATTTATTAAAAAAGTTATACAGTTTATATTTGCATTATCATTACTATTGTTTTTTGTTCAGTGGTACTACCTGATTTTTAAAATAGCCTTAGTGGTACGCAAAGATATAAGTTTGAGAACCGCTGCTCTATAAGAAATTTATAGCAACCAAGTAGGAAATTTTTACCTAGAAAATTTTATTTCTTAAAATGCAATCGGTTCAAAACCTTTAAACACTTATATCTGACTCACATCAGTTCTATCAAAAATAACTTACAATAGTTTTCGTTCCATAGGTCGATATAAATTTTTTTTAGTAGATCCAAGTTGTCAATTCGATAATTGTATTTGCAATCTTTTTTCTTTCATTATTTATTACCGCACGTTCCCACTACTTCTGAATAATGAATTTTCCACGCAAAGCATTAAGCATTAAACGGTAACTCTGTTATACATATACATAAATGTATAAAACAATCTTTCATAAACAATTCAACAACTCAAATGCAATTTATTCTATAGATCCGAGTTTAATTTGTTTTAAATTGGTTTTTACTTATTTACTTTTCCTGTTAGTTTTTTTTTCATTACATCGTCATAGTAAAGACAACTCTTAACTTCAAGCTATACTTATTTATAAATTAATAATTATAATTTTTTTTCTTGGATAATTCAATAAAATTCAATTAAATAAAAATGATTTGATTTTAGATTCGAATGGTTGATTAGAAAAAGCGAAAATAGCAAAGTAGGGATATTTGTTAATAAACCGTTAAATTGAACATTCAGCTGATATTTTGAGTTTACGAATGGGAAAAACAGATAGGGAATAACTACAGTAATAAATCGTTTTTAACGACAGGTTTATTTTTGAAATTTAGTTTATTGCCGAGTAGCGGGTTTTTCTTGTTTTCGTTAACATAGCGTTCTCTCCTCGGGGGAGAGAGAGGAAGCTCACCGAGCTGTCGCCTTTAAAATAAATGAATTCGGAGTGTTTAGAAGTTATTGCCGCGATGTAATATGACGATTACTGTCAGATGTGGAGAGCAGCTTTGTTCTCTTTAATAGTGATGGATTATCCGAAGACTCGAGAGGACGTCCGGGGCGTCCTCGGCGTCCTCGGCCGACGAAAAAGCCGTCATCAGGTTCTGACTGTTTACAATTCCGGGGCCTCTCTCCGTCCAATCTTACGTCCAAATACGCCCGGCCCCGCTTCCTCAATTAACGACAGCTAAAAGTAAAGGCCGATTCTTATATTTACAAAGCGGTTCGCGTGTCGAAACGTCTATCGAAATGCAACCCCGTTGCGCGCTCTTTTTGTTTGCTCGTCCTCTCTAATGAGAAGGAGCTTCTGTAAACGTGTATTCTTTCATGTTTAGTTACCGAACATTCTGTCATTTAAATACTTCACAAAAGGATCCGTTCGAAGGTTGGTACTTTTAATTAAACCTTGAGCGTTTTTTTTATAAGTTCCCCTCTTACCTATTTGCTATTATGATCAATTAAAAGTGTATATTCTTGCTTCAATTGTCTTCAATTACCGAACGGCTCGTCGTCGAGTAACCTCGTATTTTTAATTAAAGCAGACGTTACTTTGTCGAGACCTTCGCGAACAAAAATGGAACGGGGCCGAAGAGGGCGCTGAATTAAAGGTAAAAGTATTGAAAAACAATTAGAGTTCGCTCCGGTATCAACCCTTTTCGCGTACCTAACCCTCTTTGGCACTTCGTAAAAAAATCCCCCCTTTAATTATCGGCGGGGGAGCCGCTTTGTTTCAATGGTCTTTATCTAACTGTCTAATTTAATGGAAGTCAAGAAATTCAATAAAAATCGTTAAGCGTCATATAATACGATGTCCTATCGAATTTAATTACTAAAGAATCATTTAGGTCGAATATAGATCTTTTGAAACTCTTACGGAGAAACTCTCAAATAGCATACCGAGTATATTTCGTTACAGATAAGCGAAGAGGCGTCGGGGGCGGGCGGGAGGCGGAAGCGTCGAGCTGAAGAGCAATTAAAAATTTTCCAGAACCGTTTAAATACGAGAGGTAAACTCGGGCGTGCGATGGCCTTTGTGGAGAATCCGCTTATCGCATAAACGTGCTCGTTTACAATACAAAGTGGCACCGAGTGTCTGATTTCTTACCCTCGAAATCCAACGCCCGATAAAAGGAAACGACGGAACGGTTTTTCGAAAATTTGTCTCGCGGACACAACGAATCTTTTCATCCACCCGTATTCAATTAGATGCCGGCACCGCGGTCTATCTATCCGTCGTCCGATGGCGGCGCTAAATTACCGTACCGTCCCTCTCAATTAATCCTGTGAAGGTGCTTGTCAAAGGGCGGGCGCGAATTAATAAAAGTGCCCCCGAAGAAGTGCAACAAAATTTAATTTGATGTAGCGTTAATTAAAATCGGACCTCCGACTACTTCCCACTTGCCCTGTCCAAATAAGCTAATCGTACCTCGGTTCTCATTCACTCTTCATTCTCCGAGTGCTTTACTTACCCCGCCGAGAGAGCTTTTACCTTTTACCTTTCGGATATAACCGCGAAGTTTCTACTACGTGGAAGGTATAAAAATAAAAGTCTAAAAGTCTTTTATTACTTATATATCTTTGATCTTAAAAACAATCAACAATTAAATATCGTTGCGTACCATCTTTCTAATGATGTGTGATGATTTCTAACCATCATGTACACTCCGTGTGTACACTGGGTCTTTGAAGGAACAGTCAAAATTTCAGTTTTTCTGATTTTTCAGACGATTGTTTCATTTTTATTGACAACAGGTTTAAACTTTTGAATTTGATAACTGCTCGGCCATGTAGTAGACGTTTCAATAAGTAACTAAAAATTGTTCTAGAATTTTTGAAAGCCTAGAAAATTTTGAAAACATGCCTGTTCCCTAAAAGACCCAGTATACACACCGCGTCTCAAAAAATATAGTATACACACGCCGGGTTAATTATGAGTTCTGTTAGGAACACATTTATCACTTTCCATGTCTATCAATTTATTGTTTCGTGATTAATTGAGGAAGTAACTCTTCTTGACTCAATACATATCATCCCTTCTCTTCCGTCCAAGGTCCAAATTCTAATTTTCAACTCCCATTTCTCCCAACTAATACTCCTATAGTGGTTGTCTCTTAACCTATCATTCCGCGGTCAATTGAGCATGTAATTCTTCTTGACCCAAATCAATACTTCCTATCCCTTCCCCCTATCAATCCCTAGTAGTTCCAAATCCTCGTTTTCAATACCCATGTATCCTAATCTACAATTCCGTGGTCAATTGAGGAAGTAATTCTTCTTGACTATACACAACACATGTTATATTTTCTTCTTTATTCATATTGAAAACTTCCTCCTATTTTTTTAAACTCATCTATTTATTTTGCTGTGGTTAATTGAGGAATTCTTCTTGATTCTAGTCAATACTTCCTTTTATTTTAATTTTTTAATACCTGTGGAACTTAATTCATAATTTCGTGGTCAATTGAGAACGTGGTCAATTGAGGCAATTCTTGACCTCAATCAATACTTCCTATTTTAATATAGAAATCTCCTAATTCCCAATTTTGTGGTCAATTGAGGAAGTAATTCTTTTTGACTTTGATCAATACTTTCTATCTTAAATCCAATGTTTGCTAATTCGCGATTTCGTGGTCAATTGAGGAAGTAATTCTTCTTGACTTCGACCAACACTTTCTATTTTAATATCCAAATCTCCTAATTTCCAATTTTGTGGTCAATTGAGGAAGTAATTCTTCTTGACTTCGATCAATACTTCCTGTCTTAAATTCAGTGTTTCCTAATTCGCGATTTCGTGATCAATTGAGGAAGTAATTCTTCTTGACTTCGATCAACACTTTCTATTTTAATATCCAAATCTCATAATTTCCAATTTTGTGTCTCAATTGTGGAAGTAATTCTTCTTGACTTCGATCAATACTTCCTGTCTTAAATCCAGTGTTTTCTAATTCATGATTTCGTGGTCAATTGAGGAAGAAATTCTTGTTGACTTCGATCAACACTTCCTATTTTAATATCCACGTCTCCTAATTCACAATTTAGCAGTCAATTGAGGAAGTAATTCTTCTGGACTTTGATCAATACTTTCTATCTTAAATCCAGTGTTTGCTAATTCGCGATTTCGTGGTAAATTGAGGAAGAAATTCTTATTGACTTCGATCAACACTTTCTATTTTAATATCCAAATCTCCTAATTTCTAATTTTGTGGTCAATTAAGAAAGTAATTCTTGTTGACTTTGATCAATACTTTCTATCTTAAATCCAGTGTTTGCTAATTCGCGATTTCGTGGTCAATTGAGGAAGTAATTCTCCTTGACTTCGATCAATACTTCCTGTCTTAAATCCAGTGTTTTCTAATTCGCGATTTCGTGGTCAATTGAGGAAGTAATTTTTCATGACTTCGATCAACACTTTCTATTTTAATATCCAAATCTTCTAATTTCCAATTTTGTGGACAATTGAGGAAGTAATTCTTCTTGACTTCGATCAATACTTCCTGTCTTAAATCCAGTGTTTCCTAATTTGCGATTTCGTGGTCAATTGAGGAAGTAATTTTTCTTGACTTCGATCAACACTTTCTATTTTAATATCCAAATCTTCTAATTTCCAATTTTGTGGACAATTGAGGAAGTAATTCTTCTTGACTTCGATCAATACTTCCAGTCTTAAATCCAGTGTTTCCTAATTCGCGATTTCGTGGTCAATTGAAGAAGAAATTCTTCTTGACTTGGATCAACACTTCCTATTTTAATATCCACGTCTTTTAATTCACAATTTAGCGATCAATTGAGGAAGTAATTCTTCTTAACTTTGATCAATACTTCCTGTCTCAAATTTAGTGTTTCTTAAGGCTGTGGTCTTACGGTCATTGAGTTTCTCAGGAGCGCAGGAGACGGACGCGCGGGAGTGAGAAGGTGGACCTTAATTCTGGGCTACGCTCCGCCCTTTGTAGATAACAGACAAAGGATTTATATTCGAAACTCATGTGTTTATTTATCTTTTGTCGAGAAGTGAATACATGAATCGAGGTTCAGTTCGTTTTAGTAAAGTAGAAAAAGACGGAAATATTAGATGTATCTTTCTTACTAAATTCTAATAAGATCCTGACTTATTTTAGTATATGTAATAAATACTGTGCAAAAAATTAAATGTTTTAAAATGGTACAGCAGTTCGTAGTACAGATAGGATAATCGACTATATTGTACTGGTGGGCCAAATAGGACACTTGTAAAGGGACACCCCTGTTTCTATAAGAGATAGGGTAGAATAATATTGGTGTCTTGCTTGATGTTTATAAGAAATCGAATGGTGAAAACCGCAAATTGATACCTCTTACGGTTTCGGAAATACAGGTGTTTTTCGAAAAAGTACATTTTTTAAAAATCTCCATAACTTCTTTTCTATTGAATAATGCTTGATTCTGTGAAAAGATTCCCGAAACAACTTTTTATGTGGAATTTGTTGGTGTAAATTAAATTTTTGGTAAGCAATATTCTAATAGATGCAGACAAACATTTCTTTTTCAAATGGAACACCTATACATTTTTGCATATTCGACGGGAGTTTAAATTGCCTTTCCAAAAGTGTGCCACACATGATACCTTGCTTCCGATATCACTTAGTCTTTTTGGTTCATATTATGGATTCAAACAATCTAAATTTTTTTAACATCGAGAAAAATGAGTTTAAACGTTATCTTCTCTCTGTATATCGTTTATGTAAATACAACCTCTGCATTTTCTCCAGATTCTCTGAAACAAATTATCGCATCTATCCCATTTTTCAAACTTTATAGGCATATTTTTGGAAAGGGAATTCTAGGCTCTCGTGTAATATGTAATAATATAGTGTTCCATTAAAAAAAAAACACTTTTATGTATGTAGCTATTAAAATATTGCTTACAGAGAAAACTAACCTACACCGTCAAAATCTACATAAAAAGTTGCCACGAGAATGTTTTCACAGAATTAAACATTTTCCAACAGGAAAAAAATTATGAAGACTTCAAAAATGCACTTTCTCGAAAAGCATCCGCAATATCTCTGAAACCGTAAAAGATATCAATATGAGGTTTTCAGCATTCGATTTCTTATAAAAATCGAGCATCAGTTACCGATACTGTTTTTCCTCTATTTCTTATAGAAACAGGAGTGTCCCTTGAAAAGTGACCAATTTGGCCCAGTTGTACATACTTTCTCTGCTACATGTAGTGTATATAAAGAAAAAGTTAGTGTTCAAAATTACAATATCGAACTTTATTTTCATGAGGTCGAGGTACTTATATAACAAAAAAGATTAGTAAAATTATGAAATGAACTTTTCATTCATTTTAGTTTACTAAAATTCTAAGATTTTTAGAAGCAATAAAATCTGTGAATTCCAAACTCGAATAATTCTCCAAAGTATTTATCTCCAGAAATGCACAACGAAGCAGAATCGACTTACACAAAAAACTTGTTTGTTTACTTACGGCACCTACTCAACTCCGCCGATCATACCACGTGGTCAATCAGGGCGGAGCTATCTAGCGAAATTGTAAAATATTCCCAAGTTTGTACCGTGGGAATTTCCAAAATTTCTCGCTTATCTTTTAAAATATCAAAAAACGGTAAATAGAAAAAAATATATCTTGAATATTTATCTATTCATGCAAATAGCCCTTTTAAAAACCTTTCTTAATAATCTCAGTTATTAACAATAATTTATAAAATATCTCTATTTGCATGTCTAGATTTTTCACTTTTAGACAACTTTCCTTGGAAATTTTTTTTGATTTATCAAACGGTTAACGCTAAATATTGGAACAACTTTTTCGGGCCCGAGACCACAGCCTTAATTCGCGATCTCCTAATTCCCAATTTTATTGTTAATTTTCATCCTAGAAGCTCTATATTCTAATTTTTAATATCAAGTCCTACTATTCTACATTTTTGTGATCAATTGACGAAGTAATACTTGACCCCACTTATTCTTGCTATCCTTTTTCGTCCATCCATAGCAGTAAACTCGATTTTTCTTTATTTTGATCTCCCTAGGTACGTCCTTCTCCCATAGTTCCGCTTTATTTCCTTTTTATTTCGTTCTTACATTCAAATCGTTTCCAGTTATTAAGTATCCATCCTTGCTTTGTTTTATTTTCTTCTATATTTTCCTCTTGTCTCTTTTTATCTTATCTTTCCTCTTATCTTATATGTCTTACGACAGATAGAGAGAAATGGTGGTGTGTGTGTCAAAGTTAATTCCTGTTAACCACAAATCTAATTTGGGTGAATTAGACTCGATTGATTAGTTTCATCAATTTCATGTAGTAGGAGTAGGGAATATTGGGAAGTGAGATGAATTGTGAAGTTACTTCGCGGTGACGAACATCTTGAAGAGTTCAATTCATCTTGAAGGTGAATCGTGAAGGTTCATCTTGAATTATGATTATTACAGCTTCGGTATTTTAATATTTTTATGGTGAAAATTAGGGTTTGGGGGAAGAAAAGATTTGGGTGAAATCGACGTTCGGTTCCATCCGGTTTTTATTCGCTGTCGTTCCAACATTCATGCGCTGGAAAATGTTTCTTTTATTACCCGGTTTTACTTACGGGGCGCGTTGGGATTCGGTTTCTCTCGAAATTTTTTCGGTACCGGATATTGGCGGCGTAAGCTCAGGAGACAATGGAGTGCAGAATGCCCGTGGGGCTGGAACACGTGTAAGAAAAAGCCCCTGCATTAGGGCGTAACCTGGGTCCGTTCCTTCGCTTTCCGCTTATTTGTCTTCCGAGCTTAGCCGGGATAAGTGACAAGTTATTATTAGCTGATACGGGGTTTTGCGAAAGTTTTGAAGTTAAAGTCGTAATTTACCGCCAGCTTTTTTTTTAAAACGTACACCGAAGAAAATCGCCGTGAATTATTACCAATTATATGAAACAGCACTCTCTCGTAAATCACAGTGTCGATGAATACACTTTACATTTGAAACAGCGCGCCTTAATTTATAGTAACAATAAATTAGTAGCCGTTCGGACTATTAATCAAAAACGCAATCGCTTCCGCGCACGTTCGTGCCTACCAAAAAAAAAGACCCGTTCCGAAAATAAGCGTATAATAAAATAAATTGTTAGTCGTTTTAATTATTTCACGGTAATATTCATAATTTTTTATCCACGCTATGCCCATTTAACGCTAATAAACTATTTACAGAGAAGAGGATTAATTATTACTCTCTCAGTTTTTAAAGCGATTTTAAGTTCTAGTCTTATTGTTAGTTCGATTAATGTAATTTTCGATTGACGATTTCAATTCGGATGTGAAACAAAGTTGATTGAACTGGATGGACTTTTAAAGTTTTTACTATGTTGAATATACAGGCATACCTCGGTTTACGTACCTTCACTTTACGTACTTTCGCACTTACGTACTCTGTCGTACCGCTTGATACGAATAACTGCCATAGATGGTGCTGGTTGTTCTAACTAATGAAATTAGTATTATTCGTATTCGGGGAAGTCCTCTTATCGTTGTGATGTTAAAAGTGGTACAAGTTGTAGTATTTACGAGTGTTTTAACAACAATTTTGACGAAGTTTACAATGAGTGACAAGAAAAAAAGTCGTAAATCCATTAATTTGGGTATGAAGCTGAAAATTATTAAGCTTTTGGAGGAAGGAGTATCGCAAGCCTCGATACTATAATCTAATCTAACCTAGAAGGTTAGATTTTTCGAAAACTACAATCAGTAGTATTTTGCAAAATAAGGATAGAATTGTTAATAAGGCAAAGAATGGTACATCAATTAGTACAACGTTAATTGGAAAAAGGGATGAGATTATTGCAGATGTAGAACGATTATTATTAGTATGAATAAAAAATAAGACAAGCCGGGATATTCCCCTAAGTCAGTCAAATATACAAAATAAAGCTTTGAGTTTATTTAACGATTTAAAAGTCAAAAAGGGAGAATCAACGGAAGATGTAACATTTGTTGCTAGTCATGGATGGTTTAAAAAATTTAAAAGGAGGTCAAATTTACACAACATCAAAGTCCAAGGGGAAGCAACAGCTGCAGACACTGAAAGTGCAGCGAAATTCGTTAATGATCTAGAAAAAATTATAACAGAAGAAGGCTACACTTATGATCAAATGTTTAATGTTGATGAGACAGGATTGTTTTGGAAAAAAATGCCTGCACAAACTTTTATAGCTAAAGAAGAAAAGTCTATGCCAGGTTATAAAGTAGCAAAAGATCGAATAACTCTTTTATTGGGCAGCAACGCCTCAGGTAGTATGAAACTAAAACCAATGCTAATTTACCAAAGTGAAAAGCCTAGAGCCCTGAAAAATGATGATAACCGTAGTCTTCCTGTTTACTGGAGATCTAATAAAGAAGCATGGGTAACCCTTGAATTCTTGTTTTAAATTAGTTTCCATATCTTACATATACCTGTGGTAAGAATTTGAAACATTTTTCGTTTTGCGTACTTTTTCGCTTTACGTACTTTTTTTGCTTTACGTACTTTTTTTGCTTTACGTACTTTTTTTGCTTTACGTACTTTTTTTGCTTTACGTACTTTTTTTGCTTTACGTACTTTTTCTGCTTTACGTACATGTGTTGGTCCCCATTAAGTACGTAAACTGAGGTATGCCTGTATTCAGTACCAGATATTGAATGTTTGATTGGTTGATCTTTGTTGGATAAGGGTTGAAAATGGCATGCGCAGCCGGTTAATGCGGTTAGCGGTTGAGGTAAGCTGCGGAGTGACGCAATCGCTATCTTTTCAATAAAGAGTGGGGATATTTATTGGATGGAAATAGATATCGCTGGGATATCTTCGGTCGGCGTTCAGCGAACGTTTATAATGGTATGGCATGCTTCATTAGGCGGCGGGGTGAGTGTATTGATTGGACGATATCTCGCACACACATCTGCGGGTCGTTTGTCCACCGTGCAACGACGGACACGCGCCGTTACGCCCGGATCTCTTTGATCCGTTCGTCGGGTTCTCGTTCACCTGCGCTTCCCGTGACCGGCAATCCATCTCCTTCATTTGCGCGCGGCTTCGAACGTAAAAATCCCGCCGTCCGCCGAAATCAAGCGGCGAGCGTTAATCCGGCTCCGAGCATAAATATCCATACGATTATTCAAAAACGACCGGCAAACGCAACGTGGTTGTTCGGTAATTAAATTACATATGTAAATTCCGGACGGCCATTATGCAAATGAGCAGTTAAAGCGGCCGCGTTCCTTTTCGACGACCCGCGGTGTTTCGCAAAATTGACGAAATTCGCAAATCTCGATCTCCTCGGTCTCGTTCATCAATCCGCGTCAGCGACGATATGGCTGGCGTAGTACGCGAAGGGCGAGCGCTAATCGTTCTCTCTAAGATATTGATTTTTTTATTACGCTACCGGAAGCCGGGCGATTCGGGTCGGTTTTCGGAAAAAATACGACCGAACGGGGGCGCGAGCAAAAATACGAAGCGCCACGTGCGACGGGCATTACCATAACAATTAAGTTTTGGGTTTGCGTTCGGCGTATCCCGTTCGCACATTTCAAAGCTCCGCGGCCGGATAAAAAAGCCCGTGGCGAGCTCGCACGCTGAATATTGCATAAACTGCCAAAACGGAATCGTATATTAGGAGCGACCGCTAATGAAAGGAAAAAAAGGGAGGCGCACGCGCGCCCGGTGGCGCCGCGACGCGATACGACGGGCGACAAAAAAAACTCCGACAATAAACCCTCCCATTAGCAAAACTTTCGTTTCAAAGTTCGTTATTTATACCCCGGTCTTGGAGCGTGCATACACCTTTATTGCTCAACTTTTATGACGCCCGGATCTTTGTTATCATTGATCTTTATCATGTACATTTTTTTTTGACTAGCGACGTTTACAAATTATGCAACTTTACATAAAGTTCTTCTTCCCTTTCGTTTCGCCGTCTTTCTTACAACTACCATATTTCAACTCTTACTTAAATGTCTTGAAAACTATTCAAATACTAAAAGGTATCTTATGTCTTCTATTTCAAATTTATAATCATTTATTATGATCATTTTATAGTAGAAATAAGACGTTGCACATAGGGGTATTAGGTATTTATTGCATTAGGGGTAACCTAAAAAGTTGGTCAAAATTATTTATTTACTCTAATAGATTTATTTTCATTTTTTTGACCAGATAACTGTATAAATGAACATTAGATTAAACATACCATGAAATAATGACAATAATTTCTTAAAAATTAAATAATAGTAATAGAAGACCAGTTTCATAATCAGAGTCTGCTTTAAACCGTTAGGTTGGAAGCAAGTAGCATTAACCAATTTATATCAATCATATTAAACATGGTGCTTTTGTGATTCTAAGACATTAGTGAATTTTAAATCATTTTTTATGAATATAGATTACATTTTTTTTCTTGGATATGAAATAAGAAACTTGGGTTCATAGTACATTATAGGTGAAAAATCTGATTATGTCGATTGTTTGTGATTTTCAGATTAAATGAATCTGAAGAATCATCGAATTCTTCTTCATCTGTGGTTTCTTTCGGATTTTTACCAGATAACTGTATAAATGAACATTAGATTAAACATACCATGAAATAATGACAATAATTTTTTAAAAACTAAATAAAAGTAATAGAAGACCAGTTTCATAATCAGAGTCTGCTTTAAACCGTTAGGTTGGAAGCAAGTAGCATTAATCAATTTATATCAATCATATTAAACATGGTGCTTTTGTGATTCTAAGACATTAGTGAATTTTAAGTCATTTTTTATGAATATAGATTTTTTTTCTTGGATATGAAATAAGAAACTTGGGTTCATAGTACATTATAGGTGAAAAATCTGATTATGTCGATTGTTTGTGATTTTCAGATTAAATTAATCTGAAGAATCATCGAATTCTTCTTCATCTGTGGTTTCTTTCGGATTTTTACCAGATAACTGTATAAATGAACATTAGATTAAACATACCATGAAATAATGACAATAATTTCTTAAAAATTAAATAAAAGTAATAGAAGACCAGTTTCATAATCAGAGTCTGCTTTAAACCGTTAGGTTGGAAGCAAGTAGAATTAACCAATTTATATCAATAATATTAAACATGGTGCTTTTGTGATTCTAAGACATTAGTGAATTTTAAATCATTTTTTATGAATATAGATTACATTTTTTTTCTTGGATATGAAATAAGAAACTTGGGTTCATAGTACATTATAGGTGAAAAATCTGATTATGTCGATTGTTTGTGATTTTCACAAGGAGACCTCACGACTTTGGAATCACCGATTTTAACGAAAGTGGTACCTATCGATAGGTATTCATACATAGTGCAAATCTGTAAAATATTAGGGCGCACTATTCAGCGGTTCGCGAGTAAATCATTAATAAATAAATTAATTAATCGCCAATCAAGGCCGAGCGAGCTGACATCAGTGACAGACCACGTCCCCAAGGCCGATTCATAGCCGCGGTGAAATTAGCCGAGTTCACGTGCAAACGTAGATGGTTCGAATCCGGAATAAAATAATTATTTTTTTTTCTTTTAATTTTTAATATAATATTTCAGTCTATTTTTATAATAGTTTATTTTTACGTAATATAATTAATTAAGAATACTTTTTCTTAATTTTGATTTTATCCCTCAACTATTGCGACGCGTTATTAGTAACAATAAAAGTCTGGTGCAGTTTTGAGGGCTAATATTTTAATATAAATAAAAACACAAGTATTTTACATATCTATAATGTGCGAAAATGGGAGAATTAGTTGCAACAGCAAGTTTAAAAAGTATATGCAACTTGCACTATTATTTTTAATACAATCATTTTTCTGTTTTTTTACCATTTAACACGTTCGCTACCAGCCGGCTCATATATGAGCCAAATGGTTTTCTCTAAGAGACCAACGACTCATATTTGGGACGTTGATATAGGCGCGCTAAAACATATCATTGATCTATGGGAGACGGTGCCCTTTTGCATAGTGGTAGCGAACGTGTTAAAAAGATTTTACATTTTGCATTAACAATACCCACGCATGTAATGTAAAATAATTTATTAAACTTTTATACAAGAAAAACAAATTAATATAACATTTTACTTATTATACTTATTATCTAGAGATATGATATTACACTTTAGTACATAATGATCTTGTTACACCAGAACCAACCGTGGAAATTCCAGAAAAGGCTGAGCAATTTGTTAAAGATATATTTGATGCTATCGTGGACATCTTAAATAAGAAGAAATTTGTAAATACCGAGGAACTAATTCTAATGGACGAGATGGACGAAGAACTTGAGTATAAGGTAAAAGTTGTGAATATTGCTAAAGAACACCCCAAGTGGTCTTTGCAAACTCTTCAGAAGAAAGGATGTTCACGCTTAACCAAAAGGCACATTTAAAGAAATGGGAGGAACATGTCAGAAAAGGAGGATCAATTGTTGATAAGTAAAAATTGATTGACTCTTGGGCATATGATCGTTTTGTGGAAGCTAGACGAGATCATCAATAAGTAACGACAAGGAATCTCCAAGAGTGGAGCTTAAGTTTCGTTAGCCAATTTACTGACTTAAATTTCAAAGGAACTAATTCGTGGGTTTTGACTTTTAAAAAACAACCTAGAATTCGACAGAGGAAAATTACGAAATTTGTTACGGAAAGAGAAACTGCCACAATTGAGGAAACTCTAGCTGCAGCAGAAACGTTTCGGAACCAAACGCGTCCTTTAATAGCTTTATTTTTGCACATTATAGATTTGTAAAATACTTGTGTTTTTACTTATATTAAAATATTAGCTCTCAAAACTGCACCAACCTTTTATTGTTACTAATAACGCGTCGCAATAGTTGAGGGATAAAATCAAAATTAAGAAAAATATTCTTAATTAATTATATTGCGCAAGAATAAAATATTATAAAAATAGAGTGAAATATTATATTAAAAATTAAAAAAAAAAAAAATTATTATTTTATTCCGGATTCGAACCATCTACATTTGCACGTGAACTCGGCTAATTTCACCGCGGCTATGAATCGGCCTTGGGGGCGTGGTCTGTCACTGATGTCAGCTCGCTCGGCCTTGATTGGCGATTAATTAATTTATTTATTAATGATTTACTAGCGAACCGCTGAATAGTGCGCCCTAATATTTTACAGATTTGCACTATGGACGAATACCTATCGATTGGTACCACTTTCGTTAAAATCGGTGATTCCAAAGTCGTGAGGTCTCCTTGTCAGATTAAATTAATCTGAAGAATCATCGAATTCTTCTTCATCTGTGGTTTCTTTCGGATTTTATTCCCTTTCATTCTCTTCATAAACCCTTTCTTCATGTTGAACGTCCACATTCCACCAAACACACATTTCCATTCTTTCTGGCCTAAATGTTTTTTTTTTTTTTTTTTTGAAATTCTTCGTCTAATACTACTTAAAAATGGGTCTGACGTCAATAAAAGCCCATTTATAATATCTGTATTGCATTGAACACGGGAAAATTTTCTTGAGTACTTTTCTCTATATTGTCGGAAATTTTTATTACGTACCTCTGCCTTTTCGACATCACTTTCGGTTATCCGAAAGATTATAATAATTCAGTTTTATAATAACATTATTTAATATTTTATTTACTGGTTTAGTATTAAAAATAAACAACTTTTAGTCGAAGGAGATTTTACATCTATTGAGATTTTCAAGTCAAAGATAATCTTTTATACATAACACATGGAATAATCAACTATTCACAAACTTATGCGAATAAAAGTTATTTACAACTATCTAATGAACTGTTCAATAAGTAAAATTTTAGATCTCACTCACTTAAAAACATTATCCACTTCCACTATAACCAGAAGTACTAAGGATATGATATTACACTGTAAAAGTAGAAATGATTCTTCTGTATCGATAGTGGAAATATGAAATTCAAATTTTATCTACAGGGTGTTTAAAAAATACGTTCGAATATTTCGCCCACTTATAGATCTCATCAGTACAAACAAAAAAGTCAAAATAAACATAAGTCCAAAAATCAGCAGTTTCCTAATTACAGCCTGTTTTTCAAATTAAAATAATTTACACTCAAATATCAGTATAAATACATTTTAGTTATTACAAATTAATGATTCTTAAAGAAGATGTTCAAAATGTCCTCCTTCCATTTGTATACACATTTCACATCTCCGTAAAAGTGAACGCCGCACTCTCTCAAAGAGTCCCGGATTTATACGAACAGTCTGGCAGGCATGTTCAATTCGTTCTCGCAACTCATCTAAATTATTCACAGGACTTGAATAAACTAATGTCTTTAAAAACTCCCAAATGCAAAAATCGAGTGGAGTGAGGTCGGGAGATCTAGGGGGCCATGCAATTGGACCTCCTCGCCCTATCCACCTGCCATTGTAATTTTCGTTTAGATAATTTCTGACCAAGACTCCGTAATGCGCAGGAGCTCCATCGTGCATCAACCACATATTAATTCTGTGGTTGAGGGGCACATCTTCTAACAGCAGTGGTAATGTATTCCGCAAAAAGTCAAGGTACAATTGACTAGTCAAACGGTTAGGCAGGAAACAAGGTCCTATCAGATGGTCTCCTAACACACCAAGCCAAACGTTGATTGCAAATCGGTGTTGATGATTCGATTCAACAACGGCATGCGGATTTTCGTCGGCCCAAACATGGCTATTATGAAAATTAAAAATGCCATTTCTCGTGAAACCAGCTTCGTCTGTAAATAAAATTTTCGTAACAAAATTTGGGTTCTCCGCGACTTTTGTCAACATGCTTCGACAAAACACCAGTCGTGCGGCATAATCAGGCACAGCTAGAGCCTGTACCCTTTGAATATGGTATGGGTGCAATTGCTGCTCCCGTAAAATTCTCCAAATTAGGGAAAAATTAATATTTGTTTCAGTAGAGAGTCTTCTAGTACTAGTACCAGGATTTTCTTCAATTCGTCTTAAAATGTTAAGTTCTGCGTCGGGAGTACAAACTGATCTAGGCCGACCACCATCACCGTTCCTTGATTTAAACGATCCAACTTCGGATAAACGTTGATGTAAATTTGTAAAAAGTTTGTCACACGGAAGTACCCGGTTTGGGAATGCTTCGGCATAAAGGCGACGTGCCTTACAAGCATTTCCATCGGCTTTGCCATACATAAAATGCATGTCTGCCATTTCTGCGTTGGTATAAGGCATATTCGAAAATTTCAACAATGGGTTACAGCAACAACTACTTCAATAAACACTGACAATAACGGACACACAATAATTACAACAAATGTGGCAACTACACTAACAGAAACGAACAAAGTTTGTTTTGTTATTTCCATGGATGACTTCATAAATATGCGAATCACTCCTACTGAGTGTAAATTATTTTAATTTGAAAAACAGGCTGTAATTAGGAAACGGCTGATTTTTGGACTTATGCTTATTTTGACTTTTTTGTTTGTACTGATGAGATCTATAAGTGGGCCAAATATTCGAACGTATTTTTTAAGCACCCTGTATAAATATGACTAATAATTCATAAAACTCTATGATTTATTTCCAAGGCCCCTCCTCCCGTGCTTATTTTGAAAAATCGCAATTAAAATTAGTAAATCGTATTTACATTTTTGGCAGCTAGTTTTTAATAACATGCAAAGATATAATATCAACTTAGATGTTGTGCAAGAAATCGCGGGAAAGGTCCGGAAGTACACTAAAACAGCTTTTTAAAATAGATAAAACAAGAAAAAAATTCGAATCGATAACTTCCAAAAAATAAAAATAAATAGAATTATAGTAAAATAATTTCAAAGTGAAATTGAAAGGTGGAGTGCAAGAAGTACCTAAGTAGCATTTTTATAAAATCTGCCTAATCGCGATATCTCGGTTTATCACGTTTGATAGCATGATAAATTCGCAATTAGATTTTATAAAAATGCTACTTAGGTACTTCTTGCACTCCACCCTTCAATTGTGTCTTCCGTTATACACACCTTCTTCTATAATATCCATAAACAAATTCGATACGATTCACCTGATTGGTCTTGAAAAAGACTTAGTTGTTCACGTCGTTTTTACTGAAGGTATTTGTTGATAACTAGCACACTCAGCAGTATGCTTTAAACATGGCTAATAACACGGCACAGAGTGACAGTTATTAACCCTTTATAGGGCAGATAATGAAAAATAAAAAAAATTGCTTTTTTTTATATAAACTTTATTATTGAAGTCTTATAACAATACAATTAACGAAAAACGAAGAAAAAAAAACTCTAACATATTTTTTATCAGCAGGTTGATATTTCGACCAGTGATCTACTATGAAGAAGACTGCAGGTATTTGAATACCGGTCGAAATATCAACCGTTTTCTAATAAAGAAAATCAAGCGAGAATTTCTTAACATAAGACAACATAAAATTTGAAAACTACTTTTAGAATTTTTTATTTGATTACTTATTGCGAAATGGAGCAAAACAGGGGATGCATAATGCCACTTCACATTTTGTGCATGCTACATTTGAACGTTTCGGCTTCTTCTCGGTGCTACACAATGCACATCTCCGAGAAGTCGTGTTAGTTGGTAAGTGTTCGCCAACATTATTCATTCTTACAGTATTTTCCACAGTCACCGATCTTCCATCGACTTTTCTCATTTTGTTTTTGCCAACAACTAACCATGATCCCCGTGATTTTTTTGTTGAAAACTGTCCAATTAGTTGATTTGCCAGTATACTTCTAAATATTAGATGTGATTTTGCTTTGAATTTAGGTTGACTGGTAGTAGCCCCATTTTTATATAAAATGTAAGATCTCTTCAGAGGCATAATATCTGCTATTCTTGAATGATGAAAATTTTGGTCAGATGACCAATATAATCTTAGGCTAGGAAGAGAGTTTAAACCCATTACAATAAGTATGCCAAAAAATGCCTTCAACTCTTCTAAAGTCAGCTCCAGCGCAGTATTATTTTGTTGCGCATACCGGTTGGAGTCGGTTACAATTATGTTTAGAAAGTCGTCACCCAATATAGTGGGGAATACTGCAATCGGCGACTCGCTTGTAGAAACTCTAGGACTGGGAAATTCTTGAAAACTAGTAGCCTGGAAAATGTGTGGTAAATAAGGTGCTTTCGTCCAGGGAAGGCCATTATTTTGGAGTTGAGGTTTTTGTTTTGGCATTGACTTGCTGGCAACAGTAGCCATTGGTTCGTCTTCATCCGATGTAGAATCACTTTGCGTTACAAATTCTCGACTCATAGGCTGACGAGTGTCAAAGTCAGGATCTCGAATAGAATCTTCACTGTCGAAAGCCAAATCATCATCGGCATCTATTTGAGATAAGGTTCTTTTCTGTGTAATGCCGGTGGTGATACTGGATGGTGTAGATTGTGAAGATCGATCTGGAATATCATCAGCATCAGAGTCTCCTCCAAGATCAGAATCGGCTGCCTGGTCATCGGTGATTTCATTTAGCTATGCAAACTGCTCTGTTGAAGTCAATTTGCTAAATTCTTTCAAATTCACTCTTTTTCTATAACTCATTGTCCTCTGGAAATAATGTTA
Organism: Digitonthophagus gazella; assembly: GCA_036711955.1. Classification (NCBI taxonomy): domain Eukaryota; kingdom Metazoa; phylum Arthropoda; class Insecta; order Coleoptera; family Scarabaeidae; genus Digitonthophagus; species Digitonthophagus gazella. The sequence goes on from JASCIT010000010.1 coordinate 21,445,663, forward strand.
TAAACTTATAAGTAATGTTTTGAAATGCAGATCAATGAAAATATAACAAAGTTGGTTATGTACGTTATGTCATTATGAAAATGTGGTTATGTCGACTGTTACAACAAATATTATCCCGGCACAACTATAAACGGGAATTTTAATTATTACACCATGATTGGGACATATTATTGTACGTACTCACCAATTTTCGCTTTATTTCTTCACATAAGAATCGAAAAACACACACTTTTATCGGAATAACTCACAAATCACGCGTACAGCACAACTCGTAGGAGCGGACACTGGTTGATAATTCAACCAGTTCTCCCCCACCTGGCTTATATTTGCAAACTGGTTGGATTCGTGACTAGTGTGCGTTCCTACTCTATACTAAGGATCAACTGGTCGAATATTAGACTGCTAACGCTTTCACAACACTTATTTTGTTGTCTGGTTGAAATATCGACCAGTATCCTATAAAGGGTTAATAAGGCTGGATTTCATATGGATCAAGATAATTCAACTGACAATGACTACGATGCTGAAGATGATTTACCACTCGCAAGACTAGCTAATTTGTTTAAATGTAGTAAAAAAACTGGGAGTAGAAAGTGTAAAGGTAGTGGAAGAATATTTAAATGTGGACAAAGATACCGAAACAGAAGATTTGGAATTTTCGGAAGAAACAGAAGAAATAGAAGACATTGTAAGTGAAAACGAGTCGGAAGCAGGTGGTGCGGAGGAGGACTGCAATTCAATCAGGTCTTATAAAGAAGCATTGGATGTAGTTTCCAGACTTAAATCGTTTAAGAAGAATGATTTTACTGGTTTCCAACATGTAAAAAATATAGAAACACATATAGAATAGTTTCCTATCACAAAGAGAAGTTTCACTTGGTCAATTAAGTATTTTAGATTTTATGCAAGAAAAAAATAAATAGTTTAAGTTTAAATAGTCAATGTACAAGGTAGAATATTTTGTTTTACATAAAAATATTTTAAGATAAAAAGTTGTTTATGTTTTAATAACGTTAAAAAATCAAAAATTGTCAGAAATAGTACAATATTTTCTATTTTAATAGCTCTTTCTTATAAGCGGACATCTCCAATAACCGGACAACAATGTTGGCACCGTCAGTGTCCGCTTATTAGAGCTTTCACTGTAATCAGAAAAAAAGATACTTCAACCTGTATTTTTGCGGACTCAGAAATCGACGACGCCGAACATACATTTTTCCATTGCAATCACTGGAGACTGGAAAGAGCGCAATTGACTACGAAGGTGGGGGACAATGTCGTGGTCAAGATGCTGGATGACCAAGAGACTTGGAACGCGATAGTTGGCTTTGTCACTGAAATACTCAAGGCGAAGAAATGGGCTATGGATGCACTGTTGCCATGAACCTCCATAAGTCTGACAGACGCATAGAGAAGAGAAACCCATATAGGCTCAGGAGCCCCCCTTTCAACAGGGCAGATAGGTTGAAACCGTGAAATACTGCAGAGAGATGAGAGACATTATTTCCGACTTTGGTTCCTTGAATTTATACCTTCTTGGTGGTCCCAAGGGAAGAAGACGGGGGAACTTATCATTGGGTTAAAACAAATGCCAACTTACTACTTCCCAGATCTTTTACCACATGCTAGGTATTAGCAAATTTTCGAAATTTTGAGTTTCTTATTTTCGGTTTTTGACCGAGTTTTTGAATCAAATACCCCTGTGTGCGTTGGTAAAATTGATAAGATAAAACAAATTTAAACTTATTGTTTAGTTTTAGTAATTCTGATTTCAAAGTTAAAGCTTTAGATAGGTAATTTGAAGAGTAAACAGTTTTGTAATAATTAACAGAAGAAGGAGAACTTGCTTTAGAGAATGCATGACTAAACCTGGTAAAACCGGGTTTTGGCAAACTCTCTGTTCTATCCGGTATCGCGGCGGAGGTCGGAATAGGCGGAATCCGTAACAGTTTTCGAGACGGAGCGTTCGCCATTCATCTCGCGGTGACGCGTTCCGTTATTTCATTAGTCCCACTGCTTCCACCTTAAGGGCAAATACTGCAATACATTTCCCGGGAACGTATTGAACAAAGTCGGGCCTGCGAGGCGGATAGATAAAGGAGGAGTCCGCGGCGGAGGCGGCTATATTTCAGCGGCACAAAAGTGCAACAAACACTGGATATACACCATAAATTTGCATATTCTTTATCGGTTCGATTATTGCCGTTATATACGGTATTTTTATGCATAAATTTCGGCGGGGTTTCAATTTTCCCGCCCGCGCAAGACTCGCGAGGAGCCCGCGCCTCCTACTCCGGTGAACTATGGAGATTCCGTTGTACGTTTCGCGATATAGATGACTTATAGACATCGCGATTCCCTAAAAGGGAACGGGCGTGATGTAAGGAGGCGTGAGGTAAGGAGGCGTAAGGAAATGCGGGGTGGCGTAAGGAAATGCGGGGTCGCGTAAGGAAATGTGGGGTGGTCTAAGGAAATGCGGGGTGGCGTAAGAAAATGCGGGATGGCGTACAAGACGTAAAGAGAGAAGCGTCATTGTTACGTATGACTAACGGCCCTCGCGGCGAAAAAGTTTCAACTAACAATCAATATTTCACGCACAGCGTGAAATCCCACACGCGGACAAAGGTTCTTCTTCCCCTTTCGTTCCAATAGACACCATTTCCCCTTGGTAAACACGAGCTATTGTGTCAAAGTAACCGTAATGAAGGCCAGCTTTGTGTTAAGCTTCGTTTTACATTACCGGTAGCTTTGTAGGTCCGAGGGAATAATTATTAAATGTTGACTTTGAATGAATTTAGCTTAGAGCCGAGCTTTCGATAGGAATCCGCCGCTTTCAACGTTTAAGAGCTTTGCTAGTAACGCGAGCATTAGTAAATTGCAAATGTTATTACGTCGGATTAAGTACATGAAGGATAATGTACTTACGGAGTCGCATTAATTTGACGCAATTACCCGTAGAGGCTTTTGACGCGTCGCGACGCGTGGCGACGCTCCCCGACGTCCGGAAAAATAGTAACGGCGCCGTTTCAAACTTCGACACCTTTGGCAAACTGCCTACTAAAGCGCTAATATTTATTATACCGACATTACCGACGATTTACAACTCCTCGCGAAACTTTACTTTCACGCCGCTTCGGTTTTACAATTTTATCGATGGAGTACAAATTGCGCCGACAACATTTTTACGACCACTTAAATTTAACACCGGAACTGCTGCGAAAAAATTGCCTCTATTATTCAAATGGCGGCGCCTTTTTTTCTAAAATTACCCCGGTTTTTATTAGCGATAATTACGATAAATTGCATACGTTGCGTTTTCCACACAATACTTGAGAACTTGAGAAACCGTTCAAAAGGTACATTAGGTACAGTCACGTTCGGAAATCCGAACGCGTACCACATTAATTCTTAGATTTCGTATGGTGGAAATAAGAAACCTCGCGAATACGAGACGGTCGAAGGGAATCCGGGAAACAAAGGACTCGGCGAAACGTGTTTCCGAAGATGTAATCAAAACAGGGGGGTGTGCAAAAAGGGAATTCGGTCGAATTTTTACGCGAGTAACGCGAACGACGCGATCACAAATATCGGACGGTGGAAGTGAAATTGTAATATGTTACCTCGTTATTGTCGGTATCGACCATAACTCAGAGAAACTTTCTATAGGTGGCAGTGTAACGCAAATTTTGCATATGAAAGCCAACGGTAAATTGCTATTGGTCACTATGCGCCGACCGCAAAATAAAAGGAAAATCGGTTTTCGAAAGCCGTAACGCTGTAATTCAGCGGAGAATTAATTGTGCGAGCAGGTGGGTCTTTTATGGTCCGTTTTTTTGCGAACGCGAATGATACATCAGAGGGGAAAGCTATTAATTGAGATTTGGCTCTATTTTCGGTGCGGAAATGAAACCTTCGAAAACCGGCCGGCCTATTCGTCTAATTGCGGGGGCCTACTCTTGAGCATATTTATCCAAAAGCGATCAATCGAATATTCGGGGGAACCGGCAAACACAGATGAGATAATGATAATTATGTCAATAAACTATACCGATCGATATCGTCTGCCTGCGACCGATATTTTAGAGAAGGTTCTCTAAATATTTGCCCCTGTAATAGGTAAACATATTCGAAATGATGGCATACCAGGTGTAGTGCAAGTTCGGCCGAGTTCGATAACTACAAAACTTGCCCGTATTTTCCGGAATAGTTAGGTATAAAAAGATCTTTCCTTTATTCATAGACCGAGGTTATTGGTTCTTCCCGCGCGAGCGCCGCGGCGCCCGTCGTATTTATTAGAAAACGTTACGAGCCCCGAATTAATTCGTTTAATAACAAAAAACGACCCGGGCAACTCTTAACACGCTGGTTTATTTAGATCGGCGTTTTTACTAGGCCCGAGCTTCGCCGCGTTGCCAACTCCAATTACACGCTAATTGAAGTTTATGTCAATTTAACTTCACCCTGTTTTAAGGCAATTTACTCACTTCATTTAAGTTTGCACTATGCCGCCATAATTTCATATTACGGGGGAATGCTAATGATTGAATTTATTATTTCCCCTCAAATCGAATGGCAACTTTAACGGAAATTATGTACTAACCCTTCTAACTAATCTACGACACGGTTCCATCTCTAATTTCATTAGGTTTACTTGCCAACGTTTACAGTATTCAACACCGATATCTTAGCTTAAATATCTTAGCTTAAAATTAACATACTCAATAAATTTATTATTTAATAGAAATTTATTCTATATGGTTATTACTACCTCTGTCCCATAGTAAGTGGCCAATATGGTGAAAATTTAAATCCCAAAATAAGTGTCCGTTTTAAAATAAAAAAAATATAATTTTTTTTTCAAGACTTTTTTAAAATCAAACGTCCAAAATTGTTAAGAAATATATTTATAACTTTACAAAACTGTGTAAAAATAATAATAATACTACTTAATTACTAATTACTGCTACAAATCTTTGCCTGAGTACCTTCAACGATCTCTATATCGCATTTAAGATAAAGTAACTGTCCTCGTCTCAGCAATTTATTCTCGCCTAAGTGAGGCAACTTATAATTATTGCCGCCATTTGTTGTCATTGCCTCTATCATACACTGTTGATTTGTTAAGATCTTGTTGAATGTTTGATGACTTAGATCGTTAAAAGCCTTGGTAATTGAGTCGATGAGCTGATCGATATTTGAAGCAGCTGTTTGATACTGATATAGCATTAAAAAACCGGGGACCAGAATATTGGTGTCTGGACTATTCGGGGGTTGACACCATGAGTTATCATGAGCGAGGTAGTATTTATTAGAGATCTTTTTTATATCCTTAAAAATACGTGCACCAGTAGATACTTTGAGAATCAAAGCAAAGCAATATTCCAAACGTTGGATTTTGTTACGGTCAGTAAGAAATGGTTTTACTGAGGTCTGATCCGTCCAGATTTAATGCTTCTGTAAATTGTGAATTTTGAAATTCCAATGGCATATACAAATGATCGAATATTTCTGCGGCTATGAATCGGTATCCCTTTTATTTTTTCTATATCTACGATTTTTCGTTTCTTGCTGACTCTTCCAATTTTCGAGAATTTACATTCGCGCTTACTTTCTTGCTTAGTTTCTTGTCTTGAACGCTTAGTTTCTTGTCTTCGATGCCAAATTTTATAGTCTCCTCCGATACAGAATACCGAACAGTACTCTTTATCGATCCATGTTTAAGTTTACCACTTACACTTACTTTTAGCAAATAATGATACACACTTTGACGTGCTTCCTGGTTTAAATTAGGCCTTTTTCGTTAAGGCACAACTTCAAAAACGCCTCGATGGTCCATTATGTGACAACTCCGGTACTTTTAGAAATAGCAAGACGACGTATGATTTACAAATCACTATTCAAAAGTTAAGTAGACGCGTTAAAATTTTTTAATAACATTCTTATGTCCATCTTAAGGCTGTGGTCTTACGGTCATCGAGTTTCTCAGGGGCGCAGGAGACGGACGCGCGGGAGTGAGAAGGTGGACCTTAATTCTGGGCTACGCTCCGCCCTTTGTAGATAACATACAAAGGATTTATATTCGAAACTCATGTGTTTATTTATCTTTTGTCGAGAAGTGAATACATGAATCGAGGTTCAGTTCGTTTTAGTAAAGTAGAAAAAGACGGAAACATTAGATGTATCTTTCTTACTAAATTCTAGTAAGATCCTGACTTATTTTAGTATATGTAATAAATACTGTGCAAAAAATTAAATGTTTTAAAATGGTACAGCAGTTCGTAGTACAGATAGGATAATCGACTATACTGTACTGGTGGGCCAAATTGGACACTTGTAAATGGACACCCCTGTTTCTATAAGAGATAGGGTAAAATAATATTGGTGTCTTGGTCGATGTTTATAAGGAATCGAATGGTGAAAACCGCAAATTGATACCTCTTACGGTTTCGGAAATACAGGTGTTTTTCGAAAAAGTGCATTTTTTAGAAATCTCCATAATTTTTTTTCTATTGGATAATGCTTGATTCTGTGAAAAGATTCCCGAAACAACTTTTTATGTAGAATTTGTTGGTGTAAATTAGATTTTTGTAAGCAATATTCTAATAGATGCAGACAAATATTTCTTTTTCAAATGAAACACCTATACATTTTTGCATATTCAACGGGAGTTTAAATTGCCTTTCCAAAAGTGTGCCACACATGATACCTTGCTTGCGATATCACTTAGCCTTTTTGGTTCAGATTATGGATTCAAACAATCTACATTTTTTTAACATCGAGAAAAATGAGTTTAAACGTTATCTTCTCTCTGTATATCGTTTATGTAAATACAACGTCTGCATTTTCTCCAGATTCTCTGAAACAAATTATCACATCTATCCCATTTTTCAAACTTTATAGGCATATTTTTGGAAAGGGAATTCTAGGCTCTCGTGTAATAGTGTATGTAATAATATAGTGTTCCATTAAAAAAAAAACTTTTATGTATGTAGCTATTAAAATATTGCTTACAGAGAAAACTATCCTACATCGTCAAAATCTACATAAAAAGTTGCCACGAGAATGTTTTCACAAAATTAAACATTTTCCAACAGGAAAAAAATTATGAAGACTTCAAAAATGCACTTTCTCGAAAAGCATCCCCAATATCTCTGAAACCGTAAAAGATATCAATATGAGGTTTTCAGCATTCGATTTCTTATAAAAATCGAGCATCAGTTACCGATACTGTTTTTCCTCTATTTCTTATAGAACAGGAGTGTCCCTTGAAAAGTGACCAATTTGGCCCAGTTGTACATACTTTCTCTGCTACATGTAGTGTATGTAAAGAAAAAGTTAGTGTTCAAAATTACAATATCGAACTTTATTTTCATGAGGTCGAGGTATTTATATAACAAAAAAATTACTAAAATTATGAAATGAACTTTTGATTCATTTTAGTTTACTAAAATTCTAAAATTTTTAGAAGCAATAAAATCTGTGAATTCCAAACTCGAATAATTCTCCAAAGTATTTATCTCCAGAAATGCACAACGAAGCAGAATCGACTTACACAAAAAACTTGTTTGTTTACTTACGGCACCTACTCAACTCCGCCGGTCATACCACGTGGTCAATCAGGGCGGAGCTATCTAGGGAAATTGAAAAATATTCCCAAGTTTGTACCGTGGGAATTTCCAAAATTTCTCGCTTATCTTTTAAAATATCAAAAAACGGTAAATGGAAAAAAAATATCTTGAATATTTATCTATTCATGCAAATAGCCCTTTTAAAAACAATTCTTAATAATCTCAGTTATTAACAATAATTTATAAAATATCTCTATTTGCATGTCTAGATTTTTCACTTTTAGACAACTTTCGTTGGAAATTTCTTTTGATTTATCAAACGGTTAACGCGAAATATTGGAACAACTTTTTCGGGCCCGAGACCACAGCCTTAACTTAAATCTCTTGATGGAATACAAGATTGCAACTAACACTACGAAATAACGTTAAGTTTCGGGATATTCCAAAATCGGACACTTATTATGGGACAGAGAGAGTATGTACTATCACTTCATTTAATCGACGACATAGTTATATTTGTAATTTGATTACATCACTTGACAACGTCTATGATATTCAATGGGAATATCTTATCTCATGTTACAATAGTAATAATCGAGAGATGGTTACCTCATATTACCCGAAGGAATATTTGATTGAGTATTTATTATTTACGTTCAAATATTGATTATTTTCTTTATTTTCTTTATTTTAGTTGTTTTTGATTGGAAGATACAATTTCTGTAAATCAAATGGATCTGTATGTAATTTGATATATGTTTAGCAATATGTTTGATATTCAAGATTGATATCTCATCTCACGTTACAATCGACGTAGTTAAGGGGGGTATCTTTCTATCGTCTTTATCATTATTTTATGTTAACAGGAATCGATCGAGTTTATTAAATAATAAACGAACATAAATATGTTCGGAACATAAAATAAATCTTAATCTACATAAATAAAATCTTTTAGTACTTGTATACACTGTTGATTTTAGTAGTTTATTATTGTGCCATAAATCGAATGGTAGTTTCAAAGAAAATTACATAGCTTCCTCTAGTAATTGACAATAAGATTCTATCTGTAATTTGATTAGATGTACTTGGCAACGTATTCGATATTCAACACCGATATCTCGTCTCACGTTACTATTGTCTTCACAATCTATTAACGTTAATTGATAAATTTGTTTGTTCTTGTGTTAACGTTAATATTTGTGATGTAATTTCTTAATATATGATACGTTGTTATCTTTGATAATTAAGACGGAGGTGATATTTATTGTCTCAAAAGGGACGTTTCTATTGTTGCGTTGCGTTTATATTGTTGCGATTTCGTTGTTATCAGCTTAAGAGAATGGGTAATTTCGCGTTGAATAAGAATTTTTATGTTCAATACGGAATTCCGTTGAAAACGCGAACAAAGAGTTGTTAGCGTTTAGATCGGGTGAGTTCTCAGCTGAGTTCTCAGCTGAAACGTAAACAGAGATGTAACGGTAATAACGGGATGGAAAAAGGAGGAGCGGTCGGGTTTTTCTTAAAGGGCCATAATCGTATTTCGCGAGATTAAAAGTGCCGTGAAGAGATATTCGTTTAGCCGTGGAACTAGTTAGATTATCCGCATCCCTTTTTGCGTAACGAAAGGAGCCGTTTAAAGCTGAACGCAGTTTAATATAATTTCCTTGTTTGCAGAAGGAAAAAGCCCGGATAAACTGCAAACAATCCGTAGGATGAAACTCGACGTAAAAAGTAACTAGTTGTCATAGTCGGGTGATTTACGGGAGCTTAAAAAAACGGACGCGTTTAAATCTGCTATTCGGAGACGTAAGCCGACTCGCGCGAATACAAATTAACACTATTTTCGACGGATCGCGCGCCGGAACTCGCGGAAAAATCCCAAAGTCACGATTCCTCGCACCTAATTATTTTAAATTAACCCTCCCCGAGTTGGGGTGAAATATTTGCTCGGTCCCGTCGCGGTTCTTACCCGGAACTGAGCCGAGGTGAAATAAAGCTATAAAAGTCCGTCGTAATGAAATTTCGACGATTAGTTTAGAGCCGAATGGCGGAAACGTCCGACTTTAACGGGAATGATTTTATTAATTCCACTGACAGGGGTGGTTTTCATCTAATTTTCCTCGCAGTAAAGCGAATTTTCTTAACGAAATAGCTTAGACCTTAAAATACCCTTACTATCTTTTCCTTACTTTTACACTTTACGCGAAGAGGCGGGTAGCGGGCGGCGGACGGCGGGCGTTTGCGGATTTTCTCGGTAATTCCTTGTACAGTCGGTTCTCCGAGACTTGCATGAATTCGATTCGACCGAGTCTCGAGTCCGGCTATCGAACTATCGAACCGTCCCGGTTCCGACTCGATAAAATGCCCATAACGAGAATTTTTACGCCGTCTATCGTCCTAACCGCGATACGCGGTCGAACGGATACTGCGGAATTAATTCGCCTCCTTCAGATGATGCAATGTTATTGATTTTCTCTCCCGCCGGTCGCGTTCTCGCCACTTAGTGAAGGGATTCAATCGGAAACGTCGCTTCTAAACCCGCGAGCGGCTTAGTCCGTCTGAAAACTCTAATTACTAATTAGCGTTTACTAAGGTATAATCGCCATCTTGGATTTCTGTACCGTCTGACGAAGCCAATTTACTTCCGGGCATCTAATTCATTAAGATCCGTCCTCGCGCCCCGTCATTACGTTAAAAGGCAGCGACGGCGACGGCGACGGCGACCGGGATCGGTTTTTACGGCGATATAACGATGCCGACGCTTACGCGGACGCGGACGCCGACGCCGGCAACGGCAACGGCGCCCCCGTCCGAATAAAATATGGTTTACATTAAAGTGGACGGCCGCGGAATAAACCGTTCATAGACCGAAACGAACGTTCTGCGCGAAAACCGGCTCCGGGCCCGCCTTTAGCGTGTACCTCGCAATGGGAAGGACAAGATCTAGCAGCCGCTCGGTATAATCATGACGCCCGCATAGAGTAATACAATGGGAATGCGCCAAATCCACGTTTATTAATGACGGCGCCGTCTGCGCAAAAAACGCCCCGGGCCCGACACGGGACCAGACGGGCGAAAATTTGCTTGGGAGATAACGTTGTCGACGACTCCACCTCGATATTCCGCTCTCCCAAAGAATTGATTACCGAACCCTACTAACTCAACCCAAAATCTCATCTCCAAATGTCTTCTCTTTTTTATGGTATAACCTAAATCACTTGTTCTCTTATTAATTTAATATTATAAGAAGTACTATAATAGATAAAAATCAAGAATATTTTATAAAACCATATATTGTATAAAACATGTTAAGTATGAAAAGATACTCAAATTACACTGGACAACAAATTTTGGTTTATTTGCTGTATCGTCTTTGAAAAGTAGGTTTTTTAGGTATTTTTGGGGTGCTGAATACAAATATGACAATGAAATTTAAAACTTAGTTGCAGTTTTTAAGAACACATTTTTATTTTATTTTTAACAAACTAAAAAAAGAAATAGGTATTTTTACACTATTTTTGCACCTTTAGACTTTAGTTATAGCGCTGTCCTTTTGTTACTCTTTTATAGATTGTTTCTGGAGCACCTCTAACAAGAGTCCAGCAGTAGTCTGGAAGCATGGAAGGATTCCACTTTCCCTGGTACCTTTTTTTCATATACAGGGTGTTTAAAAAATACGTTCGAATATTTGGCCCACTTATAGATCTCATCAGTACAAACAAAAAAGTCAAAATAAACATAAGTCCAAAAATCAGCCGTTTCCTAATTACAGCCTGTTTTTCAAATTAAAATAATTTACACTCAAATATCAGTATAAATACATTTTAATTATTACAAATTAATGATTCTTAAAGAAGATGTTCAAAATATCCTCCTTCCATTTGTATACACATTTCACATCTCCGTAAAAGTGAACGCCGCACTCTCTCAAAGAGTCCCGGATTTATACGAACAGTCTGGCAGGCATGTTCAATTCGTTCTCGCAACTCATCTAAATTATTCACAGGACTTGAATAAACTAATGTCTTTAAATACCCCCAAATGCAAAAATCGAGTGGACTGAGGTCGGGAGATCTAGGGGGCCATGCAATTGGACCTCCTCGCCCTATCCACCTGCCATTGTAATTTTCGTTTAGATAATTTCTGACTAAGACTCCGTAATGCGCAGGAGCTCCATCGTGCATCAACCGCATATTAATTCTGTGGTTGAGGGGCACATCTTCTAACAACAGTGGTAATGTATTCCGCAAAAAGTCAAGGTACAATTGACTAGTCAAACGGTTAGGCAGGAAACAAGGTCCTATCAGATGGTCTCCTAACACACCAAGCCAAACGTTGATTGCAAATCGGTGTTGATGATTCGATTCAACAACGGCATGCGGATTTTCGTCGGCCCAAACATGGCTATTATGAAAATTAAAAATGCCATTTCTTGTGAAACCAGCTTCGTCTGTAAATAAAATTTTCGTAACAAAATTTGGATTCTCCGCGACTTTTGTCAACATGCTTCGACAAAACACCAGTCGTGCGGCATAATCAGGCACAGCTAGAGCCTGTACCCTTTGAATATGGTATGGGTGCAATTGCTGTTCCCGTAAAATTCTCCAAATTAGGGAAAAATTAATATTTGTTTCAGTAGAGAGTCTTCTAGTACTAGTACCAGGATTTTCTTCAATTCGTCTTAAAATGTTAAGTTCTGCGTCGGGAGTACAAACTGATCTAGGCCGACCACCATCACCGTTCCTTGATTTAAACGATCCAACTTCGGATAAACGTTGATGTAAATTTGTAAAAAGTTTGTCACACGGAAGTACCCGGTTTGGGAATGCTTCGGCATAAAGGCGACGTGCCTCACAAGCATTTCCATCGGCTTTGCCATACATAAAATGCATGTCTGCCATTTCTGCGTTGGTATAAGGCATATTCGAAAATTTCAACAATGGGTTACAGCAACAACTACTTCAATAAACACTGACAATAACGGACACACAATAATTACAACAAATGTGGCAACTACACTAACAGAAACGAACAAAATTTGTTTTGTTATTTCCATGGATGACTTCATAAATACGCGAATCACTCCTACTGAGTGTAAATTATTTTAATTTGAAAAACAGGCTGTAATTAGGAAACGGCTGATTTTTGGACTTATGTTTATTTTGACTTTTTTGTTTGTACTGATGAGATCTATAAGTGGGCCAAATATTCGAACGTATTTTTTAAACACCCTGTATGATGTATCCTGATGAAAACGTTCGTCGTGTTCATCACTTACAGCTCCGCAGTTTTCAGAAAAAAAGTCCAAGTGTGAATGTAGGATGTGCATCTTTAGAGACATATTACAACCCATTTTTTGATATGATAACAGCATATTCTTAACAAGAGTAACGTAATTATCAGCTTTTTGGTTTTCCAAGAAATTGGTGACCAAGCGAAACTCATTCCAAGCATTTTTTTTCAATATCTGTTAGGGTGTTGTCAAATTGTTCGTCCTTCAAAATGTTTCGAATCTGTTGCCCAACAAAAATACCTTATTTCACTTTTGCTTCACTTAGCCTTGGGAATTTCTGACGCAGGTATTGAAAAGCTGGCCCACCTCTATTTAGTGCCTTGACAACATTTTTCCAGTTACAGTATTATTATATTTTATTATAGGGTCATGTAGCATCACGTATCTTTAAAACGTGAACTAATATTGCAAAAATTAAATTATTTTCGGATTCAGCGCACCAAAAATAGTGAAGTTTTGTTGATTTTATTTTAGATACTTTTTGGCTGTTGTCCAGTGATAAAACATACGCAGATAATTACCTGCGTATGTTTTGTAAAATAAGTAGCTATTTTATTGCCACGTTTGAGGTTTCGTTAACGATCGTAATATCTAACTTTATCCGTACTACGGTAAGATGGGAAATCTTTTTGTTGATTTTGTGTGTAAAGTGAAGTAAGTTGTTGTAGAGTTTTGAAAGCTTTGTACAATTCATTCCGTATAGTGATTGTACTTGACCTCCTTTGATAATGACGTGAAGAACGAGACCGACGCGAGATGGTATTTCGAGGGGGTTCTTACTAAGTGCGAAGTAATGATAGTTTCGAGGTAAAAGGGCGGTAATATGGCTAATTAGGCTGGAAAGAAGGTGGACGCGTCGAAGACAGAGCTCTCGGTCCGCGACTAACGACGTCCAAAACGGCCGGGCGTAATTTAAATAAACAAAAAGGCCGCTTCCGCAATCCGCGTCGGCTTTTGTGTTCGCGGGCTCCAACTTTACGGCGGACGTCGCAGAGTTGATTTTAAGGATTTCGTATGGAGAGAGCGATTAAGTACCCGAGGCGGGCCATTCTAGTTCCCGAAACGGCCGCGGGCGCCGTTCGTCGGCGCCGCCCTTCTTAATATCTCTTTCGAAATATGAACGGAAAACTAAACAATAATATTTGCCCCGCGCAAATGAACGCCGCGAGGCCGAAAAATATCTTCCTTCGCTTCGAGCGACGAACCACGAGCTCCGCGGTTCGGAGCGTCGGGACTACGCGCCGGATTACTTCGGCCTTCGTTAGCTCTCCCATATACCCATTAACGACGCCAGGGGGCGCTGATTAGTCTCTAATTGTATGCGCACTGACTCCCTTGCGCTTGTAATCTAATTGGACCTATACTGTTTTGAGTACCTCCCGTCAATGGAACTTTACTACAATATACCCATTACATTACCGGTAATTACCTGACTGCTAGTTTCAAAACTTGATAATACGTTATCGTTTTACCAAAAGAATCTACTTTACGCGTTCAAGTAGCTTATTTCTAAGCGAAGCACACCTAGCTAACTAAGCGCCGTAAAGGTCAATTTAGACGCGATATGGGAGAAGCGCGTGCGTCGCCGTCGCAAACGGTATGTCGTTAAAATCCGGTCACTCGGTGACGGCGGCTGTTGTCTAATCTTTAGATGAAAATTTATGTTTGCCGGCGCGCGAAGTAAAACTGATCTATATGCCGGCGGCGGTAACATATGAATGTAGGAGTAGGAAAAAGCTGTTATCGAATAGACTTTAGACCGAGCGGTAGGTAACAAATGGCGGCGGAGCCGGTACAAATCCGGGTTCCTCGCCGATGCAGTTTCCCCGATGCCATACACACTTTGCATAATAATCAATTTCGTCCGGTATCTCCCCGACATCGGTACGAACTTCGGCCTGACCATTCGTGGGTCAGCGAATTCCAACGTACGTTATTATATGCTCGCGTATAATACATATTCATCGTCGATATCTTCTGGAAAGGGAACGGCGAGTTTATTTTGGGGTTAGTTGAGAATCAAGCGCGATAGGGCACGTTTATACCGATTCGAACTTGCAAAGTAAATCCCCGAACAGTAAAATATTATCTGTTCGCGAGTCCGGATACCTTCTATCCGTCTTCTTCCCTCCTCTCGCTCTCTTTCTCTCCTCATCCGACCCGCGCGGATTCTCGTACGCGTCCGTATGTATATTTTTGCTCCCGCGCATTGCAATTCGGTAAAATCGCGATTGAATTCGAGCGGACGCTTTCGCTACACGCTCGATTCGCGCCCAATGCTTGATGCTATCTTAAATAATAAAGTGAAAGGCACTCACCGAAAAATATCCTCCGCTACGACCGCTCCCCACGGATATGCAGGCCCCATTCAAACGCATAACGTTATTGACTCATTTAAGATTTATTCTCAATCCATTTCGTGACTGGGCGACTGCTTTTATTATATCTAAAATCGCATTATCGTCCCGGTACTTTCCCGAACGGCGCCCAATATTTCGTTTCATAACAATTTCAATATTTTTCGGGTATTTGCCCAAAGTGCGCAAACAGCTTATTATGTATACAATAATAATCATACAATAATAGTCACGCTTTACATACAGATAGCGTAAAACCGTTTCTTTTCGCCAATTCAATTACGGGAAACCGTTATCGTCGGATAGTTATTTTCGATCGCTCCGTACGGAACGAGCCATTTTTTTATTGCGGCGTGATACTGATGTGACGGTTGTTATTTAACGGTGACAATTGTCAAAGTGCCGATACGCGTTGGGTGATATGTTTTAGTGCCATGAATTTCAGGAACACTGTGAAAACGGTCGCAGGTTTAAATTGAAATCGACTATATATTTAGATAGTTCGGGCGGGAGTAGATAGAGCCGGGCTATTTGAGAGCGCAACTTCGGCATTTAATTACTTTTGTCATGTTTAAGCAGCGCGTTGTCATTCGGAAGTGGATTCTTCCAATTATTGCACGGATTTGGCCGGAAGACATAAATTTATATTGGCCACTCAACGCGGCGAGTTAATTGAATTTAAAATCGGCGCGATTTCGCTCGGACGCTCCTTACCCTGACGTGCGTTTGACAACTTATGAAAATTGCGGTCGATTTGGAATCGTTTGTTTGTTTTTAAGCGAGCAAAGCGCGGAACGGAATGGAATAACGGCTAAATCCGCACCCGGCCACCATATCACTGTTTGTTCCGCAATCCAATAAGGCATATTTAATACACTTTTTCGCTTCACGCGGGACCGATCAAAGGGTTTAGTATCGCATCGTAAATACGTTCAAAAACAGCGCAAAACGAACAAAGGGACTCGAACGCGAGCCGGTTCGTATGTAATGAATCAACAGTCCATTTGTAAATGAAATTAGCCACTACCGGATCTGGGGACTTTAATTTGAATACCAACGAAAGTATTTAATTTTCCGCTTCAATAGTTTCCTCTATTCTAGGCGAGCTGCTTCGTCTACTTAATTTCATTTATATCTTTTTCCCCCCGGCGCGCAGTTCTCTCCGATCTCCCCGCTCGCTCCCCACTCGACTTGCCGGAGACCCTCCTCTTCCCGAAAACTGTCACGCCACTTTAAATAGAGAACGAATTGCCCTTAACCATTCCGGCTTTATCAATTTATCTTAACCCCTTTAAAACGACACCGTGCCTGATCGTTATCTTCTTAAAATTCCTTCGCGAGATATCGCGGATCTCCATCTTATTTATTCCTACGCGAGATTTCCTCTCCGAGCGGCTTCAAACAACGTTCATGCGCGGGGATCCCCCCTTTAAACGAGCGGGCAATTCCTCACGACGGTCATTATATAATGCATCTTGTTCAGTGAAAAGTTACTCCCAGAGAGAAAATAGGGATCCGTGAATATTCTATCAAGACGCCGTGGGGGGTGAATTAAATATGAACATCGTGTGGCATGAGCATCTGGATTTTCACAAAAGGCACAACGAAACATATTCGAATCGGACGGAGGACTTGTGTACTTGACGTTTTTGACGTATTTCGTCAAGTGACGACCCTTTTCATTCATTATTGATATCCGTTCTGTCATCGTAAAAGGAATTATAAAAAAATGATTTCTTTTCTTAATAAATGATTTCTTTGATAATAAAAAATTTCTTTGATAATAAATGATTTCTTTGATAATAAAAAATGTCTTTGATAATAAATGATTTCTTTGATAATAAAAAATTTCTTTGATAATAAATGATTTCTTTGATAATAAAAAATTTCTTTGATAATAAATGATTTCTTTGATAATAAAAAATTTCTTTGATAATAAATGATTTCTTCGATAATAAACAATTTCTTTGATAATAAACAATTTTATATAATATATTAAAGTAGTAAGCAAGCAGCCCCTCTTTAAAAGAGGGCGCCGCAGGCGCCTAGCTCTTTTTTTAATAGTTTTTTTGGAAAGAATTCTCCAGACGATCCAACGATTTTACGCGATTCTGCCGACTATTATCTTCACCCCTCCGACGATTTTAGAGGGTCTGAGGCCGATTTCGAAAAAACAGCCCTGAAAATCGAACGACGTTGCGGTAGCCTTAATTCAATCTAAAATTCTCGATCCGCCTGTCATTTTCGTTAATTTTCGAACGCACTTTTTGTCCAAAAAGCCACCGGCTCCGCGACTCCGCTTCCGGCAAACCTTCTGAACGGCTTTAAAACACAACGTTATATGCGAATCGGGGCTCCTTTGGATCCGAAACGGGCGATTTAAGCCCTAAACGAAGTCCCCGTTTTCCGTCATTTTCGATTTGGGCCGATAAAGCACTTGGTTCAATTTTCATAAACGTTATTTATTATTCCAACCACGCTAATGCCACATGAAATGTCAAAACGATCGGTTTATTAATAATCATCAAATATTTAATTTATGCAGAGCAAAAATTCGAATAAATTTCACTAAAAACTAATTAAATTCTTGAAAATATCACCAAAAATTTAAGTAAGTTTGTAAGAATTCAAAGTTACTAAAATTTTTAATAATTCCACCAAAAACATTTAAAATTTGTAAAAATTCCACCAAAGCTATCAAAATTTTTGACCATTCCACCAAAAACAAAATTTTTAAAAAATATACTAAAATTAAGATTAATTTCGTCAAGAATTGATTAGATTCTTAAAAATTCCACAAAAATAAAAAAGTAATAATAAAAATTCTACAAAAGTTAGTTAAATTGAATATAATTTCACCAAAAATTATTAAATTTGGAGACAATTCTACTAAAATCTAAATTTTTTAAAAATTCCACACAAAATCAATAAAATTGGTAAAAATTAAAAAAACTTACTATATTCGTAAGAATTCCACCAAATTTAACATTTTTAACAATTCCACCAAAAACGTACTAATTTTTTTCAATTTTCCACCAAAGCTACAAAAATGTTGAATAATTCCACCAAAAACTTACTGATTTTTAAAAAATACCAACAAAAACTTACCAAATTCATAAAAATTCTACTAAAATTACCAATATTTTTAACAATTCCACCAAAAATGATTAAAGTTAATAAAAATTCCACCAAAGTTATCAACTTTTTTAACAATTCCATCAAAAACATGGAATTTTATAAAGATTCCACCAAAAATTAATAAAATTGGAAGAATTTCACTAAAAATTTACTAAATTCGTAAAAATTCTATAGAAAAACATTGAATTTTTAAAAAATTCCATCAAAAATTAATAAAATTCGCAAAAATTCCACCAATGTTATCAAAATTTTTAACCATTCCACCAAAAACAAAATTTTTAAAAAATATACTAAAATTAAGATTAATTTCGTCAAGAATTGATTGGATTCTTAAAAATTCCACAAAAATAAAAAAGTAATAATAAAAATTCCACAAAAGTTAGTTAAATTGAATATAATTTCACTAAAAATTATTAAATTTGGAGACAATTCTACTAAAAACTTAGTGAATTTTTTAAAAATTCCACCCAAAATCAATAAAATTGGTAAAAATTCCACGAAAAACTTACTATATTCGTAAAAATTCCACCAAAGTTACCAACATTTTTAACAATTTCACCAAAAACGTACTAAATTTTTTCAATTTTCCACCAAAGCTACAAAAATGTTGAATAATTCCACCAAAAACTTACTGATTTTTAAAAAATACCAACAAAAACTTACCAAATTCATAAAAATTCTACTAAAATTACCAATATTTTTAACAATTCCACCAAAAATGATTAAAGTTAATAAAAATTCCACCAAAGTTATCAACTTTTTTAACAATTCCATCAAAAACATGGAATTTTATAAAGATTCCACCAAAAATTAATAAAATTGGAAGAATTTCACTAAAAATTTACTAAATTCGTAAAAATTCTATAGAAAAACATTGAATTTTTAAAAAATTCCATCAAAAATTAATAAAATTCGCAAAAATTCCACCAATGTTATCAAAATTTTTAACCATTCCACCAAAAACAAAATTTTTAAAAAATATACTAAAATTAAGATTAATTTCGTCAAGAATTGATTGGATTCTTAAAAATTCCACAAAAATAAAAAAGTAATAATAAAAATTCCACAAAAGTTAGTTAAATTGAATATAATTTCACTAAAAATTATTAAATTTGGAGACAATTCTACTAAAAACTTAGTGAATTTTTTAAAAATTCCACCCAAAATCAATAAAATTGGTAAAAATTCCACGAAAAACTTACTATATTCGTAAAAATTCCACCAAAGTTACCAACATTTTTAACAATTTCACCAAAAACGTACTAAATTTTTTCAATTTTCCACCAAAGCTACAAAAATGTTGAATAATTCCACCAAAAACTTACTGATTTTTAAAAAATACCAACAAAAACTTACCAAATTCATAAAAATTCTACTAAAATTACCAATATTTTTAACAATTCCACCAAAAATGATTAAAGTTAATAAAAATTCCACCAAAGTTATCAACTTTTTTAACAATTCCATCAATAACATGAAATTTTATAAAAATTCCACTAAAAATTAATAAAATTGGAAGAATTTCACTAAAAACTTACTAAATTCGTAAAAATTCTATAAAAAAAACACTGAATTTTTAAAAAATTCCATCAAAAATGAATAGAATTCGCAAAAATTCCACCAATGTTATCAAAATTTTTGATAATTCCACCAAGAACATACTGAATTTTTTAAAAATTCCATCAAAAATTAATACAATTTGCAAAAATTCCACCAAAAACTTACTAAATTCATAAGAACTTTACCAAAGACACTGATTTTTTTTTATTCCATCAGAAATGAACAAAATTCGCAAATATTCCACCAATGTTATAAAAATTCTTGATAATTCCACCAAAAACATACTGAATTTTTTAAAAATTCCACCAAAAATTAATACAATTTGCAAAAACTCCACCAAAAACATACTAAATTCATAAGAATTTTACCAAAAACACTGATTTTTTTTTATTCCACCAGAAATGAATAAAATTCGCAAAAATTCCACCAATGTTATCAAAATTTTTAACAATTCCATCAAAAACATACTGAATTTTATAAAAATTCCACTAAAAGTTAATAAAATTGGAAAAATTTCACTAAAAACTTGCTAAATTCGTAAAAATTCTATAAAAAGACACTGAATTTTTAAAAAATTCCATCAAAAATGAATAAAATTCGCAAAAAATTCCACCAATGTTATCAAAATTTTTGATAATTCCACCAAAAATATACTGAATTTTTTTAAAATTCCACCAAAAATTAATATAATTTGCAAGAATTCCACCAAAAATTTACTAAATTCATAAGAATTTTATCAAAAACACTGATTTTTTTTATTCCATCAGAAATGAATAAAATTCGCAAATATTCCACCAATGTTATCAAAATTTTTGATAATTCCACCAAAAACTTACTGAATTTTTTTTATTCCACAAAAACGTTACAAAAATCCTAAAAATTACATCGAAATTGTCAACATTTTTAACAATTCTACCAAAAACTTACCAAATTTTTTAAAAATTCCACCAAAATGTCCAAATTCTTTTAAAATTCCACCAAAAATCAATCAAATTAGAAACAATTTCATTAAAAATTAACTGAAACCTTGAAAATTCCATCAAAAACTTAGTTAATTCATAAAAATTCCACTAAAGTAACTAAGAGTTTTAATAATTCTACCAAAAATAATGAATTTTTTAAAAATTCTACCAAAAACTTACTAAATTCATAAGAATTTTACCAAAAACACTGAATTTTTTTAAATTCCACCAGAAATGAATAAAATTCGCAAAAATTCCACCAAAGCTATTAAAATATTTGACAACTACACCCAAAACTTACTGATTTTTTTTATTCCACCAAAACCTTACAAAAATTCTAAAAATTACATCGAAATTGTCAACATTTTTAACAATTCTACCAAAAACTTACCAAATATTTTAAAAATTCCACCAAAATGTCCAAATTCTTTTAAAATTCCACCAAAAATCAATCAAATTAGAGACAATTTCATTAAAAATTAACTAAAACCTTGAAAATTCCATCAAAAACTTAGTAAATTCATAAAAATTCCACTAAAGTAACTAAATTTTTTAATAATTCTACCAAAAATAATGAATTTTTTAAAAATTCTACCAAAAACTTATTAAATTCATAAGAATTTTACCAAAAACACTGAATTTTTTTAAATTCCACCAGAAATGAATAAAATTCGCAAAAATTCCACCAAAGCTATTAAAATATTTGACAACTACACCCAAAACTTACTGAATTTTTTTATTCCACAAAAACGTTACAAAAATCCTAAAAATTACATCGAAATTGTCAACATTTTTAACAATTCTACCAAAAACTTACCAAATTTTTTAAGAATTCCACCAAAATGTCCAAATTCTTTTAAAATTCCACCAAAAATCAATCAAATTAGAAACAGTTTCATTAAAAATTAACTAGGACCTTGAAAATTCCATCAAAAACTTAGTAAATTCATAAAAATTTTACCAAAAACACTAAATTTTTTTAAATTCCACCAGAAATGAATAAAATTCGCAAAAATTCCACCAAAGCTATTAAAATATTTGACAACTACACCCAAAACTTACTGAATTTCTTTTATTCCACTAAAACCTTGCAAAAATCCTAAAAATTACATCGAAATTGTCAAAATTTTTAACAATTCTACCAAAAACTTACCAAATTTTTTAAAAATTCCACCAAAATGTCCAAATTCCTTTAAAATTCCACCAAAAATCAATCAAATTAGAAATAATTTCATTAAAAATTAACTAAAACCTTGAAAATTCAAAACTTAGTAAATTCATAAAAATTCCACTAAAGTAACTAAAATTTTTAATAATTCTACCAAAAATAATGAATTTTTTTAAAATTCCACCAAAAAACTTACAACATTTGTAAGAATTCCACCAAAAATTTACCAATTTTTTTTAAGTTTCACCAAAAACTTACTAAATTCATATAGCTTCCACCAAAGTTACCAAAATGTTGATCAATTCAACCAAAAACAATAAACTTTTTTTAGAAAAATACTAAAAATAAAACTAAACTAGTCTTATTTTTAATTAAATAAGAATAGTAATAAGTTGAATAGTAACTTTTTTATTATAGTTTTTTAAAAAGATTTTTATATAATTAACAT
This sequence comes from Digitonthophagus gazella, assembly GCA_036711955.1. Classification (NCBI taxonomy): domain Eukaryota; kingdom Metazoa; phylum Arthropoda; class Insecta; order Coleoptera; family Scarabaeidae; genus Digitonthophagus; species Digitonthophagus gazella. The sequence goes on from JASCIT010000010.1 coordinate 21,468,157, forward strand.
TTTTGATGTATAGATCGAGTAAAAATGATTGTTACGGATTGTTGGGTGTAAATTCCGGTTATTAAATTTCGCTCACCGCCGTATATAATAATTGTTCCAATAAATTAGATGATTCAGCGGTGATAAATTAAAGTTAAAACGGCGATAGAACAAATTGTAGGTCGATCGTACACTGGCGCGTTCGGAGCAGGGGGTCTGTCGTTCATTTAAAATTGAAAATCCAATCTGAACTGTTATAACATTGGTACAAAATCAATCGGCGTTAGTCGTTTGACGATAAGTGACAGTTATTTGCGTAATTTAATGCGTGGGAAGCGTTGAAATTGGATTGACCGTGAGAAAAACGGTCGGTTCGAAACGAGCCGGCATTTTTTTAAGAACTAACAAAAACAAAAACGCGAAAGTGCAGCAGTTGTAAAAACTGCACGCAGAAACCCTGTTTGCCTGAAACAGTAGCAGCAAATCAACCGACGCTTTATGGGGCGAAAGAGCTTACGCGAAAGTATCAAAAACCAGAGAGAGAAAAGTTCCGCGTTTACACTTTTTCGTTTAATAACTAGACGGATGGAGTTTTAAATAGCATGCGCAGTAACGATTCCCATACTAATGTAACCCGTATCGTACTCGACCGGTTTTATCTTTCATTTTTTAACTAGAACTAGACATCATTCCATTATATACAATGGAATGACTTCAAAGCTTTACACATGTTCGTGCCTTTCGCAAAGAAAGTCTTTGGAAACAATGTTTATCTCGGACCGGGGATATGCCATGTAATGGTACCTAGTTAGGGGTTTGAGAAACTAAGTTTTAGACAAGAATTTAAACTATCTCGGGTTAGAGGAGAATTGATCATTTCTGGGCAGTTTACAGCGCAGCTGTTAACAATTAGTTTCGAATGGTGTTAACCTGTGGAGAAGCGCGTAATCACGGCGAGGTTTCAACGGGTAATTCTTCCTTTGTTGAGCCGGAGCCGCGCAAATTACATAACCACGAACCCCTCGGTTTAATCGCTTTACTTACGTACCGCGAACAAATATTGAAACTCGAAAAATAAAGGAAAAAAAGGAAAAAGAGACTCCGAGTAGCTCTTTCCAAACCAATTTGAATCCGACCCTATTTTCCGCGAGACCACAAAGTTTGTATAGTGCTGTACAAACTCCGCTCTAATTTTTGTGTGTCGTGGCGCACTACAAAAAAGCAATTACGCTCGTTCCCGCCAGGACGGCGGGAATTTAATTCAGTCTTTGTTTTACTAAGAAGCCGGCCAGCGACAGCAAATCGATAGAATTCCAAAAAAATAATTCCAAAAAAATAATTTCAAAAAAATAATTCCAAAAAAATCCTTCCCGTCCGAATTCGAATTTGTCCATTTTCGCGGAAACCGGGCTAACGCGCATGCGCGACGTCCGTCATCGGAACTGACCTGATTTGCGCGAACGTTTATTAACGAAATGCTGTGAATGGTTTATGAAACCCAATTCTATAACATCCGATGTGTCCCGCTCGTTAATTGAATAAAATGTGCATTGACGTAAGCGCAATTATTATGACGTTGACAGCAACGTTTACCAGCAAACTTTATTTTACGGCTACCGATCTCCAAACTTGATTAATTTTTTTTTTTTGGTTTAAAAAGGGTCACTTGATTAAGTATTGTTCGAATTTTTTAACATTGTCTAACCCAAACGATTTAGGGATTTTTTGTTAAACGGCAAATTGCAAGTAATAATTACAAAAATTTGTAATTAAGCTCGGCTTCGTTATTAAAATCACTGTCGCGTTCAGTAATTGAATTGGTTTGATTCGCTAGTATACCAGCCGTGTAACCAGCTCGATAATAAGTGCCATACAAATTGCTTTGTCGGAACTTAATCCAGTTACGTCCCGTTCCAGCTGGTACGAATTCGAATCCCTTTGTTCCGGACCTGGGTAGACACGTTCTCCGTTCTAGAAATCTGGACGCAGATTTCTTAGATGCAAAGCCTTCAATTAAACCAACATCCCAAGCTGGGACCGGCGAATTTATCCTACCTTCCGACCCTTCCGTCACTCAATTGCCGCTATAAATCACATGACCTTATCTGGACACTATCGACGAGATGTCGTTTTTCAATAGTTTATGACAATTTTGACATTTCACAATTTGTTAAGTTTCGTTTACCCCATTTTGATTGGTTTTTTCGATTTATATTCGGGTATCTTTTTGTATGAGATTTCTTCCAAACAAACTGTAACCTACTTTGCCTACGAATTTATTCCTGAAGAAGGTTAGAAATTTTAAAATTTTTTTAATTTTTTTGACAACACTTAGAATCAAACGGTTTTTTTAAAATAAAACTAGAATGTTTTAGATTTCATTTCGTAAAAAAATCAAATCAAAATCTTTAAAACTCAATTTTTTATGAATTTTTAAAATTGATCGTTTTTTTAAGTTAGGTTAAAACTGTCAAAAAATTTTTACCGACTATAAAAATTTTTTTAATTTTTTTGACAACACTTAGAATCAAACGGTTTTTTTAAAGATAAAACTAGAATGTTTTAGATTTCATTTCGTAAAAAAATCAAATCAAAATCTTTAAAACTCAATTTTTTATGATTTTTTAAAATTGATCGTTTTTTTAAGTTAGGTTAAAACTGTCAAAAAATTTTTACCGACTATAAAAATTTTTTTAATTTTTTTGACAACACTTAGAATCAAACGGTTTTTTTAAAATAAAACTAGAATGTTTTAGATTTCATTTCGTATAAAAATCAAATCAAAATCTTTAAAACTCAATTTTTTATGAATTTTTAAAATTGATCGTTTTTTTAAGTTAGGTTAAAACTGTCAAAAAATTTTTACCGATTTTAAAATTTTTTTTAATTTTTTTGACAACACTTAGAATCAAACGGTTTTTTTTAAATAAAGCTAGAATGTTTTAGATTTCATTTCGTAAAAAAATCAAATCAAAATCTTTAAAACTCAATTTTTTATGATTTCTTAAAATTGATCGTTTTTTTTTAAGTTAGGTTAAAACTGTCAAAAAATTTTACCGACTTTAAAAATTTTTTAATTTTTTTGACAACACTTAGAATTAAACGGTTTTTTTAAAATAAAACTAGAATGTTTTAGATTTCATTTCGTATAAAAATCAAATCAAAATCTTTAAAACTCAATTTTTTATGATTTTTTAAAATTGGTCGTTTTTTTAAGTTAGGTTAAAACTGTCAAAAAATTTTTACCGACTTTAAAAATTTTTTTAATCTTTTTGACAACACTTAGAATCAAACGGTTTTTTTGAAATAAAACTAGAATGTTTTAGATTTCATTTCGTAAAAAAATCAAATCAAAATCTTTAAAACTCAATTTTTTATGATTTTTTAAAATTGATCGCTTTTTTTTAAGTTAGGTTAAAACTGTCAAAAAATTTTTACCGACTTTAAAAATTTTTTTAATTTTTCTGACAACACTTAGAATCAAACAGTTTTTTTAAATAAAACTAGAATATTTTAGATTTCATTTCGTAAAAAAATCAAATCAAAATCTTTAAAACTCAATTTTTTATGATTTTTTAAAGTTGATCGTTTTTTTAAGTTAGGTTAAAACTGTCAAAAAATTTTTACCGACTTTAAAAATTTTTTTAATCTTTTTGACAACACTTAGAATAAAACGGTTTTTTAAAAATAAAACTAGAATGTTTTAGATTTCATTTCGTATAAAAATCAAATCAAAATCTTTAAAACTCAATTTTTTATGATTTTTTAAAATTGATCGTTTTTTTAAGTTAGGTTAAAACTGTCAAAAAATTTTTACCGACTTTAAAAATTTTTTCAATTTTTTTGACAACACTTAGAATCAAACGGTTTTTTTTAATAAAACTAGAATGTTTTAGATTTCATTTCGTAAAGAAATCAAATCAAAATCTTTAAAACTCAATTTTTTATGAATTTTTAAAGTTGATGGTTTTTTTTTTTAAGTTGGGCAAGAACCGTCAAAAAATTTTTGCTAACTTTAAAAATTTTTTTAATTTTTTTGACAACACTTAGAATCAAACGGGTTTCTTTAAATAAAACTAGAATGTTTTAGATTTCATTTCGTGAACAAATCAAATCAAAATCTTTAAAACTCAATTTTTTATGAATTTTTAAAATTCATGAAATTTTTACCAACTTTAAAAATTTTTTTAATTTTTTTGACAACACCTAGAATCAAGCAGTTTTTGAAAAATAAAACTAGAATGTTTTAGGTTTCATTTAGTAAAGAAATTAGATTAAAAACTATAAAAATCGATTTTTTATGAATTTTTAAACTTAAGCGATTTTTTAAATATAGACGAATTTTAAGTTGATAAAAATTTTTGCCAACTTTGAAAATTTTTTTAAATTTTTTGACAACATTTAAAACAAAACGGTCTTTTTTAGCTAAAACTAGAATGCTTTAAGTTTTATTTGGAAAAAAAATCACATCAAAATCTTTAAAAATAAATTCTTGATAAATTTTTAAAGTTAATCGATTTTCTTAAGTTATTTTTTTAATTTGAAAAATTATTTTTAACGATGAAACGACGAAGACCGCCCTCTCAAAGCAGGAAAATGCTGTTGAACCCAAAGTATCGGTGAGAACCGCGTTGTTTTACGTCTCGAATGGGGGCCTAAGGCCCCCATTCGAGGCGTAAACCAACGCGGTTCTCACCCACTTCGTTTGTCAACTCTGATTAAAACTAGAATGTTTAGGTTTCATTTAGAAAAAAAATCAAATCAAAATCTTTAAAAATGAATTTTTGATGAATTTTTAAAGTTGATTTTCTTAAGTCAGAAAAGTCTCAAAAATTTTTACCAACCTTGAAAATTTAAAAAATTTTTTTAACAACGTTTACAATGAAACGGTCTTTTTAAATCAAAACTAGAATGTTTTAAGTTTCATTTAGAAAAAAAATCATATCAAAATCTTTAAAAATGAATTTTTTATAAATTTCTAAAGTTTATTTTCTTAAGTTAAAAGTGTTAAAAATTTTTACCTAGTTTGAAAATTTTTTTAAATTTTTTGACAACATTTAAAACAAATCGGTCTTTTTTACTTAAAACTAGAATGTTTTAGGTATCATTTAGAGAAAAAATCAAATCAAAATCTTTAAAACTCTATTTTTTATGAATTTTTAAAATTGATCGTTTTTTTAAGTTAGATTAAAACTGTCAAAAAATTTTTACCGACTTTAAAAATTTTTTTAATTTTTTTGACAACACTTAGAATCAAACGGTTTTTTTAAATAAAACTAGAATGTTTTAGACTTTATTTCGTAAAAAAATCAAATCAAAATCTTTAAAACTCAATTTTTTATGAATTTTTAAAGTTGATCATTTTTTTAAGTTAGGTTCGAACTGTCAAAAAAATTTTACCGACTTTAAAAATTTTTTTAATTTTTTTGACAACACTTAGAATCAAACGGTTTTTTTTTTTAATAAAACTAGAATGTTTTAGATTTCATTTCGTAAAAAAATCAAATCAAAATCTTTAAAACTCAATTTTTTATGATTTTTTAAAATTGATCGTTTTTTAAGTTAGGTTAAAACTGTCAAAACATTTTTACCGACTATAAAAATTTTTTTAATTTTTTTGACAACACTTAGAATCAAACGGTTTTTTTTAAATAAAACTAGAATGTTTTAGATTTCATTTCGTAAAAAATGAAATCAAAATCTTTAAAACTCAATTTTTATGAATTTTTAAAATTGATCGTTTTTTTAAGTTAGGTTAAAACTGTCACAAAATTTTTACCGACTTTAAAAATTTTTTTAATCTTTTTGACAACACTTAGAATCAAACGGTTTTTTTAAAATGAAACTAGAATGTTTTAGATTTCATTTCGTAAAAAAATCAAATCAAAATCTTTAAAACTCAATTTTTTATGAATTTTTAAAATTCATAAAATTTTTACCAACTTTAAAAATTTTTTTAATTTTTTTGACAACACCTAGGATCAAACAGTTTTTGAAAAATAAAACTAGAATGTTTTAGGTTTCATTTAGTAAAAAAATTGGATTAAAAACTATAAAAATCGATTTTTTATGAATTTTTAAATTTAAGCGATTTTTTTAAATATAGACGAATTTTTAAGTTGATAAAAATTTTTGCCAACTTTGAAAATTCTTTTAAATTTTTTGACAACATTTAAAAGAAAACGGTCTTTTTTAGCTAAAACTAGAATGTTTTAAGTTTCATTTAGAAAAAAAATCAAATCAAGATCTTTAAAAATGAATTTCTTATAAATTTTTAAAGTTTATTTTCTTAAGTTAAAAGTGTCAAAAATTTTTACCTAGTTTGAAAATTTTTTTTAATTTTTTGACAACATTTAAAACAAATGGGTCTTTTTTACTTAAAACTAGAATGCTTTAGGTATCATTTAGAGAAAAAATCAAATCAAAATCTTTAAAACTCAATTTTTTATGAATTTTTAAAGTTGATCGTTTTTTTTTAAGTTGGGTTAGAACCGTCAAAAAATTTTTGCCAACTTTAAAATTTTTTTTAATTTTTTTGACAACACTTAGAATCAAACGGGTTTTTTTAAATAAAACTAGAATGTTTTAGATTTCATTTCGTAAAAAAATCAAATCAAAATCTTTAAAATTCAATTTTTTATGAATTTTTAAAGTTGATCGTTTTTTTTAAGTTAGATTAAAACTGTCAAAAAATTTTTACCAACTTTAAAAACTTTTTTAATTTTTTTGACAACACTTAGAATCAAACGGGTTTTTTTAAATAAAACTAGAATGTTTTAGATTTCATTTCGTAAAAAAATCAAATCAAAATCTTTAAAACTCAATTTTTTGTGATTTTTTAAAATTGATCGCTTTTTTTTAAGTTAGGTTCGAACTGTCAAAAAATGTTTACCAACAATTTCGACATTTCACAATTTGTTAAGTTTCGTTTACCCCATTTTGATTGTTTTTTTCGATTTATATTCGGTTATCTTTTTTGTATGAGATTTCTTCCAAACAAACTGTAACCTACTTTGACTACGAATTTATTTCTGAAGAAGGTTAGAACATAGAAATCGAAAAGTCAATTTTTTTAACAGTAGGTTGTTTAAAGAAAGGTATTTTTCAAAGATGTGGAGTTACATTTAAAAATCCCTAGCTCTAGTTAGGTGTAGTCTTAAAATTATGATTGCTTTCTTAGAATAGTATTCAACCATCTTCATTCTATATCCGAAGTTTTCAAGTGATGTTCGGTTATCTTTAGATACCTGAACTCGGTGAGAAAAGAGGAACTATAAAATCTTGTTGCAATTAATAAAAATTGATTCTAAATGAATTGATTCTTATCGAACGTTCAAATTGGCAATTATTTAATTAAAAGTGGTCCGAAAGAGGGTCTTTGTTTTCACTTCCGCGGAACGGGGTGACGGTATTAATTGAGGAGTCGATATCGACGTTTCATTTAATTAAATGTAAAGAATTTGGAATTAAGACGACGGTCCGAAGTAACTTATTATACCCTCTTTAATTTGGAGTCTCGTCCGGACCGAATCGTAAAGTGGCAATCGAATCTCCCGGAATGAGGTGAGGTTCCATTATAGGCAACAATGTTAACTTTGTCCTTAAAACAAAGCCGGTTAGTTAAGAACTTCTCTTATCAGTCAAATAATATCAACTTGTAGCAGACGCCGCCGTAAGCTGGCACGTACATACATTGTCTGATGTAATAATATCCGCTTTGTAATGCCGCACCGTCCGTTACACTCGCGTTTGCCGGGTAAATTTAAAGCTCTCCGCGTCGAGGACATTCGGAGTTAAAAGGCCGTCAACAATTAAACGTCCGTCCGTAAACAAATTTTGATATAAATGTCGTCTTGAGCGGAAATACCGTCGATTTTCCGGCCTTTTTGCTTTTGTTTGGAGAACGGATTCGAGTAAATCCGGTTCGAATCAACAGGATTAACCCAAATTGTGATGACTGTAAACAGGGTCGAAATGTTTTCTTAAAAACGAAACGAGCTAAACCGATTTCGAGTAAAAATCACAAAATTCCTAACCCTCGTCCGACAAAAAAATAATCTCCAATCGTTAAAAACTACGCCCGTTTCGACGGGGAACAACAACAAAACTTTTTAAAATAACCCCGAATTAGTTTAGCTTATCCGATTCGGCGTCCTTTAAATACGAACCTTCGTTTCGCAAAGTCGGACCCGTAATTATCATTTTTATGAGTAGATCATATCGGGTTCGCCGATAACTTTGTTCGGTAAATTTGTACAGCTGCCTCCGCAAATTGGTTCCCGTTTATAAAGATCGCCCCCCGAAATTTTGGAATCGGGAATGCGGAGCGCGAAGTTATTAGCAAAGGAAATGTGGAATTGATCAGGAAGCCGAGTCTCGCCCTGCATTCGGTTCGCGGATCTTCCGATATCGCGGAGTTTTGGCGATATTAATAAAACCCTTGTATATCAATACGGAGCAATATGCGTTGCTTCCCCGCGCTCTTTTACTTCTCCAATATCCATTCTATTGGAAAACATCGTTTAAAATATTTGACTTTTCTTCTTATTTCTTTTTTTATAATCGTACATCAACATATTATTTGAATAAGTACCAATACGTATTAAATAATAAAATATTTGTTATGATTTAAAAAAATCTCTTCTGAGGGAAAAACTAAAAATCGTAGAAAATTTATTTTTGGTAAAAATAAAGATTATATTTCAATCTAAATCGTGATAAAATTTCAAGTCATAATAACAATTAGTTTCTTAGATATGAATTTTTAAAGTTGATCGTCTTTTTAAATTAGGTTAGAACCATCAAAAAATTTTTATCAACTTTAAAAATTTTTTTAATTTTTTTGACAATACTTAGAAACAAACGGTTTTTAAAAAATAAAACTAGAATGTTTTAAGTTTCATGTCGTAAAAAAATTAGATTAAAAACTTTAAAAATGCATTTTTTATAAATTTTTAAATTTAAGCGAATTTTTAAATTTAAGAATTTTTAAGTTGATAAAAATTTTTGCCAACTTTGAAAATTTTTTTAAATTTTTTGACAACATTTAGAATAAAGCGGTCTTTTATGATTAAAACTAGAATGTTTTAGGTTTCATTTCGTAAAAAAATCAAATCAAAATCTTTAAAACTCAATTTTTTATGAATTTTTAAAGTTGATCGTTTTTTTAAGTTAGGTTAAACCTGAAAAAATTTTTACCGACTTTAAAAATTTTTTTAATTTTTTTGACAACACTTAGAATCAAACGGCTTTTTCTAAATAAAACTAGAATGTTTTAGGTTTCATTTAGTAAAAAAACTAGATTAAAAACTATAAAAATCGATTTTTTATGAATTTTTAAATTTAAGCGAATTTTTAAGTTGATAAAAATTCTTGCCAACTTTGAACATTTTTTTAAATTTTTTGACAATATTTAAAATAAATCGGTCTTTTTTAGTTAAAACTAGAATGTTTTAAGTTTCATTTAGAAAAAAAATCAAATCAAAATCTTTAAAAATGAATTTCTTATAAATTTTTAAAGTTTATTTTCTTAAGTTAAAAGTGTCAAAAATTGTTACCTAGTTTGAAATTTTTTTTTAATTTTTTGACAACATTTAAAACAAATCGGTCTTTTTTAGCTAAAACTAGAATGTTTTAGGTATCATTTAGAAAAGAAATCAAATCAAAATCTTTAAAATTAAATTTTTTATGAATTTTTAAAGTTGATCGTTTTTTTTAAGTTAGGTTAGAACGGTCAAAAAAATTTTTACCAACTTTAAAAATTTTTTTAATTTTTTTGACAACACTTAGAATAAAACGGTTTTGAAAAAATAAAACTAGAATGTTTTGGGTTTCATTTGGTAAAAAAATTAGATTAAAACCTGTAAAAATGAATTTTTTATGAATTTTTAAATTTAAAGGAATTTTTAAATTTAAGAATTTTTAAGTTGATAAAAATTTTTGCCAACTTTGAAAATTTTTTTAAATTTTTTGACAACATTTAAAACAAAACGGTCTTTTTTACTTAAAACTAGAATGTTTTAGGTATCATTTTGAAAAAAAATCAAATCAAAATCTTTAAATCTCAATTTCTTATGAATTTTTTAAAATTGGTCGTTTTTTTTAAGTTGGGTTAGAACTGTCAAAAAATTTTTACCAACTTTAAAATTTTTTTTAATTTTTTTGACAATACTTAGAATCAAACGGTTTTTTTTAAATTAAACTAGAATGTTTTAGATTTCATCTAGTAAAAAAATTAGATTAAAAACTATAAAAATCGATTTTTTACGAATTTTTAAATTTTAACGAATTTTTAAATTTAAACGAATTTTTAAATTTGAACGAACTTTTAAGTTGATAAGAATTTTTAAATTTAAGAATTTTTAAGTTGATAAAAATTTTTGCCAACTTTGAAATTTTTTTTAAATTTTTTGACAACATTTAAAACAAATCGGTCTTTTTTAATTAAAACTAGAATGTTTGAGGTATCATTTAGAAAAAAAATCAAATCAAAATCTTTAAAACTCAATTTTTTATGAATTTTTAAAATTGATCGTTTTGTAAGTTAGCTTAGAACTGTCAAAAAATTTTTACCAACTTTAAATTTTTTTTTAATTTCTTTGACAATACTTAGCAACAAACGGTTTTTAAAAAATAAAACTAGAATGTTTTAAGTTTCATGTCGTAAAAAAATTAGATTAAAACTTTAAAAATGCATTTTTTATAAATTTTTAAATTTAAGCGAATTTTTAAATTTAAGAATTTTTAAGTTGATAAAAATTTTTGCCAACTTTGAAATTTTTTTAAAATTTTTTGACAACATTAAAACAAAACGGTCTTTTTTAGCTAAAACTAGAATGTTTTAAGTTTCATTTGGAAAAGAAATCAAATCAAAATCTTTAAAACTCTATTTTTTATGAATTTTTAAAGTTGATCGTTTTCTTCTTAAGTTAGGTTAGAATCGTCAAAAAATTTTTACCAACTTTAAAAATTTTTTTTAATTTTTTTGACAATACTTAGAAACAAACGGTTTTTAAAAAATAAAACTAGAATGTTTTAGGTTTCATTTCATAAAAAAATTAGATTAAAAACTTTAAAAATGAATTTTTTATGAATTTTTAAATTTAAAGGAATTTTTAAATTTAAGAATTTTTAAGGTAATAAAAATTTTTGCCAACTTTGAAAAGTTTTTTAAATTTTTTGACAACATTTAAAACAAAACGGTCTTTTTTACTTAAAACTAGAATGTTTTAGTTATCATTTTGAAAAAAAATCAAATCAAAATCTTTAAAACTCAATTTTTTATGAATTTTTAAAGTTGATCGTTTTCTTTTTAAGTTAGGTTAGAACCGTCAAAAAATTTTTAACAACTTTAAAAATTTTTCTAATTTTTTTGACAACACTTAGAATAAAACGGGTTTGAAAAAATAAAACTAGAATGTTTTGGGTTTCATTTAGTAAAAAAATTAGATTAAAAACTGTAAAAATGAATTTTTTATGAATTTTTAAATTTAATGGAATTTTTAAATTTAAGAATTTTTAAGTTGATAAAAATTTCTGCCAACTTTGAAAATTTTTTTAAATTTTTTGACAACATTTAAAACAAAACAGTCTTTTTTAGCTAAAACAAGAATGTTTTAAGTTTCATTTGGAAAAAAAATCAAATCAAAATCTTTAAAAATAAATTCTTGATAAATTTTTAAAGTTGATAGATTGTCTTAAGTTATTTTTTTAATTTGAAAAATTATTTTCAACGACGAAACGACGAAGACCGCCCTCTCAAAGTAGGAAAATGCTGTTGAACCCAAAGTATCGGTGAGAACCGCGTTGTTTTGCGTCTTGAATGGGGGCCTAGGCCTCCATCTCAACTGTGATGTAGAAGCCCATTCGTGGTGACTCAACGAAGGGCAGTTTGGGGGCAGTTGGGGAGTAAGTCCAAGGTGGCCAAGAATGCAACAATGGTCGGTTTGAGGTGTTTGAAAAGTTTTTGAGTGATCGTTTAACCACTCAAAGGGACGTTTGAGGGCAGTTGGGGAGTAAGTCCAAGGTGACCAAGAATACCACAAAGGTCGCTTTGAGATGATCGAAAAGCTTCTGAGCGATCGTTTAACCACTCAAAAATTCGTAAGATTTCTACTACAAATCTTACGAAATTCTATTAAAAGAAAACACAACAAAAAATATATGAAACGGATCAACCATAAATCTTTTTTTCCGTCTTGATGAAAACGTAAGAAATATGGAGGAAACTTTCATAGTTCCCTCTCTATGATTTATCGAAATTCGAATTGTTGTCATAACCGCGTTCAAAAATGAAAATAAAAAAGTAGAATATCAGTAGAAATAGGAATAATTTTAGAGGAAAATAAATTATATATTCGAGTTATATTTGAGATAATTAATTTAATTTAACAAATTATTGGAAACTTGCAATTAAAAAAAAAAAAAGAGAAAGAGGAAGAATATTTTAAAATGAATTAATTGTGCGTGGAATTCAAGTCATTTGGGAATATATAAACTCTCCCAAATTGGCAAAATTAATACAATGAAAATAAATTGTAACAACACAAATCATTAAAGTTGTAATTTCATGTTGGAATTTATCTTATAATGATCTTTTTGAAGTTGGTAAAAATTTGTTGGCAGTTCGAACCTAACTTAAACAAACGATCAATTTTAAAAATTCCTAAAAAATTGAGTTTTAAAGATTTTGATTTGATTTCTTTACTAAATGAAATCTAAAACATTCTAGTTTTATTCTTAATAAACCGCTTGATTCTAAATTTTATCAAAAGAATTTTAAAGTTGGTAAAAATTTTTGATACTTCTAACCTAACTTACAAAAAAAAACGATCAACTTTAAAAATTCATAAAAAATTGAATTTTAAAGATTTTGATTTGATTTTTTTTTTAATGAAACTCAAATCAGTCTAATTTTAATTAAAAAAGACCGATTTATTCTAAATGTTGTTAAAAAAATTAAAAAAAAATTCAAAGTTGGTAAATATTTTTGACATTCTTCTAACTTAATAAAATCAACTTTAAAAATTAATCAAAAATTCATTTTTAAAGATTTTGATTTGATTTTTTTTCTAAATGAAACCTAAAACATTCTAATTTTAATCAAAAAAGACCGCTTTATTCTAAATGTTGTTAAAAAATTTAAAAACTTTTCAAAGCTGGCAAAAAATTTTTGACACTTTTAACTTAAGAAAATAAACTTTAAAAATTTATAAAAAATTCATTTTTAAAGATTTTGATTTGATTTTTTTTCTAAATGAAACCTAAAACGTTTTAGTTTTAATCAAAAAAGACCGCTTTATTCTAAATGTTGTTAAAAAATTTAAAAAAAAATTCAAAGTTGGTAAAAATTTTTTGACACTTCTAACTTAAGAAAAGCAACTTAAAAAATTCATCAAAAAATTATTTTTAAAGATTTTGATTTGATTTTTTTTCTAAATGAAACTTAAAACATTCTAGTTTTGATTTAAAAAGACCGTTTTATTGTAAATGTTAAAAAATTTTAAAAAATTTTCAAAGTTGGTAAATATTTTTGACATTTTTCTAACTTAAGAAAATCAACTTTAAAAATTCATCAAAAATTCATTTTTAAAGATTTTGATTTGATTTTTTTTCTAAATGAAACCTAAAACATTCTAGTTTTAATCAAAAAATACCGCTTTATTCTAAATGTTGTTAAAAAATTTCAAAAATTTTCAAAGCTGGCAAAAAATTTTTGACACTTTTAACTTAAGAAAATAAACTTTAAAAATTTATAAAAAATTCATTTTTAAAGATTTTGATTTGATTTTTTTTCTAAATGAAACCTAAAACGTTTTAGTTTTAATCAAAAAAGACCGCTTTATTCTAAATGTTGTTAAAAAATTTTAAAAAAATTTCAAAGTTGGTAAAAATTTTTGACACTTTTAACTTAAGAAAATAAACTTTAGAAATTTATAAAAAATTCATTTTTAAAGATTTTGATTTGATTTTTTTTCTAAATGAAACTTAAAACATTCTAGTTTTGATTTAAAAAGACCGTTTTATTGTAAATGTTGTTAAAAAATTTTAAAAAATTTTCAAAGTTGGTAAAAATTTTTGACACTTTTCTAACTTAAGAAAATCAACTTTAAAAATTTATAAGAAATTCATTTTCAAAGATTTTGATTTGATTTTTTTTCTAAACGAAACTCAAATCAGTCTAATTTTAACTAAAAATGACCGATTTATTCTAAATGTTGTTCAAAAAATTAAAGAAAAAATCAAAGTTGGTAAATATTTTTGACATTTTTCTAACTTAAGAAAATCAATTTTAAAAATTCATCAAAAATTCATTTTTAAAGATTTTGATTTGATTTTTTTTCTAAATGAAACCTAAAACATTCTAGTTTTAATAAAAAAATACCGCTTTATTCTCAATGTTGTTAAAAAATTTAAAAAAATTTTCAAAGTTGGTAAAAATTTTTTGACACTTTTCTAACTTAAGAAAATCAACTTTAAAAATTTATAAGAAATTCATTTTCAAAGATTTTGATTTGATTTTTTTTCTAAACGAAACTCAAATCAGTCTAATTTTAATTAAAAATGACCGATTTATTCTAAATGTTGTTCAAAAAATTAAAAAAAGAATTCAAAGTTGGTAAATATTTTTGACATTTTTCTAACTTAAGAAAATCAATTTTAAAAATTCATCAAAAATTCATTTTTAAAGATTTTGATTTGATTTTTTTTCTAAATGAAACCTAAAACATTCTAGTTTTAATAAAAAAATACCGCTTTATTCTAAATGTTGTTAAAAAATTTAAAAAAATTTTCAAGGTTGGTAAAAAATTTTTGACACTTTTAACTTAAGAAAATAAACTTTAAAAATTTATAAAAAATTCATTTTTAAAGATTTTGATTTAATTTTTTTTCTAAATGAAACCTAAAACGTTTTAGTTTTAATCAAAAAAGACCGCTTTATTCTAAATGTTGTTAAAAAATTTTAAAAAATTTTCAAAGTTGGCAAAAAATTTTTGACACTTCTAACTTAAGAAAAGCAATTTTAAAAATTCATTTAATACGACCGATCCATCGGGAAAAAAATACCCCGAGTCCCGACGAAAACTGCACTCTCAGAGCTGACAAACGAAGTAGGTGATCGCCGACTTACGATTTTGAATTTTAGTTATGTTACGTAGAAATGATCGCCGATTATGAAACTTTTTACCCCCATTTTTTTCGATCAAAACTTTCGGAGTACGAGCACATCAAACTTGACATACTTGACTTTTGGCACAGATAGTAGTTCTTAGTTCTATTTTTGCTGATATTCAACTCTTTTATATTAATTCTTGAAATGCTTGAAATGTTTTATGACAACAATTTTATTGAATTTCGATAATTCATAACTACGAAGCGTCCTTCGTATTTCTTGCGTTTTCATCAAGACGAAGAGAAAGATTTATGGTTGATCCGGTTGGTCGGTTATCTTCATGTAGTTACTCTTTGTTGTCTTTCCGCGGTCAGAAACGCTCATTTCGCCGATCTGCGGCTACTTTGGAGATGGTAGCTCGGAACCGTTTCCGTAGTTTCGGATCTATCCGGCGCAGCCGCCATAAAACAATAAGGAGAGAGGTACGTGTGTACATAGGTCGATAGCGTATGAAGTATGGAGTATATAAATCTGCGCTATCTAAACGGTGTGGTGAATGATCTGGGGAGCAAAAAGGCACGTCACGGCCGCGGGTTGATAAAATAGCGGTCCTTTTATAAATTCCCGTGGCATAGATGTAAAAGTATTGACACAATAATTTATTAGACAACCTTAAGTTATAAATCACAGAAGTCATAATTTTCTTGGCCCCGTGAAAAGTTGGCCGGGGGTCGGCTCCGGGGGCGGACGGGGTGGAATGGGCGGAGCAGGGGGGTTCGGGGGCGGCGGCGGCGGTGCGGCTCTCATTGATCAAGGGCCGAAACGCTCCGAAAATAGTCGAGTAATTACGGTTAATGCACTAAACCGTGACTGCGAAAGTCGAACATCGGTCTCAGATACAAATGATCCACGGGTAGCCGTTAAGGAGACGTTTCAATCCGAAGGGGCCGTCTTACGGGATGGACGTTAACCGTTTACTGCGTTCCGAATGTCCTTTCGGATTGATGACGTAAGTTTAATATTCCGGAGCCGTGCCTGCAGCCACTTTAGGGTACTAAAACGGCGCCCTTAACTAAAAATGGCAACTCTTTCAGGATTGGATTCGAACTGTAACTCGCGCTACGTCGGGAATTCTAACTGAATAATTAAACGGACCGTGGGATTTGTGTAATTGTTGCCGTCGCCTTCTGTACTTAACTTTTTCGAATTTGGCATGCAACATAAGTCACGATTACGTAAGACGACGGCAAAGGCTTTACCATTTAAATGCCGGTCTTCGTTTCGCGAACTATCCTTTCAAAAACCAGATTCGAAGCTGCCGACTGCCGACTCGTTGAATGCTTTAAAAAATTTGTTACGGTTTTATTAAAACTCGGCGTTGCATCTTTCACAAATGATGCATCTTTCACAAATGAAAGAACGATTTATTTTTCTAAAGTGGAAAAGGTGATTTTATTAAACATTTCTGCCTTATTACATCTTTTAAGAAAATAAAACTATAATAATTTTTTTCGAATTTCATATTTTTTTCGAATACATATTTTTTTCGAATACATATTTTTTTCGAATACATATTTTTTTCAAATACATATTTTTTTCGAATACATATTTCACACAAGTTATAATAACATAAAAGGATTTAGGTACTCTAAAACGAAATTAAAAAAAATAAAATAACGATTTTTTAAAATTCGATATAAAATAAAAGTCAAAAACAGCTTTACTATTTAAATGCTATTCTTCATTTCATTCAAAAAACGAGATTGTAAACCGTTTATTGGTTAAAAAATTTAAAAAATTTGTTACGATTTTTTAATTCTTATCATTAATGTTGCTTTAAGTCTATTACATAGATGGACTTTCATGATATAGATGGACTTTCATGACATAGATGGAATTTCATGACAGAGATGGACTTTTCATGACATAGATGGACTTTCATGAAATAGATGGACTTTCATGATAGAGATGGAATTTCATGACATAGATGGACTTTCATGAAATAGATGGATTTTCATGACATAGATGAACTTTCATGACATAGATGGACTTTCATAACATAGATGGAATTTCATGACATAGATGGACTTTCATAACATAGATGGAATTTCATGACATAGATGGACTTTCATAACATAGATGAAATTTCATGACATAGATGGACTTTCATGACATAGATGGATTTTCATAACATAGTTGAACTTTCATGACATAGATGGATTTTCATAACATAGATGGACTTTCATAACATAGATGGAATTTCATTACATAAAAGGACTTAATTTCATTACATAAAAAGACTTAATTTCTTTACATAAAAAGACTTAATTTCATAAATTGTTCACTAAAAAACGAGATTGTACACCGTTGACTCGTTAAGGGATTAAAAAAAAATCTTATGGTCGTTTTATTAAATGCCCCCAAAAGCGCCTTCTTTTACAAAACAACTTGTACTTAACTTTTTTCGAATTTAATATGCATTTAAATGCAACAAAAATCATAATTACGTAAGATGACGGAAGCAGGAGCTTTACCATTTAAATGTCGGTCTTAATGTCGCGAACTATCTTAAAAACGAGATTGGAAGGTGATTTGAAGCTGACTTGAAACTGACTTGAAACTGACTTGAAACTGACTTGAAACTGACTTGAAGAGTTTAAAAAAAAATGTTGTGATTTTTATGAAGCGACTCATTATGTTTTTTTATACAAATGAACCTCTAACTTTTTACTTTTCACGCAAATTAATTTATTTCAAAATGAAGATGCTGATTCGAGTTAAATGAAAATTGTTAACTGTTTCGAATTTTGATGTAAAATATGTCAGGATTACTTAATTTATTTTTTATCACCGCACTTATATAAATGTAGTAAAAAAATTAGATGTTTTCTTACAAAATCACTCGACATAGTCTTTAACAATCCGATATCGGTGTGTAGTAAAAAAATTGTAGTAAAAAAACTACGAAGACCGCCCTCTCAAAGCAGGAAAATGCTGTTGAACCCAAAGTATTGGTGAGAACCGCGTTGTTTTATGTCTCGAATGGGGGCCTTAGGCCCCCATTCGAGACGTAAAACAACGCGGTTCTCACCCACTGCATTTGTCAACTCTGATTAAAACTAGAATGTTTAGGTTTCATTTAGAAAAAAAAATCAAATCAAAATCCTTAAAAATGAATTTTTGATGAATTTTTAAAGTTTATTTTCTTAAGTTAAAAGTGTCAAAAAATTTTTACCAACTTTGAAAATTTTTTATAATTTTTTAACAACATTTACAATAAAACGGTCTTTTAAATCAAAACTAGAATATTTTAAGTTTCATTTAGAAAAAAAAATCAAATCAATATCTTTAAAAATGAATTTTTGATGAATTTTTAAAGTTGATTTTATTAAGTTAGAAAAATGTCAAAAATATTTACCAACTTTGAATTTTTTTAAATTTTTTTAACAACATTTAGAATAAATGGGTCTTTTTTAATTAAAATTAGACTGATTTGAGTTTCGTTTAGAAGAAAAATCAAATCAAAATCTTTAAAAATGAATTTTTGATTAATTTTTAAAGTTGGTTTCCTTAAGTTAGAAAAGTGTCAAAAAATTTTTACCAACTTTGAAAATTTTTTAAATTTTTTTAACAACATTTGGAATAAAGCGGTCTTTTTTGATTAAAACTAGAATGTTTTAGGTTTCATTTAGAAGAAAAATCAAATCAAAATCTTTAAAACTGAATTTTTTATGAATTTTTTAAAGAATGATTAATTTTGTAACCTAAAAAATTTTTTTACCAACTTTGAAAATTTTTTTAAATTTTTTTAACAACATTTAGAATAAATTGGTCTTTTTTGATTAAAACTAGAATGTTTTAGGTTTCATTTAGAAGAAAAATCAAATCAAAATCTTTAAAACTGAATTTTTTATGAATTTTTAAAGTTGATTTTCTTAAGTTAGAAAAGTGTCAAAAATTTTTACCAACTTTGAAAATTCTTTTAAATTTTTTAACAACATTTAGAATAAAGCGGTCTTTTTTGATTAAAACTAGAATGTTTTAGGTTTCATTTAGAAAAAGAATCAAATCAAAATCTTTAAAACTGAATTTTTTATGAATTTTTAAAGTTGATTTTCTTAAGTTAAAAGTATCAAAAATTTTTACCAACTTTGAAAATTTTTTTAATTTTTTTTACAACATTTATAATAAAACGGTCTTTTTAAATCAAAACTAGAATGTTTTAAGTTTCATTTAGAAAAAAAATCAAATCAAAATCTTTAAAAATGAATTTTTTATGAATTTTTAAAGTTGATTTTCTTAAGTTAGAAGTGTCAAAAATTTTTACCAACTTTAAAAATTTTTTTAAATTTTTTGACAACATTTAGAATAAATCGGTTTTTTTTGATTAAAACTAGAATGTTTTAGGTTTCATTTAGAAAAGAAATCAAATCAAAATCTTCAAAAATGAATTTTTGATTAATTTTTAAAATTGATTTTATTAAGTTAGAAAAATGTCAAAAATATTTACCAACTTTGATTTTTTTTTAAATTTTCTTAACAACATTTAGAATAAAGCGGTCTTTTTTGATTAAAGCTAGAATGTTTTAAGTTTCATTTAGAAAAAAAATCAAATCAAAATCTTTAAAAATGAATTTTTGATGAATTTTTAAAGTTGATTTTCTTAAGTTAAAAGTGTCAAAAATTTTTTGCCAGTTTTGAAAATTTTTTTAATTTGTTTAACAACATTAAGAATAAAGCGGTCTTTTTTGATTAAAACTAGAACGTTTTAGGTTTCATTTAGAAAAAAAATCAAATCAAAATGGTTAAAAATGAATTTTTGATGAATTTTTAAAATTGTAATTTTCTTAAGTTTAAGTGTCAAAAGTTTTTATTAACTTTGAAAATTTTTTTAAATTTTTTGACAACATTTAGAATAAAGCGGTATTTTTTGATTAAAACTAGAACGTTTTAAGTTTCATTTAGAAAAGAAATCAAATCAAAATGGTTAAAAATGAATTTTTGATGAATTTTTAAAATTGTAATTTTCTTAAGTTTAAGTGTCAAAAATTTTTACCAACTTTGAAAATTTTTTTAAATTTTTTGACAACATTTAGAATAAAGCGGTCTTTTTTGATTAAAACTAGAATGTTTTAAGTTTCATTTAGAAAAAAAATCAAATCAAAATGGTTAAAAATGAATTTTTGATGAATTTTTAAAATTGTAATTTTCTTAAGTTTAAGTGTCAAAAATTTTTACCAACTTTGAATTTTTTTTTAATTTTTTTAACAACATTTAGAATAAAGCGATCTTTTTTGATTAAAACTAGAATGTTTTAGGTTTCATTTAGAAAAAAAATCAAATCAAAATGGTTAAAAATGAATTTTTGATGAATTTTTAAAATTGTAATTTTCTTAAGTTTAAGTGTCAAAAATTTTTACCAACTTTGAAAAATTTTTTTAAATTTTTTGACAACATTTAGAATAAATCGGTCTTTTGAAATTAAAATTAGATTGATTTGAATTTCATTTAGAAAAAAAATCAAATCAAAATCTTTAAAAGTGAATTTTTTATGAATTTTAAAGTTGATTTTCTTAGGTTAGAAAAGTGTCAAAAATTCTTACCAACTTTGAAAATTTTTTTAAATTTTTTGACAACGTTTAGAATAAATCGGTCTTTTTTAATTAAAATTAGACTGATTTGGGTTTCGTTTAGAAAAAAAATCAAATCAAAATCTTTAAAAATGAATTTTTTATAAATTTTTAAAGTTTATTTTCTTAAGTTAAAAGTGTCAAAAAATTTTTACCAACTTTGAAAATTTTTTTAAATTTTTTGACAACATTTAGAATAAAGCGGTCTTTTTTGATTAAAACTAGAATGTTTTAAGTTTCATTTAGAAAAAAAATCAAATCAAAATGGTTAAAAATGAATTTTTGATGAATTTTTAAAATTGTAATTTTCTTAAGTTTAAGTGTCAAAAATTTTTACCAACTTTGAAATTTTTTTTAATTTTTTTGACAACATTTAGAATAAAGCGGGCTTTTTTGATTAAAACTAGAATGTTTTAGGTTTCATTTAGAAAAAAAATCAAATCGAAATCTTTAAAGCTGATTTTTTTATGAATTTGTAAAGTTGATTTTCTTAAGTTAGAAAAGTGTCAAAAATTTTTACCAACTTTGAAAATTTTTTTAAATTTTTTAACAACATTTAGAATGAAGCGGAATTTTTTGATTAAAACTAGAATGTTTTGGGTTTCATTTAGAAAAAAAATCAAATCAAAATCTTTAAAAATGAATTTTTGGCGAATTTTTAAAGTTGATCGATTTTCTTAAGTTATTTTTTTAATTTAAAAAATTATTTTTAACGACGAAACGACGACGACCGCCCTTTCAAAGCAGGAAAATGTTGTTGAACCCAAAGTATCGGTGAGAACCGCGTTGTTTTACGTCTCGAATGGGGGCCTAAGGCCCCCATTCGAGACGTAAACCAACGCGGTTCTCACCTACTTCGTTTGTCAACTCTGAGAGTGCAGTTTTCGTTGGGACTCGGGGTATTTTTTTTTATTCAACAATGATAAAACTTTTAAATTTAGAGTATTTTTCAATTATAACTGGGGAAATCCAATCGAACGATCTGGCAACCCAGCACACCAATGATAAAATCTGTACGTACAAAGTCAAGGTGAATTAGCATGAGAAATGAGTTAACATGATATGGATGAATTTTATCGTTTAAATGTCTATGTTAACTTCGTGAAGTATCTGTTTAAAAACGAAATTGGATGTTGGGTGGTTAAAGAGTTTTTAAAAAAATTTGTTACGGTGGTTTTATTAAACGTCTCGGTGTCGCTTCTTGCGCAAATGAAGGGGCGATTTATCGGGCTAGATCCAAATTGGTTCTCCGAAGGTGGAAGGTGGATTCCTTGGGTTTTACAAATCGCTACACGTCAGCCACCCCCGCGGCGACACCTACGACACCTACGTGCGAACGGTAATTTATCGCGCACCCGAAACGCCTTTATTGTTTCGGCAATTCGACGTCGTTCGGAAAATCGGCGCTCCTTCGGAGCAATCGACGCGGAAGCGACGCGGAAGCGACGCGCGCGCCCGCGGACGTGCTAATCCTGGCGGAAATTAGTTTCGGGCCCTGTTTAGTTTAGGGACCATAAACAAAACATTCATTTAAATATGGATTCCCGGCTTTTGTTGCCATTGTCGGGACGAGCTCGGGGCTCCGTAATTTGAATAATTGGACTCTCCAAAGCGTAGGCGTCAATCTATTGCCGATTGACATAAAGGAATGACGTCGAAATTAACCTAAGTGTATTGTTATCCCTCAAAACTATATATCAAACGTCACCTAATTTGCATAGAGCGCATCGCCATACCCCATATTATTAAATCGAGCGCTACGCAACCGTAACGATTCTGTTACGTTTATTGATTGCCCGATTTCGTTCCTCTCGCGTTACTTTTCCGGATCGATTTAACGTCCGTCTGCCTCCATAGCGTTAATTGAGCTTCATTCTAAATGCCACATCAATTTTAAGGATTGCTGCTTATTTATGAATTTCCCTACAAATTACCCGTCTCCATTTGGAAATTCCCACTTGAATACTAGGTGACATTATCCACTTAAGCGTTGACAGATACAACAACACGTGTTTATTGTTTTATCTCATATGCATGCAATTCTAAAACTTTATACAGGGTGTTTAAAAAATACGTTCGAATATTTGGCCCACTTATAGATCTCATCAGTACAAACAAAAAAGTCAAAATAAACATAAGTCCAAAAATCAGCCGTTTCCTAATTACAGCCTGTTTTTCAAATTAAAATAATTTACACTCAAATATCAGTATAAATACATTTTAGTTATTACAAATTAATGATTCTTAAAGAAGATGTTCAAAGTGTCCTCCTTCCATTTGTATACACATTTCACATCTCCGTAAAAGTGAACGCCGCACTCTCTCAAAGAGTCCCGGATTTATACGAACAGTCTGGCAGGCATGTTCAATTCGTTCTCGCAACTCATCTAAATTATTCACAGGACTTGAATAAACTAATGTCTTTAAATATCCCCAAATGCAAAAATCGAGTGGAGTGAGGTCTGGAGATCTAGGGGGCCATGCAATTGGACCTCCTCGCCCTATCCACCTGCCATTGTAATTTTCGTTTAGATAATTTCTGACCAAGACTCCGTAATGCGCAGGAGCTCCATCGTGCATCAACCACATATTAATTCTGTGGTTGAGGGGCACATCTTCTAACAGCAGTGGTAATGTATTCCGCAAAAAGTCAAGGTACAATTGACTAGTCAAACGGTTAGGCAGGAAACAAGGTCCTATCAGATGGTCTCCTAACACACCAAGCCAAACGTTGATTGCAAATCGGTGTTGATGATTCGATTCAACAATGGCATGCGGATTTTCGTCGGCCCAAACATGGCTATTATGAAAATTAAAAATGCCATTTCTCGTGAAACCAGCTTCGTCTGTAAATAAAATTTTCGTAACAAAATTTGGGTTCTCCGCGACTTTTGTCAACATGCTTCGACAAAACACCAGTCGTGCGGCATAATCAGGCACAGCTAGAGCCTGTACCCTTTGAATATGGTATGGGTGCAATTGCTGCTCCCGTAAAATTCTCCAAATTAGGGAAAAATTAATATTTGTTTCAGTAGAGAGTCTTCTAGTACTAGTACCAGGATTTTCTTCAATTCGTCTTAAAATGTTAAGTTCTGCGTCGGGAGTACAAACTGATCTAGGCCGACCACCATCACCGTTCCTTGATTTAAACGATCCAACTTCGGATAAGCGTTGATGTAAATTTGTAAAAAGTTTGTCACACGGAAGTACCCGGTTTGGGAATGCTTCGGCATAAAGGCGACGTGCCTCACAAGCATTTCCATCGGCTTTGCCATACATAAAATGCATGTCTGCCATTTCTGCGTTGGTATAAGGCATATTCGAAAATTTCAACAATGGGTTACAGCAACAACTACTTCAATAAACACTGACAATAACGGACACACAATAATTACAACAAATGTGGCAACTACACTAACAGAAACGAACAAAATTTGTTTTTTTATTTCCATGGATGACTTCATAAATACGCGAATCACTCCTACTGAGTGTAAATTATTTTAATTTGAAAAACAGGCTGTAATTAGGAAACGGCTGATTTTTGGACTTATGTTTATTTTAACTTTTTTGTTTGTACTGATGAGATCTATAAGTGGGCCAAATATTCGAACGTATTTTTTAAACACCCTGTATTTAAGCAATTAACGAAAATTCTAACTTTAATACAACGAAATATTTTAAAAACATTAGAAATATTTTTTCAAATCGATGTCTATTTTTTTTTTGATAATTCATTTTACAAATTGTAATTAATTCTTATATAAATTACTCTCATTCTGTTGGAAATTTCCACTTGTCTGTTAGCGTGGGATTATCTACTTAAGTGTTGACATATTACAACATGTGTTTATTGTTTGTTCTGGTACCATACATATTTTAAGTTAAGTTAACGTTACATTTCAAAATGGAACATTTAACTAAACTTAATTTTAGATGATGTGTCAATTTTAATTAATTTGGGGATGGTACTTCCTTTGCAATTTCTCATGTGTATGTAAAAACATAATATTCTTGATAGTATTGATAGATATTAATAGTACTGATAGATATTACAATGTGTTTGAACTCATGATTAAAATTTTTTATAAATTTATGTACGAATATATTGCAATTTTAAGTTAGTCTCACGTAATTATTCCGCATCGATTTAATGTCCGTCCACCACGAAAGCGTTAATGGAGCTTCACTCTTGCTAGTACATCAATTTTAAGGATTATTACTTATTTATGTATTCCCGTACTAATTACTCATCTCCTGTTGGAAATTTCCACTTGTCTTCTAGGTGGATTATCTAGTTAAGTGTTGACAGATATAACCTGTTTATTTAATCTCATATTTAAGCACTTCTAGTTTTTGTATTAACAATGAAAGGTGATATTTTAAATTCGTTTCGCGTACTATTTCACATTCCGATTTGAGTGTAACTGTTTCAAATTCCTATTCGATCATAACTATTCGAAATTCAAATCATTGGTTATGTGACACCTTTTTTTGAAACACACAACCTGAATTTTTTGTATGAAAGGGAGTTATTTAGCGTTATTATCAGCTTTTGTCTACATATTACGTTTATTAATTAATTACACGTCCAAGAAGTTTTAAAAGTTTTGGTATGAATATTGTAAGGTAATATTTTATGTTGGTATCGTGTAACTTTTCCGGATTTAATGTACATTTACCACGAAAGCTTTAATTTAAATTAAGCTTTAAAAATTTTAAGAATTATTTATTAAATCTTTTATCGAATATTTTTTGCTTAGATGTCACCGTATTCGTTCGAATGTAAGCCGCACCTGAATCTAAACCGCACCCTATTTCTGTGAATGATTAGTAAAAAGAAAGTTTCTCAAAAGAATGTTGGTAAATAAGTACAGTGAAAGCTCTAATAAGCGGACACTGACGGTGTCAACATTGTTGTCCGGTTATTGGAGATGTCCACTTATAAGAAAGAGCTATTAAAATGGAAAATATTGCATTATTTCTGACAATTTTTGATTTTTTAACGTTATTGAAACATAAACAACTTTTTATCTTAAAATATTTTTATGTAAAACAAAATATTCTACCTTGTACATTGACTATTTAAACTTAAACTATTTATTTTTTTCTTGAATAAAATCTAAAATACTTAATTGACAAAATGAAACTTCTCTTTGTGATAGGAAACTATTCTATATGTCAGTGATGTCCACTAATTATTGACCAAGATCGACTTTTGATCTAAATGCGTTACCAAGATCGACCGAAGCAGGGCCGGGTTGGGGGTGCAAAACAGCCCAGGCGAGTAATACTGCCTCTTCCCCCAGAAACGTACAAGTGACAAAAAAAATCTAGAGTGGTTAAAAAAAAAGAGTTTCAAATCATTTGTACATTTTAAAATACCTTCCTTTTTTCCCTTTTGGCTCATTGACTCATCTCATCATATTAACCTACCTCCTTATAATAATGTACAATTTTTCCAATTAAGAAAATATAAAATAAAAATCAGTTTATTTAATTCATTAATTCATTTATTAATAAGTTTTGATACGGCTATTAAGTTGAGCTTCCACGTGTATTCGTACATGTTTGGCTTATTGGACACTGCTGCGAGTCTACAATTTTTTTAAATTGGGAATATAATTAGTTAGGGCAATTTCTCAAACAAGATTTTAAATGAGTATCTGTCAATGCCGTTCGACATTTAGATTTTATTATTTTCATTTGTGAAAATGCAGTCTCGCATCAATATGTGGAACCTTAACATGAGTACAAATTTTCAACACATTTTCAAAAATTTGTATAGAGTAAACTGGTCAAATCTCGGCCATGCGCTTAAAGTCGGGCTTCCAGTTTTTCTGTATGGATTTTGATAGAAAGGCCGACTTTAGGAGGCATTTTTAGGGGGGGCGATATTTGGGCAGTTTACCCTACTAGTCTTCCGATAAATATTTCCAAAAATATTCTTCGGATGCTCTTGCTTTAATATAGATATATCGTTTTGCAATGTTATGATTTCTGATTCTAACTTATGTACAGGGTGGTCAAATAAGAATGCAGAGTGCTGTATCTCGGAAACTATTCATCGTAGAGATTTTCGGTAAAAAATTTAATAACAAAAGTGGCCAAGGGAAAATGTTGGAAATTATTTTCAACTTCCTAAGATGGCCGCCAGGGGGCGCAATCGCCATCTTGAATTATAAAATGTGGCTTTTCTCGGAATTCCGCCATATTAATATAACACAAAAATATGCGCATTTTAAAGTGGAGATAAGTATCAATTTTTTTTATTAAAAACTTTTTTCCGTAACTTCAAAAATAAAGTGGTGGGGGGCGTTCGAAAGTGCTTGTAAACAAATGCCTATAATTTCAAAATGGCTGAACGGAATTTAATAAACTTAGTGTCGTTGAAAAGAGCTTCTCTTGGAGAATAAATCCTACCGTTTTGGAGGTAATTGTAAGTTCACATGTCGCCGTTAGATGGCGTTTTCGAAATTTTTTTAGAAATTGCGAATTTTCTTCGAAAAGTTAAATGGAACGGTATCATTTTCTCTTCACGAAAAAATAGTATAGTAAAGCCCAAACAAGCTAGTGAAAACCGCACCTCGATATCGTATTCCTAACCTAAGATATTGGTGAAAAACCATTCATCAGAAAACTATGTACATCCACATCGAACAAGTCGAACAATTTCTCAGCAACTTTTTCTATATTTATACTTTTATTAAACGGAAAAGTGATAAAAAGTGCCACATCATCAATTTGTTTAAAATCTTCAAAACGATTGTCAAAATCTGCAATTAGGTTTTTAAGTTCATCTTTATATCTATTTAAATCGCTATCGGTAGTAGCAACATTTTTTAATTGAAACGTCATATTGGGAAAAGAAGTGAAATTATTATCATTCATTCTAGATAACGTTATGTTTAACCAATTGTAATAAATTCTGGGAAGTCAACCAAAAACGATGTCGAAATTAAACACCTCTTTTATTCATTCCTAAGCTTTCGGTTAAAATTACAACCTTCATCAGAGGTACGCTAAAATTAATACAAGTTAAACGTTAGACAATCAAATAAGTTAAATTACAAACAACGTGGCCGAAAAACTTACAATTAGAGGTTAGGGCATCAGAGTATCCAATGCGGGTGGAAAATTTAAAAGCGCGACGACAAAAGCGACAAAACGCATCAAAACCTGCAATTACACAACCCAGAACCGTGAAAAACTATGAAAATATGGAAAATTACCAAGAAATGTAATAAAACTGGAGCAAGATAAATCGTGAAGGAATCAAAAACCCACGTGAAGCTAAAATGTGACAATCTAAGAAGAAATCTACCGGAGGAATGACCAACCAAAAACAAGCCCAAACTTGGAACAAGAAACACCAGGTGGCGAGACGGAAAAAGGAGGGAAATACGAAAACCAAAAAAGGTACCAAAAATGAACTCGCCCAATTCACGTCGGAGACAAACCAACCCAAAAAACCACCAATTTAAAACAGAAAAGGGTGGTGAAAAAACAGTGTGACAAGATGAAAACAAGTCCAAAATAATTTAAAACCATACGGCACTGTATGATGACTCACTTAGGGTAGCTCTGTTTGAAAGTTTCTCTAATGACAAAAGGTGATAATATATTTTACTAACAAGGAGACCACAAGATGTTGTATTTACCGATTTTGATCAAACTGGTATCAATCGATAGGTATTAGTACACAATACAAATCTGTAAAACATTAGGGCGCAATGTTCAGGGATTCGGGAATAAATCCTTATTAAAGTTATTAATAAATTGCGTTTCAAGGCCGAGTGACTTATATCCCAGTCTTAGCCACTCCCCCTAAGCGCCGCCCATGGATGAGGTGGCATGCTTCTGTGTCCAGTGAGTTTCTAGTCGCGGACTGTGGCGGTTCCAATCTCGCAATTTACTATTTACTTTTTTTGCGTAATTTTAATTTAATATTTCACTTCATGTAAATATTTAAGCCCAGTTTCTTTTCTTTTTACGCCGACTAAAAATGTTCCCTCCTTTCCTATTTAAAATTTTGAAATAAAACAAAATGTTTTTGTTTATTTTTTAACATAACATTCAAAATTTATTATGTTCTACTCTTCTTTTCTCTGAAATTACAAATGACAGAGAAAAATGTTTCAAGTAAAATTATCTTCAAATCAACCAATCTAACGAAAAAGAAATATTGCGTTCGAAAAAAATAATTCCTTAACTATCTACTTCCGGTATAACCGGAAATAGTGGATGACTGAAAATATTTTCCAAATGTAGTTTACAATCTACTAATTCTGTGTACAAAATTTCAAATTTATTGGACATGTAGTTTCCGAGATATTTCGACAAGTCGACTTCGGTGAGACACCTGTATATTATTTGGTATTACTTACATCGATCGATTTTAATTTCAAACATAATAAATTTTGAATGTTATGTTAAAAAATAATCAAAAACATTTTGTTTTATTTCAAAATCCTAAATAGGGAAGGAGGAAACATTTTTAGTCGGAGTAAAAAGAAAAGAAACTGGGCTTAAATATTTACATGAAGTGAAATATTAAATTAAAATTACGTAAAAAAAGTAAATAGTAAATTGCGAGATTGGAACCGCCACAGTCCGCAACTAGAAACTCACTGGACACAGACGCATGCCACCTCATCCATGGGCGGCGCTTAGAGGGAGTGGCTAAGACTGGGATATAAGTCACTCGGCCTTGAAACGCAATTTATTAATAACTTTAATAAGGATTTATTCCCGAATCCCTGAACATTGCGCCCTAATGTTTTACAGATTTGTATTGTGTACTAATACCTATCGATTGATACCAGTTTGATCAAAATCGGTGAATACAACATCTTGTGGTCTCCTTGTAAGTTCCTGAAAATCTGATCTAAAATTTACCGAAGTATCAGCTCCGCTAATATATACCATCTCCAAAAACATACGTTTGAAATAGGCCGGTTCCTTAATTAGTACTTTGGCATTATCAAAATCAAAGTTATGTCCTGTGTTAATGTGGTGTTGTGCTAATGCCGTGACATTGTCTATCCTCCTGCCCTCCCGTGGCATCCTCATTTTTAACTTACAGTCTCTCGCGTGTTGTTGTATGCGGGTGTTAAAATATTGAGATGTCGTACCGATGTAACATCCTTCAATAAAAGAGGTGTTTAATTTCGACATCGTTTTTGGTTGACTTCCCAGAATTTATTACAATTGATTCCTGACGTTGTACAATCAGTACTCCTACCCCACTTCAGTTATGTTTAACGTTTGTTTAAAAGCATTTACAGAACTTATCATGTCAAAAATTGTTCTATTCTGTCCTTGAAGTTCAAAGTTCAAATCTGATCTGTAGTGAAATACTACCGGTACCAGCCTCAGATTGGTGAATTTGATGACGATCGGCTGAAAATGGCTTCGCGATCGACCGGTCGATCGCGATCGACTTTATGGACACCACTGCTATATGTGTTCCTATATTTTTTACATGTTGGTGACCAGTAAAATCATTCTTCATAAACGATTTAAGTCTGGAAACTGCATCCAATGCTGCTTTATAAGACCTGATTGGATTGCAGCCTCCTCCGCACCACCTGCTTCCGACTCATTTTCACTTTCAATGTCTTCTATTTCTTCTGTTTCTTCCGAAAATTCCAAATCTTCTGTTTCGGCATCTTCGTCCACATTTAAATGTTCTACCACTACCTTTACACTTTCTACTCGCAATTTTTTACTACATTTAAACAAATTAGCTAGTCTTGCGAGTGGTAAATCATCTTCAGCATCGTAGTCACTGTCAGTTGAATTATCTTGATCCATATGAAATCCAGTCTTTTTAAAGCAATTTCTAATTGTTTCTAGAGTGACTTGAAAAAATATATAGAGAATATATCCTCTTCTCAGTAACCTTGTAGCAAAACCGGAAGTTTTTTCATAAATTGATCGACATCTTCGTCATTCACATTAGCTGCTTCCCCGGAGATTCATTTAAATGTAATGTTGTTTCTCAATTAGTATTAGTATTATATCTTTGAGGTTCGTGCCAAGGTTTTTGTCCGGTTACGAGAGATGTCCGCTTATTAGAGCGTCCGCGTACTAGAGCTTTCACTGTAAATCATAATATTACGATTAAATTTTTTATGAAGTATTTCATATTTTTGAATTAGGTTCGAATCTAAGCCCCACCCGATTCTAAGCTGCATCCCATTTTTATGAATATTTTATATATATATTTTAATTATACAGCAAAAATAGTGCGGCTTACAAGGAGACCACAAGATGTTGTATTCACCGATATTGATCAAAGTGGTATCAATCGATAGGTATTCATACACAATACAAATCTGTAAAATATTAGGGCGCACTATTTAGGGATTCGGGAATAAATCCTTATTAAAGTTATTAATAAATTGCGTTTCGAGGCCCAATGACTTGTTAGCCACTCCCGCCCCCCCTCCAAGCGCCGCCCACGGATGAGGTGGCATGCTTCTATTTCCAGTGAATTTCCAGTCGCGCATATTTTTTAACATAACATTCAAAATTTAGTACGTTTGAAATTAAAATTAATCGATATAAGTAATACCAAATAATATACAGATCTGGAAATTTTATTTGAATGTATAGAAAAATATCATATACCTATGTTCAAATATAAATGTATTTATTGTAAACGTTGCAAAAAGAGCTTAATAAATTATTTTATATTATTTACGTACGTTAGTCTATTTTTATTAACAGATAACCTGTTAGATGGTAAGGAAAAAATAATTAATATTTATTTGTATTTTTTATGCATTAACCAAAAGTATAACTTTTTAAATGTTAACTAAAAATTAATGAGAAATATTCTATTAAAAATGATATAAAAAAGTCCTAAACGAGAAGGAGCAGAAATTGAAAATCAAGGTTGTAAAACGTTTGGTAATTTTTTTAAATGTAAAAAAATATAACCAAAACATAAAAAAAGTGAAATATTAAATTAAAATTACGAGAGAGTAAGCGGTAAATTGCGAGATTTGAACTAGTACAGTGCGCGACTGGAAATTCACTGGAAATAGAAGCATGCCACCTCATCCGTGGGCGGCGCTTGGAGGGGGAGCGGGAGTGACTAACAAGTTATTGGGCCTCGAAACGCAATTTATTAATAACTTTAATAAGGATTTATTCCCGAATCGCTGAATAGTGCGCCCTAATATTTTACAGATTTGTATTGTGTATGAATACCTATCGATTGATACCACTTTGATCAAAATCGGTGAATACAACATCTTGTGGTCTCCTTGTTAGATTCAAACGAATACGGTAGTAAATAAAAAATATATTTGTCGTTTGATATAATATACAATTAGTTGTAAAATTTTACGAACTTGTAAAGTTTACGAATGTCGTAAGGTGATATTTTAAGTTGGTCGTTTCTTGTCGCGTCGGTGTATGATCAAATAAAGCCGGGTAAATATTTGGGTCGGTCGGTGTAAAAATCGATCGATCCGGTCGTTACAAAATTTTATTTGCAAACAGAAGGAAATAAATAAATATTAACAATAAATAAAGCGTCGGTGCTCGGCGCGGCGTATTAAATATATATCAAACGTCGGTTTTTTTGTCGGGGGCCGATTCAAAGGGGCCGTTTTCGTTATGGCCGTACATATCCATTGTTACGGCTTTGGAACACGTTCAAAAACTGAAATCTATTCATAAAATTGTTTAAAATACGACGCGGCTCTTCGCGTATGGGAATTATTTTTCGGCCGTTTTCGGTCTAAATTCCCTAAGCGGTCTGTTCGATCGTTCGGTTGACGAGGAAGGACCGGCGGTCCGTTGTTTATGGTAATTTTGGGATATTCGGTTGACTTAATTAAAATTTAATTACCGGGATCCCTCCGCTAGTTAGTATTCTCCATTGATATTCGATTTTCCGGTCTGACGTTGCAGATATCGACTCCCTCGCCGGTCGGAACTTTTAGCATTTGAATTTCGAAATGTAAATAGCATCAAAACGTAGATTGGTTACAAATATCGGAGGGCGCCGGGAGCAAATTACAACTTGAGTGGCTCGTAGGTGGGAACGTTGAACAGTTCGGGTAATGCGGCGCAATTTATTTCACAATTTCCCGAGAAATCGCGTTCAATAAGAAAATCGGGCACTACCGCGGCTACAAAACCGTCGCAACGACGACAACTACGATCGCTCGACGATAGTACTTACGACTCGGCGTCGTCGTCGTCGTCGTCGTCTGATCGAGGAGTTTTCGCGGAAAGATGTTAAAATATTCGGTAACAGGAAATGAAAGAGTCCGCGGGACGCGAGAGGCCTTCTCGTCGTCGTCGAGGGCTTGCGACTTAATTTTCATTAAAAGTTTGTTATAAGACTTAAATTGTCCCGCGAAGGTGCGGTTAAGTGTTTCCGTTTTACACCTAGACGGTTAAATTAATTAAAATAAATAAGCGGTGACACGTTGACGCTGGTTCGCGCTAAACGAGCAACTTCCAGGTAACGAGACGGCGAGCCATTTTTTATTACAACGCCGCCACAATTTTTCTATGAACCGGAATATTGCCGGCCGCCTCCTACAAAGCCACTCTCCCCATTTACTCCTGCGCACTTTGAAATAAAAAGGAAATAAAGTGTTACACGTTTTTACGCGTTTTCTATTTTCTCCCGGGAAACTCTTTTGCCCGGCGCAATTTTCCCCGTAGGTAATTATATGGAAAGCTTTTATATAGTTATATTCTCATTGTTGGCCGACGACCGCATTGAAAAACTTTTAATGGGGCAAAAATTCTCCGGGACACTATTTTACACGTGCGAGTTTGTTCAAGTCCCTACACTTCTACAGTAATAGTTTTCTATATTAACCTGCTCGTTTCGCGTTACACCGAGATCGTTTTCAACTAACTCTCTCTTTTTATTCTATTTTTTTTTAAATTTTTTCTGTTATCAACACTTTCCTATCTTTACTTATAATTCAACATGCTTTATCTTTCGAAATATAATTGAATAGCTTATAAGAAGAAGGGCCCATCTGACGCAAATTCACATTATGACATTTTTTCGAAATTTTATTTAGGCTGTTAATGCGCATTGACACAGTAGAAAAAAAAACTCACTTAACAGAAGAAGGGCCCATCTGTAGCATTTGGGTCTTTTTTCAAGAACATATACGAAATTTTCCATACCATATCGCACACTATGGGTCTAAAGGCGAAAGGAGAAAATACCTGTCTTCTGAATTAAGTGTTCTTAAAATGTATGAACTCTTTCTGGAAAATTATTATCCAGAAACACTTTCCACTGCGAAAACCGAGGGCACCGACCTTCAGCATCTGAAACGTTTGGAAGTAAACCAAAATATGGTTAAGGATTTCGTCGATGGTCTAAATGAATCATACTTCAAAAAGAATGTTACAGCAAATAGGGAAAAATTCCAGATCACTAAATATAACCTATTTGAATTTAGTGCTACATCCAAGTATACAATGACAATCAGCCAGTCTCTTAATGGTTTTGTGTCTCAAGACTTTCGATTGTTGAAACCAGGTATTGAAAAGGTCCCTCTTCCCACAAATCGTTTGTACAAAGAAGAGCTACCTATAAAACCGCTAAAACTACAGAATATTAAAGAGTTAACGAAATATCTTACGAGGAAATGTTCGATTTCGTTTTATAACGGGCTTAAATGCTCTAACTACGCCCTGGATGACGATGAAGAGAACTAAAGGAGAGATAGACTAAACTACTACACTCCGCATCAAAATTAACGCACCACAAAAAAATCCCAAAATTCAAAGTTCATTTTCTCTAAAGTCACTAGTCTAATTTAATTTTAGTTTTTTTTTGTAATGTAGACTTTTTCTTCAGGAACAACCCAGAGTATAACATTTTTATTTAAACTTTAGTTTAAGACATGTACAGGGTGTGTAAGAAAGACATCGTTTTTTCATCGATCTTTGGAACACCTGTGGGCCGTTTCAAATGCACCATCTGATGACTACCATAATCAAAAGGTATTCCAGTCTTTTCTTAACCATTTGTTTTTTGAATCATGTGTTTATCTGTTTATCCAAGCAAACCTTTTAAAATTGACTGACTAATTTATTGAAAGAGTACAGAAACAAATTAAACATGTAAGCCAAGGTAGGCTAAGGAGAAAAACGATTTATTTGAAAAATTAAAAAAGAAATTTAACATTTTTAAACCTAAGAACAAAAGAAGGTAGAATCAAGTAACAAAAAAAGGTAACGCGTATTTCCGCCCCTAGACCGTATGACGGCCTCACAGCGGCGTCTCATGCTTAAAAATAAACGCCGTATTTCATTTTGATCGATGTTGTCCCAAATTTCTCTTACATATCTCTCAACATCATCAAGAAAAGCAGCGAGCGGTTGATGATTTCTTAGTTTCTTGCCAATGCTTCCCACACGTGCTCAATGGGATTGAGGTGTGGACTATGAGGAGGCCAGTTTAGGGTCTCTATACCTTCGTGCAAGAAATCCTGCACTATCAGAGCAACGTGTGGTCTAGCATTGTCTTGCATCAACAAGAAATCGCTTCCAATGTACCCAGCAAATGGGACTACATGTTCTGCTAAAATCGCATTGATGTATCGTTGACTGTTTAGAGAGGCTCCTCGGAATGATACCAGTTCTGTTCGAGCGCTTAAGGAAATTCCTCCCCAAAACATCACAGAACCTCCATTAAATGAAACCGTAGGACGAATATTGCATTGTGCGTATCGTTCGTTGGCCCGTCTAAGAACTTGTACTCAGCGATCAGACGAGTAAAGGCAATATCTGATTTCGTCAGTAAACAGAGCATGCTCCCAATCTCGAAGTGTCCAATTGACATGATGTCTCGCAAATTCCAACCGGACTCTGCGATAGCTTTCAGTCAACTTTGGTGCCCTTGCTGGAATCCTAAATTTTAAACCTCGTTCCTCTAAACGACGTCTTACGGTGGACAAACTTATTTGAATGTTGTGAGTTGCATTCAGTTGTACATGAAGATTTCTTGATGTTACAAATCGTTCTCTCAAACCTCGTAATTGAATGAAACAGTCTGGCATAAGTGTGGTTTTCCGAGATCTTCCCTGTCCATGACGTCTGCTATAATCATTAGTTGCTTCAAAACGACGAACAACTCGCATTACAGAAGTATGAGATACACCGAGTCTCCTACCAATAGCATGGTAGCTTAATCCTTCTTGGGCCAATGTAGTCGCCATTACACATTCATCGCGACTTAAATTTCTTGTTTGGCTCTTTTTCAATAAATTAGTCAGTTAATCTTTAAGAGACCACTGTTTCTTTGAATAAACAGATAAACACATGATTCAAAAAACAAATGGTTAAGAGAAGACTGGAATACGTTTTGATTATGGTAGTCATCAGATGGTGCATTTGAAACGGCCCACAGGTGTTCCAAAGATCGATGAAAAAATGATGTCTTCCTTAGATACCCTGTACATATCTTAAACGAAAGTTTAAATAAAAATGTTATACTCTGGATTGTTCCTGAAGAAAAAGTCTACATTAGAAAAAAAAACTAAAATTAAATTAGACTAGTGGCTTCAGAGAAAATGAACTTTGAATTTTGGGATTTTTTTGTGGTGCGTTAATTTTGATGCGGAGTGTAGTAGTTTAGTCTCTCTCTCCTTTAGTTCTCTTCATCGTCATCCAGGGCGTAGTTAGAGCATTTAAGCCCGTTATAAAACGAAATCGAACATTTCCTCGTAAGATATTTCGTTAACTCTTTAATATTCTGTAGTTTTACCGGTTTTATAGGTAGCTCTTCTTTGTACAAACGATTTGTGGGAAGAGGGACCTTTTCAATACCTGGTTTCAACAATCGAAAGTCTTGAGACACAAAACCATTAAGAGACTGGCTGACTGTCATTGTATACTTCCTGAAGAAAAAGTCTACATTAGAAAAAAAACTAAAATTAAATTAGACTAGTAACTTCAGAGAAAATGAACTTTGAATTTTGGGATTTTTTTTGTGGTGCGTTGATTTTGATGAGGAGTGTAGTTAGTTACTAAAGTTGAAAATGTTTCTGTTGCAGTGCAACACATAGGATGTTATTTTTTTCTGATTCTTTTTGTTATTTTGTTAACCTTGAGTATTTAGTTTATTAATGTAATTAAAAAATAAACAATACATTTTTCTTTGTCATTTTATGGTATATAAAACCATACGTCCCCAAATTTAATAGAAAAAAGGCCCATTTTTCTCATTTTTGAATATATATTTCTAAATCATTCTTTGTCTTTGCGTAACCATTCTGTACAATATTTTTAATTTTTATCCACCAATGAAATAGAAATTATCAAAATTAGTCTAGCTAAAAGATTTTCCAAAGCATACAGTTTTTTTGCTGCTCTTGAAAAATTTGCTTTTGCTAATTAGGGCCCTTTTTCTTATAGGCTATTCAATTAGTAAAATAGAAATTATAAAATACGTTCCTTAAAAGAGGACTTGAGTTGGGTAAACTGCCCAAATGTCGGCCCTCCTAAAAATGCTTCCTAAAGTCGGCCTTTTTATCAAAATCCATACTGAAAAACTGGAAGGCCGACTTTAGGCACATGGCCGAGATTTGGCGAGTTTACCCTATGTCGAAGAAATAAAATACAAGTCGAAATCGGGTCGTATCTACAAATCATCAAGTAGTTTAAATAATCTTTGATAATCGTCGAATCGACTTTGATTCAGTCGAGTAGCTAAAAGGTAAGTGTGTAGGAAAAGATAAATTGAAGTAGTTGGTAAAGCTTTTGATAAAGGTGATAACGATTAATGTACACGTCGGTTTAATCGGATATCGGTCTTACGTCAGGTAGAAGGGAACGAGGAACGAGGAACAGATCGGTGGAATAATGTTAACGTTGGCCGGAAGGGCTCTTGGAAGTTGGAAGGTGGCGGGTGGAGAGCGCGGAATAGGGTTCGCGAGTGAGGGTAAGTCGTGCGGGCGTTTCGCCGCGGTCAAGTAGTTCGCGTAGAGCAGATTTACACCTCGGGGTGGTAAATTAAGCCGGACGTTATCTGGAAGCGTAGCGTTAATATGTCTTGCAGCGCTCCGACTTGACTGCTCGATATCTGGACGTATTGTGCTCCATCGATAACGTTAGATTACCGAGGTAAGACCTCACGCCGAGAGGGGATGCTTTCTATCGGTAATTGGCCTTAATATGGGCCGATTTATAACCCGCAACACAGCGCCGCTTCGCCTCCGCCGGCGGGCTTCATAAATTCCCATCAGGTGATGCTTTCGACACCACCTCGGGCCGTTTGCGGAGTCGCCGTCTTGAATAATTGCTCGGAATATAAGAGGGCGCGGGCGCGAGCGTGGTTGCGAAACCTGCGTGACGGTGTCGTTGATAAGTGGTTTTACAAGTGTACAAACGGGCCGGCAAAAACCGTAAAGGACGTATTTCACCGTCGGACTTGGTTGCTCGAGCTCCGAGCGGTTTTTAAGTACGGGGAACCGGCCACAATTTTTAATAACAGCGCCCGAGGGTGTAATTTCCAGCTCACCTGGTCAACGCGGACGCGGACGCGGACGCGAGCGTCACCTGAAAGTTGCGAACGGGCCGGCGCCTCCGCCCTAAATTACTATTAAACCGAATTCGGAGGATCCGCAAACTTTTCACGAGCCCGAGGCCGCATAAACGCGTCAATATAATTGAAATAGTGCCCCAATCACTTAGCCGGCTGCCGCGAAACTGCAACACCTGCTCTTTCATCAAACTCAATTTATTAAATCCGCTCGGGAATTGCTTCAAATAACGACCGCCATCGGGTCGGCCTTCCCCCCTAAACTTGATCAACAATTCTATTTACGCAAACACCGGCCCGAACTATCCTTTAATCAAATGCCCACCTGCTCTTTATCCTTACATCAAACAATTTTCCAACTGCATATTGACCGTGAACCTTTCATTAGTTACTATGTAAACTAAATGCACGCGACCCGGGTCAATATATTTGCGAGCGTTAGGCGAATACCGCCTCCTACACAACCACGCTTTGTGTCCATAAACGAGGTGACGGGAATTTGAT
The DNA here is from genome assembly GCA_036711955.1 of Digitonthophagus gazella. NCBI lineage: Eukaryota > Metazoa > Arthropoda > Insecta > Coleoptera > Scarabaeidae > Digitonthophagus > Digitonthophagus gazella. The sequence continues at coordinate 21,506,921 of JASCIT010000010.1, forward strand.
TAATTCCCATCCTAATTATCTCCGCTATTAACAAGCTATATAATCATACTTTTAGTTTAAAAGTTATACCTCTACTCTAATTTAATCAAATTAAATTATTACCCATTTAGGCGTTATAGGTGATTTGTTAACTCCATGACAAACTTCAATACAGAAAAGCTTATGAACTTATCGGAAAAAAAATAAAAATAGGAACGTAAGTCCTATTTGAAAAATTATTTTCAACGACGAAATGACGAAGACCGCCCTATTAAAGCAGGAAAATGCTGTTGAACCCAAAGTATCGGTGAGAACCGCGTTGTTTTACGTCTCGAATGGGGGCCTTAGGCCCCCATTCGAGACGTAAAACAACGCGGTTCTCACCCACTTCGTTTGTCAACTCTGATTAAAACTAGAATGTTTTAGGTTTCACTTAGAAAAAAAATCAAATCAAAATGGTTAAAAATGAATTTTTGATGAATTTTTAAAATTGTAATTTTCTTAAGTTTAAGTGTCAAAAATTTTTACCAACTTTGAAAATTTTTTTAAATTTTTTAACAACATTTAGAATAAAGCGGTCTTTTTTGATTAAAACTAGAACGTTTTAGGTTTCATTTAGAAAAAAAATCAAATCAAAATCTTTAAAAATGAATTTCTTATAAATTTCTAAAGTTTATTTTTTTAAGTTAAAAGTGTCAAAAATTTTTACCAACTTTGAAAATTTTTTTAAATTTTTTAACAACATTTAGAATAAAGCGGTCTTTTTTGATGAAAACTAGAACGTTTTAGGTTTCATTTAGAAAAAAAATCAAATCAAAATCTTTAAAAATGAATTTTTAATGAATTTTTAAAGTTGGTTTTCTTAAGTTGGAAAAGTGTCAAAAATTTTTACCAACTTTGAAAATTTTTTTAAATTTTTTGACAACATTTAGAATAAATCGGTCTTTTTTGATTAAAACTAGAATGTTTTAGGTTTCATTTAGAAAAAAAATCAAATCAAAATCTTTAAAAATGAATTTCTTATAAATTTTTAAAGTTCATTTTCTTAAGTTAAGTGTCAAAAATTTTTTGCCAGCTTTGAAAATTTTTTTTAATTTTTTGACGACATTTAGAATAAATCGGTCTTTTTTAATTAAAACTAGAATGTTTTAAGTTTCATTTAGAAAAAAAATCAAATCAAAATATTTAAAACTCAATTTCTGGTGAATTTTTTAGAAATGAATTTTTTAAAGAATGATTAATTTTGTAACCTAAAAAATTTTCTTACCAACTTTGAAAATTTTTTTAATTTTTTTGACAACATTTAGAATAAAACGGTATTTTCTAGTTAAAACTAGAATGTTTTAAGTTTCATTTAGAAGAAAAATCGAATCAAAATCTTTAAAAATAATTTTTTTATGAATTTTTAAAGTTGATTTTCTTAAGTTAAAAGTGTCAAAAATTTTTACCAACTTTGAAAATTTTTTTAAATTTTTTAACAACATTAAGAATAAAGCGGTCTTTTTTTGATTAAAACTAGAACGTTTTAGGTTTCATCTAGAAAAAAAATCAAATCAAAATCTTTAAAAATGAATTTTTGATGAATTTTTAAAGTTGATTTTCTTAAGTTAGAAGTGTCAAAAAATTTTTACCAACTTTGAAATTTTTTTAAAATTTTTTAACAACATTTACAATAAAACGGTCTTTTTAGATCAAAACTAGAATGTTTTAAGTTTCATTAAAAAAAAATCAAATCAAAATCTTTAAGAATGAATTTCTTATAAATTTTTAAAGTTTATTTTCTTAAGTTAAAAGTGTCAAAAATTTTTTGCCAGCTTTGAAAATTTTTTTAAATTTTTTACCAACATTTAGAATAAAGCGGTTTTTTTTGATTAAAACTAGAACGTTTTAGGTTTCATTTAGAAAAAGAATCAAATCAAAATGGTTAGAAATGAATTTTTGATGAATTTTTAAAATTGTAATTTTCTTAAGTTTAAGTGTCAAAAATTTTTACCAACTTTGAAAATTTTTTTAAATTTTTTAACAACATTTAGAATAAAGCGGTTTTTTTTATTAAAACTAGAACGTTTTAGGTTTCATTTAGAAAAAAAATCAAATCAAAAGCTTTAAAAATGAATTTCTTATAAATTTCTAAAGTTGATTTTCTTAAGTTAAAAGTGTCAAAAATTTTTACCAACTTTTAAAATTTTTTTAAATTTTTTAACAACATTTAGAATAAATCGGTCTTCTTTGATTAAAACTAGAACGTTTTAGGTTTCATTTAGAAAAAAAATCATATCAAAATCTTTAAAAATGAATTTTTTATAAATTTCTAAAGTTTATTTTATTAAGTTAAAAGTGTCAAAAATTTTTACCAACTTTGAAAATTTTTTTAAATTTTTTAACAACATTTAGAATAAAGCGGTCTTTTTTGATTAAAACTAGAACGTTTTAGGTTTCATTTAGAAAAAAAATCAAATCAAAATGGTTAAAAATGAATTTTTGATGAATTTTTAAAGTTGTAATTGTCTTAAGTTTAAGTGTCAAAAATTTTTACCAACTTTGAAAATTTTTTTAAATTTTTTGACGACATTCAGAATAAATCGGTCTTTTTTGATTAAAACTAGAATGTTTTAAGTTTCATTTAGAAAAAAAATCAAATCAAAATATTTAAAAATGAATTTCTTATACATTTTTAAAGTTTATTTTCTTAAGTTAAGTGTCAAAAATTTTTTGCCAGCTTTGAAAATTTTTTAACAACATTTACAATAAAGCGGCCTTTTTAAATCAAAACTAGAATGTTTTAAGTTTCATTTAGAAAAAAAATCAAATCAAAATCCTTAAAAATAAATTCTTGATGAATTTTTAAAGTTGATCGATTTTCTTAAGCTATCTTTTTAATTTGAAAAATTATTTTTATATAATCATACTTTTAGTTTAAAAGTTATACCTCTACTCTAATTTAATCAAATTAAATTATTACCCCTTTAGGCGTTATAGGTGATTTGTTAGTTCCATAACAAACTTCAACAGAGAAAAGCTAATGAACTTAGCAGAAAAAAATAAATAAAAATAGGAACGTAAGTCCTATCTTATTTCCTTTGAAAGTTATAACGACGAAACAAGAGATTTTCTTTTTATATTTTCTTCTTAGAGATTCATCGACGTTTCTCTGGGAAAGTTTGTCATAAAGCTAAGAAAAAAATATATATTTTTTATCGCGTCTCCTCATCTATGATGTAAATGTCAACTTAAACAAAAAGTATTCTACGTATAGTGTAGAAAACCGTAAAAATATTTGTAAAATAAAATTTATCCACCAGTCAGTGCACATATCTCTTATCTTGTCTCCTTATTTATGATGTAACTACGAGATTAGAGTAATTCTATTTTACGAATAGTATAGATAAACAATGAAAACAGTAGTAAAATAAAATTTAAAGCGAAAGAGAATTGGAGACGCGAAAAGATCGATCGGAGGGAGTAACGGTCGAGTGATGTACGACACTTTAACCCAATAAGCGAATTGGCGAAGTGCAGGCCCTCATAAGATCTCGTATCGATTGTCTCTCGTTTGAAATTGAGGCAATAGTAATCAATTTCGAGGCGGTCGGCGAGGGTGGCGAGGGTTGCGCGGGCGGCCGCCGAAAATGGAAACATTATAAAGCAATAAGGGCGCTGATTTATGGCGCATTAAAGAGTGGCGCAAATGATTCAGAGGCGCCTCAAACGAGTGCGGCGCCGCCAAATCCCGAACTCGGTCCCGGGGCATAAACATTATCCAAAAACCACTAAAGCGGTTTTTACGTCCGCGCGGTTACGCCAAAGCCGCACCTTTAATGCTCCCCTTCTTCGGGCAAGTCGGCGAAGGCAATAAATACCTTGTATTACGCCGAAGAGGTGCCCTCACCTTCTTATATTGCCGTCGTTTACCTCTCGTCGGGACTTTCGACTTGATGAACTTTCGACGTAATCAACGTTCGGTTACGCAAATTCAAAATTTCGGTTTATACTTACGTTTGAAAAATCAATAGTGCCCCAGTATTGGATATCGCTCGCGCGCAAATGAATACCACATGCGCCCTCTCTAACAACATCGCGGCGGGCGAATTTGTTTTTCCGCGGACTTTTTTTGCGCCGCCAACACCGCCGCCGCCCTCCACCTAGCGAACCGTGTCCATTACACCGCCGGCCATAATTAGGCCGGTACCATTACGGAAACATTTCGATCTTTTCCAAATTACGTCCGAGAAAAATTTACACGGCCACGCAATATCGTTGATTAACGTTTAAAGCTGAGCCCCGGATATTTCGAATTAAATAACGTCAATAAAGGCTCAAAGTTATTCAATGTTCGAGTTATTAAAGGTAAAATATTCGTTCAACAACGAGGACCAGTATAAACCAGTCAAATTAATTTAATCTAATAGATTGGATCCGCGTCGAATTTTCTCTGTGGCATTAACCATTTTATCGCCGAGCGAGCGGTATGTCATTTACCGGACTCAAATCCTTGTTTATTTGTAATACTTCATATATAGCGTTATAAAATAAAAATATAAATTTTAATTAACGTCTCTCTCTCTGGACGAAATACGCAATAACGAATACGCACGTTAATTGTTAAGGTGCATTTAAATTATAGCGAACAGAAGCGAACGAACGAATTCGTTCGCCTAAGCTAGCATAATTTATATGGAGAACCAAGCATGAACGAACGATCTCGTTCGTGTTCGGGCGTATTCTTAAACTTACCTGTCTTCTCTTACCCTGTCGGTAAATCAGCGAATCATCAAAGGAAATCGGTGCTTAATGTGGACAGAGAAATTTAGAAACGATCGAATTCGCAACGAACGCGAACAGCTGATTTTTACGCTATATCGATTTTTCAAGTTAGGTTATTTTACATTCCTGAGTGTTGTAAGTTTTTACCAACATGGAATGGAGAAACGAAAAAACACTTCAGTTGATTGAATTATATAGGAACGAAACATGTTTGTGGGATCCAAAGTCAAAACCGTATAAACTAATAAACAAAAAAAAACGGATGCATGGAATAAGATCTCTACAGAGAGAGCACACCTCGGGAATGATGTAATTTATTGCAGATGTTGAAATTTTGAACAAATATTTGAGGCTTGCATAGGAGTCGCCCGTTACAACGAAGCGAAGAGTCACTAGCAGTCGTTCTTTAGCCGTAATTGCTTTTTTGAAACTTGTATCCTCTCTTAGGTTAGGTCCAACTAGAAATGTTAGATCCAACCAAATTTAATAAGAATTCAAAATCTTCCGATGACATTCTGCAGAAGTTGGTGATGGGCCAAATTGTCCCTCGTTAAGTTCATTAACAAAGCTTCCCCTCCCGTTTTGCTTCTTTTCTTTAATAAATTAGAACACCACACTCTCTTCTTTCTTTTTTTTCTCGGACAGTCCGGCATTAACTACAAAACTAGCGGCGCTAACTAAAATGTCTTCATCTGTATCCGACATCGTGAACGAATGGATCATCGACGAATGTTCGCTCTAATTGAAATGCACCTTTAGAAACCGAACGGAGAAAAAAATAGTACGGAGAAAAAAATATACAGGGTGTTTAAAAAATACGTTCGAATATTTGGCTCACTTATAGATCTCATCAGTACAAACAAAAAAGTCAAAATAAACATAAGTCCAAAAATCAGCCGTTTCCTAATTACAGCCTGTTTTTCAAATTAAAATAATTTACACTCAAATATCAGTATAAATACATCTTAATTATTACAAATTAATGATTCTTAAGGAAGATGTTCAAAATGTCCTCCTTCCATTTGTATACACATTTCACATCTCCGTAAAAGTGAACGCCGCACTCTCTCAAAGAGTCCCGGATTTATACGAACAGTCTGGCAGACATGTTCAATTCGTTCTCGCAACTCATCTAAATTATTCACAGGACTTGAATAAACTAATGTCTTTAAATACCCCCAAATGCAAAAATCGAGTGGAGTGAGGTCGGGAGATCTAGGGGGCCATGCAATTGGACCTCCTCGCCCAATCCACCTGCCATTGTAATTTTCGTTTAGATAATTTCTGACCAAGACTCCGTAATGCGCAGGAGCTCCATCGTGCATCAACCACATATTAATTCTGTGGTTGAGGGGCACATCTTCTAACAGCAGTGGTAATGTATTCCGCCAAAAGTCAAGGTACAATTGACTAGTCAAACGGTTAGGCAGGAAACAAGGTCCTATCAGATGGTCTCCTAACACACCAAGCCAAACGTTGATTGCAAATCGGTGTTGATGATTCGATTCAACAACGGCATGCGGATTTTCGTCGGCCCAAACATGGCTATTATGAAAATTAAAAATGCCATTTCTCGTGAAACCAGCTTCGTCTGTAAATAAAATTTTCGTAACAAAATTTGGGTTCTCCGCGACTTTTGTCAACATGCTTCGACAAAACACCAGTCGTGCGGCATAATCAGGCACAGCTAGAGCCTGTACCCTTTGAATATGGTATGGGTGCAATTGCTGCTCCCGTAAAATTCTCCAAATTAGGGAAAAATTAATATTTGTTTCAGTAGAGAGTCTTCTAGTACTAGTACCAGGATTTTCTTCAATTCGTCTTAAAATGTTAAGTTCTGCGTCGGGAGTACAAACTGATCTAGGCCGACCACCATCACCGTTCCTTGATTTAAACGATCCAACTTCGGATAAACGTTGATGTAAATTTGTAAAAAGTTTGTCACACAGAAGTACCCGGTTTGGGAATGCTTCGGCATTAAGGCGACGTGCCTCACAAGCATTTCCATCGGCTTTGCCATACATAAAATGCATGTCTGCCAATTCTGCCATTTCGAATAAGGCATATTCGAAAATTTCAACAATGGGTTACAGCAACAACTACTTCAATAAACACTGACAATAACGGACACACAATAATTACAACAAATGTGGCAACTACACTAACAGAAACGAACAAAATTTGTTTTGTTATTTCCATGGATGACTTCATAAATACGCGAATCACTCCTACTGAGTGTAAATTATTTTAATTTGAAAAACAGGCTGTAATTAGGAAACGGCTGATTTTTGGACTTATGTTTATTTTGACTTTTTTGTTTGTACTGATGAGATCTATAAGTGGGCCAAATATTCGAACGTATTTTTTAAACACCCTGTATACAACTGAAGAATTAAAAGGATTTTGCAAGACCTTTATAAAAATTTCTAACAACAAACGGTACTTGAAACAAGATTTTTGAATATATAAGAGTATTTCGGTTAAGAGGTTTTAAATTAAAAATTTAATAACGGCGGTAGGAGGAGGGGTGATGTACTTCATACTTTTTAAAGGGATTTTCTATGGGGGATTTGTCGGGCGGCTTAAGTGTAAGGCTGGAAGCCGCGAAATTATGCGACGCGCCGAGAAGCCGAAAATTTGCGTCGAAAGGAAAACAAAAGGGAGTAAAAAAAGCCGTCGAGCGGAGACAGTGAGTGGCGTCGAGTTATCAACGCGTCGGTTGACGCGATTGTTTACGATTCCGTAAGAGTTTAATTGAATTATCAGTCAAGTGTACAGCTGCAGAAGCGTGGCGTTCCGCTCTCCGGCTCGCTGTCACTTTTCTACTCATTTCACATTTCAAACAAGGATTGTCCGCTTTTTCCACTTTTTCCGCCCCGGGGGCTATTTATACAGCAATTTTTGCGGCCGTCCAAACGGGAAACGTCGTCGAATTCGATATCGACGTCAAAGATCAAAGTTCCGCCCGCGAGCGTTAATTCTATTTATTTAAGCGATAGCGCCGAGCTTTAATATTTATCGGTTATTAAAATCAGGCCGTGCGGCGTTCAGGTAATTGCTTCCTAGCGCATTAATTGATGTCCGCACTTAATATCATACGTTTTCGGTGGAAATTCGCTTTTAATTGCGCCGATCTAGCAGACTGCCGGGCTGATAATGCGAAGTATCGGGGCGGATTAATTACGGCGACTACGGTTTAATAATTAATAAGGCATTAGAATTCCCGTTCCGTAATGAGCTCGCGGTCGACTTGAAAGCGGCGCCCGAATCTGGAAATTGTCGAAAGTTAGAAGCCGTCGCGCCTTAACACGCGCGTCACGCCACCGCTATCTACAACAGACGTCTGACTGCCGATTACACACTCATACGTGCTTTGCTACACGATATATATATACACTGCAATGCACTAACGCGGTACAAATACGCACAAACACTACAAACGCCGACGACGATGACGATGCCGACGCCGACGCCGCATCTCCCATTTAAACCGGGATAGATATCCTTGTTCCTATACCTAATTACAACACACATTACGCCGCAAGTTTTCGCCGACGTCTAAGCCAATTTACCCTTCCGTTCGAGTCAATAACACGCGCCGCAATCAAAATTTCCTCTTATTGTAGCTCGAGACGGGTCGTTTTGTTGTAGCTATGATCGACAGATTTTGCCATTAACCCCTTTACGGGAACGGGTCGAAGCCGAAAGGGCAAAATTCCCGAAATTCCCTCTTCGGGAACGCGAAACATTCACCGAAATATGCCTAATATCTTAGGTGATTCCGAAATCTTGAACTCGCTCAAAAATGGGCATTCCCGGAGTTGCGGCGGAGGCATCGATTAACCCCCGTCCCGGGACGTGATCCCCACGTTAAGATCCGGAGTTATAAATAAGTTATCCGATGTTTTCCGGGACCTTACGACTAATCAAGTGGTGCCATTACGTTACGTCTGGTAATGACTTGCGCAGTGCGGTCGGATCGCCGATAACGGCCCTTACGTACGCAAACCGCGGCTATTGGCGAACTCGAACTTGTTGAGTGAAGAAAACGCAATTAAAAGTTAAACTCGCGACCACCGTTTAACGGGTTTAATTAAAAATTAATTTATCCGCGGGTCGCCGATAAGTATTTCTGATAACAGTCGTTAGGAGCACAGTCGGCGGAACCCTGACATCAGCAGAAGCCCCGCGCTACCATCGATTTTCTTTACTCTCCCCACTTAAGTAATTACATCTCGCCGAGGACCGACTTCGGGAAGGTTCCTTAAGGTCACCCTCCGCACTCGCCGAAACTGATTAACCGTCGCCAGTATGTGGAATAAATTAAACTTACCCGTAACACCTGAACCCCCCCTCCCCCCCCCCCTCCCGATTGAAAAATCGCCCTCGGCCGAAGAAATACGCGGATTACTACAAAGCTTTACGGCCGGCACCTAAAATACTTCTCCCCGAGACAATACCCCGGAAGTACTATTAATCTGTACTAAACAGAGAGATTAGTCCTTTAAGGATTACCCACCCTAAATTGCTCTATACCTTAAGGATGCCGTATTAACACTTAAATTAAACAATTCGAACCTCTTACTTCATTTTAAATACATTAAAATTCTATTTATCTTCTATATACAAGATGAATGTATACTGAACCCTCACATAAGAGGGGTGTAGGAATCGAATGGGTTTGTTAATATTCTTTCAAGAATTATTCAACCCAATAAGATTGGACTTGTGGACTTGCATTTGTTTAATTGTAAAAATAAAAACTAAGAAATAATTGTTGACTTTGGTATAGTAAAAAATTTGGTATAGTAAATGAGGCACTGAATTCCAAACCGACCTTCATCCATCAAACCTCATTTTCGCCAAAACAAGAAAAACCTATAGTTACTTATCAATAAGTATGGCAGTTAATATTTTTTTTTCAAAAAATTTATAAAAAAACATTGGATTGCTTTGAAAAAAGAATAATCTTGTTTTATATAAATTTATAAAGAAAAAAATAAAGAAAAAAAAACGTTTTCAAAGTTGGATGAGAATGGTCTTGGAACAAAGGCGATTATGAAGCTGATTTTGGAACTCCGACTAATGGATGAGATTTCTTTTGGAACATTCGTAATAGTGAAGAAACAAGTTTGGTTCTGAATGGTTATTTATTTAATTAAAACTAGTCACTTTTTAAAAATTCACCAAAAAATCATTTTTAAAGATTTTGATTTTATTTTTTTTTTCTAAATGAAACCTAAAACATTCTAGTTTTAATCTAGAAAGACCGTCTTATTCTAAATGTTGTCAAAAAAATTAAAAAAATGTTCAAAGTTGGTAAAAAATTTTTGACACTTCTAACTTAAGAAATACGACAAACTTTAAAAATTTATCAAAAATTCATTTTTAAAGATTTTGATTTGATTTTTTTTCTAAATGAAACCTAAAACATTCTAGTTTTGATCTAAAGAGACCGTTTTATTCTAAATGTTGTCAAAAAAATTAAAAAAATTTTCAAAGTTGGTAAAAATTTTTTGACACTTCTAACCTAACTTAAGAAAATCGACAAACTTTAAAAATTCATTAAAAATTCATTTTTAAAGATTTTGATTTGATTTTTTTTTCTAAATGAAACCTAAAACATTCTAGTTTTGATCTAAAGAGACCGTTTTATTCTAAATGTTGTCAAAAAAATTAAAAAAATTTTCAAAGTTGGTAAAAAATTTTTGACACTTCTAACCTAACTTAAGAAAATCGACAAACTTTAAAAATTCATCAAAAATTCATTTTTAAAGATTTTAATTTGATTTTTTTTCTAAATGAAACTTAAAATATTCTAATTTTAATTAAAAAAGACAAAGAAAAGCTATAATTGCTTATAGCTTTAATAATATATATAAAACCATTATTTTGGACACTAGTTTAAGAAAATTGAATAATTAAACGTTAACGTTTCAAAAAAAAGAAGAAGAAATTTTGTTATTGTTGTTTCTATTCTAAATTCTTAGATCTTCTTCATTCTCATACAGGTTCTCGTTTGATGTTTGCAGATTTTCCTGAAATTCATGTTCTTCTCTATCCAATAAAATTTTGTAATAATCTAAATCCGGAAGCTGCCTCCATTCTTCACCAAAGTGTGTCTTTAGAAGTTTATCTACATCCTTTTTTCAAGCTTTACTGGAAAAATATTTGGTACTAAATGTAGGTCAATGTCACGAACAGTTTTTCCAGTTTTAAGTGTACTTTTATAATTTCCAGTATCACACCGATAATTTACCTCACCTCTGACGAGAACCTTGCCAGTTTTGATAGATTTTTTTAGCAATATACGTTTTGACGGGACGAACTGGAAATCTCAATTCGCAGGTTTCTTAATAGAATCATCCTGTCAACCACCTTTTCATTAATTATTCTTCAATTATTAAGAGGCTAAAACACCTTTAAATTGATATTGTACAGTGATAGGTTTCGGGAATGAGGTTTGTTTAGAAACAAACGTAGTTGTTGAAAAGTCATCTTGCATTGGAGGAAGATTGGTTTTGAGCAAATTATGGGAAATGGTTGAGGATTTATTTGGAACAAAAGAGGAAGCGGATGAAGAAGGTTCTGGAGCATCAATAGATTTTCAAAGTCGCTTTTAAATGGCATAAAGAATTTTCTGGAACTTAAAAAAGATACAGGCAGATGCAGACCAGCCATCTTTATGAGGAGATACCCATAATGCAACTTTCGATTTTTTTGGATAAGGAACGATTTGAAATCCAGTGCCTTAAATTATGGGAAATGGTTGAGGATTTATTTGGAACAAAAGAGGAAGCGGATGAAGAAGGTTCTGGAACATCAATAGATTTTCAAAGTCGCTTTTAAATAGCATAAAGAATTTTCTGGAACTTAAAAAAGATACAGGCAGATGCAGACCAGCCATCTTTATGAGGAGATACCCATAATGCAACTTTCGATTTTTTTGGATAAGGAACGATTTGAAATCCAGTGCCTCAAATTATGGGAAATGGTTGAGGATTTATTTGGAACAAAAGAGGAAGCGGATGAAGAAGGTTCTGGAGCATCAATAGATTTTCAAAGTCGCTTTTAAATAGCATAAAGAATTTTCTGGAACTTAACACCTTGTTGACCGGTGACGAGATAACTCGTCATTTCATATCCAAACGTTGCTGACCGGTGACGAGTTAACTCGTCGTAAAAGCATTTATTATGTCACATTGCGGTGACATGACATAGTTTCTACGTAAAATTGCCGGTCAACAAAGTGTTAAGAAAGATACAGGCACATGCAGACCAGTCATCTTTATGAGGAGATACCCATAATGCAACTTTCGATTTTTTTTGGATAAGGAACGATTTGAAATCCAGTGCCTCAAATTATGGGAAATGGTTGAGGATTTATTTGGAACAAAAGAGGAAGCGGATGAAGAAGGTTCTGGAGCATCAATAGATTTTCAAAGTCGCTTTTAAATAACATAAAGAATTTTCTGGAACTTAAAAAAGATACAGGCACATGCAGACCAGTCATCTTTATGAGGAGATACCCATAATGCAACTTTCGATTTTTTTTTGGATAAGGAACGATTTGAAATCCAGTGCCTCAAATTATGGGAAATGGTTGAGGATTTATTTGGAACAAAAGAGGAAGCGGATGAAGAAGGTTCTGGAGCATCAATAGATTTTCAAAGTCGCTTTTAAATAGCATAAAGAATTTTCTGGAACTTAAAAAAGATACAGGCACATGCAGACCAGTCATCTTTATGAGGAGATACCCATAATGTAACTTTCGATTTTTTTGGATAAGGAACGATTTGAAATCCAGTGCCTTAAATTATGGGAAATGGTTGAGGATTTATTTGGAACAAAAGAGGAAGCGGATGAAGAAGGTTCTGGAGCATCAATAGATTTTCAAAGTCGCTTTTAAATAGCATAAAGAATTTTCTGAAACTTAAAGAAGATACAGGCACATGCAGACCAGTCATCTTTATGAGGAGATACCCATAATGCAACTTTCGATTTTTTTGGACAAGGAACGATTTGAAATCCAGTGCCTCAAATTATGGGAAATGGTTGAGGATTTATTTGGAACAAAAGAGGAAGCGGATGAAGAAGGTTCTGGAGCATCAATAGATTTTCAAAGTCGCTTTTAAATAGCATAAAGAATTTTCTGGAACTTAAAAAAGATACAGGCACATGCAGACCAGTCATTTTTATGAGGAGATACCCATAATGCAACTTTCGATTTTTTTGGATAAGGAACGATTTGAAATCCAGTGCCTCAAATTATGGGAAATGGTTGAGGATTTATTTGGAACAAAAGAGGAAGCGGATGAAGAAGGTTCTGGAGCATCAATAGATTTTCAAAGTCGCTCTTAAATAGCATAAAGAATTTTCTGGAACTTAAAAAAGATACAGGCAGATGCAGACCAGCCATCTTTATGAGGAGATACCCATAATGCAACTTTCGATTTTTTTGGATAAGGAACGATTTGAAATCCAGTGCCTCAAATAATAAGTATACGCATATGTAGGCAATTGAAGTTAATTGAACAAGAATCTAAAGTTCTTGTGAGCGGTTGAACTTGAACGTTTGAAATCGCGAATCGGTACTTTACCTGCGAAGTTTCCCAACTCAACAACCAAATCTTTTTCCACGGCGTCGCTTCGAGATAATTAAACTCGAGGGGGAGTTAAGTCTTTTATCGAGCTCGGTTCGCGTTCTAGTCGAAGGTCTGCGGCGAGACGCCGAACTTCGTTAGCGCGAGTGTGCCGGCGTTTCGGGTTTTCGAAACCGCAAAATCGCGCGCCGCTCGCGTGATTCGCAAAAATAACCGGGCGAGAGCTCGTAAAGTCGCCGCCCCCGCTCACGCAAATCAACCGATAAAAATTCCTTTTACGGTCAGGTGTGGACCGGGCCGTAAAGCGCGATATTAACTTTACTGCCCGTGTTTGGCGACGTCGCTGCCATTTTTAGATCATCAAATATCTACGGCTTTAATGGTGAATCTTACCCGGCGCCTCCACCAGTATTTCATAAAGTCCTCCCCCTGCATATCAACGAAATCGATTACAATTCATCGAATGTCAACGAAAAATCAAAAATTATAATTTATATTTTACCGTTTTATTTTTTAATTTCGAACATTTGCAGGCATTTTTTGTTTGGCTTGTGTTACAAGCCGATAGACCGCAAAATTTTAAATACCATTAACGAAAAATCTAAAAAATAAAATTTTTGTTGAATTTTATTCTGAGTTAGGAATTCCAATTTTCAACAAGCAAAAAATTACAAACGTAATCAACCACCGTAAAATAATCTTTATGGAAATGCGAGATAAAATGAAAAAATTATTTTTCTTAGAATTTGGGTTATTTGGGTTATCTTATAAAATCAAACAGTCGGAGTAAAACGATAGCGGAAATTCCATCTTTAACCTCCTACAGTTAGGAGGTTAGAGATGGAACTACTAGATCATTTGTTGAGTAGGAAGTGGAATTGAGAATGCATTAGTTCCGATGGGTTGACAGGGGGTTATGGAGAGTAGTACGGGGTAGGTCGTAATTGATCGAATGGTTAAGTGAAAATTACAACTAAGTAATTCTTAATGCGAGACGATATTTCTCGATAGGAGTTTAATATATTCGGCGCGGCCGTACTACTTATTCGGAAATTCCCGGCGCGACGTTGACGGATGACCCCGTGTCCATCTAGTTTGTTGGTGTACCTGTTAAGGGTGGGTCCGACCCATTTCCGTCCGCGGCGTCCCGAATAACTTCATGAAGGGTGTTTATTATCGAACGAACCGCCGTCGAAATCTCGCCGGAGGGCGAATAAAAAAATCCAATATCTCGACGTAAATGGCACGGGTCGGGGGTATTTGCACGTCAAAGTTTAAAATGAATAAGAAGAAGTCCGACGTCGGGAAATTCGCTAGTTGATGCGATATTTATGGCGGTCAAAGAGGATTTTCCGCGCCGGGTGATCGCAAATAAACTTTTTCCTTCCCGGTCGGGTCGTCGGCGCGAAATACGTCGAGAACTAATGAAGCCGAGGTACCGATTTCTGAAATCTGTCTCGCGACGTGTCGCTATCGCGCTACGCGATTGAAGCCGCGACCCGATAGGTAATTCGACACGTGCCTCTCATTTTTCTCCCGCGTAATTTGCACGATAGAAAAATAACTTCTCTCGCTCCTTTCCGCCGCTCCGGATTATTCGATTTATAAACTTCGTTATCGAGGGTTTAACAAAGTCTTTCTCTATTTTTTTCATTCTTCCACGTACGCCATTCAACGAATAATTGCCAATAAAATCAATTCCTCCGCAATTCTCTCTTGTTTTTACGAAATTCTCACCCGGTAAAAATACGACCGTCTGCCCTAACGGCTAAACGAACTCCCGTAACAGAATAGTCTGAAAGAGTAGAGTAGTCTCGCCTAATTACGTCCTTATTAACTCACAGTTACTTACTTAATTACTTTCAACGTTAACGTTCATTATTCCAATTTAGATAATGTAGACGTAAAGACTTTCGTTAAGATCAAAAAAAAATTTTAAAAAAAGTAAAACTTTTCACGCATCAAATTATTCTTGCTATATGACAGATTCTTGAAGGATGAAGTCTCCCGCGTATTACACCTTTATCGGTGTAATAATAATAACGTATCGCTCTCAAAATATAAAGCACCGTTAAATTTACCTTTAAACCCTTTTAAATAATTACTATACTTCATTTAGTAACTAGGAGGAGTGAATCTCAAAACCCCATTTACATAGGAAAAAGTAACTAAAAAATACACTAAACATTTTTAGCGGCAAATTTGAATTCTAAACTTCAAACCAGTCACATTTATGCAACCAACAAAACACCAAGCGTTTGAGCGTAGTATTCTAGAACATACCAAATATCTCTATGGCCGTTTATCTATAGGTACATTGTTCAAAATTTATCCAAAAAACGTTTCTTGTGTTGACGTATTATATCCAACAGATGACATCGCACCATACCTTCTTCGAACTTAATATTTTTTGATCGCAACCATTTGAGCACAACGAAAAAGCGAGAAACAAGTTGACAAATTAGGTAAAGCACCTAACCTCAAACGTTAAAAACAATAAATGACAAAAACCAATTTTTTTGTCTTTGTAAACTTGACTGCGGAGCGACCAATAATAGTTCACTATTTTGGCGCGCAAAATTCAAATTATTCCTCCTAGTTATTAAATGAAGTATAACAAGGGTAAATCGTTTAAATATTAAACGCGACCCCACTTAATCCTCGTTGTTCATAGCTCAAAAGCTACTACTAAAAAGTCGTACGTTAATGACAAAACACGAGTGACGTTAAGCGACTAATCAGATTAGCATTTCGAGGTTGCTAAGCGAAGTAATGTCGTGTCGTGTCGCGGTGGAATCTGGAATTCGACGTGCGACGTTCGAGGAAACATAAATCGTAGATATGCCAGGCGACCTCATAAATGTCAAAGAAGTTGGAAATGAAATTTAGCGAAAGTTCTCTCGGATATTTCGATAGTCAAGTGAAACGTTTAAGTAAATATCAATTTATAAGCGAGATTCTAATAAATCGTTAACGCAGTGCTTCCCAAAGTTGTACTGATCGCGACCCACTTAAAAAAAATTTACATCTGACAAGGAGACCACAAGATGTTGTATTCACCGATTTTGATGAAAGTGGTATCAATCGATAGGTATTGGTACACAATACAAATTTGTAAAATATTAGGGCGCAATGTTCAGGGATTCGTGAGTAAATTGCAATTTTAGCTCGCGATTTAAGGCCACACCACTTTACGTCATCAGTTAGCCACTCCCTCTACGACCGCCTCTGGGTCTTTTTTTAATTAAATTAAATGAAAAATCAAAGTAAAAACGAAAAAATGTGTTGAATTATCTGTTTTCTAAACATATAACAATAAAATATTAGAAGAAATAAAGTGAAATATTAAAAATTTTGATTATATTAAAAATAAAAAGCAGTTACGTCATGAGGTTCAGACCATTCTGTTCCGCAAGTGAAAGCCGGTTTGTGATGAGTCACCAAGAGGAGGGGACAGGAGGAGTACAACCATTGACATATAAGCGGTGTGGCCTTGAATTGCGACCTAAAATTGCAATTTACTTGCGAATCCCTAAACATTGCGCCCTAATATTTTACAAATTTGTATTGTGTATTAATACCTATCGATTGATACTATTTTCATCAAAATCGGTGAATACAACATCTTGTGGTCTCCTTGTGAGACGCACCTGATACAATAACGGTAATAAACATAAATAATAAAAAACAATTATATTGTTGTTGTGGTATTTTCATGGTAACTATGTGAGAGATCAATAAGAAAAAATCCAAACATTAATTGAAATTTTTATTTACTAAATATAAAACGAGACATGTCAATGAGAAGGGTGTAATTGCTTCCTATTTCTTGCCATTACAGTTTTAGCATCGACTTCGATTTTAGTCATTTTTAATCGCAATGAATATGATACGTCCAATTTATTTCGATATTTAGTTTTAATATGAACCATAGCTGAAAATCCTTCTTCGCATAAATATGAGCTATACTTCATTTAATAACTAGGAGGAGTGATTTGAATTTTGCGCGCCAAAATAGTGAGCTATTATTGGTCGCTCCGCAGTCAAGTTTACGAAGACGAAAAAATTGGTTTTTGTCGTTTATTGTTTTTAACGTTTGAGGTTAGGTACTTTACCTAATTTGTCAACTTGTTTCTCGCTTTTTCGTTGTGCTCAAATGGTTGCGATCAAAAAATATTAAGTTCGAAGAAGGTATGGTACGATGTCATCTGTTGGATATAATACGTCAATACAAGAAACGTCTTTTGGATAAATTTTGAACAATGTACGTATAGATAAACGGCCATAGAGATATTTGGTATGTTCTAGAATACTACGCTCAAACGCTTGGTGTTTTGTTGGTTGCATAAATGTGACTGGTTTGAAGTTTAGAATTCAAATTTGCCGCTAAAAACGTTTAGTGTATTTTTTGGTTACTTTTTCCTATGTAAATGGGGTTTTGAGATTTACTCCTCCTAGTTATTAAATGAAGTATAGTGAAGGGGAGCAGAACTTTTATGGCTTCGTCAAATAGGCAGGGATAGGTGTCAGCAACTGAAAGTCAAAATTTCGTTAACTGTTTGCGGTTAAAAGACGTTTTTTTGTATCCTCTGATAAATCAATAAGTTCTTCATTGGCTTTTGTCGATGTTCAAGTTGGAATGTTGTGAAATGGATTACATACCCAGTTCATTGTAGCAAACTTTTTCATTTCTTCTCCGAAATAGACATCAAATTTTTTTACCGCTAATAAATGATTGGAAATTGCGGTCATTACATTTGTATCTGGCTGCACTTCATTTTCTGTAATAAGATTTTCAAGTGATTCAAAATAATCATAAAAAATTCAAAACAACTTATCTTCTTCGACACATTTCTTCCACAACATAAGTTTTTTCATAAACGGGCGAATTTTATCGTGAACTGCAAATATGTCGGATTCATTTGATCCTTGCAGATACAAATTGAGTTCATTCAACTTTGCAAAAATATCCGCCAAGTATGAGAGCTTGAGGATAAATTTTTCATTCAGCAAAGATTCAAGATATTCATTTTTTCCTTCCAGGTAAACTGTAACTTCATTGCGCAGTTCTATTAATCTTGGTAACACTTTCCCTCTGGATAACCATCGCACCTCTGTGTGAAAAAAGAAGAGATTTATGGGAACTACCCATCTCTTCACACAACTTTTGAAATAAACGTGTGTAACGCCTTATGCGACACAAAATCACGCTAACACAAATATCAACCAAATATCGAGGAAATATCGCAGGTCCAAGCCAGCTCAGTGAAGAAGGGTTGGTTCGATTTATAAGGCGCCACGTCGGTTCTTCCTGCGACAATTTCACTAACCGCGAAGTGACGATCTTATTAAGAGGTTGACATAAATAATCAATACTCACAACAAACATACAAGTATATGAACAAAGAATAAGCAAACAGCTGTGATTGGTTGCAAAAAAAAGAAAATTTATTATAAATGTAGCAACTCAAAATATTGAAAATTAAAATATAATAAGGATATGTTATAATGTACAACAAATCCAATTTGCCGATAAGAGTTTTACCGGTTTTGGGTAAACGTAGATAAAAAAAGGGTAAACTCGTAAATAGTAAAAAAAAAGTAATTGAACCTAAATGAACGCGTAACCGCTCCGTACGACCAAGCTTGACCTAAAGCGCTTTTCCCCAAAATCAAAATCATACGATTCAAATCTAAACCCAAAGTATAGCAAAATCCTTTACAAAATCAAAATCCTAATTTGCCTAATTATTATAAACCAATTAACTAATATGTTTCCTAAGTATTACCTAAATCGTTTACTCACTTAAATTTATTATTTATTAAATTACCTACTAATCTCTAAATTTCAAAATCAATCGGTTATTTAAATGTGAGGTGCAGACAAATACACTTTTATGAAATGTCGCCGGTCGCAAAAGTTAAGTTTAATTAATTAAATACATTAAAATGTTTTCCAATAATGTCGAGTTATTTTCAACAGGACAAAGTAACACGAATAGATCTGACCTTTGTGCTGTCCAGGATCGTTGTCCTTGAAGGATGACTTTGACGTAGTTGTTCTTAAAATCAAATTGCGCAGCGGGACGTCGTTTCCTCAGTGATTTCCTTCAGCACTGGTAAGTTTATGAGGTCTTCAAAAGGTCTCAGATCTGGTAACTGTTTAATTCCTTGGTTCTTTATGGTAGACCAAAAGGGACGATAATTTCTATTTACCGTAAGGTAAAGAATATCCAAAAGTAGACAAGGATAAAGAAAAAGGGAAAAAGGAAGGCCTACAAAGAAAATGAAAAAGAATATATCAGAAGATACACAACACGAAAAATAAAATAAAACGTACCTCAAGATGATATGAGGCCTTGCACCAAACAGAAGATAATTTCTCTAACGAGTCCAAAATCCGGAATATCCGTACTTCGTTAATAAATTAATTAACAGAAGAAAAATCTTGACATCGATGATTATCCCACAATCAGCGGATTACTTTTTCCGACCCAAACCAAGATGATTTCCAATCCAAAAATGTCGGTTTTGAAAGTCACGTCAACGATGCGTACTCTATGAGAGTTGGTGCGAGAAGAGAGCGAATTCGAGGCCGACGCCAATATATGCCTCCCCAAACGAGTTTTTCGAGAAAAAGAACCAAGAAATACAGACCTCAAACAAATAAAATCCCTAACAAAATAATAAATGACTTTAAATAACCCGAAAATAAATGTAGATGACAAACAAAATTAACCAAATCACCCAACCAATAACTACCGGAAATCCAAAATTAATAAATTTTAAAATTGGCCTGTAACACGTGTTTGCTAAGGTCTTGTCTTAATGTAATTTACAATTTTCACAGCAGTGTTTAATACAGTTTTTAAGTCATCCGGTAATGATTTTGAAACCAGTGCTTCTCTATGAAGGCTGCAGTGTGTCCACGAAGTATTGGCATTTCTTTCTTAGCGAAATAGCCGTCGGGTTTTATAACCCGCCATACTTCATCCTCGAACCGAAATCGTTAGATATTTTCGAATATTAGCGAACGTTCCCTTTCGAAATGAGTAATAATCGTAATTCGGGAAGTTGAAATTAGTTCGAAAGACGGGGGTATCGGCGACGACAGGACGGGGGATTAGGTTAAAATTTAAAACTAACAGTTGTAAATTGGATTTGGACGGAGCAGGTAGGTAGTGGAAGTTATAATAAAATTTCGGCCGCCGTCAGCGTATTTAAATCGAACCGATGTCATCAGTTAATCAGATAAGCTGAGTTATGGCCGGTGTTATGAATTCAATTAAAGCGCGAATATTAGAGTAATTTGTCCGTGGAAATTCCGGGTGGTAAATCGGCGGTAAGCCGGGGGACCGAGGCCCCTAAGCGGGGGAAGCCCAGAGTCGGGGAGCGACCGCCGCCGTCGGAGGCAGCTCCGTTAATTTAATTCTAAACGAATACGGCAACGTTCGCGCGGAGTAAAACTCGGGACCGATCCGCGTAGATATGGCGATCGATTTGTACGGCTGCGATACCTTAGTCATTCCAGCAGTTGACCTAAGTTAAGGGGCGAGCGGATCGTGTGTAGTTGGAACAGGGTCGTATTCAGTCGATTTTCTGTGATCTGAATTAATGCGATCCCAGGGCTATCGATTCGACTTTGCCATGTAAAAGTTCCGGGAACGAACCCACCTACAACACCAACCTTCGCCGTTCCCGTTCCCGTTCCCGTCGTTCCACCCTTTTCGCCCCCGACGCGCCGCCGCTCCGCGAAACCCAATCCCAACCTGCCCAACTCTTTCCGTTTAAAGCATTACCGAATTAACAATTTAAACAGTCCCGATAATGGCGCTGATTTATGCGGGGACAACCTGTATCCCCCAACTGCAGCCTATCTATTCCATCCCGATCCGATCCAAAACTCCAAACAAGACTCTTTTCCATTTACTCTCCACTCTTTTCTAACTCTTTTTAACAACTATACTTGACTACTTTTTAAACTTTCTTACTATTCTCATTACTTATATTCTCCAAGTACACTTCACTAACTTAACAGAATAAATAGAAAACTTTTTCATTGATTCTTTCAAAAAATGAATGTAAAGAAAATTTACATTCTTTTGTATTTTATAAATGCAAAGTTTTTATTTTATAAATACAAAGTTTTTATTTTATAAATACAAAGTTTTTATTTTATAAATACAAAGTTTTTATTTTACAAATACAAAGTTTTTATTTTACAAATACAAAATTCAATATAACATAAGTCAAAATCATTCAATATAACATTAGTCCATCTTCAAATCTAAACTTCAAAACATATATTCTACGTGAACAATTTTTCTTCTGCCTAGCTGTTAAAATTGAGTGTCCGAAAGAAATTACGTTCCTAAAGTTGAGAGTTGTGTATTGCATTCCAATTACTTTACAATACACAACTTACAACTTTTAGAACGCTTACAAACACTCAATTTTAACAACTTGATAGAGTAAAAACCCAGTTGAAAATGTTTTAGAGTTTAGACTTGAAAATAAATTTTTTCTATACTTCGATTTTGTAATTTTTTTTTTTCTATACTTCGATTTTGTAATTTTTTTTTCTATACTTCGATTTTGTAATTTTTTTTTCTATACTTCGATTTTGTAATTTTTTTTTTGAAAGTTTCGATTTATTAAACATGTGATTTAAATTACCATCGTTGGCAGAATTTTACATTTTTTACTTTTTTTTTACAGAAATTCTAAACATTTCAAAACATTTTGTTTTTACCCAGCTGTCAAAATTGAATGTCCGAATGAAATTACGTTCCTAAAGTTAAAAGTTTTGTGTTGCATCCCAACAGTGCATCGCAACTTACAGTGCGAAACCTACAACTGTGTAAAATAAAAACTCTCCCGGTAGAATATACGTTTTGCAACTTGTACTTTTACTTGAGTTGTGTTACAGGCCAATTTTAAAATTCATTAATTTTGGATTTCCGGTAGTTATTAGTTGGGTGATTTGGTTGATTTTGTTTGTCATCTACATTTATTTTCGGGTTATTTAAAGTCATCTATTATTTTGTTAGGGATTTTATTTGTTTGAGGTCTGTATTTCTTAGTTCTTTTTCTCGAAAAACTAGTTTGGGGAGGCATATTGGCGACGGCCTCGAATTCGCTCTCTTCTCGCACCAACTCTCACAGAGTACGCATCGTTGATGTAATTTTCAAAACCGACATTTTTGGATTAGAAATCATTTTGGTTTGGGTCGGAGAAAGTAATCCGCTGATTGTGGGATAATTATCGATGTTAAGAATTTTCTTCTGTTAATTAATTTATTAACGAAGTACGGATATTCCGGATTTTGGACTCGTTAGAGAAATTATCTTCTGTTTGGTGCAAGGCCTCATCTTCAGGTATGTTTTCATCATCTTCATCTTGAGGTATGTTTTATTTTATTCGTGTTGTGTATCTTCTGATATATTCTTTTTCATTTTCTCTATAGGCCTTTTTCTTTACCCTTGTCTCCTTTTGGATATTCTTTACCTTACGGTAAATAGAAATTATCGTCCTCATTGAAACCCGTTGTGGGCGTCCATTTTGGCCTACAATAAAGAACCAAGGAATTAAACAGTGACCAGACCTGAGACCTCTTGAAGACCTCATAAACTTACCAGTGCTGAAAGAAATCACTGAGGAAACGACGTCCTGCTGCGCAATTTGATTTTTGAGGACAACTACGTCAAAGTCATCCATCAAGGTCGACGATCCTGGACTGCACAAAGGTCAGATCTATTCGTGTTACTTTGTCCTGTTGAAAATAACTCGACATTATTGGAAAACATTTTGATGTATTTAATTAATTAAACTTACTTTTTGCGACCGGCGACATTTCATAAATGTGTATTTGTCTGCACTTCACATTTAAATAACCCATTGAATTTGAAATTTTAGAGAATTGTAGGTAACTTAATAAATAATAAATTTAAGTGATTAAATAATTTAGGTAATAGTTAGGAAATATATTAGTTAATTGGTGTATAATAATTAGGTAAATTAGGGATTTTGATTTTGTAAAGGATTTTGCTATATTTTGGGTTGCTATCTTTATAATAAATTTTCTTTTTTTTGCAACCAATCACAACTGTTTGCTTATTCTTTGTTCACATATTTGTATATGTTTGTTGTGAGTATTGATTGTTTATGTCAACCTCTTAATAAGATCGTCACTTCGCGGTTAGTGAAATTGTCGCAGGAAGAACCGACGTGGCGCCTTATAAATCGAACCAACTCTTCTTCACTGAGCTGGCTTGGACCTGCGATATTTCCTCGATATTTGGTTGATATTTGTGTAAGCGTGATTTTGTGTCGGATAAGGCGTTACAGTTGATTAAACTTTTTTTTTAAGTAATGTTTATTTTAGAAATCGAAACTTTTTTTAAGTATTTACTTTTCAAAAAGTCATATTGTCAATGTTCAGTCTGCAGTTCAACTGTCTGCAGTTCAACTGTCCGCAGTTCCATAGAGTAGATTCAATTTCAGGGCAATCTGAAAGTTGATGTTTTTGAAGTCCGTTGAGCTGTAATATATTGGTTTTTAGGATTTGTTGCTTATCATAGATGAAGGTTTTTTGGTAGGCATACTCAGATAGGATAAATGTGTTTTGTGTTACATCCCAACTAACTTACAAAGCGAAACTTACAACTGTGTAAAATAAAAACTGTCCCAGTAGAATATACGTTTTGCAACTTGTACTTTTACTTGAGTTGATTAAACTTTTCTTTTAAACTAATATTTATTTTATAAATCGAAACTTTTTTTAAGTATTTACTTTTCAAAAAGTCATATTGTCAATGTTCAGTTTGCAGTTGAACTGTCTGCAGTTCCATAGAGTAGATTCAATTTCAGGGCAATCTGAAAGTTGATGTTTTTGAAGTCCGTTGAGCTGTAGTATATTGGTTTTTAGGATTTGTTGCTTATCATGGATGGAGGTTTTTTGGTAGGCATACTCAGGTAGGATAAATGTGTTTTGTGTTACATCCCAACTAACTTACAAAGCGAAATTTACAACTGTGTAAAATAAAAACTGTCGCTTTAGCATATACATTTTGCAGCTTGTACTTTTACTTGAGTTGATTAAACTTTTTTTTTTAACTAATATTTATTTTGTAAATCGAAACTTTTTTTAAGTATTTACTTTTCAAAAAGTCATATTGTCAATGTTCAGTCTGCAGTTGAACTGTCTGCAGTTCCATAGAGTAGATTCAATTTCAGGGCAATCTGAAAGTTGATGTTTTTGAAGTCCGTTGAGCTGTAGTATATTGGTTTTTAGGATTTGTTGCTTATCATAGATGAAGGTTTTTTGGTAGGCATACTCAGATAGGATAAATGTGTTTTGTGTTACATCCCAACTAACTTACAAAGTGAAATTTACAACTGTGTAAAATAAAAACTGTCGCTTTAGCATATACATTTTGCAGCTTGTACTTTTACTTGAGTTGATTAAGGCTCCTGGACCACGGTCCTAAAGTTTCTGAGGGGATTCGCTGTGTGGGGGGAAGAAGCTCAAAGGCGGGTCGGTGGGTATGGTCTAAAACTATCACGTGATCGTTTCTGTTTATAGGATATGAGAGGTTCAAATATCGGCAAAGATAAATACCGGTTCTTTACATTTTAAATAAAGAAAAGCAATGCTCAAAATATCAAAGCACCTACGTATAAAATGTTCGATAGAACGAAATGATGTATTTTAATATACAGTGAAATTCCCCCTCGCGGGCACCCCCCTTGA
Source organism: Digitonthophagus gazella (assembly GCA_036711955.1). NCBI lineage: Eukaryota > Metazoa > Arthropoda > Insecta > Coleoptera > Scarabaeidae > Digitonthophagus > Digitonthophagus gazella. The sequence continues at coordinate 21,532,020 of JASCIT010000010.1, forward strand.
GCGGACACCCCCCTTGGACGGACAGTTTCTCATGGAACGGACCGACTCTCATTTAATTTGCATTGCGTTAACTCTCTCTTGGACGGACATTCTCTTGAACGGACATTCTCTTCAAGGGACGCGGACACTGCCAAGTGTTCTCTTAAACGGACAATCGCGCCACGCGCAGACTTAGCTGTCTCTCTTTAATAAAAGATTTTCTTTTTAACCGGTGTTTTACCGACTTCAATATTTGCAAGGTACTGCTTAGCTTGAATGAGGGACTTAACCGAAATTTAAACGTTCTCATTTTTTCGGTACATACGGAGTTCAATACTAGTTTCACCTCTATGCAGAAAAAGATATGCGGATGTATTGTACTTTGCAATAAACGCTTAGGCCCAAGTAACCATGGAAACAGTTAAAAATTCAGGCAAAAAGCAAAATGTTTTTTATGATATGGAGTCCAGTAGGATCAACCCATATTGAAATAATTGAAAACGACGATAATTTTTGGAGTGCTAAAATGAAACCGAAATTGAACGAATTTTTCCAAACTCATTTATTACCAGAAATTTTAAAACAACCTATTTGATATTGCTTCATTTACAAACTAGTCAATTTTTAAAATTTCATAAGTAAGAAACTAATTACTGTTGTAACTTGAAATTTTATTAGTATTTAGGATATTTATTAGGATTAGGATACTTAATCTTTATTTTTATCGAAAATAAATTTTCTACGACTTTTAGTTCTTACTGTGAAAACGAAATTCTAATCTAACTTAATGAACATGTTTAGTAAAACTTGTCAATTATTAAAAAATCATATCTAAGGAACTAATTGTTGTTGAGACTTGATATGTCATGAGGATTTAGCTTGAGATTGAATCTTTATTTGTACCAAAAATGTATTTTCTACGACCTTCAGTTCTCTCTACAAAAAATAAATTCTAACCTAACTTAATTAACATCTCAAAAACTTGTCAATTGTTAAAAATTCATATCTAAAAGAAAAATTGTTGTTTAAACTTCAAATTTTATTAGAATGTTGCTTGAAAATTAATCTTTATTTTTGTCAAACAGGAATTTTCTACGACTTTTAGTTTTTTATCAGAAAAAAACGTGACTTAACGTCTTTAATTGATATTTTTAAACATTAAAAGTGAGACTATGTCCTCAAACTGAAATTTTCTTTAGATTACATTAAAATTTAACGTTTGGTAGTTACAACTTTATTATATATAATTCTGCTGTAATTAAATTGAGCACATTTTATATCACTTGCCTATTACAGTCATATTTATTTGTTCTTTCCTACCTCTTTCTCTTTCCTATTCAAATCACAACATCACCGCTGTTAATATACTGCTATCTGGTTTCGCCAGTCATAAAAACGAAACGTAAACAATGAATGCTCGATGAGCTCGTAGACCACGCCATGTGTTCTTTGGGGGCGGAGTCAAATTCAGATTAACGAAGAAATTCAATTTACAACTACCGAGAGAATTTCCAATTTTTCTTGATTATTTAAAAAAATATCAAAAACAGTTATTTACAAAAAGCGACCGTAAATTAATTATCTAGGGCAATCCGTTGTCGGTTTACAAACAGTTCTTACTAATCTCCGTTGTTATCAACTTTTAACCAAATATCTGATCGGAATGCCCTAGACTTTGCCTTTCTAATCACTTCTTGTTTGAAAAATTTTTTGATAAAATAAATAACAATCGCGAAAAAATGGAACAAAATTTTTGAGCCCGGTTCAGGAGCCTTAAACTTTTTTCTTTTAACTAATATTTATTTTGTAAATCGATACTTTTTTTAAGTATTTACTTTTCAAAAAGTCATATTGTCAATGTTCAGTTTGCAGTTGAACTGTCTGCAGTTCCATAGAGTAGATTCAATTTCAGGGCAATCTGAAAGTTGATGTTTTTGAAGTCCGTTGAGCTGTAGTATATTGGTTTTTAGGATTTGTTGCTTATCATGGATGGAGGTTTTGTGGTAGGCGTACTCAGGTAGGATAAATACGTGAGACAGAGTTTTAGCCGTGGCGTATTTGCCATGGCGAGGGTGCGAACCTTTCAATTTCAGAACAAATCCAGGTAAATTCCGAAATACTTCACGTGGCGAATGACGAATAGAGAACGCGGAGCGTTCTATATCTTTCACGGTAGCGACGGATGACTTCGTAGCGCGCGTTTCATACAAAATTCTCGTCAAGTTAAAATTCTAATCCGCGATGAAACGAGAGTAGAGACGAGGAAGATCCTCCGACGACGTTTTCGCGCGTCCCTTAATAATTCGCGCTCCGTCCCTGGATGTATACGAAGGGTCGAAATCCAACCCGTTATTTGCCCGGGCGATCCTCCGTTTCGGAATACACCACCCAAATTTCCTATCCAGTACCCTCCAGATAGTCGTCAAGTGCTCCACACCGGCAGATATAATAGCTATATATTTTTACCCGGCGAAATACGGCGGGTCATATCCGTCTGAGGGTAAATATGAAGAGGGATGACCGCGGGGCGCGAGGGGTACTCTCACAAACGTTTCGCAGATACGGGGGACATTAGAAATAATTTAAGGCCCTCGGTTGGTTTCATATCATTGTTGTGCTACGCCTCGCACGCGTGATGGATGGATCTCTATAGAGTGAATCGGATATAGCGCTCAATTCACGCACAGATGTGCGCCCCAAACCCCCGGCGTCGGCGTTGGAGTCGGCGTTGGCGTCGGCGTTGGCGTCGGCGTCGGCGCCGCGACGGCTCGCCCGCAGCCACTTCAAAAAGACCATCCAGCGTCGCCTCCGTCGCGGTCGCAATTTTTACACTAATCCCGGGGACACCTTCCATCAAAATCTTCCACCCCCGCTCGGAAAAAATGGCCCACTTACGTACTTTTGAATTTAAAGTGGAAAATATTTCTACCGTGGTTTATGCGACGTCCAGAAACGCGACGTGTTCCTTTCCGGGGATATTTTACTACGAGTGCTCATAAGTAATCTATTATAAAATAACCGTTCTAGCCGTGTGTATTCCGGTTTTAAATACGCGGGGCTTAAAAGCTAATCGCTTTTTAATGAATTTAAGCACGAATCCGGCGATATTGAAGGGGATTAAGGAACGAAATGGCAGGAAAAACACGCCGACAATCCCGTCCAATAAATAACTAATTTGTTTGCGGTATTTTAAAATCAAATAACAAGCGAAATGCCAGCGTCGGGTCAAATATAGGAATTTTGATATGAAAACCAATTCGTGATTTGATTATCGCTCGCGGCACGGAAGAAATATTTTATTACGGATTTAATAACGTCCCCGAAGATTATTTAATAAACCGGTCGCTTTTTTAAATCAATTGAAAAATACGCTCGCCGCGATATTAATTAGTTATTCGGTAGCGAGGGGATTAAGCCAATCATCCTCCGATTTACTTGTAGATTTAATTAATAATCGCGTTTGTTGCCGAAGGAAATCGATTCGCGCTAATGGGTTTGGCGGCGCCGTTTGTAAACAATCGTCGACAAGAAGAATGCAAATCGTCCGACTTTGTCGAATCGAAAGTAATTAAACATTTAATTAATACAAGCCAATTAGCGTGAGCACGTTCGAAATTCGTTACCAAGCCGCTTGGTAGTACCTCTACCGTTCGAGATGAGCGAGGCGTTTCGGCACCGCGGATGTATATGTTAATTAATTAAACGTTTGATAAACGCGTCCTTCGCATGAATATTTGATGCCGCGAAGCAGTTCGCGCTCCCAAAAGCACTCTGGCTTTGCCGTACCGCGCATTATGAGCTCTCTACGCGCTTTATTTGAATTTCGGCTCGCCAATTTTGCCGGAAATTATTATATATTTCGCCTACATAGGTAGGCGAAACCGAACCGAACCGAACCGATGGTCAAACTCCATTAAATAATTTAATACCAATTTTTGTACGTCAAACAAATTTTCGTTTGATGAAATTCACCTCGTCCGCGTTATGACGTTACGGTGCCAAATTGTTCTCGCCAAATTTTCCCTTCTCTCTCTCTTTCTCTAACTTTCGAGTTGTTTGTAAGCCCGGAATTGAAGGGTTCAGCGTTCGGACGTGGGACGAACAGAACAAGTTGCAACACGAGCAGCGAGAGCTCACGATGGGAATTTTATTAATGTTTGCAGAGTTATGGATTCATAAAACGCCGTAATATTTCAATATGTGTTTGAAGTGGGCCCCCTAAGAAAGTTTCGTCGCGCGCGCTCGCGACTGTTGATCGAAATTAGATTTTCGGTGGGGCGATATTACGACCCGAGGCGATATCGTGTCACTCGGACGGTAATTGATAGCACCTAACGTATGGTATTACTTTCTTTGACTACCGAATGAACTTAATTGTCAATCACGTCAACGCGTCGGGGCGTTGCAACGCCCCGACGCGTCGCGACGCCGCACAGTGGTCCATAAGCGTTCAAAACGTGATCGAAAATCGATTTTTCAAAAATTTTTTTTTGCGTTTTTTTATAGATTACATATTCTTCACCTATTAATAGACTCTTTGGTGAAGGAAATGGAATTCTATATATCTTCCACAACTAACAGTGCGTAAGCAAAGAGTACTAAAATTTCTGTGTTTTGAATAACGGAAAAAGGTACAACTTTAGAATAAGAAAAAGGATTGAATAACACTTTTTCAAGACATTGCGCTATTGCTATCTTATAAAGTATAGAAAGGTCATAATATGTTACCATTCCAAATTTTAAAATGTTTTTATGGAAATGATTAACAGACACTTCTTTTGATACTTATTTCAACTTAATGTTAAATGTATTAAAGTAAATATCTCACAGAAGAACACAGAAAAACTGATGCCACTGGATTTGTATTATCGGTGGAGGTATAGCTTAGACAATATGAAAAAAAAAATCTTGCGCAAACTTGCGATCTTACAAGATATTGGCAGTCAAAGGTAACTCTGCTATTTAATTGTTTTCATATAAACTATGTTTTTACCAATATAATTGGCATATATTTGCTATAGATTCACATAAGAATAAACAAATTAATATTAAATATGGAATTTTGGATATATGTATGTATTGCGTAACCGGAAGTGGTAGTTTAGTGTACCGAATTTTGTCACGTAAATTATATTTTTGTGGAAGAATTTATTCATAATTGGAATAAGTTCTTTAATAACAAATAAAAATAAGGTGAAATTTTAAACATATCCTGGTTTTATCGTTATTAAAGAATCTCTACTACCCATTGGAGAGTTATCTGAAGAAGCACAAGAGGCAAAAAATAAACAAATTCGTAAATTTAGGGAGAGTCACACAAGAAAATGTAGTACACTACAGACGAACGAAGATTTGTTTAAAAGACTACTTGTTAGCTCTGACCCCTTTATAAGTAATTTTCAAAAAGAAAGTCCGACGAAGAATAAAAATATGGATAGAGACATTAGAAGATTACTTATAATGGGCGAGTTTTCAGAAGAAGACGACGAAGAAGAAGAAGGATTGGAGGAAGAAGATGTGTCAGAAGAAGAAGAGCAAGAAACCAACGACTCCTCATATTAAGCATTGTTCCGCTTTTGATTTTTTTTTTCTTTCATTTTTGTATTTTAAGAATTTTTACTCATAACTTTTCCAAGTTTTGAGCAGAATTAAGCTATCTAAATAACACAACCGAAACTTGTTGATATTCCCTTAAAATAAGATAGCTGAAATGATCCTACTAACTCTTAGATATATTTACTAAATTTTAGGTTCTTCTAAATTTCGTTCAATTTTTTGAAAATTCTGCTAAATGTTTTTTTTTAATACTTTTTTAATATTATTTACTATCGTTATGCAGTTTCACTGTGAAATTTACGAATTCTATTTGTATATAAATTCAAATTGATGTATGATTATGAAACAATTTAGCTATGTGTTCAGGTAAACCACCACTTCCGATTATTCAATTCTTTTAAAATTTTATATCTAGTTATTTTTCATCATTTAATACTGGTGTATGAAATTTTGTGTGGTTATCTCAGTTTGATGTGTTAGTTTGTATGAAAAAAATTGACTAAGTGTTCAAGTAAAGTACTACTTCCGGTTGACGGATTTGGATCAAAACTTGACATAACCTTCAGCTTTTGTTCTTATGACTATATGTCAAGTTTCAAAAGCCCATCTAATTGTAAACATCAAGAAAATATTTTCGATCAGGTTTTTATTACGTTCAGACTACTGTGCGCCGACAATAAGTCAATATTCACAGCTCGTGTCCGAACTTAATACCGTATAAATTTTCAAATAGTTTTAGAATATTAATTTCAACAGCTATATGTACTAGTGACGTTTGTTGCGGTAGTGGAAACGTTCTCGATCATCAATATTCATCAGAGTGACCAAAATTTGTCTCTCAAACTAACCGCATTTCCAACGGCCATAAACTATCGACAATAAAATCATATAAAATCCCACAGTTATTGTTACAAACATATACAATACTATATAGTCAATAGACAAAATGTTTCAAATGTTTCAAATGTTTCAAATGTTTTCAAATGTTTTCAAATAACGTATCTTTGTGGATCGAAACTAAAACCATATAAAATCTCGAGTTATTGTAATACGATAAAATGTCATATCGTTTCAAATTCCTAGATCGAAACTAAGAGCTATGTATATTTAGAAATTTGCGCCTTGACGACAAATAAAATCAAATGTAGTATAAAATAGCTCGGGCTGCACGCGCCGGGTCGACGAATGCTCAATGGAATGTAAATTTTAAAAGTCGTCGGAAGCAAATTGGGCAAAAAGATGAACAGGATCCGGGCGGCGGGTACATGTTCGGCGAATATGTTACGGCGGCAAGAAGGGGCGGCGTTATTCCTATGCATTCTAATTCGCGCAATTACTCAACCCCGATTATGTAGCTTACCAGTCGCGAGACACCCGGTTGCCTTATAACGATTTAATACCGGGAATTTATTCTTGCCGGTGCATCTGCACCTTCCGCGCCACACTGCACGCTAAATTAACTCTTAAAACAAATTGGGGCGATATATTTACAAGCATTCCTACGCAACGACCCCAATCTGTACCTACAATATTCTTGTGGCCTTCACAAGGTCACATAAATTATTTCATTCATAATAGTGAATTTTCAAAATTAAAGCTTAAAGAAAATTTTTGAAAATTAATGGTTAAGGCCGTGGTCTCGGGCCCGAAAAAGTTGTTCCAATATTTCGCGTTAACCGTTTGATAAATCAAAAAAAATTTCCAACGAAAGTTGTCTAAAAGTGAAACATCTAGACATGCAAATAGAGATATTTTATAAATTATTGTTAATAACTGAGATTATTAAGAAAGGTTTTTAAAAGGGCTATTTGCATGAATAGATAAATATTCAAGATATATTTTTTCCATTTACCGTTTTTTGATATTTTAAAAGATAAGCGAGAAATTTTGGAAATTCCCACGGTACAAACTTGGGAATATTTTTCAATTTCGCTAGATAGCTCCGCCCTGATTAACCACGTGGTATGGCCGGCGGAGTTGAGTAGGTGCCGTAAGTAAACAAACAAGTTTTTTGTGTAAGTCGATTCTGCTTCGTTGTGCATTTCTGGAGATAAATACTTTGGAGAATTATTCGAGTTTGAAATTCAAAGATTTTATTGCTTCTAAAAATTTTAGAATTTTAGTAAACTAAAATGAATGAAAAGTTCATTTCATAATTTTACTCATCTTTTTGTTATATAAGTACCTCGACCTCATGAAAATAAAGTTTGATGTTGTAATTTTGAACACTAACTTTTTTTTTACATACACTACATGTAGCAGAGAAAGTATGTACAACTGGGCCAAATTGGTCACTTTTCAAGGGACACTCCTGTTTCTATAAGAAATAGAGGAAAAACAGTATCGGTAACTGATGCTCGATTTTTATAAGAAATCGAATGCTGAAAACCTTATATTGATATCTTTTACGGTTTCAGAGATATTGGGGATGCTTTTCGAGAAAGTGCATTTTTGAAGTCATCATAATTTTTTTCCTGTTGGAAAATGTTTAATTTTGTGAAAACATTCTCGTGGCAACTTTTTATGTAGATTTTGACGGTGTAGGTTAGTTTTCTCTGTAAGCAATATTTTAATAGCTACATACATAAAAGTGTTCTTTTTTTTAATGGAACACTATATTATTACATATTACACGAGAGCCTAGAATTCCCTTTCCAAAAATATGCCTATAAAGTTTGAAAAATGGGATAGATGCGATAATTTGTTTCAGAGAATCTGGAGAAAGTGCAGAGGTTGTATTTACATAAACGATATACAGAGAGAAGATAACGTTTAAACTCATTTTTCTCGATGTTAAAAAAAATTAGATTATTTGAATCCATAATCTGAACCAAAAAGGCTAACTGATATCGCAAGCAAGGTATCATGTGTGGCACACTTTTGGAAAGGCAATTTAAACTCCCGTCGAATATGCAAAAATGTATAGGTGTTCCATTTGAAAAAGAAATATTTGTCTGCATCTATTAGAATATTGCTTACAAAAAATCTAATTTACACCAACAAATTCTACATAAAAAGTTGTTTCGGGAAACTTTTCACAGAATCAAGCATTATCCAATAGAAAAAAAGTTATGGAGATTTTTAAAAAATGCACTTTCTCGAAAAACACCTGTATTTCCGAAACCGTAAGAGTTATCAATTTGCGGTTTTCACCATTCGATTTCTTATAAACATCGAGCAAGACACCAATATTATGTTACCCTATCTCTTATAGAAACAGGGGTGTCCCTTTACAAGTGTCCAATTTGGCCCACCAGTACAGTATAGTCGATTATCCTATTTGTACTACGAACTGCTGTACCATTTTAAAAGATTTAAATTTTTGCACAGTATTTATTACATATACTAAAATAAGTCAGGATCTTATTAGAATTTAGTAAGAAAGATACATCTAATGTTTCCGTCTTTTTCTACTTTACTAAAACGAACTGAACCTCGATTCATGTATTCACTTCTCGACAAAAGATAAATAAACACATGAGTTTCGAATATAAATCCTTTGTCTGTTATCCACAAAGGGCGGAGCGCAGCCCAGAATTAAGGTCCACCTTCTCACTCCCGCGCGTCCGTCTCCTGCTCCCCTGAGAAATTCGATAGCCGTAAGACCACAGCCTTAAAGAAAATTTTTGTAATCTTGCTAAGGGATTTCTAAAAATAAAAAAAATATTTTTAATTTATCTTTAATTATACAACCCAACAAAGAAGTAGAAGTATACAACTTTGCTCTTCGAGATTTATCAATGTGATATATCTGGTTGGGTTGGGTTTCTTCATCTTCTTATTTTTCTGGCCTTACAAATGTATCAACCAGACTTTATTTATAGGAATCAAAAAATGATTTTTACATTAAATTGAAACTTAACCCTTTGAGCGTTGCACACTCCGTACTAAAAAGCCTACCATAGACTTTTCGCACTTTTTGCGAAAGATTACAACTAGCAGGCTGAATTAGATAGTTTAAATTATACCCATATATGTATTCGTAACCCAAATCAAATAGCTATGCCACAACCCATAGAGAGTATTCTAAGACCAAAGCCAGTAAATCATTTCTGAAGTGTGTTCAAAAATTGGTATCATAGAAAACCCAAGTATTCCTTTTTTCATTTATTCATAGGTGGGTGAACACAAAAGGCACAAAATTTTCTGATGTAATTTAATTTTATTTCTCTTGAATATTTTGACACATTCTTTTAGTTAACTTAAATCTTTTATGAGGGCGACGCTTCTTATAAATGCATCGCTGCAATCTTTCCACGTGTGCATTCATACATTTTGACTTACTTGAATAAGAGTTCACACGACAATGAGTTTGGTTACTGCAAAATGTGGAAAGAAAATGTCATGATGCCATCAAGTAAACATGAAAATTCTTAAAGACTCCAAATGAATCATTGGCTTTGGTCTTGAAATACTCTATACCAGGGCTCTCCAAACTTTAAAGCCTTCGTGCCACAATGATTTTTTTCAGTATGTTCCAAGAGCCAAAACAGTGTTAATTTACTGCCCTTAACATTATTTCTAGACTAGAATAGTCGCAAAGTGCGCAACCTAAGCAAACTTTCGCTTTTTTGCATTTCAATTACTTTGAAAAAATATTTGGAATTACCTCGTTGGTTTGAGAAAGTCCTGGTTCTGGCTAGTGTATTCTGATCACTTCGAGATGGCAGTAATTGCATATAAAAAGGTTGGCGGCGCAACCTCGAGTCAGTCTGCGTAGGAAAGGCGAAGGAAGTGAAACTATCTATTGTCAAATAAAGTAACACCCATGCATAAAAGTATTTTGATTTGACTTATTGTTTTTTATGTGTGATTTCTTAGTATGGAAAAGAAGCGAAAAATCGACAGTGAACGCAGAACGTGATAAATGGAACTCAATATTTTGTGATTGAGTCCAGTAATAAGGTGCTATGTTTAATTTGTAATGAAACCATAATTGTTCTCAAAGAATACAACATTAAACGACACTATGAATCGAAACATCTTCAAAATTACTCCAAGTATACAGGAAGTTTGCGAACGGAAAAATTTGAAGCTTTGAAGCGTGGACTCAAATCGCAGCAATCTGTGTTTACCAAAGCGAATACTGAACAAGAGTCTGCAACTCGCGCCAGCTTTCGTGTGGCACTTAAGATCGGAAAACGTGGCAAACCTTTCATCGATGGAAAAATGATAAAAGAATGCTTGATTGCAGTAGCCGAAGAGATATGCCTCGAAAAGGTACATTTATTTAAAAGTCTAAGTTTGCCAGCAAACACCGTGGCTCGGAGGGTGCAAAACATCGCAGAAAGTATATCATCTCAACTGTCCGATAAAAATGGACATCATGAGTGGTTTTCTCTAGCATTGGATGAGTCAACGGATGTCTCAGATACTGCTCAGGTGTTGATTTTTATTAACTTGTCGCGGGCCAGATTGATGACACTAGACTTAAGACAGCTTAAGTCTAGGCCGGATTGATGGCAATGGCGGGTCGGATTTGGCCCGCGGGCCGTAGTTTGGAGACCCCTGATTTAAACACTTCTAAAAATCTCATACATTTTAAAATAAAATAAAACATGTTTTTTTTATTAAGAATATAACATTAAACGACACTATGAATCGAAACATCTTCAAAATGACTCCAAGTATACAGAAAGTTTGCGGACGGAAAAATTTGAAAATTTGAAGCTTTGAACCGCGGACTCAAATCGCAATTTAAGCTCTCTCGGGCCGAATTGATGGCAGTAGTGGGTCGGATTTGGCCCGCGGGTCGTAGTTTGGAGACCCCTGCTCTATACAGTATGCACCCATTCGACCTGCGGATAGACGCATTAGCAACACTTGGGCGATTATAAGTGGACGGAGCTTGCACTTTCGGAACGGTGCGGCTAGAATATGTTAAACAAGGCATCGAATTGCATACGATTTTAATGAATTAGATAAAGAGACACAAATCAACTCCTAATCAGCCTAATAAGTAAACATAGTATATCTGTCCTGTGTTAACTAATGGAAGCCTTATTATCGTCCTTTTTTCCACTTACATTAAACGTATCCGCAGCTCACCGGCGTGCACATGGTATATGGGTTCATAAGCAAAACTGAATAATTGTGTACTAACTCACATATGGGTTCATAGCGTTTAAAAAGGCTATTTTTTTATCAGAAATATCAAATTTATTTTAATTATTACTTTAAAAATTTGGTAGAAAATGATGAAACCTCGTTTATTCTTATTCTTATACTTATTATTATCTTATATTTTTCATTTAATATCAATGATAATAATAAATGAAGATGTATCAGTATTTTGAATGGAATAGTAGCGTTTACGTCGAAGAAAATGGAAGTAGTAAGAGGAGAAAATTAATTAAAAAGTTGAGCGCAACGAGGCAGGCGTGAGTTTTAATTAAATTGTAAAATCATCCGCAGTTAAAATGTCTATAATATTCGAACGCGGTGGTGTTAATGTCGAAACGTTTTAAGCGGCGCCCGGGGCTTGTAGAACAAGTTATAAAACGGTCCGAAGCGGGGGTCATGAGGGTTTTATTAATATTTGCGGCGTTATAACTGCGTAAAAAGCCGTGGGCGATACAGAAAACGTACCTGTCCCTTAACCGAAGCGGCACGCACGGACAAAGTCGTTTTAAAAACGTTTGCGCTGCCTCGTGGATTCGTAAAGGACGAGCGAGAGGGATTATTTTTGTCTTTAATCAAAAGCTCGTTTTACAGCGCGGCCCGAATTTGCGAAGTCACTCAGCCCGGAGTTGTTAATAAATTAACTTCGTTAATTATTAACCTGCCGGAGTTCGCGGAGTAAATATTGCGGTTTATTTGAAATCCGAAAACTTTGAAGGGTCGCGCTTTGGTCGACGTCCTAAATGATTAAAAAGAAGCGAGAGAGTCTCTCGTACCTAGCGGGCCTACGTGTTCGGATGACATGTAAAATATGTAAATTCGGATTTGTTTTAGCCGCCGAAGTGGCGAGACTTAAGGTATACGAACGGACGTGAGACGAATGAGAACCGCTTTCTTCTATTTGAAATTTTGAGCCGAGACCGTGTCATTGGATTCCAAGTTTCCTCGGACGAGACCATCAACTCCTGACTTCGTTACGACCGTTTCAAACAAATTTCACTTTCGGATCCGATCGTCGGCTAGTTATAACGGACGAAAACCGAGCGAAAACTGAACGGAAACCGAACGAAAACCAAACGAAATCCAAACGAAAACCAACCGTAACGACTCGACAAATTTTTCTTTCTAGTTTATGTAATTTAAAGAGATTGAGGTGGATCTGCGTAAAGTTGTTGTAGGTTCATTTAAGCTTATCCGACGAATTTAATGCTGAAATATGCAATGCCCTTAGGGATGACGGGCGCGGATTTATCACCGCGATGCCTAAGCAAATAAGGCCCCTTAGACGTGTACATTTGTCCGCGTGATATCTAACAAATAACAGAAACGTCAACAAAATGGAGCGCTACGTCGTAATCCGTAAACCCTAAAAAACGACAAAAAAATGTTTTCCTAAGCCGTTAATGTCTCATTATGTCTAAAGTTAAGCTTCGAGATACGGCGGTTCATCTCCGAGGTCTTGAAGTTGAAGAATTGCGCGAAAATCGCGACCACAACGGGCCGACGGAAGGCCGCAGCCGGTCACGTCCGAGTAAGGCAATTATCCGCAATCAAGAGAAATTTCCCGGCGAACTTTGCGGAACAACGGTCGGGTCAACGTTTTTCCAACTCCCGGGCTACAAATATTAAATCCAGGAAAATTCTTATAATTTAATAACTGCCGTACTTTTAAATAAGCGCAGAGTTTCTCTTCAAAACAACTTTATTCCCAAACTTCCCGATATCGATATCGAATTCACGCGTTACAACTTTTTTGTTCGGTTAAGTGGTTATGTAATAGCGATTACAAATGAAAAGAAAGGCAATATAGATAAAAATTACGACCGACCCAAATTTTTTTGTTACCCATAACTCAAACATATATGAGAGTTATTATTGTCATCTGTCTATGCTTTTTTCCCGACACGTCCCACCGTGACCAGAAAAACAATTACGTTTTCTCGAACTCATTCTCGTTTATATCTATATTTAAGACAATTTAAAATTCGTTTTTCTCATTTGATACATTTATGTCATAGTATAAATCCATCTCTTTGATCACTTATACAGTTGATTGGAAACAGTTTAATTCCTTTCATTTATATCGAGTTTGCGGTTAGATACTCATCTTCAGTTTTAATTTATATTGGGGGAATGTGAAATAATAGTAGGCAACAACAAAAAAAAACTAAAAAGTATTGTCATCTATCTATTTCTTTTTATGGAACTTAAAGTTTCCAACAAAGACTTCTAACGAAATTTTTTTTTATAAAATCCATTGATAAAGCACATGATCTGACACTCATCCTTACTTCTAGTTCATATGGGAGGAACGTGAGGTGATTTCGTTGGATGATGACGAAAAAAAAAAAGATTGCAATCCTGTTTGCAATCCAATCAATTACGATTTGTTAACCACACACTGAATTGTAACTACCAACACATAGGCAATCTACGTTTGTGATGTCGTGTATTTTTTCATTCGATAGTTACATGTTAAAGGTCTATCCTTTTGATCATTTTCTACAAATGATTAAAAAAGGTTGAATCCTTTTTGATTAAAATTTTTGGATTCTTTTTGATTAAGGTTCGTTTTGATTTAAGGTGTATCTTCGACACGTTGTGAGATATGAGATGAGATGATTTTATACTCATCCTGAGTTGTAATTAATATCAGAGGGAGTTAGAATTTGTTAAATATAGATTCAATTGTATCTCTTACTTAACATATAAGCAATCTCTATTTTGTATTATTAAATTTTCGTTCGATAGTTACACGTTAAAAATCTATCCTTTTGATGAATTTGTATAAATGATTAAAAAAATTTTGGATTCTTTTTGATTAGGGTTCGTTTATCTTCTACACGTTGTGATCTCACAACTTATATCTGACAAGGAGACCACAAGATGTTGTATTCACCGATTTTGATCAAAGTGGTATCAATCGATAGGTATTCATACACAATACAAATCTGTAAAATATTAGGGCGCACTATTCAGCGATTCGGGAATAAATCCTTATTAAAGTTATTAATAAATTGCGTTTGGAGGCCCAATAACTTGTTAGCCACTCCCGCTCCCCCTCCAAGCGCCGCCCACGGATGAGGTGGCATGCTTCTATTTCCAGTGAATTTCCAGTCGCGCAGTGTGCTAGTTCGAATCTCGCAATTTACCGCTTACTCTCTCGTAATTTTAATTTAATATTTCACTTTTTTTATAATGTTTTGGTTATATTTTTTTACATTTAAAAAAATTACCACACGTTTTACAACCTTGATTTTCAATTTCTGCTCCTTTTCGTTTAGGACTTTTTTATATTATTTTTAATAGAATATTTCTCATTAATTTTTAGTTAACATTTAAAAAGTTATACTTTTGGTTAATGCATAAAAAATACAAATAAATATTAATTATTTTTTCCTTACCATCTAACAGGTTATCTGTTAATAAAAATAGACTAACGTACGTAAATAATATAAAATAATTTATTAAACTCTTTTTGCAACGTTTACAATAAATACATTTATATTTGAACATATATGATATTTTTCTATACATTCAAATAAAATTTCCTGATCTGTATATTATTTGGTATTACTTATATCGATTAATTTTAATTTCAAACGTACTAAATTTTGAATGGTATGTTAAGAAATATGCGCGACTGGAAATTCACTGGAAATAAAAGCATGCCACCTGATCCGTGGGCGGCGCTTGGAAGGGGGGCGGGAGTGACTAACAATCATTGGGCCTCGATACGCAATTTATTAATAACTTTATTAAGGATTTATTCCCGAATCCCTGAATAGTGCGCCCTAATATTTTACAGATTTGTATTGTGTATGAATACCTATCGATTGATACCACTTTGATCAAAATCGGTGAATACAACATCTTGTGGTCTCCTTGTAAGTGGGTCAGAAGTAAAGTGAACCAAACCCATTTAAGTTCGTTTCGAGAACACAGACCGTTTGATTCATTTTTTCAATGAAGAATGGTGCAAATCATTCAGTATTAAAGTGAACTAGCGTACATTATTGGTAACCTGATGAACTAAGTTTTGAATAAGTCAGCACATAAAATTATAACTATTTAAACGGACCTAAGTATACTAGGTAGTATATACTCTTAACTAAATTTTAGAAAAAATAGACTTGTTTCACTTTTTTTCTGACCCACTCATCTATAAAGGTGGGTTTAGACTATGCGAAACATACTTGCGCAACTGTTTCGCGAGGCTGTTTCACTTGATGGTCGTCTCATCTGATGCATTTACACAGAGCGAAACGTTTGCACGAAAGATGGTGAGCCGCCAGTTTGGGCGAGACAAACATGTCTGTAGTACAATCGGGTGCTGCTTCTACGTTCGCGGTCATGGCGATATTATGCTTAAATCAGAAAAATAAAAAAAGACAACGTCGCCGCTGGTGGACGAAGGAATTGTTTCGTTGGTGATGCCAATATGGAAATGAACTAATGAATGAAATTGCAGTACTCCCCATAGATGATACTGTTAGAAATTTCATCCGCATGACCACAGAAGATTTTGAATATCTTATAGCACTTGTTGGATCAAAAAGTGAAAGAATCGACACACAGCTAAGAAACGCAATTACTGTTAGGGAAAGGTTGGCTGTCACACTACGGTTTCTTGCAACAGGTGATTCGTGTACCAGTTTGCAATATCTATTTAAAATAACGAAAAGCACAATATCGGGAATTATACCGGAAGTGTGTGATGCGTTGATTGAAACATTTCAAGAATATGTAAAGATACAAACAATAATTTATTAAGTATTTTAAAATATTATCAAAAAATATTTTATTATATTCATTTATGACTATATCTACATATTGTTTTATTGCATTTTATTTTATTTTTATTTTCATATATTACTTCAATTAGTCATCCTGTGTAGTTAGGATGTCGTACAGTTGCCCCTGTCGCATTGGTTGCAAGTCAGTCAATACAGGACTTGTGTGTCCAGAGGATATTTCAGACTCAAATGTATAGGTGCTAGGTAATGCCCTATAATATAGGGCCTTTATGCTCGTTGTGGGTGTAGATTGCTGTCATAAGATGACATAGAGACATCCTTCCCATGTCTGCCTTAAACAAAGTGTTTGCAATGGCTCTTTTGACGTGTGCAAGTGTTTGAGCATCATATCTTTTGAGTTTATTGGCTAAATTTAATGCATATGTGAAGTATGGGTCATTTGACGCAGTGGTGGTCGTGTTTCAACTCACCCCAGGACAAACGACGACATTTACACTATGCGAATCAGGTAAAGCGAAACACTTTGATTCGCACCCAAAAACCGACAGACCCCTGGCTCGCCGCGAGGTTGTTTCGCGCAACGAGTTTCGGGGTGAAGAAGGCGTATACACTATGCGAATCATGTTTCGCGAAACAGTTGCGCGAGTATGTTTCGCGTAGTCTAAACGCAGCTTAAGGTGAGATGGTTTTATACTCATCCTGAGTTGTAATTCATATCGAAGGGGGTTACAATTTGTTTCTGTTAACAAACAGAGATTTAACACGTTGAGTGCCACGCGGTTTTATAACAACTTCCCCGTCAGGCCAGTGGTGACTGTCACGGCTTGAACGAAAAGTTGTGTCAGTCAGTGATGAGTCATCAGTGATGACTGACGCGGCCTGAACGGAAAGCTCGGTGTTAATTGTACCTGTTACCTTAACACATAGGTGATTTCGTTTACTTATTGTTTTTTTTTTTTGTTGGATGTTAAAAGTTTACCCTTTTGATCACTTGTACAGTTGATTGAAAAAGTTTGTGTTCCTTTAGATTAGCGTTGTGTTATCTCCGGCATGCGGTGGGATAGTTATCCTGAGTTGGTAATTCATATCGAAGGGGTGTGGTAGGACGGTGGCGTGGGTTAGACCGAGGGTGGAAAGAAGTGACATGTACAGCCCGGGGGGAGGTTGAAATATACGTTAATACCAACTTTGGGCGGCGCGAAGCTTACTTTGCGAACTGCGGCCCGTTAGGACGACAGCGTTTATAACAAGTGCAGCGCTAATTCAAATTAGCCGGACGTCCATTTTGTTTAACTTTGCGCGGAGTTCGGCCGCGGCCGCTGCCGCTGCCGCTGCCGGGGGAGCAGATGATGCCGATGCCCCGGTTCGGCGGGTTTTCTCCGAATCGGGGCGGGGTGGAGCTTCCAATTAATTTCTGATACTGAATTGTTCAGATAAAATTCGCAAAACACGCCCGGCCGCAAATCTGGCCGCCGCCGGGGATCCTATTGCCGGCAACCGCGCACATCCACCATACCAGATCTGTTCATCGTTTGATTAAACCGCAACGTACCGCGCCGCACGCTTCGTACCCGGCATCAATATCAATTATTTCCCCGCTAAAAACTTGCTATACGTGTCCTCCTGCTATTACACCCCTCCCCCTCGTACATCCCGTTACTAAATTACGTTTTAAACTACATTCCCCGCTTAATTAAATTCTAGTTATCGGAGCTTCCGTAACTACCCGCAATTATTATTTACATTGACCAACGTTCCCCGCAGACTTGATACATTTTTTTAATTTTCAATTTTCAATTTACAATTTAATTTTTTTTAATTCGATTTTTATAAATGTATTTCATAAGCTTATCGGTAATTTTTAGATTTTTAGATTTTTAGATAGACCTCGTGTAGATATAACGACCGAAATAATAGTAATCAAGTATTCAAAATGGATGATGAGGTCATTTCAATACAGCGTCGATTACGGTGTCGGCATGTAGGTAATTTAGTGACAAATGACGAGTCAACGAGGGAAAAGAGTGTAATTTGACGGCCAATTGCGGGGGAGTTGCCCATCAATCAATACCTTATCTCGAGGTCCATATTCTAAATTCCAGGCACTTGAATTTATCATTTAAATTACACCATATTACAAATACGCATTAGGAATGATTTATGGGACGTTGTTTGTAAGACCATTTGTAGTACGTAATAAATGTGCCCAGACGCACCGTGCCCATTCGGGCCGACAGCGGCGGACTGCAATCCCCACCGCGGCGGTGGCGCTGCCGTCGGCGTCACCGCCACCGCCGTCGCGCCCCAATCCGATTACAAACCCCGACACATATTCTACAACACTTAAAACTCCGCGAAAAGTAATTTTTAATGTAAATCCCCCGCCGAACAAAACTCTTAAAACGCAAATCCCGATAGGGGCGCCTCCGCCTGCCTCCACCGACCCGGGGACGTCGCGTCGAGGGGAAAAAAACATCCCCCGGGACGCGCCGATAATATTTAACCGAACCCCGGGGATTCGTCGTAAAAATATTAATAACCCGCGGTGAAACCGCTGTGTTTGATCCGTCCAAACAGATCGATGGTATCGCGCCCCATTCGGCCCGCTGCCCCATCGATTCGTCCGGCAAACATCTTATACTATACACTTACTTACTTAGTATTCTATTTACAACGCCACCTCTTCCTTGCATCCCGCCCTATATAAATTAATACACCTCGTTATTACCCTGTTAATACATACTCTATCATAACACCCTAGTTTAAACAGTTATTTACACGTTTATTTAGCTCATTCCCTCTAATGTAATTCGATTCGAATAACAAACATCTTATACTAAACACCTACTTAATATTCCATTTAGAACATTACCTCCTTCTTGTTTCCTATTTTATACAAATTAATGGAGTTGCTTATTACACAGTTAATACGTGCAACATTTACATACATACATAACATTTACATATTTCCGTTTATACTATCATTTTGAAATTTATTTATTTATTTATCTTACTAGTCACTTTTTAAAAATTCATATCTCAGAAAATCAATCAATTTTGAAAATTCATCAAAAATTCATTTTTCGAAATTTTGATTTGATTGTTTCCTAAATGAAACTTAAAACATTCCAGTTTTGATCTAAAAAGGCCGTTTTATTCTAAATGCTGTCAAAAAAATTAAAAAAAATTTCAAAGTTGGTAAAAAATATTGTACAGTTTTACCCTAACTTAGAAAAAAACGATCAAATTTAAAAATTCGTAAAAAATTTATTTTTAAAGATTTTGATTCGATTTTTTTTCTAAATGAAACTTAAAACATTCTAGTTTTAATTAGAAAATACCGTTTTATTCCAAATGTTGTCAAAAAAATTTAAAAA
This sequence comes from Digitonthophagus gazella, assembly GCA_036711955.1. Classification (NCBI taxonomy): domain Eukaryota; kingdom Metazoa; phylum Arthropoda; class Insecta; order Coleoptera; family Scarabaeidae; genus Digitonthophagus; species Digitonthophagus gazella. The sequence continues at coordinate 21,551,809 of JASCIT010000010.1, forward strand.
ATTTTCAAAGTTGGTAAAAAAATTTTTTAGGTTACAAAATTAATCATTCTTTAAAAAATTCATTTTTAAAAAATTCACCAGAAATTGAATTTTAAACATTTTGATTTGTTTTTTTCTAAATGAAACCTAAAACGTTCTAGTTTTAATTAAAAAAGACCGTTTTATTCTAAATGTTGTCAAAAAAATTAAAAAAATTTTCAAAGTTAGTAAACATTTTTGACACTTTTCTAACTTAAGAAAATTAACTTTAAAAATTAATCAAAAATTCATTTTTAAAGATTTTGATTTGATTTTTTTTCTAAATGAAACTTAAAACTTTCTAGTTTTAATTAAAGAAGACCGTTTTATTCTAAATGTTGTCAAAAAATTTAAAAAAATTTTCAAAGTTAGTAAAAATTTTTTGACACTTCTAACTTAAGAAAAGCAACTGTAGAAATTTATCAAAAATTCATTTTTAAAGATTTTGATTTGATTTTCTTTCTAAATGAAACTTAAAACATTCTAGTTTTAATTAAAAAAGACCGTTTTATTCTAAATGTTGTCAAAAAAATTAAAAAAATTTTCAAAGTTAGTAAACATTTTTGACACTTTTCTAACTTAAGAAAATTAACTTTAAAAATTAATCAAAAATTCATTTTTAAACATTTTGATTTGATTCTTTTTCTAAATGAAACCTAAAACATTCTAGTTTTAATCAAAGAAGACCGATTTCTTCTAAGTATTGTCAAAAAAATTAAAAAAAAAATTAATTTGCTAAAATTTTTTTAGTTCTTAAGCTACGTTCTAAAAGTGGAATTTTCTTTTAGTTAGATTAAAATTTGACGTTTAGAAGTTACAATTTTATTATATATAATTTCATCTAATATGATGTTTCAGTTCAATCACCAAATATATGTTATAACATTTATCGTCGTATGCAGAGACGTTGACGAAGGTTCAACAATCCGTCAGAGTCGATTCTATCGATTCCTGAGTAACTTGATGGAGCGTTAAGTCTCCGTCAAGCACGGCAATATGTGTTTTGTGTATGTGTATGACTATTTTTCAAACTTTCACAAATTCATTAAAATCTACGATCCGTACAAATAACCCCAATCCTTACAAATAAACAACGCGAATTACGTAATAAAAAAATCACTAACTTGATGAAAAAGTAATAAATCAGACTAAAGTTTATTTAAGTATTTATACATTTAAAGATTATATAAGCGTTTATTTTTGGTATTTTCTCCAATGTGATATTTCACTACGATCTCTTTGTTTATTTATCTCATTTCCTCTAATGGGATATTTTAATTCAGTTTGTAAACATCTTATTTTAACTTACTAAATATTCCATTTACAATATCATTTCCTTCTTGCATCCCATCACGTTTCAAATATTAATATTGCTGGTGATTACGATGTTATAATGTATATAAAGTATAGATAATGTATATAAAGTATGGATAATGTATACAGGGTGTTTAAAAAATACGTTCGAATATTTGGCCCACTTATAGATCTCATCAGTACAAACAAAAAAGTCAAAATAAACATAAGTCCAAAAATCAGCCGTTTCCTAATTACAGCCTGTTTTTCAAATTAAAATAATTTACACTCAGTAGGAGTGATTCGCGTATTTATGAAGTCATCCATGGAAATAACAAAACAAATTTTGTTCGTTTCTGTTAGTGTAGTTGCCACATTTGTTGTAATTATTGTGTGTCCGTTATTGTCAGTGTTTATTGAAGTAGTTGTTGCTGTAACCCATTGTTGAAATTTTCGAATATGCCTTATACCAACGCAGAAATGGCAGACATGCATTTTATGTATGGCAAAGCCGATGGAAATGCTTGTGAGGCACGTCGCCTTTATGCCGAAGCATTCCCAAACCGGGTACTTCCGTGTGACAAACTTTTTACAAATTTACATCAACGTTTATCCGAAGTTGGATCGTTTAAATCAAGGAACGGTGATGGTGGTCGGCCTAGATCAGTTTGTACTCCCGACGCAGAACTTAACATTTTAAGACGAATTGAAGAAAATCCTGGTACTAGTACTAGAAGACTCTCTACTGAAAGAAATATTAATTTTTCCCTAATTTGGAGAATTTTACGGGAGCAGCAATTGCACCCATACCATATTCAAAGGGTACAGGCTCTAGCTGTGCCTGATTATGCCGCACGACTGGTGTTTTGTCGAAGCATGTTGACAAAAGTCGCGGAGAACCCAAATTTTGCTACGAAAATTTTATTTACAGACGAAGCTGGTTTCACGAGAAATGGCATTTTTAATTTTCATAATAGCCATGTTTGGGCCGACGAAAATCCGCATGCCGTTGTTGAATCGAATCATCAACACCGATTTGCAATCAACGTTTGGCTTGGTGTGTTAGGAGACCATCTGATAGGACCTTGTTTCCTGCCTAACCGTTTGACTAGTCAATTGTACCTTGACTTTTTGCGGAATACATTACCACTGCTGTTAGAAGATGTGCCCCTCAACCACAGAATTAATTAATGTGGTTGATGCACGATGGAGCTCCTGCGCATTACGGAGTCTTGGTCAGAAATTATCTAAACGAAAATTACAATGGCAGGTGGATAGGGCGAGGAGGTCCAATTGCATGGCCCCCTAGATCTCCCGACCTCACTCCACTCGATTTTTGCATTTGGGGGTATTTAAAGACATTAGTTTATTCAAGTCCTGTGAATAATTTAGATGAGTTGCGAGAACGAATTGAACATGCCTGCCAGACTGTTCGTATAAATCCAGGACTCTTTGAGAGAGTGCGGCGTTCACTTTTACGGAGATGTGAAATGTGTATACAAATGGAAGGAGGACATTTTGAACATCTTCTTTAAGAATCATTAATTTGTAATAATTAAAATGTATTTATACTGATATTTGAGTGTAAATTATTTTAATTTGAAAAACAGGCTGTAATTAGGAAACGGCTGATTTTTGGACTTATGTTTATTTTGATTTTTTTGTTTGTACTGATGAGATCTATAAGTGGGCCAAATATTCGAACGTATTTTTTAAACACCCTGTATAAAGTATGGATAATGTATATAAAGTATAGAGTATGTCGAAATTTGAACAACTGAGAGGACGTTTATTTATCTCATTTTCTCTAACGTAATATTTCCGTTTGACCTGATTGCTACGTCATTATTACGTAAAATGCCCCACGGTAAATTTTGATCCAATCGTCCGATTGTTTTCTAGATACGTTTTGTTTGATTTTCTCCCTACGCTGAGTTTGCTTTGGAATGGTATATTCTTGTTAAAATCCAGACTCGCTCTATCCGCGTTTGAGGGATTACTTTGAAACGTTTTGGCAGTTAGGCGGTCGATTGTGTGGCTTGCTCTTACGGGAGCGATTCTACTTCCTCATCTACAAATGCCCTCGGTCTGCCAACCTTAAATAACTTTTCCTTAAGCCGCAAAACCATTCTCAACACGTCCGCGCACCAATAATGGAATTAACATACGGTACTTACCTTCGAGTATTCTAGAAAGTTTACAAATCGTGAATTTACGAGATTAAAATTTTCCGAAAAGTATTAGGCGAAATACTTTTATCTACGTAAACTCCCTTTGAAAGGAAAAACCGTAACGTTTATAATAGGTCGGTCGTGTCCACGCATAATCCGTCGACGGTAATTACGTGCGGTTGTATAAAGTAAAGATGGTTTGATTAATTACCTTTGACAGTGGTCGAAAGCGGAATGGAGGGTTGGGGAATGTGGCGAGAGTGGCGGAGGCGCCGGTGACAAAGTTTCCACTTAAATATTTGCGGGGCCGGGCGGAGAATAATTAAGGGTGAGGCGGCGGGCGGGGTTTCGCATTTCTGAAACTGCAATGCGGCGTTATTATTTCACACCGAAAGCAGTAATTAGAATAGCATCAAGAATATCAGAGTACACCGTCGTCAAAAGAGTGTGTGCCGGGGCCCCGGCCGCGGGCTGTGGGCTGCGGTAAAGCCGGGGGGCTGTCGAGCTGTTCTGGCTGTTGGGGCTGTTGGGGCTGTTGGGGCTGTTAGGGCTGGTGGCGGAGTGGCGGAGTGGCAGGGTGGAGCTCGGCCTCGCGTCGGTCCTATTGTTGTTCGCGGAACGCGTTTTTACCCCGTAGTTTCCGTTATTCTCTACCGTTCCTTTTTAATTAAACTAATGAAATGATTTTCTTAAAAACGGAAGGCGTTTAAGGCGGTCGGATTCTTTAATATACACGCCGACCCCGGGGTCGGAAAACTAATTTCGAGGGACATGTTCCATTATTTCTCATCCTTTATTGCGATACTGAAAGGCTGCGAGCCGGGTCTTTTTCAGTTCGCGTCGTAGGAAATTGACAAAAGAGACATAGAATTTAATTTCTACCCCTTTTTGCGGGCACGTCGAAAGAGGGGGGACACAATTTAAACTCGCCGGTCTATTTACTGGGATCCCGCTCGGCTAAACTACAGTTAGCCGGCGCCGTATTTCGTATGTAGAACATGTAAAAGAGGAGCGGGCATGTTTAGCAATCATTCATGAACTTGGACATCGATTTGCGTCCGTGCAACCGGAGGAGCTTCCCCGCCCGTTTCTCGCCCGCCGAGGCCTCCTCTCTCGACTCTCGACTAGGAAATGAGCATAATTCTACCGAGATATATGTTTCTTAGAGGTTAGCCCTCGCCCCGAAATAAGGAACAGTAATGTTAAACGCATTAGCATTCTACGGAAAAACAGATGGCGCCTGCGAATTCCGTCTACGAACGCCCTCTCGCCCCTTATTTTTGTTTAATGTCTACGTCGGGGCGCTCTTTAACATTCTTCCGGTCGCTTTCGTTCGGCCCTCGAACCTCGTCTAGTGGCCCTTTGCGACGTTTTCACCAACACTCACCATTTTTGCTTGTCGCTTCTCGTATTCAGCTTGTTTACAAATAACCCACGATTGAAAACATCCCCTTGTTATCTTATTCTCCTTCTTCTTACATCGATTCCCTAATTTTCTTTTATCCATCCAGAAATCATAAATAAATTTAAAATTAAGATCCAAATATTGATCTCTGTATATGCACAAAGCTGTTAATTATCAGCTAACAGTCTATTAAATTTTCATAGATTTGTTAGAATTAATTTTAACGATTCGACAATAACTTAACGGACTGTTAAGTCTTCGTTAAATATGACAGTACGTTTGAACATCCGTCAAACTTGAAACTGAAGACTTCTTAAAAAAACTTCTTAAAAAAACTTCTTAAAAAATCTATTAAAAGAAGAAGCTTTTGATTGTTAGCTAATAGTCTATTAAATTTTCATAGATTTGTTAGAATTAATTTTAACGATACGACAATAACTTAACGGACTGTTAAGTCTTCGTTAAATATGACAGTACGTTTGAACATCCGTCAAAATTGAAACTGAAGACTTCTTAAAAAAACTTCTTAAAAAATCTGTTAAAAGAAGAAGCTTTTAACAGATTGTTAGCTAACAGTGTATTAAATTTTCATAGATTTGTTAGAATTAATTTTAACGATTCGACAATAACTTAACGGACTGTTAAGTCTTCGTTAAATATGACAGTACGTTTGAACATTCGTCAAAATTGAAACTGAAGACTTTTTAAAAAAACTTCTTAAAAAATCTGTTAAAAGAAGAAGCTTTTAACAGATTGTTAGCTAACAGTCTATTAAATTTTCATAGATTTATTAGAATTGATTTTAACGATTCGACAATAACTTAACGGACTGTTAAGTCTTCGTTAAATATGACAGTACGTTTGAACATCCGTCAAAATTGAAACTGAAGACTTCTTAAAAAAACTTCTTAAAAAATCTGTTGAAAGAAGAAGCTTTTAACAGATTGTTAGCTAACAGTCTATTAAATTTTCATAGATTTGTTAGAATTAATTTTAACGATTCGACAATAACTTAACGGACTGTTAAGTCTTCGTTAAATATGACAGTACGTTTGAACATCCGTCAAAATTGAAACTGAAGACTTCTTAAAAAATCTGTTAAAAGAAGACAGATTCTTAAAAAATCTGTTAAAAGAAGAAGTTTTAACAGATTGTTAGCTAACAGTCTATTAAATTTTCATAGATTTGTTAGAATTAATTTTAACGATTCGACAATAACTTAACGGACTGTTAAGTCTTCGTTAAATATGACAGTACGTTTGAACATCCGTCAAATTTGAAACTGAAGACTTCTTAAAAAAACTTCTTAAAAAATCTGTTAAAAGAAGAAGCTTTTAACAGATTGTTAGCTAACAGTCTATTAAATGTTCATAGATTTGTTAGAATTAATTTTAACGATTCGACAATAACTTAACGGACTGTTAAGTCTTCGTTAAATATGACAGTACGTTTGAACATCCGTCAAAATTGAAACTGAAGACTTCTTAAAAAAACTTCTTATAAAATCTGTTAAAAGAAGAAGCTTTTAACAGATTGTTAGCTAACAGTCTATTAAATTTTCATACATTTGTTAGAATTAATTTTAACGATTCGACAATAACTTAACGGACTGTTAAGTCTTCGTTAAATATGGCAGTACGTTTGAACATCCGTCAAAATTGAAACTGAAGACTTCTTAAAAAATCTGTTAAAAGAAGAAGCTTTTAACAGATTGTTAGCTAACAGTCTATTAAATTTTCATAGATTTGTTAGAATTAATTTTAACGATTCGACAATAACTTAACGGACTGTTAAGTCTTCGTTAAATATGACAGTATTAAGACTTAACAGTCCGTTAAGTCTTCGTTAAATATGACAGTACGTTTGAACATTCGTCAAACTTAAAACTGAAGACTTCTTAAAAAAACTTCTTAAAAAATCTGTTAAAAGCAGAAGCTTTTAACAGATTGTTAGCTAACCGTCTATTAAATTTTCATAGATTTGTTAGAATTAATTTTAACGATTCGACAATAACTTAACGGACTGTTAAGTCTTCGTTAAATATAACAGTACGTTTGAACATTCGTCAAAATTGAAACTGAAGACTTCTTAAAAAACTTCTTAAAAAAACTTCTTAAAAAATCTGTTAAAAGAAGAAGCTTTTAACAGATTATTAGCTAACAGTCTATTAAATTTTCATAGATTTGTTAGAATTAATTTCAACGATTCGACAATAACTTAACGGACTGTTAAGTCTTCGTTAAATATGACAGTACGTTTGAACATCCGTCAAACTTGAAACTGAAGACTTCTTAAAAAATCTGTTAAAAGAAGACAGATCCTTAAAAACTCTGTTAAAAGAAGAAGTTTTAACAGATTGTTAGCTAACAGTCTATTAAATTTTCATAGATTTGTTAGAATTAATTTTAACGAATCGACAATAACTTAACGGACTGTTAAGTCTTCGTTAAATATGACAGTACGTTTGAACATCCGTCAAAATTGAAACTGAAGACTTCTTAAAAAAACTTCTTAAAAAAATCTGTTAAAAGAAGAAGCTTTTAACAGATTGTTAGCTAACAGTCTATTAAATTTTCATAGATTTGTTAGAATTAATTTTAACGATTCGACAATAACTTAACGGACTGTTAAGTCTTCGTTAAATATGACAGTACGTTTGAACATCCGTCAAATTTGAAACTGAAGACTTCTTAAAAAAACTTCTTAAAAAATCTGTTAAAAGAAGAAGCTTTTAACAGATTGCTAGCTAACAGTCTATTAGTTAACAGTCTATTAAAATCTGACAGACGGAGGTTAGTAATCCATTAGACTCAGATTCACCTCTGAAGGATTATTAAACCTTCTTCAACGTTTATGGATGAAGTCGAAAAATGTTTTAAATAGAATAGTCAAAAAATGTTTTAAATAAAATAGTCAAAAAATGTTTTAAATAGAATAGTCAAAAAATGTTTTAAATAGAATAGTCAAAAAATGTTTTAAATAGAATAATCAAAAAATGTTTTAAACAAATTGTGGATTTTCATGAAAGAAAAATACGTATGTAGTACCTTCATAAAAAATGAAAAGGTAGTGAGGGAGAGTTACCTGTTTAAAGTAAATGCGGTTCTTCGAAATTTTATGGCACCAATCAGGTTCGCGGTTGGAGTACAATGGAAGACAGTTCAATGGCGACAGATTCAGGTTGTAAGTTATAAAATAGGGCAGTAATCAAATCGGATTTATACCTCGGGCCGTAGCCGAGCCGTTTCGGGGCCCCAAATAAAGTGCCTTTCTTTCTCGGTCATTATTTATTAACGGTATTATACCGCGCAAACTAAAGGAGGCCGTCGTTTATTGCGTTTTTATTGCCGAAAATATTCGAGCAGGGGATATACCTGTTCGCATCGACGTAAATTCGCAACCAGTCAAACCCCAAGGCGCGCCATCTACGTCTTGTTTCGAAACTAAAACTTGGCGAAAGTTATCCTTCGTTATATATTAACGTATCATTACGCGAAATTTGTACTACCTACCGGGATTAATTTATTAATGTACCGAACGAATTACTACCCTCCCGGAAACCGAAACTTAGACCCGCCCGTCCTTCTTCTCCGCCAACAATTTTCTGAAATTAATTCCAACCGGCGGAAAGTCGGGAGTGTTTGGACAGTGACGGAATTTCCGTCGTACGGCTCTAATTAAATATTTACGAATATGAACTTCCGGCCCCCTCCTCGCCAAACACTGCAATCTGATATCCGTCGAAAGGTGAATTAAATTTCTGAATTTTACGTTTCAACACTCATATTTCAAAATACCTTCAAGGGTATTCTGTAAGCTTTTCCGCAACGCATCCTTTCAAAAGTAACAATCGTAGATTATAAAGTTTCAACATTTATTTATACTACGTTACTTCAAATAAAGAATATGTCGAGAAGAAGAGAATTTGTAAAGAATTGAGTCGATTGCTCGTTTATTGGCTGAATAGTTTTGAAATTAGCTTTGAGCTTTGAAGTTGGTTTTGTTTACATCGTTATAGACTTAATATAGTAAGAAGGTAAAAAAAGAAATAAAAGTTGAAGGTAAAAAAAAAGTTGAAGGTAAAAAAGAAAAAGTTGAAGGTAAAAAAGAAAAAGTTGAAGGTAAAAAAGAAAAAATTGAGGGTAAAAGAGAAAAAGTTGAAGGTAAAAAAGAAAAAGATGAATAATGAAGTACAGTGAAATTCCCCCTCGCGGACACCCCCCATGAGCGGGCACTCCCCTTAGACGAACAGTTTCTCATGGAACGGACCGGTTCTCATTTAATTTGCATTGCGTTAACTCTCTCTTGGGCGGACATTCTCTTAGACGGACGCAGACACTATCAAGTGTTCTCTTAAACGGACAATCGCGCCGCGCGCAGACTTTTCTGTCTCCCTTTAATAAAAGATTTTCTCTTTAACCGGTGCTTTACCGACTTCAATATTTGCAAGGTACAAGCGCAGCCTAAGTCGTACCTTTCTGCTTAGCTTGAATGAGGGACTTCCCCGACTAACCGATATTTAAACGTTCTCATTTTTTCGGTACATACGGGGTTCAATACTAGTTTGACGTTTATGCAGAGAAAGATATGCGGATGTATTGTACTTTTCAAAAACTGCTTGGACCCAAGTAACCAAGGAAACAGTTAAAAATTGCTTCCGTAGAGCAGGATTTAAGCACGACAATATGCAAAGTGAAGACTAGGTAAATGAGGTTTTTACATCTGATCCAGAAGGTGACTTACCACTTAATGTACTCTGCAGATATTCTCAAATAAGGGAATTAAATTGAAATTTGAAAGTTGAAATTGACTGATAATAAAAATCTTAATGATTTTTTAAAACTAGATGAAAATTTGTATGTTGAGGACCTAGACTCAGGGCTAGAAATTGAAAATCCAAAAGTGCAAGAACTATCTGAAGATTCTGACGTCGATGAGGTTCAAGTACTAGCAGAGAATATCCAAAATTGTGGTGATAGAGTCTTTGAAGCTTTTTTCTAAGTTAAAAATACGATTTCTGGACGTCAGCTTAAAGAAAAAGAGGATATATTAAATAATATTTTTAATTAAAAAAATACGATATTTACTTCGAATTCCTCTTAAGGCTGTGGTCTTACGGTCATCGAGTTTCTCAGGGGCGCAGGAGACGGACGCGCGGGAGTGAGAAGGTGGACCTTAATTCTGGACTACGCTCCGCCCTTTGTAGATAACAGACAAAGGATTTATATTCGAAACTCATGTGTTTATTTATCTTTTGCCGAGAAGTGAATACATGAATCGAGGTTCAGTTCGTTTTAGTAAAGTAGAAAAAGACGGAAACATTAGATGTATCTTTTTTACTAAATTTTAATACGATCCTGACTTATTTTAGTATATGTAATAAATACTGTGCAAAAAAATTAAATGTTTTAAAATGGTACAACAGTTCGTAGTACAGATAGGATAATCGACTATACTGTACTGGTGGGCCAAATTGGACACTTGTAAAGGGACACCCCTGTTTCTATAAGAGATAGGGTAAAATAATATTGGTGTCTTGCTCCATGTTTATAAGAAATTGAATGGTGAAAACCGCAAATTGATATCTCTTACGGTTTCGGAAATACTGGTGTTTTTCGAAAAAGTGCATTTTTTAAAAATCTCCATAAGTTTTTTTCCATTGGATAATGCTTGATTCTGTGAAAAGATTCCCGAAACAACTTTTTATGTAGAATTTGTTGGTGTAAATTAGATTTTTTGTAGGCAATATTCTAATAGATGCAGACAAATATTTCTTTTTCAAATGGAACACCTATACATTTTTGCATATTCAACGGGAGCTTAAATTGCCTTTCCAAAAGTGTGCCACACATGATACCTTGCTTGCGATATCTTTAGCCTTGCGATATCACTTTTTTGGTTCAGATTATGGATTCAAACAATCTAAATTTTTTTAACATCGAGAAAAATGAGTTTAAACGTTATCTTCTCTCTGTATATCGTTTATGTAAATACAACCTCTGCATTTTCTCCAGATTCTCTGAAACAAATTATCGCATCTATCCTATTTTTCAAACTTTATAGGCATATTTTTGGAAAGGGAATTCTAGGATCTCGTGTAATATGTAATAATATAGTGTTCCATTAAAAAAAAACACTTTTATGTATGTAGCTATTAAAATATTGCTTACAGAGAAAATTAACCTACACCGTCAAAATCTACATAAAAAGTTGTCACGAGAATGTTTTCACAAAATTAAATATTTTCCATCAGGAAAAAAATTATGAAGACTTCAAAAATGTTCAAAATGTTCAAAAAAATTCACTTTCTCGAAAAGTATCCCCAATATCTCTGAAACCGTAAAAGATATCAATATGAGGTTTTCAGCATTCGATTTCTTATAAATATCGAGCATCAGTTACCGATACTGTTTTTCCTCTATTATAATATATTAAAGTAGTAAGGAAAAGTAAACAAGTAGCGCCATCTTTTCGAGGTTTTTCACTTTTTTCTCCGTTAAAACGTGCTTTTCGTCAGTTTTGGGGGGTACTACCGGGACCTGATTCTATATGGGCATCTTCCATAAGCGAGTATGGGGCCCGTACGACGTTTTTTAACGGAGAAAAATGCAAAAGAAGTGTTAAAATTTTTCGGAACTAACGCCGGCAGTCGACCAATTTCCCGTTCGCTACACTCTTAAACGTCAAACTGGCCCTTTTTTTCCGGGCTTTTCCGACCTTGCCGCCTTAGCTGGCGTTCATGTTGATGAAGAAAACGTTAGAATACAGCCTATTTTATAGGTTTCGGGCCAATTATGAGCGTAAACCGGTTAAATAGCGCCTTTCCGAACGTTTTTTCCCGAAGCCGATTTGGGCCATTAGGGCGGGTACAATTTCTATTGACCGTTTTTTGAACAATAAATTTTTCATCGAAAACGGCTAAAATCGCATTTTCTTATGTATAAAATTGTTCAAAATCATAAAAATTGAGTAAAACAAATACGTATTTGTATCCGTTTTTCGAAAAAACTGCCTGGAAAAAGTTAAAAAATAACCCTCTTCGAGTACCAGGGTCGACCAAGAATGACAATGCGTTTTGACGTTTGGCAGTTTTCTCCAATATGCTTTGATTCAAAGCGCAAATTGGCCGAAAATCTTTAAAAATTGTATACAACGGTCTCGAAAACGTTTACCCTTTCGGTTTGGAAACATCGAAACAGGTTAGCTACTTTCACAAGTGTTTATTATTAAAAAAAATTTTAAATTAGAATCTAACCTTTTAGCCATGAAAAAAATATGCTGAAAAAGTCCAAAGATTCGATTTTCTATCAACAAATGGAGTCGGTGATGTTTATTTTAAACTACTTTTATACTTGGAGACATTAAAACAGATTATATGTGATATTGCAAGTGTACTTTTGTTATCTTTTAAACATAACCGGAGCTTTTCGAAGAAGAACTCTCTGGAGTTTCTTGGAGAAGAGTCTCTTTTCTGGAGTTTTTGTAATTTTTGACTTGAATTTGAATTTACAAGGTTTTGCGATGTAAAAATGATACAAAATGAAAATTTTATCATTTACATAAATTAATAAGCTTGACTGAGGCGAAACCTTAAGGCAATCTAGAAGAATTTCTTTTCAAACTTCTATGAAGATAAATATGAAGAATTATCAATGCCAAGAACGGGCAAGAGCAATGTATTATATTAATAATCAATTGCAGGAATAGCTAAAAACGATGTTCAGAGGAAGAAGTAATATGCTGTAGCTTTGTTAGATCAAATAGGGCCAAAAAGAAATGATTAACTAATGAACAAGTTAAAAGGGAAATGAAAGCCAATGGAATAAAAAGAAAAAAATACGAAAATTAATTTTAAGTTAAAATAAAAAAAATCTACATTTTCCAAATTTAAGTGAAATAGCATTAATGACAGCAATTTTAACTATTCATAATATCCGTACTCTCAATTGATGCACTACGCTAGTTTCTTATAGAAACAGGAGTGTCCCTTGAAAAGTGACCAATTTGGCCCAGTTGTACATACTTTCTCTGCTACATGTAGTGTATGTAAAGAAAAAGTTAGTGTTCAAAATTACAATATCGAACTTTATTTTCATGAGGTCGATGTACTTATACAACAAAAAGATTAGTAAAATTATGAAATGAACTTTTCATTCATTTTAGTTTATTAAAACTCTAAAATTTTTAGAAGCAATAAAATCTGTGAATTCCAAACTCGAATAATTCTCCAAAGTATTTATCTCCAGAAATACACAACGAAGCAGAATCGACTTACACAAAAAACTTGTTTGTTTACTTACGGCACCTACTCAACTCCGCCGGTCATACCACGTGGTCAATCAGGGCGGAGCTATCTAGCGAAATTGAAAAATATTCCCAAGTTTGTACCGTGGGAATTTCCAAAATTTCTCGCTTATCTTTTAAAATATCAAAAACGGTAAATGGAAAAAATATATCTTGAATATTTATCTATTCATGCAAATAGCCCTTTTAAAAACCTTTCTTAATAATCTCAGTTATTAACAATAATTTATAAAATATTTCTATTTGCATGTCTAGATTTTTCACTTTTAGACAACTTTCGTTGGAATTTTTTTTTGATTTATCAAACGGTTAACGCGAAATATTGGAACAACTTTTTCCGCCCCGAGACCACAGCCTTAAGCGGATACCCCTCTTGAACGGACACTTTCGGTCGGTCCCGTTGGTGTCCGCCCAAGGGAGATTTCACTGTATTTGAATAAAGATAAAATATTTTAGACTACGTAAATTTATCTACGAGCAAGTTTGTGATAGAGATAAAAATCACTCTATATAGTAATACATCTGTATTTGGATATATTATGATGTATTACGTACTATTACGATGTATTGCGATGTAATATGATGCAATACGTTGTATTACGATGTTGTAGTATGATGTTGTAGTATGCGTAGAGTTTAGCGTTTCGCTGGGGGGACGATAAGGATTGTAATGATTATAACTGGAGATGATACCGTTGGCGTTATGGTAGTAGAGGACAGCGTAGTAACGCTGATATCGCAGAAAGTACTCGAAGGAAGAAGTAGACCAAAGGAGGTTATGGCGTTTCTAATTGAATATGCAAGCGAACGGTATTAATAACAATATTCCCCCGAAGCAAGCGGAGGCGTTTCGGGCGATCCTTTTGCTCTAATTTCGAGTACAGCCGGAGCGGAACAGGAGCACGGTCCATTGTGGTTTTTATTTTCGTTCCTGGCAAAAGGGGTCCGTTAGAATATGTAAAAAGGAAAACGGGCTGAAACTGTATGCCTCGGTAATAATGAATGTGCTTTTTCAAGATGCTACTCCCGAATTAGCATAAACGGCAAGTAGCTGTGTAGACTTGGAGGTAAAAGTGCCGGAAACAAAAGGTCGGCGCGAACGCGGTAATTGTTAAATATTATAACGCTTGGCCCAGTTTAACCAATCGAAACATCGACAATTGGGGTGTATTTGAAAAATTATGCCGACCCGGTTATCGATTCGGTGCATAATTCAGCGAACTCTTTGTCGTTTCGAAACGGCCGCGACAGCCGGACTGTCACTTCCAAGAAACGATTCACTCGGCCCTTAAGTTTACGTCGACGGTAAACGCCGATAATGGTCGGGAAAAACGAGCATGCTCGATTTCAGGCCTGATGTACGTTTAAGCGCTGTCACGGGGTAAATTAATTTTACAACCGATATCGCGTGATTGCCGGCGATTACTAAATACCTGGGCAATTACACAACATAATCGCGATTCAGTGCCGTACATTAGACGGTTAAATGTATAAAACGCGACGATGTCCGGCAACCACGATAAGAATATTTAACGATGTCGGTAACATTACGCTAATTTTCAGGCGATTTATGTTCACGTTATTTCATTTAAAAGGGTTTTTCATCAAATCATAAACTTTATTAAACTGTACTTATAACTTTAATGTAATAATAATAATGGGCTCTTCCATTCCTTTTCAATTTCCTTATCCATTAATTTTTTTATTCCACTGTTTAGAAAAAAAAATCAGGTATAATCTTTAAGTTTTATGAGCCTCATGAAGTTTAAGATTTTTAAAAATTAAAGTTAACTGCAGCCGGTACGATATTTGTTGAGCCAAAATTCCGATTAATTTCTGAAATATTCACCAAAAAGTGCAAAAAATATTCGACGTAACGTGGAAAATTTAAAGGTACGTCACTGCTTGTAAGTATCAGGCTGTGACAGACCGGTGCCTTCCGAGAATATAACGTTATTAGTTTTTTCCTTTCTGGATTTTGGCTCAACAAATATCGTACCGGCTGTATGACATTTTGTATTTTTGGTGGTAATGATTTATGAATAGCCCGTATTTTAATTAGTGGTAATAGTGGATGTAATATAAATGTTGAATACAAGTTAATAAATGCAATTGAAAGAGTGAAAAGGAAAACGTAGCTTTTAGTAGCCAAAACTCGTTAATTTCGAAATCCGCTTACTGGGGGAAGTATCGCATAAACGTAAATTCGATTTAATGTTGATAAGCCGGCGTAATTATTACCGTGTCAATCGGTATTTACGTTTGGGCGGCGAGTGGCGTCGAATGGCGGTGTTGCGCGGCAGTGGCGTCCTTGTAACGGGGTTATTTAGATGTCGTATTTAGATTTTGGCCGCGTCTCCGCTGTTTGCGCGGGTATCATTAATTCAACGGCGACAATAAATTAATCGATTATAAACGGTCCTATACCCGGTTAACAAATATTTATACGGGGATTAATTGATAAAGACGCCCCCGAAATGGGGAAGGGCTCCGCCCGCCTCTCGCCGCCTATCGTCGTCGCGGGGAAGTCGACCGGATTAGCATTTCTAACAGCGAAAATTCCGAACGACCGATTTGAAATTCAAATGGATTCGAAATAGCAACAATGTTTTCGATTCGCCCGTCGCTATGATATACGTATCGCGCCGGACGACACCAGCGCCGCGGTAATATATTAAACGACGCCTTCGTCAAAGGAACCATCCAAGAGCAAAAGGTTTATTGTCGCTAGTCATACAACCGCTTTCTCGACTCTTGGATTACGAATTTTTAACGGGTAGACGAATTTAAATCTGTTATTCGGATTTTCGGAGGGGTTTAAGTTAGAGGGAAGAGGTTTAAGTTAAATTTATACAAAAGTTAAAATTTAAATTGAAAATCATTTTATTAAATAACTTTGAGATCTGTAAACTGACGATGATGATTCGGTTTACTTTACTTGTATTAGACATTTATCGTATTAAAACTTTTAAAATGACTTACAAGGAGACCACAAGATGTTGTAATCACCGATTTTAATGAAAGTGGTGCCAATCGATAGATATCCGTTCTTTGTACAAATGTGTAAAATATTAGGGCGCACTATTCAGTGATTCGCGAGTAAATCACGATTTTAGGTCGCAATTCAAGGCCATGCCGCTTATACGTCAACGGTTGTACTCCTCCCGACTCTTGGTGACTCATCACGAATCAGCTTCCACTTGCGAAACAAGATGGTCTGAACCTCATGACGTAACTGCTTTTTATTTTTAATATAATCAAAATTTTTAATATGCCACTTTATTTCTTCTAATATTTTATAGTTATATGTTTCCAAAACAAATAATTCAACACACTTTTTCGTTTTTACTTTGATTTTTAATTTAATTTAATTAAAAAAAAGACCCAGAGGCGGTCGTAGAGGGAGTGGCTAACCGATGACGTAAAGTAGTGTGGCCTTAAATCGCGAGCTAAAATTGCAATTTACTCGCGAATCCCTGAATAGTGCGCCCTAATATTTTACAGATTTGTATTGTATACCAATACCTATCGATTGATACAACTTTCATCAAAATCGGTGAATACAACATCTTGTATCGATCTTGTAACATCTTGTTCGATTGTTAAATCGAAAAAACATACAAGAAGTGAAACTTTATTTGATCTCAACTACCAAGTTTTAAATAAGTAGATAAGGGTTTATGTTAAAATTGAAAAAAAAATAAAATTGAAAGAAAATTCAAATTAAAATTGAAAAAAAATTAAAATGTAATTGAAAATTATTTCGTAAAATGATTCGAATAAAATAACGACCGGCTTTTAAACGTAAAATGATTTGAGTTGGCTTAGGTGGGATACAAAATAATATTTTCGATGTAAATCCATTAATTGACTCTTGTAATAGCCTTTGTCGTTCGCAAATAGTAGTTGACATTCGATGTACGAATTTTATTGATTATTACGAAATTTTACAGAGTACAGAGTCGAGAATTGAAATTTTGAAAATGTACAGTGTAGTTAAAATCGGTAACAAAGGTAACAGTGGGGTAAATGGGAAGGAGAGTAAAAATTGAAAATAAAATCATAAAATATTTTACAAAATAACTCTGTCGGGCGATGCATAAATCCGTTATTGTTTTTATTAACAATAAATCCAGTAATTCCGTTTAATGGTTTGAAATTTCGATCGAAATTGCCTTGGTACAGTCAATAATAAAGCCGCATTAGCGCAGTTAAATCATTCATTGTGTAGAAAATGTTTATGTCGAAATCGGAGAGGAATTTTTCGTGCGAAAATGCGAGTGCTGTTCAACTTCCGACGGCGGGATTTCCATTGTGTCAACCGTCAAATTTGGATCGGCGTTGCGAGGCCATAGATTACCGAAATTTTATACGTGCCTTGCCAATAATAGGTAAATGTACTGTGACAATGGCGCTAGTTGTTTGTCATATTCTTGAATAACGAACGTTCACTGTTCGGCCGCCGTTAACGGGGTTCGGGGGCGGCAGCGAGGGGCCGAAAAGGGCGGAGAGGGGCGCATCGGGGGGCCGGTATTTATGAATGTTGCGTAAACCAATACCCTGTCACTAGTCGAGGCAATTCATCATGAAAGAAACATAAAACAAATCCATCTGCAAACGCGACCGCCGCGCCGTGCAGTCGCGATGGAATCGTTTCGCGAATTTGCGACCCCCCAAAATAAAGTGATTTAAATAATTGATGACATTACGCGAGGTATTCGAACTGCGCCCGGAACATCATCGCGGAGGCATTACGGCAAGTTACGCGCTGATGGAACTTGATAAACTAATACCGACCCACCCCTGATGTAGGAGGACTGTAAATTTACCTCGAGATAACATCGGGCGCGGCCGTGTATTACTATTATTATTATCAATAATAATCAAGCTAACGGCACTCTCGGTAGCGAGTAGCGACGCGTTCCGTTTCGGGAGCTAATTGCTGGTTGGTTAAGCTCGGTACGTTCAAATCGATCGCAACCACTTTTCAGAGGTTTTCCATTTCATTAAGTTTCGTTATGTTTCGTTATGTTTCGTTATCTTTCGTTATATTTCGTTATATTTCGTTATATTTCGTTATATTTCGTTATATTTCGTTATATTTTGTTATAGGGTAAATGCACTGGTTAGCCGACCAGCACTGGATCTCGACCATTTTATCATTCAAATTCAAATAATAAGAAATATATTCGCTATACTTCAGAAGGGTGTGCATATTTGGTTTTATACATCTATAGCACTTTTAAAATTGTTCTCAAAATGGAGCCAAAAATCTACATTATTCCGTGAAAAATCAGTAAATACATGTCTATCGCGATGACAGTATAGTTTCATGTATAGTGTAGAAAAGTGTCAACCGAACTCGGCCAGAAAATAGTAAATAATTTTGATTTTAAACACGTTAGGTGATCATATTATGGTTTATATCTATTATTAGTTATAGTTGCTTATATATTTTAAGAAAAAATAGGTTCACAGTAAGTTTCTTGCTTAATATTTGATGGTCGCCAACCAATATTAAAATAATTGCCTTTTTCAGTTCTCGACCAAAATGGTCGAGAATCAGTAAGCTTTAAAAAAAATTAATTGTTTTGGTAATAGCATCTATTTAAGAATTGTTGATATTTTTGTGTATACTTCAATTAATTTATATATCTACTTTTTAAGTTTTAGTTTGCGACCATAAAATTAGACCAAAGTATTCTTTTTCTACACTCTTCTTATAGGTGGTCGAAAATCAATTAGTTCTCGACCACATCAACAAGGAAATGGATTAATGTCACTTTCTTTACTAGTAAAAAATAATAATCTATTTTTTGTAAGTTCCTATTCACGTTTGTTTAGTGAAAAATATGTGTATACTTATATTAAAATTGTTTGAATTTATGTTTTTCTCTAATGAAATCCATTGTTCTAAATATATTTTCTTAGAAATTAGTCCAATTTGTGGTGGTCGAGAACTAATATAAAATGGTCGAGAACTCCGCGGAGTGGTCGAGAAGTAGTGATATTGTACTTTTTTTTATTTTTATTGAAATTTTAATAAATATTGTTGAAAGAAAGAAAAAAGCATGCTTGCACACTGTTAAGAACTCATTGAGGAATCGTCGAAGTTTAGGTGTACTAAAATTTGAATCATTTTTCGACATGTAAAATACATTCAAAGTCAATTTTTTTGTTAACTGGTCGAGAACCAATGCATTGACCCTATTTCGTTATATTTCGTTATATTTCGTTATATTTCGTTATATTTCGTTATATTTCGTTATATTTCGTTATATTTCGTTATATTTCGTTATATTTCGTTATATTTCGTTATATTTCATTATGTTAAGTTACCTTACGTTTCATTTCTATAGATTACGCCAGCGATTCTCAATCTGTGGGGCGCGCCCCCCTAGGGGGGCGTGATAAAACTAAAGGGGGGGGGGGGGCGCGAGCAAAGTGACAAAGCAAGAACAAATAAGAAAAATCATTAGTAAAAAGATCACAGAAAGTTAATGAAAGAAAAGGAAAATACTTTATGATATAATAAGAAACAAATTGCACGTTTACACTGATATATTGCACTTATAAATAGAATTCAACGTATTTATTAATTAAACAAACAATATGAAATATAAAACAGAATTAATAATTATTAGTGGCTACCTTGGGCCTGTTTCACAGTGTAAAGTTTTTCGAAGGAAAGTTTAACATTAGAAATTGGCACTCTAAGCTCTTTTTCTATATTTAGCTGTTATCTATATTTTGTCTTCAAAGCAGCCAACGCAGAAAATCAGGTTTCGCAAAGGTAAGATGTGGAGAATGGTAATAACTGGTGGAGAATGCTAATAATTGACTCTAATAACTCTTGATTTAATGTAGAAAACTCATCATCTAACCCTGCCAAAAATTCAAAGGGTGATTTATCACTAAACTGTTTTTTTATTTCGCCACTTGCCGTGAGGTCTATAAAGATTTCTTCTTCGACCGTTGAGAGACCTCCGGCAGTATTTTGAAATGAGTCCCTAACCCACTCGTAACTTGCTATCAAGTTAAGGTCAGCAAGGAAATACTTTTTAAAATTCTTTGCCAGCACGGTTAGATGATTTTCAATGGTTACCAAAATAACTGCTATATGTTGCTCTCCAGCCTGGTAAGTTTTGACACATTCATCTACATTTGCAAACATTTCTAGGCTTTTTTGCTTTACATTTCTACTCAAGAATTCTAGTTTTTTACAAAAAGCATTAACTTTGTAACTCGTATCCAACACATGAATGTTTGTTCCTTGGAGTTGAAGATTCAGGGTACTTAATTTCTCAAATATGTCGACCAAATAGCTCAATTTCATCACAAATAAATCATTCCGAAAGTTCTCGGCTCTCGGTTGGTTTTCCTCTTCTAGAAGAATGGCGATTTCATCTCTTAATTCATAAACACGTTGCAAAAATTTTCCACGTGATGGCCATCTTGCCTCACAATAAAACAGTAACGCTGAATGTACTGCACCCATGTCCTTACAAAATGCAGAAAAGATTCTTGATTTTGGTGGTCTCGTTTTTATATAATTTACTACGGTAACCACTGTTGTTAGCACAAAGTTCAGACCAGGACTCATTTCCTTGAAAATTTCCATGTGTAGTAGTTTTTAAGGTTTAACAACATCGTAGAATAGCTTTAGTGTCAAAATATAATTAAATTAAATAAAAACTAAGGTTACAATCACGATTTCAGTGAAATGAGAGGAAGGGGGGGCGGTGCGATAAGAATTGCGATTGACAATTGGGTCGCAAATGTAAAAAGGTTGAGAAACGCTGGGTTACGGGATACCTTTTCGTGGTACACGCGAAAAAAGGTATTTGTTCGGTGATGTATAATATTATAGCGAGCAGAGAGGTCAATCAAGGTGAAAAATGTATCCCGGCGGAAAAATAAAAGCGGAGGGTAATTCATCAGGAAAGGAAACGGGCGCGTGAAAGGCCGTATTGGGTAGACGCGGAGCAAGGGTATTTCGTAGACACTCGAATTCCGACGGGTCAAGTTTTACGTGGAATAAAAATAAGCACCTCGGTGAAAATAATGTTTACTATATATTAAAAAACCGAGGGCGGTGCGAGCTGAATTTTAAACTACGGCATTCTTTACGCTCCGCGTTAACCTATTTAAATTGTCCGCTACACATAATTTCAATTTGTTATTCGCCGCGCGCCGCGGAAAAACGCCCCCTATCCTTCCCCCCTAGCCTTCCTATTTATTTCTCTCTTTACACACCTACGCTTTTATCGCGGGCACGCCGTTTTAAAACTGAACTTAAATCTTCGCAGTTTAACCCCCTAAGCTGCGAGAGAAGCCATTAGCTTATGAATTTAATCCCTCCCTTACGTGACATGCGTACTAATGCGATATGCACTATAACGTGTCATGCGCCCCATCGTCGATTGTACGATATTCGACCTAACGACCAATAAAAACATTCTACACACTTATTTTATTACGAAATAATACACAATGTGCTGTATACAATATCTCCACGGTTTAAAACTATATAGACTATTATGCTAAATCCTCCTCTTCCTCCATTTCCGTAGTATTTATTTCCCTCTTTAGACACAAATATGAAACGATGTAGATTGACTTAGAAAAAATGTATAAACTGGTAGAAAGAATTTGAAAATTTGCTTCAAAGCTAATTTCAAGAAGAGTTGGATTATAGAATGATCTGGTTTTAAGGCAAAGCTTTATTTTCCATCTAACCTTCATTTTATTCCTTCCATCTAACCCTTGTTTTAAAAATTTAAATCTTCGTAAAACCCTAAACGGTCATTGGCCGTAATGAATAAAATTTTAGCGTTTGCTTTAAGCAATTGCTTTTTAGGAAATTTTTAGGAAAAGCAATTGCTTCACAAGTAAAAGCTACTGGTAAAAGTAATAGCTAAATCTGCACATGAATAATATTTTTAAGTAAATGCTGCGTCTTCTACATCTCTACAGCAATTGCTTACTACAGCAATTGCGATGTTGTGAAGCACAACGCAGGATATAATCGTCGATGGTATCCTTTCTAATTTTATTAATTTCATTAATTTATTAATTAATTTCACCCCTAATTTTATATTGAAGCACAGGAAATCTTGCTTTTAATTGTCCGAAACAACGTTCAATAACGACACGTTCTCGGCAAAAAATTTTATTATAATTTTGCTGCTGTTAGGTTGCAGGATTTCTCCAGGGAGTCATAATCCAAAGCTGTACTGTTTTTAAGAATGCCGTATATATTAGAATTTTTGAAAATTCTACTATCGTGTACAGAACCTGGCCATTGACAGTCTACACTTGTAAAAATTTCTTTTGCATTACATGTTGCCTGTACGTTAATGTTAACTTTTTGATTTATATATTCATCTCCAAATTCTTGAAATTTTGGTATTCTAACATGTGTGCAATCTATTGCACCGATGGCAGTTGGAAAACGGTATCTCTCTGACTACAGCAATTTTGCTTCTACAAAATCTTCAGCACTTCTCGGAAATCTAATGAAAACGTTAGCTTTTTCCAAAACAGCATGCTTTACGGAAGTAAATAGTTGCTGGCAGTACTCTGATGGAAACCGAGTTCTTCAGCTACAGAATTTTGAAACCCAGGATGTGAAAGCTGTCGCAAAAAGATTTTCATCTGATTTATAGGTGATAATGCAGCACCTCGCGTTTCACCACTGTCAGTTAAAAAATAATTTGCTAACCACTCAACGTTTTCCCGATCAAACCGATATAGGTTTCTGAAATCATCGTCTCTACAATTTTTACGTACACTGTATATTTTTCGTTTACGCACATTCATGAATTCGGCCATAATTTAAAAAAATCTAATAAATAGAAGCTCACCTGTATACCACAGAGGAACAGTTGACTGTACTGTGTACCGGGTGGCCAACTAAGAATGATCACCGGCCATATCTCAATGACGGATCATCCCATTTTAATGAAACAAAAAATTTTATAAGGAAAGTGGCCATAAAAAATCGCTGGAAAATATTTTCAAGTTTCTTAAATGGCCGCTAGGGGGCGTAACCTAAATGACTGAACAGAAAATCACGATTTTCTTCATTTTCTTCAAAATTAAGGTGTATTGAAGATAAATTAATTTGAAAGATAAATGAATTTCGACTAATATGTATCAAACACTTTTTGTCGTATCTCCAAAAATAAAGTGGTGGGGATGAGTTGAAAATGTTCATTTTGGATGGCCGATTGCTCCAGTCATACTGAACAGAATTTAACAAACTTAATCTCGTTGGAAAGGGTTTTTCGTGGTCTACTAACGGCTCCTTACGCTGTTTTGATATGAATATTCGTTTCGCCGCCAGAGGGCGATATCTAGAATTTTGACAAATATTATAGCTTTTCTCAAAAAATTTAAATGGAACGGTATGTTTATTTTTACACGTTAAAATAAAGAATTAAAAGCTTAACATGACGCTGAAAACCCGAGCTCGCTATCTTGCTTCTAACGGAAGATATTAGACCAAAAGCTATAGTTTTACCCCTTATGTTAAAGGCGAATAATAACAAAACTACCCCGCGGAAAAAAACGAAATCGGTGTCGTTTTTAGCGTGATTTAACTCTGTATTATCAGTAGAAACTTTAAATTTTGTCTCCCACTCGTATAATAATTATGACAGGTTTAATAAAAAAATATATACCCGGTTTTGGGCTCTCGGCGCAGTATCTCAACTTTGCGATTTTTTTACAGGGGAATAGCTTGTCGAAAAAACTTGAAATTTCAACAACACATTGCCTTAAGTGTCCTAAACATGTTGGTAATTTTTATTTTTAATTTTTCTCTCAGGTGTTTAAATAACAACACATTATGTGTAATAGCGATATCGATAAGCCGTTACCATAGAAGTTTGAAACTGGCACTATTCTAACAGTCATATTA
This sequence comes from Digitonthophagus gazella, assembly GCA_036711955.1. Taxonomy (NCBI): domain Eukaryota; kingdom Metazoa; phylum Arthropoda; class Insecta; order Coleoptera; family Scarabaeidae; genus Digitonthophagus; species Digitonthophagus gazella. The sequence continues at coordinate 21,575,924 of JASCIT010000010.1, forward strand.
AATTGAATCAAAATTTAATATGCGTTATAAACCTCGTATAAAAAAATAAATGCGAAATAGTTTTAGTGGGTGTGATGAGTAAGGCGGGAGCACAGGTGAAGTCGAACGGTCGGTCGGGTCGGCTAGCATGTAAATTGGTATCAAATATCAAGTAAGTTGTGGAAATCAGACGCTAACAAAACGTATGTCAAACATATGTCAACAATTTAACATCGGTCAACTAGATCTTATAATGCTATAGTTTTTGCCTTTTGGCTAATATCTACCGTTAGAAACAAAATAGTGAGCTCGGGTTTTCAGCGTCATGTTAAGCTTTTAATTCTTTATTTTATCGTGTAGAAATGAACATACCGTTCCATTTAAATTTTTTGAGAAAAGCTATAATATTTGTCAAAATTCTAGATATCGCCCTCTGGCGGCGAAACGAATATTCATATCAAAACAGCGTAAGGAGCCGTTAGTAGACCACGAAAAACCCTTTCCAACGAGATTAAGTTTGTTAAATTCTGTTCAGTATGACTGGAGCAATCGGCCATCCAAAATGAACATTTTCAACTCATCCCCACCACTTTATTTTTGGAGATACGACAAAAAGTGTTTGATACATATTAGTCGAAATTCATTTATCTTTCAAATTAATTTATTTTCAATACACCTTAATTTTGAAGAAAATGAAGAAAATCGTGATTTTCTGTTCAGTCATTTAGGTTACGCCCCCTAGCGGCCATTTAAGAAACTTGAAAATATTTTCCAGCGATTTTTTATGGCCACTTTCCTTATAAAATTTTTTGTTTCATTAAAATGGGATGATCCGTCATTGAGATATGGCCGGTGATCATTCTTAGTTGGCCACCCGGTACAAGCAAATGATGCAGGGGTCGACCTAGCTTACAAATACGAAAGCAATTGCCACACTAACAAAAGCAATTCCTTGGTTTATTCATCTCATTTTAAGTACATGTAAGCAATTGCTTCTATTTTTTAAGAAAATTATTTGACTAGAAGCAATTGCTAGACTTTTAAGCAATTCCTGAGAACAACAATTACTTCAATTTTTATTCATTAGTTTCCAAGCATTTTCTTTGATATTGCAAGAAAAAGCAATTGCTAAATTTTTATTCATTAGGGCCATTAACTTATGATTTTAATCTCATTCTAACGTGATATGCGTTCTAATAGATGCTCCTTAATGAACATGCGCGCAAACATCGTTGGTACAATATTCGCCCTAACGGTTAACAAAAGACGTTCTCCACACTTATTTTATTATGAAATAATACACTATGTGCTTTATACAATATCTCCACGGTTTAAAACTATCTAGACTATTATGCTATGCCCTCTTCTTCTCCCCTTTCCTGAGTATTTATTTCCTCTTTAGACACAAACATGAAAAGATGTAGATTGACTTAGAAAAAGTGTATAATTTGGTAGAAAGAATTTGAAAGTTTGCTTCAAAGCCAATTTCAAGAAGAGTTGGATCATAGAACGATCTGGTTTTAAGACAAAGCTTTATTTTCCATCTAACCTTCATTTTATTTCTTCCATCTAACCCTCGTTTTAAAAAATTAAATCTTCGGAAGACCCTAAACGGTCATTAACTTATGATTTTAATCTCATTCTAACGTGATATGCGTTCTAATAGATGCTTCCTAATGAACATGCGCGCAAACATCGTTGGTACAATATTCGCCCTAACGGTCAACAAAAGACGTTCTCCACACTTATTTTATTGCGGAGTAATACACGACACGGTCCGTGTAATATTTATTAATCCCTTCTGCCTCGGCTGCTTGCGGCATCTCGGCGTTACCAGTCTAATACCGAGCTTCAACGGCAGCTCGCCGACTAAATTAAACAGGCCAAATGAAAAAGGAACTGCCGAGATAGGTCTCCGTACGATAGGACGCCCTACATCGTCCCACATTGTGCAAATAAAAGGGCTTTCAGTTTAAATTAAAAGATTAAAAATTATCACATCCGGACTCCTCCGTGGCATCGGTTAGTCGTTTCTCGCGGAAAGAAACCGCGCCGTGAAAGGGAAGTATATTGCGCATAAATAACGGGGGGAATCTCCACGGCGGAATTACATTACATAAACGGGTCTGGCACAACACTTTCCGCGCGCTATCGGATGGAAGCAAGAGAGTAATTTAGAATTTCGGCATAAATCCGGACGGTTTTTCGAAGAAACTCAATTAGGACGAATATCGTTATTGTATCGCGCGGGCGCGTGCGCGGAATTCGCATACGAACGGTCCGTTTTGTGACAGAAATACGACGCGCCGTTCCTCGTTGTATATTGCGAGCGCTTTAATACAAGCAAACAAACATGTCGTCCGCGTTTAATTCGGCGAAATTCGTGTAATTAGAATAGTTAGGATTAAACCGGTTCGGGTTTGTCATTTCGTTCGAAATTTTCTGGGACGTACTGACGCTTGTTTCGACGGACAAAATCTAGTCGGAACGGACAGATTTAAGTATTAATGGGGGCGCTACTAAACGAGTGCTATCAGATATTCAGGACCCGATTGGAATCGATTTTAAAACGCTTGTATATTTGCCGGGGCACCGACGGTTCCGAGTTAATAATTCATAAGGTGCTTTACGTGTGTTTAAGCAATTCATCCGACCGAGGCGATCCGCCAAATGAAGTTGTTTTCGGGCGAGATGATTCCCTCATAGAAGTTGGCCAAGTCCTCAGGTACCAACTCCACATTCTAATTTAGAAAACTTATCCAATTCTAGTTGTATGAAATTAGGTTTTTCCCTTTTTGCCCGCCACTCGCGAGTTCGCGGACGTCTGAGTCGAGTTTAAGTGTTCGTGTATCGCGAAGTCCCTCCAACTAATACGAGAGTTTGATTTCATCCAGTTCGCAAACTTTCGGATACCGATGACATTTTATTAAGTTGTTTTAGGCGGTAGCCGCTCGACCCAACTCTACCAAGAACCTCCTCTTTCGCCCGCGTCCCCCCGGTTTGAATTTTGAATTGTTCCCTCTCGCCGTTTCCACGCCGAACCGCGAAATCTCCTACCCCGGTCGTTCGTGTGATGTAATTTCGCGCGCCGAGGTTTTCTATGTTATTTATGTACAATATACATCTTCCGACCGCGCCACATCACAAACTCCGCACTCCGTCGTCTAGCAATTCAACCAAGAACACGTGAATAACGAAAATGGACCCCCATCCTTTGTTTACAAGAAACGCATGTTTATACTAAACCAACAACTGCTTAATGTTTCATTCATATCATCCTATTTCTAAGGTCAAAACGAAACATTATGCACACTTGATCTCTACGACATTCTACACCAAACACAATATGTATTCTTGTTGAAGATACAATTTTTCCTCCATAAAACCAACATCAGAAAATAACAACTATGTTATTCTCATGTAGTTTTTTTTTAACAGTACACTTGAAAATGTTTTAAATATCGTTTTATTTTACATATATAAATGACTCATTATTAATATGTGTTTTTCTTTTTAAAATGTCAACAGTTATAAATTTCTATTGAGAGTCAGTAAAGATTTCTATTAGCTTTGTTCGTGCAGACAATTTCCAACAGTTTCTGATTTTTTTAACCAATCAAGATTTGGGATTTTTTGCATGTGATCAAAATTGAACAATTTGATTGGTTGAAAAAGTCAGAAACTGTTGGAAATTGCCTGCACGAACAAAACTAATAGAAATCTAAATTTCTATTGAGAGTCAGTAAAGATTTTTATTAGCTTTGTTCGTGCAGGCAATTTCCAACAGTTTCTGATTTTTTCAACCAATCAAGATTTGAGATTTTTTGCATGTGATCAAAATTGAACAATTTGATTGGTTGAAAAAGTCAGAAACTGTTGGAAATTGCCTGCACGAACAAAACTAATAAAAATCTAAATTTCTACTGAGAGTCAGTAAAGATTTTTATTAGCTTTGTTCGTGCAGACAACTTCCAACAGTTTCTGATTTTTTCAACCAATCAAGATTTGGGATTTTTTGCATGTGATCAAAATTGAACAATTTGATTGGTTGAAAAAATCAGAAACTGTTGGAAATTGCCTGCACGAACAAAGCTAATAAAAATCAAAATTTCTATTGAGAGTCAGTAAAGATTTTTATTAGCTTTGTTCGTGCAGACAATTTCCAACAGTTTCTGATTTTTTCAACCAATCAAGATTTGGGATTTTTTGCATGTGATCAACATTGAACAATTTCATTGGTTGAAAAAGTCAGAAACTGTTGGAAATTGCCTGATCAAGATATGGGATTTTTTGCATGTGATCAAAATTGAACAATTTGATTGGTTGAAAAAGTCAGAAACTGTTGGAAATTGCCTGCACGAACAAAGCTAATAAAAATCTAAATTTCTATTGAGAGTCAGTAAAGATTTTTATTAGCTTTGTTCGTGCAGGCAATTTCCAACAGTTTCTGATTTTTTCAACCAATCAAGATTTGGGATTTTTTGCATGTGATCAAAATTGAACAATTTGATTGGTTGAAAAAGTCAGAAACTGTTGGAAATTGCCTGCACGAACAAAGCTAATAAAAATCTAAATTTCTATTGAGAGTCAGTAAAGATTTTTATTAGCTTTGTTCGTGCAGGCAATTTCCAACAGTTTCTAATTTTTTCAACCAATCAAGATATGGGATTTTTTTGCATGTGATCAAAATTGAACAATTTGATTGGTTGAAAAAGTCAGAAACTGTTGGAAATTGCCTGCACGAACAAAGCTAATAAAAATCTAAATTTCTATTGAGAGTCAGTAAAGATTTTTATTAGCTTTGTTCGTGCAGACAATTTCCAACAGTTTCTGATTTTTTCAACCAATCAAGATTTGGGATTTTTTGCATGTGATCAAAATTGAACAATTTGATTGGTTGAAAAAGTCAGAAACTGTTGGAAATTGCCTACAAGAACAAACCTATTATAGCAACTGACATCTTATATGTGATTCATTTTCATTTATGATGACTGTAATATCCATTTCGTTTACATATGGTTATCTCTAACGTACAGAATTATAAAAGTGTTTGCTCATTCGAATAAAAAAATAAACGTAACGGAATTAAGTTAATCCGGTTACCATTCATTATAGTAATGGAAGGATTAAATTAAAAATGTAGGATGGGGATGTGGAATTTTCATTTCCGTAAAAATAGGTTACTTTATTACTTTTAGACTTCATTATATTATTACAAACGAGAACAAAAGGGGTAAATGAAATACAGTATATCTGTTGACTGTTGTTGTAATATAATCTCACTCACTGGTGATGAAAAACATACAATCTTTTGACACTTAAAAATAGGGTTGAAAAACATACAATAGAAGGATAATATACAAAATAGGTTATTTTATTACTTTTAGACTTTATTATATTATTACAAAAAAGAACAAAAGGGGTAAATGAAATATAATATATGGACCGTTTATTTTGAAAGTGGTGTAAGTCCATTTTCTCATGTTTCAAGAAAATTAGAGGTTAGCATATCTGTTAATTAAAAACTTTAGGCAAATTATATGAAGTCTGGCAATATTTCTATTCGTTTATCAATATTTAATTTGATTCTATAGATTTGTTTCAGGAAAATTAGTCTACAACAACACATATTTCTGGACTGTAAATGGACTTACACCACTTTCAAAATTAGACAATTGTAAAAATCGTTTAATTTCAATTTTGAAAAAATAAATATTACTTAAAATATACTTCATTTTAATCCAGATTTGTTTAGAATTAATTAGCGTCTAAAATTAAACTTGATGTCTATGATATTTTTTTCTACCTAACTTGGTTTTCGAAATATTTGATGTTAAAGTTGAAAAATCTACATTTGAGGTTATAATCAAATTTTCGGTTATAACTCCCTTAAAATTAAAAATTCAACGAAATTCTTTATAACAAATGATATTTAAAATAAAATAATCTACAATTTTTATTGGAACAATTATTTTCTATCTAACCCGGTTTTTGAGTTACTTAAAGTTAAAGTTGAAAAATTGACACTTGAGGTTATAATCAAAATTTAGCGTATAACTCCATAAATATTAAAAATTCCACAAAATTGTTTATAACAAACAATATTTGCAATAAAAAAAGCTACAATTTTTATCTAAATATTTTTTTTCTGTCTAACTTGGTTTTCGAAATGTTTGATGTTAAAGTTGAAAAATTTACATTTGAGGTTATAATCAAATTTTCGGTTATAAATTTTCGGTTATAACTCCCTTAAGATTAAAAATTCAACGAAATTGTTTATAACAAATAATATTTAAAATAAAATAATCTACAATTTTTATAGGAACAATTATTTTTTATCTAACCCGGTTTTTGAGTTATTTAAAGTTAAAGTTGAAAAATTGATACTTGAGGTTATAATCAAATTTTAGCGTATAACTCCATAAATATTAAAAATTCCACAAAATTGTTTATAACAAACAATATTAGCAATAAAATAGGCTACAATTTCTATCTAAATATTTTTTTTCTATTTAACTTGGTTTTCGAAATGTTTGATGTTAAAGTTGAAAAATTTACATTTGAGGTTATAATCAAATTTTCGGTTATAAATTTTCGGTTATAACTCCCTTAAGATTAAATATTCAATGAAATTGTTTATAACAAATAATATTTAAAATAAAATAGTCTACAATTTTTATTGGAACAATTATTTTCTATCTAACCCGGTTTTTGGGTTATTTAAAGTTAAAGTTGAAAAATTGACACTTGAGGTTATAATCAAATTTTAGCGTATAACTCCATAAATATTAAAAATTCCACAAAATTGTTTATAATAAACAATATTTGCAATAAAATAAGCTACAATTTTTATCTAAATATTTTTTTTCTATCTAACTTGGTTTTCGAAATATTTGATGTTAAAGTTGAAAAATTTACATTTGAGGTTATAATCAAATTTTCGGTTATAAATTTTCGGTTATAACTCCCTTAAGATTAAAAGTTCAACGAAATTGTTTATAACAAATGATATTTAAAATAAAATAGTCTACAATTTTTATTGGAACAATTATTTTCTATCTAACCCGGTTTTTGAGTTATTTAAAGTTAAAGTTAAAAAATTGACACTTGAGGTTATAATCAAATTTTAGCGTATAACTCCATAAATATTAAAAATTCCACAAAATTGTTTATAATAAACAATATTTGCAATAAAATAAGCTACAATTTTTATCTAAATATTTTTTTCCTATCTAACTTGGTTTTCGATATATTTGATGTTAAAGTTGAAAAACTTACATTTGAGGTTATAATCAAATTTTCGGTTATAAATTTTCGGTTATAACTCCCTTACGATTAAAAATTCAACGAAATTGTTTATAACAAATGAAATTTAAAATAAAATAATCTACAATTTCTATTGGAACAATTATTTTCTATCTAACCCGGTTTTTGAGTTATTTAAAGTTAAAGTTGAAAATTTGACACTTGAGGTTATAATCAAATTTTAGCGTATAACTCCATAAATATTAAAAATTCCACAAAATTGTTTATAACAAACAATATTTGCAATAAAATAGGCTACAATTTTTATCTAAATATTTTTTTTCTATCTAACTTGGTTTTCGAAATATTTGATGTTAAAGTTGAAAAATTTACATTTGAGGTTATAATCAAATTTTGGGTTATAAATTTTCGGTTATAACTCCCTTAAGATTAAAAATTCAACGAAATTGTTTATAACAAATAATATTTAAAATAAAATAGTCTACAATTTTTATTGGAACAATTATTTTCTATCTAACCCGGTTTTTGAGTTATTTAAAGTTAAAGTTGAAAAATTGACACTTGAGGTTATAATCAAATTTTAGCGTATAACTCCATAAATATTAAAAATTCCACAAAATTATTTATAACAAACAATATTTGCAATAAAATAGGCTACAATTTTTATCTAAATATTTTTTTTCTATCTAACTTGGTTTTCGAAATATTTGATGTTAAAGTTGAAAAATTTACATTTGAGGTTATAATCAAATTTTCGGTTATAAATTTTCGGATATAACTCCCTTAAGATTAAAAATTCAACGAAATTCTTTATAACAAATAATATTTAAAATAAAATAGTCTACAATTTTTATTGGAACAATTTTTTTCTATCTAACCCGGTTTTTGAGTTATTTAAAGTTAAAGTTGAAAAATTGACATTTGAGGTTATAATCAAATTTTAGCGTATAACTCCATAAATATTAAAAATTCCACAAAATTGTTTATAACAAACAATATTTGCAATAAAATAGGCTACAATTTTTATCTAAATATTTTTTTTCTGTCTAACTTGGTTTTCGAAATATTTGATGTTAAAGTTGAAAAATTTACATTTGAGGTTATAATCAAATTTTCGGTTATAAATTTTCGGTTATAAATTTTCGGTTATAACTCCCTTAAGATCAAAAATTCAACGAAATTCTTTATAACAAATGATATTTAAAATAAAATAATCTACAATTTTTATTGGACCAATTTTTTTCTATCTAACCCGTTTTTTGAGTTATTTAAAGTTAAAGTTGAAAAATTGACACTTGAGGTTATAATCAAATTTTAACGTATAACTCCATAAATATTAAAAATTCCACAAGATTGTTTATAATAAACAATATTTGCAATAAAATAAGCTACAATTTTTATCTAAATATTTTTTTTCTATCTAACTTGGTTTTCGAAATATTTGATGTTAAAGTTGAAAAATTTACATTTGAGGTTATAGTAGACTTACACTGCTATTAAAATAAACGGTCCATATCTATGGAGTGTTGTGGTAATGTAATCTCACTCATTGGTGATGAAAAACTTTTTGGCGTTTAAAAATAGGGTTGAAAAACATACAAAAGTGGGGTAAAATAATGCCTTTATAAAAACGCACATTTATCTAAGTAGAAACTTAATTGTATTATCAGAACGACGTCTTAGGAGATGTCTGAAAGAAATCCTTTCATTTCTATACAAATTACGGCCATCTTCATTAAAAGGCCGGCCAGGGATGGCCGTAACAAAGACTTGACACTAATTGGTTGTAATTAAGACTAACGACGGGCGTGAATTAAAAATGACAACTCAGTTCGCGTCGTCGCGCGGAAGGAACGATTTCGGAAGGAACATAGTAAAAGGTGGCGTCTGAGAGATGGATGTAAACAAAATATTGAAACAGCGTAACAGCGTCAGCCCTTTGGACGTCAAAAGGAGAGCGAATCGCGGGGCTGTCGACAAGTGCCGTAGGGTAATCGTTTCCAAAATTCGCTTTGGATTGTGCGCCCGTTTCGAGGCTAATTGCCCTGTTTATTATCTTTAAGGGAACGACGGACACTTTATTAAAGCGCCCGCTTTAAGAGCGGGGCGTGTTTCGGGGGCGGATCCGTCGGCCGCGTCTTTTCAGCCCCATATCACACGCTCGAATGACTTTTTACAAAAGATCGTCATATCGGTTTACCTATTCTCCCGACCGTCTTTATCTACCCAAAGTCCCCACGGTCGCCCCCGGGACGCCCCCTTTAACGACGTCGTATCGCCGGCGTCCTCTTTTTTGCGCCCTCGAGTGTCTACTATTTAGAACAGATTTGATCCCCGGGAACTGGTCGCAATTCCCGAACTTAAATTTTAACTTTATATAGGGCTTAGGCGGAGGATCAAAAAGGGATATCGTGCGTTTAGATAAACCGCTGCTTAAAGAAAAGATTTTCTCCCCGCAAAAAAGAAATCTTTTGTGGGTCGCGACGGCCAAAAATAAGGGACCCATAATGAGTCCGCGACAGATGTCAACTTGATTGAGCACATACGGTCACGATATGCAGGCGACGGTGCGCCGGCGCTCCGAATCCGGCCCGTGCCTCCCGCTATTTACGGATTAATTATAGGTGGCAACGAGCTGGCCATTAATCACTCGGCTTTGCACAGGATAGTCATCCGGCCGCAAAGAATTTCGGCCTCCCATCGATTCTTACAATATTTACCGGGCAAATTACGTTATAATGGCCGTCGTTACTTCATCGTTCCATGTCAACGTCGATAGGCACATAATGGCTTAATCGATTTCAAACGGAACGAACTACAAAATTCACTGAACGAACAAACAAACTTCATTCGACCTTTTCACCTCACGATACAAATCCTTTACTTCTGACATATTAATGACAATATTTGCCTTTGTTCTACATCTATCTATCATGTCCTACTAAATCTATTCTAACTGATCAAAAATTTAAAGTTAAAGTTGAAAAATTGATATTTGAGGTTATAATCAAATTTTAGCGTATAACCCCATAAATATTAAAAATTCCACAAAATTGTTTATAACAAACAATATTTGCAATAAAATAGGCTACAATTTTAATCCAAATATTTTTTTTCTATCTAACTTGGTTTTCGAAATATTTGATGTTAAAGTTGAAAAATTTACATTTGAGGTTATAATCAAATTTTCGGTTATAAATTTTCGGTTATAACTCCCTTAAGATTAAAAATTCAAAGAAATTGTTTATAACAAATGATATTTAAAATAAAATAATCTACAATTTTTATTGGAACAATTATTTTCTATCTAACCCGGTTTTTGAGTTATTTAAAGTTAAAGTTGAAAAACTGACACTTGAGGTTATAATCAAATTTTAGCGTATAACTCCATAAATATTAAAAATTCCACAAAATTGTTTATAAGAAACAATATTTGCAATAAAATAAGCTACAATTTTTATCTAAATATTTTTTTTTCTATCTAACTTGGTTTTCGAAATATTTGATGTTAAAGTTGAAAAATTTACATTTGAGGTTATAATCAAATTTTCGGTTATAAATTTTCGGTTATAACTCCCTTAAGATTAAAAATTCAACGAAATTGTTTATAACAAATAATATTTAAAATAAAATAATCTACCATTTTTATTGGAACAATTTTTTTTCTATCTAACCCGGTTTTTGAGTTATTTAAAGTTAAAGTTGGAGAATTGACATTTGAGGTTAAGAGAATTCTATGTTTTTAAAGTTGTACCAAAATAATAATTTCAGAAAATTATATTCAAGTGGATTTTAAAGTTTCATCGATTTCAAACAAAACAAACTATAAAATTCACTGGACGAAGAAACTTCATTCGACCTTTTTACCCCACGATACAAATCCTTTACTTCTTTATTAATGACAATATTTTCCTTTGTTCTACATCTACCTATCTTTCCTACTAAAAAGGTGACTTAATAATGAATGGGTTCAATACTGATGGAGGATTCATAGTAAATATCAATTCTCCAAAGTTAATAATACATATTCTAACTCCTCAAAAATATGTTATTAAAGTTGCACTAAAACAATAATTTTAGAAAATTATATTCAATTGGATCTTAATGGTTTTATTGATTTTATATGAAACGAACCACAAATTCATTCAACGAACAAATAAAGGTTACTCGACCCTTTCACCCTCTGATTCAAATTCTATACCATTCTCCACTTTAATAACAATATTTTTTCTTTATTTGATATCATACTTATTTTATATAATACTTATGTTATATAATACCTATTTTATAAATACCTATTTTAAAATTATATAATTTTCTATTGAAAAAAACGACTATGATTATAAATCTAAAAGGAAATATTTAAAATTGTGTGTTTCATAAACAAAAAATAAATGTGCTGTAATGTTTTACAGAAAATGAGACAATACAAATAATGGCACATTACGAATAATAAGTAAAAACGTAAAAAAAGCTTTATGTTTCCATGAATTTTTTATGTACCTGTAATAATTAAAAATGTGTGCTTAAACTTTTGAGTTATAACAAAATAATGATTTTGGCACAATTATATTCAATAGGTTTATAATGGTTTCATCGATTTCAAACAGAACGAACCACAAATTCACTGACCGAACAAACAAAGTTCACTCGACCCTTTCACCTCCTGATCGATTTTTTACTGTTCTTCACTTTAATGACAATATTTTCCTTTGTTAGGCATCCACCCTATTTTATATCATTTGCTATTCAAAAAGCGGGATATTACAAACGTAAAAAAAGCGAGTACTTGAGTACAATAGTGTGTTGACTGTCAATTCTCTTTATAGTTCATGAACGGGTTACGAAACGTATATTCGAATTGGAATTGTGATAAAACTGTAATTTCGAACGATTATTTTTGATCGATTTGTGAACCCTCTATGTTCTTTACTAAATTTTACACGGTATTATTTGATATATCCTATCATTAGAAATCTCTATGGAGATAAACCTACAACATATTTTTTTTCTTTTTTAAAAGGGAAATTTTCTTCTGAGAAGGTAAATTTTGAGAAAAATATTTGTGAAATTTTAATATAATCCAAAGAAAACCCCATTTTTAGAACTAAACCTAAGTTTTTGAACGCAAAAATTTCAGTTTAGGATATTAAGTTACATTTTCTCTTCTCAGGGAAAAACTAAAAGAAGTAGAAAATTCATCTTTGGTAAAAATAAAGACTAAATTTTAGTCTAAATCCCCATAAAATTTTAAGTCTCAATAACAATTAATTTCTTAGGTATGAATTTTTTAAAATTGATAATTTTTAATAAACGTGTTAATTTAGTTAGGTTAGAATTTCATGTCTCTAGAAAAAACTAAAAATCGTAGATGGTTCATTTTTGGTAGAAATTAAGATTAAGTTTCAAACTAAATCCTCATAAAATTTTAAGTCTCAATAACAATTAGTTTCTTAGATGTGAATTTTTAAAATTTGATAATTTTTAATAAACGTGTTAATTTAGTTAGGTTAGAATTTCGTGTCTCTAGAAAAAACTAAAAATCGTAGATGGTTCATTTTTGGTAGAAATTAAGATTAAGTTTCAATCTAAATCCTCATAAAATTTTAAGTCTCAATAACAATTAGTTTCTTAGATGTGAATTTTTAAAAATTGATAATTTTTAATAAACGTGTTAATTTAGTTAGGTTAGAATTTCGTGTCTCTAGAAAAAACTAAAAATCGTAGATGGTTCATTTTTGGTAGAAATTAAGATTAAGTTTCAATCTAAATCCTCATAAAATTTTAAGTCTCAATAACAATTAGTTTCTTAGGTGTGAATTTTTAAAAATTGATAATTTTTAATAAAGGTGTTAATTTAGTTAGGTTAGAATTTCGTGTCTCTAGAAAAAACTAAAAATCGTAGATGGTTCATTTTTGGTAGAAATTAAGATTAAGTTTCAATCTAAATTCTCATAAAATTTTAAGCTTCAACAGCAATTAGTTCCTGAGATATGAATTTTTAAAAATTGACAAATTTTTAATAAACATGTTAATTAAGTTAGGTTAAAATTTCTTTCCTCTAGAAAAAACTAAAAGAAGTAGAAAATTCATCTTTGGTAAAAATAAAGACTAAATTTTAGTCTAAATCCCCATAAAGTTTTAAGTCTCAATAACAATTAATTTCTTAGGTATGAATTTTTAAAAATTGATAATTTTTAATAAACGTGTTAATTTAGTTAAGTTAGAATTTCGTGTCTCTAGAAAAAACTAAAAATCATAGATGGTTCATTTTTGGTAGAAATTAAGATTCAGTTTCAATTTAAATCCTCATAAAATTTTAAGTCTCAATAAGAATTAGTTTCTTAGGTGTGAATTTTTAAAAATTGATAATTTTTAATAAACGTGTTAATTTAGTTAGGTTAGAATTTCATGTGTCTAGAAAAAACTAAAAATCATAGATGGTTCATTTTTGGTAGAAATTAAGATTAAGTTTCAATCTAAATCCTCATAAAATTTTAAGCTCCAACAGCAATTAGTTCTTTTGATATGAATTTTTTAAAATTGACAAATTTTTAATAAATATGTGAATTAAGTTAGGTTAGAATTTTTCTCTCTAGAAAAAACTAAAAATCGTAGGTGGTTCATTTTTGGTAGAAATTAAGATTAAGTTTCAATCTAAATCTTCATAAAATTTTAAGTCTCAATAACAATTAATTTCTTAGGTATGAATTTTTAAAAGTTGATAATTTTTAATAAACGTGTTAATTTAGTTAGGTTAGAATTTCGTGTGTCTAGAAAAAACTAAAAATCATAGATGGTTCATTTTTGGTAGAAATTAAGATTAAGTTTCAATCTAAATCCTCATAAAATTTTAAGTCTCAATAACAATTAGTTTCTTAGGTGTGAATTTTTAAAAATTGATAATTTTTAATAAACGTGTTAATTAAGTTAGGTTAAAATTTCTTTCCTCTAGAAAAAACTAAAAGACGTAGAAAATTCATCTTTGGTAAAAATAAAGACTAAATTTTAGTCTAAATTCCCATAAAATTTTAAGTCTCAATAACAATTAATTTCCTAGGTATGAATTTTTAAAAATTGATAATTTTTAATAAACGTGTTAATTTAGTTAGGTTAGAATTTCGTGTCTCTAGAAAAAACTAAAAATCGTAGATGGTTCATTTTTGGTAGAAATTAAGATTAAGTTTCAATTTAAATCCTCATAAAATTTTAAGTCTCAATAAGAATTAGTTTCTTAGGTGTGAATTTTTAAAAATTGATAATTTTTAATAAACGTGTTAATTTAGTTAGGTTAGAATTTCATGTGTCTAAAAAAAACTAAAAATCATAGATGGTTCATTTTTGGTAGAAATTAAGATTAAGTTTCAATCTAAATCCTCATAAAATTTTAAGTCTTAATAACAATTAATTTCTTAGGTATGAATTTTTAAAAATTGATAATTTTTAATAAACGTGTTAATTTAGTTAGGTTAGAATTTCATGTGTCTAGAAAAAACTAAAAATCATAGATGGTTCATTTTTGGTAGAAATTAAGATTAAGTTTCAATCTAAATCCTCATAAAATTTTAAGACTCAATAATAATTAGTTTCTTAGGTATGAATTTTTAAAAATTGATAATTTTTAATAAACGTGTTAATTTAGTTAGGTTAGAATTTCGTGTCTCTAGAAAAAACTAAAAATCATAGATGGTTCATTTTTGGTAGAAATTAAGATTAAGTTTCAATCTAAATCCTCATAAAATTTTAAGTCTCAATAACAATTAATTTCTTAGGTATGAATTTTTAAAAATTGATAATTTTTAATAAACGTGTTAATTTAGTTAGGTTAGAATTTCGTGCCTCTAGAAAAAATTAAAAATCGTAGATGGTTCATTTTTTGGTAGAAATTAAGATTAAGTTTTAATCTAAATCCTTATAAAATTTCAATTTTCAACAGCAATTAATTTTTGAGATATGTATTTTTAAAAACTGACAAATTTTTAATAAACATGTTAATTATGTTAGGTTAGAATTTTTTACCTCTAGAAAAAATTAAAAGTCGTTGAAAATTCTCCTTTGGTAAAAATAAAGATTAACTTTCAATCTAAATTCCCATAAAATTTCAAGTCTTAGCAACAATTAGTTTTTAAAATATGAATTTTTTAAAATTGACAAATTTTAATCTGCATTAAGTTACATTTTCTCTTCTCAGGGAAAAACTAAAAATCCTAGAAATTTCACCTTTGGTAAAAATAAAGATTAAGTTTCAAACTAAATCCTCATAAAATTTCAATTTTCAACAGCAATTAATTTTTGAGATATGAATTTTTAAAAATTGACATATTTGTATAAACATGTAAATTAAGTTAGGTTAGAATTTCACTTCCGAGGGAAAAACTAAAAATGGTAGAAAATTCATTTTTGGTAAAAATAAAGATTAAGTTTCAATCTAAATTCCCATAAATTTTCAAGTCTTAGCAACAATTAGTTTCTTAGATATGATTTTTTTTAAAATTGACAAATTTTAATCTACATAAAGTTACATTTTCTCTTCTCAGGGAAAATCTAAAAATCCTAGAAATTTCACCTTTGGTAAAAATAAAGATTAAGTTTTAATCTAAATCCCCATAAAATTTCAATTTTCAACAGCAATTAATTTTTGAGATATGAATTTTTAAAAATTGACAAATTTTTAATAAACATGTTAATTAAGTTAGGTTAGAATTTCTTTCCTCTAGAAAAAACTAAAAGTCGTAGAAAATTCTCCTTTGGTAAAAATAAAGATTAAGTTTCAATCTAAATTCCCATAAATTTTCAAGTCTTAGCAACAATTAGTTTCTTAGATATGAATTTTTTAAAATTGACAAATTTTAATCTACATTAAGTTACATTTTTTCTTCTCAGGGGAAAACTAAAGGTCCTAGAAATTTCACCTTTGGTAAAAATAAAGATTAAGTTTTAATCTAAATCCTTATAAAATTTCAAGTCTCAATAACAAATATTTTTTTAGATATGAATTTTCAAAAATTGACAAATTTTGATCGACATGTTAATTAAGTTAGGTTAGAATTTCTTTCCTCTAGAAAAAACTAAAAGTCGTAGAAAATTGTTCTTTGGTAAAAATAAAGATTGAGTTTCAATCTAAATTCCCATAAATTTTCAAGTCTTAGCAACAATTAGTTTTTAAGATATGAATTTTTTAAAATTGACAAATTTTAATCCACATTAAGTTACATTTTCTCTTCTTAGGGAAAAAACTAAAAGAGGTAGAAAATTCATCTTTGGTAAAAATAAAGATTAAGTTTCAATCTAAATTCCCATAAATTTTCAAGTCTTAGCAACAATTAATTTTTAAAATATGAATTTTTTATAATTGACAAATTTTAATCTACATTAAGTTACATTTTCTCTTCTCGGGGAAAAACTAAAAAACGTAGAAAATTCATCTTTGGTAAAAATAAAGATTAAGTTTCAATCTAAATTCCCATAAAATTTCAAGTCTTAGCAACAATTAGTTTTTAAAATATGAATTTTTTAAAATTGAGAAATTTTAATCTACATTAAGTTACATTTTCTCTTCTTAGGGAAAAACTAAAAGAGGTAGAAAATTCATCTTTGGTTAAAATAAAGATTAAGTTTCAATCTAAATCCTCATAAAATTTTAAGACTTAATAACTATTAGTTTTTTAGATATGAATTTTTTTAATTCGATTTGTAAATTAAGTCAGAATTTTTTATTAAAGATTTTGTTAATCTCATCTCATTTTGTTAAAAAAACATTTTATCTCTTTTTTTTTCGTATGAAAAAGCTAAAGAATAAACTTATTTCACCCTGGCAACAACACAAATAGGTACGATGTTGTTGGTTTCGACCTACGACTTGTTCTAGTTTCGAACTGGTTAGTTTACATTTCGTTCACGTTAAGGTTGACCATTTTACAGAGACAAAGAATTCCGTATCCAATCGATCGACTATTTTTATCCTGTAATCACGTCAATAACGACGGGGAGAAGGAAAATGTGGGGTGTTAAACAGATCAGCTCTGTTATCGACTCTATGACAATAATTTAAAAACAAGGTCTTATTTTTTTTAATATAAATGTGACTTAAATATAAATCTGGTTATTTTATACATCTAATTTATAAATAAAATTGAAGTTTAAGTTCCTAATTTTTTTTAATGTAAATGTGACAAGTATAAATCTGGTTACTTTATACATCTAATTTATGAATAAAATTGAGGAAAATCCCTAATGTCTTTATGAGTCCACTAAATCCCATAGGAAAGTCCGTCCAGAAAAATAAACCTTCTTTTGCATATTACAAGATAAAGGATAAACTTATTTTACCTTGGCGACAACATAAACTACCTCAATGTTATAGGTTTCCACCTACAGCTTGTCCTAGTTTCGATCTACAGTTAGCTTACACTTCGTTTACGTTAAGGTTGACCATTTTAGAAACAAAGAATAAAATCCCATCCAATCGATAGATTATTTTTATCCCACGGGAATATCCGCAAGTAGAAAAGTGTCGGTTTAATCAGGTCAACGATATGACAGACCTTTTGTGCAAGAGTTTCGTTTTGTGTAAGAGTTTCGTTTTGTGTAAGAGGTTCGTTTTGCGTAAGAGGTTTGTTTTTATTAGTAAGTAAAACTCGAGAAAATTATTTTAACTTATATCGACTCGAATGTTACGATGGTGTTCGAAAGACGAAGACTCCCAATCTCAACAATTTTAAACTTGTTTTAAAGTTTAAGTTGCCGCTAGAGGCGTTTAAAATAGTAAATTGTAACAAAACAATTTGATTTGAAAACAAAAGTAAGTTGAGATAATAAAAGGAAGAATAAAAATAAAAAAATAAAAGAACAAAATAAAAAAATAAAAAAATAAAATAAGAAAATAAGAACATAAAATCCCATTAAACACTCCAAAAACGAACATAAACTAAACATTAACGTTAATCAATGCAACATGAAGAAACTAAATCAAGACATGATAATGTATGTTCAAAATAATCCAACTATTAGCCCAGATGACATAGAATCATTCTTAAAACAATTAACCGATTCATTGATACTCCATTCTCCTAAAAGAAAAAAATCCTTCTACACCTTTCCGCTTCCACCTTATATCCTAAGTTTAATTAAACTGAAAAGAACTATGTACCGTGAATTTAAGACCGAAGACACAGATATCAAAAAGCGAATTAACGAATTAAATAAAAACGTTCATAAATTAATATGTGAATTTAGATCCAACAAATTTCTCGAAGCCTGTGACAGAATTAATTATACAAAAGGTAGAACCTACTGGAAAGAAGTAAAGAAACTTTCGAAATATAGAAAAAACATGTGCTCTCACAATCTCAGAAACCCAATAGACAACTCCATATGTAACACGGATTTCGAAAAAGCACAAGTACACGCAAGATATCTTGAACAATGTTTCCAAAAATCTGAAAATAGCCTATTCTGTAGTGAAGTGTACGAGCGAATTGAAGATTGGTAGCAAACTTTTAAAAACTCAAAACATAATTCGAATACTAATTTGATTGTTGACGAGGATGAGTATTGGGAAATGTTAAGTGAAGGAAGAAATACTTCAGCTGGTCAAGATAAACTGACTAGAAAAATCTTTAGACAACTTGATTATACGATTCATCGACATATCAGAAATATGTTCAATTTTTGCATACAGCATCAATACTTCCCTGAAGCATGGAAAACAGGCATAGTAGTTTGCATTCCAAAGAAAGACTCAGATCTCTCCACTCCCTCCGGATATCGACCAATTACACTGCTACCTGTTATCGGAAAAATGTTCGAAAACATTAAAAAACGGCTGTTGACCTACATAGAAGATAAGATTCCAGCACATCAGTTCGGTTTTAGATCAGGCAAATCGACGATTCATTCTATCAATTATATCATTTAATTCATCATATCAATTCTAACATCCAATCTACATACTTGTCGTCTGCAAAGAAAAAGCCAGCCACCTTGTTTCTCGATATCCAAAAAGCATTTGACTCGGTGTGGCACAATGAATTAATATATAAATTATACGCTATGAATGTTCCACCTGATTTAGTCCAACTAGTAGCAAATTTCCTTAAAAAGAGTACATTCCGAGTTAGGATGAATTTTTTTTTTTTTTTTTTCAAATTTTTCCTTTCAGACAAATTTGAAATTCATCAAGGCGTTCCTCAGGGCTCTCCAATTTCTCCACTTTTGTACAACGTGTTTGTTTACGATATGATGAAGTATGATAATGTTGGTGAGTCTTATATGCTACAGTACGCCGACGATACTGCCTTGGTAGCCCATGCAGGAAACTTGGAAACAACTGTTACAAAACTCCAAGAAATAACCAACCAAATTGTTGAATGGTGTAGACTCTGGAGAATCTGTATAAATCCATCAAAGACACAGCTCTTAATACCGTTTCACCGGATCAAGGACAACTCCCCAACGATTAATATTGAACAAACACAAATCAAACCGTCACAATGCATTAAATACTTAGGAATAACTTTCGATAACAAAGCAAAATTTCATATACATTCAAAAAAAGTAAAAATAAAAGCAACCACGAGAGCCAAACATTTTAGAGCACTAACGTATAAAAAACAAGGTATTAACACCAAGTGCGCAACGGACATATATAAATCCATTTGCAGACCCATTTTGGAATACGGCAACATCTTGACAGCTAATAGTAAAGGAGGGACAATGAACAATTTAGAAGTTGGGGAAAGATCCTGTCTCCGCATCTTAACCAAAATTCGACATCCGAGCAACTCCTTACACAATATATCCAATACTGGACTTTACCGAATAACCAAAGTTAAACCATTGGCAGAGCGCCTTTCAATATTGTCAAAGAAATCCATGAGCAGTATCAAGAAAAATATTCCAAAACTATTCGTTCCTTCCAACACCACGTGTCGTACTCTTTATAATGAAATCATGAAGATATAAAATATGTATTTAAAATAAAAAAAAGAAGATCTCAGACTGGGCTGAAGGACTAAGGTCGATAGCCCATTTCCAAGGGAAATAAAAGAATATTATAATATATTAAAGTAGTAAGCAAGCAGTGCCTCTTTAAAAGAGGGCGCCGCAGGCGCCTAGCTCTTTTTTTAATAGTTTTTTTGGAAATCGCTTTCCGGGCGATTCAATGGTTTTACGTCATTTTTCCGACCATTATCTTCACCTCTCCGACGATTTTGGGGGGTCCGCGACCGATTTCGGAAAAACGGCCCTGAAAATCGAACGACGTTGCGGTAGCCCTAATTGAAATTAAAATTCTCGATCGTCCGCCTATCATTTTCGTTAATTTTCGAACGCACTTTTTGTCCAAAAAGTCACCGGCTCCGCGACTCTGCTTCCGGCTAACCTTCTGAACGGCTTTATAACGCAACGTTATATGCGAATCGGGGCTCCTTTGGACCCGAAACGGCCGATTTAAGCCCTAAACGAAGTCCCCGTTTTCCGTCATTTTCGATTTGGGTCGATAAAACAGTTGGTTCAATTTTCATAAACGTTATTTATTATTCTAACCACGCTAATGCCACATGAAATGTCAAAACGATCGGTTTATTAATAATTATCAAATATATAATTTATGCAGAGCAAAAATTCGAATAAATTTCACTAAAAACTAATTAAATTCTTGAAAATATCACCAAAAATTTAAGTAAATTTGTAAAAATTCCACCAAAGCTACTAAAATTTTTAATAATTCCACCAAAAACAAAATTTGTAAAAATTCCACCAAAGCTATCAAAATTTTTAACAATTCCACCAAAAATTTGCTGAATTTTAAAAAAATATACTAAAATTAAGAATAATTTCGTCAAGAATTGATTAGATTCTTAAAAATTTCACAAAAATAAAAAAGTAACAATAAAAATTCCACAAAAGTTAGTTAAATTGAATATAATTTCACCAAAAATTATTAAATTTGGAGACAATTCTACTAAAAAGTTAGTGAATTTTTTAAAAATTCCACCCCAAATCAATAAAATTGGTAAAAATTCCACGAAAAACTTACTATATTCGTAAAAATTCCGCCAAAGTTACCAACATTTTTAAGAATTCCATCAAAAACGTACTAAATTTTTTCAATTTTCCACCAAAACTACAAAAATGTTGAATAATTCCACTAAAAACTTACTGATTTTTAAAAAATACCACCAAAAACTTACCAAATTCATAAAAATTCTACTAAAATTAACAATATTTTTAACAATTCCACCAAAAATGATTAAAGTTAATAAAAATTCCACCAAAGTTATCAACTTTTTTAACAATTCCATCAAAAACATATTGAATTTTATAAAAATTCCACCAAAAATTAATAAAATTGGAAGAATTCCACTAAAAACTTACCAAATTCGTAAAAATTCCATAAAATACACTGAATTTTTGAAAAATTCCATCAAAAATGAATAAAACTCGCAAAAATTCCAGCAATGTTATCAAAATTTTTGATAATTCCACCAAAAACATACTGAATTCTTTAAAAATTCCACCAAAAACTTACTAAATTCATAAGAATTTTACCAAAAACACTGAATTTTTTTAAAATTCCACCAGAAATGAATAAAATTCGCAAAAATTCCACCAAAGCTATTAAAATATTTAACAACTACATCCAAAACTTACTGATTTTTTTTTATTCCACCAAAACTTACAAAAATCCTAAAAATTACACCGAAATTGTCAACATTTTTAACAATTCTACCAAAAACTTACCAAATTTTTTAAAAATTCCACCAAAAATCAATCAAATTAGAAACAATTTCATTAAAAATTAACGAAAACCTTGAAAATTCCATCAAAAACTTAGTAAATTCATAAAAATTCCACCAAAGTTACTAAAATTTTAATAATTCTACCAAAAATAATGAATTTTTTAAAAATTCCACCAAAAAACTTACAAAATTTGTAAAAATTCCATCAAAAATTTACCAATTTTTTTTTTTTTAATTCCACCAAAAACTTACTAAATTCGTAAAGCTTCCACCAAAGTTACCAAAATGTTGATCAATTCAACCAAAAACAATAAATTGTTTTTAGAGAAATACTAAAAATAAAACTAAACTAGTAATATTTAAATTAGTAATTTAATTTAATTTTAATTTTGTATATTTTTCTTTTGTGAAATAAATTCATTTCTATCTATCTATGAACATAAAATAAGAAAATAAAATACAAATAAATAAATATAAGAAAAGTAAGTATAAGAAGAGTAAGTACAAGAAGAGTAAGTATAGATTTGTTCGAAGTAAATACACATTGAATCCAATTAGTTGGCATTAGAGATAAATCCGTACGTCTATTAAATATCTTTTAAAATGTATATTTTTCATTCAGAAAAATAAATCTGCATACTGTAAGCTAGGGGATAAACTTATTTTACTCTGGCGACAACACAAATTGGTACGATGCTGCCGGTTTCGACCTACGGCTTGCTCTAGTTTCGATTTAGTTAGTTTACATTTCGTTCACGTTAAGGCTGACCATTTTACAGAGACAGAGAATACCGTAATCCAATCGATGGTCTATTTTTATCCCGTAATCACGTCAATGCTGACGAGTAAAAAAGAAGTATTAGCCGGATTAATTTTTTAACAATAGAATCGGAAACATTTCGCCCAGCGTAAAGGGTTTGATGTGATTTCGAATGTAGGGAAGTAAACAAATTATAGATGCGGTTAAATCGAACCGTATTTAATTAGTAAATAAAATAGTGATTTGAACACGGGGATTAGAGACAAATCCGTGTGTCTATTAAATCCCATCGGAAAGTCGTCTCTGTCTGTGTCACAAAGAGAAGCCGGACAACGTAAAGGGCACGATTGGGAGAACAGGCGACAAGGCGGCCGTATTGAATCATTGATTGTGTACGTACGGTGTTGCGCCCTTTATTTATACACCAATACCGGGACGTCCCTTAGGGCTTCTTCACATTTTGATAGTCCGGCGCTGTAGTAGACCTTGATTAAAATCGCATCCTACGTGAAACGGGACAATGCGAGGACAATTTCGTGGGACAAAGAAGTCAATTTGAACGGCGCTAAAAAGCGTGGGGGCTGTTTAAATTTTTATCGTTTAATTTTAGGGGGAAAGAACAGTCGGACTGTTGGGATTTGGACACGTGCGTGATGAGAGTCGTTCTTTCATTTATCGATCCGTTCTTTCATTTATCGATCCGTTCTTTCATTTATCGATCCGTTCTTTCATTTATCGATCCGTTCTCTCACGTTAAGTAGACATTTACGAGGTAATTACACGTTCGAACCGCTTTCGTTAACATTATCTTATTTATATAAGCCCTTTATTAAGCGAGGCATTAAGCCGCCGCCGGCGACGTAAAAAAGACGTCGTCGTTCTCGTCCCATGTCTTAATTTAAAATGGAAATTTCTGTTAATAACTTAAACGGGGATTAATCGCGGTCCGCGTCGGACAAATTGTACCGATCCGAACGGGTTAATCGACCGCGTTTTTTCAACGTAAAAGCGTGCGATTAATTAAAACGGTTGAACGTTGGTTTTCGCATTTCGCGTACGACCTATCCGCCAGAATCATAATTACATCTTGCCGCGAACTTGATATCCATAAATATGGATGAGCCTTTTTTCTGCGGGCAGAGATAACATTTGCATAATGCTTTGTATTCGCCGCGAAAAGAGGGAAAATAATAATAAGATCCCATTTTCGCTTTTGTTTTTCGACCCCGACCCGCGGCCCTCTTTTCAAACCGTTCCCAAATTAAAAATTATTATTCAGGAAGTCACCTAATCACTCCTTTCCCCTTCTGTTTTTTTTTCCTCACAAATCTTAGATCATCGCGAAAAATACTCCTTTAAGAATTAAAAATCAAAACTTTTCAAAACTCCATTAAAAACTCGTTTTCAATATCTCTCGAAACATAGTCTTTTGTTTCATTAATAATGAAACGAATTTAAAATCCTAACTACATTACTTTTACTGACTGTATTAAAATTAAATTTTTTTCTAATTAAAATTTAAACAGCTTAACTAAAATTTTTCTTTGTTTGATGTCTGATTTTTTTTTGTGGATTTTTATTAAACTCGATGTTATTTTAACTCTTTTCGGATTTTTTTTAAACTCTTTGAGGGTCGGACTTTTTCAAATAAAAAAGTCCAAAGTGGGAGCAACATGTTAAAAGCGTTTTTATTTGGTCAACTTTTGTTAATGTGTCTAATTTGATGAACATTAAAAGAAGTATAAACAATTTTTTGAAAAATTTGTGTGTTTGCAAAAAATTAAGATGCGGTTCATACAAGGTACCACCGCCCACAATAAACACCTTAGGAATGGTATAATTCAAAGTAGTTTTTATTTTTGTTTAAACAAAGTGCCACTTTACACACTGAGCACTGCCAGTTAAGGCCCATTTGCACTTTGATTAGTGCGAGTGCACGTGATTAGTGCAGATGCTTAGTGATTAGTAGTAAACACGTGTGAACCGCAATTGATGAATGCTAGTGATTAGTAATTAAGTACGAGTGATTAGTTATCAATGAATAGAACCGGCTTCTATCTTTTTACGAGTAGCTACGTTTCGCACGTCTTGCACTTGCAGCTTGCCTTCTACTAAACACGTTTGGACATGCTACTAAATACGTTTGGACATAGTTCTGATATAAGTTTACAGGTGGTCGACTTTGGTATTCTGAATAGGTGTTGCAAACAGCATAAACTAATTCCATTTGCCAATAAGTATAAAATAGCGTGCAATTTCACTTGTGCCAGTAAAGCAGGTCTCATAAATGTATCAGATTTCTGAATAACAGGTGCGACAAGATTGAGTAATGTATTAAATGACTCTTCAGTCATTCTGACAGCAAAGTAGTATTCCATGGTATCTTCAGAGGCCAATTCCTTAAGAAGTTGATAGCTTGCACCATGAACGAGTATTCTGCTTATCCACTTTCCTTCCCATAATCTGCTTGGTCGTGTAAGTTCCGATTCCAAGAGTTTTTCGGATTCAGACACCACCGCGTTTAATACTTCTTTCAGTATCTCTTCAGTATCTCATACTTGCTGTTTCGACGCCCGACCGTTGAGGTGTAAGACTTGAACTAATCGCTCACAAAAACCACTAATCGCTAAGCACTTGCACTCGCTCTAATCAAAGTGTAAATAGGCCTTTAGATTGAACATCAGTCTTCTTCGTGCTGCAAAGTGCACAGCGTCTTCCGGTAGCTCGAATAAGTTTATGCTCTGAATTTTGAAGTCTGAATTTTGGTACTTCTGGTTGTGTTTTTTTATTTGTAAGTCCTGATGATTTTCGTTTTTTAATAGGTACACTTATCAGACTATCTAAGAGGACGTTCCTGAAGTTTTTCATAAATGTTTTAGGTAAATTCAAATTTTTGTATAGGATGTAAGAAGTATGTATAAAAGCATTCACAACGCTTGCATCAATTAGGTAAAGGAAATCCTATGCCACCATTTGTGACTTTTTCGATTTAACTCATAAGCATGTTTATTTTGGTCAAATTTGTCGACAAAATTCATGTTGGAATTGTAATTTGTCAACATTTTTGGACACGGAATCGTTTCATGTGATCCGTCTTTCTTCCTCCTCTTTACTTCTGACACATCTTCGTGGTGGTGGTAGTTAGACAATAAGTACACACTTCTTTTGTCTTTCCACTTGACAGTGACCAGTCTTTTATTACTAATAGAGTAGTCAAAATCTCCCCTGATTAATTCTTTGTCTGGGCGAAATTTAGGCATTAGTTTTCTAGTTTTATTTAGCGTTTACAGTGCCACATGCATAAATATGTTTTTCCTGAAGATCTTCCATCAGTTTGGGTGAAGTCAAGAAATTGTCGAAGTACACATGATGGTCTTTCTCTTTAACCTTTACACAGATTTTTTACAACGCGGCTTCCTAGACCCACCTCTATGGAATCTTCGTTCTTTCCAGTATAGGTATCAAATTTTAAGCAATAATTGCTTCTCTTAGCAAAAAGCATAATCTGAGTTTGAAGTGGTGAGGTGGTATGCGCTCTCAACCATTGTACAGCAAAAGGAGCATAGATTCAATGGGTCAATGTTTTATTATTTATTTAATTTTTTATAAATTTTTGTCAAAAAACGAGAAAAATCGTTACATTTGGAAGGAAAATTGTTTGAAACATAATTTTTGCATTGTACTTCATTCAGCGTTCACTGAAATCTCTTTTCGGATCTTGTAAGAAATTGCCACTTGAAGAAATTATACATTTGGTAACACTATGATCGCACATTCAAGGTTTTATGCTCGTCTATGTTGAAATCTTTTTGATATCTATCACAGAGACAAATTTTTCACAGATTTTTTATAACGGGACTTCCTAGACCCACCTCTGTGGAATCTTCATTCTTTCCAGTATAGGTATCAAATTTTAAGCAATAATTGCTTCTCTTAGCAAAAAGCATAATCTCAGTTTGAAGTGGTGAGGTGGTATGCGCTCTCAACCATTGTACAGCAAAAGGAGCATAGATTCAATGGGTCAATGTTTTATTATTTATTTAATTTTTTATAAATTTTTGTCAAAAAACGAGAAAAATCGTTACATTTGGAGGGAAAATTGTTTGAAACATAATTTTTGCATTGTACTTCATTCAGCGTTCACTGAAATCTCTTTTCGGATCTTGTAAGAAATTGCCACTTGAAGAAATTATACATTTGGTAACACTATGATCGCACATTCAAGGTTTTATGCTCGTCTATGTTCAAATCTTTTTGATATCTGTCACAAAGACAAATTTTTCACAGATTTTTTATAACGCAAATTCCTAGACCCACCTCTATGGAATCTTCGTTCTTTCCAGTATAGGTATCAAATTTTAAGCAATAATTGCTTCTCTTAGCAAAAAGCATAATCTGAGTTTAAAGTGGTGAGGTGCTATGCGCTCTCAACCATTGTACAGCAAAAGGAGCATAGATTCAATGGGTCAATGTTTTATTATTTATTTAATTTTTTATAAATTTTTGTCAAAAAACGAGAAAAATCGTTACATTTGGAAGGAAAATTGTTTGAAACATAATTTTTGCATTGTACTTCATTCAGCGTTCACTGAAATCTCTTTTCGGATCTTGTAAGAAATTGCCACTTAAAGAAATTATACGTTTGGTAACACTATGATCGCAAATTCAAGGTTTTATGCTCGTCTATGTTGAAATCTTTTTGATATCTGTCACAGAGACAAATTTTTCACAGATTTTTTATAACGCGAATTCCTAGACCCACCTCTATGGAATCTTCGTTCTTTCCAGTATAGGTATCAAATTTTAAGCAATAATTGCTTCTCTTAGCAAAAAGCATAATCTGAGTTTGAAGTGGGGAGGTGGTATGCGCTCTCAACCATTGTACAGCAAAAGGAGCATAGATTCAATGGGTCAATGTTTTATTATTTATTTAATTTTTTATAAATTTTTGTCAAAAACGAGAAAAATCGTTACATTTGGAAGGAAAATTGTTTGAAACATAATTTTTGCATTGTACTTCATTCAGCGTTCACTGAAATCTCTTTTCGGATCTTGTAAGAAATTGCCACTTGAAGAAATTATACATTTGGTAACACTATGATCGCAAATTCAAGGTTTTATGCTCGTCTATATTGAAATCTTTTTGATATCTGTCACAGAGACAAATTTTTCACAGATTTTTTATAACGCGAATTCCTAGACCCACCTCTATCGAATCTTCGTTCTTTCCAGTATAGGTATCAAATTTTAAGCAATAATTGCTTCTCTTAGCAAAAAGCATAATCTGAGTTTGAAGTGGTGAGGTGGTATGCGCTCTCAACCATTGTACAGCAAAAGGAGCATAGATTCAATGGGTCAATGTTTTATTATTTATTTAATTTTTTATAAATTTTTGTCAAAAAACGAGAAAAATCGTTACATTTGGAGGGAAAATTGTTTGAAACATAATTTTTGCATTGTACTTCATTCAACGTTCACTGAAATCTCTTTTCGGATTTTGTAAGGAATTGCCACTTGAAGAAATTATACATTTGGTAACACTATGATCGCACATTCAAGGTTTTATGCTCGTCTATATTCAAATCTTTTTGATATCTGTCACAGAGACAAATTTTTCACAGATTTTTTATAACGCGAATTCCTAGACCCACCTCTGTGGAATCTTCGTTCTTTCCAGTATAGGTATCAAATTTTAAGCAATAATTGCTTCTCTTAGCAAAAAGCATAATCTGAGTTTGAAGTGGTGAGGTGGTATGCGCTCTCAACCATTGTACAGCAAAAGGAGCATAGATTCAATGGGTCAATGTTTTATTATTTATTTAATTTTTTATAAATTTTTGTCAAAAAACGAGAAAAATCGTTATATTTGGAGGGAAAATTGTTTGAAACATAATTTTTGCATTGTACTTCATTCAGCGTTCACTGAAATCTCTTTTCGGATTTTGTAAGGAATTGCCACTTGAAGAAATTATACATTTGGTAACACTATGATCGCAAATTCAAGGTTTTATGCTCGTCTATGTTGAAATCTTTTTGATATCTGTCACAGAGATAAATTTTTTATATCACAGATTTTTTATAACGCGAATTCCTAGACCCACCTCTATGGAATCTTCGTTCTTTCCAGTATAGGTATCAAATTTTAAGCAATAATTGCTTCTCTTAGTAAAAAGCATAATCTGAGTTTGAAGTGGTGAGGTGGTATGCGCTCTCAACCATTGTACAGCAAAAGGAGCATAGATTCAATGGGTCAATGTTTTATTATTTATTTAATTTTTTATAAATTTTTGTCAAAAAACGAGATAAATCGTTACATTTGGAGGGAAAATTGTTTGCAACATAATTTTTGCATTGTACTTCATTCAGCGTTCACTGAAATCTCTTTTCGGATCTTGCAAGAAATTGCCACTGGAAGAAATTATACATTTGGTAACACTATGATCGCAAATTCAAGGTTTTATGCTCGTCTATGTTGAAATCTTTTTGATATCTGTCACAGAGACAAATTTTTCACAGATTTTTTATAACGCGAATTCCTAGACCCTCCTCTATGGAATCTTCGTTCTTTCCAGTATAGGTATCAAATTTTAAGCAATAATTGCTTCTCTTAGCAAAAAGCATAATCTGAGTTTGAAGTGGTGAGGTGCTATGCGCTCTCAACAATTGTACAGCAAAGGGAGCATAGATTCAATGGGTCAATGTTTTATTATTTATTTAATTTTTTATAAATTTTTGTCAAAAAACGAGAAAAATCGTTACATTTGGAAGGAAAATTGTTTGAAACATAATTTTTGCATTGTACTTCATTCAGCGTTCACTGAAATCTCTTTTCGGATCTTGTAAGAAATTGCCACTTGAAGAAATTCTACATTTGGTAACACTATGATCGCACATTCAAGGTTTTATGCTCGTCTATTTTGAAATCTTTTTGATATCTGTCACAGAGACAAATTTTTCATAGATTTTTTATAACGCAAATTCCTAGACCCACCTCTATGGAATCTTCGTTCTTTCCAGTATAGGTATCAAATTTTAAGCAATAATTGCTTCTCTTAGCAAAAAGCATAATCTGAGTTTGAAGTGGTGAGGTGCTATGCGCTCTCAACAATTGTACAGCAAAAGGAGCATAGATTCAATGGGTCAATGTTTTATTATTTATTTAATTTTTTATAAATTTTTGTCAAAAAACGAGAAAAATCGTTACATTTGGAGGGAAAATTGTTTGAAACATAATTTTTGCATTGTACTTCATTCAGCGTTCACTGAAATCTCTTTTCGGATCTTGTAAGAAATTGCCACTCGAAGAAATTATACATTTGGTAACACTATGATCGCACATTCAAGGTTTTATGCTCGTCTATGTTGAAATCTTTTTGATATCTGTCACAGAGACAAATTTTTCACAGATTTTTTATAACGCGAATTCCTAGACCCACCTCTATGGAATCTTCGTTCTTTCCAGTATAGGTATCAAATTTTAAGCAATAATTGCTTCTCTTAGCAAAAAGCATAATCTGAGTTTGAAGTAGTGAGGTGGTATGCGCTCTCAACCATTGTACAGCAAAAGGAGCATAGATTCAATGGGTCAATGTTTTATTATTTATTTAATTTTTTATAAATTTTTGTCAAAAAACGAGAAAAATCGTTACATTTGGAGGGAAAATTGTTTGAAACATAATTTTTGCATTGTACTTCATTCAGCGTTCACTGAAATCTCTTTTCGGATCTTGTAAGAAATTGCCACTTGAAGAAATTATACATTTGGTAACACTATGATCGCACATTCAAGGTTTTATGCTCGTCTATGTTGAAATCTTTTTGATATCTGTCACAGAGACAAATTTTTCACAGATTTTTTATAACGCGAATTCCTAGACCCACCTCTATGGAATCTTCGTTCTTTCCAGTATAGGTATCAAATTTTAAGCAATAATTGCTTCTCTTAGCAAAAAGCATAATCTGAGTTTGAAGTGGTGAGGTGCTATGCGCTCTCAACCATTGTACAGCAAAAGGAGCATAGATTCAATGGGTCAATGTTTTATTATTTATTTAATTTTTTATAAATTTTTGTCAAAAAACGAGAAAAATCGTTACATTTGGAAGGAAAATTGTTTGAAACATAATTTTTGCATTGTACTTCATTCAGCGTTCACTGAAATCTCTTTTCGGATTTTGTAAGAAATTGCCACTTGAAGAAATTATACATTTGGTAACACTATGATCGCACATTCAAGGTTTTATGCTCGTCTATGTTCAAATCTTTTTGATATCTGTCACAGAGAAATTTTTCACAGATTTTTTATAACGCGAATTCCTAGACCCACCTCTATGGAATCTTCGTTCTTTCCAGTATAGGTATCAAATTTTAAGCATTAATTGCTTCTCTTAGCAAAAAGCATAATCTGAACTTGAAGTGGTGAGGTGCTATGCGCTCTCAACAATTGTACAGCAAAAGGAACATAAATTCAATGGGTCAATGTTTTATTATTTATTTAATTTTTTATAAATTTTTGTCAAAAAACGAGAAAAATCGTTACATTTGGAGGGAAAATTGTTTGAAACATAATTTTTGCATTGTACTTCATTCAGCGTTCACTGAAATCTCTTTTCGGATTTTCTAAGGAATTGCCACTTGAAGAAATTATACATTTGGTAACACTATGATCGCACATTCAAGGTTTTATGCTCGTCTATGTTCAAATCTTTTTGATATCTGTCACAGAAACAAATTTTTCACAGATTTTTTATAACGCGAATTCCTAGACCCACCTCTATGGAATCTTCGTTCTTTCCAGTATAGGTATCAAATTTTAAGCAATAATTGCTTCTCTTAGCAAAAAGCATAATCTGAGTTTGAAGTGGTGAAGTGGTATGTGCTCTCAACCATTGTACAGCAAAAGGAGGATAGATTCAATGGGTCAATGTTTTATTATTTATTTAATTTTTTATAAATTTTTGTCAAAAAACGAGAAAAATCGTTATATTTGGAGGGAAAATTGTTTGAAACATAATTTTTGCATTGTACTTCATTCAGCGTTCACTGAAATCTCTTTTCGGATCTTGTAAGAAATTGCCACTTGAAGAAATTATACATTTGGTAACACTATGATCGCAAATTCAAGGTTTTATGCTCGTCTATGTTGAAATCTTTTTGATATCTGTCACAGAGAGAAATTTTTCACAGATTTTTTATAACGCGACTTCCTAGACCCACCTTTGTAGAATCTTCGTTCTTTTAAGTGTAGATATCAAATGGTGGTTTATTTTGTGTACCAGCGAGCACAAAGATCAAAATTCGAAGAGGTACATTAAGCCACCCACCAACCCTCAAAATTCGTTTCTTTGTACCATCTATTTGTACCATCTACCTGTACTTGTATCTCCTCAACTATTTTTTGAAAAAAAATATAGTAATGTTTTTTGATTTTATCGAACATTTTTATATATTTGTCAATTTTAAATTGTTTATAACCGTGTTGATTGAGATATCATAAAATGATACAAACACCAATCAAATTTACAATTCTCATCATTTCATTGGAGAATTGGTGAGATATCGATATTCAAAGTCAGAGATTTTAAAATTATTAATTTTCTTTTTTAAGTTTTTATTAAGGAAACTTTAACTGATTAAAATTAAACTTTATCTAATGAAAAATTATTAATCAGGAAGTTATATAAAATCACATTTTCCCCCTTTGTTCATTATTATTTATTTTTCTTTATATTTATTTTTCTTTAATTTTATTTTTCTTTAATTTTATTTTTCTTTAATTTTATTTTTCTTTAATTTAATTTTTCTTTAATTTTATTTTTCTTTAATTTTATTTTTCTTTAATTTTATTTTTCTTTAACTTTATTTTTCTTTAACTTTATTTATTTTTAACCTTGGTTATTATCGTGAAAACATTCCCTTTAAGAATTAAAAACAAAAACTTTTCGAAACACCATTAGTAGAAACTCCCTCGTTTCCGATATTTCCACGAACCATATTCTTTTGTTCCATTAATGATGAGGCGAATTTAAAATCGTAACTACACCGTTTTTGCCGACTGTATCAAAATTTTCATTTAATTTCATGCCGCGCCGAACGCCGTTAATATTTAATTTCGACTCTGCGCTTTACCGAATTCCTCGCTTTTTGTGCTCGGCTTTTTAACTTTTTAACCATTCCGTTTGAGTACTCTCCCCTCGGAAAATCTTGCGAATATGCTTTAAAATCATAATCTTTTAAGAGCACTTAACAAGTACAATCGTTTAAAAATGTGATCTTTAAACGAAATAATATTAAATTAATTTTAACTTTACATTTTTCAATCATGTTTATTAAGATTTTTATATTTACATTTTGTAATAAATAGATGAGTAAGTAATTTTATTTATATAAAAAAAAACTATGGTAGAAAGATTAAAATTAAAATAAAATACTAGTACGAACTTGTTGAATTTTATGTATTTCACCTATTACTAAAACAAACTCGAACGTATTTATTTATGTATTAAAGTAATATTTGTTTTTTGTTTCTGAAATATCGTGGTTGTTGTGGATCATTTATTTAACAACAAAAAATGGTTAAATTTAAAATCTCGTTTGTCTCTATCTTTGAACGCATGTAGTGAAACTGTTGACAGTGCCATAAATTCTAAACCCTCGGGGAGATATAAACTTGCGTTTGCATTATCTGCAAGCGAAAGGATGTTGGCAATTAGCGAATTAGTCGGAGGAGTGGCGGTCTTGGACGTTGGGGAAAAAAACGGTGAAATACTGACCCATCAATGGTCATTATTCTGTCGTTTCAAGCTGGGTTTATACGGCTAGTTTTATACGGTTGAATTTATACAGTTGGTTTTATACGCTTGATTCTATACGGTTGGTTTTATACTGTTGGTTTTGTACGGTTGGTTTTATACTTTTGGTTTTATACTTTTGGTTTTATACGGTTGGTTTTTTACGGTTAGTTTTGTACGGTTGAGTCGTGAAAAAGTTGTCGCTAGATAAACGATAAATAAAATAGCTACAGTTGGTCGGAGTTTGTTGGACGCGGTTTGCAAGTAATATTTCACTTGGACAAGGTGCTCGTGAATGACAATTGTCGGCCACCCTCTTGACTCGAGCGAATAACAAATGGGGCGGGAACTGTTTAAGGGCCGTTGCGACCGCGGTTCTCGATGGTTATTAAAAGTTGAAAAACCCGGTTCATAAATAATCCGGCAGATTAGTTCGTCGAGAGTAACCAATTTTCGATGGCGCCACATTTTGCCTAGCTAGAGGCTTGTTTACAATTCGTGATTGTAGCCCGATGCGAGTGGGTGTCGAGATTCCATTCCGCGGGTGCTCCGTCTCTTTGCACAGTAATTACCGTGCTAATCGATGAGATCCCGCTTCTAGAATTATTTTAAAGGGAAACTCCCGGCCGGCGGGCTTTTTCTTCCAAAAAAGAGCCTCATCGCGTCGGCATAAGGCAACAATAGGGGGGAAACACGTACCTCAGATTGAAATCGGCACGTGATTGATGATTGGGATCCACCCCTCGGCATAAAATCCATTCTTCAAGGTCCTTTGTGCGAACACTCTCTTGAACTATCGACAATACGATACAAAAACGATTTTTTTCTACAAATTTCCACCCCTGTACTGGCTTCATTCCGTTCCATCTTTTCTTATCGTCAACCATCACAGTTTTAAACTCAATTTGTTTTTCTTCACAATCTTATTTTTTATAGACTCATACAAATTGATTAAAAAATAACACTATTCGATCAAAAACACAAACCTTTTTTCTATACTATGAATATAAAAAATATTGATTGAAATGTTAATAGTATATTAACATGTAAAAAAATTAATCAATTCTTAAAAATTCATATCTAAAAAAACTAATTGTTATTGAGACTTGAAATTTTTTTAGGATTTAGATTTAAACTTAATCTTTATTTTTACCAAAAATTAACCTTCTACGATTTTTAGTTTTTTCTAGAGACGCGAAACTATAACCTAACTTAATTAACACGTTTATTAAACATTTTATTAAAAATCAATTTTTAAAAATTCATACCTAAGAAACTAATTGTTATTGAGACTTAAAATTTTATGGGGATTTAGATTGAAACTTAATCTTTATTTTTACCAAAGAAGAATTTTCTATGACTTTTAGTTTTTTCTAGAGGAAAAGAATTCTAACCTAACTTCATTAACATGTTTATTAAAAATTTGTCAATTTTTAAAAATTCATATCTTAAAAACTAATTGCTGTTGAAAATTGAAATATTATGAGGATTTAGATTGAAACTTAATCTTTATTTTTACCAAAAATTAATCTTCTACGATTTTTAGTTTTTTCTAGAGACGCGAAACTATAACCTAACTTAATTAACACGTTTATTAAACATTTTATTAAAAATCAATTTTTAAAAATTCATACATAAGAAACTAATTCTTGTTGAGACTTGAAATTTTATGATGATTTAGATTCAAATTTAATTTTTATTTTTACCAAAGGTGAAATTTCTAGGACTTTTAGTTTTTCCCTGAGAAGAGAAAATGTAACTTTATGTAGATTAAAATTAGTCAATTTTAAAAAATTCATATCTTGGAAACTAATTGTTGCTAAGGCTTGAAAATTTATGGGAATTTAGATTGAAACTTAGTCTTTATTTTTACCAAAGGAGAATTTTCTACGACTTTTAGTTTTTTCTAGAGGAAAAAAATTCTAACCTAACTTAATTAACATGTTTATTAAAAATTTGTCAATTTCTAAAAATTCATATCTCAAAAACTAATTGCTGTTGAAAATTGAAATTTTATGATGATTTAGATTGCAACTTATTCTTTATTTTTACCAAAGGTGAAATTTCTAGGGCTTTTAGTTTTTCCCTGAGAAGAGAAAATGTAACTTAAGGTAGATTAAAATTTGTCAATTTTAAAAAATTCATATCTAAAAAACTAATTGTTGCTAAGACTTGAAAATTTATGGGAATTTAAATTGAAGCTTAATCTTTATTTTTACCAAAGGAGAATTTTCTACGACTTTTAGTTTTTTCTAGAGGAAAAGAATTTCAACCTAACTTAATTAACATGTTTATTAAAAAGTTGTCAATTTTTAAAAATTCATATCTCAAAAATTAATTGCTGTTGAAAATTGAAATTTTATGATGATTTAGATTCAAACTTAATCTTTATTTTTACCAAAGGTGAAATTTCTAGGACTTTTAGTTTTTCCCTGAGAAGAGAAAATGTAACGTAATGTAGATTAAAATTTGTTAATTTTAAAAAATTCATATCTAAGAAACTAATTGTTGCTAAGACTTAAAAATTTATGGGAATTTAGATTGAAACTTAATCTTTATTTTTATCAAACGAGAATTTTCTACGACTTTTAATTTTTTCTAGAGGAAAAAGATTCTAACCTAACTTAATTAACATGTTTATTAAAAATTTGTCAATTTTTAAAAATTCATATCTCAAAAACTAATTGCTGTTGAGACTTGAAATTTTATGAGGATTTAGATTGAAACTTAATCTTTATTTTTACCAAAGGTGAAATTTCTAAGACTTTTAGTTTTCCCCTGAGAAGAGAAAATGTAACTTAATGTAGATTAAAATTTGTCAATTTTAAAAAATTCATATTTTAAAAACTAATTGTTGCTAAGACTTGAAAATTTATGGGAATTTAGATTGAAACTTAATTTTTATTTTTACCAAAGGAGAATTTTCTACGACTTTTAATTTTTTCTAGAGGAAAGAAATTCTAACCTAACTTAATTAACATGTTTATTAAAAATATGTCAATTTTTAAAAATTCATATCTCAAAAACTAATTGCTGTTGAAAATTGAAATTTGATGAGGATTTAGATTGAAACTTAATCTTTATTTTTACCAAAGGAGGATTTTCTACGACTTTTAGTTTTTTCTAGAGGAAAGAAATTCTAACCTAACTTAATTAACATGTTTATTAAAAATTTGTCAATCTTTAAAAATTCATATCTCAAAAACTAATTGCTGTTGAAAATTGAAATTTTATGATGATTTAAATTGAAACTTAATCTTTATTTTTACCAAAGAAGAATTTTCTATGACCTTTAGTTTTTTCTAGAGGAAAAAAATTCTAACCTAACTTAATTAAAATGTTTATTAAAAATTTGTCAATTTTTAAAAATTCATATCTCAAAAACTAATTGCTGTTGAAAATTGAAATTTTATGATGATTTAAATTGAAACTTAATCTTTATTTTTTACCAAAGGAGAATTTTCTACGACTTTTAATTTTTACTAGAGGAAAAGAATTCTAACCTAACTTAATTAACATGTTCATTAAAAATTTGTCAATTTTTAAAAATTTATATCTCAAAAACTAATTGCTGTTGAAAATTGAAATTTTATGATGATTTAGATTGCAACTTAATCTTTATTTTTACCAAAGGTGAAATTTCTAGGACTTTTAGTTTTTCCCTGAGAAGAGAAAATGTAACTTTATGTAGATTAAAATTTGTCAATTTTAAAAAATTCATATCTAAAAAACTAATTGTTGCTAAGACTTGAAAATTTATGAGAATTTAGACTGATACTTAATCTTTATTTTTACCAAAGGAGAATTTTCTACGACTTTTAATTTTTTCTAGAGGAAAAAAATTCTAACCTAACTTAATTAACATGTTTATTAAAAAATTGTCAATTTTAAAAAATTCATATCTCAAAAACTAATTGCTGTTGAAAATTGAAATTTTATGATGATTTAGATTGCAACTTATTCTTTATTTTTACCAAAGGTGAAATTTCTAGGGCTTTTAGTTTTTCCCTGAGAAGAGAAAATGTAACTTAAGGTAGATTAAAATTTGTCAATTTTAAAAAATTCATATCTAAAAAACTAATTGTTGCTAAGACTTGAAAATTTATGGGAATTTAAATTGAAGCTTAATCTTTATTTTTACCAAAGGAGAATTTTCTACGACTTTTAGTTTTTTCTAGAGGAAAAGAATTTCAACCTAACTTAATTAACATGTTTATTAAAAAGTTGTCAATTTTTAAAAATTCATATCTCAAAAATTAATTGCTGTTGAAAATTGAAATTTTATGATGATTTAGATTCAAACTTAATCTTTATTTTTACCAAAGGTGAAATTTCTAGGACTTTTAGTTTTTCCCTGAGAAGAGAAAATGTAACGTAATGTAGATTAAAATTTGTTAATTTTAAAAAATTCATATCTAAGAAACTAATTGTTGCTAAGACTTAAAAATTTATGGGAATTTAGATTGAAACTTAATCTTTATTTTTATCAAAGGAGAATTTTCTACGACTTTTAATTTTTTCTAGAGGAAAAAGATTCTAACCTAACTTAATTAACATGTTTATTAAAAATTTGTCAATTTTTAAAAATTCATATCTCAAAAACTAATTGCTGTTGAGACTTGAAATTTTATGAGGATTTAGATTGAAACTTAATCTTTATTTTTACCAAAGGTGAAATTTCTAAGACTTTTAGTTTTCCCCTGAGAAGAGAAAATGTAACTTAATGTAGATTAAAATTTGTCAATTTTAAAAAATTCATATTTTAAAAACTAATTGTTGCTAAGACTTGAAAATTTATGGGAATTTAGATTGAAACTTAATTTTTATTTTTACCAAAGGAGAATTTTCTACGACTTTTAATTTTTTCTAGAGGAAAGAAATTCTAACCTAACTTAATTAACATGTTTATTAAAAATTTGTCAATTTTTAAAAATTCATATCTCAAAAACTAATTGCTGTTGAAAATTGAAATTTGATGAGGATTTAGATTGAAACTTAATCTTTATTTTTACCAAAGGAGGATTTTCTACGACTTTTAGTTTTTTCTAGAGGAAAGAAATTCTAACCTAACTTAATTAACATGTTTATTAAAAATTTGTCAATCTTTAAAAATTCATATCTCAAAAACTAATTGCTGTTGAAAATTGAAATTTTATGATGATTTAAATTGAAACTTAATCTTTATTTTTACCAAAGAAGAATTTTCTATGACCTTTAGTTTTTTCTAGAGGAAAAAAATTCTAACCTAACTTAATTAAAATGTTTATTAAAAATTTGTCAATTTTTAAAAATTCATATCTCAAAAACTAATTGCTGTTGAAAATTGAAATTTTATGATGATTTAAATTGAAACTTAATCTTTATTTTTTACCAAAGGAGAATTTTCTACGACTTTTAATTTTTACTAGAGGAAAAGAATTCTAACCTAACTTAATTAACATGTTCATTAAAAATTTGTCAATTTTTAAAAATTTATATCTCAAAAACTAATTGCTGTTGAAAATTGAAATTTTATGAGGATTTAGATTGAAACTTAATCTTTATTTTTAACAAAGGTGAAATTTCTAGGACTTTTAGTTTTTCCCTGAGAAGAGAAAATGTAACTGAATGTAGATTAAAATTAGTCAATTTTAAAAAATTCATATCTTGGAAACTAATTGTTGCTAAGGCTTGAAAATTTATGGGAATTTAGATTGAAACTTAATCTTTATTTTTACCAAAGGAGAATTTTCTACGACTTTTAATTTTTTCTAGAGGAAAAAAATTCTAACCTAACTTAATTAACATGTTTATTAAAAATTTGTCAATTTTTAAAAATTCATATCTAAAAAACTAATTTCTGTTGAGACTTGAAATTTTATGAGGACTTAGATTGAAACTTATTTTTCATTTATTTAATTCCAATCTTTCGTTTGGAAATAAAATAGATACCTAAATATAAATTCCAGATAAATCTGATTCAAAAAATGGATAATTTTCTACCTCACTTTTTAATTTTTAATTTAAAAAAATGTTCAAGAGAATATTCGATATTGACTGGATGATATAAATATTTTTTACGACTATTATCCCCATTGTAGATTTAAATTTACTATATATTTCGAAACAAAACGAGTAAATTACGTTATTTTGGAATTTCACATCGGTTGAGTGTCAGAAATCGTACAAAAAATCCCCTGCATCCATAAAATCCATCAGGGAATGAGTAATTTCCTACCTGGAAGTTTATTACCAACTTTTCCATCTCATTTTTTTTTAATTTCCACTCGTCGTTTTATATTACAATTTCATCAACATGTTTTTCTTACATGTTGAACGTCACACGAGTTTTAGAAAAATTTCCGGTTTATTCTCTGTAGACGTTTATATACTTTATTTCAGTTAAGAGATTTTGACATTTTAATCGATGAAGTTTCAGAATTCGTATGAAAAATCTACATCGTTGAAACTGAATGACAAGTAACCTTTACATCCCTTAAGAACAAGTGTATTTTCTTAGAAGTAAACATCTTGGTTGTTTTAAACTTCCCCCTTTGAAAATAAGGCGAACTAATTTACTGTCAGAAAGTTTAATAACAACACTTCTACCTTGTCTTTTTAGTTTCTCGTCGTTTTATGGTACAATTTCATTAACAGATTTTCTTTACGTCATAGTAGTTTTAGATAATTTATAATTCTTTTGAGAGTTATTATTGTCGTTTACATTCAACAAAACGTCTACATTCTATGACGACCTTTACAAGACTCATAATAAAAATGTGTTTCTTAGCCCTTTTCGATCGGCACATCTCCAGGCGCCTTTCTTTGTCCCAAAGTCTGGCGCCAATTACGTCAACATTATCTATATTTAGATTTAAATAAATTACATAAATAGTCTTGTATAAAACATCTTTTGTTAAAAATAAACATCATTAATGTTTAAACATCATTAATATTTAAATCTCTTTCTAAGTCTTTAAGTCTTTTTATTTTCTACTAGTCGTTTTATGTTAAAATTTTATTATTAAAACAGATTTTCCTTAAGTTATACTAGTTTTAACTTTATGTGAGTTATAATTCTCTTGAGAGCTATTATCCACACCGTAGGTTTAAATTTGCTCTTTTGGAAATAAAACAGACGAATATATAGTCCAGTTAAGTTACGACATCTTGATATTTTACATCGATGTAGCGTCAGAAATCGCACGGAAAATCTGGTACATCCATAAAACCCATCGGGGAATGACAAGTAACCTTACATCCCTTAAGAGCAAGTATAGTTCTTAGGGCTGTTATTTTTCACGGGCTACATTTGCATCTCGGCTCGCTATAAATCTCCGGGCGGGTCCGAGGTATGTTTTGAATTATTTCGCCCGCCGGGAACGAAGCGGAGCGAAGGGGCGGCACTTTTTGGAGGCAGACCGAGGAAGTTGACGAATTAAGACGTCAATTGCACAATTTTATTGATGAATGCGACCCTTTCAGCGAGTCTGGCGCGAACTTTATCGACCGTAATTAGACAAGTTTTCGAGTTATCTGACTGCAGATTCATTGAGAAATCTCCACCCTTCGCGGAGTCACGCGCGTTTTCAAGTCTTTCTTACTTCATCGTTAGATCATTTCATTAGAATAAACTAGAAATTTAGGTTTCTAGTAAAATATCTTTAATTGAAGATTAAATATCTTGATTGTTTTCTAATTATCAGGTGTGTAAGTATGAAACCGAAATTCGCCCATAAGTGACGCTAAATGTCGATGAAATTACTGACACATTAGCAGTGTTTTGTTATTATATTGATATTCGACAAAGATTTCCAACTCACAATAACACGAATTTCAATCAGTAGCATTAGTTTATTAGAGATAAACATGTCGAGTTTTGTGCCAACAAATTACGATTTGTGGACAGCACTACTTTTCTGTTTTCATCTGAAGAAAACCGCAGCCGAATTGCATCGAATGCTTGTGGGGGCGTTTGATGAGCATGCTAAAACACAGTGTTTCGAGTGGTTCAAACGGTTCAAAAGTGGCAATTTTGACGTGAAGAACGAAGAACGAGGAAGAGCACCGAAAAAGTTTGAAGACGCTGACCTGCAAGACTTGTTGAACGAAGACGATACTCAAACACAACAACAACTGACAGATCAGTTAAAGGTAACCCGAGAAACCATCTTCCTTCGGTTGAAAGCCATGGGAAAGATACAAAAGGTGGGTAGTTCAAACGGTTCAAAAGTGGCAATTTTGACGTGAAGAACGAAGAACGTGGAAGACCACCGAAAAACTTTGAAGAGGCTGATCTGCAAGCCTTGTTGGACGAAGACGATACTCAAACACAACAACAACTGGCGGATCAGTTAAAGGTGACCCGAGAAGCCATCTTCCTTCGGTTGAAAGCCATGGGAAAGATACAAAAGGTGGGTAGTTCAAACGGTTCAAAAGTGGCAATTTTGACGTGAAGAACGAAGAACGTGGAAGACCACCGAAAAAGTTTGAAGACGCTGACCTGCAAGCCTTGTTGGATGAAGACGACGCTTAAACACAACAACAACTGACGGATCAGTTAATGGTAACCCGAGAAACCATCTTCCTTCGGTTGAAAGCCATGGGAAAGATACAAAAGGTGGGTAATTCAAACGGTTCAAAAGTGGCAATTTTGACGTGAAGAATGAAGAACGTGGAAGACCACCGAAAAACTTTGAAGAGGCTGATCTGCAAGCCTTGTTGGGCGAAGACGATACTCAAACACAACAACAACTGACAGATCAGTTAAAGGTAACCCGAGAAGCCATCTTCCTTCGGTTGAAAGTCATGAGAAAGATACAAAAGGTGGGTAGTTCAAATGGTTCAAAAGTGGCAATTTTGACGTGAAGAACGAAGAACGTGG
Source organism: Digitonthophagus gazella (assembly GCA_036711955.1). Classification (NCBI taxonomy): domain Eukaryota; kingdom Metazoa; phylum Arthropoda; class Insecta; order Coleoptera; family Scarabaeidae; genus Digitonthophagus; species Digitonthophagus gazella. Next base: position 21,618,321 of record JASCIT010000010.1, read on the forward strand.
GAGACCACCGAAAAACTTTGAAGACGCTGACCTGCAAGCCTTATTGGACGAAGACGACGCTCAAACACAACAACAACTGACGGATCAGTGAAAGGTAACCCGAGAAATCATCTTCCTTCGGTTGAAAGCCATGGGAAAGATACAAAAGGTGGGTAGTTCAAACGGTTCAAAAGTGGCAATTTTGACGTGAAGAACGAAGAACGTGGAAGACCACCGAAAAAGTTTGAAAACGCTGATCTGCAACCTTGTGGGACGAAGACGACGCTCAAACACAACAACAATTGACGGATTAGTTAATGGTAACCCGAGAAACCATCTTCCTTCGGTTGAAAGCCATGGGAAAGATACAAAAGGTGGGTAGTTCAAACGGTTCAAAAGTGGCAATTTTGACGTGAAGAACGAAGAACGTGGAAGACCACCGAAAAAGTTTGAAGACGCTGACCTGCAAGCCTTGTTGGACGAAGACGATGCTCAAACACAACAACAACTGGCGGATCAGTTAAAGGTAACCCGAGAAACCATCTTCCTTCGGTTGAAAGCCATGGGAAAGATACAAAAGGTGGGTAATTCAAACGGTTCAAAAGTGGCAATTTTGACGTGAGGAACGAAGATCGTGGAAGACTATCGAAAAAGTTTGAAGAGGCTAACCTGCAAGCCTTGTTGGACGAAGACGATACTCAAACACAACAACAATTGACGGATTAGTTAAAGGTGACTCGAGAAGCCATCTTCCTTCGGTTGAAAGCCATGGGAAAGATACAAAAGGTGGGTAGTTCAAACGGTTCAAAAGTGGCAATTTTGACGTGAAGAACGAAGAACGTGGAAGACCACCGAAAAAGTTTGAAGACGCTGACCTGCAAGCCTTGTTGGACGAAGACGACGCTCAAACACAACAACAACTAACTGATCAGTTAAAGGTGACCCTAGAAGCCATCTCCCTTCAGTTGAAAGCCATGGGAAAGATACAAAAGGGAAATAGGTTCCACATAAACTCAACGAGAGACAAAAACCATAAAACATTATGCGAAATGGTGCTCGCCAGGTTCAAAAGAAAGTCATTTCTCCATCGAATTGTGACTGGCGATTAAAAGTGGATATATTTTGCAAATCCTAAGCGCAAAAAGTTATGGGTTACTCCGGGTGAACCATCAACATCCCAACGACCAGACCGCTATGGACGAAAGACAATGCTGTTTGGTGGGATCAGAAGTGCGTAATCTACTACGAGCTGCTGAAACTTGGAAAAACTGTCAATGCTCAACACTACCAATAAATGACCGATTCGGATCAAGTTTTAGGTGAAAAAAGAATGAAATTCGAAGATGTGATCCATATTACCAGTTTGTAATAATTAAATAAAAAATCTCTAGTTCTGTACTTTTACTGGTTTGTTGAAAACGAAATGCTACTAGTTTCGGCTGTTAGCCATCTTCAGGCAGCTTCTAATGAGAATACGGTTCATCGTTTTTCGGAGTATGTTACTTCATAAAGATTCATAATTTTGTATTCTCATTAGAAGCTGCCTGAAGATGGCTAACAGCCGAAACTAGTAGCATTTCGTTTTCAATAAACCAGTAAAAGTACAGAACTAGAGATTTTTTATTTAATGAAAAAAGAATACCAACAATGACGACACAAGGTGATTTTGCTGCATGACAATGCACCAGCACACAAAGCAAAACAGGTCCAGGAAACGATAGAGTCGTTCGGTTGGGAGATTCTTCAGCATGCGCCTTACTCACCGGACCTTGCCTCATCCGATTACTACTTGTTTGCAGTTTGCATCGAAGGAACACGCGCTTGCTGAACAGCGTTTTACTTCTTACGAAGATGTATGAAAATGGCTCGATGACTGATTTGCCTCAAAAGAGCAACCGTTTTTTTGGCGCGGAATCCACAAATTCCAAAGTATAGAAAGATGGTAAAAAAAGATGGTAAAATGTATAGATAGCGACGGACAATACTTTGAATAAGTTGCTTTGCATCATATCATTACAATAAACGTGTTTTTTTCTGTACAAAAATTCCGGTTTCATACTTACACACCTGGTAACTGTACTATAAACTGAAATGGAGATGCACTATGAAGAGAAAGATGAAAGAATACTCGGGAATGTACTTGCTGAGCAGCGCTTTACTTCTTACGAAGATGTACGAAAATGGCTCGATGACTGGTTTGCTTCAAAAGAGCAACAGTTTTTTTTTTGGCGCGGAATCCACAAATTGCCAGAAAAATGGGAAAATGTATAGATAGCAACGAACAATGCTTTGAATAAGTTGCTTAGTATCATATCATTACAATAAACGTGTTTTTTCTGTACAAAAACTCCGGTTTCATACTTACTAGAGATGGGATCGAAGCCGAATAATTATTCGCTATTCGGGTTATTCGGCTTCATTTGCAATATTCGGTTTTCGGCCGAACATTGAATTTATTTACCGAATATTCGGTTGTCTATGTGACTGCTCTAAGTTTTAATAAATTCGAAGAATACATTAAAGGAGCATACAATGGATTTTTTCCCAATTGTCGATTAGTTTTTTTTTGTATGTTTCCTGCTTCAGAGAACAACTGGTCACTGAAAACTGTACTTGATGGGGTTGATAAGTACACTTGCCAGTTTACTTATTTTTGGGTATTTCAAGCTATGTTGTTTTCACCAAACAAATGGAACTTGCTCTCTCTTTAGTAATTCCTCATACAAGTAACAGTCCAGTTCACCAACGACTAGATTGGAGTCACTAACGTCCTTACTAGATGTGGCTATGACTTTATAGCAGTCGCAAAATGACTTCGATTCAAATTTTTGCCTGTTGTAGGGGACAAGTGCTGAATGTTTGTGTTTATATTCATCTTATTACTTTCATCTCTACTACTGCTTCTAGAGTTTAGCGAGTCTAAATCTCTTCCAAGTGCCTCCAAAAAAGTATGCCTTCTAACGGATATGTTCTCACGTGAGAAAAAGTTTAAGAGATATCAGAGATTCAACGACGTTGCCATAAAATAATTTTTTTTGCTTCTCTATTTCTTTGAATCTTATTTTCACGCCAGACAACAAAGGCCGAATATTCGGCCGAATATCCGGTTCAAATTTAGCCGAATGTTCGGTATTCGGTTATTCGGTTGAACTACTATTCCTCACATAACTAATACTTACACACCTTGTAAGTGTACTATAAACTGAAATGGAAGTGCACTATGAAGAGAAAGATGAAAAAATACTCGGGAATGTTAACCTTTTCATCTTTCTCTTCATGGTGCACTCTCTCACCACTATCAAATTTTTGCTCTCATCATAAAATCAGGAATGGGTTCGGTAGTACATCGATCCAATTTTTGATTTCTTGAAAGGAATCGAAATCTTCCATCACATCAATGCTTCCATCACTACTTTTTGTTAAATAACTTCTGTCGGTTGATAATTTGGATTTTGATTTTGACTGTGGATTCATTGAGAAGTTTCTATTTTTTGAGTCATGCAAGTTTTAAAGTCCTCTAGCCTCGTTATGAGAGGGTTTCATTAGAATAAACAGGGAACGTAGATTTTCATTAAAATATCTTTAATTGTAGGCTAAATATCTCGAATGTTTCCCTATTGGGAGGCGCACCACCTCCCATTTTTGCTCCCATCACATCAGGAACGGATTCGGTAGTACATGGATCCAATATTCGATCGATTTCTTGAAAGGAATCGAAGTCTTCCATCACATCAATACTTCCATCACTACTTTTTGTTAAATTTATCACTTCTATCGGTTGATAATTTGGATTTGGATTTTAAGTTGACTGTGGATTCATTGAGAAGTTTCTATTTTTTAAGTCATGCAAGTTTTTAAGTTCTCTAGCTTCATTATTAGAAGGTTTCATTAGAATAAACAGGGAACGTAGATTTTCATTAAAATATCTTTAATTGTAGGCTAAATATCTCGAATGTTTCCCAATTGGGAGGTGCACCATCTCCCATTTTTGCTCCCATCACATCAGGAACAGATTCAGTAGTACATGTATCCAATATTCGATCGATTTCTTGAAAGGAATCGAAGTCTTCCATCACTACTTTTTGTTAAATTTATCACTTCTATCGGTTGATAATTTGGATTTGGATTTTAAGTTGACTGTGGATTCATTGAGAAATTTCTATTTTTTGAGTCATGCAAGTTTTTAAGTCCTCTAGCCTCGTTATTAGAGGGTTTCATTAGAATAAACAGGGAACGTAGATTTTCATTAAAATATCTTTAATTGTAGGCTAAATATCTCGAATGTTTCCCAATTAACGATACCTAACGATGCGATAGGAATTAATAACAACCGCCAAGCCAAAATCACGTGTTTGCTAGGATAAATTGTTTCGTCGAAATTCTATATTCGTCCTAATTGGACGAAAAATAACCGCCTAGGATCGCCGGTAGTCATAACGCACCAACGGGATTATCCTCGTTAGTCCGCTGCTAACTCCATCCGTGGACAGCAGTAATTATTCTCTTGTCGGAGACGCGTGCGCACACGAGCGCGACCGGCTAAACTCGTCCTTACAGGATGGTTAAAGTGGCGAATTGTTTCCGGTTTGCATGTTGAACGACGGTCGTTCCAGGTTCAACGGGCCGGGACAATCGTTCATTACGATTGCATCGAATCGAAGTTGTAATGAAGTTATGCCAGAGCGCGGTCGGGCTACCTGAGTGTATCTGATGGGAGATAAGCGTAGACAAATAGCCACGCGACCGATGTTCTTTTCCCTACCCCATAAGTTTCGCCATAACGGGGCGCCGTTTCAAATGAGAGACATAAATTAAAACGACAAACTTTTTCCCGACACTATACAAGGCCATTTTTCTACATTTCCGTTACGGGGACCTCGTCTCGTCTCGTTCTGCGTTTCGTCTCATTCTGCATTTCGTCTCATTCTACATTTCGTCTTATTCTGCGTTTCGTCTCATTCTGCGTTTCATCTCATTCTGCGTTTCATCTCATTCTGCGTTTCATCTCATTCTGCATTTCGTCTCATCCCGTCGTTTCGTTTTCCATAAATCTCGGCAAATTTATTATAACTTTCTCATTGCGAACAATCGCCGTCCACCTCGGAGAACTCCTTAAGGTCCCGGACTTCCGAAGTTTTTAATTAATCCGCAAATTGGATTTCTTGTTGCACCTCGCGGCCACGGATTAAACCGTTTCCTTATTTTTAGGCGTTCGATGAAGTTGGCTCGGCGTCGTCGTCCTCGCGAAAACATAACTTCTCGATGCGGCTTTGGAACGGGCACCCTTTAATTATCGTTTGACGGACGCTCCCAACTTTTAAGTAAACACATCCTCGGTTGTTCGTTCGGCCGTGCAATTTTAAGGCGAGCGCACGTTGTTAAAACCGACAGACCGCGTCGGATCGATCGTTTCACGTCGTGGTACACGTGCCGCTAATATTTACAGTGGCCGAACAAACTTACGGGAATATAGATTTACATCTAGAGAAACAATGGAAATCAACGGCGCGCCCGCCGAGCGAAGTGCATAAATATTAAAAAGAGGAGAAGGCGGCCGTCGAGTCCGCGCGAGCAACAGATACCTTAACTTTATATAGATATATACACTGCCAAGTCCCCACGGGTGAATGCGAAATTCGCGCCGGAACGAGGCCCGTATTTATATCTGCGATCTCCGCGCAAAAACCCATATGGAATCTACGGCGGCTGTATTCCGGCCTTCGCCTCTATTTTGCCGGAAAAAACGGCCCGCTTCGTCCGCCCGGGGAATAAATAGACAACTTCGACCCGAGGAATTCCAACTAAACCTTCAGCGATGAAGGACAGCCAAGCTTCCCGGTAATTTCCTCTGTTTCCAACCCCGTTCCTACCTTGTCTTGCAAACCGACACCATTTTTACTCTAACTTTAATCCCGACCCTTTCAGAAAAATGAATCTTCTACCTCTTTTGCATACTACAACGTAAAAGATAAACTTATTTTTACCCTCGCGATAACGCTAATTGCTACGATTCTATTTCTTTCAACCTTCGACTTACTTTAAATAATTTCAATTCAGTTTAAATTATTTTTATATTATAAATTAATTATTTATTATTATACATAACAAACTTATCAGTTCTAAATGTTAAATTTTAATATAACCCAAAGAAAATTCCACTTTTAGAACGTAATTTTTTAAATAAAATTTCAATTAAGGACATTAAGTTATATTTTCTCTTCTAAGGGAAAAATTAAAAGTCGTAGAAAATTAATCTTTGGTAAAAATAAAGATTAAATATTAGACTAAATCAAGATTCTAGAATAGCACCATCGTACCCAATCGAGAACATTTCTGACAAAAATTTTTCCAACCTCTACACCGAAAAATTAGATAAAAATTTTGAATTTTGAAATTTTGACTTTGCGCTCGCCTAACTCAACCGTTGATTGTCTGATTTTCATACGGTTTGTTTTAAACGATTCTCCATTCAATGCTAAGTAAGATTCTAGAAGAGCACAATCGTAGCCAATCCAGAAAATTTCTGACAAAAAAATTTTTTAACCTCTACACCGACAAATTAGACAAAAATTTTGAATTTTGAAATTTTGACTTTGAGCTCGCGTAACTAAACCGTTGATTATCTAATTTTCATACGGTTTATTTTAAGCGATTCCCCATTCAATTCTGAGTAAGATTCTAGAAAGGCGTTATTATACCGAATCTGAAAAATTTCTGGCAAAAAATTTTCCTAACCTCTGCACTGAAAAATTATACAAAAATTTTGAATTTTGAAATTTTGATTTTGAGCTCGAATAACCCAACCGTTGATTATCTAATTTTCGTACAGTTTATTTTAAGTGATTCTACATTCAATTCTGCGTAAGATTCTAGAAGGGCGTTATTATACCGAATCTGAAAAATTTCTGACAAAAAATTTTTTTAACCTCTACACAAAATTATACAAAATTTTTGAAATTTTGACTTTGAGCTCGCATAACTCAACCGTTGATTGTCTGATTTTCGTACGGTTTGTTTTAAGTGATTCTCTATTCAATTCTGAGAAGGATTCTAGAAGAGTACCATCGTAGACAATCCAGAAAATTTCTGACAAAAAAATTTCCCAACCTCTACACCGAAAAAGTACACAAAAATTGAAAAATTTTGACTTTGAGCTCGCGTAACTCAACTGTTGATTGTCTGATTTTTATACGGTTTGTTTTAAACGATTCTCCATTCAATTCTAAGTAAGATTCTAGAAGAACACAATCGCAGCCAATCCAGAAAATTTCTGACAAAAATTTTTTCCAACCTCTACACCGCAAAATTAGACAAAAATTTTCAATTTTTAAATTTTGACTTTGCGCCCGCCTAACTCAACCGTTGATTGTCTGATTTTCATACGGTTTATTTTAAACGATTCTCCATTCAATTCTAAGTAAGAGTCTATAAGGATGTTGTTATACCGAATCTGAAAAAATTCTGACAAAAAATTTTCCCTACCTCTACATCGAAAAATTAGATAAAAATCTTGAATTTTGAAATTTTGACTTTGCGCTCGCCTAACTCAACCGTTGATTATCTGATTTTCGTACGGTTTATTTTAAACGATTCTCCATTCAATTCTAAGTAAGATTCTAGAAGAACACAATCGCAGCCAATCCAGAAAATTTCTGACAAAAAATTTTTTTAACCTCTACACCGAAGAATTAGACAAAAATTTTGAATTTTGAAATTTTGACTTTGAGCTTGCGTAACTCAACCGTTGATAATCTGATTTTCGTACGGTTTATTTTAAACGATTCTCCATTCAATTCTAAGTAAGATTCTAGAAGGGTGTTGTTATAACGAATCTGAAAAATTTCTGACCAAAAATTTTCCCAACCTCTCCACTGAAAAATTAGACAAAAATTTTGAATTTTGAAATTTTGACTTTGAGCTCGCATAACTCAACCGTTGATTGTCTGCTTTTCATACGGTTTGTTTTAAACGATTCTCCATTTAATTCTAAGTAAGATTCTAGAAGGGTGTTCTTATACGGAATCCGAAAAATTTCTGACGAAAAATTTTCCCAACCTCTACACCGAAAAATTAGACAAAAATTTTGAAATCTTGAATTTTGAAACTAATAATCGTAGAAAGTTCATCTTTGGCAAAAACAAAGATTAAATATTAATCAAATCATGATAAACGTTCAAGTCTCAATAACAATTAGTTTCTTAGGTATGAATTTTTAAAAATTGATAATTTTCAATAAACGTGTTAATTTAGTTAGGTTAGAATTTCGTGTCTCTAGAAAAAACTAAAAATCGTAGAAGGTTCATTTTTGGTAGAAATAAAGATTAAGTTTCAATCTAAATTTCCATAAATTTTCAAGCCTTAGCAACAATTAGTTTCTTAGATATGAATTTTTTTTAAATTAACAAATTTTAATCTACCTTAAGTTACATTTTCTGTTCTCAGGAAAAAACTAAATGTCCTAGAAATTTCACCTTTGGTAAAAATAAAGATTAAGTTTCAATCTAAATCCTCATAAAATTTCAATTTTCAACAGCAATTAGTTTTTGAGATATGAATTTTTAAAAATTGACATATTTTTAATAAACATGTTAATTAAGTTAGGTTAGAACTTCTTTCCATTAGAAAAAACTAAAAGTCGTAGAAAATTCTTCTTTGGTAAAAATAAAGATTAACTTTCAATCTAAATTCTCATAAATTTTCAAGCCTTAGCAACAATTAGTTTCTTAGATATGAATTTTTTTTTAATTGATAAATTTTAATCTACCTTAAGTTACATTTTTTCTTCTCAGGGAAAAACTAAAAGTCCTAGAAATTTCACTTTTGGTAAAAATAAAGATTAAGTTTCAGTCTAAATCCTCATAAAATTTCAATTTTCAACAGCAATTAGTTTTTGAGATATGAATTTTTAAAAATTGACATATTTTTAATAAACATGTTAATTAAGTTAGGTTAGAATTTCTTTCCTCTAGAAAAAACTAAAAGTCGTAGAAAATTCTTCTTTGGTAAAAATAAAGACTAACTTTCAATCTAAATTCCCATAGATTTTCAAGCCTTAGCAACAATTAGTTTCTTAGATATGAATTTTTTAAAATTGACAAATTTTAATCTACATTAAGTTACATTTTCTCTTCTCAGGGAAAAACTAAAAGTCCTAGAAATTTCTTCTTTGGTAAAAATAAAGATTAAGTTTCAATTTAAATCCTCACAGAATTTCAATTTTCAACAGCAATTAGTCTTTGAGATATGAATTTTAAAAAATTGATATATTTTTAATAAACATGTTAATTAAGTTAGGTTAGAATTTCTTTCTTCTAGAATAAACTAAAAGTCATAGAAAATTCTTCTTTGGTAAAAATAAAGACTAACTTTCAATCTAAATTTCCATAAAGTTTCAAGCCTTAGCAACAATTAGTTTCTTAGATATGAATTTTTTAAAATTGACAAATTTTTAATAAACATGTTAATTAAGTTAGGTTAGAATTTTTTTCCTCTAGAAAAAACTAAAAGTCGTGGAAAATTCTTCTTTGGTAAAAATAAAGATTAAGTTTCAATCTAAATTCCCATAAATTTTCAAGTCTTAACAACAGTTAGTTTCTTAGATATGAATTTTTTTTTTAAATTGACAAATTTTAATCTACCTTAAGTTACATTTTCTCTTCTCAGGGAAAAACTAGAAGTCCTAGAAATTTCACCTTTGGTAAAAATAAAGATTAAATTTGAATCTAAATCATCATAAAATTTCAAGCCTCAACAAGAATTAGTTTCTTATGTGTGAATTTTTAAAAATTGATAATTTTTAATAAAGGTGTGAATTAAGTTAGGTTAGAATTTTTTTCCTCTAGAAAAAACTAAAAGTCGTAGAAAATTCTCCTTTGGTAAAAATAAAGATTAAGTTTCAATCTAAAATCCCATAAATTTTCAAGTCTTAGCAACAATTAGTTTCTTGGATATGAATTTTTTAAAATTGACAAATTTTAATCTACATTAAGTTACATTTTCTCTTCTCAGGGAAAAACTAAAAGTCCTAGAAATCTCACCTTTGGTAAAAATAAAGATTAAGTTTCAATCTAAATCCTCATAAAATTTCAATTTTCAAAAGCAATTAGTTTTTGAGATATGAATTTTTAAAAATTGACATATTTTTAATAAACATGTTAATTAAGTTAGGTTAGAATTTCTTTCCATTAGAAAAAACTAAAAGTCGTAGAAAATTCTTCTTTGGTAAACATAAAGATTATGTTTGAATCTAAATTCCCATAAATTTTCAAGTCTTAGCAACAATTAGTTTCTTAGATATGAATTTTTTAAAATTGACAAATTTTAATCTACATAAAGTTACATTTTCTCTTCTCAGGGAAAAACTAAAAGTCCTAGAAATTTCACCTATGGTAAAAATAAAGATTAAGTTTCATTCTAAATCCTCATAAAATTTCAATTTCCAACAGCAATTAGTTTTTGAGATATGAATTTTTAAAAATTGACATATTTTTAATAAACATGTTAATTAAGTTAGGTTAGGATTTTTTTCCTCTAGAAAAAACTAAAAGTTGTAGAAAATTCTCCTTTGGTAAAAATAAAGATTAAGTTTCAATCTAAATTCCCATAAATTTTCAGGTCTTAGCAACAATTAGTTTCTTAGATATGAATTTTTTAAAATTGACAAATTTTAATCTACCTTAAGTTACATTTTCTCTTCTCAGGGAAAAACTAAAAATCCTAGAAATTTCACCTTTGGTAAAAATAAAGATTAAGTTTCAATCTAAATCCTCATAAAATTTCAATTTTTAACAGCAATTAGTTTTTGAGATATGAATTTTTAAAAATTGACATATTTTTAATAAACATGTTAATTAAGTTAGGTTAGAATTTCTTTCCATTAGAAAAAACTAAAAGTCGTAGAAAATTCTTCTTTGGTAAAAATAAAGATTAAGTTTCAATCTAAGTTCCCATAAATTTTCAAGCCTTAGCAACAATTAGTTTCTTAGATATTAATTTTTTAAAATTAACAAATTTTAATCTACATAAAGTTACATTTTCTCTTCTCAGGGAAAAACTAAAAGTCCTAGAAATTTCACCTTTGGTAAAAATAAAGATTAAGTTTCAATGTAAATCCTCATAAAATTTTAAGCTTCAACAACACTTAGTTTCTTAGATATGAATTTTTTTAATTTGACAAATTTAAAAAATAAAATTGACAAATTTAAAAAATAAATTTGACAAATTTAAAAAATAAATTTGACAAATTTAAAAAATAAATTTGGCAAATTTAGAAAATACAAATTAAAACGAATACCAATAATTTAAACTGATATCATCCCTGAATGTATTTAAAAAAATTTACTAAAATTAGTATGACGTAGATAAAATTGTTGATTAAACCTGTTGATTAAATTGTAAAATTAAAGGAGGAATGTAAACGAAAAAGACGAGTTGGAAGTGTTGTTATTAAACTTCCTGACAGAGAATTAGTTTGCTTTATTTTCAAAAGAGAAATTTAAAGCAACGAGGCGGATAATTAGCGTACAAACGGGATCTTTAACTTTCTTAAAACACAAAGAACGACGTGGAGATTTTTAAAAGAGTTTGGGAATTAAGTCGAGAGGTGACGTAAAGATAACCTGTTGACGAAATTGTGACAGGAAGCGACGCGAGGAAGTCAAAAAGACCGGGAGGACGTGTTGTTATTAAATTTCCCGTCAGAGAATGGTAATTGGTGTCGTCGTCGGTGTTGATGAAAGTGGATTACAGGGTCGCGCTACGCGGGTGGATTTTTATTTCGGGGAACCCGAACCTTAGGTATTCAAATCTCGTCCGATACTTAATTTTTGACATAGTACACCTCGGAAAGAACGCGGGAGAGCCTCCCATGCGGCTCGGAAGTTAGTGCGGCTCATAACGTGGCCTTTCTCGAATTGCTAGGCGCTCCTGCGAGAGATGGCATTTTGAAAATTTTATTATTTACGTGAAAAATTCACCTGCCCGACCGACTAAAATATCGCCGCGGCTTATCTGAAATGAAATGCGCAAAATGCACCAATTTATAATTTCCCCGACCCGGGAAATTACGGTCGCGGGCCAGATAAGGAATTGCGGTAAATAACAATAAATCATTTACTTTAAGGGGGCGTATGCGATTTATTAGGGCAAGAAACGCCACCCGTTCTTTCCCCTCCTCTCGTCGTTTCTCCCCGCGATGACGTAAAAACTGCCCCGGATGACTTACGTCTAAGATAGACTTGAATACTAATTAGAATTACACCTCTCGTCAAATGTAACTTTCCAGATGAAATCCGGTAATAAAACCGAAATCTTTAATCTAAATCTAAATGTACATCATCACAATTGAAAACGTTAAACTTTTAATTAATAAATCATACCAAAAAATTAAAAAAAAATTATAAAATTACATAAAATTACAACTAATTTTAAAAAATCATACTGAATTTATTTATAAAAATTGACGAAAGGAAACTTTAAGGAATTATAGATTAAAGTATCTATTTTTTAATAAATTAATCATATTTGTTCTAATTATTTTCAAAAAATTTAAAAAAAATCATAAAATTACATAAAATTACGATTAATTTTAAAAAATCATACTGAATTTATTTATAAAAATTGACGAAAGAAACTTTAAGGAATGATAGATTAAAATGTCTATTTTTTAATAAATTAATCATATTTGTTCTAATTATTTTCAAAAAATTTAAAAAAATTCCCAAAGATACTAAAATTTTTTTATCGAAAAATTACATAAAATTGCGATTAATTTTAAAAAATCATACTGAATTTATTTATAAAAATTGACGAAAGGAAACTTTAAGGAATTATAGATTAAAGTATCTATTTTTTAATAAATTAATTATATTTGTTCTAATTATTTTCAAAAGATTTAAAAAAATTCATAAAATTACATAAAATTACGATTAATTTTAAAAAATCATACTGAATTTATTTACAAAAATTGACGAAAGAAACTTTAAGGAATGATAGATTAAAATGTCTATTTTTTAATAAATTAATCATATTTGTTCTAATTATTTTCAAAAAATTTAAAAAAATTCCCAAAGATACTAAAATTTTTTTATCGAAAAATTACATAAAATTGCGATTGATTTTAAAAAATCATACTGAATTTATTTATGAAAATTGACGAAAGGAAACTTTAAGGAATTATAGATTAAAGTATCTATTTTTTAATAAATTAATCATATTTGTTCTAATTATTTTCAAAAAATTTAAAAAAATTCATTAAATTACATAAAATTACGATTAATTTTAAAAAATCATACTGAATTTATTTACAAAAATTGACGAAAGAAACTTTAAGGAATGATAGATTAAAATGTCTATTTTTTAATAAATTAATCATATTTGTTCTAATTATTTTCAAAAAATTTAAAAAAATTCCCAAAGATACTAAAATTTTTTTTATCGAAAAATTACATAAAATTGCGATTAATTTTAAAAAATCATACTGAATTTATTTATAAAAATTGACGAAAGGAAACTTTAAGGAATTATAGATTAAAGTATCTATTTTTTAATAAATTAATCATATTTGTTCTAATTATTTTCAAAAAATTTAAAAAATTCATAAAATTACATAAAATTACGATTAATTTTAAAAAATCATACTGAATTTATTTATAAAAATTGACGAAAGAAACTTTAAGGAATGATAGATTAAAATGTCTATTTTTTAATAAATTAATCATATTTGTTCTAATTATTCTCAAAAAATTTAAAAAAACTTCCAAAAATACTAAAATTTTTTGATCGAAAAATTACATAAAATTGCGATCAACTTTAAAAAATCATAGTGAATTTATTTATAAAAATTGACGAAAGAAACTTTAAGGAATGATAGATTAAAACGTCTATTTTTTAATAAATTAATCATATTTGTTCTAATTATTTTCAAAAAATTTAAAAAAATTCATAAAATTACATAAAATTACGATTAATTTTAAAAAATCATACTGAATTTATTTACAAAAATTGACGAAAGAAACTTTAAGGAATGATAGATTAAAGTGTCTATTTTTTAATAAATTAATCGTATTTGTTCTAATTATTCTCAAAAAATTTAAAAAAATTACCAAAAATACTAAAATTTTTTGATCGAAAAATTACATAAAATTGCGATTAATTTTAAAAAATCATACTGAATTTATTTATAAAAATTGACGAAAGGAAACTTTAAGGAATTATAGATTAAAGTATCTATTTTTTAATAAATTAATCATATTTGTTCTAATTATTTTCAAAAAATTTAAAAAAATTCATAAAATTACATAAAATTACGATTAATTTTAAAGAATCATACTGAATTTATTTACAAAAATTGACGAAAGAAACTTTAAGGAATGATAGATTAAAATGTCTATTTTTTAATAAATTAATCATATTTGTTCTAATTATTTTCAAAAAATTTAAAAAAATTCCCAAAGATACTAAAATTTTTTTATCGAAAAATTACATAAAATTGCGATTAATTTTAAAAAATCATACTGAATTTATTTATAAAAATTGACGAAAGGAAACTTTAAGGAATTATAGATTAAAGTATCTATTTTTTAATAAATTAATCATATTTGTTCTAATTATTTTCAAAAAATTTAAAAAAATTCATAAAATTACATAATTTTACGATTAATTTTAAAAAATCATACTGAATTTATTTACAAAAATTGACGAAAGAAACTTTAAGGAATGATAGATTAAAATGTCTATTTTTTAATAAATTAATCATATTTGTTCTAATTATTTTCAAAAAATTTAAAAAAATTCCCAAAGATACTAAAATTTTTTTATCGAAAAATTACATAAAATTGCGATTAATTTTAAAAAATCATACTGAATTTATTTATAAAAATTGACGAAAGGAAACTTTAAGGAATTATAGATTAAAGTATCTATTTTTTAATAAATTAATCATATTTGTTCTAATTATTTTCAAAAAATTAAAAAAAATTCATAAAATTACATCAAATTACGATTAATTTTAAAAAATCATACTGAATTTATTTACAAAAATTGACGAAAGAAACTTTAAGGAATGATAGATTAAAATGTCTATTTGTTAATAAATTAATCATATTTGTTCTAATTATTTTCAAAAAATTTAAAAAAATTCCCAAAGATACTAAAATTTTTTTATCGAAAAATTACATAAAATTGCGATTAATTTTAAAAAATCATACTGAATTTGTTTATAAAAATTGACGAAAGGAAACTTTAAGGAATTATAGATTAAAGTATCTATTTTTTAATAAATTAATCATATTTGTTCTAATTATTTTCAAAAAATTTAAAAAAATTCATAAAATTACATAAAATTACGATTAATTTTAAAAAATCATACTGAATTTATTTACAAAAATTGACGAAAGAAACTTTAAGGAATGATAGATTAAAATGTCTATTTTTTTAATAAATTAATCATATTTGTTCTAATTATTTTCAAAAAATTTAAAAAAATTCCCAAAGATACTAAAAATTTTTTTATCGAAAAATTACATAAAATTGCGATTAATTTTAAAAAACCATACTGAATTTATTTATGAAAATTGACGAAAGGAAACTTTAAGGAATTATAGATTAAAGTATCTATTTTTTAATAAATTAATCATATTTGTTCTAATTATTTTAAAAAAATTTAAAAAAATTCATAAAATTACATAAAATTACGATTAATTTTAAAAAATCATACTGAATTTATTTACAAAAATTGACGAAAGAAACTTTAAGGAATGATAGATTAAAATGTCTATTTTTTAATAAATTAATCATATTTGTTCTAATTATTTTCAAAAAATTTAAAAAAATTCCCAAAGATACTAAAATTTTTTTATCGAAAAATTACATAAAATTGCGATTAATTTTAAAAAATCATACTGAATTTATTTATAAAAATTGACGAAAGGAAATTTTAAGGAATTATAGATTAAAGTGTCTATTTTTTAATAAATTAATCATATTTGTTTTAAATATTCTCAAAAAAATTAAAGAAATTTTAAAAAATACCCAAAAATACTAAAATTTTTTCATCGAAAAATTACATAAAATTGCGATTAAATTGAAAAAATCATACTGAATTTATTTATAAAAATTGACGAAAGAAACTTTAAGGAATGATAAATTAAAATGTCTATTTTTTAATAAATTAATCATATTTGTTTTAAATATTCTCAAAAAATTTAAAAAAATTCCCAAAAATACTAAAATTTTTTTATCGAAAAATTACATAAAATGGCGATTAATTTTAAAAAATCATACTGAATTTATTTATAAAAATTGACGAAAGAAACTTTAAGGAATTATAGATTAAAGTGTCTATTTTTTAATAAATTAATCATATTTGTTGTTATTATTCTCAAAAAATTTAAAAAAATTTTAAAAAATTCCCAAAAATACTAAGATTTTTTCATCGAAAAATTACATAAAATTGCGATTAATTTTAAAAAATCATACTGAATTTATTAATAAAAATTGACGAAAGAAACTTTAAGGAATGATAGATTAAAATGTCTATTTTTTAATAAATTAATCATATTTGTTTTAAATATTCTCAAAAAATTTTAAAAAATTTAAAAAAATTCCCAAAAATACTAAAATTTTTTGATCGAAAAATTACATAAAATTACGATTATATTTAAAAAATCATACTAAATTTAATTAAGAAAATTGACGAAAGAAACTTTAAGGAATGATAAATTAAAATGTCTATTTTTTAATAAATTAATCATATTTGTTGTTATTATTCTCAAAAAATTTAAAAAAATTTTAAAAAATTCCCAAAAATACTAAAATTTTTTCGGCGAAGAATTACATAAAATTGCAACTTTAAAAAATCATACTGAATTTAATTATAAAAATTGACGAAAGAAACTTTAAGGAATGATAGATTAAAGTATCTATTTTTTAATAAATTAATCATATTTGTTCTAATTATTCTCAAAAAATTTAAAAAAATTCCCAAAAATACTAAAATTTTTCTATAATTCTAAAAATCTTAATTTCCACAAATAAATCCTCTATATTTTTTTAAACTTAGTAATTAAAATTACTAGTCTTAGTATTTACTAAGACTTAAATTTTTACTAATCGTTACTTATAGTACTTATCGTTAAATAAAATCGATTCTTTTTAAATATTAATTTCAAAAACGAAATTTGCATTTATTTGTTGTTTACACTTTTTTGTGCTATTTGCGCGTGCTAAACGGCCGGGATTGTACAGATTTCGCTGAGTCGAGGTAAAAATAATAAACAGACATATAACATTTACGGCGCAAAAACGTGTTAAAGTTTTATCCACAGTTTCGTGTACCAATCGTGCAGTTTTTTTTTTGTGTAAATAGCCGGGCTTTGTTCGTAACGATCGGAAATTATTTATTACGATTGCTTATTTGTATTCGCGAATTACTTCTATTTTGAACTGATGAAGAGTAGTCATCCGTACTGTCAGCTCGCGTAGGACGAACGCTAACGATTTTTAAATTATAGGAGCACGAAATTTCCAAATTGATTTATTTATTCGTTTTATATTAAATTCGTGAATCAATTATTCACGTTTTGTTCCAATAAACGTTCGTTAAATTTATTATTTCCTTTTTTAACTTTAAAGTATTGTAAATTAAAAAAAAAAAGTATCGATGTCATAACTTGATGGCGAAGCTATTGTAAAATAAAATCCGGCGTTGGTCGAATGAATCAAATGGTTGTTTGAGCGATATTTATCCGTATATCGCAAAACAAAATGAATAAATAACGACAAAAAGGAAAACAAGAGGAAGCTTATCGGCAAAGAGCAGAACATACATCAAGCGCCCTTCCGGTAACTTCCCGGGAATATTAATTTAAACCACTAGCACGTTTTTTTGACACCTTCGGAACGACGATGTAAAGCCGGGACGAAAAAACCATACAAACGCGGAGCGAAGCTGCGCAGAGCATAAATTTTAATCAACGAAAAGAAAGGAGGACGAACGAAAATAAACCGGGTGAGGACGATAAAGATTCTTAGCGAACGTTTGCAGGAAATTTCCTTTAGAAAATTTGTTTCACCGTTTGGTTTGACCTATATACGCCGGGATGCAAACACTTTTTGCCCGGCTCGTCGGGGGCAATTTCTCGCCTTTTGATAACATCCCCCCGCATTCCGTTTCATAACCCCACTTTAAATGCGTCTTGTGCATTGTTTTCGAGAGTTCACTTAGTTTAGGCGGCGTTACCTTGTTTATTAAAACTCCAACTACAATAAATTACCAAATGTGGTGGAAGCTAAACAGCAAAAGTTTAAATTGCCGCAATGGATTGCGCCCTAAGAACTAACTATACACTTGTTCCCGAAAGCGCCCCCACTCAATAATATTTCGAACAGCTGCACTTCCCCGTCGGCATTGTGCGGCTCCTGGAACGTTAACTCGCATAATTTAGACGTTAACTACGTAAAAACTGCACGTCTCAACCTTCCACAAGTTATGTAACCTGAATTACTTTTCGCTTAGGAACATTTCCTTTCTAAAAACTACCAATCCTCAAGAGTACTTTACCCACATTAGCATCCAACATCATTACAACAACTTATACAATCTAAATTATAATTCTATCGTAGCTTTTAACCAATTAGTTTAAATATCTTTGATTACTTGAAAACTGCACGTCTCAACGTTACAAACTTGTGAAACTTGGTTACATAACTATGCAACCTAAATTACTTTTCGCTTAGGAACATTTCCTATCTAAAAACTACCAATCCTCAAGAGTACTTTACCCACATTAGCATCCAATATCATTACAACAACTTATAGAATCTAAATTATAATTCTATCGTAGTTTTTAACCAATTAGTTTAAATATCTTTGATTACTTGAAAACTGCACGTCTCAACCTTACAAACTTGTGAAACTTGGTTACATAACTATGCAACCTAAATTACTTTTCGCTTAGGAACATTTTTTTATCTAAAAACTACCAATCCTCAAGAGTACTTTACCCACATTAGCATCCAACATCATTACAACAACTTATACAATCTAAATTATAATTCTATCGTAGTTTTTAACCAATTAGTTTAAATATCTTTGATTACTTGAAAACTGCACGTTTCAACCTTACAAACTTGTGAAACTTGGTTACATAACTATGCAACCTAAATTACTTTTCGCTTAGGAATATTTCCTATCTAAAAACTACCAATCCTCAAGAGTACTTTACCCACATTAGCATCCAACATCATTATAACAACTTATACAATCTAAATTATAATTCTATCGTAGTTTTTAACCAATTAGTTTAAATATCTTTGATTACTTGAAAACTGCACGTCTCAACCTTACAAACTTGTGAAACTTGGTTACGTAACTATGCAACCTAAATTACTTTTCGCTTAGGAATATTTCCTATCTAAAAACTACCAATCCTCAAGAGTACTTTACCCACATTAGCATCCAACATCATTACAACAACTTATAGAATCTAAATTATAATTCTATCGTAGTTTTTAACCAATTAGTTTAAATATCTTTGATTACTTGAAAACTGCACGTCTCAACCTTACAAACTTGTGAAACTTGGTTACATAACTATGCAACCTAAATTACTTTTTGCTTAGGAACATTTTCTATCTAAAAACTACCAATCCTCAAGAGTACTTTACCCACATTAGCATCCAACATAATTACAACAACTTATAGAATCTAAATTATAATTCTATCGTAGTTTTTAACCAATTAGTTTAAATATCTTTGATTACTTGAAAACTGCACGTCTCAACCTTACAAACTTGTGAAACTTGGTTACATAACTATGTAACCTAAATTACTTTTTGCTTAGGAACATTTTCTATCTAAAAACTACCAATCCTCAAGAGTACTTTACCCACATTAGCATCCAACATAATTACAACAACTTATAGAATCTAAATTATAATTCTATCGTAGTTTTTAACCAATTAGTTTAAATATCTTTGATTACTTGAAAACTGCACGTCTCAACCTTAGAAACTTGTAAAACTTGGTTACATAACTATGCAACCTAAATTACTTTTCGCTTAGGAATATTTCCTATCTAAAAACTACCAATCCTCAAGAGTACTTTACCCACATTACCATCCAACGTCATTACAACAACTTATAGAATCTAAATTATAATTCTATCGCAGTTTTTAACTAATTAGTTTAAATATCTTTGATTACTTGAAAGCTGCACGTCTCAACCTTACAAACTTGTGAAACTTGGTTACATAACTATGCAACCTAAATTACTTTTGGCTTAGGGACATTTGCTATCTAAAAACTACCAATCCTCAAGAGTACTTTACCCACATTAGCATCCAACATCATTACAACAACTTATACAATCTAAATTATAATTCTATCGTAGTTTTTAACCAATTAGTTTAAATATCTTTGATTACTTGAAAACTGCACGTCTCAACCTTACAAACTTGTGAAACTTGGTTACATAACTATGCAACCTAAATTACTTTTCGCTTAGGAACATTTTCTATCTAAAAACTACCAATCCTCAAGAGTACTTTACCCACATTAGCATCCAACATCATTACAACAACTTATAGAATCTAAATTATAATTCTATCGTAGTTTTTAACCAATTAGTTTAAATATCTTTGATTACTTGAAAACTGCACGTCTCAACCTTACAAACTTGTGAAACTTGGTTACATAACTATGCAACCTAAATTACTTTTCGCTTAGGAACATTTTCTATCTAAAAACTACCAATCCTCAAGAGTACTTTACCCACATTAGCATCCAACATCATTACAACAACTTATAGAATCTAAATTATAATTCTACCATAGTTTTTAATCAATTGCTTGGTTTAAAAGTCTTGGATCACCTGAAAAGTACACATCTCAACGTTCCATAACTTATGCAACCTAAATTACTTTTTTAATCTGAATTACTTTTCGCTTAGGAATATTTCCTATCTAAAAACTACCAATCCACAAGAGTATGTTAGTCACATTACCCTCCAACATCATTAAAACCACATACACAATCTATATTATAGTTCTACCTCAGTTTTTATCCCGACGATCAGTTTAAATGCCTTTGATAACCTAAATACGTTTCAATCAATCAGAAATGTAGTTGTACATTACCTTCCATGTCCATTACATGTAACACGATCCAATTTATAGTTCGTTTTTTACCATTTGACTAGTTGATGGAGTAGTAAAGGTGTCTAACAACCGTTTAACTACCTTCGGAGACCTGAACTCTTTTCAATCAATTAGAAGTGCAGTTGTACATTAAGTGCAATGTCCATTACAGGTTACACAATCTAATTTATAGTTTTTTTTATTGCTTAAGCCAGCGTTTCTCAACCTTTTTACATTTGCGACCCTATTGTCAATCGCAATTCTCATCGCGCCCCAATTCCTCTTATTGCACTAAAATCGTGATTGTAATCTTAGTTTTTATTTAATTTAATAATGGTTTTTCTTATTTGTTCTTGCTTTGTCGCTTTGCTCGCGCCCCCCCTTTAGTTTTATCTAAAGTCTAGGGGGGCACGCCCCACAGGTTGAGAATCGCTGGCTTAAGCTAGTTAATTGAAAAGAGTGTTTAAAATTTTTTTTAAGTATTTTTTAAAGTGGTAATTTAAAAAATTGTAAAACTACCTTTGTATGGATGATTTTAAAAAATCAAAATCTAATTTATACTTTAATTTATTTTGGAATATATACTTTATTTTATTTTTGAATATATACTTTATTTTTATTTTGGAATAGTGTGAGTATAAAGGAATGTGTTCGAAAATGTTCGTGTGGTAACCGAAGGAATCGTTTGAACACCTGAATTCTTTTCCAATCAAAATTGGAGTAGAAGTGTGGGTAATACATCGCTTTCTAGGTCCATTACACGTTACGCAATCTAAATTACATTGCATTCCCGAACGCTTTGAACGTGGGAAATACCAATTCCTACGAGTGCGGTCGCCTATTTCGGCCCTAACCGTTCTTTCGTCCCCAAGTCAAATTTCCATGTTCGCCAACTCGCTTTACAACTCGACACGGCGGCTCTAAGCGGCCGTTAATTGTAGAAGCGATTCGGTTCGCCGTTTCGTCAGTATCGCGAACTTCTTGCAGCGCCGGAATCGATTTCGGCCGAAAAGTTTTAGTAGTAGCGCGAGTACTAGTGTTTCGCACTCTGACTTCTCGGAGTTGCTGCTCTACTCTGCTACTCTCTTTTGGCGCCACTCGATCGCTCTGCCTCCTTGTAACATCCTCCGATCCGAATTCTGTTCGCGCGAGATGGTTTTATTGGACACGTCGTCGAATCTCGACGTCAAATCGACGATTGTAAGTCTATCAGTCAACCGACAAACACTATCTTGTAAATTGAGTTAGTTGAACGGGAAATTAGGACCGTTTTCATATTCAAACCAACTTCTCCTCAAATATTAATTTAAAAATCCCATCATTGAAATAATTATCAGATCTGCACACTTTTTCTATATGCTGGAGTAGTTACTAAATTGAGGAGTCATTTATAAATCTTCGATTGTAAGTGTATCGGTTAACCGTCAAACGATATCTTGTAAATTGAGTTAGTTGAACGCGATATTAGGTCGGTTTTGAAAATCCAAACCAACCCCCTCGTTAGGTATCATCGATTATGGGGAGATATTGAGAAGGGCGGCCGAGGACAATCACAGTTGACTGGGAATAGGGGGTGTGTTTAGAAAACGGCACTCGTCGTTGAAATAGCTATCATCAGATCTGCGTTGAAACACATCTCTACGTCCATTCGCAGAGCTATTTGCAAAACCGAGGCGGAAGTGTGTGTACACAGCGTCACCTCCGCCCGTCCCCTAGGGGCGTCCCACGGGGGTCCTTCAGTCCCGCACTCTGAACTCAATACGCATTCGGCGACAGCTGACCATCCATTATCCGAACCCCGTTCTTGAAATCGGCCCCTTTAAAACTAATTAACTACCTTAAGCCCCAGTGACAAATACATGACACGAGGTAACCCTTTCTTATCCAACCTTAGCCGCGGTACCGGCAAAACGGAGGCATTCGTCACGACGGAGAATTCAATAAGGGACCCGTCCGAGATTACCGCGTTTCTTTGGAGCTTACCGAAGGGGATTGTTTCAAAATTTCAATTTGTAAGCGGTTTTGTATCAAGGTTATTTCAAAAAAATATTTGAAAACATTTGAAAACATTTGAAAATATCCATCGAAAATGGAAAAGTTCAATAACGGGTTGTTTTGATTAGAAAGAGTTTCGGAATAAAAAAAATAATCGGAACTCGTCGAAAAGAGAAGATCTCCATTTCCAGATTGATGGTTTTCAATAAAACTTCCCTGCCGGCAATAATTAATGACCGATTGGGGGGCGATTTGTTTATCAACAAAAGTCGGAATCGTTATAATTAGTCGTCTTTCGAAAGATTGGAGAAATACTTGAATACGGCGTTATTGCAAAACGCCGTCTATCGGACAGGTAGACAAGTCGTCCCGGTGTTCATAAATCGGTTTTAATAACGCCGGCTACGAAGGGGTAGAACCCGATTGAGAAGAGTTTTCGCGTATTTACCGCGCCCTCTGAGTGGGAATATTTCCCCGGGATCGGTGGCGCGTCACCGCGCAATATTGAACATGGCGAATTGAAAATCGCTTAAAATTCACCACTATTTTCGCCACACTTTTACCCCACCGCTCCCGGAATGCCAGATAACGTACAAAAGGAATATCTTTCAATACGGCGGCGCCGGGGCTTTTCCCCACTTTCAGCCCGGCCGACAACGCGTTCGCGAAAAAAAGATAACGCCGCCGCAACAAATAATTCTTTGTTCCCTCGGCTCCCTTTAATCTCAATAGTCCCGCCGCGCGCCCGAAAAAATCTAATAAATATCGAAGTGAAATTGCAAAAAACCCTTCGCACGCCAATCTGGTCCCTCTTTTGACGAAGACAAAACCAAAAAACAACCTGTTAATGTTCCGTTCGCGTTTGACATATCCCCGAACAACGAACAAAACAACCCGGTACACTCGTGAATAATTCTCTCGTTTTGCCTCCCTCTGCGAAAAAATCGTAAACAACACCCTCGATTCACGGTTGGTTACCCAACTATCTGAAATACGCACAAAATTTTACGAATGTTCCATACAACGTCACTTAGGGTTACTACAAAAAAAGCTACACCTATATTCACAATTCTTTTTTATTGATACTTCACTTACCGTATTTGTTTAAATCTAAGCCACACTATTTTTGCTATACAATCGTTATAAAAATCGTTCATTTTCTAATCGTCCTAATCCTTCATAAAAATGGGGTGCGGCTTAGAATCAGGTGCGGCTTAGATTCAAACCTAATTCAAAAGAGATTCTAGAAGGGTATTGTTATACCGAATCCAGAAAATTTCTGACTAAAAATTTTCCCAACCTCTACACCGAAAAATTAGACAAAAATTTTGAATTTTGAAATTTTGACTTTGAGCTCACATAACTCGGCCGTCGATTGTCTGATTTTCATACGGTTTGTTTTAAAAGATTTTCCATTTATTTCTAAATAAAATTCTAAAAGGGCGTTATTATACAGAATCCAGAAAATTTTTCATGAAAAATTTTCTTAACGTCTACACAAAAATTTTGAAATTTTGACTTTGAGCTCGCTTAACTCAACCGTTGATTGTCTGATTTTTATGCGGTTTGTTTTAAACGATTCTTCATTTAATTCTAAGTGAGATTGTAGAAGGGTGTTATTATACCGAATCCAGAAAATTTCTGACCAAAAATTTTCCCAACCTCTACACCGAAAAATTAGACAAAAATTTTGAATTTTGAAATTTTGACTTTGAGCTCACATAACTCAACCGTCGATTGTCTAATTTTCATACGGTTTGTTTTAAAAGATTTTCCATTTATTTCTAAATAAAATTCTAGAAGGGCGTTATTATACAGAATCCAGAAAATTTTCCATGAAAAATTTTCTTAACGTCTACACAAAAATTTTAAAATTTTGACTTTGAGCTCGCTTAACTCAACCGTTGATTGTCTGATTTTTATGCGGTTTGTTTTAAACGATTCTTCATTCAATTCTATGTAAGATTCTAGAAGGGTGTTATTATACCGAATCCAGAAAATTTCTGACCAAACATTTTCCCAACATCTACACCGAAAAATTAGACAAAAATTTTGAATTTTGAAATTTTGACTTTGAGCTCGCATAACTCAACCGTCGATTGTCTAATTTTCATACGGTTTGCTTAAAAAGATTTTCCATTTATTTCTAAATAAAATTCTAGAAGGGCGTTATTATACAGAATCCAGAAAATTCTTGATGAAAAATTTTCTTAACGTCTACACAAACATTTTGAAATTTTGACTTTGAGCTCGCTTAACTCAACCGTTGATTGTCTGATTTTTAAGCGGTTTGTTTTAAACGATTCTTCATTCAATTCTAAGTAAGATTCTAGAAGGGTGTTATTATACCGAATCCAGAAAATTTCTGACCAAAAATTTTCCCAACCTCTACACCGAAAAATTAGACAAAAATTTTGAATTTTGAAATTTTGACTTTGAGCTCACATAATTCGGCCGTCGATTGTCTGATTTTCATACGGTTTGTTTAAAAAAATTTTCCACTTATTTCTAAATAAAATTTCAGAAGGGCGTTATTATACAGAATCCAGAAAATTTTTCATGAAAAATTTTCTTAACGTCTACACAAAAATTTTGAAATTTTGACTTTGAGCTCGCGTAACTCAACCGTTGATTGTCTGATCTTTAAGCGGTTTGTTTTAAACGATTCTTCATTCAATTCTAAGTAAGATTCTAGAAGGGTGTTATTATACCGAATCCAGAAAATTTCTGACTAAAAATTTTCCCAACCTCTACACCGAAAAATTAGACAAAAATTTTGAATTTTGAAATTTTGACTTTGAGCTCGCATAACTCAACCGTCGATTGTCTAATTTTCATACGGTTTGTTTAAAAAGATTTTCCATTTACTTCTAAATAAAATTCTAGAAGGGCGTTATTATACAGAATCCAGAAAATTTTTGATGAAAAATTTTCTTAACCTCTACACAAAAATTTTGAAATCTTGACTTTGAGGTCGCGTATCTCAACTGTTGATTGTCTAATTTTCATACGGTTTGTTTTAAACGATTTTCCATTTAATTCTAAATAAGATTCTAGAAGGGTGTTATTATACCGAATCCAGAAAATTTCTGACCAAAAATTTTCCCAACCTCTACACCGAAAAATTAGACAAAAATTTTGAATTTTGAAATTTTGACTTTGAGCTCGCATTGGAACGAATCCGGTATACAGTGAAATTTCCCTTGGACGGACACCAACGGAACGCATCAAAGTGTCCGTTCAAGAGGGGTGTCCGCTTAAGAGAAATGCCCCGCTTAAGAGAAATGAAGAAAGTAATTGTATAAGAGTCGGACAGTTCCACGAAAACTGTCCAAGGGGAGTGTCCGTTCAAGAGGGGTGTCCACGAAGGGAAATTTCACTGTATAGAGATTTTGAATAAAATTTTAAAACAAATTCTACAATTTTAGGACAAATCAAGTAATTTTTTAATGAAATTTGAAAACTTTATTTATTGAAAAATTTATTTTTATAATTTTTTTTTTTAATACTTGATAACGAAAATTTAGGGATATAAAAATCATTTTATTCTCGATTTATACCCGGATTTAACTTCTATCAAAAATATATTGACTCAATTGTTTAGTTTAGTGTGCTATCTGTCCCCCATTGTTTTCATTCTATTATTGGGGGTATATTTTTTTTTCTAAAAACTACTTGATAACGAATATTCGCGAATATTAAGCTTGATTTTTTTGCAATTTATGTGCATTTATCTATTACTTAAAAAAAAATTCTCTCCAAAATCTGCATAAATAAAGTCTGGATGGTTTTTTAAATTAAGTCAAAATTTTTAAAGTTTGGTTAAAAAATCATCAACTCTTAGAAATTTCTTTAAATTTTTGTGTAATAATTAGAACAAATTGGATTCTTTTGTTAAAAAATACACACTTTAAGTTATCATTAGCTAAAATTTCTTTTCAAAATCTGTAAAAAGAAAGTCTGGACGATTTTTTAAAGTTGGTGAAAAATTTATAGCTTAGGTAAAAAAATCTTGGTCTTTGAAAATTTTTTTAAATTTTTTGGTAATAATTAAAACAAATTGGATTTTCTCGATGAAAAATAGACACTTTAAACTATAATTAGATAAAATTTCTCTTCAAAATCTACATAAATAAAGTCTCTACAGTTTTTTAAATTAAAATTTTTAAAGTTAGGTTAAAAAATCGTCAACTTAGAAAATTTTTTTAAAGTTTTGTATAATAATTAGAACAAATTGGATTCTTTTGGTAAAAAGTAGACACTTTAAGTTATCATTAGTTAAAATTTCTCTTCAAAATCTGCATAAATAAAGTCTCGACGGTTTTTTAAATTTTCAAAATCAAAATATTTAAAATTAGGTTAAAAAATCATCATTTTTTAGAAAATTTTTTAAAATTTTTGTGTTAAAATTAGAACAAATTGGATTCTTTTGGTAAAAAATATACACTTTTAGTTATCATTAGCTAAAATTTCTTTTCAAAATATTTAGAAATAAAGTCTGGACGATTTTTTAAAGTTGGTGAAAAATTTACAACTTAGGTAAAAAAATCTTGATGTCTTTGAAAATTTTTTGGTAATAATTAGAACAAATTGGATCTTCTCGATGAAAAATAGACACTTTAAACTATAATTGGATAAAATTTCTCTTCAAAATCTGCATAAATAAAGTCTCTACAGTTTTCTAAATTAAAATTTTTAAAGTTAGGTGTAAAAATCGTCATATCAGAAATTTTTTTAAAATTCTTGTATAATAATTAGAACAAATTGGATTCTTTTAGTAAAAAATAGACACTTTAAGTTATCATTAGTTAAAATTTCTTTTCAAAATTTGTAGAAATAAAGTCTGGACGATTTTTTAAAGTTGGTCAAAAATTTATAACTTAGGTGAAAAAATCTTGATGTCTTTAAAATTTTTTTTTTTATTTTTTGTTAATAATTAGAACAAATTGGATATTCTCGATGAAAAATAGACACTTTAAACTATAATTGGACAAAATTTCTTTTCAAAATCTACATAAATAAAGTCTCTACAATTTTTTAAATTAAAATTTTTAAAATTAGGTTAAAAAATCGTCATCTGAGAAAAATTCTTTAAATTTTTGTGTAATAATTAGAACAAATTGGATTGTTTTGGTAAAAAATAGACACTTTTAGTTATCATTAGTTAAAATTTCTTTTCAAAATTTGTAGAAATAAAGTCTGGACGATTTTTTAAAGTTGGCCAAAAATTTATAACTTAGGTGAAAAATCTTGATGTCTTTAAAAATTTTTTTAATTTTCTTGGTAATAATTAGAACAAATTGAATATTCTCGATGAAAAACAGACACTTTAAACTATAATTAGATAAAATTTCTCTTGAAAATCTACATAAATAAAGTCTCTCAGTTTTTTAACTCGGCCGTCGATTATCTGATTTTCGTACGGTTTGCTTTAAGTGATTCTTCATTCAATTCTAAGTAAGATTCTAGAAGGGTATTCTTATACCAAATCCAGAAAATTTCTGACCAAAAATTTTTCCAACCTTTACACCTAAAAAGTAGACAAAAATTTTGAAATTTTGACTTTGAGCTCGTGTAACTCAACCGTTGATTATCTAATTTTCATACGGTTTATTTTAAGTGATTCTCCATTCAATTCTGAGTAAGATCTTAGAAGGACGTTATTATACCAAACCTAAAATTTTTTTTTTTAATTTTTTGGTAATAAGTAGAACAAATCGGATTTTCTCGATGAAAAATAGACACCTTAAACTGTAATTAGATAAAATTTCTGTTCAAAATTTACATAAATAAAGTCTCGACGGTTTTTTAAATTTTCAAAATCAAAATTTTTAAAGTTAGGTTAAAAAATCAGCATCTTTTAGAAATTTTTTTTTAATTTTTGTGTAATAATCAGAACAAATTGGATCCTTTTGATAAAAAATAGACACTTTAAGTTATCATTAGTTAAAATTTCTTTTCAAAATTTGTAGAAATAAAGTCTGGACGATTTTTTATAGTTGGAGAAAAATTTATAGCTTAGGTAAAAAAATCTTGATGTCTTTGAAAATTTTTTTAAATTTTTTGGAAATAATTAGAAGAAATTGGTTTTCCTCGATGAAAAATAGACACTCTAAACTATAATTAGATAAAATTTCTATTCAAAATCTGCATAAATAAAGTGTCAACGGTTTTTTAAATTTTCAAAATCAAAATTTTTTAAGTTAGGTTAAAAAATCATCATTTTTTAGAAATTTTTTGTAATAATTAGAATAAATTGGATTGTTTCAGTAAAAAAATAGACATTTTAAGTTATCATTACCATATGGAAAATTGATTATAGCGGACCTAGCGCCATCTATGAACAAACGCGAGAATCATCGATCTCCAAATTTTATTCCTTTAAATAATTGAAATTAAGGAGTTTTACGATCTAGTATATATAACAAAACAAGTTTTTTATTGATTATTTTTATTGTTAGATTATGATTATTTTAATTAGAATAATCATAATCTATGTTACAGTTAGTTAATCTAACTGTAACATTTGGTGGAGGCGCCGGGTAAATCTAAAGATTATCTATTAGTAATTTGGAGGGTTAGTTGTCTATAAAACAAATAAAATAAATTATAACAACTAAAATAAATTTTTTATAACTGCAGTTTTATGAAATTTAATTTATTTTTATTTATTCACTTGAAAAAAAAAATCTTAAATTTCAATAAAATCTCTCTCTCTCTAGATTTATCATTTCTGCGGAGCAATTAATATTTTCGGACAATCGATGTTGGTCGTCGATCGTCGACGAGGAATGAATTTCGAATTCCGTACGACTCGGCGCCGTTTCTAATTTCAAATCGCGCGGAGCTTTGTCGGATTCGCCGCTCCAATTACCGGCTCCGACTAAGGACAAAAGCGCGCCGCGCCTCCGATTACTACGCGTCCGACGTAAATCATCGTTTAGTCGCATTAATGACGCAGCTCGACGATCGACGCTGCCCTCCTAATGTCCTCCGATCGTCAATGTTTCGAATTAGCGACGTCGCACGATCGCTAATCCGCGTCTAAATCAAATAGGTATGTGGCGAAATCTCCTATATGGTTTGACGTATAAACATGAATAGTCCTATTGGATCAAAGGAAACACCAAACTTATCCGCCGACAGTGAATCAATATGTTTTTCACAATAGATTCAACTATAAGTTAAATTGATAAAAGCATCGATATCACATATCAATAGTAGAATCCAAACAAAAGTAATGGAAACTAGTTTAATTACTCCATTAGTGCATGAATAATCAATTGTTTAAATGTTTGATGAAACGATCATTATGCACTAATGGGTTCATTTAGTAAATATATTTTTTTGATATGTTAATTAAATTAAGTTAGAATTTATCTTCTCTTAAAATATTAATTACTTTTGGGAAATAATAAATCTCGTGAGAAAGAGACGTAAATGGAAACTTTACTGAATTTGCTAAAGGTTTTTTTTAAGTAAACAAATAGAGGCAATGAAATTGATTAGAACGAGTGTTTGTTTATACCGATTGCCGGTCGTGGGTTGAAAGGAAAAAACAAATCAAGCATGAATTTGTGGCTTGGGTTCGTTTGTTTACTTAACGTTCTTCTCGTACATGATGTATGCTAACGATTGTCGGTTCGCGCGTCAAAATTTCGTTAGCATTTCCTCGTTAAACACTTAAAAAGTTTCTTCCGAGCGTGAGGATCTTGCGACGACAGTCGAGTTTAAACCGGCCGCCTAATCGAATAGCTAGCTGCTTAACTATATCTTAAAATGCGACTAACTTTGGATGACAATAGTTGGCGCGACCGCTTTGTGCTCGTTTCATACCTAACGGCCCTCTTTTCACGATTTACTACTTCGAGCCTTTTTTCAACGTACTGACGTCAGTTGGCTGTCGGCCAATCGGACCAAACCGATTTCAAAAACAAGGGGATTTCAATTTCATACGACTGACTTATAAATATACATATCCGCTAGCGGAAAAATATCGAACTCCTTACTTTATCTCGCGCAGGATCGTTATCGGAGTTCTCTTTGTCTGTAGGCGCGTTCCTACCGACCAAACGGTTTCCTAAATCAATACTCTCAGTCAGTATTGCACGCACATGGACTTACACACACATTATATCTTCCATACGAACTTCGGTCTCCATTATCAAAGTTTCTTGGAATTTACCGTAAATGAAACACTCTCTTTAAAGGAATACAGAAACGCGCTAAAAAGGAAAAATGACAAACTCTTTATATCGCTCGAAAATAATAACAAAGAAATGCCTTTGAAGGTAGCGAGAAATGTGTATTTTATGTACTTCCGCAACCTTGCAATATATAGCATAATAGCTCCTGAGAAGTTCAGGTGAATGGGCGGTATTTTTAAACAACGTAAAAAAAATTTGTAAACATTTTAGTCGTACTTAGAAAGAATCAAAAACTTTTTTAAATAAAAGAAATAATGTAAACATTTTAAAAGATTTAATACTCAAAGTATACATTAAGGATATTAAGTTACATTTTCCTTCTTGAGGGAAAACGAAAAATCGTCGAAAATTCTTCTTTGGCAAAAACAAAGATTAAGTATTAGTCTAAATCATGATAAAATTTCAACTCTCAATAACACTTTTGTTAGTTTCTTAGATATGAATTTTTAAAAATTAAGTTTTCTTATGCCATATTTAAAAATTATAAATTTTTCTTACACTCTACGGTTTGTTTTAAAAGATTCTCCATTCAATTCTGAGTAAGATTCTAGAAGGGCGTTGTTATACCGAATCTGAAAAATTTCTGGCAAAAAATTTTCCCAACCTCTACATCGAAAAATTACACAAAAATTTTAAAACTTTGACTTTGAGCTTGCCTAACTGAACCGTCGATTATCTGATTTTCATACGGTTTATTTTAAACGATTCTCCATTCAATTCTAAGTAAGATTCTAGAAGAGCACCATCGCAGTCAATCCAGAAAATTTCTGACAAAAAATTTTTTTTACCTCTACATAAAATTATACAAAAAATTTGAAATTTTGACTTTGAGCTCGCCTAACTCAACCGTTGATTGTCTGATTTTCATACGGCTTGTTTTAAACGATTTTGCATTCAATTTTAAATAAGATTCTAGAAGGGCGTTTTTATACGAAAACCGAAAAATTTCTAACGAAAAATTTTCCTAACGTCTACACAAAATTAAACAAAAATTTAGAAATTTTGACTTTGAGCTCGCATAACTCAACCATTGATTGTTTAATTTTCGTACGGTTTACTTTAAACGATCCTCCATTCAATTTTGAGTAAGAATCTAGAAGGGCGTTATTATACCGAACCTGAAAAATTTTTGACAAAAAAATTTCCCAACCTCTACACCGAAAAATTAGACAAGAATTTTGAAATTTTGACTTTGAGCTCGCATAACTCAACCGTTGATTATCTGATTTTCGTACGGTTTATTTTAAACGATTTTTCATTTAATTCTAAATAAGATTCTAGAAGGGCGTTGTTATACGGAAACTGAAAAATTTCTGACTAAAAATTTTCCCAATCTCTGCACCGAAAAATTAGACAAAAATTTTGAATTTTGAAATTTTGACTTTGAGCTCGCACAACTCAACCGTTGATTATCCAATTTTCATACGGTTTGTTTTAAACGATTCTCCATTCAATTCTAAGTAAGATTCTAGAAGGACATTTTTATACGGAATCTGAAAAATTTCTGACAAAAAATTTTCCCAACCTCTACACCGAAAAATTAGATAAAAATTTTGAAATTTTGACTTTGCGCTGGCGTAACTCAACAGTTGATTATCTAATTTTCGTACGGTTTGTTTTAAACCATTCTCCATTCAATTCTAAGTAAGATTCTAAAAGGAAATCGTCGTAGCTATTCCAGAAAACTTGTGACAAAAAATTTTTCCAACCTCTACACCGAAAATTAAACAAGAATTTTTAAATTTGGACTTTGAGCTCGCGTAACTCAACCGTTGATGGTCGAATTTTCGTATGGTTTGTTTTAAACAATTTTATATTCAATTCTAAGTAAGATTTTAAAAGAACATCGTTGTAGCAAATCAGGAAAATTTCTGATAAGAATTTTTCCCAACCTCAACACTGGAATATCGAAATATTAAACAAAGATCTTGAAATTTTGACTTTGAGCTCGCATAACTCAACCGTTGATTATCTGATTTTCATACGGCTTATTTTATACAATTCTCCATTCATTTCTAAGTAAGATTCTAGAAGAGTACAATCGTAGTCAATCCAGAAAATTTCTGACGAAAAATTTTTTTAACCTCTACACAAAATCATACAAAAATTTTCAAATCTTGACTTTGAGCTCGCGTAACTCAACCGTCAATTGTCTAATTTTCATACAGTTTGTTTTAAATGATTTTCCATTTAATTCTAAATAAGATTCTAGAAGGGCGTTATCATACCGAATCTGAAAAATTTCTGACAAAAAATTTTCCCAACCTCTACATCAAAAAATTAGACAAAAATTTTGAAATTTTAACTTTGAGCTCGCATAACTCAACCGTTGATTATCTGATTTTCATACGGCTTATTTTATACAATTCTCCATTCAATTCTAAGTAAGATTCTAGAAGAGCACCATCGTAGCCAATCCAGAAAATTTCTGACG
The DNA here is from genome assembly GCA_036711955.1 of Digitonthophagus gazella. Classification (NCBI taxonomy): domain Eukaryota; kingdom Metazoa; phylum Arthropoda; class Insecta; order Coleoptera; family Scarabaeidae; genus Digitonthophagus; species Digitonthophagus gazella. The sequence goes on from JASCIT010000010.1 coordinate 21,652,071, forward strand.
AAGAATTTTTTTAACCTCTACACAAAATTATACAAAAATTTTGAATTTTGACTTTGAGCTCGCGTAACTCAATCGTTGATTATCTGATTTCCGTACAGTTTATTTTAAACGATTCTCCATTCAATTCTAAATAAGATTCTAGAAGAGCACCATCCCAGCTAATTCAGAAAATTTCCGATGAAAAATGTTTTTAACCTCTACACAAAATTATACAAAAATTTTGAAATTTTGACTTTGAGCTCGCGTAACTCAACCGTTGATTATCTAATTTCCATACGGTTTGTTTTAAACGATTCCCCATTCAATTCTGAGTAAGATTCTAGAAGGGCGTTATTATACCGAATCTGAAAAATTTCTGACAAAAAATTTTCTCAACCTCTACACCGAAAAATTAGACAAAAATTTTGAATTTTGAAATTTTGACTTTGAGCTCGTATAACTCAACCGTTGATTGTCTAATTTCCATAGGGTTTGTTTTAAATGATTCTCCATTCAATTCTGAGTAAGAATCTAGAAGGGCGTTATTATAACAAATCTGAAAAATTTCTGACAAAAAATTTTCTCAACCTCTACACCGAAAATTATACAAAAATTTAAAAATTTTTGTATCATAATAAAAAGTTATCTCTGTATGTTAATAAAAAGTTATAGTTAATAGAGTTATATTCTAGTTTCAAACATATATAGAGGTAGAAATGGTCTGAGTACGTTAACAGCTGATGTACGTTATTATGATATTATAGCAGGTCAGGATTATAGCTGATGTGGTTGGCTGGATAAATTCCTATAACGAGCTCATGATATCAGGAGTGATACATATCAGTTAGTAATGCAACCGGATATTTAAGTTAACTGTATGCATTATAGAGTCAGTTAATTTAACTTAAATACAGTATTATTATTATTTAACTTATTTAACTTAAAGAAGACAGTATGAAAAATAATAATAAATGGATGAGTTTGTAATGTATTTAGAAATTTGACTCACTTATATTGAAGTTTAAATAAAGTATAAAACTTAAGTAATTTAATAAAATAAACTATCTAAAGAGTAGACCCATTTAAATGTTTCTAGAATATTGAAGTTCTAAAGGAGAATTGCTTTCGATTAACAAAACGAACGAACGAAAATTGCGAAAACTTTCCAGAATCCCCGCGATCCCAGGACCGTTCCAAAGCAATTCGCCGAGCAATTTTTGGATGAATCGCGCTCGAATGACAAAAGCCCGGACGAGATTAGCAATTACCATAAAGACGAACCCATTAGCGGAACGTGTCGTCCCCCTAACACCTTCATTATAATCCATGCGTAACCTTGGTTTCGCTATTAAATCAAAAAATAAAGTAATCTTAAAAAATTAAAAAATAATCTTAAAAAATCGAAAAATAATATTAAAAAAGCGAAAAATAATCTTAAAAAATCGAAAAATAATATTAAAAAATCCAAAAATAATCTTAAAAAATCGAAAAATAATATTAAAAAATTGAAAAATAATCTTAAAAAATCGAAAAATAATCTTAAAAAATCGAAAAATAATCTTAAAAAATCGAAAAATAATCTCTTAAAAAATCAAAAAATAAAATGTTCATTCTTTATTTTTTATTTTCAGTATTTTCCGGGGGACATGCAGCTCATGCCGTTAAGAGGTTCACCGGCCTCTACACGGGCCCCTATTTTGACCCTTCGACCACCACTAACATCACCACGCAACTCGGCACTCACGCCTATCTCCCCTGCAAGGTCAAGCAACTCGGGAACAAGTCCGTCTCTTGGATCAGGCGTCGCGACGCTCATATCCTAACTGTCGACCGATTCACTTTCATTGCCGACGATCGTTTCCAAGCTTTCCTCGTCGAACCGACCGATACTTGGACCCTTCAAGTCAAATATGTTCAAGCTAGGGATGCTGGCCAATATGAATGTCAAGTTAGCACCGAACCCAAGATGAGTCACTTTATTACTTTGAATGTTGTGGGTAAGTATATTTCTTTAAAAAAAATCTAAAGTGTCGATTTTAAATAAAATTATTTTTCATAAACTGTACTTATAAGAAACGTATTTTAATTTACAAATTTCATTTATCTTTTACTTCATATATCTTATTTCATTTAACTTTATTACTTTTTAACATTTTCCTTGTGTTATAAGTATAGTAGTTGAAAAATAAATTTATTTGATGGATGTAGAGAATAATATTATTGGAGTGAAAATCGCAGAGAAAAAACAAACGTTTATAAATAAAATTTTAAAGATAATTCGTAAGTAAATAAATGTTTTGTAAGTAAGTGTTTTTACTATCGGTGTCAAAAGTCAAGTCAGTCAAGTTTTGGATGCTCGGAATGCGAAAGTTTTAGTCGAAAAAGATCGGGGTAAAGACTTTTATAGTCGATGATCATTTTTGTGTAACATAGCCAAAATTCAAAATTGTTTAAATTTCCTAACCTCTACACAGAAAAATTAGACAAAAATTTTAAAATTTTGACTTTGAACTCGCGTAAGTTAGCCGTCGATTGTCTGATTTTCGTACAGCTTGTTTTAAAAGATTCTCCAATCAATTCTCAATAAGATCCTAGAAGGAAGTTATTGTACCAGATCCAGAAAATTTGTGATGGACTTATTTCTGAATCTCTGCATCAAGAAATCTGGCGCCTCCACCATTATTAAGCCAAATTTTGACTTTGAGCTCGCGTAACTCGGTCACCGATTGTTTAATTTTCATGCTGTTTGTTTTAAAAGATTCTCCATTCAATTCTGTGTAAGATTCTAGAAGGGTGTTTTTATACCGAATCCAGAAAATTTCTGACGAAAAATTTCCTTAACCTCTACGTAAAATTCTACGAAAATTTTGAAATTTTGACTTTGAGTTCGCGTAACTCGACCGTTTATTGCCTGATTTTCATACGGTTTACTTTAAACGATTCTCAATTCAATTCTGAGTAAGATTCTAGAAAGGTAGCGTCGTAGCAATTCCGAAAAATTTCTGACGAAAAATTTTCTTAACCTCTATACCCAAAAATTAGACAAATTTTGAAATTTTGACTTTGAACTCTCGTAACTCGGTCATCGATTGCCTGATTTTCATACGGTTTGTTTTAAGTGATTCTCCATTCAATTCTGAGTAAGATTCTAGAAGGGTGTTTTTATACCGAACTCAGAAAATTTCTGACGAAAAATTTTCTTAACCTCTACACAAAATTATACAAAAATTTTGAAATTTTGACTTTGAGCTCGCGTAACATAGCCGTCGATTGTCTAATTTTCATACAATTTGTTTTAAAAGATTCTCTATTCAATTCTAAGTAAGATTCTAGAAGGGCATCATCGTAGCCAATCCAGAAAATTTCTGACGAAAAATCTTTTAACCCCTACACAAAATTATACAAAAATTTTGAAATTTTGACTTTGAGCTCGCGTAACTTAGCCGTCGATTGTCTAATTTTCATACAATTTGTTTTAAAAGATTCTCTATTCAATTGTAAGTAAGATTCTAGAAGGGCATCATCGTAGCCAATCCAGAAAATTTCTGACGAAAAATTTTTTTTAACCTCTACACAAAATTATACAAAAATTTTGAAATTTTGACTTTGAGCTCGCTTAACTCAACCGTTGATTGTCTGATTTTCATACGGTTTATTTTAAACGATTTTCCATTTAATTCTAAATAAGATTCTAGAAGGGCGTTGTTGTACCGAATCTGAAATTTTTCTGACAAAATATTTTCCCAACCTCTACATCAAAAAATTAGACAAAAATTTTAAAATATTGATTTTGAGCTCGCGTAACTCAACCGTTGATTGTCTGATTTTCATACGGTTTATTTTAAATGATTTTCCATTTAATTCTAAATAAGATTCTAGAAGGGCGTTGTTATACCGAATCTGAAAAATTTCTGACAAAAAATATTCCCAACCTCTACATCGAAAAATTAGACAAAAATTTTGAATTTTGAAATTTTGACTTTGAGCTCGCATAACTCGACCGTTGATTGTCTAATTTTCGTACGGTTTATTTTAAGTGATTCTCCATTCAATTCTAAGTAGGATTCTAGAAGGGCGTTGTTATACCGAATCTGAAAAATTTCTGACAAAAAATTTTTCCAACCTCTACACCGAAAAATTAAACAAAAATTTTGAATTTTGAAATTTTGACTTTTGACTTTTGAGCTCGCATAACTCGACCGTTGATTGTCTAATTTTCGTATGGTTTATTTTAAGTGATTTTCCATTCAATTCTAAATAAGATTCTAGAAGGGCGTTGTTATATCGAATCTGAAACATTTCTGACAAAAAATTTTCCCAACCTCTGCACGGAAAAATTAGACAAAAATTTTTAAGTTTTGATATTTTGACTTTGAGCTCGCATAACTCAACCGTTGATTGTCTGATTTTCATACGGTTTATTTTAAACGATTTTCAATTTAATTCTAAATAAGATTCTAGAAGGGTGTTGTTATACCGAATCTGAAAAATTTCTGACAAAAAATTTTCCCAACCTCTACACCGAAAAATTAGACAAAAATTTAGAATTTTGAAATTTTGACTTTGAGCTCGCATAACTCAACCGCTGATTGTCTGATTTTCATACAATTTATCTTAAGTGATTCCCCATTCAATTGTGAGTAAGATTCTAGAAGGGCGTTATTATAACTAATCTGAAAAATTTCTGACAAAAAATTTTCCCAACCTCTACACCGAAAAATTAGACAAAAATTTTGAATTTTAAAATTTTGAATTTGAGCTCGCGTAACTCGGTCGTTGATTGTTTAAATTTCATACGGTTTGTTTTAAAAGATTCTCCATTCAATTCTCAGTAAGATTCTAAAAGGGCGTTGTTATACCAAATCTGAAAAATTTCTGACAAGAAATTTTCCTAATCTCTACCCAAAAATTATACAAAAATTTTGAAATTTTGACTTTGAGCTCACGTAACTCAACCGTCGATTGTCTAATTTTCATACAGTTTATTTGAAAAGATTCTCTATTCAATTCTAAATAAGATTCTAGAAGAGCACCATCGCAGCCAATCCAGAAAATTTCTGACAAAAAAAATTTCCTAACCTCTACACAAAAATTAAACAAAAATTTTAAAATTTTGACTTTGAGCTCACATAACTCAAGCATCGATTGTCTAATTTTTATACGGTTTGTTTTAAAAGATTCTCCATTCAATTCTCAGTAAGAGTCTAGAAGGGCGTTATTATACTGAATCTGAAAATTTTCTGACAAAAAATTTTCCCAACCTCTACACCGAAAATTAGACAGAAATTTTGAAATTTTGACTTTGAGCTCGCATAACTTAACCGTTGATTATCTGATTTTCGTACGGTTTATTTTAAACGATTCCCCATTCAATTCTGAGTAGGATTCTAGAAGAATACCATCGTATCAATTCCGAAAATTTCTGACAAAAATATTTCTCAACCTCTACACCAAAAAATTATTTATTTATTATTTACAAACTTGACTTTTGCCACGAATAATAGGTTATTTCCAAAATTAATAGAGTTGGTTTTTCGTATTTTAGGTCAATTAATTGCTTAAGTTTAAAATTAAATTTTTTCAACATTTTCAAATTTATAACTATTAAATTAAATTTTAAAAAATTCTGCTCCCTTAGCTTAGCAACAAGGAAATAAAATTATCTCATATATTTTACATATAAACCACAACCCGTAAAAACTACATGGTTACCTCACTAAAACGTGACGTGACTCAGACTTTTCAGCCTGTAAAAATACCCCATCTTTTTTATAAATAAACAGGTAGTTTGAGTGACATCACAAATGAGGTAACCTCATAAAAGAGGTAACCATGTACTGTTACCTAACTGTATGATTAATTTGTTGGATATTCAGAGTAATATTTATATTTTAGAGAAAACAAATCTTTTTATAAATAAAATTAATAAGATGAATAAAATTAATAAGATGAATAAAATTAATAAGATAAATAAAATTAATAAAATAAATAAAATAAATAAGATTTGTAAAATAAATAATTTCCGTAAGCAAATAACAAAACGTTTCCAATTTGTTTTAAAGACTATAGTGGGTTGGGTTGAGAATTGGGGGATTGGGAGGTAGTTCGATAAAGGACAGTTGCGGTGTAAATCGCGAGAAACGAGTCCGGGTGTCTTTAACGACGCCGAAACAAAAGGTTACCCCCGAAGTTCGGGTCGGAAAATAGCTGGCGTCGTCGGGCTTAAGCGCAAGTGACTGGCGCGCGGTTTTTCTCTTGCGAAGTTCGCTCGTAATAGCCTTTCTTAGGCCGAGCGGTGAATGAAAACGAACGTAATTTGCAGTTCCGAAGATCGAGATAATGGGCGAGTCGGACATCTACGTAAGGACCGGAAGTGCGGTGACCCTCAAGTGCGTGATTACGCAATCTCTTGAGGAGCCGGCTTACATCTTTTGGTATCATGATGAGGAACGCGTTTTGGATTACGACAGGTCCGTTTTGGATATCAATATGGAAAGGATACGGCAGGATACGACTATCGGAACTCTCGTCATTTATCATGCTCGTCTTGAAGATTCTGGAAATTATACTTGCAGCCCTTCTAATTTGGATTCTGCTAGCGTTTTGCTTCATGTCTTGAACGGTAAAGATAAAAAAAAATGTTTTTTAATGGAGATGTAAGTTGACGATTTTTTTTTATTTTTAGGTGAACATCCAGCGGCTATGCAACGTGGTAAGAATGGCGCTTCGCCAATTCCGGGATGGTCTCACTTGTCCATGGGTCTGGGTTTGACGGCTTGCACTTCTCGAAAGTTCGCTTTCCTGATCGCAATAACTATTGCGGTGGCGGCCGAGCTGTTAGTGACATAAGACTTAAGTAGACATACAAGCGCGAGAACAGACGGAGTGTAGACTTTTTTACTGTGTATACTTTTTCAGAAAAAAAAATAACAGTATCAAATCTAAATGTTGTTCTCAAATCTACGTACAAAGGTTGCTCAAATTAATTGTTGCTGCGGTTTTGTTTCGCTTAAGAATGTTGTTGACGGTTTTCCGTTGGTATAAGCGTTGGATCTGACGATCGTATTCGGTGTTCAGCTCCTCCTCATTTTGGCTTATAGTACCCGGACGTTTTAGATTGGCGCTGAAGGTTTGGTGCTCTAATTCGTTGATTAATACTTGTGCCAAAAACGTTCTAATACCAGATTTTTACACAGCCATTGAAATTTTGTACGATACCAATCTGACATATCAATTAATTTCATTCCGAATCAACTAACTCCATTCTTTTCCTCAATATATTTAATTATAAGTGTTTGACCAAATCAACACAACGATAATAAATAATAAATACAAATGCATGTCATACTTTAATCCAAAGAAATTATGTATAAATAGACATTTGTTAAAACTAATTTATTAAAACTAATTTGTGAAAACTAACATAAACACTAATTCTAATACTAGACCTAAAACTAAGAGCTTTTGGGTTTAGCCGAGTCGTTTGAAAATGCATTTTACGTTTCAAATGCCATCTTGTAACCTTTTGAAAAGATATACGGCTAAAAACAAAAGGTCTTAGTTTCAGGTCTAGTGTTAAATTTACTGCTAATGTTAGTTTTAGTCTTAGAATTTTAAAATTTTTAAATTTTGATTTGAATTCGTATAGCTCGGCCGTCAATCGTCTAATTTTCGTGTGGTTTGTTTTAAGAGATTCTGTATTCAATTCTGAGTAAGATTCTAGAAGGATGTTATTATACCGAATCCAGAAAATTTCTGACGAAAAATTTTCCCAACCTCTACATCGAAAAATTAGACAAAAATTTTAAATTTTGAGATTTTGACTTTGAGCTCGCATAACTCGACCGTTGATTGTCTGATTTTCGTACGGTTTGTTTTGAATGATTCTCCGTTCAATTCTAAGTAAGATTCTAGAAGGGTGTTTTTATACCGAATTTAAAAAAATTCTGACGAAAAATTTTCCCAACCTCTACACCAAATTACACCAAAATTTTGAAATTTTGACTTTGAGCTCGCGTAACTCAATCGTTGATTGTCTGATTTTCATACGGTTTGTTTTAAACGATTCTCCATTCAATTCTGTGTAAGATTCTAGAAAGGTGTTATTATACCAAATCCAGAAAATTTCTGTCGAAAAATTTTCCCAACCTCTACATCGAAACATTAGACAAAAATTTTGAATTTTGAAATTTTGACTTTGAGACTGCGTAACTCAACCGTTGATTGTCTGATTTTCATACGGTTTGTTTTAAACGATTCTCCATTCAATTCTGTGTAAGATTCTAGAATGGTGTTTTTATACCGAATCCAGAAAATTTCTGACGAAAAATTTTCCCAACCTCTACACAAAATTATACAAAAATTTTGAAGTTTTGACTTTGAGCTCGCGTAACTCAACCGTGGATTGTCTGATTTTCATACGGTTTGTTTTGAGTGATTCTCCGTTTAATTCTAAGTAAGATTCTAGAAGGGTGTTTTTATACCGAATCCAGAAAATTTCTGACGAAAAATTTTCCCAACCTCTACTCAAAAGTATACAAAAATTTTGAAATTTTGACTTTGAGCTCGCGTAACTCAACCGTTGATTGTCTGATTTTCTTACGGTTTATTTTAAACGATTCTCTATTCAATTCTAAGTAAGAGTCTAGAAGGATGTTGTTATACGGAATCCGAAAAATTTCTGACGAAAAATTTTCCCAACCTCTACACCGAAAAATTAGGCAAAAATTTTGAACTTTGAAATTTTGACTTTGAGCTCGCGTAACTCAACCGTTGATTGTCTGATTTTCGTACGGTTTATTTTAAACGATTCTCCATTCAATTCTGAGTAAGATTCTATAAATATATTTTTATACCCAATCCAGAAAATTTCTGACGAAAAATTTTCTTAACCTCTACATCGAAAAATTAAGCGAAAATTTTAAATTTTGACTTTGAGCTCGCATAACTCAACTGTTGATTATCAGATTTTAGTACGGTTTTTTTATACGATTCTCCATTCAATTCTAAGTAAGATTCTAGAAGGGTATTATTGTATCGAATCCGGAAAATTTCTGACGAAAAATTTTCCCAACCTCTACACCAAAAAATTAGATGAAAATTTTGAATTTTGAAATTTTGACTTTGAGCTCGCGTAACTCAACCGTTGATTATCTGATTTTCATACGGTTTATTTTAAACGATTCTCCATTCAATTCTAAGTAAGATTCTAGAAGGGTGTTTTTATACCAAATCCAGAAAATTTCTGACGAAAAATTTTCCCAACCTCTACATCGAGAAATTAGACAAAAATTTTGAATTTTGAAATTTTGACTTTGAGTTCGCATAACTCAACCGTTGATTGTCTAATTTTCATACGGTTTATTTTAAACGATTCTCCATTCAATTCTAAGTAAGATTCTAGAAGGGTGTTATTATAACTAATCTGAAGATTTTCTGACAAAAAACTTTCTCAACCTCTACATCGAAAAATTAGACAAAAAATTTGAATTTTGAAATTTTGACTTTGAGCTCGCGTAACTCAACCATTGATTATCAGATTTTAGTACGGTTTTTTCTAAACGATTCTCCATTCAATTCTAAGTAAGATTCTAGAAAGGTGTTTTTATACCAAATCCAGAAAATTTCTGTCGAAAAATTTTCCCAACCTCTACATCGAAAAATTAGACAAAAATTTTGAATTTTGAAATTTTGACTTTGAGCTCTCATAACTCAACCGTTGATTGTCTGATTTTCATACGGTTTGTTTTAAACGATTCTCCATTCAATTCTGAGTAAGATTCTATAAATGTATTCTTATACCCAATCTAGAAAATTTCTGACGAAAAATTTTCTTAACCTCTACATCGAAAAATTAAATAAAAATTTTGAATTTTGAAATTTTGACTTTGAGCTCGCGTAACTCAACCGTTGATTGTCTAATTTTCATACGGTTTATTTTAAACGATTCTCCATTCAATTCTAAGTAAAATTCTAGAAGGGAGTTGTTATACCGAATCTTAAAAATTTCTGACAAAAAATTTTCCCAACCTCTACACCAAAAAATTAGATGAAAATTTTTAATGTTCATTTTTGTTCTTCAATTTTGTTCTTCATTTTTGTTCTTCATTTCTGTTTTTGTTCATCAATTCTTTGCACGTTCAATTCTGAACTAAGGGAACATGTGATTAAACAAAGTCAAATGCTAGTTTCAACTTTTGTGGTGTTTACATGTACACTCAGCGTCTTTAAAGAATAACCTTAAGAATAAATATGATATCATCTGTTTAGATGATGAGTAAAGAGGTCTGTATGAAACCACATAGTAATTCAATCTACTTGTTGTCTTTTAAAAAAATATTCCTTAAGAATTCCGAGTGTACACTCGAAATATACTTCTATATTTATACAATTTCTTTGGTTTAATCGATAATACAAATTTTATGGGTCCATTTAAAATCCCGAGAAAAGACACAAATACCACACTCTCTCAAGAATCCCGAACAATCTCGCAAGGATCGTACAAAATTTCAATTAACCCGTCACGTTTCCCCGATTGTACATACATTTGCATATTTGCGACGTTGGGTGGCGGTCAGGACGGCTGTGTAAACGTAAGAGCATCAAGAAATCACAACGAAGAAGGTGGAGGGAAAGAAAACGAACAATGCTCCGCGTTCCCCGCCGAATTTCCGTTCACTGTTATCTACTAAATGCTCGATAGATGTGTGGGGAACATTCCTTAGTTATGAGGCAAACGTTCCCGGTTGTGTACATAAAAAAAATATTAAGGAATTACTCGTAAGCTGATAAAAACATGTACCCACACTTTGGACCGTGTGATTCGTTTAAAACCCACCTTTAACCACTACTGTACCGATAAAAAAAATAAAACAGGCGATAAGTCGTTATCATAAGGTGTGATTAACTTCTTAAGATAGTTAGAAAAACTAAATGTAAAGTTAATACTAATAACTATTAATAATAATAACAATATATCATCATTCCAGGATGTGCGCGATGTATAAATTAAAAAAAAAAGAAAACAGACATCTTTTGGTTGTTTCGAAAACTCGAAAGAAAGTATATATATATACACAAATATATATTATATAAAAAAAGAAGCTTCTCCATCCGTTAGTTTCAATATCTTAGAAAGAATTTTTGAAGAAAATGGAAAGAAAAGACGTGAACTTGTTACACTGGATCTGTGAATAAATATAGGCCGTAGGCGACGTGTTTTTTGTTACACTATAAACATTCAGTGTACTTTAGATAAGGTCGGAATTGTAACCCAAATTTTCTGTTAAAATAAATCGTTATGAAATAAAAAGAGAGTCTGATGTTTCATCCTGTGTTTCATTTCTTTTAAAAAATTTATTAAAACATTTATTAAAAAATTTCAATTAAAACATTTTTTTTTTTTTTTTTCATAAAACTCATTTAATCTAAGTGCTTTTTTAAATAATTGTTTTTAACGACTAAAATAAATTTATTTCAATTTGGTAATTTAATATGTTTCAATTTTCATATAAAAGTAATTTACTCAAAACATTAAAATGAAACAATCAAAATATTTTTAATTAAGTTTTAATCTAATTTAAAATTTTAATTTCACTTAAATAAAGGGTGTTTCAGAATTTTCAGAAGCACGGCACTATTTCAGGGATATGTTCTCTAAAAAGAAATAAACAAGAAAGTTTATATAAACGTAAGTCTCAAATTATTGATAAAATTTTGATTATACAAAAATTTTGAATTTTGAAATTTTGACTCTGAGCTCGCATAACTCAACAGTTGATTGTCTGATTTTCATACGGTTTGTTTTAAACGATTTTCCATTTAATTGTGAGTAAGATTCTAGAAGGGCGTTGTTATACCGAATCTGAAAATTTTCTGACAAAAAATTTTCTCAACCTCTGCACCGAAAAATTAGACAAAAATTTTGAATTTTGAAATTTTGACTTTGAGCTCGCATAACTCAACCGTTGATTGTCTGATTTTCATACGGTTTATTTTAAGTGATTCCCCATTTAATTCTGAGTAAGATTCTAGAAGGGCGTTATTATAACTAATCTGAAAAATTTCTGACAAAAAATTTTCCTAACCTCTACATCGAAGAATTAGACAAAAATTCTTAATTTTGAAATTTTGACTTTGAGCTCGCATAACTCAACCGTTGATTGTCTGATTTTCATACGGTTTGTTTTAAACGATTCTCCATTCAATTCTGAGTAAGATTCTAGAAGGGCGTTGTTATACCGAATCTGAAAAATTTCTGACAAAAAATTTTCCCAACCTCGACACCGAAAAATTAGACAAAAATTTTGAATTTTGAAATTTTGACTTTGAGCTCGCATAACTCAACTGTTGATTGTCTGATTTTCATACGGTTTGTTTTAAACGATTTTCCATTTATTTCTAAATAAAATTCTAGAAGGGCGTTATTATACAGAATCTAGAAAATTTCTTATGAAAAATTTTCTTAACGTATACACAAAAATTTTGAAATGTTGACTTTGAGCTCGCTTAACTCAACTGTTGATTGTCTGATTTTCATACGGTTTGTTTTAAACGATTCTCCATTCAATTCTAAATAAGATTCTAGAAGGGTGTTGTTATACCGAAGCTGGAAAATTTCTGGCAAAAAATTTTCCCAACCTCTACACCGAAAAATTAGACAAAAATTTTGAATTTTGAAATTTTGACTTTGAGCTCGCATAACTCAACCGTTGATTGTCTGATTTTCATACGGTTTATTTTAAACGATTTTCCATTTATTTTTAAATAAAATTCTAGAAGGGCGTTATTATACCGAATCTGAAAAATTTCTGACAAAAAATTTTCCCAACCTCTACACCGAAAAATTAGACAAAAATTTTTAATTTTGAAATTTTGACTTTGAGCTCGCATAACTCAACCGTTGATTGTCTGATTTTCATACGGTTTGTTTTGAACGATTTTCCATTTATTTCTAAATAAAATTCTAGAAGGGCGTTATTATACAGAATCTAGAAAATTTCTTATGAAAAATTTTCTTAACGTATACACAAAAATTTTGAAATGTTGACTTTGAGCTCGCTTAACTCAACTGTTAATTGTCTGATTTTCATACGGTTTGTTTTAAACGATTCTCCATTCAATTCTAAATAAGATTCTAGAAGGGTGTTGTTATACCGAATCTGGAAAATTTCTGGCAAAAAATTTTCCCAACCTCTACACCGAAAAATTAGACAAAAATTTTGAATTTTGAAATTTTGACTTTGAGCTCGCATAACTCAACTGTTGATTGTCTCATTTTCATACGGTTTGTTTTAAACGATTTTCCATTTATTTCTAAATAAAATTCTAGAACGGCGTTATTATACAGAATCTAGAAAATTTCTTATGAAAAATTTTCTTAACGTATACACAAAAATTTTGAAATTTTGACTTTGAGCTCTCATAACTCAATCATTGATTGTCTGATTTTCATACGGTTTGTTTTAAACGATTCTCCATTCAATTCTAACTAAGACTCTGGAAGGGTGTTGTTATACAGAATACAGAAAATTTCTGACGAAAAATTTTCTTAACGTCTACACAAAAATTTTGAAATTTTGACTTTGAGCTGTCATAACTCAATCGTTGATTGTCTGATTTTCATACGGATTGTTTTAAACGATTCTTCATTCAATTCTAAGTAAGATTCTAGAAGGGTGTTATTATACAGAATCCAGAAAGTTTCTGACGAAAAATTTTCTTAACGTCTACACAAAAATTTTGAAATTTTGACTTTGAGCTCGCGTAACTCAACCGTTGATTGTCTGATTTTCATATATTTTGATGTGTTCAATTTTTGCAATATCAATGTCTCTTCATTAAACGATAAAAAGGGATTTATGCACGAAAAGAGTTTAACAGATACTATTCCACTAGAAGTACTAGTCTTTTGGGACCCGATCCCGGAAATGGGGATGTTCGCAGATCGCCGCTTAAGATGAAGCCGTTGAACTAAAGACTCTCCTATAAAAGATACTTCGGAGCCCTGGTCGATCAACGCACGCACAACGAGAGAATCTCCACGAGGAGCAACGATCCGAACTAAAGCTGTAGCAAGTAGTACAGGAGTGTGAATGTGATGAGAATGAATTATATGACTTGATGTTGAAAGTTGTGTGGATGAAGTGTTTGGCTGAGATTTTATGTCTGATTTGAATGTTTCTGGTTTTGATTGTGGGACGAACTTCCGCCCTACCGGGGAAGAGTCATGAATAGTCGTGTGATGTGGCTTGTGACACACGCGACATCTTTTCGAAACGCGACAATTTTTAAAGGTATGTGGCCCCAAACAATTAAAACACAGTCCCCGAGATGACACGAATTCAGCACGTTGAGCTGCTGTTTTCGCGATATACGCCTGACATGAAGCGATATAATGCGCAGCTCCGCACAACGAGCAACTGTCGGGATTAGACGACGCATTATGCGATTTGACAGGTGCGTTTTTCGGACATATGTTAACCTTTTTGTTTGACGAGAATTTTTCAATAGATTCCAACGTGTAAATGCGTCGAATTAGAAATTCCTCGAGTTCTTCGAATGTTGAAGGGTCACGATAGTTGTTAATTGACTTTTCCCAGTCCTTGATGGTTTCTGGATCGACCTTCCGGGTTATCAAATAGACGAGAATATGATCTCAGGTATGAACAGGACAGCCGAAAGATTCCAACGCGCCTAAGGCTTCTTTGATTTCAGCCATAAGCCTTTTGAGTTCGGCAGACGACTCAGATTTAAGAGAACGCGCGGAAAAGAGAATTGACAACTGTAAAGTAAAGTCCAAGCTCGATGGAAGTTGTCATTGGTAACTAATAAATTCTTTAATAGCTGAGCTGGCTCGTTGATTATGCTCATTTTCAGATAGTGAAACTTTTCCACGTCACTTAGTTCATCATTTGCGATTACCATCGAATAAAATAAGTCTCGAAACTGCGTCCAGTTATTGAAATTGCCGTCAAAAAGCGGAAGTTTAATCTGCGGCAAATGCTTGGAATTCGAAGAAGGGGTATTGTGAATTTCCTTTGGCATTGACGGGACCGGCTGCAGAATTGTTTCATCCGCGGGATTGGCAACTGGCGGAGTTACCGAACGGGTACTTCTAACTGAACTGGTTGAAGAATCTCCTTTTAGAAAATGTACAGTTTCGAGAATAAATGATTTAGCTTCAATATAAGCTTCTTCACACAGTGTAAATGTATCATCCTTGAAATAGACCATTACCGCTTGTTCGCTTTTGTACGGGACTAATTTCTTGTGAATTTCGTAAAACTCGTTCCAACTAACTTCTAACCGTTCAAGCCTACTCTCGAGATTAGTAGTAGTCCATTTAGCTTGTCCCATTTTTTTAATGTTGATTATTACTCGAGAAATTACCGCGAAAAGATCGAATTGTCTCTCGAAGAGAGAATTTAATTCCTTGGTAGTGTAGTTGGAAACCGTTTTTATAAAATCGAAAATGTCAATCAAATGAAATTACCGAAATGATTAAATGAACAATAATTTGTTTTAACCGAACACTCGCCACCGAAACCGCCACTAAATCCGCGCTTCGCGATTGAAGATCTGATATTTGATATCTGATATCCGGCTCGAAGAAGGGCCAAAAAATGTTAGAAGAAAGAGCACGGATTTTACTTTCACAGTAAAAAGTAAAAAAAAAAAAAAAAGTACGTCACCTTTCACATTAAAAGTAAAATCCGTGCTCTTTCTTCTAACATGATGGTTTGATAACTTTATGTCCTTTTTGCCATTTAATAGTAGGAGTTGGTTTTCCAGAGATTTTACAACGGAACGAAACAGCTTGGCCTTCACGAACAGTTTGATTTTTTAGAGCTTCTACAATAGTTGGTGCTTTTTCAGCACCAGGGGTTGTAGGTTTTGATGGTTTAGTAGGTGAAGCTGGTGGATTAACAACACATTCGGCTTCACAACGAGCTTCACCGACTTTGTTAATAGCAACACATTCATATTTACCCGAATCGTCTGGAACAACTTCGATGATGAGTAAAGTATAAACCTCATCTTCTTCTAATGTTTTATAACGCATGTCTGATGGGAGGATTTTCTTTCCATCTTTTAACCAATAGACATCGATTGGTTTAGTTCTGTTAATTCTAGCGTCAAATCTAACTAATAGGCCAGTATTGGCGCTCGTGCTTTGGGCGGTTGTTACAAAACTAGGAGGAACATTTCCTGTTCTTCCAGCACGTCTACGTTCTTGTACAACTAAATTAGCGCTGCATTTTGCAGTACCACCACGATTTTCAGCAATTACACTGAAAACGCCAGAATCTTCAAAAAAAACTTGTCTCATTTGTAGGATAGATTTAGTACTCATGGTATAGATTTTCAAATCTGGTGAACCAGTAATGGGAAAATCTTCTCTGAACCACTTAATTGTTGGAAGTGGATCACCATCAAACTCTACTTCAAATTTAGCAGGTTCGTTTTCAAACGCCCTTACAGGTTGGATTTTCTTTGTGAAGAATGGAGGTTTGGATGGTAAAACTTGGCCTTGTACGAATCATATGCATCAAGAAATCCGGCGCCTCCACCATTTTTAAGCCAAATTTGGACTTTGAGCTCGCATAACTCAACCGCCGATTATCTAATTTTCGTACAGTTTGTTTTAAAAGATTCTCCAATCAAATCTCAATAAGACTCTAGAAGAAGGTTATTCTACCAGATCCAGAAAATTTTTGATGAATTTTTTTCTAAATGTCTGCATCAAGAAATCCGGCGCCTTCACCATTTTTAAACTAAATTTTGATTTTGAGCTCGCGTAACTTGGTCGTTGAGTGTCTAATTTTCATACGGTTTGTTTTAAAAGATTCTCCATTCAATTCTGAGTAAGATTCTAGAATGGTGTTATTATACTGAACCTGGAAAATTTCTGACAAAAGATTTTCCCAACTTTTACCCCGAAATTTAGACAAAAATTTTCAAATTTTTAAATTTTGGCATAAAAATGGCATTGCTGCTGAAATCTAGATGAAGTCTAGTTTATTTTATGTGTATTGAAACGCAAGAAGAGTAAAGAAATCGCAACGAAGGAGCAGAACCATTTTAGGGAATGGTGCCGGGCAATTCTAAAGCACCCTGTATAAAAATTTAATCTCTAAATGTAATTAAAATCTCAAAAATACAAATAATAACATATTTTTAAATTAAGATAATTTTTTTTTTTTTTATAAATATAAGTGTTTAAAAATAAATTTTTAAAAGCAAATTTTTAAAAGTAAGTTTTTAAAAGTAAATTTTTAAAAGTAAATTTTTAAAAGTAAATTTTTAAAAGTAAATTTTTAAAAGTAAATTTTTAAAAGTAAATTTTTAAAAGTGAATTTTTAAAACAAATAGTGCCATCTAATAACCTACACGAAAACTACTCTCTGATTCATTCATTAATATCGTATTTCATTGATAAGTAAAATATTGTTTGGGTGTTTAAAAATAACAATCAGTTTAAAACAAAGGGTTAATCTAAAAAGAAACACAGCTGCATTTTTAAGATAAGTATTTTTTATAGATAAGGTTTTAATATTATTTGTTTATATTCTCACAAGTTTTAGATTTCAAATTCTTTGATTTAGTTCATTGGTGTATTCATAGATGGCGGTGTTATTTCATTCATTAAAAAAATAATTTCTAAAATGGGATTTAAATGTTTTTAATTTGGAAATTTTTAATAAGTGAGTTTATATTTATTTCCTTGGTATTAAAAATATAAAATTTTTTATATTTAAAGTATAGATTTTGAATTATATTAAAAATTTGGTTTAAAGTGGCTAATTTCATGTCGAATAGCAGCGCCGTCTATCATACAAAATAACAGTAACTTACGTAGAGTTTTACGCATTGTGATAACTTTTCGATGTGATTATTTTATACTATTTACACTCGAGACGCGGACGATGGAGGACGTAAACGAATTTAACCACCGTGCAAAGAAAAGGATTAAGGAGGTGAAGAAAAAAGCCAGACCAGGTGAGTTAACCTAAAAGTTTCGTCACGTATCTCGATTTTTCGACCTTTTTATCCTGGTTTTTCGGCCTTTTTATCTCGATTTTTTGGCCTTTTATCCCGATTTTTTGGCGTTTTTATCCCGATTTTTTGGCCTTTTCATCCCGATTTTTAATCCTTTTTATCCCGGTTTTTTCACCTTTTTGAAACGTTTTTTACATATTTGATACCCTGTTTTAGAACTTAACACCAAGGAGTCATGGACCCAACATAATTACGCTGAAGATTTCGAACAGTACTGGGAATTCGAGGACAACTGTCCTAGAGTCACCGAATCTTTATGCTCCATAAGGGAATTCATTTCCGATTATGAGCTTCCGTCAAAGCCGGTTGTGATCTTAGGATGTCAGGATACTTGGCAAGCTAGGAGGAAGTGGACACTTGAAAAACTGGCTAAAAAGTATAGGAACCAAAAGTTTAAATGCGGTGAAGATAACGAAGGTTATAGCGTTAAAATGAAGATGAAATATTATATACATTATATGCTCAAGACGAAAGATGATAGTCCTTTGTATATTTTTGATAGCAATTTTGGAGAAGTAAGTATTTAAAAAAAAATAATTTTTATTTAAAAGAATAATTTTTATTTAAAAAAATAATTTTTATTTAAAAAAATAATTTTTATTTAAAAAAATAATTTTTATTTAAAAAAATAATTTTTATTTAAAAAAATAATTTTTATTTAAAAAAATAATTTTTATTTAAAAAAATAATTTTTATTTAAAAAAATAATTTTTATTTAAAAAAATAATTTTTAGTTAAAAAAATAATTTTTATTTAAAAAAATTATTTTTATTTAAAAAAATAATTTATTCTTTTTTTTTTTTTTAATATAGCATGAACGTCGTAAAAAACTTTTATTAGATTATGAAGTTCCTATGTATTTTCGAGACGATCTATTCAAGTACACGGGTGAAAATAAACGTCCCCCGTACCGTTGGTTTGTGATGGGGCCGGCACGTTCCGGAACCGGGATTCATATTGATCCTTTAGGAACGAGTGCTTGGAATGCGCTTATCACCGGTCATAAACGGTGAGTTATACTTTTAATTAACCTACTTTGATAAGTTTCCTGATATTTTCTGTGTCGATAACTTCTTATTAATCATTCGGTTCATATACGAATTCATATACCGGGTTTTATGTACACCTGATTTCTTATCAAATTCTTGCTTTAAATAATCGCGTTGAGTCAAATGTCTTGCTTTAAATAATCGTGTTGAGTCAAATGTGACTGAATCATTAGGAATAAAAAAAGAAAGAGTGAGTAATTTTTAAAATCGGTGTTTAATTAAACGGTGAAGATTGTTAAAAATGATTCATATGCTTTTAAATTGATAAAAATGAGTTGATATGTTCACGAAGGTAATATAATCCAACCCAACTTAAATTCTATCCGTTTGATAATATATTAAAAGACAAAACATTCTTGTTAGTGTTTTCTAATCTAATAGCACATGTAATCTAGTCTAATAGCACGGATAAAAAAAGAAAAATTTTATTATAAATTCCTTACTGGTGTTTTAAAACTATGTACTAAACCAAATCCAATGTATATTGTTTCTTTTTGATTTACCAAAAATTAAGAACTTCAAAAAAATGTTCCGAACCTAATTTTAATGTTTTTTTTTTTTAATAAAATATTAAGATCTAAGAGCTTTAAAAAATTCCTTATTAATGTTTTAAAAATATACCGGGTGTCCCAACGGTCTGAAAAAGCTCCATAACTTGTTTATTATTGGGGATATTGCTTTCTTTTTTTTTAGGTTGTAAATGCGATACTGCTGCACATTTTTAAAATATTGCCATTTATATACAGGTGTCCCACTAGTAGATATACACCAAAGTTATGATTTTTTAAATGGAATGTACCTGTTTTGATTTAACATTTGGATTCTATGGTACAATACAATTATGTTTTATAGAGGTCGCTTTTATCTAAACTGTTGGCAAGTTGGGTTTATGGCACTTTTTGCCTTGTCTGTTAAAAAATTTTTATTTTCTAAGTTCTTGGCTTAACTTAAAAGCAATTGACGCCGTTTGATTGCTGACTGTTTGCTGCATTTTTTAAATGTTTACTCAACAACCTACTTACAATTAGTCACATTTGCCTACTGCGTTTCTTTGCACATGATTAATTAAAAATGTCGAAAAATCATGTGTTTCAAATGGCAACCAATATTTATTGTTATGTTGGCCAAAAGCCATTCTGACATGCAATAATAATAAGGTTTGTATAGTCGAATGAAGTATCTAAGTTGCTATCCTAAAATAACTAAATTTCGAAGACATTGCTCCTTAAAACAATAAACATCGAGTGGTCTTTTGCCAATTTTGTTAACTAAAGTAAGTGAAATTTTAAAACTTTAACAAACAATAACATAGAAAAGTAAAGGACATAAAGAAAAACAAAAACAGAGGTAAAAAAAATCACAATTAATTACAGCAGATGTTCAAAAATGTTGCCATTTTGTTCAACACAAACACGTATTCTTTCTCTCATACAGAGTCTAACTCGACTTAGCATATCAGCATTTATTAACTTGAAAGCGTCACGTATTCTCTGCTTCATGTCCTCGGCAGATGTTGGTTTTAGAAAACTTGTAGACGTTTTCCTTAACAAATTCCCAAAGGAAAAAATCAATCGGGGTAAGGTCCGGGGAACGAGCGGGCCATCTGATTGCTCCTCCTCTGCCTATCCAGCGATTTGGACACGCCTCATTCAAAAATTGTCTAACTAACCGATGGTAGTGCACGGTGGCTCCATCCTGCTGCAGCCACATGATTCTTCTCGTTTGCAAATCCACATCTTCCATCATAAGTGGAAGATCATTTTGAAGAAATTCCCAATATCTTACCCCATTTAACACCTCGTCAAAAAAGAACGGACCGATTACATGGTTCCCAATAATTCCGCCCCAGACATTTAATGACCATCTATTTTGATGATCAATTGTACGCATCCAGTGAGGGTTTTCAGATGCATAATAATGCATGTTGTGTCGATTAACAAACCCATTACTTTTAAATGTTGCTTCATCACTAAATAAAATTTTATTTAAAAAGTTCTCGTCGTTCATAATCAAATTATTCATGATTTCACAAAAATTTCGATTAATAAATTTCAATAAAATTTGATTAATACTTGATCGCGGTATTCCAGTTTGTGCCTCAATTTCTCTACAACTTAGTTGTGGATTTTCTTGCAACATTAAAAGAACTTCCAACTCCCGGTTTTCGTCTATTTGTCGTACTAATACCTGTTTTTTCTTGTACGCAACGTTCCCCGTGGCTTCGAATCTTTCTTTCAATTTTTTAAATGCAGCACTTTGCGGCACTCTCGCATTTGGATATCTCTGACGGTAGATTCTTTGAGCCAATAAAATATTACCATTGGCTTCACCAATGCTGTATATCATGTTGATTAGATGTGGGCAAGTAAAGTTCATTCTAAAGTTTTAAATCTTAAGACTTAAATCGTCAAACTGTGACAATAACAGAAGATCACTCGATTATTTATGTTTTAAACAGAAAAGATTTTCGAAATTCAGTTGTTTTAGGATAGCAACCTACATTTTTATATTAGACTATAAAAACCTTATTATTAATGGAAAGTTTGTTAGAATAACTTTTGGCAAATGCAATAATAGCAATATGGGGTTGTCATTTGAAACACATGATTTTTCGACATTTTTAATTAATCATGTGCAAAGAAATGCAGTAGGCAAATGTCACTAACTGTAAGTAGGTTGTTGAGTAAACATTTAAAAAATGCAGCAAACAGTCAGCAATCAAACGGCGTCAATTGCTTTTAAGTTAAGCCAAGAATTTGGAAAATAAAATTTTTTTAACAGACAAGGCAAAAAAGTGTCATAAACCCAACTTGCCAACAGTTTAGGTAAAAGCGACCTCTATAAAAGATAATTGTATTGTACCATAGAAGCCAAATATTAAATCAAAACAGGTACATTCCATTTAAAAAATCATAACTTTGGTGTATATCTACTAGTGGGACACCTGTATATAAATGGCAATATTTTAAAAATGTGCAGCAGTATCGCATTTACAACCTAAAAAAAAAAAAGCAATATCCCCAATAATAAACAAGTTATGGAGCGTTTTCAGACCGTTGGGACACCCGGTATACTAAACCTAATCAAACCCATATCATAGGTTGATTGCGACAATATTGTCAGTCTTAAAAATATTTGATTTTGGGCTATTATTGTCTTGTGTCACGTCTCGTTTCGAAAAGTTTAGTCTCCTATCTCGTCTCATTTTGTCTCGTGTCATCTCATAATGTTTTACATTGAAACCTCGTCTTATACTGTCTCATCTCGCCGTAAGCCGTGAAATGTCTTACCTTGGAACTTCTCATCTTGTCTCATCTCATTTTGGAACGTCTTCTGTCTTGGAAGGTCTCGGCTTGTTTCTTGGAACATCTCTCATTTTGAATTGTCTTCTCTTTTGGAAGGTCTCGTCTTTTTTCTCGGAACATCTCTCGTCTTTTCTCTCGGAACATCTCCCGTCTCGAAATATCCTCTCTTTGGAAACTCGCATCTCATTCGTCTAGTCTCGTATCATAGCTTCCTGCCTCAAAATTCTCTCTTGAAACGTTTCATCGTGTGTCGTTTTGTCTGGCATCGCCTCGCCTGGTCTTGTCTTTGGAAAAATCTTGTCTAATTTTATCTCTCGCTTCGTTTTGTCTTTGAAAAAGTCTCTTTAGTCTTACTTTTCGTCTTTTCTCTAAACGTTTAGTCTCCTATCTCGTCTCATTTTGTCTCGTGTCATCTCATAATGTTTCACATTGAAACCTCTCGTCTTATACTTTCTCATCTCGCCGTGAAATGTCTTACCTTGGAACCTCTCATCTTGTCTCATCTCATCTCGGAACGTCTTCTGTCTTGGAAGGTCTCGTCTTGTTTCTTGGAACATCTCTCGTTTTGAATTGTCTTCTCTCTTGGAAGGTCTCCTCTTTTCTCTCGGAACATCTTTCGTATTTTCTCTCGGAACATCTCTCGTTTCGAAATATCTTCTCTCTTGGAAACTCTAATCTCATTCGTCTAGTCTCGTATCATAGCTTCCTGCCTCAAAATTCTCTCTTGAAACGTTTCATCATGTGTCGTTTTGTCTGGCATCGCCTCGCCTCGTCGTGTGGGTGAAGTTAGCCCCCCATTTTTAGATTTTATAGATTTTTATTGTTGTTCCAAGTTGTTCTGGGATTGTTCTAGGATGTTCCAAAGCGACAGCACAAAAAAATTAAAACTAGGCGGATAAACCACAAAAAACTCTTTTTCTTAGCAGCCCCCCATTTTCCGAAAAATCGATTTCTATCGGTTGTACCAAGTTGTTCTAGTTGTTCTAGTTATTGTTCCAAAATATCAATATGTTTAAATAAAACATGACAAGTGTATAGCCAAAAATAGATTTGGGCGCCAAAATGTTTATTTAATCATTGTGGGGATAATTTTTACTTTTGTAATTCCATATTACATATCTGTACTTGCCGCAATGAAAACAATTCAGTACAACTATTGTTTTCATTAATGCAATCTTGTTAAGGGCACTTTACTCTTTGAAATTTGGCGGTCTTTTACATGTCGTGGGTGTATCCTCGAATCAATCAACCTGAACTATGTAATAAGAATTAAAATAGCCTTGCAAAAGCACTTTTCTTTTTGATAATTAAAGTTTTGCTGACATATTAGGCAAGTTTCTTGTATCAAAAACACTAAACTATAAAATAATAGTCAAAATAGAGACAGAATAATTCAGTGATAGTTTCGTTAGAGCAATCTTGCAAAGTAATTTTGGACGAGTCAGCGAAAACTCTGAAGGCATAGTTAGAAAGAACAATATGTGAAAATGTTAAGACAAGTTTGAAGTTAGATAATGTCAAAAATAATCAAACTTATACCATAAGTCAGAAGTTTTGAAGAAAGATTATATCGCCGTTCCGGAACAACATCGACGTAACTGCAATTATTTTTATAAAATGAGTTAAGGCCATCAATGTATCCAAAAAATGCTTATCTTAATTTTTTTTTTCCTTCCCCTGCAAATTTTTTTATTTTGCAGTTATGTCGATGTTCTTCCGGAACGGCGATATTGTCTGTCTTAATTTTTAAATGTTGCCACATGAAATGACAATTAACTGACAAAAATTTTCAGTCTCCCAACATTTTTGGTCGCCGATGGTACCTTATGTGCTATTGTCGCCACGAGATCTTGACTAGCTTCTAACATCAATTGTAGAATCCGTTAAACAGGCTTTAGAGTTTTCTAACTCCAGTTTTTGAAGTTGTCAAGTCATAAGTTATAACCTTAACTTTTTCAATTGAGATACCTTTTTTTAAATTAAATAGTTGTTAAAAGATATTTCAAATGTTCGTCGCATTGACAAATAAATGGTGAGCTACACTATTTATTTTTAATGTTGACACCCAACCCTCGTATTGAGAAAGAAAAATAGAAAATAAGATTTCTTGTATTAATAAAGCAAAGAAACGAACTGCTTTAGTAATGCAAAAAAAATAATTCTTCAATTTTTTCTCAAATACCGTCGTTTAGCTTATGAGGACAGTAGAAATTCATATTCATTGTATTTTTGATTGTCAAGATATTTTGACCTGTTCCACTTTCGCGAGACATTAAGATTAGTTACAACGTACCGAGATACCGTAAATTAAATTACTGTTTACAATTTATTGAATCGTAGTTTTTTTATAAATTGGAATATACATTTGTGGTTATTGTTCCATTTAACTTTATTATGTTTTATGTTGTTACTGTATTTTTTGTTTGCCAAACTTTCGAGCTGTGCAAAGAGTCGTTTTCAAAACTTGTTGATTAAATTACTATTATTTTTGATCTTACAAAATAATAAATTAATAATTTTTTTGTATGTGTATGTCTATTGTATTTATTTATGACTTAAAGTTATAGTACAGTAATGTAACAGCAATATACAGGTGTCCAGAAATGTGTACAACAGAAGACCACAGATTCCTTGGGCGAAAATATGATGATTTAACTCAACTTATCTATATATAAAGTCGCTTAGTTTAGTTAACAAGTTATCCATCCAGATCTTTTTAACCAGTCTGTATAATTTTCTATCAAATTTTTCCTGAATAGCTACATTAATTTAGAAACTATTTTTTATTCATTTCTCGACCATGTCTTTATATTAGTAGGCTACAGCCTTCTGTGGAATAAATTTGAATTTCGAAAAGTACAGGGTATTTAAAAGCACTCTCACGACAAGTTATCCATCCAGATCTTCTTAAACAGCCTGTATAATTTTCTGTCAATTTTTTTCTGAATAGCTACATTAATTTAGAAATTATTTTCACTCTTATAAAATTTCAGTTGGATAAACGGTATAGCCACAAAAAATATTTTCTAAATCCCTACAAGTCCAAATTGATAAATTAAGGTACCATTAGCAGAGTTCAAAGTAGCAATTTATTTAAACGGTGTGAAGTTCTTTCAAAGAATCTAAATTTTTCAGGTTTATAAGTACTTTATTGCTTAAAATATTCAAATTTTCGGAAGGATTTGTGACTATCATCAGGGCTAACAATAATACAGAGTGCAAAATTTTTTAAATTTGCTTTTTTCGTGACATTTTTGCTTTATGACACCCCATAAGCAAAGCCTTAGGTTTAGTGATCTTGCTGGCCAATTAGGTTTAAACCCTGATGATGGTCACAAATCCTGGCGAAAATGTGAATATTTTAAGCAATAAAGTACATATAAACCTGCAACATCTGGTTTTATGGAGAAAACTTCCTACTGCTTAAAGAAATTACTATTCTGAACTTCGTTAATGGTACCTTAACTAATGGATTTGGGCTTGCAGGGATTTAGAAAGTATTTTTTTATGGCTCAATCGTTTGTCAAACTGAAATTTTGTAAGAGAGAAAATAATTTCTAAATTAATGTAGCTATTCAGGAAAAATTTTATAGAAAATTATACAGGCTAGTTAAAAAGATCTGGATGGATAACTTGTGACAACAGTGTTTCTAAACACCCTGTATGTTTCGAAATTCGAGTTTGTTCCACAGAAAGCTGTAGCCTGCTGATATAAAGACATAGTCAAAAAATGAATAAAATCTAATAAAGATTTTTCTCGTAATTTAAGAAAAACTCACGAAAAATATGATTTTTAAAGTCCTCTAGCGGCTAAACTAAGCAACTTTATATATAGATAAGTTGGGCTAAATCATCATATTTTTGATCAGGGTATCTGTGGTATTCTGTTGTACACGACATTTGGTCATTTGGACACCTGTATATGGTCTATAGCGGCCATAACATTTTAATCAGCTTGCTGTCAACATTAAAAATAAATAGTGTAGCTCACCATTTATTTGTCAATGCGACGAACATTTGAAATATCTTTTAACAACTATTTAATTTAAAAAAAGGTATCTCAATTGAAAAAGTTAAGGTTATAACTTATGACTTGACAACTTCAAAAATTGGAGTTAGAAAACTCTAAAGCCTGTTTAACGGATTCGACAATTGATGTTAGAAGCTAGTCAAGATCTCGTGGCGACAATAGCACATAAGGTACCATCGGCGACCAAAAATGTTGGGAGACTGAAAATTTTTGTCAGTTAATTGTCATTTCATGTGGCAACATTTAAAAATTAAGACAGACAATATCGCCGTTCCGGAAGAACATCGACATAACTGCAAAATAAAAAAATTTGCAGGGGAAGGAAAAAAAAAATTAAGATAAGCATTTTTTGGATACATTGATGGCCTTAACTCATTTTATCGAAAAAATTGCAGTTACGTCGATGTTGTTCCGGAACGACGATATAATCTTTCTTCAAAACTTCTGACTTATGGTATAAGTTTGATTATTTTTGACATTATCTATCTTCAAACTTGTCTTAACATTTTCACATATTGTTCTTTCTAACTATGCCTTCAGAGTTTTCGCTGACTCGTCCAAAATTACTTTGCAAGATTGCCCTAACGAAACTATCACTGAATTATTCTCTCTATTTTGACTATTATTTTATAATTTAGTGTTTTTGATACAAGAAACTTGCCTAATATGTCAGCAAAACTTTAATTATCAAAAAGAAAAGTGCTTTTGCAAGGCTATTTTAATTCTTATTACATAGTTCAGGTTGATTGATTCGAGGATACACCCACGACATGTAAAAGACCGCCAAATTTCAAAGAGTAAAGTGCCCTTAACAAGATTGCATTAATGAAAACAATAGTTGTACTGAATTGTTTTCATTGCGGCAAGTACAGATATGTAATATGGAATTACAAAAGTAAAAATTATCCCCAATGATTAAATAAACATTTTGGCGCCCAAATCTATTTTTGGCTATACACTTGTCATGCTTTATTTAAACATATTGATATTTTGGAACAATAACTAGAACAACTTGGAACAACCGATAGAAATCGATTTTTCGGAAAATGGAGGGCTGCTAAGAAAAAGAGTTTTTTGTGGTTTATCCGCCTAGTTTTAATTTTTTTGTGCTGTCGCTTTGGAACATCCCAGAACAATCCCAGAACAACTTGGAACAACAATAAAAATCTATAAAATCTAAAAATGGGGGGCTAACTTCACCCACACGACGAGGCGAGGCGATGCCAGACAAAACGACACATGATGAAACGTTTCAAGAGAGAATTTTGAGGCAGGAAGCTATGATACGAGACTAGACGAATGAGATTAGAGTTTCCAAGAGAGAAGATATTTCGAAACGAGAGATGTTCCGAGAGAAAATACGAAAGATGTTCCGAGAGAAAAGAGGAGACCTTCCAAGAGAGAAGACAATTCAAAACGAGAGATGTTCCAAGAAACAAGACGAGACCTTCCAAGACAGAAGACGTTCCGAGAGGAGATGAGACAAGATGAGAGGTTCCAAGGTAAGACATTTCACGGCGAGATGAGACAGTATAAGACGAGAGGTTTCAATATGAAACATTATGAGATGACACGAGACAAAATGAGACGAGATAGGAAACTAAACGTTTAGAAACAAGACGAAAAATAAGACTAAAGAGACTTTTTCAAAGACAAAACGAAGCGAGAGATAAAATTAGACAAGATTTTTCCAAAGACAAGATGAGACGAGGCGATGCCAGACAAAACGACACGATGAAACGTTTCAAGAGAGAATTTTGAGGTAGGAAGCTATGATACGAGACGAAACGAACGAGATGAGAGTTTCCAAGAGAGAAGATATTTCGAGACGAGAGATGTTCCGAGAGAAAAGACGAGAGATGTTCCGAGACAAAAGACGAGAGATGTTCCGAGAAAAAAGACGAGACCTTCCAAAAGAGAAGACAATTCAAAATGAGAGATGTTCCAAAAAACAAGACGAGACCTTCCAAGACAGAAGACGTTCCGAGATGAGATGAGACAAGATGAGAGGTTCCAAGGTAAGACATTTCACGGCGAGACAACAATAAAAATCTATAAAATCTAAAAATGGGGGGCTAACTTCACCCACACCGCCTCGTCTTGTCTTTGGAAAAATCTTGTCTAATTTTATCTCTCGCTTCGTTTTGTCTTTGAAAAAGTCTCTTTAGTCGTACTTTTCGTCTTGTCTCTAAAGGTTTAGTCTCCTATCTCGTCTCATTTTGTCTCGTATCATCACGTATTGTTTAGTCTTGAAACTTCTTCTGTCATATTGTCTCTTTTCGCTGTGAAACGTGTTACCTTAGAATGTCTCATTTCTTGTCCCGTTTCATCTCGTCTAGTCTTGTTTGGGAATGTTTTCTCTCTTGGCAAATCTTAGCTTTGTTCGAGCACGCAATTTCCAATAGTTTCTGATTTTATCATCCAATCAAATCGTTTAATTTTATTATCCAATCAAATCGTTTAATTTTATCATCCAAACAAATCGTTTAATTTTATCATCCAATCAAATCGTTTAATTTTATCATCCAATCATATCGTTTAATTTTGATCACATGCAAAAAATCCTAAATCTTAATTGGATAAAAAAAATCAGAAGTTGTTAAAAATCGTCTGCTCGAACAAAGCTCTTGTTTCTTCTCTTTGAATGTCTCTCGTCTGGTCTTTTCTTGTTTCATTTCGTCTCGTCTCGTCTCAGAACGTCCAGTATCTCGAAACGTCTCATCTCATGTCGTCTTGTATCATATCGTCTTGCTTTAGAAGGTCTTCTCTCTTGGAGCGTCTCATCATGTGTTGTCTCGTCTCGACTCATCTCTGAAAAAGTCTCGTCTAGTTTTATCTCTCGTCTCATTAGATGCATCTAATGAGACGAGAGATAAAAGATTTGCGTATCGCGTTGTAAGAGCTTTTATTAAGATCCAAATTTAAGAAATTTGACCAACCTAATCCGAAGACTTACTCCCATTACATTAAAAATTAAAAACATCAAGAATTCCTCCAATAATACCAAGATCCGAGAGCTTGAAAAACATTACTCAACCTGATGCAAGTTGTTTTCCAAATTATCAAGATCTAAGAGCTTTAAGAAATCGCTTAACCTAATCCTAATAATAAAGAAATGTACCGAATCTGATTTACAAAGAGGTTGCAAGGTTTTGTGGTTGTGGATTTAGTTCAAATTTTTTAAGATGATAGATTTCGTTTCCCTGTTGATAAAAATATATGGTTATAAGGGCCACTATTCAATAATTTTTTTAGATATTTGCAATTAATTGCAATTCACTTGTTAAGGCAAGTTCAAAGTTGGAAGTTAGGACAATTCAAAGTTATTCAAAAATAATCGAATTTATAGCGATTATGTCTTACTTTTTAAAGGAAGATTATAATAAAAGGCTATTTAACCTATTAATTTTGAAATTTTGATACATTAAATGACAAAAAAACTGACAAATTGAAAGTACGGTGCATACTCAAAAAAAGAGATGGTGTCGCGTCATTTTATGGGCACTGATGGTATCTTCTTTATCGTATCTTTATATGTAAAAATAGACAGAACATCGAGAAAGATTTATTCACTGTCCCCGAACTCAAATCTGGGGCCTAATGACGATAAACGCTGATCTACGCTAAATCCATTACGTTTAATCGTTTGCTACAGAATTAAATTTAGCTAGTGAATTACATCTTCAATTGTAAATATCCAAAAAGCTACTGAGTAGTGGCTAAAACTATATACAGGGTGTTCCGTAATGATATGCGAATATTGAAGGGGGTAATTCTACATTGAAAATTAATGATAATTTCTTATATAAACTATGGTCCCAAAATGTTCCGTTACTAAAATACAGGGTGTTCAAGTTTTGGAATCTGTTTCACAGTAAACAGATTTTAACTACAAACAGTTGTTTGAAATGTCAAACGTACTATAACCCGAAATGAAGCTGCACCATGAAGAGAAAGATGAAAATTTAAGTCCCCTCTCTGTAACATTGCCAAGTACTCTTTCATCTTTCTCTTCATGGTGCAGCTCCATTTCGGGCTATAGTACATAAAACAACAAATGACATTTAGGCTCAGCCATCTAGATTTATTGCAAAATTGTATCCTTAATAATTACAATACGTAGGGGAGACCGGGGTTGGTTGACACATGGGGCTAATTGACACAGCGTCAAATATGGGCCATCTATTTTACCTACAATTTTTAGTCATATCGATGATTCAATGCTGTTGAAAGTCGTTGACACCCGATCGAGAAAGTGCCAGTGAAGTACAAAATACGATTAAGTAGGTAAAATAGATGGCCCATATTTGACGCTGTGTCAATTAGCCCCATGTGTCAACCAACCCCGGTCTCCCCTATTATTTTTGTTGAACAACCGATGGTTTTTAGTTTTTCTCTCATAAACGGCGCATTGTAGTCGAAAAACTCAAGAGGGCTTTTATGTGTCAAATTGAAGGGAGAATTCAAAAATGTTTTTTATTTTGGAAAAAACCATTGGCGTACCATTTTTTTCTTTAAAAATATTAAAGTCAGTGCTCGTACGCACGCCACTGTTAAAGATAGAAATTAGATTTGTATTGAAAGATATACGTTTTTATTAATAGTCACTATATGCTAAATTTTATAAAAATACCTAAAGCGATTCCGAAAATATTAATTAATATCCTTATTTTTTTCTAAAACTTTAGCACCCTGTATTTTAGTAACGGAACATTTTGGGACCATAGTTTATATAAGAAACTATCATTAATTTTCGATGTACCCCCTTCAATATTCGCATATCATTACGGAACACCCTGTATTTTCCTTAACAGGGAAAGTAAAGCTATCATCCTACAAAATTTGAACTAAATCTGTGACCCCAAGACCTTGCACTGTCCTTGTTAGATGATTGCTTTCCAATACATCAAGATCCTAGAGTTTTAAGAAGTTATTTAACCTAATTCTAATAATAAAGAAATGTACCAAAACCGATTCAGATAGTTTCTTTCCAATAAATCAAGATTCAAGAGCTTTAAAAAATTTGTTCAATCTAATTCTAATAAGATTTAGTCTTATTACGTCAAAAATTAAAAACCTCAAGAATTCCTTCAGCAATACCAACATTCTAAAGCTTGAAAAACATTACTCAACCTGATCCAAGTTTTCTTCCAAATTATCAAGATCCAAGAGCTTCAATAAATAAATTAACCTAATCCTAATAAGAAAAAAATGAACAGAACCCGACTCAAATAGTTTCTTTCCAATATATCAAGATCCAAGAGCTTTAAGAAATCCAATCTAATCCAAAGGTTTATTCCTGTTACGTAAAAATTTTTAAATCTGAAGAATTCTTCTAATAATACCAACATCCGATAGCTTGAAAAACATTACCCAACCTGATCCAGAATTTCTTCCAATGTATTAAGATCGAAGAGCTTCAAGAAGTTAGTTAACCTAATCCTAATAATAAAAAAAATGTACCAAACTCAACTCAAATGGTTTCTTTCCAATATATCAAGATCCAAGAGCTTTAAAAAGTCCAATCTAATCCAAAGGTTTATTCCTGCTACGTCAAAAATTTTAAATTTGAAGAATTCCTCCAATAATACCAACATCCGATAGCTTGAAAAACATTACCCAACCTGATCCAGAATTTCTTCCAATGTATTAAGATCGAAGAGCTTCAAGAAGTTAGTTAACCTAATCCTAATAATAAAAAAAATGTACCAAACTCAACTCAAATGGTTTCTTTCCAATATATCAAGATCCAAGAGCTTTAAAAAGTCCAATCTAATCCAAAGGTTTATTCCTGCTACGTCAAAAATTTTAAATTTGAAGAATTCCTCCAATAATACCAACATCCGAGAGTTGGAAAACCATTACTCAACCCGATCCAGAGTTTGTTCCAATATATCAAGATCTAAGAGCTTTAAGAAATCCGATCTAATCCAAAGGCTTATTCCTGTTACATCAAAAATCTAAAATCTGAAGAATTCCTCTAATAATACTAACATCCGAGAGCTTGAAGAACATTACTCAACCCGATCCAGCTTTAAATCCAATGTATCAAGATTCAAGAGCTTTAAAAAATCCAACCTAATCTAAAGACATTCCTATTAGAAATTTGAAAAACATTACTCAACCTGATCCAAGTTTTCTTACAATATATCAAGATCCAAGAGCTTTAAGAAGTCCAACCTAATCCAAAGGCTTTCCTTCTGTTATATTTTTAAGAAGCACTTCTAATAATAATAAATTCTTCTTTAGTTGGTGTTTGTTTCCAACCAACACCCCAAAGGAGCTTTTAAAAGTAACTGGTATAATGGGAGGAAAGCAAAGGGACGAGGCGATAACCTGGTTCAACTTAATCTACCCCCGGACGAAAGAGCCGTCGTGGCCAGAGGATTGCAAACCGATAGAAATCCTACAAAAGCCTGGGGAGACGGTTTTCGTTCCCGGTGGTTGGTGGCACGTCGTCTTAAACCTAGATACGACGATCGCCGTTACTCAGAACTTCTGTAGCAGAACCAACTTCCCGGTGGTTTGGCATAAAACGGCGAGGGGTCGTCCGAAACTTTCAAAGAAATGGTTGAAGGTTCTACGCGAAAAGGAACCTCGATTGGCGCTGTTGGCTGATAGGGTGAACTTAGAGGAGCCGTCTGGGGTGGCTTCTGATAGTTCTAGTAATTCATCGAGTTCTAGTTCCGATACGGGGAATACATCGAACTCGGAGAACGACGATAGCGGACAGGAATCTCTCACGGCGAAGAAGAAAAGGAGGAAATCGGATTCCGATTCCGGAAGAAATCGCAAGGCGGTCAGGAGATACGTAAGTGATCGCGGAAACGTAGGGTAAGGGTGCTCAAGTCGTAACTACGGCTAAGTCGTAACTACGGCTAAGTCGTACCTTAGCTATATTAAATGCCACCACAGCGTCGTCAGCAAAAATAACACTACATGATTGTCTAGTACGATGATATAGAATGCCTTTTACGATAGTATAGAATAGAGTGCCTTCCTTATTAGACAATCCTGTAGTGTTATTTTTGCTGTCAACGCTGTATTGGCATTTAATCCTTATACAGGGTGTTTAAAAAATACGTTCGAATATTTGGCCCACTTATAGATCTCATCAGTACAAACAAAAAAGTCAAAATAAACATAAGTCCAAAAATCAGCCGTTTCCTAATTACAGCCTGTTTTTCAAATTAAAATAATTTACACTCAGTAGGAGTGATTCGCGTATTTATGAAGTCATCCATGGAAATAACAAAACAAATTTTGTTCGTTTCTGTTAGTGTAGTTGCCACATTTGTTGTAATTATTGTGTGTCCGTTATTGTCAGTGTTTATTGAAGTAGTTGTTGCTGTAACCCATTGTTGAAATTTTCGAATATGCCTTATACCAACGCAGAAATGGCAGACATGCATTCTATGTATGGCAAAGCCGATGGAAATGCTTGTGAGGCACGTTGCCTTTATGCCGAAGCATTCCCAAACCGGGTACTTCCGTGTGACAAACTTTTTACAAATTTACATCAACGTTTATCCGAAGTTGGATCGTTTAAATCAAGGAACGGTGATGGTGGTCGGCCTAGATCAGTTTGTACTCCCGACGCAGAACTTAACATTTTAAGACGAATTGAAGAAAATCCTGGTACTAGTACTAGAAGACTCTCTACTGAAACAAATATTAATTTTTCCCTAATTTGGAGAATTTTACGGGAGCAGCAATTGCACCCATACCATATTCAAAAGGTACAGGCTCTAGCTGTGCCTGATTATGCCGCACGACTGGTGTTTTGTCGAAGCATGTTGACAAAAGTCGCGGAGAACCCAAATTTTGTTACGAAAATTTTATTTACAGACGAAGCTGGTTTCACGAGAAATGGCATTTTTAATTTTCATAATAGCCATGTTTGGGCCGACGAAAATCCGCATACCGTTGTTGAATCGAATTATCAACACCGATTTGCAATCAACGTTTGGCTTGGTGTGTTAGGAGACCATCTGATAGGACCTTGTT
Source organism: Digitonthophagus gazella (assembly GCA_036711955.1). NCBI lineage: Eukaryota > Metazoa > Arthropoda > Insecta > Coleoptera > Scarabaeidae > Digitonthophagus > Digitonthophagus gazella. The sequence goes on from JASCIT010000010.1 coordinate 21,686,501, forward strand.
TCCTGCCTAACCGTTTGACTAGTCAATTGTACCTTGATTTTTTGCGGAATACATTACCACTGCTGTTAGAAGATGTGCCCCTCAACCACAGAATTAATATGTGGTTGATGCACGATGGAGCTCCTGCGCATTACGAAGTCTTGGTCAGAAATTATCTAAACGAAAATTACAATGGCAGGTGGATAGGGCGAGGAGGTCCAATTGCATGGCCCCTAGATCTCCCGACCTCACTCCACTCGATTTTTGCATTTGGGGGTATTTAAAGACATTAGTTTATTCAAGTCCTGTGAATAATTTAGATGAGTTGCGAGAACGAATTGAACATGCCTGCCAGACTGTTCGTATAAATCCGGGACTCTTTGAGAGAGTGCGGCGTTCACTTTTACGGAGATGTGAAATGTGTATACAAATGGAAGGACGACATTTTGAACATCTTCTTTAAGAATCATTAATTTGTAATAATTAAAATGTATTTATACTGATATTTGAGTGTAAATTATTTTAATTTTAAAAACAGGCTGTAATTAGGAAACGGCTGATTTTTGGACTTATGTTTATTTTGACTTTTTTGTTTGTACTGATGAGATCTATAAGTGGGCCAAATATTCGAACGTATTTTTTAAACACCCTGTAGTGCCGGAAGCCGATATATCGGCCTTTGCTGCATTGGCGAAAAATGCCAGGGTCGTTATATCGGCTCGCACATTGTAGCGTTTTACCAGAACTCTACCTCAAAATAAGATAAATACTTCTATATCTAGTCTGTCCATTACCCTGCTTTGTGAATTGTGTAAATATTTTTTTTGTTTGGTTTTTATGAGCCTTTTTCCAAACCTTAGCAAAATCGTGTAAAATCACTTCGATTTCGCCCGGCACTAAAAGGGTTAATATAACTAAGGTCCGACTTGAGCAACCTTACCCTATTGGAAAATGTTGTTTGTATTCGTTTGATTAATTGTATTCGTTTGATTAATTGTATTCGTTTGATTAACTGTATTCGTTCTTAGAGTAACGACTCGGCGATGTCCTGGGTAAACGATCAACGCACCACGTCCGCGTCACCGCAGTGCGCCGAAATCAACTCGACCACGGGTTCGTAAGTATCTGGTGTACCAAACCCCACAATCCTCGTTATCCACGATCCCCCCTTTTTCCCCATATAGTTACCACCGACCCGGAAACATTATATTTTCTTACTTTCCACGTGTACATGAGATACAAGAACACCTTTTTTAATATTTATATATGAAAATATACATACATATATTATATATATATTTAAAAAAGAAAGTATTTTAATAATATAATAGCCTAATTAAATAGCGCGCTGAATGTTTGGCGCGCTTAGGGAAAGAATTTATTCATTTGTTATCGAATTTTTGGGTCCTGCGTTATTTTTTTATTATCTACGATCGGTTACTTAATTAATTAATTCGGTTGTTAGTTTTGTTATCGGCCCCGCCGTCCCGCTCACCATCCTAATAAATACCACATCACCAATCGCATCCCCCTAGACAAATTTCTTTTATATAATGTGATCTACGATAGTGCCTAAATTTTTACGAAAAGAAAAAAATAATAATGTATCCTATAGTTGACAAGACTTACAGTTGCGATATAGCTTTCGGACGGCGGCGTCCGTTGTGCCAATCAGGACTAACATTGAGACGTTTTACGGTCCCCTCGCGTCGACCGCCGTCCGAAGCCTATCCGCTCTCAAGCAGGGATAACTTAATTCATTTTCAATCAATAAAGTATTATATTATTTAAGCTAGGATATAAGGATAGGAAGAAAAACGAAAGGAAATTAACCACATATATGTGTGCCTTTTTGCCTTCGTAGAACTTTATAAAATAAATGGTATAAATAAAAAGATTATTGCCTTTTCTTATTATACCTACTTTTCAACTTATTCCTATTTACAACTATCATTATTTTATCTTCTAAGAAATACTTAGAAAATAAAAAAAATAAAATATCATCAAATAAATCTTAAATCACCAAATAAATCTTAAATCATCAAATAAATCATAAATCATCAAATAAATCATAAATCATGAAATAAACCATAAATCATCAGATAAATCATAGATAATACTCCTTAAGATTTAAAAGATAATACTAATAATCAATAATAATTTGTTACTAAAAATATTTTTAAGCTTAAGACTTAAAAATCTATTCTTAGTAACATATCTACAATATAATACATTTTGATACGGTATACTTTTTATTACGATGATCTAACAATGGGGTTTGATTATATAATTTAAAATAAAAAGTAACACTATGTATAAAAAATAAATTCAGGGATTTGTCCGTCTTCAACCGATGATCCGTTGTTATTTCCGGCTGCGTATGAAAATTGGAAGGTAACTCTTTCACCCTTACTACATTGCAATATCACTTTTCTTAAACCTTTTGTGCCATAATAAGAATCACTTCCCTAAATTAAAAAAAAAATTTTGTATACACGATGTAATATAAACAATATATATTTGTAAATAATACACTGTGTAAACCAGAGGTGGGTAAACAGTCGATCGCGAAGAGATCAGCAGGAGATCACAAAAGTTTTTTAAATACTATAAATAAATACTATAAAAAAGAGGAATTTTTAACAATACTTCCGATGAAAGGAACAACACGAGGTGAAGACATACCGGGTGTCCCAACGGTCTGAAAGAGCTCCATAACTTGTTTATTATTGGAGATACGGACTTGTTCCTTTTTTTGGGTTATAGCTTGAACGGTACTACACATTTTTAAAATATTGCCACTTATATGAGGCCTTTATTTGCAAAACCCGCTAATCGACAAAATCTTAGAAAATCGCTTCTTCCTACAAATGCATTTGAGTTTTAAAGAGGAGTCACACGATAAAATCTTGACTCCCAAACCCATCTCTTTAACATGTAAATAGTGCCTTGAAAATTACAGTGATTCGCAAAACTGGCTTTTTGTTTTGACGTCTCATTTGCAAAACGCGCTGCATGCTGCTCTCAACCAATCAAATTACTTGCACGTTGTTCACGATGCGATGGCCGCTTGTTTTAGAGCTGTTTCCGACGCATCTGATCTTTAGTAAATTAGTAACGTGTATTCAAACGACAAACATTGGAGAACACAAACAAAACGCGTCATTAAGTTGCCTGGTTCATGGCACTTTGAATTTAATAAGGCAAAAAGGTTTATCTTTTACAAAAGAGACAAAAATGTTCTAATTCAAGGTGAACCTAATTACAATGTTGATGTCGGGAAACCTAAAAGCGTTTGCAAAAAGAATTTTTCACTTTTTTCCATGGCTCCTAAGAAATTACTTCTTGGAAAAAGACTAAAAGGGGATAATGCAACTATTAATGGTCTCCTTTCCAAACATTATGGAGAAAATTGGAGGACCCTTCCATAACTAAGTTTTTACAAAGAATACTTACACAAAGGCTCTTCCTTACCAGAAGAAACCGACGACGGTTTGGAAAAATGCCAAAATGCCGAGAATGACTGTTTTTTTGTTTGAGTTTATGAACCTTTTCATTTTTAAAGTTGTAAATTATCTTTATTATTAAAAATTTGGTTTATTTTGCTCAATAAATCCCCTGCGTTTGTCATTGAACTTACTTTTTTTAATTTTTGCCTTTGGTTTTATAGATATTTATTTTCAGAATTGGCTCTTTACAATAAAAAATTTTTATTTTCAAACAACTATAATTATTTTAGGATACACACTTTTACTGTCCACTCCTAGACACGCTAAGCAACATTAATGAGCTTATTGAGATTGTAAAAAAATGGTATTCAGATGTTAATAATTTTTTTTGATTTCTCAAAAAAATGCCGCGAAGCAAACAGCAAGTTTTGCAAATAATGGCCTCATATATAGGTATCCCAAAATTACAAAAAATACTAAAGCTACTATTTTTTAAATGGAACGTTCCCGATTTTATTTTATTTTCGAATTCTATGGTAAAATACGATTCACTTTTATAAAGGTCGTTTTTACCTAAACTGTGAGGAAATTTGATTTATAACAGTTTATTTGCCAAAATTTCGAAATGCAATGGTCTGTTCTAAAATTTTTTTCTGTCAAATTTTTGGCTTAACTTTAAAGTAGGAGACGCTGTTTGATTGCTAAATGTTTGCTGCATCTTTTAAATGTTTACTCAATAACCTGCTTAGTCGCAATTGCTTACTGCGAATTTTTAAACATGCTGAGTCAAATTAGTTAAATGGCACCCCCGATTTATTATTGTAGTGATCAAAAATTATTCTGACAAACTTTCCATCCACAATAAAGTAAAATAAGCTTGCCAGAATAACTTTTGACCAATATAATAACAAACAGGGGTTACCATTTAAAAATGAATAAGTCTTCCACATTTTCAATTTATCATTTTTAAAAAATCGCAGTAGACAAATGCGGCTAAACAGGTCGTTGAGTAAGCTTTTTAAAAGTCCAATAAACATTCAACAATCAAACGGGGTTAATTACTTTGACAACAAGGCGAGGATATTGAAAATAAGAATTTTTGAACAAACCACTGCATTTGGAAATTCTGACAAAAAAGTGCCATAAATCAAATTTGCTTGCAGTTTAGACAAAAATGACCCCTATAAAAGTGAATCGTATTTTACCATAGAATTCAAAAATAAAATAAAATCGGGTATGTTCCATTTAAAAAATAGTAACTTTAGTATTTTTTGTACTTTTAGAACGCCTGTATATAAGTCGCAATATTTTAAAAATGTATAGTACCGTTCAAGCTATAACCCAAAAAAAGGAAAAAGTCAATATCTCCAATAATAACCAAGTTATGGAGCTTTTTCGGACCGCTGGGACACCCGGTATTTACAACGTTTGTTATATTTACTGAAAAAACAAAATTGCCTCTACATAAGTTGGTTTCTATATCAACCGATGGAGCACCCTGTATGGTTGGTCGAAAAAATGGATTTTTAGCCCTTTGTCGACAAAACGAACAATTTCCCGATTTTATATCATTCCATTGCATCATTCATAATAACGCTTTATGTGCAAAAGTGTTGGATGTTAACAATGTTATGGATGTTGCAGTAAAAATTGCTAATTCTATAAGAGCACGGACTTTAAGAAGGCAATTGTTCCGTAATCAGTTAGAGGAAAATGATTCGGAATATGAAGGTTTAGTGCTTTTTTCCAACGTTAGATGGCTTAGTCGAGGATGTTTTTTGGAACGATTTTTAGAACTATTGCCCGAAATAGTAGAATTTTTAAATTCGTTGGGAGAAAACCATAGACAGCTGGAAGATCCACTTTGGGTACAAAAGTTGGCGTTTCTAACTGATTTTATGGGTCATTATAACTTACTAAATTTAGAATTACAAGGAAAAGGAAAAAATATTATTCAATTAGTGAGTTCAATAAATGCTTTTAAAGCAAAATTAAAATTATACATTTTACAATAAAAAAAAAATAACTTAAAGAATTTTCCACATTTAGAAACACAGATTAAAATTAGTAGTCAATGCAACATTCAACAGTTTTGTTGTGAAATAGAAAATATTAATCAAGAATTTAAAAGACGTTTTTCTAATCTCGGTCGCTTTCAAGTTATTTTTGAATTTATTTCATTTCCGTTTGGAGAATACGACATCGAAGATATTTCTTCAAATTTAGCTGATAACTTCCAATTAAATTAAACAGACATAGAATCAGAAGTTTTAACAATAAAATCGGATATCGTCTTAAACGGACGCGCACATGAAAATTCATTTTGGAATGTAGTATCTGAAGGAAAATATCCGTTATTAAAATCTGTGGCATTGAGGATATTTCCATTTTTTGGTTCGACATATTTATGCTAAGCAGCATTTTCACAAATGAAATTCATTAAGGGGTTATACCTAGTTGTGAACTCAAAGTAATGTGTTTTTTTATAATTTTTTTTGAAAAGACCTTTCATTTAATTTCAGTAGATATAACATGTAAATATAGAGAATTTCTTCTACTTTCAAACCCCGGTGTCCGTTTTTAGAAATATTAAATAATAGTGCTCCTGTAGACCATTCCCTGGTGGTTTTCCACAAAATGGTGTCCGGCGGTGAGCACGACATCTCTGGTTTGGATTATCTGTAATAAAAATTTTTGGAAAATTTATTAAGCGGATAGATGAATGCAGGTATTAATCGAAGGAACAGTTAAAATTTTAATTTTTGACAAAATGGCGGCTCCTCAAGAAAAAAAGTTAAAATTTTTGAAAAAAATTTTAGTTTCAAGTGGTCTAAAAAATAGAAATAATTTGCAGAAATCTTATTCCTTCGATTAATACCTGAAGAATATATCTAAGAAGGTTGTGTAAAAATTTGAAACCGATCGGTCAAACCGATTTCGAGAAATCGTGCTCACCGACTTTAAAAACACCGTTTTGACAAAAACGAGTTCAAAGTTTCAAATGACAAATTTGGTCAACAAAAAAAATTTCGACTTACATCGAATCATCTATTCCGGTGCCAAAAGATGTGCCCTCGGCGTCATCATTTGCTTCCAATATACCCAGCTGTTGTTGTCTGCGAGCCATTCTTCCGTCTCGTGTGCTTTCTTGCGCTCTCGAGTCGGAGATTTATCTTTTATTTATCGGCGTTTATTTTTATAAATATTTGCCGGATCAATTTAAAAGTTTCAGAGAATATACTTAAATATGTGTACATTACGGAAGTGCAACAAAAAAAAAATCCGTTTTTTGAAAATTCCAACTAGGTATAATCCCTTAAATCAAAATTTAGAAGCAATCTAACTGACAATCACTTGATGGCATCTATGCGATTTTGTCTTACAAGGAGAGTGCAAGGTCTTGGGGTCATAGATTTAGTTCAAATTTTGTAGGATGATAGATTTAGTTTCCCTGTTGCTGAAAATATATGGTTGTAGGGGCCACTACTCAACAGCTCTTTAGATATTTGCAATTGAAGATGCAATTCACTAGTTAAATTTAGGTCTGTAGCAAACAATTAAACATAATGGGTGTAGCGTAGGAGCAATAGATCGGCATTTCTCGTTACTAGGCGACGGGTTCGAGTTCTGAGAGTATCTATTTTTACATATAAAGATACCATGGGTGGATATAAAATGTTGCGACATCGAAAGATTTTTTTAATGTGCACCGCACTTTGGATTCGTCAGTTAATTGTCATTTGATTTGTCAAGACTTCAAAATTAATACTGGAATATGACTTGACATTATAACCTTTCTTCAAAAAGCCTGACTTAATCGGTATAAATTCAGTTAATTTTGACATTATCCGGACTTGTCCTAACGAATTAATTGCATTTTTAATTGCAAATATTCAAAAAAATTATTGAATAGTGGCCCCTATAACCATATATTTTCATCAACAGGGAAACTAAATCTACCATTCTACGAAATTTGAACTAAATCCACGACCCCAAGACCTTGCACTCTCCTTGTTAGTGAATATAAACCTAATTTTAACAAACTCAGTAATAAAATGGAATGCCATGCGTCCACTTCCAAAAAATGAATTATATACAGTGTGTCCCCGGATAGGTGAAACGACTCTTATAAAAGGTAAAAAATTTTCGATGTAAATTTTCATCTTTTGGGGTTTAGCCTTGCTTGGTTAAAAATTAATTTGTAACATATTTTCACTTAAAAAAAAACAAACGAATCTGGACAATGAATAAAAAACTCTTTCTGCAGCAGGTAAAGTACCTTTTCTGTTTACCGTACATCAAGTTGTTACTAAGATATTTTGTTCAGGATGAAACGTTGTGTCCATATGCATATTTTTGGAATGATCGGCCTACTTTGATAAAACGCATTGTTATTTTCATTAGTAGCACATCACGATTTTTTTGTCAAGTATCATACCTTTTCAGGAGAAACAAGAGAAATAAGCTCTTAAACTAGCTTAAAAAACGCCATAAAAAGAGTACCTCCGGTTCAGGAATATGTCAAACATACAACAAAAACAATTATGCTCTAAAAGCTGCCTGCACATGTTCTATAGGAATAGACCGCACTGCACACATAACTCTATTTTTCAATATTTCAAGGTTATTAGAAACACTGTTTTGGTAAACTATTTCTTTTACCCTTCCCCAAACAAAAAAATCCATAATTGCAAGATCTGGAGACCTGCCCGGCCAAAATATCGCGTTCGTTCTTCCAAACCATCTTCCACCAAATTTATTAATGAGTCAGTGAGTGATCATTTGTGTTGAATGGGCAGGGCAACCGTCATGTTGGAAGAAATGCATCTATCGAACATGCAAAGGAAGTTCGTCAACAAATTTTTCGAGAATCCGTAAATAAGTGTGTTGATTTAATCTTCCTTCAATAAAGAACGGTCCAATTACTCCTAATTCATATGACACAGCACACCACACATTTACTTTTTTAAAATGTTGCCTTTTTCTATTAATTACATAATGGGATTGTCTCTGCTCCAGTACTAACGAAAATAACAATGCGTTTTATCAAAGTAGGCCGATCATTCTAAAAATTTGCATATGCACATAACGTTTCATCCTGAACAAAATATCAAAGTAACAATTTGATGTACGGTAAACAGAAAAGGTACTTTACCTGCTGCAGAAAGAGTTTTTTATTCACTGTCCAGATTCGTTTGTTTTTTTAAAAGTGAAAATATGTTACAAATTTATCTTTAACCAAGCAGGGCTAAACCCCAAAAGATGAAAATTCAGGTCGAAAATTTTTTACCTTTTATGAGAGTCGTTTCACCTATCCGGGGACACACTGTATATTGATATGAATAAATAATTTAATTACCATTCTATGCGTTTTTTTGTCCTATTTCTGAAAATGTCGATTGCCATTAACCAGCAAACATTTACGTCGATCATTGAACATTAAACTTTGCCCATCCCTGGTGTAAACAATATATTTGTAAAATTATAAAAAAAAAAATACCTTTAACGTAGCAGTAGCAATATAACTAGCATTAGGCATAATCTCAACAGGTTCCTTAAACATAACTCGATAAGTACGAATAGATCCATCAGAACTAAATTTCGTCTTATTGTATCCGAGAACTTTAGAAGTATGATTATGTACGATTTGTATGGTAACATCATATTCGCAAGGTCCGTGAACAGATCCGTATAATCCTAATCCAGCCAGGAAAATTCTTCTATCAACTTGGAAACGAATTCGATCGCTGGTTCCATTATAACCCCATCGGCTTTCAGCATCTAAAAATCTACTAGCGACACATTCACGACCCATCATACAACATCGTGGTGTATCCGAGAATTCCGTAGGTGGTTTTGGATTTAAAGTGAAGTGTAAGAATAATTCTACGATTTGAGCGTCGGTTAATAAACCGCTTTGAGCCGGGCCGGAAGCGAATTCTTCGACGGTCATTAAAGGGTATCTTATGAGATTAATAATACTTAGGCCTAGTATTGCTCTGCGATTTTCGTTGCACATAGTTAAGCGTTTTCTGCGCATTAAAGCTTCCCCCCAACGTTTTACAGCTTCGTACAAACGAATTTCTCGGATTCTAAGTGTATCTCTTTTCAATACACATTCTAAGGTATCATGGTCGATTTCTAAAAAGCCTTCGGAGTCAAGAGCATCTTGAGTTTTTTTATCAATTACATTAAGACAATTTGAAACTAGTTGTGATTCGTCAAATAACCGGGCTTGGGATAATAACAAAAAAGCGTTTTCACTGCATAAGTTACATTCTAAAAATTCCACGCAGTGTTTTTCTAATTTTGGAAGAGAATACTTCTTGGCAGCATAAAGAGTTGCCATAACATTTTCCGGACCAATAAAAGCACTGTCCAAATAAATATGTTTTAATAAATTTTTAAAAGCAACCGGTTCGACATCGGGAAGCTCTATTTCTTTTGATTGATTTGCCAATTTACTATAAAACATTGCTTCAAAAACAGAACTACTTATGGAAAGGATAAACTTATGAGCTGGAATTCTCTCACGTTTCACCCCGACGATAAATGTTACATCGGACATTAAAGTATTAAATAAGAGAATGTTTAACCTTTCCGTCATAGTTGAATGTTTTGCTTGCCAATTGAATCCATTAGCAGGGGTAGCTAAAGATGCTTCCGAGGACGAATTTGCAGCTTTATGTTGATTCCTTTCTGCCCTTAATTCCGCAACATCTTGGTATCTTAATCTCATCTGGCAGTCTTTGCTACGATTTTGAGGCACGTCTTCGTCCGAATCACCAGAACTCGTAATGGCATCCATTTATTATTTACATTCACGAATCTTATCGAGGTTTATTAAATTTGTTAAAACTTGTAAAAAAAATAATGTAAATATTTAGGATCCGTTCTGTTTACATTGAAACACGTTCACTCAACGACTTTACAAACGAATGTAGAAGTGAGGAGAGAGTTTTTGTTTGGAAATGATCGCGAGAACTTAGATAGAGATGGGTGTAATGAAAATCGGAGGGGATAAAATGAAAAATATTTTCTCATAAAATTTTGATTATTTTCTCATAATAAATTTTGATTACAATTGATTTTAAGTTGAGTTGGATTGGAATTAATGAACGAAAATCTTGAAATTGAAAATAAATACCATTTTAAATGTAGTTGTTCTTTAGATTAAAAGAAGTTGTAAAAATAATTACGATCGATAACAAACGATTTATGAACAACAAACGGTTCGACTCCACAAATGTATTATATTATATATACTGCAAAATTATACAACACAAATACAACAACATACAAGTAAAAAAAAGATAAATTGTAACACGAAGAGAATTATGCATGTTAAAAAAATCCTTTACCATTGTAAAGGATTTTTTACCATTGTAAAAGATTTTTTTCAAGTATCGAGCTAAACTTTTTTCAAAAATTTAACTCGATAGAAGTTTAGCACTTACCCAGGTTTAAATGATTTGCAATAATGCAAAAATTTAGACATAAATCGAGAGATTTAATCACCAAAATAGTATTGTACCTAACCTGTTTATATTTTCAATCACTTAACGCCCGTATTATTGAAGTGAAGGTTATTAGTCCATAAAAAAATATTTTCTCAAGAACAATGAGTGTTCATTGTTGAATAGATATTTTGTCCAATTGTTCGTATGCGCGTGTTATAAATTTTTAAACAAATATCAACATACTGGAATATCTAAAATTCCAATAACTGGATTAATCTCTGGTTTCAATCAAATTGGTTTCAAAGTAATATCTGGAGATTTCTTTGAGAAAAAAAAAGAGAATTAGAAGACCATCCAAGAAGTGGGTTCTGAGTTCTAAAGTGGGTTTCTAATAACCCAAATTCTAAAGAAGTCATGAGACTCTTGAGAAATTCAGAAAACTCATGAGACAGTATCAGAGTATCGACGATGTTGCTTCTTGAGCTCCATGCAAGGCTATCTTGACAAACATATGTCATCTTTGCCAGAAGGAACTGTAAATCGAAATGGAGCTGTGTTATGAAGAAAAAGATTAAAGAGTAGTTGCCAATGTTACGGAAAGGGGGAATAGCTTATTTTTTCATCTTTTTCTTCGTGGTGCAGCTCCATTTTGGATTATAGTACAACTATGAGCTTCGTAAGAAATGTAAAAAAATCTATCATTGTAACAAATGTCAAAAAGACCACTCAAAAAGTTCGGGTTCTGAGTTCTAAAGTGGGTTTCATGAATTTTAAAGAAGTCAGAACTCATTTTCATGAGTTGGCATTAGAGTATCATTAGAGTAACATTAGAGTATCGACGATATTGCTTGTTGAGCTCCATGCAAGGCTATCTTGACAAACATATGTCATCTTTGCCAGAAGGTACTGTAAATCGAAATGGAGCTGTGTCATGAAGAATAAGATGATAGAATAGTTGCCAATGTTACGGAAAGGGGGAATAGCTTATTTTTTCATCTTTCTCTTCATGATGCAGCTCCATTTTGGATTATAGTACAACTATGAGCTTCGCAAAAAATGTAAAAAATCTATCATTGTAACAAATGTCAAAAAGACCACTCAAGAAGTTCGAGTTCTGAGTTCTAAAGTGGGCTTCATAAATTCTAAAGAAGTCAGAACTCATGAAACAGCATTAGAGTATCGACGATGTTGCTTGTTGAGCTCCATGGAAGGCTATTTTGACAAACATATGTCGTCGTTCAAGAGAAAGATGGAAGAGCACTCGACAATGCTACAGAAAGTTGGCTTACTTTTTCATCTTTCTTTTCATGGTGCAGCTCCATTTCTGATTATAGTACAACCATAAAATGTGAAAAATCTATCATTGTGGCAAAGGTCAAAAAGAGCACTCAAGATCTTGAGTTCTAAAGTGGGTTTCATGAATTCTAAAGAAGTCAGAACTTATGTACTTCGTAAAAAAAATACATTTACATAAATATACATTTGGCTTAAGTTAAATATATAAAATATTTCAAACAAAAATAATGATTAATCATCCACGAGTTTGAAATGAACTGGCAAGAAATCCAAATTGCAATGACGGTTCCCCACATAAAAAAAATGACTCACTTTAAAATTTCATCCCGACAAAAACTATTATACAACAATAACCTTTGCGAAAAGATAAACTTATGTTAGAGCTACGTATACGTAAATCGTGGCTAATTTTAAACTAACAGTTGGAGGTCGTTTAAATTTTAAACAATTTTCCAACCAGAACGGGGGCAGTTTAAGGAAACCCGTCATTAATTATTCATAACTCGCGACTATTACGTCCGTATGTGGGTGCAATAAATAAACGGGATATCATTACGTCGAGTCGTAAGTGCGTTTTTATTCGGCGTTTCTTATAAAATTCTTTTCGAAATTGCGTCGTTCCGATCGGACGGGGTTTTTTGGCACCGTTTCAAAACGCTATTTTTAAATCTGCGTGCGGTAATGTCAATAGTTAGTTGTTCGGATTGTTGCACCTCAACGTCGCGTCGTAAATTTAGTATGTTACTCATCCATTTATCAAGACATGAAACTCGCGTTTAGTAGTTTCTTTAGTGTAGAGTGAACCATGTGGCGTGACAGTGTTTACAGTGTAAGGATTTAAAGCATTTAAATCTAACCAAAATTTTTTAAGTTATAATTTTTTTTTTTATAAAATAATTTAGGGTACTTTACGACCACAACCATCGACTATTATTACGGGGAAATATTTAAACGATCTTGTGGATACTTTAACATGTACGGTTCGATCGAATTCACTAACCAGCGTTTCAAATATTCATTCAATCAACCGAATCGACAAGGGACTTTACTTAGGTGACAAGTAAGTAATTATTAAGTAAAGAAATTTCTTTACTTAATTTACTAAAAATTAATTAATTTTAAATACTTCAATATTTCAATTTTAATTTTTACTATTAGATATGCGGCAAAAGATCGAAAATTCTTAATGAATAATGGTTTTACACACGTGTTGAATTGTTCGGAAGGAACGGACGAATACCAAGTAAATACAAACGAAGCTTACTACAAACATTTTAACATCAAATACATGGGAATCCCAGGTCACGATCGACCGTCTTGGGATATATCGGTTTACTTCGAAAGAGCGGCTCGATTTATTGAAAATGCAGTCGCTTCCGGTGGGAAAGTACTTGTTCATTGCGTTGTGGGGATTTCGCGGTCAGCCACCATCGTAATCGCTTATATGATGATTTGCAAACAAATGGATGCTGCCACAGCTTTACAATATGTTTTTAATCAAAGAAGAGTTTGGCCTAATCCCGGATTTTTACATCATTTAGCACAGCTTAATAATGTTTTATTTAAACGAAAATCTTTGGCTTTAACTAAACATTACTATTAATAAACTTAAGTTTAGGATTAATTTAAGATATAAAAAAATATTCTTTTAATAAATGGAAATTATTCTTTTAATAAATTGAGTGAGAATTCTTTATATTGTGTCGTTTTATTGTATTTTTCATTTTTATTTTTTCTTTTATTTTTATTATTTTTTTTAATTTCTATTATTTTTTTAAATTTTTATTATTATTTTTTTTAATTTTTATTTTTTTTAATTTCTATTATTTTTTAAAATTTTTATTATTATTTTTTTTAATTCTTATTATTTTTTTTTTTAATTTTTATTATTTTTTTTTAATTTTTATTATTTTTTTTCAATTTTTATTATTTTTTTTAATTTTTATTATTTTTTTTTAAATTTTTATTATTTTTTTCAATTTTTCAATTTTTAATCTCACTCTAATTATATTTTTGTTGAGGTAAGATGATTTATAATTTGGTTGAAATTATTATTATATACAAATTATTTTATAGAATGTGGATACTTTGCAATTTTACGACGACAAAAAAATAAAAAAAAAAAATGAGATTGGGAGTAAATTCAGAAAACGAAAGTAAAGAAGTGATGATTTTTTTTTAATGAGGATCTTGAGTAAGAGGGAAATGAAAGAGAGAAGAAAAAGGAGAGAGGAAAATCTCATAAAATGAATCGAATTAACACATTAACACAGAGGAAGCAAAAAGAAAGAACAGAGTGGTGGAAACAAAGAAGAAGAGAGACTCAAAGGTGTGAAAGGGGGATGTGAAATGGTGGAATGGCGAAGGAAGAAGGAAAACAAAGGGAAAGGAAAATCAAGGAATCCAATGAACACATAGAGGAAACGAAAAGAAGGAGCAGAGAGGTTGAGAACAAGAGAAAAGTAGATTCAAAGGTGTGAAAGGCGAATATGAAGTAGTGGAATGGTGAAGGAAGAAGGAAAACAAAGAAAAAGGAAAACCAAGGAATCCAATGAACACATAGAGGAAACGAAAAAAAGGAGCAGAGAGGTTGAGAAAAAGAAAAAAGTAGATTTAAAGGTGTGAAAGGCAAATGAGAAGTGGTGGAATGGTGAACGAAGCAGGAAAGCAAAGGAAGAGGAAAATCCAGGAATCCAATGAACACATAGAGAAGACGAAAAGAAGGAGCAGAGAGGTAGAGAAAAAGAGAAAAAGAGAAAGGGAGATTCAAAGCAGTGAAAGGCGAATGTGAAGTGGTTGAATGGTGATGGCAGGAGGAAAACAAAAGAAGAGAAAAATCAAAGAATCCAATGACCACATAGAGGAAACAAAAAGAAGGAGCAGAGTGGTAGAGACAAAGAGAAAGGAAGACTCAAAGGTGTGAAAGGGGAATATGAAGTGGTGAAATTGAGAAGGAAGAAGGGACGCAAAGAAAGGAAGAGAGGAAAATTCAACCGAAAGAATCCAATGAACACATAGAGGAAACGAAAAGAAGGAGAAGAGAAGTTGAGAAGAAGAGAAAGGAAGACTCAAAGGTGTGGGAGGTGAATGTGAAATGGTAAAGGAAGAAGAAAAACAAAGAAAAAAGAAAACCGAGGAATCCAATGAACACAGAGGAAACGAAAAACAAGAGCAGAAAGGTTGTGAAAAAGAGAAAAGTAGATTCAAAGGTGTGAAGGGCAAATGAAAAGTGGTGGGATGGTGAACGAAGCAGGAAAGCAAAGGAAGAAGGAAAACAAAGACAGAGAAAGAGGAAAATCAAGGAATCTAATGAACATAGAGGAAACGAAAAATAGGAGCAGAGAGGTTGAGAAGAAGAGAAAAGAAGACTCAAAAGTGAGAGAGGCGAATGTGAAATGGTAAAGGAAGAAGAAAAACAAAGAAAAAAGAAAACCGAGAAATTCAATGAACATAGAGGAAACGAAAACCAGAAGCAGAAAGGTTGAGAAAAAGAGAAAAGTAGATTCAAAGGTGTGAAAGGCAAATGAGAAGTGGTGGGATGGTGAACGAAGCAGGAAAGCAAAGGAAGAGGAAAATCAAGAAATCCAATGAACATATAGAGGAAACAAAATGAAAGAGCAGAATGGTAGAGACAAAGAGAAATGAAGACTCTAATGTGTGCAAGGGGAATATGAAGTGGTAAAATTGGGAAGGAAGAAGGAACGCAAGGAAAGGGAGAGAGAAAAATCCCACCCAAGGAATCCAATCAACACATAGAGGAAACGAAAAGAAGGAACAGAGAAGCTGAGAAGAAGCGAAAGGAAGATTCAAAGGTGTGGGAAACGAATGTGAAGTGGAATAGCGAAGGAAGAAGGAAAACAAAGAAAGAGAAAGAGGAAAATCAAGGAATCCAATGAACAGATAGAGGAAACGAAAAGAAAGACCAGAATGGTGGAAACAAAGAAGAAGAGAGACTCAAAGGTGTGAAAGGGGGATGTGAAATGGTGGAATGGCGAAGGAAGAAGGAAAACGAAGGAACAGGAAAATCAAGGAATCCAATGAACACTTTGAGGAAACCGAAGGAAGGAGCAGAGAGGTTGAGAAAAAGAGAAAAGTAGATTCAAAGGTGTGAAAAACGAATGTGAAATGGTGGAATGGTGAAGGAAGAAGGAAAACAAATGAAGAGGAAAATCAAGGAATCCAATGAACAGAGAGGAAACTAAAAACAGGAGCAGAGAGGCTAAGAAGAAGAGAAAGGAAGATTCAAAGGTGTGAAAGGCGAATATGAAATGGTGGAATGGTAAAGGGAGAAGGAAAACAAAGAAAAATAAAAAGGAAAATCAAGGAATCAAAGAACACATCGTTCAATGGCGGCAATAGTGTAATGAAAAGAAAGAGAAAGAGGAAAATCAAGGAATCCAATGAAGAGATAGAGGAAACGAAAAGAAAGACCAGAATGGTGGAAACAAAGAAGAAGAGAGACTCAAAGGTGTGAAAGGGGGATGTGAAATGGTGGAATGGTAAAGGAAGAAGGAAAACAAAGAAAGAGAAAAAGGAAAATCGAGGAATCCAAAGAACATATAGAGAAAATGAAAAACAGGAGCAGAGTGGTAGAGACAAAGAGAAAGGAAGACTCAAAGGTGTGAAACGGGAATATGAAGTGGTGAAATTGGGAAGGACGAAGACGCAAACAAAGGAGCAGAGAGGTAGAAAAAAAGAGAAAGGAAGATTCAAAGGTGTGAAAGGCGAATGTAAAGTGAAGAAGAAAGAAGGAAGAAGGAAAACAAAGAAAGAGGAAAATCAAAAAAACCAATGAACATATAGAGGAGGAAGCGGAAGAGGAAAATCAAGAAATCCAATAAACGCATAGAGGAGACGAAAAGAAAGAGCAGAGAGGTAGAAAAAAAGAGAGAGGAAGATTCAAAGCTGTGAAAGGCGAATGTAACCAACGAAAGAAGGAACTGAATGGCAGAGAAAAAAAGCAAGGAAGACCCAAAGGTGTGCAAGGTGACTGTAAAGTTGTGAAATAATGAAGGAAGGAGGAAAACAAAGACAGAGAAAGAGGAAAATCAAGGAATCCAATGAACACAGAGGAAACGCAAAACAGGAGCAGAGAGGTTGAGAAGAAAAGAAAGGAAGACTCAAAGGTGTGAGAGGCGAATGTGAAATGGTGGAATGGTGAAGGAAGAAGAAAAACAAAGAAAAAAGAAAACCAAGGAATCCAATGAACACAGAAGAAACGAAAAACAGGAGCAGAAAGATAGACAAAAAGAGGAAGGAAGATTCAAAGCTGTGAAAGGCGAATGTGGCCAACGAAAGAAGGAACAGAATGATAGAGAAAAAAGCAAAGAAGACCCAAAGGTGTGCAAGGTGACTGTAAAGTTGTAAAATGATGAAGGAAGAAGGAAAACAAAGAAAATTGAACACCTAACACTTAATTCACATCATCCCAAAGTAATACGTAAGTAATCCCAGGATGTATAAACGTTTAAGCAAACAAAACAAAAAGATAGATTCCGGAAAGGATAGAGTTTTTAATGACTCCAACCCCACACTATCCAGATGTGTAAGGTTGGAATCATTAAACATTCATTGTTGGAGTCATTAAAGTCAACACCTCAAACCGGATGTCTATTTAATAGATTTTCCCCGACCTTCATAAACAAAAAGGTTAATTCCTAATAAAGTTATATTTTGGTATATTTTAACCTTTTATAGAAACATGACTTCATCTTAATTAGTTTTCAAACCTATCGTGAGCTTACTACACGTAAATGACAAAGTCGTATTTATAGACATTGCATGACAAGGCATGTGGAAGAAATTGTGTAATTTTAAAAATGTTTACTTTCATTCGTCTTCAAGTTATTGTTAGTCATTTTAATTAGCATTTCCTAATTTGGAGAGTGATTTAGTAAATTAATTTAAACTAAACTATTAATTAAACTAAATTTAGTAAATTTAATAAGCCCACAATATGTAAATTTGTAATATATTCTATAAATTATTCAAGAATCTAAAAAATTTTATTTTATAGGTGATTGCCATTTGATTGGAATTATAAGATGTTAACCATTTGATTGGAATTAGAAGATGCTAACCATTTGATTGGAATTAGAAGATGCTGACAAGATGTTTTATCAGTGGCGTTTCGTGAAAGAGTATAAACGTTGTCCCCAATTCACGGATTTAAAT
This sequence comes from Digitonthophagus gazella, assembly GCA_036711955.1. NCBI lineage: Eukaryota > Metazoa > Arthropoda > Insecta > Coleoptera > Scarabaeidae > Digitonthophagus > Digitonthophagus gazella. Next base: position 21,704,859 of record JASCIT010000010.1, read on the forward strand.
GGGAACAATGTCAATACATTCATAGCCGACCCAGATACCACGCGAGTGGGTTTCAACAGAAACGAGACGTAAAAATTAAAATAAGGCGAAGAAGCGTGAGCACGATGGCACGTAAATCCACCTTCCTTTTTTTACTCCTGTTAATGCCGCTTTTTTTTGCTTCTTTATTTCCTTGCGAAGTAAGAAGTGTGACTCAGCGGTGAGTCACGAAGCCGTAAAGAGGTTTTATAAATTATTGAATTTTAATGGACCGCTCACGCCATTGGCGTACCGTCACACGACTCCGGAAGCCGATGATACCCGAACGAACGCGTCGCCATCTATCGTGCGACGCAAGCGACGCAAACGGACCGCGAAAGAGGAAACCTGCCGCTAGGTGAGGAGTTATCTATGGCCAGCTTTTGAACAATACCGAATCGAAATATCGATTTCGTTCGACGCTTTTCCAGTGAAAACCGAGCCGATTCGGCGGAAATGCGCGCCGCGGGGCGAATGTCGTGATTCGAGAGGGAAAACCGCGAACGAGGGTTTGCGCAGCGCCGCGACGTTCTCGGCGCATTGTCCGATATTCTCTCTATTGTGGAAACATGGCGAAGTCGGTGCGTGTTGTTGTGACAGACGAGTAGAGCGCACTCGACTATGTTCGATAATGGATAGGCTCGAGACGAAGTACAACGACGCTGCGTGACGTGCCTGTGTTCGTCTTTGTGGTGCCCCTTTAAAAGACCAAGGGACGAAAATGTCGACGGATAAGATAAAAGTTGCGGTACGGGTCCGTCCGTTCAGTAGGAGAGGTAAGACTCAATCTCTCAATCATAAAACCTCTCCATTTCAAGAGAGAACGATCATCTATTTCCAAACGCCAAATTTTTTTACCTATTGACGATATAACTATACAATGACGATAACTTCGAATACAATCTCTACCTGCCTATGCATCAATTGATTCTGGCTACGTGTAATATCTGTCAAAGTCGATATCGTACCGATATATATATATTTTCACCTTGACTCTAACGTTTGAGGTTTTAATTAGACAAATTGAACATGAAGGCGCGGCGACCGTACGTTATTAGTATATGTTTGATTAGCTAATAACGCTCCACCTCTCTTCAAACCCCCACAAAGCAAAAACAACGGGCTCCCGCACGCACGATCATCCCGGGGGACAATAACAAACATTAACAAAATGTAACTAACGTTAGTGCAATGTAACTAATGTTAACACAATGTAACTAATGTTAACACAATGTAACTAATGTTAACACAATGTAACTAATGTTAACACAATGTAACTAATATTAACACAATGTAACTAACATTAATGCCATGTAACTAACATTAACATCATGTATCAAATATTGAAAAAATCTAACAAACATTGAAAAAAATCTAACAAAAAAAAACTAAAAAACATTGAAAAAATCTAACAAACAAAATCTAACAAATATTGAAAAAATCTAACAAACAAAATCTAAAAACCATTGAGAAAATCTAACAAACAAAATCTAACAAACATTGAAAAAAATCTAACAAACAAAATCTAACAAACAAAATCTAACAAACAAAATCTAACAAGCAAAATCTAACAAACATTGACAAAAATCTAAAAAAACATATTTGTCTTAAATCCCTTTTAATTCCTACTAGAATTTGACTAATATACGATTTATTGGAAAAAAAATTCATTGATGCTATCTTTTGTTATCTTGTAAACGTGACTTTCGTTCGGCGCCAATTTTTAAATTCCAATTTTTTTTTTTTAGAACTAGAACTAGCGACGGAATGCATCGTGGAAATGGAAAAACAGCAAACTATTTTGCAACATCCTTCGTCACTGGATAAAATGGAAAGGTAAATATTGTTTTTTTTTAAATTCAATTTAAGTTATTGAGAAGTTTTAAATGGGTCAATAATTTGAATATAACATCATAGACCTTGAGAGATACGTTCGGAGAGAAATAGAGAAGGTTCTTTTTTTTTTTCAAACTGTTTTCCTTTCGGTGAACTTTGTGTTAATGGGACCAAGACGGTTAGTTTAAAATTCACGTTATGTAAATTTAAAACAAATATTGATTCGTTTTATGTTGACTGCAGTTGTTTTCTTTGTCAACAATTTTACCTTACTTAATTTACCTTACTAATTTTTTAAATTTTAATTTTACATTATCAATCAATTATATAAACAAACGATAGTATTTAAAATGTCAAGTTGATTTGATATAACTTCATAATGAGTTATTAAATAATTACGAAATAAATGATAATATATTACAAAAAAAAGATTATCAATTTTTGATAAAATTGATTTCTATTTAAACGGTACTTGGATTAATAAAATTTTTTGAATATTATATATTTTGAATAGTTCATTATATATTTTGAATACAGGCCCGTTTTGATCCCCGTTTTGATTATCCAATCTTTTTTGATTATCCCTTCCTTGGCTAAAAATAAGCAGAAAAGTCCTAATGAATATAGACTCAAAAGCAGAGGCGTACTTAGAGTAAATAACGCCTATAGCAAACACCTACTTTGCGCCCCTTTAAGTCGATAACTTGCTACATTTTTTTTTTTTTTTTTTCATTTTCTTTATTTTGTTACACATTACATTTTTTGCGCCCCCTTGAGATAGCGCCCATGGTTAGTTACGCCACTGCTCAAAAGTGATTCGTTTTCGAGATATTAGAAGTTTATTTCCCTAAATATAAGAATTATTTCTTAATTCCAATAAATAAAGTCTCTATGATTTTTCAAAGTTGATGAAAATTTTTAAAATTAAAAATTTTTTTAAGTTGTCTAAAAATTTTTTTAATTTTTTTGAAACTAATTAGAGATAATCTGATTTATTTATTATAAACTACAATCTTTTAATTTTATTTAATATAAAGATTATTTCATAATTTCAATAAATAAAGTCTGGGCGATTTTTTAAAGTTGACTAAAATTTTTAAGGTTAGAAAATTTTTTTGAGGTATCTTTAAAATTTTTTTAATTTTTTTGAAACTAATTACAAATAACCCGATTTATTTAAAATAAACTAAAATCTTTTAACTTTAATTTAATATAAGGATTATTTCTTAATTCCAATAAATAAAGTCTCTATGATTTTTTTAAATTCACCAAAATTTTTAAGGTTAGAGATTTTTTTTAGATGTTTTTAAAATTTTTTTTCAATTTTTTTGAAACTAATTAGAGATAATCTGATTTATTTATTATAAACTACAATCTTTTAATTTTATTTAATATAAAGATTATTTCATAATTTCAATAAATAAAGTCTGGGTGATTTTTTAAAGTTGACTAAAATTTTTAAGGTTAGAAAATTTTTTTGAGGTATTTTTAAAATTTTTTTAATTTTTTTGAAACTAATTACAAATAACCCGATTTATTTAAAATAAACTAGAATCTTTTAACTTTAATTTAATATAAGGATTATTTCTTAATTCCAATAAATAAAGTCTCTATGATTTTTTTAAGTTCACCAAAATTTTTAAGGTTAGAAATTTTTTTTTAGATGTTTTTAAAATTTTTTTTCAATTTTTTTGAAACTAAATAGAGATAATCTGATTTATTTATTATAAACTACAATCTTTTAATTTTATTTAATATAAAGATTATTTCATAATTTCAATAAATAAAGTGTGGGCGATTTTTTAAAGTTGACTAAAATTTTTAAGGTTAGAAAATTTTTTTGAGGTATTTTTAAAATTTTTTAAATTTTTTTGAAACTAATTACAAATAACTCGATTTATTTAAAATAAACTAGAATCTTTTAACTTTAATTTAATATAAGGATTATTTCTTAATTCCAATAAATAAAGTCTCTATGATTTTTTTAAATTCACCAAAATTTTTAAGGTTAGAAATTTTTTTTTTAAGATGTCTTTAAAAAAATTTTTTTTTTAATTTTTTTGAAACTAATTAGAGATAATCTGATTTATTTATTATAAACTACAATCTTTTAATTTTATTGAATATAAAGATTATTTCATAATTTCAATAAATAAAGTCTGGGCGATTTTTTAAAGTTGACTAAAATTTTTAAGGTTAGAAAATTTTTTTGAGGTATCTTTAAAATTTTTTAATTTTTTTTGAAACTAATTACAAATAACCCGATTTATTTAAAATAAACTAGAATCTTTTAACTTTAATTTAATGTGAGGATTATTTCTCAATTCTAATAAATAAAGTCTCTATGATTTTTTTAAAGTTGACTAAAATTTTTAAGGTTAGAAATTTTCTTTTAGATGTTTTTAAAATTTTTTTTTAATTTTTTTAAAACTAATTAGAGATAATCTGATTTATTTATTATAAACTACAATCTTTTAATTTTATTTAATATAAAGATTATTTCATAATTTCAATAAATAAAGTGTGGGCGATTTTTTAAAGTTGACTAAAATTTTTAAGGTTAGAAAATTTTTTTGAGGTATCTTTAAAATTTTTTAAATTTTTTTGAAACTAATTACAAATAACCCGATTTATTTCAAATAAACTAGAATCTTTGAACTTTAATTTAATGTAAGGATTATTTCTCAATTCTAATAAATAAAGTCTCTATGATTTTTTTAAAGTTGACTAAAATTTTTAAGGTTAGAAATACATAGATGTCTGTAAATTTTTTTTAATTTTAAAAAATTATTAACTCCTTACGATGGTTTCGATAAATTGTCATTTAATTTAAATGTAACGCTGTAATAATGTTAACACTGGACAACAGCTAAAAAGTATCTAAAATAAAATCAACAAAACTTTACTATTTTTGGTGCGCTGAATCCGAAAATAATTTAATTTTTGCAATATTAGTTCACGTTTTAGAGATATGTGATGCTACATGACCCTCTAACTAAGTCTCTAACTTGGGATAAATTAACCATAAACAGGCAAAGGCACTACATTATAAGAGACAAGACTGGCCGGTTCGACAATCATTAAAGCCAGGCTAAAAGAATGTACAGCATGTGCCATTGGTAGACTCTAAAAAGATTTTGTTGCCACCATTGCATATTAAATTGGGCCTAATGAAAAATTTTGTCAAGGCACTAAATAGAGATGGGTTAGCTCAATACCTGTGTCAGAAATTCCCAAAGCTAAGTGAAGCAAAAGTGAAAAAAGGTATTTTTGTTGGGCTACAGATTCGAAACATTTTGAAGGGCGAACAATTTGACAACACTCTAACAGATATTGAAAAAAAAATGCTTGGGATGACTTTCGCTTGGTGGTCAACAATTTCTTGGGAAATCAAAAAGCTGACAATTTTGTTACTCTTGTTAAGAATATGCTGTTATCGTATCAAAATGTATCAAAAAATGGGTTGTAATATGTCTCTAAAGATGCACTTCCTACATTTACACTTGGACTTTTTTCCTGAAAACTGCGAAGCTGTAAGTGATGAATACGGGGAACGTTTTCATCAGGCTATATATCATACAAGATTTTTCTTGTATGATATATCTCAACGAGTATATAAAAAAATTAAAGGAATATTGACGGAATTCTAAAATAGATTTCAAGACTTGAAATATTGCCTCTAGATTTTTTTTTTCTGAATCCATTTGAAATTAAAATGGTTTGAGGCAAGTTTTCCATTTCTAGTATAGTTATGACCCAAAAAGCATTTATAGAATTAGAATTAATAGAGATGCAAGAAGATCATTTTAAGAAGCTCTACAATTAAAATATAAGTCGACGTCGATTACCGAATTTTGGAAATTTCTACCAGAACCGAAGTATCCTGAATTAAAAAAGACTGCTTCACGAATTATTTCAATTTTCGGAACAACGTACTTATGTGAATTATTTTATTTCGCTTTAAAATTCCTGAAATCCTATCAGTATTAACGAACCAGCATCTCAAAATATTACTGAGAAGTGCTGTCACCAATTATTTACCAAATTTTAAAGAATTATCAAGAGAATTGAAATAAATGTGAAATAAATGGAAGTAAATAAAATTTTGCGTACTTTTTAAATATATATATATGAAAAAAAGGTACCAGGAAAAGTAGAATCCTTCCATGCTTGCAGACTACTGCTGGATTCTTGTTAGAGATGCTCCAGAAACAATCTACAAGAGAGTAGCAAAAAGACAGCGCTATAAAGTCTAAAAGTGCAAGAATAGTGTAAAAATACCTATTTCTTTTTTTAGTTTGTTAAAAATAAAAGTGTTCTTAAAAACTGCAACCAAGTTTTAAATTTCATTGTCATATTTGTATTCAGTACCCCAAAAATACCTAAAAAACGTACTTTTCAAATACAGCAAATAAACCAAAATTTGTTGTCCAGTGTAATAGGTCAACCTATAAAATTAAAACTTTGAATATCTCGAAAATGAACCATTTTCAAACCTATATTCATTAGGATTTTTTTACTTGTATTCAATCAAAGAATATACCAGTAAACGATCGGATAATCAAAACGGGACACCTTGTATAAATAGACATAATAAAGTTTTGCTGATTCACTTTATCAATCAGATAGAAACAATGAAACTAGAACAAAAAATAAGCATATATCCTCTAAATACAATAACAAAATAACAAAATGGTTTAATTTAAAATTTTACACTAAACAGGACGTACAATTTTTTTTTCTAAATTCCAGGAAAAATCCTAAAACCTTCGCATTCGACCACTGTTTTTATTCAGTCGACCCTCATAGGGAAGACTATGCATCCCAAGAGGTTGTTTTCGAATGTCTAGGTAGAGATATCCTGGACAATGCATTCCAAGGTTACAACGCCTGTATTTTTGCTTACGGACAAACAGGTAAATTAATTTTTAAACTTCAAACTTTACTTAAAAATTACCTAAAAATTACTTAAAAATTACTTAACCCGGCGTGTGTATACTATATTTTTTGAGACACGGTGTGTATACTGGGTCTTTTAGGGAACAGGCATGTTTTCAAAGTTTTCTAGGCTTTCAAAAATTCTAGAAAAATTCTGAGTGACTTATTGAAGCGTCTACTACATGACCGAGCAGTTACCAAATTCAAAAGTTTAAAACTGTTGTCAATAAAAATGAAACAATCGTCTGAATCGTCTGAAAAGTCAGAAAAACGGAAATTTTGACTGTTCCTTCAAAGACCCAGTGTACTATAATCCAAGCTCAATTTACACCATGGAGAGAAGGATGCAAGAGTGCGCTTTCTCCCCGTAACTTTACCGAGTAAGCCCGAGTGGAGTACAGGGGAAGGGAGAAACGGAGTTTTAAGCTGTCCTCGCAAACGCAAAGGTCTTCCGGCAAGAACACCGTCGTAGACAGGCCCGCGGCACGTCGCTGTTTTAACTTTTTCGGTCAGACTTTTGGCCCTTTTTCAGGTCTTACAGGAAAAGCGAGAAGTGTTAATTCACCAACTACAATCATTGGTTGTAGTTTTAACCATATTTTATACATATTAGGATGTGGCGTCACAAATTCGCCTTCATTGTTACAAATCTATTATTTTAAAATCAAGTTTTGATGAACGTTCATCGTTTAATTTTATCACAAATGAACAACGTCGTCATGTCATAATAACTTTATCTTTAAATCAATTTATAACTTTATCAATTTTTGATTTAAAAATTAGAAAATTGGAAGCCAAAAAGTAAACTGGTTTTAGAATAATGAAATAAATGTCTAATTAGGAAAGGGATATTTAAATATGGGAAAAATAAACAAGTAATAAGTTTTTATGGCAAACATTTATTATTGTAATGAAATAAGAAAATTGATTTTCAAGATACTGGTAGATAGCAATAAATTCATTAATTTTCTTCATTATATATAATGTTTACGAATAATCTGTAAATTTGCTTAATTGATTTTCATTTAAAAAGAAGGTCGAGGAAAACACACACTGAAAAGAAATCGTGTATTTAAATAATTAGAAAAGTTCTAATGATTTTAAAGTATATTAACATTTAAACAATCAAAAACTAACTTATAACTTTAGGATTTTTAAGTAACAATTTTTAAATAATTATTATAGCAAACGGTAAACTGATTTTGCATAACGTAGCAGAGTAATGTGACTATAATAATTCTATGAATTTGCTACGATGAAAATAAGAAACTTTGAATTTAACTTTTAACTGTAAGTAGCAATAAATAACAAACCAACAATTAAGCATTGATGTTTATAAAAATATATTATCTTTGTAATTCATTTTTTAGTAATTTGATTTTCCCGATTCTACCTATTAGTTTAAAAATATCTCGATTAGTAAATAAATTTCTTTCAAAGTTTGTTGATTTTGTTGTAACACAGAACAAAAATGGTTTGGATATAGAATTAAAAGAAGATTGCCAACACGTGTAAGAGTTTAATTAGTAGAAGTCTTGATGGAAAGTAGAAGAGTTGATGGAAAACACCTGCAACATTTCTATTGTTGGAGTAATTTTCGTTAATAATAATACTTTTAATAAAATATAAAGTCAACAAACACGCAGGTATTCTCAAATATCCGTGGTGTTCGGGGTGACAAAGACCCGACGTTGATTTTGTGCTTTACCTGGAAAGCGCACAGTCCAGGTGACCAATTAATTTCTTCAATTTTCATCGGGTTTTGTCAAATATAATTAAAACTACAACCAATGATTGTGGTTGGTGAATTAACACTTCTCGCTTTTCCTGTAAGACCTGAAAAAGGGCCAAAAGTCTGACCGAAAAAGTTAAAACAGCAAGGTGCCGCGGGCCTGTCTACGACGGTGTTCTTGCCGGAAGACCTTTGCGTTTGCGAGGACAGCTTAAAACTCCGTTTCTCCCTTCCCCTGTACTCCACTCGGGCTTACTCGGTAAAGTTACGGGGAGAAAGCGCACTCTTGCATCCTTCTCTCCATGGTGTAAATTGAGCTTGGATTATAGTACACACGGAGGGTTAAAATTTACTTAAAAATTACATTGAACGTTTTTCTAAAAACCATCCCTTTTAATTTTTTCCTGAAATAACCAGGTTCCGGTAAATCATACACAATGATGGGTACACAAGAAAAAAATGGAATAATTCCGCGGCTGTGCGATTCCTTATTCGAGTTGATCTCACAAAAACAAAGCTTAGAATTGACGTACAAAGTCGAAGTGAGCTACATGGAAATATATAACGAAAAAGTTCACGATTTACTCGATCCAAAAACGAATAAACAATCGTTAAAAGTACGCGAACATAACGTCCTCGGTCCTTACGTCGATGGACTCTCCCAATTAGCCGTGACGTCTTTTAAAGACATTGAGACGCTTATGGCCGAGGGTAATAAATCCCGAACTGTAGCTTCGACGAATATGAACAGCGAATCGTCTAGATCTCACGCCGTTTTTACGGTTATCCTAACTCAAACTTTAACGGACGCTAAAACCGGGGTTTCCGGCGAGAAACAAAGTAGACTTTCGTTGGTCGATTTAGCCGGGTCGGAAAGGGCTGTGAAAACCGGAGCGGTTGGCGAACGGCTAAAAGAAGGATCTAACATAAACAAATCTTTAACAACGTTAGGTCTTGTTATATCAAAGTTAGCCGATCAAGCGACATCAACGAAAAATCGAGATAAATTCGTACCTTACCGCGATTCAGTTTTAACGTGGCTGTTAAAAGATAACTTAGGTGGGAATAGTAAAACCGTTATGGTCGCTACTATATCACCCGCGGCGGATAATTACGAGGAAACTTTGTCCACGTTAAGATATGCGGATAGAGCGAAGAGAATAGTTAATCACGCTGTCGTTAATGAGGATCCTAACGCGCGTATTATCAGGGAATTACAAGAAGAGGTCGCGGCTTTAAAAGAAATGTTAAAACACGCCACCGGTTCTCCGGTTGAAGACATACAAAGAGTTAATATACATCAAAAACTAAGCGAAAGCGAGAAACTTTATAAAGAGATGTCACAAACTTGGGAAGAAAAACTCATGAAAACCGAAAGAATACAAAACGAACGGCAACAAACTTTAGAAAAAATGGGAATTAGTATCCAAGACTCCGGGATTAAAGTCGAGAAAAACAAATTTTATCTCGTTAATTTAAACGCAGATCCATCTTTAAACGAATTATTAGTTTATTATTTAAAAGAGAGAACTGTAGTTGGAGCTACAGGTCGTGGAGCTGAAGGAGAACCTGATATTCAATTATCAGGTCTTGGAATTCAACCCGAACATTGCGTTATTACCATTGAAGATGGATTAGTTTTCATGGAACCGTTTTCCAACGCTAGGTCTTATATAAACGGTTCTCAAGTTACAAAGAAAACACAATTAAGACACGGCGATAGAATTGTATGGGGAAATCATCATTTCTTTAGAGTTAATTGTCCGAGATCAATAGGTAAGTTAATTTTTTACAATATAGAATATATCGCCGTTTCGGAACAACATCGACGTAACTGCAATTTTTTGACAAAATGAGTTAAGGCCATCAACGAATAGAAGCCCACCGCACGTCGCTGTTTTAACTCTTTCGCCGGGACTTTTGGCCTTTTTTAACTTAACTCGGGCCTACTTCGGTAATGTTACAGGGAGGAACCACGCTCTTGCATCCTTCTTTCCTTGGTGAGGCTTAGAATCAACTTATAGTATGCGGTTGTAACGCAAACAAGTATAGACATATTCAAAATCCTCCTTGAATATGTCTGTCCAGTCCTTCACCTTCATCATTCGTTCATTAAATTTTAAAAGACATAATCCGTTACATATTCTTAACGTAACTGCACTTTTTTGACAAAATGAGTTAAGGCCATCAATGTATCCAAAAAAATGCAGTTATGTCGATGTTCTTCCGAAACGGCGATATAATTTTACAATATACACTTTAAAAATCACCCTAAACTCCAATAATACCATTAGTTTCAACATCAGAACCACAAACACCAGCCCAAAACATCGATTACAACTTCGCGCGGGATGAATTAATGTTAAACGAACTCAGCAACGATCCAATCCAAGCGGCTATTTCCCGCTTAGAAAAACAACACGAAGAAGATAAACAAGTAGCGTTGGAAAAACAACGCCAGGAATACGAAAGACAATTTCAACAATTGAGAAATATAATGTCTCCTTCAACTCCATATCCTCCGTATTCCTACGATCCTCTTCGCTTTGGAAAGAACACACCTTGTACTCCAACGACCCAAATGCGAGTTGAAAAATGGGCTCAGGAAAGAGATGAAACCTTTAGAAGAAGTATCAACGAATTGAAATCGGGGATTTTAAAGGCGAATGCTTTAGTACAAGAAGCTAATGTTCTCGCGGAGGAAATGGATTTGTATGCGAAGTTTAGTGTTACTTTGCAAATTCCACCAGCGAATTTAAGTCCAAATAGGAAGGTAATAAGAATAAGAAAATACAGGGTGCGGCAATTAAATCTCCCACATTTGAAAAAGCTGTTAAATAAGAATGAAATATTTGAAAATCTTTTTTTATTCAAAAAGCTTGTATAATCAAGTTTATTTTGACTTAGGATTTAAAAATAATGTCGGCCAAATGACTGTCTTGGCGCGTGGCATACATCTGGAGTGTTTCGCGGAAGTTTTCCATGACTCTCTTTAACATACTGTTGTCAATGTGAATGATTTTCTCGAAGCCAAAAACAAATTTGTCCCTTAAGCACACTTGGAGCTCCGTACCAAATTCACATCCAACAGCTAAGCCACGCAATCAGACTGCCTACTCTTTTACAGTTTCACTAACTTCTTTCTTGACCATATAAAATTTATATCGTGTCGCAAATGCGTTCCATTGGGGTTTAAATTGTTTATTTAAATGATCCACCAGCTGGTCATGAGTTTTATTTTCAGGTTTTTCTGGACTCACCAGATCAAAAACAAGTTTGTAAGCCTCTTCATCAAGACTATTTAACAAAATCGCACGTTTTCTGATGATCTCAGTAATATTATTTACCAAAAAGTAGCTTTCTAATCTCGCGTGAAAAATGGACCAATCGGAATTTTTGAGAGAAAATTCCCGTAAATGTCCTACTCCCACACTTAATGATGATGCCACACCATCGCCCATCTTCCTCTTCTATATGCAATGTATTTCTCCATTCTTCGGTGGAATATCAGGAATCAAACAGTTAATAATACTGAAGAGTTGAATTTATTGGATCTTGACTACCCGGGTTTCGGTTTTTCTATATTGAAGAAAGGTTTGCTCCACTACTAATTTTTAACCTCGTCGCCACTTGTAGTGTATTTGGAGGTATTGCCGAAAAGTCTCAGGTTCTTCAAACTAAAACTTTATTTCTCCGTTACACGAATTACAATGCGCGTTCCGCATCTGGCGTACATATTATATTAGTCGTTTATATAATAAAAACCAAAGTCGCTCAACGACTTAAAACTAATAAACTCGAAAATAAACTTAATACATTACAATTCAAAAAGCTTGTATAATCAAGTTTATTTTGACTTAGGATTTAAAAATAATGTCGGCCAAATGACTGTCTTGGCGCGTGGCGTACATCTGGAGTCTTTCGCGGAAGTTTTCCATGACTTTCTTTAACATACCATTGTCAATGTGAACGATTTCCTCCGCAATTGCCTCTATTAACTCTTCCAGGGTCTTAGGGCGATGTTGGAATACCTCAGCCTTGAGGTAACCCCACAGGAAAAAGTCACAGGGACTCAAATCCGGCGAGCTAGGAGGCAAAGGAATATTCTCGTGTAGGGAAATCACCTGACCGGGGAACATGTCCTGCAGAATCTGACGCGAACGACGGGCTGTATGAGCCGTAGCCCCATCCTGCTGGAACCAGAAGTCCTCAACCAGAAGTGTTGTTCTCTTCCCAGTATTTCTCAATCTTTGGTCACAAAAATTCCTCCAACATGTTACAGTAGCGATGGGACGTCATGGTGACTCTAACACCGCCTTCCTCGAAAAAGTAAGGCCTTATGATCCCTACGGCGGAAACAGCCCCACAGGTGGAAATGGGTTACGCCGCTCGTCCATAAAACTGCAGTGGGTGGCACCGCCTCGAGGATAGCGTTACAACAATCCCGTCGTCTTCCCCAGTCAGCTGGGGATAATTCCTGAACCACAGCAATTTTGTATGGGTGTAACTTGAGGTCGCAGTGTAAAGCCGGGTACACACTTGTTGCGTATTCGCGTATCGTGTCACCGTTGCGTATCATTTAATGATACGCAACGATGCAACGCAGTGTCAATGTATTCTCCCGTATCGCCACCGCGTATCTCAACCAAATGTGCAACGAGTTGCGACACGAGATACGACCCAAGAGTATTCCAAATGCTTCAGTGTCTATCCATACATAGCACAATGAGTACGCCGCAGCAAAGAGCAGCAGCCGCTTACATTTTTATTCATCTAACTTTAAAAAAGAAGCGCAATGCACGACGTTGGTGTATGACTAAATTATACTCAAGCTGGGAGCACTATCGGGCATCATATTTACTCGCCGATTTGAATTTTCAATCTGTAAGTGGATTGTATAAAAATTTTGTTCGGATGCACCCCACTGATTTTGAATTTTTGTTGTCATCCATTGAGCACAAAGTAGCTAAACAAAATACCACATTTCGACAAGCAATTTCTGCTCAAGAAAGGCTTGCTGTAACCTTACGGTTTTTGGCTACTGGTAATTCATATTCCAGTCTTCAACATTTGTTTAAAATATCAAAACAGGCAATCAGCGGGATCGTTCCAGATCGTTTTTCATTTTCATTTTCTCCCTTCTGAGGGCTGCCAAAGAGTCCATTTTCTTTTTACTTTCGCTAACGGTCCTATCTATCTGTTTTGCAAATTCCTCCCAAGCATCTTGTTTTTTAATTTTGTTGTAATGGTCTGAATGTTTCGAATCCCAAATAATCTCATGCCTTCAGTAAATGTCGATTAAGTTTATTACTTCTTCTTGACTCCATTCCATTTTACACATAAAATCGAGATGCAAGACAAAAATGTACCTGTCGTATCTACCCTACGTGCTGAACAGGATTGAAAGCATATCATATCCCGTCCAAATACGACTGAATTCCGTATCGTATCATTTCTTTGATGTGACGGCGTAAAACCGCCAAATACAGAGTATATCAAGGCCAAAGCCAGTGACTCATTTCTGCAGTGTATCCAAAAATTGGCATCACTGAAAATCCAAATCTTCCTTCTCCACTTAATCATAGGCGGGTCACACAAGGGGCACGAAATTTTCTGACGTAATTTAATTTTTGTTGCTCTTGGACGTTTTGACACATTCTTTTGGTTAAATTAACTCTTTTATGAGGGCGGCGCTTCTTATAAATACATCGCTGTAATCTTTCGAAACGCGTATTTATACATTATAACTTATTTGAATAAGAGTTCACGCGACAATGAGTTTGGTTACTGGAAAATTTTAAGGGGGATGTCAAGACGCCATTAATTAAACATGAAAATTACTAAAGACCCAAATGAGTCACTGGCTTTGGCCTTGGCATACTCTGTAGGCGATCGGGCTCGTTGCGTATCTTTGTATCGTGTTTTGATACGCAACTATGCAACATTTCCCTGTACACACTGATACGCAACGGTGACACGATACGCGGATATGCAATAAGTGTGTACCCGGCTTAAAATTCGTCTCATCGTTCTGTCCGAAATTCGAAGAGCAGTCGAATGTTTCCGTGCAGAGCGCGTTTGGGATTGCTCAATGGATGTCCTCACTCTGGCGATCTTTTCCGGGGTCCTCTTCCATTTCGAGGAGCCTCTACGCTTCACACCTACAGCTGATGATGTGGTCTTAAAGTTGTGAACCCAACTCAAAATTGTTTTTCAATCAGGGACCGGATCTGTGAACTGCAAACCATACCTTGCGCGAAACGCTCTCTGAGTGTTTGTAACGGATTCGCCATTTTTTAAAAACACTTCGACAACGTAAACACGAGATCAAACCATTGCGACCAATCGACTAAATAAATCGACGACTAAAAACTTGAGCTGTTTTTGCGTCGAACATGTTAATCCCCACGCCTCTGTCGCCATCGATGCCTCTATCACAATTTTTTGAAAAGTGGGAGAACTAATTGCCGCACCCTGTGTATTTTATATTTAATTAAGTCTAATTATTTGTTAGATTATAAAAATTTCTAATTTTTATTATTATTTTTTTTTTCTTGTTTAAATAGAAAGGTGCATTTGTAAGTGAACCAGCAATATTAGTAAAACGAGAAAATTTCTCAAGTCAAATATGGAGTATGGAAAAATTAGAAAATAAATTAATCGATATGCGAGAAATGTATGATGAGCATAAAGATAACAGTCTTAAAGACACCTATAAATTCAACGATTTGTTCGAGTCTCAAGAAAATCATAATCTTATAGGCGTGGCGAACGTATTTTTAGAGTGTCTTTTTGCCGACGTTGTTCTTGATTATCACACTCCTATTATTAGTCAACAAGGGGAAGTTTCCGGTAGATTACAGGTAATTTATTTTTACCAGGGACTAAGAACGGAACGAAAACGAGAACGAAAGAACGAAATTAACCGAATAATTTATAAGAACGAAAACGAAATTTTTATTTTTCGTTCATGATTGAAAACGAAATAAATAATTTCGGTTACCGGTTTTAACAGGTTTAATGACACAATATTTTTGTATTATTATTTAAAATATGAAGCAAAAAAAATCTGTCACTAAACTGCATAACAGTTTGTGCGTGGTTTTCAAGTAACTAAATTTAATGGGAATAAATGAAAGAAACTAAAATAAATTCGTGCCTCTCCAATACAGAAACGGTCCCAAACAATTCATTCTAAATTTTATTTTTAATATTTGTAAAAAGCAAAAATGTCATAAACAGGAAAAATTCGATTGCGATTCATCCTTTCACCAGCAAATCATGATGTGAAATGAAAAATATTTTCCAGCACTTATCTGGTTATTTGTTTTTATTATCCTTACATGTTTCGGCAGAAGGCCATCAAAATATCAAAGGAAAAATGCATTTTTATTCTAACATGTACTCGTGTTCGTAATACTTTTAACTTTTATATCTTGTGTATTTTGTTGTATTTCAGTATTTTAAATAAATCTATGTATTTCGATATTTTTAATCAAGTTTTTTGAGACAAATTACCCCTGAAGGTGGCCTTTGGCCGAAACGTGTAAGGATAATAAAAACAAATAAACCAGATAAGTGCTGGGAAATATTTTTCATTTCACATAAAAAATGTCATCACCATGTAAAATGCAGTTGATTGAAATTTTTAACATTTAATGGTGGGTTTAGGATGCCAAACTTAACCGTAACCTTAGCTGTAATAACCAATAAATTTGCCGTAATTTCTAGACGTTGTCTAACGCTTCTATTGAAACAAAATAATTAAACGCTTTTTAAATACTACAATTACTGCTACGGTTACGATTACAACCTTTACGTTTGACATCCTAATTTCACCATAAGTTTTTAAAAGCATACATTTTATGTTATTAATTTTTGCCAACTATGATTAAAATTATGACAAGTGACTTATTTGTCAAATATAAAAAAAATTAAAAAAACATGTTTGGCATACTTTTATTAGAAAAATAGTAAAAAACCGGTTTTAACCGTTATTTCATTTCGGTTCACGAAAACGATATTTTTTGAGTGTGAACGAAAAGAACGAAAACGAAATTTTTCCTTTTCGTTCTGATCGGAAACGAACAAAATATTTCTCGTTTTTAGTCCCTGATTTTTACCCTTTTAAAATTTCCACTTAAAAAAAATTTCCACTTAAAAAAATGTCCACTTAAAATTTTTTTTTTAAGGTTGAGTTAAGTAGAATATCTGGAGTGTTACCTCAAGATAGAGATGGAGAAGCAGCTTCGAATACATCAGATAGCAGCCGAGAAGAAGATGATGATACATCGGAATCATCTGAAATAACAGTTCGCGTACATATTAAACAAGCATCCGGTTTACCACTTTCCTTATCAAATTTCGTTTATTGTCAGTATACTTTTTGGAATGATAGACAGTCCGAACCCATAGTATTACCTCCGTTAGAACCGGAACCACATTCTGCGAATGCATTAAGAGGACATAAAGATTCCATGACTTTTAAATTTGATCATATTAAAGAATTTACAGTACCTATTACTGAAGAATTTTTAGAACATTGTACCGAAGGAGCGTTATCTATCGAAGTATGGGGACATCGTAGTCCTGGTTTTTCACGTAGCAAACCCGGATGGGAAGTTGAACAACTTACCGAGCAAAAATTAACTAAAGCTAGATCGTTAGCTGATCGTTGGTCGGAATTAACAAGAAAAATTGAATTATGGGTTGAAATACAAGAGTTAAATGATATTGGTGAATACGTTCCGGTTGAAGTTAGTAACAAAGGAGATGTTTTAACCGGAGGTGTTTATCAGTTACGACAAGGACAACAAAGAAGGATTCAAGTTCGCGTAAAACCCGTTCAAAATTCCGGTACACTTCCGATAATTTGCCAGACGATTTTAAAGATTGAAGTTGGAAGTATAACGGTTCGATCGCGTTTACAAAAACCTTTGGATTCGTATCAAGAGGAAGATTTAACCGTTTTAAGAGAAAAATGGAGCGATGCTTTAAAAAGGCGTAAAGATTATTTAGATCAGCAAATTAAAAAGTTACTAGATAAACCGGATAAAACGGAACAAGATAAAGAAAGGGAACAAAGTCTCGTCGACCAATGGATTAGTTTAACCGAAGAAAGAAACGCGGTTCTTGTTCCAACTCCCGGTTCTGGAATTCCTGGTGCTCCGGCAATTTGGAATCCACCAGCAGGAATGGAACCTTACGTCCCAGTATTATTCCTCGATTTAAACGCCGATGATTTAACAACTAATCAATCGGGAGAAGCCGTTTCTACCACAGGAAAAAATTCCATCCTCTCTAAAGAAATGGGAAATATGTTTTATCCTTTACACATTTTACAACATCTCGAAAAAGACGTATGCGCAGTTGCTTCGTGGGATTCTTCAATACACGATAACGTACATCTTAATAAAGTTACTGACGCTAACGATAGAGTTTATCTGATTTTAAGAACCACAATACGTTTATCTCATCCCGCTCCGATGGAGTTGGTACTTAGAAAAAGGATCGCTTTGAATATTTACAAAAGGCAGAGTATTACCGATCGGCTTAAACGGAGAATTATTCGCACGGATGTTATTACTCATACTGGGGTTACTTATGAGTTGGTTTCTAACATTCCAAAAGCTAGCGAAGAACTTGAAGATAGGGAATCTTTAGCTCAGTTAGTTGCTTCGGGGGAGGATACTTCTTTAGAAGATGGAGAAACTTATATAGGTAGGTTTTGATGTTTTTAATCATTTGACTGCTAACAATAAGTAATTTTCACAAGAACGCTCGAAAACTGAGGAACAGACTTGATTTTGTTTTTAACAAAGTACACATGAGATCAAAGATTAAGTTTCAATCTAAATTATTATAATATATTAAAGTAGTAAACAAGCAGCGCCTCTTTAAAAAAGTGCACCACAGGCGCCCAGCTCTTTTCTTAAGGGGTTAGACCACTTTAGACCGTGGAAAATTAACGTAATTTCCCCATATTTTTCCGAGAAAACAATAAGAGCTGTGGAAAAATTGTTTATATATCTTTGTTGTACATACATTTAGGAATAAGAAATATGTTTTGCTAAATAATTAACATAAAAAATGAACGCGATGTAACTGCTTGATGAAAACCTTGTTAAGCGCTAAGGGGTCCGCGGCCAGAACGATTTTATCTACAATTTTCAATCTAAAGCAAAAACGAAAAGGTATTTAGTTTTTACAACTCAAAAGCTAGAGAAAGACGTAGGGATTTCTTTTTAATTATTTTTTAATTATAAAGCTTTGCGTTTTAGCCTAAAAAAATATCTACTAAATTGTTTATAGTTAAAGAACTACGTTTGATATCAAAAAAATCCTACGTCTTTCTCTAGATAATGCTACTTGGAAGGTGCAGTTAAAATTTCAAGTAAATCGGTAAAGAATTGTATGAGTTATGTTTCCGGCCGTTTCAAGAAAAGTGATTTAGAGAAAAACGCATTTAAAGTTTGTTTTACCTGTACTGAGCACACGTTATCGGACAGCATTCAGAATCAAAGTACAGGCATTTAAAAACTGTTCCCACTTATAACTGACATTGCATCTTATTTTTAAGACCATAAGTCACTTTTTAACGCAAAAAACAAAAATTTGATTTTTTGAAAATTCTAGAGTGGTCTAACCCCTTAATAGTTTTTTTGAAAAGGATTTTTTGGGGGGTCCGATGGCGATTTCGGAAAAACGGCCCTAAAAACCGAACGACGTTGCGATAGCCGTAATTGAAATTAAAATTCTCGATCGTCCGTCTGTCATTTTCGTTAAATTTCGAACGCACTTTTTGTCCAAACAGCCACCGACTCCGCAACTCTGCTTCCGGCAAACCTTCTGAACGGCTTTATAACACAACGTTATATGCGAATCGGGGCTCCTTTGGACCCGAAACGGCCGATTTAAGCCCTAAACGAATTCCCTGTTTTCAATTACTTCAATTTTCATAAACGTTATTTATTATTCTAACCATGCTAATGCCACATGAAATGTCAAAACGATCGGTTTATTAATAATCATCAAATATTTAATTTATGCAGAGCAAAAATTCGAATAAATTTCATTAAAAACTAATTAAATTCTTGAAAATATCACCAAAAATTTAAGTAAGTTTGTAAAAATTCAAAGTTACTAAAATTTTTAATAATTCCACCAAAAACATAAAATTTTGTAAAAATTCCACCAAAGCTATCAAAATTTTTAACCATTCCACCAAAAACAAAATTTTTAAAAAATATACTAAAATTAAGATTAATTTCGTCAAGAATTAAATAGATTCTTAAAAATTCCTCAAAAATAAAAAAGTAATAATAAAAATTCCACAAAAGTTAGTTCAATTGAATATAATTTCACCAAAAATTATTAAATTTGGAGACAATTCTACTAAAAACTTACTGAATTTTTTAAAAGTTCCACCCAAAATCAATAAAATTAGTAAAAATTCCACGAAAAACTTACTATATTCGTAAGTTTTAGTAGTACAATTCTACTAAAAACTAAATTTTTTAAAAATTCCACACAAAATCAATAAAATTAGTAAAAATTCCACAAAAAACTTACTATATTCGTAAAAATTTAAAGTTGCCAACATTTTTAACAATTCCACCAAAAACGTACTAATTTTTTTCAATTTTCCACCAAAGCTACAAAAATGTTGAACAATTCCACCAAAAACTTACTGATTTTTAAAAAATACCACCAAAAACTTACCAAATTCATAAAAATTCTACTAAAACCACCAATATTTTTAACAATTCCACCAAAAATGATTAAGTTAATAAAAATTAGACCAAAGTTACCAACTTTTTTAACAATTCCATCAAAAACATACTGAATTTTATAAAAATTCCACCAAAAATTAATAAAATTCGAAAAATTTCACTAAAAACTTACTAAATTTGTAAAAATTCCATAAAAAACACTGAGTTTTTTAAAAATTCCATCAAAAATAAATAAAATTCGCAAAAATTCCACCAATGTTATCAATATTTTTGATAATTCCACCAAAAACATATTGAATTTTTTTAAAATTCCACCAAGAACTTACTAAATTCATAAGAATTTTACCAAAAACACTGAATTTTTTTAAAATTCCACCAGAAATGAATAAAATTCGGAAAAATTCCACCAAAGCTATTAAAATATTTAACAACTACACCCAAAACTTACTGATTTTTTTTTATTCCACCAAAAACTTACAAAAATCCTAAAAATTACACCAAAATTGTCAAAGTTTTTAAGAGTTCCACCAAAAACTTACCAAGTCATCAACATTTTTAACAATTCTACCAAAAACTTACCAATTTTTTTTTAATTCCACCAAAATGTCCAAATTCTTTTAAAATTCCACCAAAAATCAATCAAATTAGAAACAATTTCACTAAAAATTAACTAAAACCTTGAAAATTCCATCAAATCCTTAGTATATTCATAAAAATTCTACTAAAATTACCAATATTTTTAACAATTCCACCAAAAATGATTAAAGTTAATAAAAATTCCACCAGAAATTAATAAAATTTGAAAAATTTCACTAAAAACTTACTAAATTCGTAAAAATTCCATAAAGAACACTGAATTTTTTAAAAAATCCATCAAAAATAAATAGAATTTGCAAAAATTCCACCAATGTTATCAACATTTTTGATAATTCCACCAAAAACATACTGAACTTTTTAAAAATTCCACCAAAAACTTACTAAATTCATAAGAATTTTACCAAAAATACTGAATTTTTTTAAAATTCCACCAGAAATGAATAATATTCGGAAAAATTCCACCAAAGCTATTAAAATATTTAACAACTACACCCAAAACTTACTGAATTTTTTTTTATTCCACCAAAAACTTACAAAAATCCTAAAAATTACAAAAAAATGGTCAGTTTTTAAAAATTCCACCAAAAACTTACTAAATTCATAAGAATTTTACCAAAAACACTGAATTTTTTTTAAATTCCACCAGAAATGAATAAAATTCGCAAAAATTCCACCAAAGCTATTAAAATATTTAACAACTACACCCAAAACTTACTGAATTTTTTTTTTATTCCACCAAAAACTTACAAAAATCCTAAAAATTACACCAAAATTGTCAAAGTTTTCAAAAATTCCACCAAAAACTTACCAAGTTATCAAGATTTTTAACAATTCTACCAAAAACTTACCAAATTTTTTTTTAATTCCACCAAAATGTCCAAATTCTTTTAAAATTCCACCAAAAATCAATCAAATTAGAAACAATTTCACTAAAAATTAACTAAAACCTTGAAAATTCCATCAAACACTTAGTATATTCATAAAGATTCCACCAAAGTTACTAAAATTTTTAATAATTCTACCAAAAATAAAGAATTTTTTTTAAATTCCACCAAAAATTAATAAAATTTGAAAAATTTCACTAAAAACTTACTAAATTCGTAAAAATTCCATAAAAAACACTGAATTTTTTAAAAATTCCATCAAAAATAAATAAGATTCGCAAAAATTCCACCAATGTTATCAACATTTTTGATAATTCCACCAAAAACATACTGAATTTTTTTTTATTCCACCAAAAACTTACAAAAATCCTAAAAATTACAACAAAATTGTCAAAGTTTTTAAAAATTCCACCAAAAACTTACCAAGTCATCAACATTTTTAACAATTCTACCAAAAACTTACCAAATTTTTTTAAAATTCCACCGAAATGTCCAAATTCTTTTAAAATTCCACCAAAAATCAATCAAATTAGAAACAATTTCACTAAAAATTAACTAAAACCTTGATAATTCCATCAAATACTTAGTATATTCATAAAAATTCCACCAAAGTTACTAAAATTTTTAATAATTCTACCAAAACTAATGAATTTTTTAAAAATTCCACTAAGAAAACTTACAAAATTTGTAAAAATTCCACCAAAAACACTAAATTCGTATAGCTTCCATCAAAGTTACTAAAATGTTGATCAATTCCACCAAAAACAATAAATTTTTTTAGAAAAACATTAAAAATAAAACAACTAAATAGTCTTGATTAAAGTCTCTAAAGATCTAAGTCTCAAAAATGATTAGTTCTTTAAATACGAATTTTAAAAAAATGACTAGTATAATATAAATAATTATAAACATAATATAATATAATATAAATGATTATAAACATAATATAATATAATGTAACAGGGGTGGCCACACTTGGTGATACTGAGAGCCGTATTGAAAAATCGAAAATTTTTAAGAGCCTAATCGGGAAAAATTAAAAATTCGCCCTCCAAAAAAAGGAGATCCAATAAATTACCTTCTGATTCCCTTTCATTATAGAAAACAAATTTTCTTAAAAATTCAAAACCTAATAGAAAGTATTTATGATATTTTTCAATTAAGCCGCAATAAAACTCAAAAAGAGTCGCATGTCGCTCAACCAAACGAGCCGCCGTTTGGTCTTTTAGTTTTATTTCGTTTTATAATAAATAAAATATTTTTGATTTATAGAAAAGTATACAAGAGGAGTGAGTGCAGTAGAAAGTATTTTATCCTTGGATAGGTTACGTCAGAGTGTAGCAGTAAAGGAACTTCTACAAGCAAAAGGTCAGCCGCTGATGAGAAAAACGGCCAGCGTACCAAACTTTTCTCACGTAAGTACATTATATGAGTAATAAAGAAAGGTGTCACTGACATCAGTACGTGATGACGTGATTGTTTCTCTCTCGTTATTGCATCCCAGGCGTTGGAGAACAAGAACGGGGTAAAAAAGCTTTCTATGTCTAACTCGAAGCTCGATATTTTTTTATGTGATCTGTTAATAATATGCCCCTCGTAACGGGCACTAAGTTAACGTTCGTTGTGTTTTTGTGTGCAGTTTATGAGGCTGGACAGCACGGAATCACTTAACATATCACGGTCGGAGAGCGTCAACGAGCTGAATAGTGACATCCTGGGGAGTACGACGCCGTTGCGACCTCGCACGGGGGCGCTAGGTATGTACAAAAATCGATCGGGGTCGTTTAGTTTCTTAAAATTTTCACCTAGAATAGGCGATGAGCGTTTTAGAATAGGGGATCCGAATCCGGATCCACTACGAACACACAGTTTGAAGGATAGTCAGCTTTCGGTTATTTACATCACGACGTCTTCCTACATCTTATACATGTTTATCACTGTCTTGTATTTGTGTTTTATTTATTTTTTGACTCGTACATGACGACTCATCCTAGCTTTACTAATTTTTATTCTAAATTTTTCTGCAAACCACAAGGCTCCATTCTTTCAGGTAAAATGGAGGCTTGCAATACTAAGATTGCGACTTATACGTATGTACCGTTATAGTATTCTCCAACACGCGGTACTATAATGCGCATATGTATATAAATTTATATATATATGACTGAATAGGTGGAAACCGCTGTTTTTAAATCGGTTATTGTGTAAGATCATGTGGTGTACCGCACAGTTTCGGATCGTATTCGGCCTTTAACCTCCCGATAAATCCGACACTGTGCTTTTAGATACGCAACGAAATGGTCTGGTCGCTTCCTGCCGCAGTCACCAAGTCATTTCACGATTTTACTGTTAGTACCGTTCGTTCGTTCGCTCGTTCGTTCGTAGATCGCATGAGACATTTTAAATGAATGCTCCTCACACCCTCGTACCACCGATTTTCTCTCATAGCTTTTTACCTAGTTTTGCGATGAAGTCACAGAGACTCGTAGAGTAAGTTTTAGCACTAGTTTTTAGAACTAATATGGTCATGAACTTATACATTTTTTTTGTGTATATACGTTAGTATCTAGATATAAATTGCATTGTGGCCTGCATACAAACAAAATATTTTATGTAACTGCATTATTAAGTATGGACACAACCATTACCAATTTATTTGCATGATTTTTTATGTACATACGCGGTATGTGAAGAAATAATTCTCTATCTCAAAGAGAACAATTATGATTAGAAACAATTATAATTTAGGATGTGTCTACACAAGTGATAAACTCTCAACGATAAAATCGCAACAATTTTCAAGCAAAAGTGTAATACATGTATATTAATGGAGCGTTGAAACAGCTTCGAATCGTTAGCGAACCTCAAGGAGTGTTTCTAAAATGCAAAAACCACCTCCTCTCACACCTCATATTTATGCCAAAACGAAACATGTTTTATATGGTGCTGCGTAAACGTACTATAAGTTGATTGTAAGCCTCACAATGAAAAAAAGGATGTAAGAGGGAGGTTCTTTCCCGTAACTTTACCGAGTACTGCCAAGATGAGTACAGTGGGAGGGCAAACCAGAGTATTAACCGATCCTCTCTAATACAAAGGTCTTGCAAGCCAAAATACCGTTCGAACTGAAGCCCACCGCATCGCTGTTTTAACTCTTTCGCCGGGACTTTTGGCCTTTTTTCAAGTCTAACCGCAGAGGTGAGAAGGGTTAACCCTCAAACCACAAAATCGACATAGCATTATAGTCTTTAATTTCGACGGTATTTTACCGTGCAAGACCTTTGCATTAAAGAGGACTGGATAATACTCCGGTCCTCCCTTCCACTGTACTTAAAGGCTGGTTTAGACGAAGCCAGTAGTTTAGTCAAGTGATCGAGTAATTTAGTACTTGACCAATTTGAACACATTCATTTTAGTCCTATCAACTGGCATAGTCGAGTTAACGGTTGAGTTTAGTAAATAGAAGTCTATTCTATTTTTCTGGGCGAGTATCAACCCCCACCCTAGACTCCACCGACTCGCACGTCAAGTAAACACGTGTGGACAGGCACCTCAAATAAATAATAAGTTCCGTCCTGTGTGAGCTGAAGATCTTGTTTCGGAAGATTATTATTTAATATTATTATTAATTATAAAAATGGCAAGGTGGTCAGAAGAGACAACTTTTAAATTCGTGGAAGAATACATAAAATATGAATACCTATGGGATGTAAAAAAGAAAGAATACAAAAATAAACAGAAACGACAAGCAGCTTATTTAAGAATTCAAGAGGTTATGGGTATGGAAGGTTTTGGGCAAAAAGAAATTGTTGAAAAAATAAAAAATATAAGATCAACGTATTCCCAAGAAAAAAAGAAAATAATGGATTCTAAAAAATCTGGAGCTGCCACTTCTGATTTGTATAAACCGTCATTGAAATGGTTTAAGATTTTGAATGACGCGTTACATGTTTACACGTTACGCGTTACTGTTTCAAAGTCTTACTGTTCCAGTAGTCAAAAAATACAATACAGCTTGCAATTTTGTGGCGGCTGGAATGGCAGGTCTCATTATGGTATCATTTTTTTGAATAGAGGATTTAACTTTCTCCAGCAAAGTGTTAAATGATTCCTCCGACATCCTAAGAGCAACTCTATATTGCTTTGGATCTTCTATAGCCAATTCATTTAATAAACAACTGGAAGCACCTAGTTCATCTCTTCTATTAATCCATTTTTTTACCCATTTACGTTTTGGTCGCTGCATTTCTTCCAGACATATGGTTTCAGTTTCGTCAATAACCAGTTTTAAAACTGATCGTAAAGCACGTTTTAGCAGTTGTTTTTTTCGATTCATATTAATATTGACTGCACGATATCTTGGTAAGATATACAAATGCACACTAATTTTTAAATCACTGTACTTGCCTTGGCACTAATCAATTCGACTAAACACTGACCGCGTGTAAACGACTATTTTGTCCCGACTTAATTTGACAAACTATACTAAATTACTTGTTTCGTGCGAACTGAAGATATACTCGACTGTATTAGTTTACTATACTAAACTACTGGCTTCGTCTGAACCGGCTTTAACTTGGGTTTACTTCGGTAAAGTTACGAGGAGGAACCGCGCTTTTGCATCCTTCTTTCCATAGTGAGGCTTAGGATCAACTTATAGTATGCGGTTGTAACGCAAACAAGTACAGACATATTCAAAATGAGTCCTTCAGCTTCATCATTCATAAAATTTTAAAAGAAATAAAACGAAACATATTCTCTGAGTTCAGAAACAGAGTTTTCTTTCTTGTCTCTATGCTCATAAATGGCTAGCGCAGCAACACTACCGATTTAAACGGTATTTATTTCTAAATTAAATTTTGGTTAGAGTGTACTTGCATTCCTCTTGCAAGTTCATATAAATGCTTGATTTCCTTGCGAGATGATCGGTGCGATTCTATCGTTGCGATGGGACAATCAGTGGCGCACACAGGAGGGGGGTTTTGGGGGTTAAACCCCCCCCCCCCCAGACGAAAAATAAATTTTTAATTTTGTCGTTAATGCTCGTTAAGACATTAAGACAATTTGAACTCGTTATAGAATAGAAAAAACCTTTCAACTTATTTTGCTTATATCAATGACATCAATGACAGGTTTATAGTTCATCAAAATATTTTAAAACCTTTTCAATACTTAATAGACACGCAAACCAGTGCAAATAAGGAAAAATCTCTTCAAAGTCTAGTAGATTTATATGGTTTGGGTACAAACATAAAGGGAGAAGTCATACTTTGGACGCAGTTTTTAAAGGAGTATGAACCTAAACCAAAGAGTGCTATTGAAGCTGTTGGTATTTGCAATAGAAATCTATTTCCAGTAATTTATTATTTACTTACTATAATGGCTACTTTACCAGTAACAAGTTGTACTTGTGAAAGATCTTTTTCCTCATTAAAGTACCTAAAAACCCATTTACGAAACTCCACAAACGAGGAATTAAACCTCTTAGCTCTAAAGCCACGCCGTTTAGATATTTTATTATAATTTATCTAGTTATAAGTATTTATTCTTAAATAAATTGTTTCCTCTTATTTTAATGTTTTATACAGTCCTCAACCCTAACTTTAGGTTGTACAAAAATTTGCATTAAAAGTATAAGCCAAGAAAATTTTTAGCGAAAACCCCCCCTAGGGGAAATTTCTCGGTGCGCCACTGGGGTCAATCTATACGAGTGTTAAAGACTATACCAATGTTAAAGACTATGCGAGACATTCGTATAGATTGTCCCATTAAAATAAATGACGTGTAAACGCACCCTTAAAGAGTAATAATCTTCACATACTGAATAAGTACAAAACCCACAAGGTCTCTTTGACTTCACGTTGAGCCGAAGGTCTCACGTCCTATTTACATCGCTCTGCGTATTACGAGAGTTCGAGAATTAATAAAAAAAAGTTCTACCTGCGTAACACGATGTGTGGTACCTGTTTGTATATATTTGCGATAATCACCGGCGATTCGCTACCGACGCGTCTAAACGATTTTAATATTTCAGCCCGGCCGACGTTCCTAAATCTGAATTTGAATCTGAACTCGCTGCGCATACAGCAACCGACCGGAACTACAAAACGTACGTTTCCGCATGAGAGTGTTTATAAAACTTTTTCGTTTATTTATTTTTAGCCTGTAGCAGAACCCGCAGAGATCCTTTTTTATTTTCTTTTTTTAGTTTTTAACGGTTGAAGATGTAATTATTGGTTGTAACTATTTTTGATTTTTTTGTCTTTAGTTTTTTCGGGGATGGTTTCCCCAGCTAATCAAAAAATTGGTCTTCGTATGACGACGCTTCACGAAGAACAAGTTCCGCTACCAAGAAAACATTCGTTGGATCTCATCGCGGATGAAAGCTCCGAAACGGAAGATAATGAAAGTCAAGAGTTTACAAATTATCAACGTTCGGTAATTAATTAAAAAATTATTTTTTTAAATTATTATTTTATTAATTTTACAAATATTTTGAATTCATACAAATATTTTTAATTTATACCAATACTTTTAATTTAAATATTTTTAACTATTAATGCAATTTGCTGCCACATTTTTGAATTTCATTTAAAAAAAATAATTTAATTTAGCTTGAAATTATGAAATTTTATCTTAAAAGTCTAAAAATTGTCGAATTTCGTCCAAAATTTCACCCAATTTCGTATAAAATTATTGAATTTCGTTTAATTTCATTTAAATTTTTACATTTTATTAAAAAAATAACATACTTTAACTTAAAATTGTGAAACATCGTCTAGAATTTTAAGAGATTGTCGAATTTCGTTTAAAATTTCACCCAATTTCGTATAAAATTGTCTAAAATTGTTGAATTTTGTTTAATTTCATCTAAATTTTTCAGATTTCATTAAAGAAATAACATATTTGACCTTAAAATTTTGAAATTTAGTCTAAAATTTAAAAAAATTGTCGAATTTCGTTTAAAATTTCACCCAATTTCGTATAAAATTGTCTAAAATTGTTGAATTTTGTTTAATTTCATCTAAATTTTTCAAATTTCATTAAAGGAATAACATATTTCACCTTAAAATTGTGAAATTTCGTCTAAAATTTAAAAAAATTGTCGAATTTCGTTTAAAATTTCACCCAATTTCGTATAAAATTGTCTAAAATTGTTGAATTTTGTTTAATTTCATCTAAATTTTTCAAATTTCATTAAAGAAATAACATATTTCACCTTAAAATTGTGAAATTTCGTCTAAAATTTAAAAAAATTGTCGAATTTCGTTTAAAATTTCACCCAATTTCGTATAAAATTGTCTAAAATTGTTGAATTTTGTTTAATTTCATCTAAATTTTTCAAATTTCATTAAAAAAAATGACATATTTGACCTTAAAATTTTGAAATTTAGTCTAAAATTTAAAAAAATTGTCGAATTTCGTTTAAAATTTCACCCAATTTCGTATAAAATTGTCTAAAATTGTTGAATTTTGTTTAATTTCATCTAAATTTTTCAAATTTCATTAAAGAAATAACATATTTCACCTTAAAATTGTGAAATTTCGTCTAAAATTTAAAAAAATTGAATTTCGTTTAATATTTCGCCCATTTTCATATAAAATTGTCTAAAATCATTGAATTCCATTTAATTTCATTTAAATTTTTCAAATTTCATTAAAAAATAACATACTTTAACTTAAAATTTTGAAACTTCGTTTAAAATTTAAAAAATTTGTCGAATTTCGTTTAAAATTTCACCCAATTTCATATAAAATCGTCTAAAATTATGGAATTTTATCTAAAACTTTCAAATTTCATAAAAAAAATAACATAAGTTAGCTTAAAATTATGAAATTTCATCTAAAATTTTTAAAAATCATCGAATTTCGTCTAAAATTTCACCCAATTTCGTATAAAATTGTCTAAAATTGTTGAATTTTGTTTAATTTCATCTAAATTTTTCAAATTTCATTAAAGAAATGACATATTTGACCTTAAAATTGTGAAGTTTCGTCTAAAATATAAAAAAATTGAATTTCGTTTAAAATTTCGCCCATTTTCATATAAAATTGTCTAAAATCATTGAATTCCATTTAATTTCATTTAAATTTTTCAAATTTCATTAAAAAATAACATACTTTAACTTAAAATTTTGAAACTTCGTTTAAAATTAAAAAAAATTGTCAAATTTCGTTTAAAATTTCACCCAATTTCATATAAAATCGTCTAAAATTATGGAATTTTATCTAACACTTTCAAATTTCATTTAAAAAATAACATAAGTTAGCTTAAAATTATGAAATTTCATCTAAAATTTTTAAAAATCATCGAATTTCGTTTAAAATTTCACCCAATTTCGTATAAAATTGTCTAAAATCATTGAATTCCATTTAATGTCATTTAAAATTTTCAAATTTCATTAAAAAATAACATACTTTAACTTAAAATTTTGAAACTTCGTTTAAAATTTAAAAAATTTGTCGAATTTAGTTAAAATTTCACCTAATTTCATATAAAATCGTCTAAAATTATGGAATTTTATCTAAAATTTTCAAATTTCATTTAAAAAATAACATAAGTTAGCTTAAAAATATGAAATTTCATCTAAAATTTTTAAAAATCATCGAATTTCGTCTAAAATTTCGCCCAATTTCGTATAAAATTGTCTAAAATTGTTGAATTTTGTTTAATTTCATCTAAATTTTTCAAGTTTCATTAAAGAAATAACATATTTGACCTTAAAATTGTGAAATTTCGTCTAAAATTTAAAAAAATTGAATTTCGTTTAAAATTTCGCCCATTTTCATATAAAATTGTCTAAAATCATTGAATTCCATTTAATTTCATTTAAATTTTTCAAATTTCATTAAAAAATAACATACTTTAACTTAAAATTTTGAAACTTCGTTTAAAATTTAAAAAATTTGTCGAATTTCGTTTAAAATTTCACCCAATTTCATATAAAATCGTCTAAAATTATGGAATTTTATCTAAAACTTTCAAATTTCATTAAAAAAAATAACATAAGTTAGCTTAAAATTATGAAATTTCATCTAAAATTTTTAAAAATCATCGAATTTCGTCTAAAATTTCGCCCAATTTCATATAAAATGTTCTAATTTTATTATTAATTTAGTGAAAAATGAGTTAAAAAAAACTCCTTTACAATTTTATTATATATAATAATACTAATATTTTTAATAATACTAATATTTTTAATAATACTAATATTTTTTATTTAGCATCGCATAAAATCAACACAAGACGGACGTCGTTCAATGACAACGTCAAGAACTTTAGACTCTCTGGTTGAATTAGCCCCCAAAACGGGGACTCCAAGTACCAGTTCAAGCGGTTACGGTTCCCAAACAGTCTCTTCAAGTAACCTAACCCTAGATGACTCTATGTCTTTAAAAAGCGTGAGCGTAGATAACACCCCCGATTTTGAAACTCGTCACGCTGCTAATTTAGAGTCCGTTTCGGAGGTTTCCGATCGGATTCCATCCGATCCGGATATGTTTGAAACCTCTAACACGGAATCGTCAGATTCTTTCCGGGTAAATGGAAATTGTAGCGTTACGGAAACTCCCGACGTTACCGAAGTCGGCGTCGTTAAAACGAATTTATCTCCCGGAAGAGTCGTCCGAAGGGTGAAGAAAAATGGTAAAGGTTTAGCCACTCAGCAAAGAGCGTCTTTCCCCCAGGTCCGTCCGCTATTAACTGATCAAGATACCGCTTTAAGTGAAGATAGCTTTAATAGTTCAAGCGACAAAATAGAAGGTAATATTGAATTGAAATATTAAATGGAAATATTAAGTTCAAATATTAAATTGAAATATTAGATTCCCCATTCAATATTTTTATTTCCAATTCAAGCAAAATAAAAAAAAAACTTTTTAAACAAATAGATTTAAATAAATAAAAACTTAAAATTTTTACTAAAGAGATTTTTATTAGTACTTGACTACCTGGGCTTCAATCCCTGAAGAATATATTCCAGGTAGTTAAGTACCAATAAAAGTCTCTTCAGTGATAACTTCAAGCTTTTATTTATTTAACTCTCATCAACTAAAGAATGGAATAATTCATTTAAAATTTTTTTAAATAGATGTTGGTGATAATAATTTTGGTTCCCGTCCTGATTTAACAAAACTAGCAGACGTACCAGTACCCGATTGGGTGGTAGTCGGCGAAAGTATCCTAATTCGTCCTTACAACTCGTCCGGAGTGGTGGCTTACGTCGGAGAAACCGAATTTGCAAACGGAACGTGGGTGGGCGTTGAATTAGACGCGCCGAAAGGTAAAAACGACGGAACCGTGCAGGGAGTAAAATATTTTTCGTGCAAACCGAAACACGGAATGTTTGTGCGCGCCGATAAACTCATTCTCGATCGTAGAGGTCGAGCGATGAGGATGTACAAGGCCGAAAGTTTAAATAATGGGAAGCAAAACAGTAAAGGTATGATATAATTTTTATAAATTTTTTATTTAGGCCCATTACTACCAATTGAATACTATCCAAGAGATAGACTATTTGAGATATAGTTTAACCGATAAAGAGACTATCTATAAAATAACGCAATCTAGAGACAATTTAATAGTCTATAGCAGGGGTGGCCACACTTGGTGGTACTAAGAGCCGCATTGCAAAATCGAAAAATTTGAAGAGCCACATCGGAAAATTCACCCTTCAAAAAAAAGGACATTCAGTAAATTGCACCTCCTGCTTCTTTCAAAACCAATTTTTTTTTTAACTGAGCTGCAATAAAACTGAAAAAGAGCCGCCGTTTGGCCATTTTTTTTAAGCCTAGTCGGAAATTCGCCCTCCAAAAAAAAAGGAGATCCAGTGAATTATACCTCATGATTCCATTTCAGTATAGGAAACAAATTTTGTTAGTTATTCAAGACCTAGTAGAAAGTGTTGATGACATTTTTTTAATTGAGCCGCACCAAACCTCTAAAAGAGCCGCATGTGGCTCGCGAGCCGCTGTTTGGCCACCGTTGGTCTATAGTTAAGGTGACCAGATTTTAGGTGGACAAAGCGGGACAACTAAGAGTTTATTTCCTACTTTGTTTCCTACTGTGATTTTTGTAATGCCCAATATTTAAGCTTTTCCTTATCAATATATTTTTTACTAATGACACTTCCTTAAAAAGGTCATTTTCGGAAATATTATTATTTGGGAATTTTTGAGAAACACAATCAAATGATTTTTGCACATCGTTCCAATTAAGTTCTGGTTGTAATGTAAACCATTAAAAATGTGGTTCGATCCTCCAAACAATCTCTGCAGTTACTATAAAACTTTTTGACATGGTTCATATCTTGACGATTTATTGTACCCTGCTCTTCGAGTTGGTTTATACTATTGCGGATAGTTAACGGTAGAAAATTATTTTCTAAACTTGCTTGATACTGACATATCAAATTATTAACTTAATTTGCTACTTTGATTGCCGATATTTTATCATCTTCAGTAAGCTTTATAACGTGCTGAAAAAGAGCAGCTTGATTTTGTAGAAACTCTAGCCAAATTTTTGAATATTCTCTTTCAAAAAACTTGTCTAAAATTCTAGGACATTTGTCCTGTGATAGAAAGTAGGATTTTAAAGGATCATATATCTTCAAAATTTTTTCGATAGCTGGCAGTAAAACTAACCAACGCGTTTCACTGTATCCAAGTATTTTCTGATATTCAACTTCCTCGGCAAAAGCAATATATTAGTCGTCGTAACCCGTAGGATTCTTAGAACGCAAAGCAATGATTTTCATAAATAGAAAATTTCACTTAATTCTAGAAGTCGGGACTTTTGAAAAACGTCGCGGGACGCGGGACAAATTGCGAAAAATCGCGACTGTCCCGCCAAAAGCGGGACGTCTGGTCACCTTATCTATAGTCTTAGAGTCATCGAGTTTCTGAGGGGCATAGGTATCAAAAATTATGTATTTTGAACGTGTCTTATCAAAACCACGCACGGAAAACCCAAAGCATTGGTCAAAATTTGTCTCTAAGATAGCATTCATTACAAGATAAATGCAGTGGTAGGAAACAATTTTTATTATACAGTAGAGCGTTGATTATCCGAACTAATTGGGACCAAAGTGTATTCGGATAAACGATTTTTCCGAATAATCGATTAGATAGAAAAATCAGAAAAATTAATGAAGGATCAGTACGGAAAGATTTTTGTTTGAAACCCTCTGTAGGTTTCTCGTTTAGAAAACATATTTATTTTTTAATGGAATTAAAAAAAAATTTTGAATAAGAAATATTTTTTATATTCTAATCAAGTACAACTTTAACACTTTAACGACCGCTCACACAACATGTGTGTGATAGCTAGAACAACCGTTAAGGGCCGCTCACACAACATGTTTGTGTGATGCTACTACCGAAGGTTGAAAGGTTGAATTAGCACTATTTTCACTTGTTTTGTTGAAGCAACAACAAGGAACAATATGACAACAATAAATACACTGCCGGCCCCTGGCGACACTTCGGTCGTTAAAGTGTTAATACATAGTAACTAATTACTACCTAATTTTACAAAATAAACATTTAATTTTCTTTCAATTAATTTCTGTCCTCTTTTCTTGATAGCTAAGTCGCGCATCCTCTTTAACGTGAGTAACTGACTGGGAGTACACTCTTCTTCACTTTCATACCAACATATTGCTGTTTCCATCGCAGCAGAAGCTTCTTCATTACTTGGTCCACTTTGGAATTCTAAAAATGTTGTTTTAACATTTTCAGCTGCCTGAACGTTCCCAGATAGATATTCTCCTTGAATCTTCAATTCTCATATACCATGCTGAGATTGAAACCTCTTTAACCACCCAGTACTTGCCTTGAAATTTAAAACTACCAAGTTTTTTATTCATTTCCAGCGCTTTTTCGCACAATAATGGCCCAGAAACAGATTCTCCCAAATTTTTGAATTTCTCCCATTCTTTTGAACGAACCATAACAAAATCGCGTCTTCTAATTTTTCATCTTGTGCTTTTTCATACTTTTCCTTCTTTTGGATCTGTCTGCACTATCCAAGGAGAAGGCAAAATTTAAAATGTCTTCCTTGCAATTTTTAATATCAGATACTGTCGATTTACCCATATTGAAAGCTTTCGCAATTGCTACCATACCTTCCCCTTTTTCTAGCCGACTTATTATTTGAATTTTGGTTTCTATAGATAACACATAACACACAACACATAACATATTTCTTTTATAATCAGGAGTAGATAAGTTTCGATAAGATAAGTTTAGATAAGTTTTACAAGTGGTACATATTTGTACCAGCAAGCGTTAAAGGGTTAATATAAATAAATTGATTGATAATTGAAATGTTAAGTTATGTCAAAAATATAAAAATAAACTGTAGAAACAAAGGCAAATTAGAGCACTGACAAAATTATGTTAAAACTAAATATAAAATTATTAAAAGTTAATTAGGAAAAATTAATTTAGCTTAAGTCTAAAAATAAATGTGACTTACAAAAAATTTTACTTACTTAGTCTAAAAACATTTGATTCAAAAAGTAGAATAATATTGATTGATTTAAATTTAAATTTTATAAACACTAATACACACAATATTTGTACTAAAATCTTAAAATAATATGAGGACTTGTACACGTTAAAAATGAAAATCGGAAATGGAGGCAAGTATAAAAAGTGGTTTGTATTTTAGTGATTTTTAAGTCTCTCGTTGTGAGCAAAGGAAATAATCTGTTATCAATAATTCAAATTTAAAAATATCAGTAAATTAAATGTATTAGTAAATATATAAGGACATGGATGGGTCGTTAAAAATTGAATTGATGGTAAAACTTGAAAAAATGGAAAAATGGAAGGGAAGTTTTAAGGAAAGGGAGTAATTTTGGGATAGGAAGGTTTGAGACCGCTAGGGCCCCAAACAGTGCGGATATCTTACGCGGTCTCGGAAAAGATATCCCTAAGCTGTTTGGGGATAATTTTTAAAAGGATTTCGGAGGAATTTGTATAGAGGTGTTTTGTTCAGAAGAACCTGATCATTGAGGCATTCTAGGTCTGTGTTGTTTTCTTTAAATTTATCTATTTCAAAAGCTTCAAGCAGATTAAGTTTATAGCCTTTGTTTTGTTTATGAATTAGTTTAGCATTTTTCTGTTCATCAAATTCATGTCTGTAAGTAAACATGTTCCTGCCGAAATTTGAATTAAGATTAAGTGTGTGTTCTTTAATTCGTTGTTTAACAGATCTGCCTGTTTCTCCTATACAGGGTGTCCGGAAATAACGTTCGTATACTGAAGGTGTAATTCTACAGCTAAAAATATGAAGAAAAGTTCATATGAACATGTATCCGGAAATGCTTCCCAAAGGAGCTACAGCTCTTTGAAGTTGATACTCATGGTGTGGTTTTTTTAAATTATTTCACTTATCCTACAGAGTAGCATGTTGAATTTTGGAACATCCCCTGTTATTTACATAAGGAATATGATGATGATAACCAAAGTGATCTACGATGAACAGGTTTTGGTACCGAGGCTGAGGAGCGCATTTAAAGTCCCGTATTTTTTTGTTTGTTAATTTTTTGAAAATCTGATCTCAAAATTGGAATGTTTAGACAAAAATACAAAAAAAAGTTACTAACATACGATGTCCTACCATCCACCCATTTCGAGAAATTCAACGATTATGCAGTACTGACATAACATTTTATGTTCAAAAAATCTTTAAATATCGTAGTAGGTTCGCGCCATATTATTTGACAATTAGTATGTGTCACTCCTTAATAAAAAATAATGATAGAGTCATCGAATTCCTCTTCATCTGTGGTTTCTTTCGGATTTTATTCCCTTTCATTCTCTTTATAAACACTTTCTTCATATTGAACGTCCACATTCCACCAAACACATATTTCCATTCTTTCTGGCCTAAATGGTTTTTATTTTTTTGAAATTCTTCGCCTAATACTACTTAAAAATGTGTCTGACGTCAATAAAAGCCTATCTATAATATCTGTATTGCAATGAACACGGGAAAATTTTCTTGAGTACTTTTCTCTATACTATCGGAAATTTTTATTACGTGTCTCTGCTGCTTCTTCGACATCACTTTCGGTTATCCGAAAGATTATAATAATTCAGTTTTATAGTAACATTATTTAGTATTTTATTTACTGGATTAGTATTAACAATAAACAACTTTTAGTGGAAGGAGATTTTACATCTATTGAGATTTTCAAGACAAAGATAATCTTTTATACTTTACATTTTTGGCACTTTTTGGCAGCTAGTTTTTAATAACATTCAAAGATATAATACCAACTTACATGGTGTGCAAGAAAAATAAATAGAATTATAGTGAAATAATTTCAAAGTGAAATTGTGTTTTCCGTTATACACACCTTCTTCTATAATATTCATAATCAAATTCGATGCGATTCACCTGATTAGTCTTGAAAAAGACTTAATTGTTCAGTCCGTTTTTACTGCAGTTATTTGTTGATAACTAGAACACTCAGCAATATGCTTTAAGCATGGCTGATAACACGGCACAGAGTGACAATTATTAAAACAAATGCCAACTTACTACTTCCCAGATCTTTTATCTCATGCTAGGTAATAGCAAATTTTCGAAATTTTGAGTTTCTTATTTTTGGTTTTTGACCGAGTTTTTGAATCAAATACCCCTGTGTGCGACGTCTGGATAATTGACACTCTACTGTATCTATATCCATAACTTTAGGTAGTAACGGGTCTTAATAAATTTTGTTAAGTATAAAATTGTGTTAAATAATCTCTTAATGATTTTTTTATTTTAAGGTGAAACGTTACCGAGGTCAAAATCTAGAAGTGACGGTCTTCACACAAAATCAAAGTAAAGAAAAAAATTAAGTAAATAAATATATAAAAAAAAATTTAAGAAAACCCACGATGTCCGCCCCTTAAGTCATGCACACTCACACACACACACCCCTCCTTAACGTATGTAGTATACGCCGTCCATCAAAACGAGTCCATTGTCCAAGAACAGTCCAAGAAAAAGCGTACGAGGTCCGCGTTTCGTTGCTCTCCGCTTTATTCGCCGGCTGATAGAGCTTGAGACGTAACCGCTTGAGATGAGATGGTGGTCTCGTCTCGAACATCGATGTGCGTAGAATTTTAGCCAGCTTCCTGTAAATAAACGTGAGGACGCGTGCACGCCATTTCATCGCTCCCCTTCCCCAAGAAGAAAAAAAAAAGTATGTCGTTCGCACTTCGGTTCGTTTACTTCGTTTTTACTGTTTAAGACTTAACGCATGCAATTTTACCTCTAGTCCGACGTTTCGTTTGTTGCTCAGTAACTGTTAGATTTCGTTCTTTGTCGTAAGGCTCGGCCGTAGCCGCGATCGGTAGTGAGATAGATTGTATCTAACGTCTTGTTTCTGTGGATTTCTCAGCGTTAGTAGCCTCGTAATTCACATTGACGTGTATGTAAATCTATTTATGATACAAAGCATATACATATTATATAAATATAAATATTACTCGTATTGTAATTGATAAAACGAACATATTGATCAAGTGTTTGCAAAAAAATGGGTCGTTTTTTATGTTACCAATCGGGTTTCGATCACTCTTCACACACACACGCGCTTGACTTCTGAATATAATCTTTCTTAGCAATAATCGACAAAAATAAATTAAAAAAAAAAAAACAAAATAAAACATAAAATAAAACAAATAAAATACAACAAATAAAATAAAACACATAAAATACAACAAATAAAATAAAACAAATAAAATACAACAAATAAAATAAAACAAATAAAATACAACAAATAAAATACAACAAATAAAATAAAACAAATAAAATACAACAAATAAAATAAAACAAATAAATAAAAGAAAAGAAATAAAATAAAATAAAACAAGGAATATATCAGATATATCAGATTACGTGTATATAAGTGAATTTTTCTGTATGTACTTAACTGTTTCCCACCGCTCTAATTGTGGCCGATTTTTCTGTTATTAAATTTCATTTTTACCCACCTACCACGCATTATACGTTCACGAAAAGTAAAAAAGGTAAATCTCGCGTTTTACCGAAAAAAAGGTGCTTATATTTATGTAGCGTTACTGTAAATTTTAATGTAAATATATTTTATATTTTCACTTTACATACTTATTTTACGTAACTTATTACTATTTCGCAACTTAAATCGTTGTTGTATACCGGTTGTACTATTATCCATAGTCAATTTGTATATGTTGTTGTTTATTTTCTAATTATTTTTAACGATTAAATTATTTTGAGAAACTAGCGTAAACAAAAGTTCTGTCGTATTTTGTAGCAGTGGTACTATGAGCAATTAAATGAAAAGGCAGTTAAATATTTTAAAAAAGTTCGTTTTATTTCTCTTACATTTTTTTATTTCTCTTACATTTTATTTCTCTCACATTTTATTTCTCTCACATTTTATTTCTCTTACATTATCTTATTTCTCTAAAAAAAAAAATCTTTTATTAAAAAAAAACAAAACATTAAAAATTAAACAAAAACAAAATAGTTATTTATTTTAAAAAATAACAAATAATACTTATTGAGCAAATTTATTTCCTATATCAAGGTTCATATGCTCTCGAATGACTTCTATCAGCTTCGGTTGTTAAAGAAACTGAACATATTAAAACGTTCAATTGTTCTGTTGAAGGACAAGCGATCATTAACTGATCATCAGTTGTATATTTCGCCGTCGTTATAATCTGTTCAACTTGCATAAAACAATTTAAAACGTTATTTTTAATCGGTTTAAATAAAATAAATTCTGTTTCTCTATTCGCTAAATACAAACGCATAGCTTTTTGTATTTCAGGTATTTTTGTTTTTAATTGTCTCGACGTTGCGGAAATCACTTCTGATAAATTTCTCGGTCGACCGAATTCTTGTTCTCTCAAAGAAGCTTGAGATTCGGGTTGAGAGTTTATTA
Source organism: Digitonthophagus gazella (assembly GCA_036711955.1). Lineage (NCBI taxonomy): Eukaryota > Metazoa > Arthropoda > Insecta > Coleoptera > Scarabaeidae > Digitonthophagus > Digitonthophagus gazella. Next base: position 21,744,532 of record JASCIT010000010.1, read on the forward strand.
TTTTAATAACTTGTTCCGCTTTTTTAATCCAAGCAAGAACATCACCCACTAAAATCTCGGTTGCGTTTGAGATAAACATTTCACACGCTAATTTAAGTTGTTTATCGATTTCTTTCCGAGAATCGATTAGATATTCTTTTACTTTTGGAGTTCCTTCTAAAAGAAATTCTAATAATGCGTTATTACTACTTAAAGCGAATAATTTATCCCGCTTTTGAATTAATCCAACCGCCGCTGCTTTCACTCCGCTGAAATCTAAACTCATTTCTTTTGTTGTGAAATCTACCTGAAACGGAGCTATTTGTTCGCGGATGATTAATAGGTGTTTTATATGGAATAATTTTCCATCCATAACAGTCTAAAATTAGAATATTGAGTTAAAAATGTAATTTTATTTTAAAAATTGGATTTTAAAAATAGAATTTTTAAAATAAAATTTAATAATTTTATTTTAAAAATAGAATTTTTAAAATAAAATTTAATAATTTTATTTTAAAAATTATATAAATTTTAAAAATTATTACTTTTTTCGATGATATTTTATCAGCAGCTGTTTCAACCGTTTTAGTACAGATTAATAAAGCTTCTTGAGCTAAACCTTGAAAAATTTCTTTATCTAAACAGAAATATAAACGAGATAAACAAACTAATGTTCGTTTTACTGTTGGATACCACATTCCATGAAGATCGGCTGGGGAATCTATCAAAAATTAATCATTTTATTATAAATAATTTTTTATAGAATTTTTTAATAAATTTTTTTGTAGAAATTATTTATTTTTTTATAGAATTTATTTATTTTTTTATGCAGGGTGTCCCAGAACGCAATTGCCAAAGGCTAACCACGCATTCTAGAGCTGATTTCATGCCGATTCAACGAAATAGTCATCCGAAATTGCTTCCTAAGAGAACTTATCTTGGTAGCACTTAACACCTTTGCAATGACAATAAAAAAATTGTTTTGTCAGCAAACGATGAAGCATTTCGAAGTTTACAAACGCTCAAAATTTCATTGTGATAGCTAAAACCGTTATTAAGATATTTCGAAAAAACCTAATCAGACACGTCATCTTCAGGGTGCTCTAGTTCTCTTAAGAAGCAATTTCGGATAATGACTTTTTCGTTGGATCGGCGTGAAATCAACTTTAGAATGTGTGGTTAGCATTTGGCAATTGAGTTCTGGGACGCTCTGTAGAATAATTAACTTACTTCCTGTATATGATCGAAATTGTCCCGTGTAACTCCCAGCAACATTTCCACGATCGTATAAATCAACAGACGTGGTAGACATTCTTGATTCAGTTCGTCTTTCAGAAATTTCTTCGGTAATATCTTCAATTTCTTTTAATTTTTCCGGATAGGCAAGATCTCCCGGGGATGGTTCGTATTTTAATAAATCGTGTTGGAAGAAAATGTTTGTACGGAAAACTAAACGTTCTTCAACGTCATGAACAAGTTGCATTATTATTTCTACTAATTGATCCATTGAATCTTCAAAATAAAATGAGGAATTTATAGAATTATTATTTTAATTACAATGGTCGATATTTTTTATTGTTAACAGGTTGGAAAATATTTTCTCAATGATTTTTATGTACTAAACGTAAAAAGTGAATTTATATTCGAAATCATATAAAATTTTTAATTCTTTTTTATTTTATTTAAGAGAAACTCCTTTGAAATTGAATTCAAATTGAATTTTAAATTGAAATTTAATAAATGCTTCTTATTTGAAATTGTTTAATTTGGCAATTAAACTTTTAAATTTTTCTAAATTATTCAGTGAACAAAAGTAAGAATCCTTCCTTATTGTTTTTTGGACAGTTTGCGAAGGTTAGGTAAACGAATTTTTATGTGTTCTTATAGATTGTGGAATATACCTCCATATTCGTTTCTATTCTTTTTGCCTTGAATTGGTAGAACAACTGCCAAAAGCAGGAGATCTGGGTTCAAACCTCAGTACCGTAAAGTAACAAGAGCAAGAGCAAATATAAATATAAATCCCGAAGAAATAAATGATCTGATAACCAAATACAAGAAACTAAAACAAGATCTAAAGAATTTAATAAAAACAAGCAAAGCAGAAAAGTGGAACGAACTTTGCGAAAACCTAAACGAAAACATATGGGGTAAAGGTTATCAGATTGTAATGAAAAGATTAAACTTAAAGAAGAGAACTAAAATTGAAGAAAACACTGTTAAAAATGAAATCAAGAAATTTTTTCCAAAGCACGAAGAAATTGAATGGATCAAACAAGAAATTATAATTGAAGAGGACAAACTTTTTAAGAACGACGAAATAAAATCTATAATATCAAAATTAAATAATAAAAAAGCTCCAGGCCCAGACGGTATTACAACAGAAATATTAAAAATTTTAGTAGAAAAATACTGCGAAGATTTTAAAAATGTTTTTAATAAGTGCCTAAAAGAAGGAATTTTCCCCGACATTTGGAAAAAATCTAAATTAGTACTAATTGAAAAACCAAAAAAAAAGTAACGAAACATCATATAGGCCCATTTGTCTAATCGATGCAACTGGTAAGGTATTAGAAGGACTAATCAAAAAAAGACTAGAAGAAGAAGTAATAGATAAGAAACTAATCGAAAGAAACCAATTTGGTTTTCAGAAAGGTAAGTCAACTCTAGACGCAGTTTCTAACGTTCAAATCATTGTAGATCAATTAAAAGAAAAAAGCTATAGGAACAGGGAATTATGGGTGTTGATGCTACTTGATATTAAGAACGCATTTAATTCTGCTCCATGGAAAGGAATTATAAAAACTTTAGAAGAGGGTAAGATTAGTGACTATTTGATGAACATAATAAAGTCCTATTTCTCAAACAGAAGCGTGATATCTGAAAACGAGGAAATCTACAAGGTAACTTGCGGAGTTCCTCAAGGCTCTCTTTTAGGACCTCTCTTTTGGATTATTTTTTATAATAAAATTCTAAAAATTAATCTAGAGCCAAATATTCTTTTTATTGCTTACGCGGACGATCTTGCGGTCGTAATTACACACAAAGATAGCACTCTTCTACGAGAAAAGGCTAATTATGCGATTCAAAGGGTCACAGAAGAACTTGATAGAATGGGACTTCAAGTAGCACCAGAAAAAACAGAAATCGTATTACTACAAGGAAGAAGAAAACTAAAAGAAATACAATTAAAAATAAACGAAAATGAGATAAGGAGTGCCAAGAAGGCAAAATATCTCGGGGTCTACTTAGACAAAGATATGAAAATGACGGAACATATAAAGGAAATTTGCTCGAAAGCAAACGTCATGATAAATAACTTATCGAAAATTATGCCAAACATCAGAGGACCCAAAGAAAAGAAAAGGAAACTCCTTGCTTCTACTGTTCTTTCGGTCATTTTGTATGCCGCTTCGACATGGAGTAGAGCTCTAAATTATAAATACTGTTTAAATATGCTTTCCTCAATTAATAGAAGATTAGGAATCAGGATATCTTCTGGATATAGAACGGTTTCTACGGTGGGTATTGAAGTGGTGGCTCGTCTACCGCCCATTGACCTATTAATTGAGGAAAGATGTTACCTATACAGTAGAGGTAAGGAACATAGAAAACTATATAGAGAAGAATTATTGGAAAAATGGAACAGAAGATGGAATCACGGAATTAAATGGACCAACGTATTAATCAAAGATCTAAAAAAATGGTTTGAAAGAACATGGGGCGAATTAAATTACTACCTAACACAATTTTTGACGGGTCATGGAATTTTTTGTAGTTATTTGCTCAAAATAAAAAAGAAGGAGAATGAATTTTGTTGGTTTTGTGAAGAAATAGATAATCCAGAACATACGTTTTTTATATGTAATAATTTTGCCGAGGAAAGAAATATTTGTCGTAATAAAATCGGAAAAAATATCGAAAAAGAAAACATAATAGATATAATGCTAGTAAAACAAGAGCACTGGAGAGCCGTAGATGAAATGGTAACAAACATTATGAAAAAAAAGGAAAAGCATGAAAGAGAACTAGAAAATAGAAGAAGAAATGTACAGTAGACCCCGAAAATTACATTTATATAACTGTGAAGTTATACCTTGATGGGTGGTTCCGGAGGCGGAGGGGAAAGGGTTTTGGTTGGTCGATGTATTCAAGATGAGTACATCAACCCAACACAGGGTGGTCATCGATACGAATCACTTAGATAGTGATTCGGGCCACTCGTCTGTCAACAGATTTCCTAAACCCCTCCATAAAAAAAAATAAAAAAAAAACCTCAGTACCGTAATGAGACTTTTTACTCCTTTAACGCATTAATGGTAAAAACCTTTCTTTAATTATTGCTTTCTATTAATATTCATACATTAAAAATTCCCAAATATTTCATTATTTTAAAAGTAAGAACACTTCTTTGAAAGTTTTCAGACTTAAAATCTACTATAAATTTGTTATAATAATTATAAAACAATTTTTAATTTAAATCTGGATTTAGCGAGATCAAAACCTTTGAGAAAATATAAACCTTTAACATTTTATCGACCTATTAATTATGGTATTAATTATTTCAATACACACTGTTACTTTGAATCTGATCGTTGACCATCTGTTTTAAAATCGTACACAATTCAGTGAGCACTTCTAAATGATGGACGTTTATCAAACAAGGACGGAGGACATCGTATAAATTTTGGCACAACATCCCAAGATATGAACTTAAAAAAAAATGTTCATTTTTAACATTAATCAACATTTTAAAATACATTTTATAATAAATTTTTTAATAAATAAATATATTTTTGTCTAAAATGACTTTTTTAATTTAAAATAATTTTAATAAGACAGATACAGTGAAACTCCCTGGTGCGGACACCAACGGAACCCACCAAAAGTTTTCGTTTAAAAGGGTGTCCGCATTAAGACACCCGTTACTTAAGAGAACTTAAGAGAAATGCAAAGTAATTATATGAGAGTTGGACGGTTCCATGAGAAACTGTCCATCTAAGGGGGGTGTCCGTTCAACAGGGGTATCCATTCAAAAGGGGTGTCCACAAAGGGGAATTTCACCGTATTTTTTTTAATGAATTTACTCTAATTGATTTGATGATCCATCGAAAAAATATCGAAAACACATAGTTTCATCTTGGCAAATTTTTATCACAAATAACACAGCAGAACGGAATAAAATGCTATGATCGGTTTTGTGTCTTTCCTTTAAATCTAATAAAGCTACAGATACAGCTCCGGACATTATAGCTGAACGTTGAGCAAAGTAAGATCGCTGACAATCCAAAAGTGTTCTTTTGTACCTTTAAAAATTCAAATATATAAAATTATTCATTTGTTGAACTTAAAAATTAACTAATTCAACTAAACTAAACTAAAAAAAACTAATTCAACTTACATTTTATTATTTTCGGAATTTTCTTCAATGTATTTAGTAATTTTTGATATTTTCGAGGCGGCATTTTCAAATTTTCCATAATAGAATGAAAAAGCCGAGTCTAAACTAACATCAGGTTGTGAAGTAACGTGTAATAAATTTTTATTTTCACTTCCGGTTACTTGACTAGCATCGAAAACTAGTTGATCGAAAACTTTTAATATATTTTGAAGAGCAACGACTAATAAATTTTCATATTTTAATTTATAATTGTAAGTTTCTTTAAAATTTGGCTAAAATTAATAAAATTATTTTAACTGAAATATGATTAACCACTTCGGTACAAGGGTCGATTAGAGTTGACGGTCACAGATGATCCCACACAGCCAAGCGTTGACTATAATTGACAGCCAGGAATCTCATCACACATTTGATGAACGAGGCAGCATATGGACGATGAATGCCAGCTGTGGACAACCTTTCGTGACCAGTAGGCACTCTACCGAAGTGGTTAACGTGGTGGGAAACACGATTAACCACTTCAGTACAAGTATCGACTAGAGTCAACAGTCACAGATGATCGCACACAGCCGAGCATCAACAGCCAGGAATCTCATCACACATTTGATGAATGAGGCAGCATATGGACGATGAATGCCAGCTGTGAACAACCTTTCGTGACCAGTAGGCACCCTACCGAAGTGGTTAACGTGGTGGGAAACACGATTAACCACTTCAGTACAAGTATCGACTAGAGTCAACAGTCACAGATGATCGCACACAGCCGAGTGTCAACAGCCAAAAATCTCATCACACATTTGATGAACGAGGCAGCGTATAGACGATGAATACCGGCTGTGGGCAACCTTTCGTGACCAGTAGCCGCCATACCAAAGTGGTTAACGTGGTGGAAAACACGATTAACCACTTCGGTACGAGCTTCGACTAGAGTCAACAGTCACAGATGATCGCACACAGCCGAGTGTCAACAGCCAAAAATCTCATCACATTTGATGAACGAGGCAGCGTATAGACGATGAATGCCAGCTGTGGACAACCTTTCGTGACCAGTAGGCACCCTACCGAAGTGGTTAACGTGGTGGGAAACACGATTAACCACTTCAGTACAAGTATCGACTAGAGTCAACAGTCACAGATGATCCCACACAGCCGAGCATCAACAGCCAGGAATCTCATCACACATTTGATGAACGAGGCAGCGTATAGACGATGAATACCGGCTGTGGGCAACCTTTCGTGACCAATAGCCACCATACCGAAGTGGTTAAAAAAGATTTCTTACGTAATTTTCTAAATATTTTAAAGCACTATCAATCTGTTCCAAAACATGAATAAATTCAATATTATTCACATTATTCGCTAACATTTCCACACTATTATTCAAACCTGGATAAGCGACAAAGTACTTTAACTTCTCTTCGATATCCTCACATTTTTTCTTTAATTCAAACTGACATTTCAACAATTCTTCACTTAAAACATGTAAAGTTTCTGTTTTCGATACAACTTTTTCATGACGACCACCCAAATCGTTTAAATTATCCAAAACTTGTTCCGTTTTAGCTAATAACTCCTCGCATTGTCTCGATTGATAGTTTAATTCTTTCGAGTACTTTAATAAATCGTATTGACTTTCATCTTGCATCTCATTTTCAACGTCAACCATCCAAGAAATAAAATCGTTGTTTGTTTCTATTCCTTTCGGTTTTAATTTAATATCCTAGCAATAAATAAATTGTTAGTATTTATAAAAAAAAGACAGTTTTTTTTAAAGATTTTTTTATAAAATACAAAAATATATTAATTAAATACAAATTTAATAATCAATTTAAAGATAAATTAAATTTAATTTTATAAGAATAAAGTTCAATGAAAATCTATTAGATGGCGCTATTAGTAAATGTCAAAAAAATTCATATTAAATTAAATAAAATTTATCCTTAAATTGATTAATAATTCTCTTTTTTATTTATATATTTCCTTTTTTAACCATTAAATTAACTTATTTATATAAGAAATATATTTTAATTCGTAAAATTTTCTTTTCTTTCAAACTTAACCTAACTTTTCTTTTAAACTTAACCTAAAAAAAATTGGGCGAATAACTAGGATTAGTTTTTAATTTAACTAATTAGAATTTAACAAAAAAATTATTCTAAAATAACTTTAAAATCCTTAAATTATCATTTAAATTATTAATAAATCTAAAAAAAAAAATAAAAACTAACCTCTTGAGATGGTACATCAAAATACATTTGTTTAATAACATCTTCCATTTGGTATAAAACCTCAAGTTGTTGGTCGGTTAAGGGGGCCAAAGGATTTTCAACATCTTGCCACTTAGCAACGTTTTTTTGTATCGTTTGTTCAAGTGCAACGTCGACGTTTTCGTAGGGTTCCATTTTTAACAAGGTTATGTTTACTAGCTGTCAAAAGTGACAGTTGACAGTTTATAGGTTACGTTTGCGCAATGATAGGAAATTCGATATTTTATTAATTTACAATGTAATAAAAATTTATTAATCGCGGCTAATTACGTATTGAGATTAAAAAAATTATGAGATTAAAAACTACGTCTTTTTGAAAGTGAAAATTAGGTTAAAAACGGAGAAAAAAATTGTTAAAGTGCGGACGCGCTTGAGGTCACATACTTAATAGTGAAAATGACTAACTACGTTGACACGGATAGGTACGTGTTCAATATCCATTCGATAAGCGACGATTAAAATCGCGATTTAATAAAAGAATAAGAGTAAAACGTCCGAACGATAGCCGGCATTCGGACGACTCAATGAAAACAAAGTGCTGTTCACAAGAATGTCACAACAATTCACAAAGATTTTTAAAATCTGTGTGCTACTTGTCGTTTTCGCGCAGTGTTTAGGTTATTTTGGTGTTCGTGAGGATTCAGATGATTGTTTTTGTCAGGTAAATATTTAAAAAAATTATTCAATAGAGAAAGAATCTCTAAAAAATTTTTTTAACCCAGTTACAGGGACATATCGATGATTGTACCTGTAGCGTAGACACAGTAGATTATTTCAACAATGTTAAAATCTACCCCCGATTGAGGAGTCTCCTCACAAAGGATTATTTCCGATTCTACAAAGTAAACTTAAAGAAAGATTGCCCGTTTTGGATTGATGATAGTCGATGTGCTATTAGATATTGCCATGTGGAGACGTGTAGTGAAGATTCTATTCCACCTGGATTAAAAGGAGAAGATGAAAGAAGACTTGAAACTTCTGAACTACATGAAAAAAATAAGGTAATGGTGAAGAATTATTTTTCTTTGTCTTAATTTCAACTTTTGTTGTAAAAAACAAATAAAATTGTTTTTTAAATGCGTTACTTAACTTTATTTGTGTATTTTATGGCGTATTATGTAAGAATAATAGTTTACTTTGCTGTTTTAAACAATGGCGGGGAGTATTATTTGTTGATGTTGTCATTCATTAAAGTTTTTTATGAATGTCTATTTTTCAGTTTTATGAATGAAATTAAATTCTAAAAAATTGAATAAAATATACTTCAAACATTCTAGTTTTAATTTAAAAAAAACAGATTTGAAGTGTTATCAAAAAAATTAAAAAAATTTTCAAAGTTGGTAAAAAAAAATTTTAGGTTAAGAAATTAATCGATTTTAAAAAATTGATTTTTTAAAAAAATCATAAAAAATTGAATTTTAAATCTTTTGAGCTGATTTTTTTTCTAAATGAAACTTAAAACATCCTAGTTTTATATAAAAAAGGCCGTTTTATTCTAAGTGTTGTCAAAAAAATTAAAAAAATTTTCAAAGTTGGTAAAAAAAATTTTTAGGTTAGAAAATCAATCATTTTTTAAAAAATTGATTTTTTAAAAATTCATAAAAAATTGAATTTTAAATCTTTTGAGCTGATTTTTTTTCTAAATGAAACCTAAAACATCCTAGTTTTATGTAAAGAAGACCGTTTTGTTGTAAATTTTGTCAAAATAATTTAAAAAATTTTCAAAGTTGGTAAAAAAATTTTTTAGGTTAGAAAATTAATCGATTTTAAAAAATTCAATCATTTTTTAAAAAATTCATAAAAAATTGAATTTTAAAGATTTTGATTTGATTTTTTTTCTAAATGATACTTAAAACATCCTAGTTTTAACTAAAAAAGACCGATTTATTCTAAATGTTGTCAAAAAAATTAAAAAAATTTTCAAAGTTGGTTAAAAAAATTTTTATGTTACATCAATTGATTTTAAAAAATTCAATCATTTCTTAAAAAAATCATAGAAAATTGAATTTTAAATCTTTTGAGCTGATTTTTTTTTCTAAATGAAACTTAAAACATTCTAGTTTTGGTTTAAAAAGACCGTTTTATTCTAAATGTTGTCAAAAAAGTTAAAAAAATTTTCAAAGTTGGTAAAAAAAATTTTTTAGGTTACAAAATTAATCGATTTTAAAAAATTCATAAAAAATTGGATTTTAAATATTTTGAGCTGATTTTTTTTTCTAAATGAAACCTAAAACATCCTAGTTTTATATAAAAAAGACCGTTTTGTTCTAAGTGTTGTCAAAAAAATTTAAAAAAATTTCAAAGTTGGTAAAAAAAAAATTTTAGGTTACAAAATTAATCGATTTTAAAAAATTTAATGATTTCTTAAAAAATTCATAAAAAATTGAATTTTAAATATTTTGAGCTGATTTTTTTTCTAAATGAAACCTAAAACATTCTAGTTTTGATTTAAAAAGACCGATTTGTTCTAAATGTTATCAAAAAAATAAAAAAAATTTCAAAGTTGGTAAAATATTTTTTAGGTTACAAAATTAATCTATTTTAAAAATTCATCATTTCTTAAAAAATTCATAAAAAATTGAATTTTAAAGATTTTGATTTGATTTTTTTCTAAATGAAACCTAAAACATCCTAGTTTTATATAAAAGAGACAGTTTTGTTCTAAGTGTTGTCAAAAAAATTAAAAAAATTTTCAAAGCTGGTGAAAAAATTTTTTAGGTTAGAAAATTAATCGATTTAAAAAAATTCAATCATTTCTTAAAAAATTCATAAAAAATTGAATTTTAAAGATTTTGATCTGATTTTTTTTCTAAATGAAACTCAAAATATTCTAGTTTTGATTTAAAAAGACCGTTTTATTGTAAATGTCAAAAAAATTTTTTATCTTAAGAAAATTAACTTTAAAAAATCATTAAAAATTCATTTTTTAAGATTTTGATTTGATTTTTTTTCTAAATGAAACTTAAAACATTCTAGTTTTAATTAAAATAGACCGTTTTATTCTAAATGTTGTTAAAAAATTTAAAAAAATTTTCAAAGTTGGTAAAAATTTTTGACACTTTTCTAACTTAAGAAAGTCAACTTGAAAAATTCATTAAAAATTCATTTTTAAAGATTTTGATTTGATTTTTTTTCTAAATGAAACCTAAAACGTTCTAGTTTTGATTTAAAAAGACCGACTTATTCTAAATGTTGCCAGAAAAATTAAAAAAATTTTCAACCTTGGCAAAAAATTTTTGACACTTTTAACTTAAGAAAATCAATCCACTTTAAAAATTCATAAAAAATTGATTTTTAAAGATTTTGATTTGATTTTTTTCTAAATGAAACTTAAAACATTCTAGTTTTGATTTAAAAAGACCGTTTTATTGTAAATGTTGTCAAAAAAATTAAAAAAATTTTCAAAGTTGGAAAAAAATTTTGACACTTTTTTATCTTAAGAAAATTAACTTTAAAAAATCATTAAAAATTCATTTTTTAAGATTTTGATTTGACTTTTTTCTAAATGAAACTTAAAACATTCTAGTTTTGATTTAAAAAGACCGATTTATTCTAAATGTTGTCAAAAAATTAATAAAAAATTTTGAAAGTTGGTAAAAAAAATTTTTAGGTTACAAAATTAATCGATTTTAAAAAACGAATTTTTTAAAAAATCATAAAAAATTGGATTTTAAATATTTTGAGCTAATTTTTTTTTTCTAAATGAAACTTAAAACATTCTAGTTTCGATTTTAAAAGACCGTTTTATTGTAAATGTTGTCAAAAAATTTAAAAAAATTTTCAAAGTTGGTAAAAAAAATTTTTAGGTTACAAAATTAATCGATTTTAAAAAACGAATTTTTTAAAAAATCATAAAAAATTGGATTTTAAATATTTTGAGCTGATTTTTTTTTCAAAATGAAACTTAAAACATCCTAGTTTTATATAAAAAAGACCGTTTTGTTCTAAGTGTTGTCAAAAAAATTAAAAAAATTTTCAAAGTTGGTGAAAAAATTTTTAGGTTACAAAATTAATCGATTTTAAAAAACGAATTTTTTAAAAAATCATAAAAAATTGGATTTTAAATATTTTGAGCTGATTTTTTTTCTAAATGAAACCTAAAACATCCTATTTTTATATAGAAAAGATCGTTTTGTGCTGAGAGTTGTCAAAAAGTTTAAAAAAATTTCAAAGTTGGTAAAAAAAACTTTTAGGTTACAAAATCAATCGATTTTAGAAAATTCAATCATTTTTTAAAAAAATCATAAAAAATTGGATTTTAAATATTTTGAGCTGATTTTTTTTCTAAATGAAACTTAAAACATTCTACTTTTATATAAAAAGACCGTTTTGTTCTAAGTGTTGTCAAAAAAATTAAAAAAATTTTCAAAGTTGGTAAAAAAATTTTGGACCCTTCTAACCTAACTTAAGAAAGTCGATCAACTTTAAAAATTCGCCAAAAATTCATTTTTTAAGATTTTGATCTGATTTTTTTTCTAAATGAAACTTAAAACATTCTAGTTTTAACCAAAAAAGACCGTTTTATTCTAAGTGTTGTCAAAAAAATTTAAAAAATTTCCAAAGTTGGTAAAAAAAATTTCTAGGTTACAAAATTAATGGATTTTAAAAAATTCAATCGTTTCTTAAAAATTCATAAAAAATTGAATTTTAAACATTTTGATCTGATTTTTTTTCTAAATGAAACTTAAAACATTCTAGTTTTATAAAAAAAGACCGTTTTGTTCTAAGTGTTGTCAAAAAAATTAAAAAAATTTTCAAAGTTGGCAAAAAAATTTTGACACTTCTAACCTAAGTTAAGAAAATCCATCAACTTTAAAAATTCATCAAAAATTCATTTTTAAAGATTTTGATTTGATTTTTTTTCTAAATGAAAATTAAAACATTCTAGTTTTGATTTAAAAAGACCGTTTTATTCTAAATGTCAAAAAAATTAAAGAAATTTTCAAAGTTGGTAAAAAAATTTCTTAGGCTAGAAAATTAGCGATTTTAAAAAATTCAATCATTTTTTAAAAAATTCATAAAAAAATTGGATTTTAAATATTTTGAGCTGATTTTTTTTCTAAATAAAACCTAAAACACCCTAGTTTTATATAAAAAAGACCGTTTTGTTCTAAGTGTTGTCAAAAAAATTTTAAAAATTTTCAAAGTTGTAAAAAAAATTTCTTAGGTTAGAAAATTAATCGATTTTAAAAAATTGATTTTTTTAAAAATTCATAAAAAATTGAGTTTTAAATATTTTGAGCTGATTTTTTTTCTAAATGAAACCTAAAATATCCTAGTTTTATATAAAATAGACCGTTTTGTTCTAAGTGTTGTCAAAAAAATTAAAAAAATTTTCAAAGTTGGTAAAAAAAATTTTTTAGGTTACAAAATTAATCGATTTTAAAAAATTCAATCATTTTTTAAAAAAATCATAAAAAATTGAATTTTAAAGATTTTGATCTGATTTTTTTTCTAAGTGAAACCTAAAACATCCTAGTTTTATATAAAAAAGACCGTTTTGTTCTAAATGTTGTTTAAAAAATTTAAAAAAAATTCAAACTTGTAAACATTTTTGACACTTTTTTACTTAAGAAAATCCAACTTTAAAAATTCATCAAAAATTCATTTTTCAAGATTTTGATTTAATTTTTTTCTAAATGAAACTTAAAACATTCTAGTATTGATTTAAAAAGACCGATTTATTCTAAATGTTGTCAAAAAAATTTTCAAAGTTGGAAAAATTTTTTGACACTTTTGTAACTTAAGAAAATTAACTTTAAAAATTCATCAAAAATTCATTTTTAAAGATTTTGATTTGATTTTTTTTCTAAATGAAACTTAAAACATGCTAGTTTTGATTTAAAAAGACCGTTTTATTCTAAATGTTGTCAAAAAATTTGAAAAAATTTTCAAAGTTGTCAAAAAAAATTTTTAGGTTACAAAATTAATCGATTTTAAAAAATTCAATCATTTTTTAAAAAATTCATAAAAAATTGAATTTTAAAGATTTTGATTTGATTTTTTTTCTAAATGAAACCTAAAACATCCTAGTTTTATATAAAGAAGACCGTTTTATTATAAATTTTGTCAAAATAATTTAAAAAATTTTCAAAGTTAGTAAAAAAAATTTTTAGGTTACAAAATTAATCGATTTTAGAAAATTCATAAAAAATTGAATTTTAAAGATTTTGATTTGATTTTTTTTCTAAATGAAACCTGAAACATCCTAGTTTTATATAAAAAAGACCGTTTTGTTTTAAGTGGTGTCAAAAAAATTAAAAAAATTTTCAAATTTGCCAAAAAATTTTTGACACTTCTTAACTTAAGAAAATCGATCAACTTTAAAAATTCGCCAAAAATTCATTTTTAAAGATTTTTTTTAATTTTTTAAATTATAGTACTTAATAAAAAGCTGTGATCAAGACTACAATGAAGAATTATCATACCTAAACACAACAATAAGTGCAAAAGTTCAAGAAGAATTTGAATTATGGAAAAAATACGACGACGCTCAAGATAATTTTTGTGAAATAAATGAAAACGACAGTGATGCAGAATACGTAGATCTTTTATTAAACCCGGAACGTTATACGGGTTATAAAGGTTTTTCAGCCCACAGAATATGGAATAGCATTTACATGGAAAATTGTTTCCGACCAAAAGCAACATTTAACTCTTACATACAAAGTGAAAAACTAAGCGGGATGTGTTTGGAAAAGAGGGTGTTTTACCGAGCGATTTCCGGCTTGCATACAAGTATAAATATTCATTTAAGCGCTAAGTATTTATTATCCGATCAATCCGAACTTGGTTTGGAAGAAAAAGGAAAATGGGGACCGAATTTAGAAGAGTTTAAACGTAGATTTTCACCGGATAATACAAACGGCGAAGGTCCTAATTGGTTACGTAATTTATATTTTGTTTATTTACTTGAATTGAGAGCTTTGGCGAAAGCTTCTCATTATTTAGAAAGGGAGGAATTTTATACGGGTAATGAAGTTGAAGATTGGGATACAAAATTGGCTGTGACGGATTTGCTTAATATCGTTCAGAAATTTCCGGATCATTTTAATGAAAACATTATGTTTAACGGTGGGGAACAATCGCAGAAATTAAAAAATGAGTTTAAACAACACTTTAGAAACGTTTCCAATATTATGGATTGTGTAGGATGCGATAAATGTAAATTATGGGGGAAATTACAGGTAATTTAATTACTTAATTTAATTACTTAATTTAATTATTTCATTTAATTAATTAATTAATTTCATTATTTCATTTAATTAATTAATTAATTTCATTATTTCATTTAATTAATTAATTATTTTCATTACTTCATTTAATAATTTGACTCCCAAAACTAATTAATTTTATTAGGGAATCCCGATTTGATTTGATTTTTATTAATCTGATACGATATGATGAAATTGAAACAATCTTATCTCATATATTCTTTTATCTCTGTGGTTTGTTACGAAATAAACTCATACAAACATATTTTCTATTAGATTATAAAATTATTTTTTTTATTATAGAGGATTAATCAATTTAAAAAAATTCATATCTAAACAACTAATTGTTATTGAGACTTGAAATTTTATGATGATTTAGATGCAAACTTAATCTTTATTTTTACCCAAAATGAATTTTCTACGACTTTTAGTTTTTTCAACAGAAGGGAAATTCTAACCTAACAACACGTTTATTAACACTTAATTTTCAAAAATTCATAAACAAATGATTTTTAAAGATTTTGATTTGATTTTTTTCTAAATGATACTTAAAATATTCTAGTTTTGGCCTAAAAAGACCGATTTGTTCTAAATGTTGCTAGAAAAATTGAAAAAATTTTTAAAGTTGCTAAAAATTTTTGACACTTCTAATCTAACTTACAAAAAAAACGATCAACTTTAAAAATTCGTCAAAAATTCATTTTTAACAATTTTAATCGGATTTTTTTCTAAATGGAACTTAAAACATTCTAGTTTTGATTTAAAAAGACCGTTTTATTGTAAATGTTATCAAAAAATTTAAAGAAATTTTCAAAGCTGGCAAAAAATTTTTGACACTTCTAACCTAACTTAAGAAAATCGATCAACTTTAAAAATTCCTCAAAAATTCATTTTTAAAGATTTTGAATTGATTGTTTTTCTAAATGATACTTAAAATATTCTAGTTTTAGCCTAAAAAGACCGATTTGTTCTAAATGTTATCAAAAAAATTTTAAAAAATTTTAAAGTTGTTAAAAATTTTTGACACTTCTAACCTAACTTACAAAAAAAACGATCACTTTTAAAAATTTATAAAAAATTGATTTTTAAAGATTTTGAGTTGATTTTTTTTCTAAATGAAACTTAAAATATTCTAGTTTTAACTAAAAAAGACCGATTTGTTCTAAATGTTATCAAAAAAATTAAAAAAAATTTTAAAGTTGTTAAAAAATTTTGACACTTCTAACCTTACTTACAAAAAAAACGATCAATTTTAAAAATTCATAAAAAGTTGATTTTTAAAGATTTTGATTTGATTTTTTTTCTAAATGATACTTAAAACATTCTAGTTTTAGCCTAAAAAGACCGATTTGTTCTAAATGTTATCAAAAAAATTAAAAAAATTTTCAAAGTTGCTAAAAATTTTTGACACTTCTAATCTAACTTACAAAAAATCGATCAACTTTAAAAATTCATCAAAAATTCATTTTTAAAGATTTTGATCTGATTTTTTTTCTAAATGAAACTTAAAACATTCTAGTTTTAATTTAAAAAGACCGATTTGTTTTGAATGTTATCAAAAAAATCAAAAAAATTTTCAGTTGCTAAAAATTTCTGACACTTCTAATCTAACTTACAAAAAATCGATCAACTTTAAAAATTCATCAAAAATTCATTTTTAAAGATTTTGATTTGATTTTTTTTCTAAATGAAACTTAAAACATTCTAGTTTTGATTTAAAAAGACCGATTTATTGTAAATGTTGTCAAAAAATTTAAAGAAATTTTCAAAGTTGCTAAAAAAAATTTTTATGTTACATCAATTGATTTTAAAAAATTCAATCATTTGTTAAAAAAATCACAAAAAATTGAATTTTAAAGATTTTGATCTGATTTTTTTTCTAAATGAAACTTAAAACATTCTAGTTTTGATTTAAAGAGACCGTTTTATTGTAAATGTTGTCAAAAAATTTAAAAAGATTTTCAAAGTTGGTAAAAAAATTTTTATGTTACATCAATTGATTTTAAAAAATTCAATCATTTGTTAAAAAAATCACAAAAAATTGAATTTTAAAGATTTTGATCTGATTTTTTTTCTAAATGAAACTTAAAACATTCTAGTTTTGATTTAAAAAGACCGATTTATTCTAAATGTTGTCAAAGAATTTGAAAAAATTTTCAAAGTTGGTAAAAAAAATTTTTATGTTACATCAATTGATTTAAAAAAATTCAATCATTTGTTAAAAAAATCACAAAAAATTGAATTTTAAAGATTTTGATCTGATTTTTTTTCTAAATGAAATTTAAAACATTCTAGTTTTGATTTAAAAAGACCGATTTATTGTAAATGTTGTCAAAAAATTTAAAAAAATTTTCAAAGTTGGTAAAAATTTTTTGATATTTCTAACCTAACTTAAGAAAATCGATCAACTTTAAAAATTCATTAAAAATTGATTTTTAAAGATTTTGATTTTATTTTTTTTCTAAATGAAACTTAAAACATCCTACTTTTAACTAAAAAAGACCGATTTGTTCTAAATGTTATCAAAAAAATTAAAAAAAATTTCAAAATTGGTGACAATTTTTATCGGAATTTTCTTTTGTTACATTATGAATTTTCTTTTCTTTCATTAAAATTTGACGTTTTAAAGTTTTCTAATTATTTTTTTTTTAAATACAGGTTCAAGGATTAGGAACGGCATTAAAAATATTATTCTCAGGAATGTTTGATGATCAAAGTAGTAGCAACTTATACATTGAAAGTGATTACAAAAAGGATTTCCAATTAAAACGTACTGAAATTGTTTCTTTACTGAACAGTATTGGAAGGTAAAATTAAAACCTACTAAATTTATAACCTTAGTATACATTTTCCATTTTCCCTTTTGATTTTTTAAATTTTAGATTGTCTACGAGTATATACGAATTGGATGAGTTTAGACACATTCTTAGATGACAAAATACAAAGAAAAATTCTGGATGAACATCACGTCACTTTAGTGTGAAGACATGAATTAAGTAATTATGTATAATTATATGTATATCAGAAGTAATTTATAAAACTGTAGTTATACAAGGTGTAAATGTAGTTTATAAAATTTAATCCCTTTGTAAAAAAAAAGAAAACATACTTTATATCAAATTCATTTTGCTTGTAATTTTATTTTTGTTAAATTTATTATAATAAAAATTTTAATCCTATAAAATGATTTATTAATTAAATTTTACCGTTTAGTTTTACTGTGGAATTTTTTTTCTTTATGAACAAGGTGTTACGAATTACATGTTAAAATTTTATTGGTTTACAAAATAAGATTTTAACATTAATAGGATATGTATTGATTTTTACCTATCAATTTATATAATTTAGTTAAATTGTTATCCAAAGACCTGACACTACCTGCTGATAACTACTGGTGATTAACCCTTTTAATGCCGTGCGAAAACGAGGTACCTATGCGAGAATAATCGGTCGAATTTGTCACGATTTTACTAAGATTTTGAAAGAGGCTCATAAAAGCCAAACAAAAGACAATATTTACACCATTAAAAGAGTAGAGTAACAGATATAAAAGTATTTATTTTATCTTGAGGTAGAGATCTCGCAATGCGCATAGAAAAACGCTATAAAATGAGGGCCGATATATCGGCTCTGGCACTTTCCGCCACTGCAACAAAGATCGATATATCTGTCTCCGGTCCTAAAAGGGTTAATAGGACTTGTTAGTTCTATTGGTCCTAATAATAGTTTTATTTTGGTTGAAACGACATCCATTCTATCCCTTGTCCTTGCTTTTTTCGACTCGAAGCAACACAATCCGAAAGCAAAATTTCCTTGGTATTTCCATAATCGTTAAATTGAACCAAATTATTACACATTACATACTACATATTTTGGTTGAAGCGCCATCTAAAGACTTGACCCTATATGCTAATGACTAATACTTCTTTAGTCACCAGCTGTTGTTAGCAGGTAGTGTCAGGTCTTCAGATGGCTTTTCAACCAAAACATTTAATATGTAATGTATAATAGTGATTCAATTTAATGGTTATGGAAATATCTAGGAAATTTTGCAATCAAATTGTATTGCTTCGAGTCGAAAAGAGCAAGGACAAAGGGTATAATTTAAAAATAAAGTGAATTTCACCAAAACTATGGAACTCGATCCAGCCAATTTTTGGGGAATTATCTGTCTCGAAATTATTTGTTTGGTTATAGAAGCACAAACGATCCGTACAACAACGGTGGGTAAACTGCCCAAATGTCAACGTGTCAAAAAAAAGCTTCTTTAAGTCGGCCTTTCTATAAAAATTCATACAAAAAAAACGAACAAACTCGAAGGCCGACTTTAAGCTGATGGCCGAGATTTGGTGAGTTTACCCTAAGTATAAAGACTTTTGCAAAAATATAGAAATCTCAGAAATAACTTTTGATTGATAAACATTTATGTCAATGTAAGTGATTTATGTAAGTGATGACTATTATCAAGGTTCCTAAGTTTTCTAATAGTACCCTAAACTATGAACCTAATTCTTAGTTAGATTAATCCGAATCGACTAACAGTTTGAGTACCGTCGTTTGGGGTGAGATGGATCACCAAGTTGCTTCTTTATAAATTTAAATCTAGCGCGCAAACCAACTATTAGATCCGTTTTTCGCCATCAGGTTTGTGTTGCTTTGCCGAAAAACGAATCTAATACTTGGTTTGCGCGTTAGATTTAAATTTATGAAGAAGCTACTTGGTGATCAATCTCACCCCCGGTTATCAATCTCACCCCAAACGACGGTACGAGAGAATTTTATATCCATACAAATGAAGCGCGACAGCGCTTCCCCGAACTCAAACGGTTAAGAAATGCTATGTTGATTCTCATTTCTCATAATAAAAAAACAAAACGACTAACGTGAGTCACATTAATCTTTGATATTGGATTTTATAAAGACATAATGTAATATAAATTATTGTTTTTCAATAACTTTTAATATCTACCCAGCGCCTCCACCAAAATATTACATACGAGGGTTCACTTACTTGTTTTAGGTTGGTGTTTAAATAAAAGTACATTAGCTTTAGAGTTTCGTATGTGAAATAAAACCACTTTTAACCTGAACCGGGAATTATATTCAACTACCTCTCGCAAGCTACGAGGTACAACTGATTCACGTTCAGGTAGATTTTTATCATAAAAATAAACCGGAGCGTTACACAAAAACTAGTTCTTAGAATTAGTCACCCCCAAAACAAAGAGCATCCAAGCTCACATAACTTCCTAAATGGTAATAATCAAAGTCCTATGAGCCCCTTTTGGGGCTTTGCTTTGATCGTGTCAGTATTACACTTTTGCGTGAAGCTTACTACCATTCACCAAATTTCGCCAAAGCTCAACATTTTTAACAATTCCACCAAAAACGTACTAAATTTTTTCAATTTTTCACCAAAGCTACAAAAATGTTGAATAATTCCACCAAAAACTTACTGATTTTTAAAAAATACCACCAAAAACTTACCAAATTCATAAAAATTCTACTAAAATTACCAATATTTTTAACAATTCCACCAAAAATGATTAAAGTTAATAAAAATTCCACCAAAGTTATCAACTTTTTTAACAATTCCATCAAAAACATACTGAATTTTATAAAAATTCCACCAAAAATTAATAAAATTGGAAACATTTTACTAAAAACTTACTAAATTCGTAAAAATTCCATAAAAAAACACTGAATTTTTTAAAAATTCCATCAAAAATGAATAAAATTCGCAACAATTCCACCAGTGTTATTCAAACTTTTGATAATTCCACCAAAAATATAGTGAATTTTTTAAAAATTCCACCAGAAATTAATACAATTTGCAAGAATTCCACCAAAAACTTACTAAATTCATAAGAATTTTACCAAAAACACTGATTTTTTTATTCCACTAGAAATGAATAAAATTCGCAAAAAATCCACCAATGTTATCAAAACTTTTGATAATTCCGCCAAAAACATACTGAATTCTTTTTAAATTCCACCAAAAACTTACTAAATACATAAGAATTTTACCAAAAACACTGAATTTTTTTAAAATTCCACCAGAAATGAATAAAATTCGCAATAATTCCACCAAAGCTATTAAAATATTTAACAACTACACCCAAAACTTACTGATTTTTTTTTATTCCACCAAAAACTTTCAAAAATCCTAAAAGTTACACCGAAATTGTCAACATTTTTAACAATTCTACCAAAAACTGACCAAATTTTTTAAAAATTCCACCAAAAATTAATACAATTTGCAAGAATTCCACCAAAAACTTACTAAATTCATAAGAATTTTACCAAAAACACTGATATTTTTTTATTCCGCCAGAAATGAATAAAATTCGCAAAGAATCCACCAATGATATCAAAACTTTTGATAATTCCACCAAAAACATACTGAATTTTTTTTAAATTCCACCAAAAACTTACTAAATACATAAGAATTTTACCAAAAACACTGAATTTTTTTAAAATTCCACCAGAAATGAATAAAATTCGCAAAAATTCCACCAAAGCTATTAAAATATTTAACAACTACACCCAAAACTTACTGAATTTTTTTTATTCCACCAAAAACGTACTAAATTTTTTCAATTTTCTACCAAAGCTACAAAAATGTTGAATAATTCCACCAAAAACTTACTGATTTTTGAAAAATACCACCAAAAACTTACCAAATTCATAAAAATTCTACTAAAATTACCAATATTTTTAACAATTCCACCAAAAATGATTAAAGTCAATAAAAATTCCACCAGTTATCAACTTTTTTAACAATTCCCTCAAAAACATACTGAATTTTATAAAAATTCCACCAAAAATTAATAAAATTGGAAACATTTTACTAAAAACTTACTAAATTCGTAAAAATTCCATAAAAAAAACACTGAATTTTTTTAAAATTCCATCAAAAATGAATAAAATTCGCAAAAATTCCACCAGTGTGATCAAAATTTTTGATAATTCCACCAAAAATATACTGAATTTTTTAAAAATTCCACCAAAAATTAATACAATTTGCAAGAATTCCACCAGAAACTTACTAAATTCATAAGAATTTTACCAAAAACACTGATTTTTTTTATTCCACCAGAAATGAATAAAATTCGCAAAAAATCCACCAATGTTATCAAAATGTTTGATAATTCCATCAAAAACATACTGAATTTTTTTTAAATTCCACCAAAAACTTACTAAATACATAAGAATTTTACCAAACACACTGAATTTTTTTAAAATTCCACCAGAATTGAATAAAATTCGCAAAAATTCACCAAAGCTATTAAAATATTTAACAACTACACCCAAAACTTACTGAATTTTTTTTGTTCCACCAAAAACTTTCAAAAATCCTAAAAATTACACCGAAATTGTCAACATTTTTAACAATTCTACCAAAAACTGACCAAATTTTTTAAAAATTCCACCAAAAATTAATACAATTTGCAAGAATTCCACCAAAAACTTACTAAATTCATAAGAATTTTACCAAAAACACTGATATTTTTTTATTCCGCCAGAAATGAATAAAATTCGCAAAGAATCCACCAATGATATCAAAACTTTTGATAATTCCACCAAAAACATACTGAATTTTTTTTAAATTCCACCAAAAACTTACTAAATACATAAGAATTTTACCAAAAACACTGAATTTTTTTAAAATTCCACCAGAAATGAATAAAATTCGCAAAAATTCCACCAAAGCTATTAAAATATTTAACAACTACACCCAAAACTTACTGAATTTTTTTTATTCCACCAAAAACGTACTAAATTTTTTCAATTTTCTACCAAAGCTACAAAAATGTTGAATAATTCCACCAAAAACTTACTGATTTTTGAAAAATACCACCAAAAACTTACCAAATTCATAAAAATTCTACTAAAATTACCAATATTTTTAACAATTCCACCAAAAATGATTAAAGTCAATAAAAATTCCACCAGTTATCAACTTTTTTAACAATTCCCTCAAAAACATACTGAATTTTATAAAAATTCCACCAAAAATTAATAAAATTGGAAACATTTTACTAAAAACTTACTAAATTCGTAAAAATTCCATAAAAAAAACACTGAATTTTTTTAAAATTCCATCAAAAATGAATAAAATTCGCAAAAATTCCACCAGTGTGATCAAAATTTTTGATAATTCCACCAAAAATATACTGAATTTTTTAAAAATTCCACCAAAAATTAATACAATTTGCAAGAATTCCACCAGAAACTTACTAAATTCATAAGAATTTTACCAAAAACACTGATTTTTTTTATTCCACCAGAAATGAATAAAATTCGCAAAAAATCCACCAATGTTATCAAAATGTTTGATAATTCCATCAAAAACATACTGAATTTTTTTTAAATTCCACCAAAAACTTACTAAATACATAAGAATTTTACCAAACACACTGAATTTTTTTAAAATTCCACCAGAATTGAATAAAATTCGCAAAAATTCACCAAAGCTATTAAAATATTTAACAACTACACCCAAAACTTACTGAATTTTTTTTGTTCCACCAAAAACTTTCAAAAATCCTAAAAATTACACCGAAATTGTCAACATTTTTAACAATTCTACCAAAAACTGACCAAATTTTTTAAAAATTCCACCAAAATGTCCAAATTCTTTTAAAATTCCACCAAAAATCAATCAAATTAGAAACAATTTCATTAAAAATTAACTAAAACCTTGAAAATTCCATCAAAAACTTAGTAAATTCATAAAAATTCCACCAAAGTTACTAAAATTTTTAATAATTCTACCAAAAATAATGATTTTTTTAAAAATTCCACCAAAAATTAATACAGTTTGTAAACATTTCACCAAAAACTTACTAAATTCATAAGAATTTTACCAAAAAACTGATTTTTTTTTAAATTCCACCAGAAATGAATAAAATTCGTAAAAATTCCACCAAAGCTATTAAAATATTTAACAACTACACCCAAAACTTACTGATTTTTTTTTATTTCACCAAAAACTTACAAAAATCCTAAAAATTACACCGAAATTGTCAAAGTTTTTAAAAATTCCACCAAAAACTTACCAAGTCATCAACATTTTTAACAATTCTACCAAAAACTTACCAAATTTTTTAAAAATTCCACCAAAATGTCCAAATTCTTTTAAAATTCCACCAAAAATCAATCAAATTAGAAACAACTTCATTAAAAATTAACTAAAACCTTGAAAATTCCATCAAAAACTTAATAAATTCATAAAAATTCCACCAAAGTTACTAAAATTTTTAATAATTCTACCAAAAATAATGAATTTTTTTTAAACTCCACCAAAAAACTTACAAAATTTGTAAAAATTCCACCAAAAAATTACTAAATTCATAAGAATTTTACCAAAAACACTGAATTTTTTTTATATTCCACCAGAAATGAATAAAATTCGCAAAAATTCCACCAAAGCTATTAAAATATTTAACAACTACACCCAAACCTTACTGATTTTTTTTTTATTTCACCAAAAACTTACAAGAATCCTAAAAATTACACCGAAATTGTCAAAGTTTTTAAAAATTCCACCAAAAACTTACCAAGTCATCAACATTTTTAACAATTCTACCAAAAACTTACCAAATTTTTTAAAAATTCCACCAAAGTGTCCAAATTCTTTTAAAATTACACCAAAAATCAATCAAATTAGAAACAATTTAATTAAAAATTAACTAAAACCTTGAAAATTCCATCAAAAACTTAATAAATTCATAAAAATTCCACCAAAGTTACTAAAATTTTTAATAATTCTACCAAAAATAAAGAATTTTTTTTTAATTCCACCAGAAAACTTACAAAATTTGTAAAAATTCCACCAAAAAATTACCAATTTTTTTTTAATTCCACCAAAAACTTACTAAATTCGTAAAGCTTCCACCAAAGTTACCAAAATGTTGATCAATTCAACCAAAAACAATAAATTGTTTTTAGAAAAATACTAAAAATAGAACTAGTTACTATAATACAAAGAACTACAATACAAAAAAACTACAATACAAAAAAGCTACAATACAAAAAAACTACAATTAAAAAAGCCAGTTTATATCAAATTAATACCTTTTATAACTTTATTTTTATTAAATCTATTACAATAAAAATAAAAAAATTAATGCGATAATTGACAAATATGAAAAAACCAATGAGATAACATTAACAAGTAATCTCCTGGATTATGCGTCAAATTTTCAGTTGGATAACCAAGAAAAACTCTTTCAACAAGAACTTTTTCACTTCCCCTTATACCAAAATATCTACTTCTCGGTTTTGGCGTCTTCCTTTTATGTTCAACCGGTTTTTTTGTTGGAATATACGACTTGAAAGAATTTCTTTCGTAAAAAATCGTATCGTTCTCGTCGATTTCTTCATCCAAAAAATCTCCATATCTCGGTGAAATTTCCGGTTCGTCGAATTTATGTTCGGGAGTTACAACAGCAAATCGTTCGAGAGTCCCGGTTAATAAATAGGGTACAGTTTCGGTATAAAACTTTCGATAAACGAAATTATCAACCGTTTTGTACTGTTGAAAATCGGCAGCTTTTTTCCTCGCGAATTCTTGAAAGTATAAAAACTCCGAACAAAGTTCTCTTTTAATATGGTGTAATTCAAAAGGTGTTAGTAATCTCGCATAAGTCGTTAAATAAGTTTGCATGGCTAAAAACGTTGTTAAAGTCTCCAAAGCAAAGTTTACTCGTTCTTGATCTAATCCCGCTAACCATTTTGTTGATAACCTTGAATGTTCAGACGCGGCGAATGTTTGTAAAGAATTGTATTTGTCTGCTATTGACGTCCCGAAATAATCCGAACAGACAAACGATAAATATTCATTACACGGTGTTGTGTCTGATCCGTTAAGATCTGTTGTTGAAGTAGATTGACTTTTTTGACCCTATAAAAACTCGAAAAGTTAGGTTTTATTTCTTTAAATAATTATAGGATAAGGTTGCTTAAGTCGTACCTACACCTAAGTGGTACCTTAGTTATATTAAATGCCACCACAACGTTGACAGCAAAAATAACACTGAAGGATTATCTAGTAAGGAAGGCACTCTATTACATTCTATACCATCGTAAAAGGCATTCTATACCATCATACTAGACAATCCTGTAGTGTTATTTTTGCTGACAACGCTGTGTTGGCATTTAATATAGCTAAGCTACTACTTAGGTGTAGGTACGACTTAAGCAACCTTACCCTACTTCAAATTTATTATACATACATAAGAAGTTTTACATAAGAAATGAAGTAAACACAATAAAGTTCCATATTTTAATTGATTGGCGGTTTCATCGTAAATTTTTGGAATATGAAAATCATATTCAATTTGTACGTCGTCTGTAAATGGCATTTTATAAGGTTCTAATAAATTTATCATATTTGGACAAACTCTTAGTAAACATAAACAACTGTAAGAAATCACTTCCATTAAAGCGTTTACTATTTCCACCAAACAATGTGTTGGAAGATGATCGACGAAGGTTAAATGACTTGACTCTTTGTCAATCGCAAAGAATTTTAAGACAGTTGGACGTAAAATTATACATGTTACTGAGTTTATTGTTTCATTAATCGATTGCTAAAAAAAAAGTATTATTTTATTATTATTATTTAATTTGTTAGTGGAAAATTTTTGTAGGTACTATTTATTTATTTTATTATTATAATAAAGCGTCAATAATTCGATTAAAATGAAAATATAGATAAAAAGATAAATCACTTTTTTAGTATATTTTTAATCAATTTTGAAATATGATTTTTCAAACTAAAATCAACTTTCTAACAAAAATAATAAAAAATCGACGCTTTTTTCAGGAATAATAAATCTAGTTTAATCCCATTTTCAGTCTTGAAAACTGCAAGTTCTTATAAATTCTTGGGAAATAGAACAAAAGATATAGAGTAAAAGCCCGAAGAAAAATTCTTTATGTTTAAAGTTACCGTATTTTTCGGACTATAAGACGCACTTTTAAGATAGAAAAATTTTACTCAAATTTTGGGTGCGTCTTATCGTTCGAAGATAACATTAAAGTATATTTTTCTAAAAATCAGTTTATAAATTCTGGGTGCGTCTTATCGTCCGGTGCGTCTTATAGTCCGGTACGTCTTACAAGTCCGAAAAATAGTGCTCGCCACTGAAGGTTGGCATCACAGGTTGGTATGATACAGACAAGCATTGGAATTACCGATTTACCTACCGTCTTTGTCTATAATCGTCGATAACTAAATAGTACCTATTAGGCTTAGCCTATAATCGTGTGTTTTTATATGATTCATTTGAATTACTTTTATACATCTTTAATATTTTGATCTAAAATTCGAAAAAATGAGCGTAAAACAAAAATACTTTCATATAACGTGAGGTATAAATTAAATGTGATCAATTATGCAAAACAATATGGAAACAGAGCAGCAGAGAGACATTTTGGTCCACCACCAACAGAGAAAATGGTTTGCGAATGGAAAAACAAGAGGAAC
The DNA here is from genome assembly GCA_036711955.1 of Digitonthophagus gazella. Lineage (NCBI taxonomy): Eukaryota > Metazoa > Arthropoda > Insecta > Coleoptera > Scarabaeidae > Digitonthophagus > Digitonthophagus gazella. The sequence goes on from JASCIT010000010.1 coordinate 21,771,889, forward strand.
AATTAAAACTGCTAAGTAAAGACAAAAAACATTCCGATCACAATGACCAGAATTAGAAGTACACATGAAAAATTAGGTAACATACAATCGAAGCATGGGCATATCTGTTTCTACAAAAATGATAATTTTTGACACAAAAAGATGGGCAACTACTAATGGAATTTTAGATTTTTCCGGGTCATCGTCTTGGTGCTTTAGATTTATGAAAAGACATGGGTTATGTATCCGTACAAAAACCACATTAGCCCAAAAAATGCCGGCTGAATACGAATCTAAAATTATAGAATTCCATAGATTTGTAATATCAGCGAAAAGGAAATATAATTTCGAGTTTAATCAAATTGCGAATATGGATGAGGTGCCTCTAACTTTTGATGTTCCTTCAAATCGAACTGTAGATTCAAAAGGCACCAAATCAATACTAATCAAAACAACAGGTCACAAAAAAATTCACTACACTGTAGTTTTAGCTTGTTGCGCGGACGAAGGAAAGCTACCGCCCATGATAATCTTCAAGAGAAAAACATTACCAAAAGATAAAATTCCTAGTGGCATTATTATTCACGTTCAAGAAAAAGGCTGGATGAGACAGGCATGAAATTTTGGATAGAAAATATATGGACAAAACGTCCAGGTGCATTGTTTAAAAAGCCTGCGATGTTAGTGTCGGATCAATTCAGAGCCCATACAACGGAATCAACCAAGAAACTTGTAAAAGGAATGAATACAGAAATAGCAGTCATTCCTGGAGACCTCACAAGGCAATTGCAACCCTTAGATGTCTCTATCAATAAACCTTTTAAAAATTGTATGCGAAAAGAGTGGAATAAATGGATGGCAAAACCAAATCAAGATGTCACCGCAACAGGACGTTTGAAACGGCCAACAATTTCAGAAGTTTGTACCTGGGTGAAAAATTGATGACAAGCTTTGAAAGATGATACGATTATAAAGTCATTTAAAAAATGCGGAATAAGTAATGCTTTGGATAGTACTGAAGATGACGCAGTTTTTACAAAGAGCGATAACAGTAGTTCAGACGAAAGTAATCCGAACGGTGACAGTAACGAGACGAGTGATAGTACCGGGAGTGAAGATGGACTGAATGTTGCTAGTACGAGTTATGTTAATAAATAAAAATTATAATCCGAAAGTAACATTAAAGTATATTTTTCTAAAAATCATCTTATAAATTTGAGGTGCGTCTTATCGTCCGAAGATAACATTAAAGTACATTTTTCTAAAAATCGTCTTATAAATTTGAGGTGCGTCTTATAGTCCGAAAAATACGGTATACATTGATAGGTAATTCCTGATTCACTGGGGAAAGAATTTTAATTGGTCGATGTATTCAAGATGAGTTTATCAACCCAATACTAGGTGGCGTTGGGTTCATGTACTTATCTTGATCATTATTTAAGTAATAACATCATTATGCGGTCATTTAGATCATGATTTGGGCCACTCATCTGTTAATAGATTTTCTAAACTTTTCCTAAACAAACAAAAGTAGTATTTCAATCCAGTAATCGAAACCAATGTTGGAATTTCATTGTTAATTTTTTTGGTAACAGGTATTATTGTTGTGGTTTCATAATAAAAGTTAAAAAGTAAAAGACCTCGCATTGCTGACTCATCGTGTTAATAACTCGACGATTGGAAACTTTGTAAACGAGTTTTTTCACAGGATATGAACCCAGGGTTATATTGAAACGTGATTTATTCCATTTTAACTGAATAGTAGGATTTAACACTTTGTGAGTTGAATCCTTGTATGATTACTACTCACTTAGAAGCAAACAGCCCTAACACACGAGCGTTTCAAATGCACCATTCTGTTGAGTTACTCAGAATCAGTCGTAAAAATCGACTAGTATCAATTGAGTACTATCAATGGAAAAACAAATCGCATTATGAAGAGAAAGATTCAAGATTAATTCTGCTTTCTTTAACCGAGTAATTGTGCATCTTTCACTTCATGACACGTTGCTCAATTTCAATGATTAAACACTCGGTATCGAACATTTCATGAGTCATTTTCATATATTATTGTGCAAATACAATTGCCATACAAACCGGTAGTGAATACTGATGGAAAACGTTTGTGAGTCAGACCTGTTGTTGCCAATCGCGAAGATTGGCATTCGTTGGCAACTGCGGATATCGTTTGTGTTTTAGTTATTCGATCTTTGATTAACTTGATCTTTTAATTCTTTCGCTCAGATTTTGGTCCTTTTTCAAGTCTTGCAGCAGAGGCGAGAAGGGTTAACTCCCAAATCACAAAATCGACTCTGCATTATAATCCTTGATTTCGACGGTATTTTGACCTGCAAGACCTTCGCATTAAGGAGGGCTGGACAATACTCCGCTTCTCTCTTCTATTGTGCTTCAGTCGGGCCTCCTCGGTAAAGTTACGGGGAGGAACCTTCTCTTGCATCCTTTTTTCCATGGTGAGGCTTAGGATCAACTTATAGTACATTACTGACTCACTGCGTTATAAACTCCGATTCGAAGCTCTATGAACGAGTTTGCTATGTGAACTTAACATTAGGGGAAACTGCCCAAATGTCGGCCCCCTAAAAATGCTTTCTAAAGTCGGCCTTTCTATAGAAATCTTTGTAGAAAAACTGGAAGGCTGACTTTAGGCGCATGGCCGAGATTTGGTAAGTTTACCGTACATTAAAACGGTGAATGCGAAGTTGTGTGATCTTGTTAGTCGCAAACCACCCTAAGGGCCGCCGCACATTTGCTACTTTTTGATCCGATTGTCGCTATACCGCACACTACCGATAAAATATGTACATCCGATTTTGATCTCATTTGAGTTTCATCGGTGTAACGCGTCGCAAAAAAAAAATGGAGGACTACATACTTCTGGCGATTGCTTTTTTATTATCACAACCGAGAAAAAAAAAAAGAAAACGTCGCTAATGGATACATTCGTTAAATACAAAAGACTTCAACAAAGCCAGTTTTACATTTTGCATAAGTTATGTGCTCATCCGGAAAAATTTTTCGATTATTATCGAATGTCAATTAATTCATTCAATGAACTTCTCAATTTGATTCGGGAAGACAACGAAAAAGGACACACATTTGAGACTTGCAATCTGATCTTTTAAGTCCCGATCATGATAAGATTCGTGGCTAACATTCCACAAACACGGATATTTTTCGATCGAAGTAATTAGATTTTCGGTATCGCACGTTTGTGTGTCACAGACATGTCACAACTCACCTGCTGTCGCGCCAGATCTGACAAAATAATCGTATGTTTGCGGCTCAGCATGTGAGAACTATGCACAGCGCGCCTTTCGACAGTCTGTCCCGATTTTTTTGTCGGACCGACTAGTAGGATGCACTAGGCCTGCATCCGAGTTGGACGTCCGACCTAATATCGGATCGTAGGTTTGCGATATGGTCGTATAAAACTACAGTTATTTGAGCTTCAGATAGTCGGATATGACAATCGTTTCCGACAAACGGATCAAAAAGTAGCAAATGTGCGGCGGCCCTTAAGCGTGCCACTCTGTTGAGCCACTCACAATCAGAATCGGTCGTAAAAATTAGCCACCAAGTCAAACCACTTGATTCCCACTCATAAAAAAAATTATGCACAATTTATCTAACAAATTTTTTGTTTCATGTTCCGAGGACTTATATTTTTTGAATAAAAGAAGTTATACCGGTGACTTGAAACACCCTGTACATTGTTGTTCTTTTTTTGGTAACTGGCTTTGTTGCGATTTCAAAATAAAAGATACGATAAGGTTCCAACCTGCGTTCCTTTGTCTGCATTGTTGACTCACCGCGATAACAACTCTGCTTTATAAACAAGTTTGCTTATCTAGGATATGAACTAAGAGTTATATTTTAAACTCGATTTATTTAATTTTGAGTGAATATCGCGATTTAGTACTTTATCAATTATAGGGTAAACTGCCCAAATGTCGGCCCCCTAAAAATGCTTCCTAAAGTCGGTCTTTCTATCAAAATCCATACAGAAAAACTGGAAGGCCGACTTTAGGCGCATGGCCGAGATTTGGTGATTTTACCCTATAATATGATTTTCAACTCAATGATAGATTTTTAAAAAATCACTTTATGTCTTTCTTTTGTTAGATTTTCAAATTAATTCGAATTATTGACGCTAATTATTACGCTATCCCAACAAAGGAGTAGAAGTAACTAACCTATGTGAGAAGTAACAAAGTGGCTAAGTTCCAAATCTCTTAGGTCCTCCGCACATGACTCGACTGATTTGCAATCCGAGTTTCAAATCAGTTGAAGATGCAACCGTTTGGTAATTTTGCCCGTCTATAAAAGCGGAGATCCACACACAAGCGATAAAAATGAGACTATTTTGCAATCAATGTCCAACTGGTTTGAAATTCAGGTTGCCAATCGGTCGTTCCGTGTGCGGAGGGCCTTAATCAAAGATATTTTCTTACAAAATTATATTTAATCCTTTTGTATGATGTCAAAGACAAAAATTTTTTTGTTTTTTGTCCAAGCATTTTACTTATTTGATAAGATTAATGAATGAGACACAAAATAAAATTGCACTTAACCTCTTAGTTATTTTTACACCTCAATATTAAAAAAAAAATTACTTACCAAATAAGAAAAATAAATCTGTGGAAATCTAAGTCTCCATTCCGTTTTAAACTTCAACATCTCATTAGTAAATCTTAAACACTCCCTTACCAATCTCAAAGCAGTCAATTCCGTAGTAACCATCGGTAATCTTAAAGAATTCTTAATAACGTCGCAATGAACGACGGCAAAAGAAATAATCCTTCCAAACATCAACCGACCGTATTTTTTCAATAATATAGTTAAAAGTTGAATAATCCCAGTATAAGTTAACCACCAATTTTCAAAATGCCACGGTAAAGCATTTTTATAACTCAATTCAGTTGTATTAATATATCTTTCCGTTGATCTTGTAGAATCGAAAAATCTCTCTAAATCCACGTAGATAAAATGATCAACTAACGGCGAATTCGCATAAGCGATCAAACATTGTACCGTAATTTTTCCAATGGGAAAATATAAAGAGTTTTGTAAAAACGGTCCGATTGAATTTAAAATTTTACTTAAAAATTGAGTTAATCGAAACCAATCTTTACAAACTTTAAGTTCGGATTTTAATAAATGAGTACCAAAAGTTATTAATAATAACCAATTTGAATAAATTGATTTATCTTCATTTTGGATATTTTTCCTGGTAATTGTAATATATTCTTTTTCAAATATTTTCCCAATTACTTGTAAATATTCCTCGATTGCTAGCGCATTCATTGAATAATTATCCAAATCTTTAGCTGTTTTAACAGATATGGATAACATAACTTCTTTTAGATGGTTACTTATATCCCAATAAAAATTTTCCATGTGTTTTAAAACTCTCGTTAGGGTTTCTAATACTTTAGAACTTATTTCCAAACAAGGATTATCCCATTGTGTTATTAAATAAAGATAAATTTCCGCCCAAAGTGAAAGTATACGAATATCTAAAGTTGTAAAATGTTCAATCATCCCATCTAAACAAGTCTCAGCTAATAGTAATTGTTTTTTTTTGGAAAGAGCTTCAGGGTAATTTTTACAAGTTGCTATTAATAAATTTTTCCATGAACGTAAAAGTTCGATTACGTTTTGATGTTTTGAGTTTTGATTTTTTAAAGATTTTATAATGTAATTACACCAAATTACCGAATATTTTTCGTTGTTTGAAAATAATTTTAATACAACTTCGTTTATTTTATTATTTGAACCTTTACTTCGGAATAATTCATAAGTGAGGATGTTTAAAATTTGTGTGTATGTTTTATTTGGTAGTTTTAAATCTTTAAATAAAGGATCCATTAGTGTAGTCCAAAAATTTTCATTTTTTGTTAAATCGGAGACGAGGACGTTTTTTCTATACATCCATAAAGCGTGGAAAAGATCTAAAACAGCCGCTTGAATCGGACTGTATAAATAATCAGTTGATTTTCGTATATTTTCTAAGTATTCTTCCATAAAAGCTGTTACACTATCTCCAATATCTGTGATATTTTCCGTTCCGGGTAAATTTGAAATATCAAAAAAAGCTACGATCATCCCACTTTGATTTTGTACACATAAAGTGATTAAATCTAATATAGCAACTTTTAAATTTTCTTCTTCTAAAGGATCTCTTAATTTTTCCAAAAAAGTACATTGTAATTGATATTTATCCATTTCTAATAAAGATAACATCGGTACATCTGAATTAACAGCTAATTTTTTTAATATTTGACATGATAACTTAGGTATTGTTAAATCAAATGATTGTTGCATATAACCAGTTAATAATTTTAAAGAACTCGGTTTTATTGAACTATCTAAAAAAGTTTCTAAAAAATTTGTACCTTTTAAATTCCTTTCACCGCGATTATGCAATAATAAAATAATATTTATAATCGCTAAAACTTTTTTAAGACATTGTACTTGTATTATAAACGATCTTCTTTCCCAATCGCTTTCATTCATCATAGAAGTATTTAAATAAGTATTTGTCATACGAAATAATTTATTTATCATATCTATAGTTGGTATGTGATCGATTATTAAACGATAACAAAAATCATAAATGATTTTTTCATCTTCAGATAATTCTTTGTAATTATTTTGTAAGATTATTAACATAACTCCGAGACATTCATCCGATAATCTTTGTTTTTCAGCGGTTGTTTCATAATTCCAATGTAAATGTAGTGGAAAAACATGTACGAATAAAAATACCAAACCGGGAATTAAAACTTTACGAGTACATTTATTTAAATTTATTAATTCTTTTAAAAATTTTATATATGAAAATAAAACCTCGACTTTTCCCCAAGAAATTTCATCCCGAATTGAAAGTAAAATAATGCAAGTATTTAAAAAGTTATTTTCAAAGAAATTATTTATGTTTGTTACATCTTTAACAGCGTGTGGTAAAAAATTATTTATTAATAAACCTTCGGCTATTCTCTCCGGATCTTTCTTTAAAAGTAAAGTACAAAGATCTAAACAAGTTGAAATTAATTCAGAATTAATTAACGGTCGAGTTGAAACTCTAAAAAGTACCGATTGCATTAAATTTAAACCACCGATAATCGATTTTTGTTTTATAATTTTATCATTTTTTAAAATCGGAATTAAACATTGATAACCTAAATAAACAAAAGGTATGTTTTCTTTAGCTATTTCATTTTCACATAAAACTAAACTAGCTAAACTTTCTAAAACATCAAAATAAGTGTAATTAAATTCAAAACTTATATATAAAGTACCTAAAATTTCTTTTATACGAGCTCGAGTACCAATGGGGATTTTTAACATTTTTAAAATTTTAGGTTGATAATCTTGTCTTAAAACAAGTTCGGATTCATACGGAACATCATTATAACCCTCGGTAAAAGTTTTTAAATCATTCATTTTTTCATAAATAACTTGAAAAAGTTCTTTATGTTCTAACAACTTCATAGTAACTTTACTAAAAGATACAAATGAATGCGGTAACATTTCTATAAGATTTAAATAATATTTTTTATAAACATTATCCGATTTCATCATCGTAAGTGCAAAATCCCTCTCTTCGGCTAATTTAGATATTAATTCATCAATCCCCTCAAAATATAAAATGGTTAAAGTATCTTCAAAATTATAACAAGTATATTCGACAAATTGAAAAATCATTTTTTTAATTAAAACCCCAACGTGGGTATTTTTCCAATCGGAAAGTGATAAAATTTCATATAAATGATAATAAACTTTTTGATCTAAACCTTGTCTTATATATTTAATATAAATCGGAGTGTATTTTTCTATGGTTTTTTGATCGGCAGTTCTTAATTGTAAAGTTGTATAAAGTGTTAATAAAATTGATAGTTCATTTAAATGAGATATATTAAAAATATTAGCTGCTATCACATTAGAATAAGTTTGAAACTCTTTGGGGTCATCCCAAAAGTTTTTCGTAGCTAATAACAAACAAGAAAGTTGTATCATTCGGATTTTTTTTAATTCCTCCGGTAAAGAAATGTTTAAAATCCTTTCGTGACTCGGTGTCATTGAAAAATTAAATTTTTTAAAAGTATCGATTAATGAAATAAATTCATGAATGTTATAAAATTTATATTCGGTGGTTAACATTAAACAATGAAGAGTTTCAATCTGTTCGCGGTGATTTCTCACCACCCAATCATTAAAATCCATACAACATTCTTCATTTTCTTTTTTAATTTCTTCCGTGAGTAATTTGAATTGTTCGAGTAAAGATTTACGGATTTTACTAACATCGCAATCGATTAAAAACTCTTTATAAACGGTAGAAAAGTTATTTTTTTCATTATTTCCATTTTCTAAGATGTGTTTTAATGTTTTTATCATATACATTCTCTCGGAAGAGTAAAATAACCACAATTGCCTGAATAAATTGGTGTTGTAAAGTTCATACTCGGCTAGTTTTTGTATATCTTCGATTTTTCCATAGTATTCAAATATTAAAAAGTTACAAAATACTTTCCAACCAATATCAATTTGTAAATTCTAAATTTAATAAAAAAAAATAATTAATTAATCATTTAAAGTAAGGGTTAACCAACTTACAATGTGTTGAGTCAATTTTTGTATAAACACTTCAAGATTCCCACCTTTTTCTTTTAGTTTAATCCCTAAAACCGGTATAAGATCCAAGGTACCATCTTTATTATACGGTTTATATTGCGCTAAACCTTCCAAAAGTTCCCCTTTAACCAAATTTAAGACATCTTTAGCTTCACCGATTGTCACAGTTTTAATATCCCCAGCTAAAGTTAACCATATTTTCTTCCAACAACTTAAAATATACAATTTTCAATCGTTTTTTATTATTATTTATTTTTTATTACTTACATGGTGGAAGACATCGTTAAAAAACTAAAAATCTAATGGCGTTTGTTGGCGTTTGTCCTTTATAGGTTAGAATCTAGGTTAAATTATAGGTTAGAAATTTAAAGCCGCCGATTTTAATATAAAATTTTACCAATAGATGGAGTTGTTTTAAAGAAGAAAATCTATTTAAAAAAATGTATTTAATTTACAATTTAATTTATTATTAAATTTTTTTTATTATATTCTCTAATAAAAATAAATAAAATTTAATAAATAATATTAAAAAAATAATTATATATAATAAAGTTGTAACTTTTTGAACCCTTTAGCAAAAAAATTTTAGTCACCTTTATGATTTTTTCTTAATTTTTTGGGTAATAATTAGAACAAAATTGACTTTTTTATAACAAAATAGAATATTTTAGCTTTCAATTTATACAAATTTCATTTCTTAATAAAAAAAAATAAAGTTTCCACGATTTTTTAAAATTGGTCAAAATTTTCATCATCAAATTTGACGATTTTAGCAAATTTTAGGTAAAATTTTACAATTTTAATCTAAATAAACTTATTTTTCAATGAAATTTGACAATTTTTATCGAAATTTGATGAAATTTCAGACGAAATTCGATGACTTAAGGAAATTTTAAATGAAATTTAACGAAATTCAATCATTTTAGGCAATTTTATACCAAATTTGGCGAAATTTTAGAAGAAATTTGACAATTTTAAGAAATTTTAGATGGAATTTCACTATTTTAATGTAAATGAAGTTATTTTTCAATGAAATTCGACAATTTTAGACGAAATTTAGTGACACTTCAAACGAAATTCGACGAATTATGAAAATTTTTGTCGAAATTTCACAATTTCAAGCTAAATTAAGCTATCTTTCAATGAAAAAAATCGGATTTTAGAAAACTTTAGATGAAATTGCACAATTTTATGATAAACAAAGTTTTTTTTCAATGAAATTTGACAATTTTTATCGAAATCTGGTGAAATTTCAAACGAAATTCGATGACTTAAGGAAATTTTAGATGAAATTTGACGAAATTCAATCATTTTAGGCAATTTTATACCAAATTTGGCGAAATTTTAGAAGCAATTTGACAATTTTAAGAAACTTTAGATGAAATTTCACAATTTTAATGTAAATGAAGTTATTTTTCAATGAAATTCAACAATTCTAGACGAAATTTAGTGACACTTCAAACGAAATTCGACGAATTATGAAAATTTTTGTCGAAATTTCACAATTTCAAGCTAAATTAAGCTATCTTTCAATGAGAAAAATCGGATTTTAGAAAATTTTAGATGAAATTGCACAATTTTATGATAAACAAAGTTTTTTTCAATGAAATTCGACAATTTTAAACGAAATTTCGTGAAATTTCAAACGAAATTCGACAATTTTAAGAAACTTGATATAAAATTTCACAAGTTTTAGCTAAATTAAGTCAGTTTTTAATGGAACTCGAAAAAATTTTGATGAAATTAAACGAAATTCAACAATTTTACACCAAATTTCGTGAAATTTTGGAAAAAAATCGATGATGTTAAAAAATGTTAAATGAAATATTACAATTTTAAACTAAATTAAGTCATTTTTTAACAATTTTAATATAAATTAAGTTACATTAACTTTAATTCTTAAATAATTTTCCATTTTTTTTTCATCTTTTTTTAGGTTATAAAAAATTTTAGTCAACTTTATGAATTTTTTAATTTTTTTGGGTAATAATTAGAACAAAATTGACTTTTTTATTACAAAATAGAATATTTTAGCTTTCAATTTATACAAATTTCATTACTTAATTAAGAGAAATAAAGTCTCCATGATTTTTTTTAATTTAGTCAAAATTTTTAAAAGTTAGGTTAACAAAAATTTCAGTCACCTTTATGAATTTTTCCAGTAATAATTAGAATAAAATTGACTTTTTTATTATAAAATAGAATAGTTTAGCTTTCAACTAGTAAAATAATAATAAAAAAATATAAAAAATAACATTTAAATTAATTTTTATCTCGATTTTAATCTCATAGATGGCTCTAATAGATCAATTGACAAATGTCAAATAAATAAAAACGTTAGGTTTATGGTTAGGTTATTTACTAAAGTAAGTATAAATTTTCATTAATTTTATCTAAAATACATTATAATTTTTTTATAAATTAGATATATTAATGAAATAGTATAACAAACGTATACTTTTTGGTGTATTTTAATAAAACATTTGTGTTGTTTTTAAGGTGTCAGTTGCCAACGTCATCAGACATAACCTAAAAAGTACACGTATACTTCGAGCATCATAAAAATGCTCATTAAATTCGAAACGAAGTCCGCTCGGGTGAAGGGGTTGTCTTTTCATCCTAAAAGACCATGGATACTTACAAGGTAAGTAAAAAATCTCATTTTTAATAAAAAATTTATAACATAACCTAAAAATTTTAAATTTTAATAAATTATATCTTTGTTAGTTTACATATCGGTGTAATTCAACTATGGGATTACCGTATGTGTACGTTATTAGAAAAATTCGACGAACACGATGGTCCAGTTCGCGGTATTTGCTTCCACAATCAACAACCGTTGTTCGTTTCCGGCGGGGATGATTATAAGATAAAAGTATGGAATTATAAACAAAAGAGGTGTATTTTCACCTTGTTAGGTCATTTAGATTACATTCGTACGACAATGTTCCATCATGAATACCCGTGGATTGTTTCCGCTTCTGATGATCAAACGATTCGTATTTGGAATTGGCAAAGCCGAGCTTGTATTTGCGTTTTAACCGGGCATAATCATTACGTAATGTGTGCTATGTTCCATCCGTCGGAAGACATGCTCGTGTCTGCTTCTTTAGATCAAACAGTTCGGGTTTGGGATATTTCCGGGTTAAGAAAGAAAAATGTTGCTCCGGGACCGGGTGGGTTAGAAGATCATTTAAAAAATCCCGGAGCTACTGATTTATTCGGTCAAGCTGACGCAGTTGTAAAGCACGTCCTCGAAGGACACGATAGAGGTGTAAATTGGGCAGCTTTTCATCCGACTTTACCTCTAATCGCTTCCGGAGCTGATGATAGACAAATTAAATTATGGAGGATGAACGATTGTAAAGCTTGGGAGTTAGATACATGTCGTGGACATTATAATAACGTTTCTTGCGTATTATTCCACCCGAGACAAGATTTATTATTATCTAATAGCGAGGATAAAAGCATTCGTGTTTGGGATATATCAAAAAGAACTTGTTTGTACACATCTAGACGGGAACACGAACGTTTTTGGGTTTTAACCGCCCATCCGAGTTTGAATTTATTCGCTGCTGGTCACGATGGCGGGATGGTTATTTTTAAATTAGAACGCGAAAGACCAGCTTATACAGTATTCGGAAACGTTTTGTATTATGTTAAAGAACGTTGTTTGAGAAAATTAGATTTTACAACGGCTAAAGATGTTCCCGTTATACAAATCCGAACACCGGGGAAAACCCCGGTTTATAGCATGTCTTTTAACCCGGCTGAGAACGCAGTTTTGCTTTGTACACGAGCGAGTTTGGTCGAGAATAGCACATATGATCTATACTCCATTCCGAAAGAGGCGGATTCGAGCGATAGTCAAGTGCCAGAAGCGGAAGGGAAAAGATCGTCGGGAATCACTGCGTTGTGGGTCGCTAGGAACCGATTTGCCGTTATGGATCGCACGTACCAGTTGGTTATTAAAAATTTAAAGAATGAAGTCACTAAAAAGGTTCAAACCCCAAATTGCGAAGAGATATTTTACGCGGGAACTGGAATGTTGCTTTTGAGGGATTCCGATTCGGTCATTTTGTTTGATGTTCAACAAAAACGAACTGTTGCACAAGGTAAATATATAAATAAATCGAAATATCATGAGTTTCATGTATTAATTTATCAAGAAAGATAGATTTTTTCTTAGTATTCATAAATTTTTATTATGAAAATTTTTAACATATAAGATTTTAATTAATAATAATTAAATAATTAGAAATAAAACTCAAAAATGAGCCAATGATGAGAATTAGGTAAGTTAAGGGAATTTAGGATAGGAAGGATTGAGACCGCTGGGTCCCCAAACAGTGCGGATATCTTACGCGGTCTCAGAAAAGATATCCCTAAGCTGTTTGGGGATAATTTTTAAAAGGATTTCGGGGGAATTTATATAGAGGTGTTTTGTTCAGAAGAACTTGATCATTAAAACATTCTAGGTGTGTGTTTATTCTTATTTAACCCTTTATAGTTCAAGAGAGTGGCGTTTAAAATATTTCAATGAGATTTTTTCTAGAATATACACTCATACCTAAATTAACCATACTTCATTTAGTTTTTCCACGGTCCTCAATTCAAAAATTTTGGTGGGACATTATTGTCCCAATGTACGTTATGTCTAGGCGTTTTTTTTCCCAACGTTCATTGGGATAACAGTGTCCCACCAAACTTTTGAAAATTGAAATTTTGATTGCTTTATTTTTGACAAACGTAAACAAAAACTAACAAAAAATAATTTCGGTTTTACTTTTTATGAAATATCGCAAAGCAACCTTTGCACTGTGCCACGTTGCATTTTGTACATAGGAGATCACTTCTTTTTTCTTTGAAAAATCTCTAAAGTGACTAACAGAAAATACTGGAAATTATTTTCAAGTTTCTAAAATGGTCACTTCTTTCACCAATAGTTTAGGTTTGGGAAAGGTTATCGATTTATGCTTTTCACTAGCTTGCTTGGACTTCATTTTGGTCATTTTGGTTTCATGGAAAAAAGTGACATCAATAGACTTTTCTGCGAAAATTCGCAATTTCTATGGTAAATCCGAAAAATGCCCTTTGTGGCGACATTCCAAATTACAATAATCTCAAGTAAAATAGGATTTGTAGTCCAAGAAAAACTCTTTCCAAAGACACCAATTTTATTAAAATCCGTTCAACTGTTTTGAACTTATCCACATTTATTTATAAATATCTTCGAACACCCTCCACCACGTTATTTATGGAGGTAGGACAAAAATATATATTTATTGTTATCATAATAGAGCGGATTTCCAAAACACACCACAGTTTTTAGTTCAAAGTAGTAGTTACGCCCCCCGGCATGACCCCAGAATTTTCTCATGGCCACTTTGCCAATTAAATTTTCCACAGTAAGCTTCTACAATGAGTAGTTTCCTAGATACGTTGCGTGCTTATTTGGCCAGCCTACTTTGACAAATTTCGTAAGAAATCTTCCTAGCCGAAGTAAGTATTACCTAGAAAGTTATTGATATTATTAGGTATAGTTAAATAGGTATAAGACCTACATGGAATATTGGAATAATCGTAGCTAACAGTTAGAAGAAAATTAGTAAATTTCACATACAAAATCATTATTTACTTTCCGGAATCTAAATACGAAAAATCTAACAAATTAGCAACCATTATTTCATTGGAATTAACTATACATACCTTAATTATTAAGAAAATGCCGTTTTTGAATGGAAACACACTCTTTAGATTATTAAAAAACACTCACAAACTTGAAACAAGGTTTAAATTCGCCATGTTTTATAGAACACAGGGACAAATATGTCCCAGTAGGACATCTTTTATCGACCTGTATTGAACAGTAGCCAAACTAAGACAAATCAAATCACAGAATCAATGACATATCAATTTATCTACAAAATTGTGTATTTGTGATATAAAAAACTCTAAGCGCGTTTTCTAGAGCAAAGGTGGGACAATAACGTCCCAATATCTTATAAAGGGTTAAGGCTCTGTATGTATGGTCTGAATGTTTCTAAGGGGCATCCGAGCATCTCACCAGGAGTGAGATAGTAATAAAAATTTGAGGTGTATTCTGGCGTGCACCTCTTTCGTATTTACATTCGACTTGTTTTAAAACATCATATTTCATCTGCTTTGCGAGAATAATGACGCAACGTAAAATTCACTTAAATTGAATTAACTATAAAAAACGATCGTAAATCGATATTTTAACATGAATAGAAACATGATGTCGATTTCGCTTTAACATTCGGCAGAAAGAGACAACGTCAGTATTCATTGAAACAAATGAAACAAAACAGTATAATGTGTATCATAAACAGGGGTGTAATTCAATTACACCGATACCCTCAGAACGATTGAATGTTTGATTCACATAAATACAGACGTTTTTAGAGTTTGGTGGCAATAATTGGCACGACTTTTTCATGAATAGCGACATATTTCGTGATTTATGGTGATTGTGGAAATGGATCATAAAAGTTTTTACGATTTAAAATCCCTGGCTTCTTATGTGGGTAAAAATGTTAGCAAAAATAATAATAATGAGAACGTAAAAGTGGCCAAAGATTTTAAAAGTAAATGCTGATCACAAAGGGCCCTTTTTTATTATAAAACTTCTTACGATGAAAATGATTTTATATGCGTAACAGTTGCTGGCCGAATGTCGAAATCTTTAGATAAGAATTACAAACTGCAATATGTTTATAAAAGAAGGAGTGGAATCTCGGAATATAAGAAGAAAGAACTGCTAGATTTAGTTGACAAAAATATAATGCCAAACTGTTTTCGCCAATTTTACGAAGAGTTTTGTAAAATAAATCTATAAAACCTAAAACATTTTTGCATTTAGTTTTAAGAATCGACCTTCAGGTTTTTATTATTTTCAATATTCTGAGAAATTAAAGATTATCTTTATGTAATTTATTAAAAAAAAAAAAAAAAAAAAAAAAACACTTATTTCTCTCAAAAATAATCACTTATGTGTGAATAGGGACTTTATATAACTGTATATAGGTGAATAAAACAACAGTTTTATGTAAGACTACGATGATGAATTTATTTTATTTTGTTATAAGTGCTACATTAGTCGACTAACGTTTCGCCGTTGACCGTCTTCAGGCACATCTACAAATTATAACACAAGAGAGATGAGAAAAATAATAATTAACTCCTAAACAATAAATTCTTCTCATCGTTGACTCATTTTTGAGTTTTATTTCTTTGGCTGATTTTATTCTAATTATTTTTAATCATCTTTAATCATCATAATTACTTTTATCAACGATGAAATTGAAATCCACATAATAATAATTACCTTATAATTATTCTAATAATAAATTTTCATTTTAGTAAAAGTAACGAATTTACGTTACGCAGTTTGGTCATCAGATATGGTTTACGTAGCTCTTTTAGGACGTCACAGCGTAACAATTTGCAACAGAAAGCTTGATTTACTCTGCTCACTTCACGAAAGCAGCAGGGTAAAATCTGGAGCTTGGGATGATTCCGGAGTGTTTATTTACACCACCAGTAATCATATTAAATACACCTTAATAAATGGGTAAGATTAAAAAATTTTTATAATTTCAAAACTAAACTTAAACTAAATTCAAAACTCATTTATTTAACTTTTTATTATTATTTTTATTTATTTAACTTTTTATTATTATTTTTATTTATTTAACTTTTTATTATTATTTTTATTTATTTATTTATTTTTGTCTTTTTTTTTTCATAAACAGTGATCATGGAATAATCCGAACATTAGATCTACCAATTTATATAACTCGTGTAAAAGGAAACAACGTATTCTGCTTAGACAGAGAATGTAAACCACGTACATTTACAATAGATCCAACCGAATTTAAATTTAAACTCGCTTTGATTCATCATAAGTACGAAGAAGTTTTGTACATGGTTAAAAATGCTCGTTTAGTCGGTCAGGCGATAATCGCATATTTACAAAAGAAAGGTTACCCGGAAGTCGCTTTACATTTCGTTAAAGACGACAAAACTAGATTTACTCTAGCTTTGGAATGTGGAAATATCGAGATTGCTTTAGACGCGGCTAAAGCTTTGAATGATAAACAATGTTGGGATCAATTAGCTGATGCTGCTTTGATGCACGGAAATCATCAAGTCGTTGAGATGTGTTATCAACGTACGAAGAGTTTTGATAAGTTATCATTTTTGTATTTGATAACTGGTAATTTGGATAAGTTGAGGAAAATGACGAAAATCGCTGAGATTAGAAAAGAAAAATCGGCTCAATATCATGGAAATCTTGTATTGGGGGATGTTGAAGAACGAGTTCGTCTTTTAAAACAATCTAATTTAACATCTTTAGCTTATTTAACCGCTGCAACTCATGGTTTAACGGAAGAAGCTGAAGAATTAAAAAATACTTTTGGTGATAAACCAATTCCTGATGTTCAACCTAACGCTAAATTTTTAAAACCACCACCTCCGATACAACAAGCGGAAAGTAACTGGCCATTACTTACTGTTACAAGAGGATTTTTCGAAAGCGCTTCAATGACTAAAAGTTCCAACTTGGCTAATCTCGATATCGATACGAATATCGACGGTGGAGCTGTTGAAGTAGGCGGATGGGGTGATGAAGAAGACGAACAAGACGACGAAGAAGTCGTTACGAAGAAAATGGATCTTGCCGGTGATGGAG
Source organism: Digitonthophagus gazella (assembly GCA_036711955.1). Lineage (NCBI taxonomy): Eukaryota > Metazoa > Arthropoda > Insecta > Coleoptera > Scarabaeidae > Digitonthophagus > Digitonthophagus gazella. The sequence goes on from JASCIT010000010.1 coordinate 21,789,242, forward strand.
AAGGTGGTTGGGACGTTGATGATACAGATTTAGTCATTCCTGAAGTTGCAGCTCAGCAAACTGCCGCTGGAACCGGATTTGTTCATTTACCAACAAGCGGAACATCAAGTCAAACCGTTTGGGCTAAAGTTTCACAATTACCAGCCGATCATATTTCAGCCGGATCGTTTGAATACGCATGTAGACTTCTAAACGATCAAATCGGCGTTGTTAATTTCGTTCCTTATCGTACACTTTTCACCACGCTTTATATGACGTCGAAAACTTATTTTACCTGGCAACAAACTTTACCGCCTTTTAATAACAATATAAATCGTGTATCAAAAGATCCTAAACGTCCAGCTCCGTATAGATTAGTAACGATAAAACTAAAAGATTTAGTTCAAAAATTACAAGTTTGTTATCAACTAACAACCGGTGGGAAATTTTCCGAAGCCATTGAACGTTTCCAAGAACTTTTATTACAAGTTACGCTTTTAATCGTTGATAATAAACAAGAAACAGCCGAAGCTGAACAATTATTAAAAATTTGTAGCGAGTATATTCTTGGATTAAAAATGGAAACTTTACGAAAAAGTACCCCGAAAGGTACTATTGAAGAACAAAAACGTCAATGTGAAATGGCGGCGTATTTTACGCATTGTAACCTTCAACCTGTTCATCAAATGTTGACTCTTCGTACGGCTTTGAATATGTTTTTCAAAATGAAAAATTATAAAACAGCCGCGAGCTTCGCTAAGAGATTATTAGAGCTTGGACCACGACCGGAAGTAGCGCAACAAACTCGTAAATTACTTTTAGCCTGCGATAATAATCTAACCGACGAGCTTTCGTTACAATACGACGAACATAATCCGTTTAGTTTATGTGGACATTCGTATAAACCGATTTATAGAGGAAATGCCGAAGAAAAATGCCCGCTTTGTTCTACAAGTTATTTACCGGAATATAAGGGAAGTTTATGTAACGTTTGTGAGGTTTCTGAAATTGGTAAAAAATGCGCTGGGTTAAGAATTAGTACTTTACAAAGTTTGTATCATTAAAAATAATATGTATAAGTATTATGTAAGTGTTTATAAGGTTATAAATGTTCTTTTATTTTAAATAAATAAATTGTTTTTAAGGTGAAAGGTTTTTAAATTGAAATTCTTAAAAATTGAAATTCTTAAAAATTGTAATTCTTAAAAATTGTAATTCTTAAAAATTGTAATTCTTAAAATCCCTTAAAATTGTAAAAATTGGAATTGGAAAGGTTTATTTTGGTAGGTACAAATAATAGATTTTACTTCATAGATAAATTCATTCTATATTTGTGTCTAATTTTCAACTTATTAACTAAATTTATAAGATCACCAAACGTGTAAGCTCTAGATTTAAATCTTGATTTTTTTTATAGGTAGAGATGTGTGTGAAGCTTCTTGGTATGATATTTAAGAGAGATGGCCAGGTATTTTTGAGTTATGAATTTTTGGACGTAAATTTTGTTAACGATTTCAAAAATTCATTACTCAAAAAATGCCTGGCGATCTTCCTGAAATATTTTGTTAAGAAACTTCATATACATGTCTTTACCTATAAAAAAATCGAGATTAAAATTTGGAGGTCATAAGTTTGGTGGTTCTCTTCTTAGTCTAGAACAGGGGTCGGCAACCTTTTTCGGACGGTGGGCCATTTTCAAAATAAATTTTTTTGTGCGGGCCGCACATTTAAATGTAACCTAAATAGTGCTTCTATATCATATACGAGTGTAAATATTATTAAAAATAAGTACAAAAAAAATTTATGTTATATTGACATGCTATAATAACAATAATATCAGAGAATAATAATAATATCGAAATTACATAAAATATTAAGGAAAATAATTTATCTTTCATTTTATTCATTCATTAAAATTTAATGGGCCTTTTGTTTTTGAACATGTTTGATAATTCATTTAACACCGGTTCTGTTTGGGATACTGTGATTTAAAGTTTTGTAAATTTTCATCCGTCAACCTCATTCTGTATTTTAGATAAGTGCTTGAAAAATACTAATCATTGATTTTGTAAAATTTCTTAAATTGGGAAATTTATTCTCTGATGGGTTTGAATAAAATACAATTAAATTATTTTCACCAAAATTATTTTTATATACATTGTTAGATTGCAAATCAATTAACTCTAACTGAAAGTTTTCCGGTGCTTTTACAACATCAAATTTTAAAAGATTTTTAAATATTAATATGTCCATTTGTTTTGCATAAAAATTTTGAAACCGATAACGAAAATATTCATCCAGTACTTTTGGTGATTCAATAAAAATAGTCGAAGGATACAGTTCGTCATTTTGGTTTAAAAACGATTGCAAAATAGGAAAATGACAATAATTATTCTTTTCAAGTTGAGAAATAAACAATTTTATTTTAAGCTGGAAACTTTTGATTTCTGTAAATAACGCGTTGATTAACTTTCCTTTGCCTTGTAGTGTAATATTTAAATTTATCGAGGTAAGTTGTAATGTCCACAAGAAAAGCTAACTCGATTATCCAATTAAAATTCGACAATTCTGGTATATTATTTCCTTTTTCTATCAAAAACATTTCAATCTCGTCTATCAACTCGAAAAATAATAGCAACATATATTTGCAAATATATAAATACAGTTGCAAACTGGCAAAATGAAAGAATGTTAGACTTGCTGAAGGAGCCGTCCTATTCGTTGTGGAGTAAGGATTAACCTCTTAACATACAATGACGAGTCTGGCCCGCCATAATTGCATTACGTTCGAAAGTAATCGTCACTTAAGGGGTTAAACATACGCAGTAAAATAGGTTTTCCACAATGTTTTTGTTAGCGCGCCTTTTTGTCATCGGCCACATTTTGGCACGAACTAAGTTTATTGATTTTTTCTAAAATTATATTGGTGCTTTGGCGGACCGCGTAAAAAATTGCAAAGGGCCGCAGGTTGCTGACCCCTGGTCTAGAACATAAGTCTTGAATGTAAATTTCTTTAACTTTAAAAATTCATAACTCAAAAATACTTATCCATATCCCTGAAATATTTTGCTAAAAAGCTTCATATACATGTCTCTACTTATAAAAAAATCGAGATCAAAATCTGGAAGTCATACGTTTGATGGTTCTCTTCTAAGTCTAGAACGTAAGTCTTCAATGTAAATTTCTTTAACTTTAAAAATTCATAACTCAAAAATACTTATCCATATCCCTGAAATATTTTGCCAAGAAGCTTCATATACACGTCTTTACCTATAAAAAAATCGAGATCAAAATCTGGAGCTCATACGTTTGGTGGTTCTCTTCTAAATCTAGAACGTAAGTCTTGAATGTAAATTTCTTTAACTTTAAAAATTCATAACTCAAAAATACTTATCCATATCCCCGAAATATTTTGCAAAAAAGCTTCATATACATGTCTCTACCTATAAAATAATCGAGATCAAAATCTGGAGGTCATACGTTTGGTGGTTCTCTTCTAAATCTAGAACGTAAGTCTTGAATGTAAATTTCTTTAACTTTAAAAATTCATAACTCAAAAATACTTATCCATATCCCTGAAATATTTTGCCAAGAAGCTTCATATACACGTCTTTACCTATAAAAAAATCGAGATCAAAAACTGGAGGTCGTATGTCTGGTGGTTCTCTTCTAAGTCTAGAACGTAAGTATTGAATGTAAATTTCGTTAACTTTAAAAATTCATAACTCAAAAAAAAACTTGGCCATATCCCTGAAATATTTTACCAAGAAACTTTATATACAGTTGCTCCCAAAAGTATCCGGCCACCTGGCAAATTCTCACATTTAACACTATATTACTTAAGAATTAAATAATATAACCAATAGTTATTTTTTTTTTGTGATGCTAGTATATTATCATTCAACTTTTGATACATTGCAAATATAACAACAACAAACAATGTAACAAAGAACATAAATAACATTATTATAGGCACACAAAAGTATCCGGCCACCTATACAAAATAGCTTTACACAAACTAAATATGTAACTCTTAAAAGCTATTAAAACAGCTTTTTAATATTTTGTGGGGTAACCTTTTGAATTTAAAACATCTCTCAATCTGTAGGGCATTGACTTAACCAATTTATTCGTTAATGAAGAGTTTATCATCTTCCATTCCAGCAGTGAATGGTTTCTAAGAATTTCTTTACTGGAAATGCGCTTTTTGTTCAGACTAACAAAACTTTCAAAATTGCCCATAAATGCTCTATTGGGTTGAGATCTGACTTGTTGTGTTATATAATAACCATTCTCCCGTTCTCATGCCACAATATGTGTTAAGTAATATAGTGTTAAATGTGAAAATTTGCCAGGCGGCCGGATACTTTTGGGAGCAACTGTACATGTCTCTACCTACAAAAAAATCGAGTTTAAAATCTGGAGGTTATACGTTTGCTGATTCTTTTCTAAGGCCGTCCGCACACGGAGCAACCGGAAAGCAAAGCAACGGCAATGTGATATCGCTTCTCGGTTGCTTCCTAGGTAATAGAGTGGAGGTCCGTCAACGGAGCAATTTAAAAACAACCTATGGGCGATATAAGCGATATGCGCGATCTACGCAACTTTAGCAACCTGCACGAAGTCGCCAAGATCTTAAGTTGCTCATATCGCCTGTTGACATTGAGACATTTCATACTAAATACGTAGGTGCCATAGAAAAATATTAAAAATATACTTAACTGAAGGCTACAGTTTTACGCGACAGTCATCAAAAATTGGACTTCTCGAATACATGTCATGTATTAAAATTGCGGGAGATATTTGAGTGGCTTTAAATTCATTACTTATTTTCATAAAATATCGTTTAAAACAGAGAAAGAAATGAGTGGGTTCCTCACACAGACCGTATTTCATTTATAATTGAAAGTAGAGCGTTTTTATGGAAAGACTCTATACATAAGCTACACAATGTAATTCCTTTGCTTAATGAAAAATTTGCGAAAATGGAAATTTGCGGTTCTTTGATTAACAATGCCGACGAATAATCAGACAAACAAATAGAAGATGTCCGATTATACGTTTGAACGAATATAGTAGAGCATCGATAATCCGAATCCCAGTTAACCGAACTCTTTGATAATCCAAATTGCCTTCTGTCCCAATTCGGTTGAATGTTCAAGGCAGGTATTATTGATGACCTAGCATCGTAAAAAACACTCCTAAAGATCACTAAAAATCGCCCTACTTTACTTTTGAATAATATTGTTTGCAAAAATACTGCTTAGAACCATTAGAACTGGTTCGTTACAACCTTTTGGAGTTTAATTCGTACTTTTTTGAAGTTTTGTATATAATGACTATTCATGCTAGTGAATGTAGAAAACAACTTATTATTTTCAATGAAATAATTTCTAATGTATATTTCAATCGCAAAATATTTATTGTATTTTAATTTCCACTTTGTATGTACTAAACATTTAGCCACCATTTAAGAATTTTAAAAATTGGCTCGATTAGTCTTCAAACGTTGTTAATACTCAATATTTAGTAGCACTCTCTCCTTGGAAGCTACGAGTTGACTAACAAACAAATTGCCCCGTGTACGGATCTCTGTTGCTCATGTCACCGATATCAGCAATATCGTCAATATCACCTCGCGATATTATTGCTTTGCTGTTGCCGTGTGCGGATGGCCTAAGTCTTGAATGTAAATTTCGTTGACGATTTCAAAAATTCATACCTCAAAAATACTTGGCCATTTTCCTGAAATATTTTGTCAAGAAGCTTCACATACAGGGTGTTTAAAAAATACGTTCGAATATTTGGCCCACTTATAGATCTCATCAGTACAAACAAAAAAGTCAAAATAAACATAAGTCCAAAAATCAGCCGTTTCCTAATTACAGCCTGTTTTTCAAATTAAAATAATTTACACTCAAATATCAGTATAAATACATTTTAATTATTACAAATTAATGATTCTTAAATATCCTCCTTCCATTTGTATACACATTTCACATCTCCGTAAAAGTGAACGCCGGCCGCACTCTCTCAAAGAGTCCCGGATTTATCATACGAACAGTCTGGCAGGCATGTTCAATTCGTTCTCGCAACTCATCTAAATTATTCACAGGACTTGAATAAACTAATGTCTTTAAATACCCCCAAATGCAAAAATTGAGTGGAGTGAGGTCGGGAGATCTAGGGGGCCATGCAATTGGACCTCCTCGCCCTATCCACCTGCCATTGTAATTTTCGTTTAGATAATTTCTGACCAAGATTCCGTAATGCGCAGGAGCTCCATCGTGCATCAACCACATATTAATTCTGTGGTTGAGGGGCACATGTTCTAACAGCAGTGGTAATGTATTCCGCAAAACGTCAAGGTACAATTGACTAGTCAAACGGTTAGGCAGGAAACAAGGTCCTATCAGATGGTCTCCTAACACACCAAGCCAAACGTTGATTGCAAATCGGTGTTGATGATTCGATTCAACAATGGCATGCGGATTTTCGTCGGCCCAAACATGGCTATTATGAAAATTAAAAATGCCATTTCTCGTGAAACCAGCTTCGTCTGTAAATAAAATTTTCGTAACAAAATTTGGGTTCTCCGCGACTTTTGTCAACATGCTTCGACAAAACACCAGTCGTGCGGCATAATCAGGCACAGCTAGAGCCTGTACCCTTTGAATATGGTATGGGTGCAATTGCTGCTCCCGTAAAATTCTCCAAATTAGGGAAAAGTTAATATTTGTTTCAGTAGAGAGTCTTCTAGTACTAGTACCAGGATTTTCTTCAATTCGTCTTAAAATGTTAAGTTCTGCGTCGGGAGTACAAACTGATCTAGGCCGACCACCATCACCGTTCCTTGATTTAAACGATCCAACTTCGGATAAACGTTGATGTAAATTTGTAAAAAGTTTGTCACACGGAAGTACCCGGTTTGGGAATGCTTCGGCATAAAGGCGACGTGCCTCACAAGCATTTCCATCGGCTTTGCCATACATAAAATGCATGTCTGCCATTTCTGCGTTGGTATAAGGCATATTCGAAAATTTCAACAATGGGTTACAGCAACAACTACTTCAATAAACACTGACAATAACGGACACACAATAATTACAACAAATGTGGCAACTACACTAACAGAAACGAACAAAATTTGTTTTGTTATTTCCATGGATGACTTCATAAATACGCGAATCACTCCTACTGAGTGTAAATTATTTTAATTTGAAAAACAGGCTGTAATTAGGAAACGGCTGATTTTTGGACTTATGTTTATTTTGACTTTTTTGTTTGTACTGATGAGATCTATAAGTGGGCCAAATATTCGAACGTATTTTTTAAACACCCTGTATATAAATTTTAATAATGATTTCAAAAATTCATAACTCAAAAAGGCCTGGTCGTTTTCCTGAAATATTTTGCTAAAAAGATTCATAAACATATCTCTACCTACAAAAAAAAAATCAAGATTAAAATCTGGAGGTTATACAACTAATTAAAAAATAAAAAATCCTCTTTTTTTATTTATTTTTTTTTTTTTTTAGTATTTTTACTAATTTTTATTGCTATACATGTATAAGTAGATTACAAAAATATATATATTTTACAAATAGGTTAAGGGGGGGGGTGTCAATATTACAAAATTTCACGCTGAGTATTTCCAATAATAATTAATAATTAATTAATTCGTTTAAATACCTGGAATGTACTATTTGCGCGCTTACACAAATACAAATTCTTTTTTTCTTATCACACCTTCATCAAACTAATACTTTTTTTTTTTAAGAAAGGTACTAACAGAAGCGAGGAGTATATTTACACTTCGTTAAAACTAGTTAACAAAAAAAAAAATTGTGTGTGTGGATGCTTTTTTGTTAGATTTTTGTTTTTTACAAAGCTAATTTCCTATTTTTTGTATTTCTTGCCGTTTTAATTTACAAATAAATATTTATAAATTTTTGTTTCATTTTATTTTCATTTTAATTTCATTTTAATTTCATTTTAATTTCATTTTAATTTCATTTTAATTTCATTTTAATTTCATTTTAATTTCATTTTAATTTCATTTTTATTTTATTTTTATTTCATTTTTATCTCATTTTTATTTTACCCTGTTTGTAGATTTGCTATGGATTTTAATAAATAAATTAGAAAAAAAAACAAACAAACATCAAAATACTAATTGATTTTATATTTTTATAATACAGTGAAAGCTCTAGTACGCGAACGCTCTAATAAGCGGACATCTCTCGTAACCGGACAAAAACCTTGGCACGAACCTCAAAGATATGTCTTTCCATACAAACTGCTCTCCCTTAAGCGGACGCTCCAATAAGCGGACGCGGACACCATTTTTTCCTCAATAATGGACAAAAATCTCTAATACTAATTGAGAAACAACATTACATTTAAATGTACCTCCGGGGAAGCAGCTAATGTGAATGACGAAGATGTCGATCAATTTATGAAAAAACTGCCGGTTTTGCTACAAGGTTACTAAAAAGAGGATATATTCAACGCCGATGAAAGTGGACTCTTTTTTCAGGTCAGAAACAATTAGAAATTGCTTTAAAAAGGCTGGATTTCATATGGATCAAGATAATTCGACAGTGACTACCATACTGAAGATGATTTACCACTCGCAAGACTAGCTAATTTGTTTAAATGTAGTAAAAAACTGGGAGTAGAAAGTGTAAAAGTTGTGGAAGAATATTTAAATGTGGACGAAGATGCCGAAACGGAAGAATTGAAGAAGAAGAATGGAATTTTCGAAAGAAACAGAAGAAATAGAAGACATTGAAAGTGAAAATTGGAAGCAGGTGGTGTGGAGGAGGACTGCAATCCAATCAGGTTTTATAAAGCAGCATTGGATGTAGTTTCCAGACTTAAATCGTTTATGAAGAATGATTTTACTGGTTTCCAACATGTAAAAAATATAGGAACACAAATAGAATAGTTTCCTATCACAAAGAGAAGTTTCACTTCGTCAATTAAGTATTTTAGATTTTATTCAAGAAAAAAATAAATAGTTTAAGTTTAAATAGTCAATGTACTGGATAGCCAACTAAGAATGATCACCGGCCATATCTCAATGACGGATCATCCTATTTTAATGAAACAAAAAATTTCATAAGGAAAGTGGCCATAAAAAATCGCTGGAAAATATTTTCAAGTTTCTTAAATGACCGCTAGGGGGCGTAACCTAAATGACTGAACAGAAAATCACGATTTTTTTCATTTTCTTCAAAATTAAGGGGTATTGAAAATAAATTAATTTGAAAGATAAATGAATTTCGACTAATATGTATGAAATACTTTTTGTCGTATCTCCAAAAATAAAGTGGTGGGGATGAGTTGAAAATGTTCATTTTGGATGGCCGATTACTCCGGTCATACTGAACAGAATTTAACAAACTTAATCTCGTTGGAAAGGGTTTTTCGTGGTCTACTAACGGCTCCTTACGCTGTTTTGATATGAATATTCGTTTCGCCGCCAGAGGGCGATATCTAGAATTTTGACAAATATTATAGCTTTTCTCAAAAAATTTAAATGGAACGGTATGTTCATTTCTACACGATAAAATAAAGAATTAATAGCTTAACATGATGCTGAAAACCCGAGCTCGCTATTTTGCTTCTAACGGTAGATATTAGCCAAAAGGCAAAAACTATAGCATTATAAGATCTAGTTGACCGATGTTACATTGTTGACATATGTTTGACATACGTTTTGTTAGCGTCTGATTTCCACAACTTACTTGATATTTGATACCAATTTACATGCTAGCCGACCCGACCAACCGTTCGACTTCGCCTGTGCTCCCGCCTTACTCATCACACCCACTAAAACTATTTCGCATTTATTTTTCTTATACGAGGTTAATAACGTATATTAAATTTTGATTCAATTTAATATGACTGTTAGAATGGTGCCAGTTTCAAACTTCTACGGTAACGGCTTATCGAGATATCGCTATTTCACATAATGTGTTGTTATTTAAACAACTGAGAGAAAACTTAAAAATAAAAATTACCAACATGTTTAGAACACTTAAGGCAATGTGTTGTTGAAATTTCAAGTTTTTTCGACAAGCTATTCCCCTGTAAAAAAATCGCAAAGTTGAGATACTGCGCCGAGAGCCCAAAACTGGGTATATATTTTTTTATTAAACCTGTCATAATTATTATACGAGTGGGAGACAAAATTTAAAGTTTCTACTGATAATACAGAGTTAAATCATGCTACCAACGATACCGGTTTCGTTTTTTCCGCGGGGTAGTTTTGTTATTATTCGCCTTTAAAATAAGGGATAAAAGTTATAGCTTTTGGTCTAATATCTTCCGTTAGAAGCAAGATAGCGAGCTCGGGTTTTCAGCGTCATGTTAAGCTTTTAATTCTTTATTTTATCGTGTAGAAATGAACATACCGTTCCATTTAAAATTTTTGAGAAAAGCTATAATATTTGTCAAAATTCTAGATATCGCCCTCTGGCGGCGAAACGAATATTCATATCAAAACAGCGTAAGGAGCCGTTAGTAGACCACGAAAAACCCTTTCCAACGAGATTAAGTTTGTTAAATTCTGTCAAGTATGACCGGAGTAATCGGCCATCGAAAATGAACATTTTCAACTCATCCCCACCACTTTATTTTTGGAGATACGACAAAAAGTGTTTCATACATATTAGTCGAAATTCATTTATCTTTCAAATTAATTTATTTTCAATACCCCTTAATTTTGAAGAAAATGAAAAAAATCGTGATTTTCTGTTCAGTCATTTAGGTTACGCCCCCTAGCGGCCATTTAAGAAACTTGAAAATGTTTTCAAGCGATATTTTATGGTCCCTTTCCTTATAAAATTTTTTCTTTCATTAAAATAGGATGATCCGTCATTGAGATATGGCCGGTGATCATTCTTAGTTGGCCACCCGGTACAAGGTAGAATATTTTGTTTTACATAAAAATATTTTAAGATAAAAAGTTGTTTATGTTTTAATAACGTTAAAAAATCAAAAATTGTCAGAAATAGTGCAATATTTTCCATGTTAATAGCTCTTTCTTATAAGCGGACATCTCCAATAACCGGACAACAATGTTGGCACCGTCAGTGTCCGCTTATTAGAGCTTTCACTGTACTTCATTTAATCTAATTAAAGATTTAAATTGAAGTACTAAAAAATATATAATTTTTTCTTTAAAGATAATTTTTTCAAGAGAATTTTTTTTAAGATACTTTTTTAATATATTTTTTTTTAATATATTTTTTTTTTTAATATATTTTTTTTAATATATTTTTTTTTAATATATTTTTTTTTAATATATTTTTTTTTAATATATTTTTTTCTAATATATTTTTTTTTAATATTTTTTTTTAATTTAAGAAAAAAAAAAAAACTGGCTAGAAATACACAATATTTAATAATAACACAGGCGTTAGATACCCGCAGGGATCCGATCGACGAAATTCGCCGGAAACTGTCCCCGAACGCCGTTAGATTCTCCAAATAACCATTCCTCCGAGACTCGACGAAGAACTTTTACGCTTTGGCCTGGTATTAACGTTAAATCGCCCAACATTTGCGCGTTGAATTCGTACAGAGCCGTCACTAGGTTCTCTTCTTCCGGAAGTGGGATTTTTATCTCGATAAATGATTGAGGGAACATTCCTTCTCGATCTCCTACTCTTCCGTATAACCAATCTTTATCTACACGTTTTATTAAGTATACTATATCATTTTCCTAAAAAAAAAAAAAAATAAAATAAATAAATAAAAAGATAAAAACATTTTATAGTATTTATTTAAAAGGGGTATAAATTAAATACCCAGTATTACACTTGAATGTAAAGTAGGCATAGACGGTATATTATTTAATTGCTCAGTAAAAAACTAGCCGATCAGTATTAATATAAATATTCAGTACGGAAACTAAGTGACCATTAAAAATGTCAAATGCAGAGTCAATATACTAAATGCTCAGTAAAAATCGTAAATGTTCAGTACAAATCTTAACTGTTTAGTAATTATATCAAATAATCAGTAAAAAATCGAAACTACTTAAAAAAAAGCAATATGCTTATGCTCAACATAACTTGAACAAATTTAAAAAATCGCACTGAGGCTATTTCTGGAAATTAAAAAAAAAATTAAATAGAAATACATTAATCCATTTATTTTGTGCTAAACAAATCAAATTTATCGTAGCTGTTTCCAAAAAAATTTGAAAAATTCCCAAAGTTATCGACGATTTTCGAACCTAAAAAAATTTGAAAAAATTTGAAAAATCTCATTGAGCTTATTTAAGAAAATTTTGAAAAGCTTTTTTAAATAGAAATACATTAACATATCTATTTTATGTTAAACAAATCAAATTTACTGTAGCTTTTTCCGAAAAAATTAAAAAAATTCCCAAAGTCATCAATGATTTTTGGCCAAATTCAATATAACCTGAAAATTTTTAAAAAATCGCACTGAGCTTATTTATGAAAATTTTGAAAACATTTTTGGAATAGGAATACATTAAAGTATCTATTTTATGTTAAACAAATCAAATTTACTGCAGCTGTTTCTAAAAAATTAAAAAAAAAATCCCAGTCATCGATAATTTTCGAATTTAGTATAAATTGAAGAATTTTGAAAAACCGCTCAGAGTTTATTTATGAAAATTTTTAAAAGATTTTTGAAATAGGAATATATTATAGCATCTATTTTATATAAAACAAATCAAATTAATTATAGCTGTTCCTAAAAAAAACCAAAGTCATAGACGATTTTTGCCCAAACTAAACATAACTTGAACGAATTTAAAAAATCGTGCTGAGTTTATTTATGAAAATTTTGAAAAGGTTTTTTAAATAGAAATACATTAAAGCATCTATTTTATGCTAAATAAATCAAATTCATTGTAACTGTTTTCAGAAAAAATAAAAAAAATCCCAAAGTCATCGATGATTTCCGAATTCAATATAGCTTGAACAAATTTGAAAAATCTCATTGAGTTTATTTATGAAAATTTTGAAAAGATTTTTTATATAGAAATACATTAAAGTATCTATTTTATGCAATATAAACCAAACTTACTGTAACTGTTCTCAAAAAATTTAAAAAAATTCCCAAAGTCATCGACGATTTTTGCCCGAACCCAAAAAAATTTTAACAAATTTGAAAAATCGTACTGAGCTTATTTAAGAAAATTTTGAAAAGTTTTTTTTAAATAGAAATACATTAACATATCTATTTTATGTTAAACAAATCAAATTTACTGTAGCTTTTTCCGAAAAAATTAAAAAAATTCCCAAAGTCATCAATGATTTTTGGCCAAATTCAATATAACCTGAAAATTTTTAAAAAATCGCACTGAGCTTATTTATGAAAATTTTGAAAACATTTTTGGAATAGGAATACATTAAAGTATCTACTTTATGTTAAACAAATCAAATTTACTGCAGCTGTTTCCAAAAAAAATAAAAAAAATCCCAGTCATCGATAATTTTCGCCCGAATTTAGTATAAATTGAAGAATTTTGAAAAACCGCTCAGAGTTTATTTATGAAAATTTTTAAAAGATTTTTGAAATAGGAATATATTATAGCATCTATTTTATATAAAACAAATCAAATTAATTATAGCTGTTCCTAAAAAAAAACCAAAGTCATAGACGATTTTTGCCCAAACTAAACATAACTTGAACGAATTTAAAAAATCGTGCTGAGTTTATTTATGAAAATTTTGAAAAGATTTTTTAAATAGAAATACATTAAAGCATCTATTTTATGCTAAATAAATCAAATTCATTGTAACTGTTCTCAGAAAAAATAAAAAAATACCAATGTCATCGATGATTTCCGAATTCAACAGAATTTGAACAAATTTGAAAAATCTCATTGAGTTTATTTATGAAAATTTTGAAAAGATTTTTTATATAGAAATACATTAAAGTATCTATTTTATGCAATACAAACCAAACTTACTGTAACTGTTTTCAAAAAATTTAAAAAAATTCCCAAAGTCATCGACGATTTTTGCCCGAACCCAAAAAAATTTTAACAAATTTGAAAAATCATACTGAGCTTATTTAAGAAAATTTTGAAAAGTTTTTTTTTTAATAGAAATACATTAACATATCTATTTTATGTTAAACAAATCAAATTTACTGTAGCTTTTTCCGAAAAAAATAAAAAAAATCCCAAAGTCATCAATGATTTTTGATCAAATTCAGTATAACCTGAAAATTTTTAAAAAATCGCACTGGGCTTATTTATGAAAATTTTCAAAAGATTTTTGGAATAGGAATACATTAAAATATCTATTTTATGTTAAACAAATCAAATTTACTGTAGCTATTTCCAAAAAAAATAAAAAAAAATCCCAGTTATCGATAATTTTCGAATTTAGTATAAATTGAAGAATTTTGAAAAACCGCTCAGAGTTTATTTATGAAAATTTTTAAAAGATTTTTGAAATAGGAATATATTATAGCATCTATTTTATATAAAACAAATCAAATTAATTATAGCTGTTCCTAAAAAAAAACCAAAGTCATAGACGATTTTTGCCCAAACTAAACATAACTTAAACGAATTTAAAAAATCGTGCTGAGTTTATTTATGAAAATTTTGAAAAGGTTTTTTAAATAGAAATACATTAAAGCATCTATTTTATGCTAAATAAATCAAATTCATTGCAACTGTTCTCAGAAAAAATAAAAAAAATTCCAAAGTCATCGATGATTTCCGAATTCAATATAGCTTGAACAAATTTGAAAAATCTCATTGAGTTTATTTATGAAAATTTTGAAAAGATTTTTTATATAGAAATACACTAAAGTATCTATTTTATGCAATATAAACCAAAGTTACTGTAACTGTTCTCAAAAAATTTAAAAAAATTCCCAAAGTCATCGACGATTTTTGCCCCAACCCAGAAAAATTTTAACAAATTTGTAAAATCGTACTGAGCTTATTTAAGAAAATTTTGAAAAGTTTTTTTAAATAGAAATACATTAACATATCTATTTTATGTTAAACAAATCAAATTTATTGTAGCTTTTTCCGAAAAAATTTAAAAAATTCCCAAAGTCATCAATGATTTTTGGCCAAATTCAATATAACCTGAAAATTGTTAAAAAAATCGCACTGAGCTTATTTATGAAAATTTTGAAAACATTTTTGGAATAGGAATACATTAAAGTATCTATTTTATGTTAAACAAATCAAATTTACTGCAGCTGTTTCCAAAAAATAAAAAAAAAATCCCAGTCATCGATAATTTTCGCCCGAATTTAGTATAAATTGAAGAATTTTGGAAAATCGCTCAGAGTTTATTTATGAAAATTTTTAAAAGATTTTTGAAATAGGAATATATTATAGCATCTATTTTATATAAAACAAATCAAATTAATTATAGCTGTTCCTAAAAAAAAACCAAAGTCATAGACGATTTTTGCCCAAACTAAACATAACTTAAACGAATTTAAAAAATCGTGCTGAGTTTATTTATGAAAATTTTGAAAAGGTTTTTTAAATAGAAATACATTAAAGCATCTATTTTATGCTAAATAAATCAAATTCATTGCAACTGTTTTCAGAAAAAATAAAAAAAATCCCAAAGTCATCGATGATTTCCGAATTCAATATAGCTTGAACAAATTTGAAAAATCTCATTGAGTTTATTTATGAAAATTTTGAAAAGATTTTTTATATAGAAATACATTAAAGTATCTATTTTATGCAATACAAACCAAACTTACTGTAACTGTTTTCAAAAAATTTAAAAAAATTCCCAAAGTCATCGACGATTTTTGCCCGAACCCAAAAAAATTTTAACAAATTTGAAAAATCATACTGAGCTTATTTAAGAAAATTTTGAAAAGTTTTTTTTTAATAGAAATACATTAACATATCTATTTTATGTTAAACAAATCAAATTTACTGTAGCTTTTTCCGAAAAAAATAAAAAAAATCCCAAAGTCATCAATGATTTTTGATCAAATTCAATATAACCTGAAAATTTTTAAAAAATCGCACTGGGCTTATTTATGAAAATTTTCAAAAGATTTTTGGAATAGGAATACATTAAAGTATCTATTTTATGTTAATCAAATCAAATTTACTGTAGCTATTTCCAAAAAAAATAAAAAAAATCCCAGTTATCGATAATTTTCGAATTTAGTATAAATTGAAGAATTTTGAAAAACCGCTCAGAGTTTATTTATGAAAATTT
The DNA here is from genome assembly GCA_036711955.1 of Digitonthophagus gazella. NCBI lineage: Eukaryota > Metazoa > Arthropoda > Insecta > Coleoptera > Scarabaeidae > Digitonthophagus > Digitonthophagus gazella. The sequence goes on from JASCIT010000010.1 coordinate 21,805,435, forward strand.
TTAAAAGATTTTTGAAATAGGAATATATTATAGCATCTATTTTATATAAAACAAATCAAATTAATTATAGCTGTTCCTAAAAAAAAAACCAAAGTCATAGACGATTTTTGCCCAAACTAAACATAACTTGAACGAATTTAAAAAATCGTGCTGAGTTTATTTATGAAAATTTTGAAAAGGTTTTTTAAATAGAAATACATTAAAGTATCTATTTTATGCTAAATAAATCAAATTCACTGTAACTGTTTTCAGAAAAAATAAAAAAAATCCCAAAGTCATCGATGATTTCCGAATTCAATATAGCTTGAACAAATTTGAAAAATCTCATTGAGTTTATTTATGAAAATTTTGAAAAGATTTTTTATATAGAAATACATTAAAGTATCTATTTTATGCAATACAAACCAAACTTACTGTAACTGTTTTCAAAAAATTTAAAAAAATTCCCAAAGTCATCGACGATTTTTGCCCGAACCCAGAAAAATTTTAACAAATTTGAAAAATCGTACTGAGCTTATTTAAGAAAATTTTGAAAAGTTTTTTTAAATAGAAATACATTGACATATCTATTCTATGTTAAACAAATCAAATTTACTGTAGCTTTTTCCGAAAAAATTAAAAAAATTCCCAAAGTCATCAATGATTTTTGGTCAAATTCAATATAACCTGAAAATTTTTAAAAAATCGCACTGGGCTTATTTATGAAAATTTTCAAAACATTTTTGGAATAGGAATACATTAAAGTATCTATTTTATGTTAAACAAATCAAATTTACTGTAGCTATTTCCAAAAAAAAATAAAAAAAAATCCCAGTTATCGATAATTTTCGAATTTAGTATAAATTGAAGAATTTTGAAAAACCGCTCAGAGTTTATTTATGAAAATTTTTAAAAGATTTTTGAAATAGGAATATATTATAGCATCTATTTTATATAAAACAAATCAAATTAATTATAGCTGTTCCTAAAAAAAACCAAAGTCATAGACGATTTTTGCCCAAACTAAACATAACTTGAACGAATTTAAAAAATCGTGCTGAGTTTATTTATGAAAATTTTGAAAAGATTTTTTAAATAGAAATACATTAAAGCATCTATTTTATGCTAAATAAATCAAATTCATTGTAACTGTTTTCAGAAAAAATAAAAAAAATCCCAAAGTCATCGATGATTTCCGAATTCAATATAACTTGAACTAATTTGAAAAATCGTACTGAGCTTATTTATGAAAATTTTGAAAAGATTTTTTATATAGAAATACATTAAAGTATCTATTTTATGCAATACAAACCAAACTTACTGTAACTGTTTTCAAAAAATTTAAAAAAATTCCCAAAGTCATCGATGATTTTTTTTCCCAAATTCAACAAAATTTGAACAAATTTGAAAAATCTCATTGAGTTTATTTATGAAAATTTTGAAAAGATTTTTTATATAGAAATACATTAAAGTATCTATTTTATGCAATACAAACCAAACTTACTGTAACTGTTTTCAAAAAATTTAAAAAAATTCCCAAAGTCATCGATGATTTTTTTTCCCAAATTCAACAAAATTTGAACAAATGTGAAAAATCTGAGTTTATTTATGAAAATTTTGAAAAGATTTTTTGAATAGAAATAGGTTAAACTATCTATTTTATGTTAAAAAAATCAAATTAATTGTAGTTGTTTCCAAAAAAATTTAAAAAATTCCCAAAGTCAATTTTTGCCTGAAAGAAAAAACAGTTTTTTCGTATTCACTTTCTCTTTCATCACTCTCGTAATGAGATATTTCATTCATTTTTAATCTAAAATTTTGATGAACAATTTTGAGGTTAGATGAACACACGGCGAGCACTGTAAGCGGTGATCTGCGATGTCAGTGTTGCCAACCAGTTAAAGCAGCGCCTTACATTTACTGATCCACTTGATATCCATTAAGCAATCGTAATTCTTTACTGGGAGTAATTGAGTTTCATACTATGCTTTATATGTTTAACATTTCAAATATTTTACTGAGCATTTTTTGTTTTTATACTTAACATGTTTAAAATTAAATACTGAGCGTTTAGTATTTTTTACTGAGCAATAAGGTATAAAAATACTGAGCATTTAAATGCGATCCATTTAAAAGTACAACTTTAGTTTTTTCTTTAATAAAATCTTTTAAATCGTCAGTCTTTTCTTTAATAAAATCTTTTAAATCTTCAGTCTTTTCTTTAATAAAATCTTTTAAATCTTCAGTCTTTTCTTTAATAACAAATTTTATTCAAATCCACAGTTAATCGACATCTATTATAAAACAGCTAAATTATTTCATTAATGATTTTAGTATAAAAAAAGATTTCCTTAATAAGAAACACATTTTTTTTTTTTTAATTTAGGGTTTTATTTTTTATTATTTCATTTCAATTTCCTTTTAGATCACTCTATCTAAACTACAAAAAAATAATTAAAGTAGAAAAATAAGATAAGTAAAAAACGTCGTTTGTAAAATAAACAATAACATAAATATCAGCGCTTTGTACCCTTATATCAATTTCAAAACAGTTACCCGAAGTTAGCTTTGAAAACTTCAACAGGAAGTGGTGACTTGGCTTAAGCGTTAGTCGTGTTTTGACTTTTGTAATGATTCAGTGCTTTGAGTTTATGCCTCCGCCCTAAAAGCAAAAAAATGGAGAATTTTCCAACGGATCAAGACGAACCGTCAAGTGAAGGAGGAGATGAAGTCGTGCAAGAAAGTACTTCAAGAAATTCATCGCCACCAGCGCCTGAGTCCTCTATAAGAGTAAGGCCGATATTAGAAGTAATCCCCGAAAGAAGGCTAGGTGATCCCGGAATATATCGAGGTAATTTCGGAGCAAATCAATATACTGTTGAAGTATACGACCTTGGTAGTGAACCAAGTCAACTTCATATTGGACCAAATCGGCTTAGTATTAGAGCAAATGGGCTTAATATTGGAGGAAATCGTCTTACTATGGGACTAGATTATCCTGATAATACAACTATTTTTATTGTGGAGTCAGATTCTTCTGATATGGAAGCAAATTCTCCTGATATGGAAGCAAATTCTCCTGATATGGAAGCAAATTCTCCTGATATGCAATCAAATTCTCCTGTTATGCAATCAAATTTTCCTGTTATGGAATCAAATTCTCCGGTTATGCAACCAAATTCTCGTGTTATGGAATCAAATTCCCCGGTTATGCAATCAAATTCTCCGGTTATGGAATCAAATTCTGCTGATATGGAACCAACTTCTCCTGATATGGAAACAAATACTCCTAACATGGAATTAAATACTCGTAATATGGTACCAAACTACTATATTTTGGGATCAAATCGCCTTAATATGGAACCAAATTTTAATATCCAACTAAATCAAGCTAATATGGAAAGAAATCAAATTTCTATGCAAAGAAATCCAGTTTCTATGGAAAGAAATTCAGTTTCTATGGAAAGAAATCCAGTTTCTATGGAAAGAAATCCAGTTTCTATGGAAATAAATCCAGTTTCTATGGAAATAAATCCAGTTTCTATGGGAAATCAAATTTATGAAGAAGAAAATCCAGTTCTTATGGGAAGAAATCAAGTTTCTATGCAAAGAAATCCAGTTTCTATGGAAAGAAATCCAGTTTCTATGGAAAGAAATCCAGTTTCTATGGAAATAAATCCAGTTTCTATGGAAAGAAATCCAGTTTCTATGGAAATAAATCCAGTTTCTATGGGAAATCAAATTTATGAAGAAGAAAATCCAGTTCTTATGGGAAGAAATCAAGTTTCTATGCAAAGAAATCCAGTTTCTATGGAAAGAAATCCAGTTTCTATGGAAAGAAATCCAGTTTCTATGGAAAGAAATCCAGTTTCTATGGAAAGAAATCCAGTTTCTATGGAAATAAATCCAGTTTCTATGGGAAATCAAATTTATGAAGAAAGAAATCCAGTTCTTATGGGAAGAAATCAAGTTTCTATGCAAGGAAATCCAGTTTCTATGGAAAGAAATCCAGTTTCTATGGAAAGAGATCCAGTTTCTATGGAAAGAACTCCAGTTTCTATGGAAATAAATCCAGTTTCTATGGGAAGAAATCAAATTTATGAGGAAAGATATCCACTTCTTATAAGAAATCCAGCTTTTATGGAAACAAATCCAATTTGTATGGAATCAAATCAAGTTTATAGGGAAAGATATCCACTTTTTATAGGAAGATATCCAGTTTTTACGGGAAGAAACCCAATTTGTATGGGAATAAGTCGACTTTGTATGGGAAACAATCAAGTTTGTATGGGAAGCAATCAAGTTTGTATGGGAAACAATCAAGTTTGTATGGGAAGCAATCAAGTTTGTATGGGAAGCAATCCAATTTGTATGCAACCAAATCAAGTTTGTAGGGAAACAAATCCAGCTTTAATGGGAAGAAATCAAGATTATATGGAAGTAAATCAAGTTACTATGGAAAGAAATGAAGGTATGGGAACAAATCAAGCTAATATGGAAAGAAATCAAGCTAATAGGGAAAGAAATCAAGTTTATATGGGAGCAAATCAAGTTACTATGGAAAGAAATGAAGGTATGGGAACAAATCAAGCTAATATGGAAAGAAATCAAGCTAATAGGGAAAGAAATCAAGATTATATGGGAGCAAATCAAGTTACTATGGAAAGAAATGAAGGTATGGGAACAAATCAAGCTAATATGGAAAGAAATCAATTTTATAGGGAAAGAAATGAAGGTTTGGGAGCAAATCAAGCTAATATGGAAAGAAATCAAGTTTATATGGGAGCAAATCAAGTTACTATGGAAAGAAATGAAGGTATGGGAGCAAATCAAGCTAATATGGAAAGAAATCAAGCTAATAGGGAAAGAAATCAAGTTTATATGGGAGCAAATCAAGTTACTATGGAAAGAAATGAAGGTATGGGAACAAATCAAGCTAATATGGAAAGAAATCAAGCTAATAGGGAAAGAAATCAAGATTATATGGGAGCAAATCAAGTTACTATGGAAAGAAATGAAGGTATGGGAACAAATCAAGCTAATATGGAAAGAAATCAAGCTAATATGGAAAGAAATCAAGCTAATAGGGAAAGAAATCAAGATTATATGGGAGCAAATCAAGTTACTATGGAAAGAAATGAAGGTATGGGAACAAATCAAGCTAATATGGAAAGAAATCAATTTTATAGGGAAAGAAATGAAGGTATGGGAGCAAATCAAGCTAATATGGAAAGAAATCAATTTTATAGGGAAAGAAATCAAGTTTATATGGAAAGAAATGAAGGTATGGGAGCAAATCAACCTAATATGGAAAGAAATCAATTTTATAGGGAAAGAAATCAAGTTTATATGGAAAGAAATGAAAGTATGGGAGCAAATCAAGCTAATATGGAAAGAAATCAAGTTTATAGGGAAAGAAATCAAGTTTACATGGAAGCAAATCAAGTTAACATGGAAAGAAATGAAGGTATTGGAGCAAATCAAATGAATATGGAAAGAAATCAAGTTTATAGGGAAAGAAATCTGGTTTATATAGAAGCAAATCAAGTTAATATGGAAAGAAATGAAGGTATGGGAGGAAATCAAGTTAATATAGAAAGAAATCAAATTTATATGGAAAGAAATCAAGTTAATATGGAAAGAAATTCAGTTTATATGGAAAGAAATCAAGTTAATATGGGAAGAAATCGAGATAACAAAGCAAATCAAGATAATATGGAAGAAAATGAAAATAACATGGAAGAAAATGAAGCTAATATGGAAGAAAATGAAGGTAATATGGAAAGATATCAAGATAACGAAGCAAATCAAGTTAATATGGAAGAAAGTGAAGCTAATATGGAAAGATATCAAGAAAACGAAGAAAATCAAGATAATATGGAAGAAAACGAAACTAATATGGAAAGAAATCAAGTTAATATGGAAAGATATCAAGATAACCAAGAAAATCAAGTTAATATGGAAAGAAATGAAGATAATCTGGAAGAAAATGAAGATAATCTGGAAGAAAATTACGATAATCTGGAAGGAAATGAAAATAATCTGGAAAGAAATGAAGATAATCTGGAAATAAATGAAGATAATCTGGAAGAAAATGACGATAATTTGGAAGGAAATCAAAATAATCTGGAAGAAAATGAAGATAATCAAGAAGGAAATGAAAATATGGAAGAAAATGAAAATATGGAAGCAAATCCAGTTGATATGGAAAGAAATGAATTTAATAACGAAGCAAATCGAGTTGATAACGAAAATGATAACGACGCCGAAGGAAATGAATCGGAAGACGATTACGAAAGGGATTTAGCTCCTTTTGAAGAGTTTTTCGACAAAATTATAAAAAAAAATTTGATCGCTTTCTCGGTTTATAATGACATGGAGTACGTAAGACTTATTTCTAATTACATTTTCACACCGGAAGTTTTAGCGGATATGGAGTATCGTGCTGAAAGTAAAATGACAACAGTACGGACTATAAGAAATCAGTGGACTACCGCTTTGGAAAGAACCAAAGCATTTTTCCGTAATCATGTATTGACTCGTTATGTAGTCGTTTCAGAACCGGAAGATTCTCCTCCTCCTTCAGAACCGGAAGAATCGGAAGAACTTCCTCTTGCTCCAGAATCGGAAGAACTTCCTCTTGCTGCAGAATCGGAAGAACTTCCTCTTGCTCCAGAATCGGAAGAACTTCCTCTTGCTCCAGAATCGGAAGAACTTCCTCTTGCTCCAGAATCGGAAGAATCTTCTTCTGCTAAAGAATCGAAAAAGTTTCCTCTTGTTACAGAATCGGAAGACTCTTCTGCTGAAGAATTGGAAAAATCTCGTCCTTCTGAACAATTGGAAGAATCTCGTCCTTCTTCAAAATCGGAAGAATCTCATTCTTCTTCAGAGTCGGAAAAATCTCATTCTTCTTCAGAGTCGGAAGAATCTGATTCTTCTACAGAATCGGAAGAATCTTCTGCTGCAGAGCCGGAAAAATCTTCTGATGTAGAACAGGAAAAATCTCTTCCTTCTATACAATCGGAAAAATCTCATCTTTCTTCAGAATCGGAAGAGTCTCGTCATTCTATAGAATCAGAAAAATCTTCTCTTGCTGCAGAACTGAAAAAATCTCGTCCTTTTACAGAATCAGAAGAATCTCGTCATTATACAGAATCAGAAGAATCTCGTCATTATACAGAATCAGAAGAATCTCGTCATTATACAGAAATAGAAGAATCTCGTCATTATACAGAATTAGAAGAATCTCGTCATTATACAGAATCAGAAAAATCTTCTCCTGTTGCGGAACCGGAAAAATCTCGTCCTTCTGCAGAATCGGAAGAATCTCATTCTTCTACAGAATCGGAAAAATCTAGTTCTTCTGCAGAATCGGAAGAATCTTCTTCTGCTGCAAAACCGAAAAAATCTGCTGCAGAACCGAAAAAATCTGCTCCTGTTGCGGAACCGGAAAAATCTCGTCCTTCTACAGAATCGGAAGAATCTTTTTCTGCTGCAAAACTGAAAAAATCTGCTCCAGAACTGAAAAAATCTGCTGCAGAACCGAAAAAATCTGCTCCAAAACCGAAAAAATCTGCTGCAAAACCGAAAAAATCTGCTCCAGAACCGAAAAAATTTGCTCCAGAACCGAAAAAATCTGCTCCAGAACCGAAAAAATCTCATCCTGCTATAGAATCGGAAGAATCTCTTCCTTCTACAATTTTTGATGAATCTCGTTCTTCTATAGAATCAGAAAAATCTTCTCCTGCTCCAAAACGGAAAAAATCTTTTGCTCCAGAATCGAAAAAATCTCTTGCTCCAAAATCGAAAAAATCTCTTGCTCCAAAATCGAAAAAATCTCTTGCTCCAAAATCGAAAAAATCTCTTGCTCCAAAATCGAAAAAATCTCGTCTTTCTACAAAATCGGAAGAATCTCTTCCTTCCACAGAATCGGAAGAATATCTTCCTGCTAAGAGAGCTCCGAAAAAACGTAAAATTATACATGAAGAACTACGTAATGAAGGACCAGGTAATTTATTATTTAATAAGGCATTTATTACTACCTCTGTCCCATAATAAGTGGCCAATATGGTGAAAATTTAAGTCCCAAAATAAGTGTCCGTTTTAAAATAAAAAAAATATAATTTTTTTCCAAGACTTTTTTTAAATCAAACGTCCAAAATTGTTAAGAAATATATTTATAACTTTACAGAACAGTGTAAAAATAATAATAATACAGTGAACGCTCCATACAAGCAACCTCTCTACAGGGTGTTTAAAAAATACGTTCGAATATTTGGCCCACTTATAGATCTCATCAGTACAAACAAAAAAGTCAAAATAAACATAAGTCCAAAAATCAGCCGTTTCCTAATTACAGCCTGTTTTTCAAATTAAAATAATTTACACTCAAATATCAGTATAAATACATTTTAATTATTACAAATTAATGATTCTTAAAGAAGATGTTCAAAATGTCCTCCTTCCATTTGTATACACATTTCACATCTCCGTAAAAGTGAACGCCGCACTCTCTCAAAGAGTCCCGGATTTATACGAACAGTCTGGCAGGCATGTTCAATTCGTTCTCGCAACTCATCTAAATTATTCACAGGACTTGAATAAACTAATGTCTTTAAATACCCCCAAATGCAGAAATCGAGTGGAGTGAGGTCGGGAGATCTAGGGGGCCATGCAATTGGACCTCCTCGCCCTATCCACCTGCCATTGTAATTTTCGTTTAGATAATTTCTGACCAAGACTCCGTAATGCGCAGGAGCTCCATCGTGCATCAACCACATATTAATTCTGTGGTTGAGGGGCACATCTTCTAACAGCAGTGGTAATGTATTCCGCAAAAAGTCAAGGTACAATTGACTAGTCAAACGGTTAGGCAGGAAACAAGGTCCTATCAGATGGTCGCCTAACACACCAAGCCAAACGTTGATTGCAAATCGGTGTTGATGATTCGATTCAACAACGGCATGCGGATTTTCGTCGGCCCAAACATGGCCGACAATTATGAAAATTAAAAATGCCATTTCTCGTGAAACCAGCTTCGTCTGTAAATAAAATTTTCGTAACAAAATTTGGGTTCTCCGCGACTTTTGTCAACATGCTTCGACAAAACACCGGTCGTGCGGCATAATCAGGCGCAGCTAAAGCCTGTACCCTTTGAATATGGTATGGGTGCAATTGCTGCTCCCGTAAAATTCTCCAAATTAGGGAAAAATTAATATTTGTTTCAGTAGAGAGTCTTCTAGTACTAGTACCAGGATTTTCTTCAATTCGTCTTAAAATGTTAAGTTCTGCGTCGGGAGTACAAACTGATCTAGGCCGATCACCATCACCGTTCTGCTTGATTTAAACGATCCAACTTCGGATAAACGTTGATGTAAATTTGTAAAAAGTTTGTCACACGGAAGTACCCGGTTTGGGAATGCTTCGGCATAAAGGCGACGTGCCTCACAAGCATTTCCATCGGCTTTGCCATACATAAAATGCATGTCTGCCATTTCTGCGTTGGTATAAGGCATATTCGAAAATTTCAACAATGGGTTACAGCAACAACTACTTCAATAAACACTGACAATAACACTGACACACAATAATTACAACAAATGTGGCAACTACACTAACAGGAACGAGCAAAATTTGTTTTGTTATTTCCATGGATGACTTCATAAATACGCGAATCACTCCTACTGAGTGTAAATTATTTTAATTTGAAAAACAGGCTGTAATTAGGAAACGGCTGATTTTTGGACTTATGTTTATTTTGACTTTTTTGTTTGTACTGATGAGATCTATAAGTGGGCCAAATATTCGAACGTATTTTTTAAACACCCTGTATAAGCAACATTCTTTATAAGCAACCTCTATACAAGCAACCTTTTTTAGTTCAACTCTTCTGTATAAGCAAGTTATTTTTTTAAAGTTAAATATTTAACTTAAGTTTAAGCCAATTCCAAAGTAAAATCAGCTGTTCACAACAAAATATGAATCAAAAGAAAAAAGACGTTCAATTTCGTTAAAAGATAAACTATCCATTTTAAAGAACATTGAAAATGGTAACAAAACAAAGGACATTTCTAACGAATATAAAGTTGCTAAATCTACAATAAGTAGAGTAAAAGAAAATAAAGAAAATTTAGAAGAATATGCATCCAAGTAGATTAAGAGTTGTATGTATTTGCCTATTCAAGAACCTCCCCCTCGAACCTGCGCTCTAGGAGGAGGTTCTTGAATCGGCAAATACATACTACTATTAAACGAATGAAGATAATAAAATATAGTGAAATCGAGGATACAGTGTTTTCTTGGTTCTTGGAGCGGTGACAATTAAACGATTTAGTTCCAAATGAAATGATAAAATTAAAAGAACTCGAAGTAAATAGATTAAATAATAGACCTGAAACATTTGTAGCAAGTGTTGGATGGTTAACGAAATTTAAGAAACATCACAGTATACAGATTTTGTCTGTTTGTGGAGAGAGTATGTCTTGCAATGTGGAGCTAGCTAATTTATTTAAAAATAAATTTAAAAAATATATTGCTGCAAATGGCTTTTTGCCTGAACAAATATATAATTGCGACGAAATTGGCGTCGTCTATAAAGCGTTTGTCCAATAACGTTACTCTACTAACTAAAACTAACGTTATTCCACACAGTTTGGTTAGTAAAAGAAATAAGTAAAATTATTTTCCAGGCAGTAAGCATTTTTATACTCCTTTTTTCCCTATAAGCAACTTTTCCCAATAAGAAACTTTTTTATTGAAATTGGTTCAAATTAGTTGCTTATATACAGGGTGTTTAAAAAATACGTTCGAATATTTGGCCCACTTATAGATCTCATCAGTACAAACAAAAAAGTCAAAATAAACATAAGTCCAAAAATCAGCCGTTTCCTAATTACAGCCTGTTTTTCAAATTAAAATAATTTACACTCAAATATCAGTATAAATACATTTTAATTATTACAAATTAATGATTCTTAAAGAAGATGTTCAAAATGTCCTCCTTCCATTTGTATACACATTTCACATCTCCGTAAAAGTGAACGCCGCACTCTCTCAAAGAGTCCCGGATTTATCATACGAACAGTCTGGCAGGCATGTTCAATTCGTTCTCGCAACTCATCTAAATTATTCACAGGACTTGAATAAACTAATGTCTTTAAATACCCCCAAATGCAAAAATCGAGTGGAGTGAGGTCGGGAGATCTAGGGGGCCATGCAATTGGACCTCCTCGCCCTATCCACCTGCCATTGTAATTTTCGTTTAGATAATTTCTGACCAAGACTCCGTAATGCGCTGGAGCTCCATCGTGCATCAACCACATATTAATTCTGTGGTTGAGGGGCACATCTTCTAACAGCAGTGGTAATGTATTCCACAAAAAGTCAAGGTACAATTGACTAGTCAAACGGTTAGGCAGGAAACAAGGTCCTATCAGATGGTCTCCTAACACACCAAGCCAAACGTTGATTGCAAATCGGTGTTGATGATTCGATTCAACAACGGCATGCGGATTTTCGTCGGCCCAAACATGGTGGCTATTATGAAAATTAAAAATGCCATTTCTCGTGAAACCAGCTTCGTCTGTAAATAAAATTTTCGTAACAAAATTTGGGTTCTCCGCGACTTTTGTCAACATGCTTCGACAAAACACCAGTCGTGCGGCATAATCAGGCACAGCTAGAGCCTGTACCCTTTGAATATGGTATGGGTGCAATTGCTGCTCCCGTAAAATTCTCCAAATTAGGGAAAAATTAATATTTGTTTCAGTAGAGAGTCTTCTAGTACTAGTACCAGGATTTTCTTCAATTCGTCTTAAAATGTTAAGTTCTGCGTCGGGAGTACAAACTGATCTAGGCCGACCACCATCACCGTTCCTTGATTTAAACGATCCAACTTCGGATAAACGTTGATGTAAATTTGTAAAAAGTTTGTCACACGGAAGTACCCGGTTTGGGAATGCTTCGGCATAAAGGCGACGTGCCTCACAAGCATTTCCATCGGCTTTGCCATACATAAAATGCATGTCTGCCATTTCTGCGTTGGTATAAGGCATATTCGAAAATTTCAACAATGGGTTACAGCAACAACTACTTCAATAAACACTGACAATAACGGACACACAATAATTACAACAAATGTGGCAACTACACTAACAGAAACGAACAAAATTTGTTTTGTTATTTCCATGGATGACTTCATAAATACGCGAATCACTCCTACTGAGTGTAAATTATTTTAATTTGAAAAACAGGCTGTAATTAGGAAACGGCTGATTTTTGGACTTATGTTTATTTTGACTTTTTTGTTTGTACTGATGAGATCTATAAGTGGGCCAAATATTCGAACGTATTTTTTAAACACCCTGTATAGAGCGTTCACTGTACTACTTAATTACTAATTACTGCTACAAATCTTTGCCTGAGCACCTTCGACGATCTCTATATCGCATTTAAGATAAAGTAACTGTCCTCGTCTAAGCAATTTATTCTCGCCTAAGTGAGGCAACTTATAATTATTGCCGCCATGTGTTGTCAGTGCCTCTATCATACACTGTTGATGTGTTAAGATCTTGTTGAATGTTTGATGACTTAGATCGTTAAAAGCCTTGGTAACTGAATCGATGAGCAGATATTTGAAGCAGCTGTTTGATGCTGATATAGCATTAAAAAACCGAGGTCCAGAATATTGATATCTGGACTATTCGGGGGTTGACATCAGTCATCATGAGCGTGGTAGTATTTATTAGAGGTCTTTTTTATATCCTTAAAAATAGGTGCGCCAGTAGATACTTTGAGAATCAAAGCAAAGCAATATTCCAAATGTTGGAGTTTGTTACGGTCAGTAAGAAATGATTTTACTGAGTTTTGATCCGTCTAGATTTAATGCTTCTGTAAATTGTGAATTTTGAAATTCCAATGGCATATACAAGTGATCGAATATTTCTGCGGCTATGAATCGATATCCCTTTTATTTTTTCTATATCTACGATTTTTCGTTTCTTGCCGACTCTTCTAGATTTTCGAGAATTTACATTCGCGGTTACTTTCTTGCTTAGTTTCTTGTCTTGAATGCTTAGTTTCTTGTCTTGAACGTTTAGTTTCTTGTCTTGAACGTTTAGTTTCTTGTCTTGAACGTTTAGTTTCTTGTCTTGAACGCTTAGTTTCTTGTCTTAAACGCTTAGTTTCCTGTCGTAAACGCTTAGTTTCTTGTCTTCGATACCAAATTTTATAGTCTCCTCCGATACAGAATACCGAACAGTACTCTTTATCGATCCATGTTTAAGTTTACCACTTACACTTACTTTTAGCAAATAATGATACACACTTTGACGTGCTTCCTGGTTTAAATTAGGCCTTTTTCGTTGAGGCACAACTTCAAAAACGCCTCGATGGTCCATTATGTGACCACTCCGGTACTTTTAGAAATAACAAGACGACGTATTATTTATATTATACGTATATTTATAAATCACTATTCAAAAGTTAAGTAGACGCGTTGAAATTTTTTAATAACATTCATATGTCCATCTTAACTTAAATCTCTTGATGGAATACAAGATTGCAAATAACACTTCGAAATAACGTTAAGTTTCGGGATATTCCAAAATCGGACACTTATTATGGGACAGAGGGAGTATTTAATAAGACTAATTTATTAATTAAGACTAATTATTTTTTTTAGTACGTCTAAGAAGAAGTCGTAGAATTATAGCCAAGAGATTAATGTTGGCAAAATCTTCTAGCGACTCCGAATACGAATAATAATCATTTGTTAAGCGGTCAAGGTGAAGGCTCAATTATTATTATTTAATCATTTTATTACCGCCCACTTTTGACCATGTAGTAATGTATTTGTAGTAGAAAGGGTTTATTTTAAATAAAGATATTTAGTGGAAGTTTGCCCACTTTTGACCATGCAGTAATACATTTGTAGTCTGTAGACTAATTATTTTTTTTAGCACATCCAAGAAGAAGTCGTAGAATTATAACCAAGAGAGTAATCTTGGTAGAATCTTCTAGCGACTCCGAATACGAATAATCATTTGTTAAACGGTCAAAGTGAAGGCTCAATTATTATTATTTAATCATTTTATTACCGCCCACTTTTGACCATGTAGTAATGCATTTGTAGTAGAAAGGGTTTCTTTTAAATAAAGATATTTAGTGGAAGTTTGCCCACTTTTGACCATGTAATAATGCATTTGTAGTAGAAATGGTTTATTTTAAATAAAGATATTTAATGGAAGTTTTGAGTTTTATTTCTTTCGTTAGTAGTATTTTTAAAAAAATCCTATTTAAGAAAGTAATTGTAAAAACTTGAAATTTTATGATGATTTAAATCCAAAGTTAATCTTTATTTTTACCAAAAATTATGTTTTGGTATTTAATCAAATATTTAATCAAAATTTAAGAATCATTTTTAGTACATTGTTTTAAATTTAAAGTTCTTATCAGAAAATAAAGTTGATTTTATTCATCATAAGATATTTAATGGAAGTTTTGAGTTTTATTTCTATCGTTAGTAGTATTTTAAAAAATTCCTATTTAAGAAAGTAATTGTAAAAACTTGAAATTTTATGATGATTTAGATTCAAAGTTAATCTTTATTTTTACCAAAAATTGTGTTTTGGTATTTAATCAAGTATTTAATCAAAATTTAAGAATCATTTTTAGTACATTGTTTTAAATTTAAAGTTCTTATCAGAAAATAAAGTTGATTTTATTCATCATAAGATATTTAATGGAAGTTTTGAGTTTTATTTCTATCGTTAGTATTTTAAAAAATTCCTATTTAAGAAAGTAATTGTAGAAACTTGAAATTTTATGATGATTTAGATTCAAAGTTAATCTTTATTTTTACCAAAAATTATGTTTTGGTATTTAATCAAATATTTAATCAAAATTTAAGAATCATTTTTAGTACATTGTTTTAAATTTAAAGTTCTTATCAGAAAATAAAGTTGATTTTATTCACCATAAGATATTTAATGGAAGTTTTGAGTTTTATTTCTATCGTTAGTATTTTAAAAAATTCCTATTTAAGAAAGTAATTGTAGAAACTTGAAATTTTATGATGATTTAGATTCAAAGTTAATCTTTATTTTTACCAAAAATTGTGTTTTGGTATTTAATCAAATATTTAATCAAAATCTAAGAATCATTTTTAGTACATTGTTTTAAATTTAAAGTTCTTATCAGAAAATAAAGTTGATTTTATTCATCATAAGATATTTAATGGAAGTTTTGAGTTTTATTTCTATCGTTAGTATTTTAAAAAATTCCTATTTAAGAAAGTAATTGTAAAAACTTGAAATTTTATGATGATTTAGATTCAAAGTTAATCTTTATTTTTACCAAAAATTGTGTTTTGGTATTTAATCAAATATTTAATCAAAATTTAAGAATCATTTTTAGTACATTGTTTTAAATTTAAAGTTCTTATCAGAAAATAAAGTTGATTTTATTCATCATAAGATATTTAATGGAAGTTTTGAGTTTTATTTCTATCGTTAGTATTTTAAAAAATTCCTATTTAAGAAAGTAATTGTAAAAACTTGAAATTTTATGATGATTTAGATTCAAAGTTAATCTTTATTTTTACCAAAAATTGTGTTTTGGTATTTAATCAAATATTTAATCAAAATTTAAGAATCATTTTTAGTACATTGTTTTAAATTTAAAGTTCTTATCAAAAAAATAAAATCGATTTTATTCATAAAATTTTGATTATTTAATCAATAATTATAAAAGTTTAAAATAATATTTTTTTATTTCAAAAATAAAAGCAGTTTTAGTTTAAAATTCTTAGTCATAAATCGTATCACAAAAAAAAATTGTAATAATTTTGGAATTTAATCAATTAACGTCTAAAAATAAAATGAAATTTTATTTCTATTAAAAAATGTGATTTTTAAAAATGTTTGCTTATCAAAAAATATAATTCTATTTTTATGTTATAAAAAAAATAAATCATAATTTCAAAAAAAAATCGTAATAACAAAAAAAATCATAATTTCAAAAAAAATCATAACAGAAAAAACATAATTACAAAAAAATCGTAATTAAAAAAAAATCATAATTAAAAAAAAAATCATTTTTACAAAAAAAAATCATAATTACAAAAAAAATCCTTAAAATCCCAAAAAAAAAAAATCCTTAAAATCCCAAAAAAAAAATCCTTAAAAATATAAAGATTTCTCTTTTTTTTTTAATTATGAAATTAATCAAATGTTCAATTCTCTTCATAATAAATGACAATAAATCGTATCACAAAAAAAAATTGTAATAATTTTGGAATTTAATCAATTAATGTCTAAAAATAAAATGAAATTTTATTTCTATTAAAAAATGTGATTTTTAAAAATGTTTCCTTATCAAAAAATATAATTCTATTTTTATATTATAAAAAAAATAAATCATAATTTCAAAAAAAAATCATAATAACAAAAAAAAATCATAATTTCAAAAAAAATCATAATTTAAAAAAATCATAATAACAAAAAAAATCATAATTACAAAAAAATCCTTAAAATCCCACAAAAAAAATCCTTAAAATCCCAAAAAAAATCCTTAAAAAATATAAAGATTTCTCTTTTTTTTTTTTAATTATGAAATTAATCAAATCTTCAATTCTCTTCATAATAAATGACAATAAATCGTATCACAAAAAAAAATTATAATAATTTTGGAATTTAATCAGTTAATGTCTAAAAATGAAATGGAATTTTATTTCTATTAAAAAATGTGATTTTTAAAAATGTTTCCTTATCAAAAAATATAATTCTATTTTTATATTATAAAAAAAATAAATCATAATTTCAAAAAAAAAATCATAATAACAAAAAAAAATCATAATTTCAAAAAAAATCATAACAAAAAAAATCATAATTACAAAAAAATCATAATTAAAAAAAATCATAATAACAAAAAAAAATCATAATTACAAAAAAAAATCATAATTACAAAAAAAAAATAATTTCAAAAAAAATTATAACAAAAAAAATCATAATTACAAAAAAAATCATAATTAAAGAAATTATAATAACAAAAAAAAATCATAATTACAAAAAAAATCCTTAAAATCCCAAAAAAAAATCCTTAAAATCCCAAAAAAAAATCCTTAAAAATACAGGGTGTTTAAAAAATACGTTCGAATATTTGGCCCACTTATAGATCTCATCAGTACAAACAAAAAAGTCGAAATAAACATAAGTCCAAAAATCAACCGTTTCCTAATTACAGCCTGTTTTTCAAATTAAAATAATTTACACTCAGTAGGAGTGATTCGCGTATTTATGAAGTAATCCATGGAAATAACAAAACAAATTTTGTTCGTTTCTGTTAGTGTAGTTGCCACATTTGTTGTAATTATTGTGTGTCCGTTATTGTCAGTGTTTATTGAAGTAGTTGTTGCTGTAACCCATTGTTGAAATTTTCGAATATGCCTTATACCAACGCAGAAATGGCAGACATGCATTTTATGTATGGCAAAGCCGATGGAAATGCTTGTGAGGCACGTCGCCTTTATGCCGAAGCATTCCCAAACCGGGTACTTCCGTGTGACAAACTTTTTACAAATTTACATCAACGTTTATCCGAAGTTGGATCGTTTAAATCAAGGAACGGTGATGGTGGTCGGCCTAGATCAGTTTGCACTCCCGACGCAGAACTTAACATTTTAAGACGAATTGAAGAAAATCCTGGTACTAGTACTAGAAGACTCTCTACTGAAACAAATATTAATTTTTCCCTAATTTGGAGAATTTTACGGGAGCAGCAATTGCACCCATACCATATTCAAAGGATACAGGCTCTAGCTGTGCCTGATTATGCCGCACGACTGGTGTTTTGTCGAAGCATGTTGACAAAAGTCGCGGAGAACCCAAATTTTGTTACGAAAATTTTATTTACAGACGAAGCTGGTTTCACGAGAAATGGCATTTTTAATTTTCATAATAGCCACCATGTTTGGGCCGACGAAAATCCGCATGCCGTTGTTGAATCGAATCATCAACACCGATTTGCAATCAACGTTTGGCTTGGTGTGTTAGGAGACCATCTGATAGGACCTTGTTTCCTACCTAACCGTTTGACTAGTCAATTGTACCTTGACTTTTTGCGGAATACATTACCACTGCTGTTAGAAGATGTGCCCCTCAACCACAGAATTAATATGTGGTTGATGCACGATGGAGCTCCTGCGCATTACGGAGTCTTGGTCAGAAATTATCTAAACGAAAATTACAATGGCAGGTGGATAGGGCGAGGAGGTCCAATTGCATGGCCCCCTAGATCTCCCGACCTCACTCCACTCGATTTTTGCATTTGGGGGTATTTAAAGACATTAGTGTATTCAAGTCCTGTGAATAATTTAGATGAGTTGCGAGAACGAATTGAACATGCCTGCCAGACTGTTCGTATAAATCCGGGACTCTTTGAGAGAGTGCGGCGTTCACTTTTACGGAGATGTGAAATGTGTATACAAATGGAAGGAGGACATTTTGAACATCTTCTTTAAGAATCATTAATTTGTAATAATTAAAATACTGATATTTGAGTGTAAATTATTTTAATTTGAAAAACAGGCTGTAATTAGGAAACGGCTGATTTTTGGACTTATGTTTATTTTGACTTTTTTGTTTGTACTGATGAGATCTATAAGTGGGCCAAATATTCGAACGTATTTCTTAAACACCCTGTATAAAGATTTCTCTTTTTTTTTTTAATTATGAAATTAATCAAATGTTCAATTCTCTTCATAATAAATGACAATAAATCGTATCACAAAAAAAAATTTAATAATTTAGGAATTTAATCAGTTAATGTCTAAAAATAAAATGAAATTTTATTTCTATTAAAAAATGTGATTGTTAAAAATGTTTGCTTATCAAAAAATATAATTCTAATTTTATATTATAAAAAAAATAAATCATAATTACAAAAAAAAAATCATAATAACAAAAAAAATCATAATTTCAAAAAAAATCATAATTACAAAAAAAAACATAATTACAAAAAAAATCATAATTAAAAAAAATCATAATTACAAAAAAAATTATAAATACAAAAAAATCCTTAAAATCCCAAAAAAATCCTTAAAATCCCAAAAAAATCCTTAAGATTCCAAAATAAATCCTTAAAATCCCAAAAAAAAACCTTAAAAAATATAAAGATATGGTTATAATTGGAACAAATTCGATGGTTTTATTAAAAAATAGACATTTTAATTTATCTATCTTTAAATTATTTTTCTTCAATTTTAATAAATAAGCTCTGGATGATTTTTTTAAATTGGTTGAAAATTTATAGGTTAAAAAAATCGATGTTTTTGAGAATTTTTTTAATTTTTTTGGTTATACTTGGAACAAATTCGATGGTTTTATTAAAAAATAGATATTTTAATTTATCTATCTTTAAATTATTTTTCTTCAATTTTTATAAATAAGCCCTGGATGATTTTTTTAAATTGGTTGAAAATTTATAGGTTAAAAAAATCGATGTTTTTGAGAATTTTTTAAATTTTTTTGGTTATAGTTGGAACAAATTCGATGGTTTTATTGAAAAATAGACATTTTAATTTATCTATCTTTAAAATATTTTTCTTCAATTTTTATAAATAAGCTCTGGATGATTTTTTTAAATTGGTTGAAAATTTATAGGTTAAAAAAATCGATGTATTTGAGAATTTTTTTAATTTTTTTGGTTATACTTGGAACAAATTCGATCGTTTTATTAAAAAATAGACATTTTAATTTATCTATCTTTAAATTATTTTCTTTCAATTTTAATAAATAAGCTCTGGATGATTTTTTTTAAATTGGTTGAAAATTTTTAGGTTAAAAAAATCGATGTTTTTGAGAATTTTTTTAATTTTTTTGGTTATACTTGGAACAAATTCGATCGTTTTATTAAAAAATAGACATTTTAATTTATCTATTTTTAAATTATTTTCTTTCAATTTTAATAAATAAGCTCTGGATGATTTTTTTAAATTGGTTGAAAATTTATAGGTTAAAAAAATCGATGTTTTTGAAAATCTTTTTAATTATTTTGGTTATAGTTGGAACAAATTCGATGGTTTTATTAAAAAATAGACATTTTAATTTATCTATCTTTAAATTATTTTCTTTCAATTTTAATAAATAACCTCTGGATGATTTTTTTTAATTGGTTGAAAATTTTTAGGTTAAAAAAATCGATGTTTTTGAGAATTTTTTTAATTTTTTTGGTTATACTTGGAACAAATTCGATGGTTTTATTAAAAAATAGACATTTTAATTTATCTATCTTTAAATTATTTTTCTTCAATTTTAATAAATAAGCTCTGGATGATTTTTTTAAATTGACTGAAAATTTTTAGGTTAAAAAAATGGATGTTTTTGAGAATTTTTTTAATTTTTTTGGTTATAGTTGGAACAAATTCGATGGTTTTATTGAAAAATAGACATTTTAATTTATCTATCTTTAAAATATTTTTCTTCAATTTTTATAAATAAGCTCTGGATGATTTTTTTAAATTGGTTGAAAATTTTTAGGTTAAAAAAATGGATGTTTTTGAGAATTTTTTTAATTTTTTTGGTTATAGTTGGAACAAATTCGATGGTTTTATTGAAAAATAGACATTTTAATTTATCTATCTTTAAAATATTTTTCTTCAATTTTTATAAATAAGCTCTGGATGATTTTTTTAAATTGGTTGAAAATTTATAGGTTAAAAAAATCGATGTTTTTGAGAATTTTTTTAATTTTTTTGGTTATACTTGGAACAAATTCGATCGTTTTATTAAAAAATAGACATTTTAGTTTATCTATCTTTAAATTATTTTCTTTCAATTTTAATAAATAAGCTCTGGATGATTTTTTTAAATTGGTTGAAAATTTTTAGGTTAAAAAAATCTATGTTTTTGAGAATTTTTTTAATTTTTTTGGTTATACTTGGAACAATTTCGATGATTTTATTAAAAAATAGACATTTTGATTTATCTATCTTTAAATTATTTTTCTTCAATTTTTATAAATAAGCTCTGGATGATTTTTTTAAATTGGTTGAAAATTTATAGGTTAAAAAAATCGATGTTTTTGAGAATTTTTTTAATTTTTTTGGTTATACTTGGAACAAATTCGACGGTTTTATTAAAAAATAGACATTTTAATTTATCTATCTTTAAATTATTTTTTTTCAATTTTAATAAATAAGCTCTGGATGATTTTTTTAAATTGACTGAAAATTTTTAGGTTAAAAAAATGGATGTTTTTGAGAATTTTTTTAATTTTTTTGGTTATAGTTGGAACAAATTCGATGGTTTTATTGAAAAATAGACATTTTAATTTATCTATCTTTAAAATATTTTTCTTCAGTTTTTATAAATAAGCTCTGGATGATTTTTTTAAATTGGTTGAAAATTTATAGGTTAAAAAAATCGATGTTTTTGAGAATTTTTTTAATTTTTTTGGTTATACTTGGAACAAATTCGATCGTTTTATTAAAAAATAGACATTTTAGTTTATCTATCTTTAAATTATTTTCTTTCAATTTTAATAAATAAGCTCTGGATGATTTTTTTAAATTGGTTGAAAATTTTTAGGTTAAAAAAATCGATGTTTTTGAGAATTTTTTTAATTTTTTTGGTTATACTTGGAACAAATTCGATGGTTTTATCAAAAAATAGACATTTTAATTTATCTATCTTTAAATTATTTTTCTTAAATTTTTATAAATAAGCTCTGGATGATTTTTTTAAATTGGTTGAAAATTTATAGGTTAAAAAAATCGATGTTTTTGAGAATTTTTTTAATTTTTTTGGTTATACTTGGAACAAATTCGATGGTTTTATTAAAAAATAGACATTTTAATTTATCTATTTTTAAATTATTTTTCTTCAATTTTTATAGATAAGCTCTGGATGATTTTTTTAAATTGGTTGAAAATTTTTAGGTTAAAAAAATCGATGTTTTTGAGAATTTTTTTAATTTTTTTGGTTATAGTTGGAACAAATTCGATGGTTTTATTAAAAAATAGACATTTTATTTATCTATCTTTAAATTATTTTTCTTCAATTTTAATAAATAAGCTCTGGATGATTTTTTTAAATTGGTTGAAAATTTATAGGTTAAAAAAATCGATGTTTTTGAGAATTTTTTTAATTTTTTTGGTTATACTTGGAACAAATTCGATCGTTTTATTAAAAAATAGACATTTTAATTTATCTATCTTTAAATTATTTTTCTTCAATTTTTATAAATAAGCTCTGGATGATTTCTTTAAATTGGTTGAAAATTTATAGGTTAAAAAAATCGATGTCTTTGAAAATTTTTTTAATTTTTTTGGTTATAGTTGGAACAAATTCGATGGTTTTATTAAAAAATAGACATTTTAATTTATCTATCTTTAAATTATTTTTCTTCAATTTTTATAAATAAGCCCTGGATGATTTTTTTAAATTGGTTGAAAATTTATAGGTTAAAAAAATCGATGTCTTTGAAAATTTTTTTAATTTTTTTGGTTATAGTTGGAACAAATTCGATCGTTTTATTAAAAAATAGACATTTTAATTTATCTATCTTTAAATTATTTTCTTTCAATTTTAATAAATAAGCTCTGGATGATTTTTTTAAATTGGTTGAAAATTTATAGGTTAAAAAAATCGATGTTTTTGAGAATTTTTTTAATTTTTTTGGTTATAGTTGGAACAAATTGGATGATTTTATTAAAAAATAGACATTTTGATTTATCTATCTTTAAATTATTTTTCTTCCATTTTTATAAATAAGCTCTGGATGATTTTTTTAAATTGGTTGAAAATTTATAGGTTAAAAAAATCGATGTTTTTGAGAATTTTTTTAATTTTTTTGGTTATTATTTTTTTATTTAATTATGAAATGAATCAAAATTCGATTCTCTTCATAATAAATGACAATAACAAACCTCAAAACCTTATACAGATGTTTCATACTTATGTTTAATTAAACACACCAACATCTATATCTCAGTTGACGGTTTATTGTTTACGATAACGTTGCATAATCAAAAAATACACAAATATTTTCATTCTCAAAGGAACAATAAAGGTTTTGTAACTAAAATAAAAATTTAAAAACCGGCTGAGTCAGAATTTAAATGCTATCTTTCGTCACACGATATTTATTTTATAAAATCTGGTTTTATTTACGTCTGAAGTGATGATTAAATGAATAATTGTTAAATAATAGACAACTAAAGTTTCACTGTTAATGGTTTTAAATTCAATGAGATATCATTGAATTATATCTCATTGAATTTAAAACCATTTTGAATTATCACTTCATATTGTTAGTTCATATCAGAATTGTTAGTTCATATCAGAATTGTTAGTGTAATTGGAATAAATTTTCTGGAAGAGATTTAATAAAAATTTAAATCTAGAAATTTAAATCGCCCTGTATGCGATTGTAATCCTATATAAGCTTGATTAATCAGAAACAAAAACTTTAAACAATCGCCGTATGAGTTTCAAAAAGGCTAATCGGCCAATTCATAGATAACATTAAAATGCGTGAGAATGCAAGCTAGAAAAGAACGATAAGAGTACTTCCTTCACCTTTCTATCAATTTCATAACAACTACCCGAAGTTTATCGCCAAACTTTCCGCAGCGCTTGGTGAGCAAGCTTAATCGCTAGTCACGTTTGCCATTCCTTCCACTTCTTTCTTCTGAGTAAGCTCGGTCGCTTAGTAAGTTCCAGTGTTAAAAGTAATCCAGTGTTTAAAACACTTTGAGTTGAGATGTTGGAAATAAATTAAGTGTTGGAAATAAATTGAGTGTTGGAAATAAATTGAGTGTTGGAAATAATGTGAGTATTGGAAATAATTTGAGTATTTCGAAATAATTTGAGTATTTGGAAATAATTTCAGTATTTGGAAATAATTTGAGTACTTGGAAATAATTTGAGTATTTGGAAATAATTTCAGTATTTGGAAATAATTTGAGTATTTGGAAATAATTTGAGTATTTCGAAATAATTTGAGTATTTGGAAATAATTTCAGTATTTGGAAATAATTTGAGTATTTGGATATAATTTGAGTATTTGGAAATAATTTGACTGCTTCTAAATAATTTGAGTGTTGGAAATAATCGAAGATGCTACCCGCAAACGCTCAATCTGCGTTTTCTAAATTACCAGCTGCGTCAAGGCACCGCATAATTTCTTCGACCACTGTAGAAACAGGATGTACTTCTGAACAACCGCAAAGGAGTTTGTCTCCGAGGTGTGGATTTCTTCAATTTTCTTCGACCAGAGTAGAAACAAGACCTGCTTTTGAACAACCGCAAAGGACTTTTTCTCCAATGTCTAGAGTTCTTCAAATTCCTTCGAGCACTGAAGAAATAAGATCTGCTTTTGAACAACCGCAGAGGAGTTTGTCTCCGAGGTATGGAGTTCTTCAAATTCCTTCGAGCACTGAAGAAACAAGATCTGCTTTTGAACAACCGCAAAGGAGTTTTTCTCCAAGGTCTGGAGTTCTTCAAATTCCTTCGAGCACTGAAGAAACAAGATCTGCTTTTGAACAACCGGAGAGGAGTTTGTCTCCGAGGTCTCGAGTTCTTCAATCCTCTACTCCACCATTGGCTCGTGTATCTCTAACAACGCCTGAATCAGTCTTTATATCATGTTTTAACGCAGTGCTTGAAGGTGGTGAACCATGCACTTTAGAAATTCCTGAATCATGGGGTCGAGAAGTAACTGAAACATTCGTTAATAGTAAACCATTGCCTCGATCATTGTTTCCAGGAGGGTCTCAACTATGGTCTGAACTATTGCCTAACCCATCGCTTCAACCATCGCCTCAACTATTGCCTCACCTACCGCTTCAACCATCGCCTCAACCATCGCCTCAACCATCCCCTCAATCATCCCCTCAATCATCCCCTCAACCATCGCCTCAACCATCCCCTCAACCATCCCCTCAATCATCCCCTCAACCATCACCTCAACCATCACCTCAACCATCGCCTCCAACATCCCCTCAACCATCACCTCAACCATCGCCTCCATCATTGTCTCAACAAATTCCTCAATCATTGTCTCAACAAATTCCTCAATCATTGTCTCAACAAATTCCTCAATCATCTTCTCCACCAATGTCTCCATCAGTGTCTCCACCAATGTCTCCATCAGTGTCTCCACCAATGTCTCCATCAACGTTTCAATTATTGTCTCCATCAATGTCTCAATCCTTCTCTCAGCCGTTGTCTCAAGCACCGTCTAAATCATTGAATCAAACAATGCGTTCAATCGCTCAACCAGTATCTTCAGTTGTGGCTGAACCAACATCTTCAAATATGGCTCAACCAATGTCTTCAAATATGCATCAAGCTATGTCTTCAAATATGCATCAAGCTATGTCTTCAAATATGCATCAATTAAAACGTTCACAGATGGATCAACCATCGTGTTCAAGTATGTTTCAACCAAAACGTTCAGATATGGATCAACCAAAACGTTCAGATATGGATCAACCAAAACGTTCAGATATGGATCAACCATCGTGTTCATATATGGATCAACCATCGTGTTCATATATGGATCAACCATCGTGTTCATATATGGATCAACCATCGTGTTCATATTTGGATCAACCATCATGTTCAAATATGTATCAACTAAAACGTTTAGATTTGGATCAACCATCGTGTTCAAAAGACGCTCAACCAAGGTCTTCAGATACGGCTCAACCGATGGTTAAAAATGCGGCTAAACCGGCGCAGAAGAACATGGATCAACCCATTGCTCATGTGGCGCCGATATGTGGCGCTGCTGCTGTTCCAGATGAACGAATTCAGCTTCCGGTTCGTGAGACTCATTTACCGGATTTCGCAGGAGGTAATTTTGGAGAATCTTTGACTCACTTGGAAGGATACTACCAGAACGTGATTAAGAAAAACATGAGGAAGCTTTTGAATAGTGAAAACTTGGAAAGCGATAACCTTATTTCACACGTTAATATATCTCGTGACACAAAATTGGAGGTTTATGAAGCGCTTCAAAAGAAAGAGGATGAAGCTGAAGAACTTAATAGGATGTGGGCGAACCTTTTTATTAGTACCAAGGAATTTTTTACTAATTATCCGGTTACTTACCCGAATAATCCTTACAATGAGGCTAATAGACCGATCATACAAATTCCGGAAAAATACCAACCTGAACCCAAGAAACCTTCAAATTTGCGTCTTGTACGAAAGGTAAATGTAACATCTCAAGAAACTCAAACATGTGAAGAAACTCAAGCACCTCAAACAGCTCAAAGACCTCAAGAAACTCAAGCACCTCAAACAAGTCAAGCACGTCAAACAAGTCAAGCACGTCAAACAAGTCAAGCACGTCAAACAGCTCAAGCACCTAGAGAAGTTCCAGCACTTGAAGCACTTAAAGAACTTCAAGAACTTCAGGCGTCTGAAAGGTCTCGAAGGCCTCAAAGGTCTCAAAGTTCCCGAACACGTCAAACGTTTGAAACTGATAACATGCCTCAACGGTCTGAAAGATCTCAAAGGAATCAAAGAGCGAATCAACAAGGAAAACGCAAGAAAAAAGGAAGCACCCGCTATATCAAGAGATCCAGGTTTTATGACGATTCCGACGAATCCGAAAACTAGGATGATTCATATTAAAAGGTAAAGAAAACCTTAATATATATTGGGTTGTTTGGAAAATAATTTCGGAAAAATATTTTTTTTTTTTTCGCGACAGAGGAATTAATTGTATTTTTTTTTAATTCGTTTTTAATCAATCATTTTTAAAAAATTCGTTTTTAATCAATCATTTTTACAAAATTCGTTTTTAATCAATAATTTTTAAAAAATTCATAAAAAATTGAATTTTTAATATTTTGATCTGATTTTTTTTCTAAATGATACTTAAAACATTTTAGTTTTCATTTAAACGGACCGATTTGTTCTAAATTTTATCAAAAAAATTAAAAAAATTTTCAAGATTGGTAAAAATTTTTGACACTTTTCTAACTTAAGAAAGTCAACTTTAAAAATTCATAAAAAATTCATTTTTAAAGATTTTTTTTTGATTTTTTTTCTAAATGATACTTAAAACATTTTAGTTTTAATTTTAAAAGACCGAATTGTTCTCAATTTTATCAAAAAAATTAAAAAAATTTTCAAAGTTGGTAAAAAATTTTTGTCACTTTTAAGCTAACTTAAGAAAATCGATCAACTTTAAAAATTCGTCAAAAATTCATTTTTAAGGATTTTGATTTAATTCTTTTTCTAAATGATACTTAAAACATTCTAGTTTCAATTTAAAAAGACAGATTTGTTCTAAATTTTATCAAAAAAATTAAAAAAAAATTTTGACAGTTTTAACCGAACTTAGAAAAAACGATCAAATTTAAAAATTCATAAAAAATTTAATTTTAAAGATTTTGATATGATTTTTTTTCTAAATGATACTTAAAACATTCTAATTTTGATTTAAAACGACCGATTTGTTTTAAGTGTTATCAAAAAAATTAAAAAAATTTTCAAAGTTGGTAAAAAATTTTTAGGTTACAAAATGAATCGATTTAAAAAAATTCAATCATTTTTTAAAAATTCATAAAAAATTGAATTTTAAATATTTTGATCTGATTTTTTTCTAAATAAAGCTTAAAACATTCTAGTTTTGCTTTAAACAGACCAATTTGTTCTAAATTTTATCAAAAAAATTAAAAAAAATTTGAAAGTTGGTAAAATTTTTTGACACTTCTAACCTAACTTAGAAAAAAAACCGATCAAATTTAAAAACTCATAAAAAATTGAATTTTAAAGATTTTGAGCTCATTTTTTTTCTAAATGATACTTAAAACATTTTAGTTCTGATTTAAAAAGACCGATTTGTTCTAAATTTTACCAAAAAAATTTAAAAAAATTTTAAAGTTAGTAAAAATTTTTGACAGTTTTAACCGAACTTAGAAAAAACGATCAAATTTAAAAATTCATAAAAAATTTAATTTTAAAGATTTTGATATGATTTTTTTTCTAAATGATACTTAAAACATTCTAGTTTTGATTTAAAAAGACCGATTTATTGTAAATGTTGTCAAAAAATTTAAAAAAATTTTCAAAGCAAGCAAAAAATTTTGACATTTCTAACCTAAGTTAAAAAAATCGATCAACTTTAAAAATCCATCAAAAATTCATTTTTGAAGATTTTGGTTTGATTTTTTTTCTAAATTATACTTAAAACATTCTAGTTTTAATTTAAAAAGACCGATTTGTTCTAAGTGTTATCAAAAAAATTTAAAAAATTTTCAATGTTGGTAAAAAATTTTTAGGTTACAAAATGAATCGATTTTAAAAAATTCAATCATTTCTTAAAAAAATCATAAAAAATTGAATTTTTAACATTTTGAGCTAATTTTTTTCCTAAATGATACTTAAAACATTCTAGTTTTAATTTAAAAAGACCGATTTGTTCTAAGTGTTATCAAAAAAATTAAAAAAATTTTCAAAGTTGGTAAAAAAAAATTTTTAGGTTACAAAATTAATCGATTTTAAAAAATTCAATCATTTCTTAAAAAAATCATAAAAAAATGAATTTTTAATATTTTGAGCTGATTTTTTTCTAAATGATACTTAAAACATTTTAGTTTTAATTTAAAAAGACCGATTTGTTCTAAATGTTATCAAAAAAATTAAAAAAATTTTCAAAGTTGGTAACAAAAAATTTTTAGGTTACAAAATTAATCGATTTTAAAAAATTCGATCATTTTTTAAAAATTCATAAAAAATTGAATTTTAGATATTTTGAGCTGATTTTTTTTCCAAATGAAACTTAAAACATACTAGTTTTATATAAAAAAGACCGTTTTGTTTTAAGTGTTATCAAAAAAATTAAAAAAAAAAATTCAAAGTTGGCAAAAAAAATTGTAGGTTACAAAACTGCTTTTGAAAGTCATTTTTTAAAAAAATCATAAGAAATTGAATTTTTAATATTTTGAGCTGATTTTTTTTTCTAAATGAAACCTAAAGGATTCTAGTTTTAATTTAAAAAGACCGATTTGTTGTAAATGTTATCAAAAAAATTAAAAAAATTCTTAAAGTTGGTAAAAAATTTTTCACAATTTTAACCAAACTTAGAAAAAAAACGATCAACTTTAAAAATTCATAAAAAATTGAATTTTAAAGATTTTTCTCTGATTTTTTTCCAAATAAAACTTAAAACATCTTAGTTTTAATTTAAAATGATGTTTTATAAAAAACGAAATTACTTTCCAAGCAACCCAATATTCTTTATTACCATTATTATTATCGTTATTATTATCGTTATTATTATCGTTATTATTATCATTATTATTATCACTATTATATTCGTTAATCAATTTATACGCTCACTATAGTTATATAATGTAACACGAGCTTATCAAATATATTCATTTTGGGGAAACATTATTATTATTTTTTTTTTAATCGTAATTCTTTTTATCATGTGGGCGTTTTTTATCTTTGTCGGTGTTTATTAAAGCCTGATTTTTTTTTTTAATTCAATTTTATCATTTGTTATGAATAGTATTTATTTTTATATATCAGGTATAATATAAAAAATACGTCTATAAAAAAAATCTCATCGTGTATTGAGATCTCATTGTGTGTTATGGGAGATATTTTATTAATAACACAATAAAAATTTAATCAGAAAAAATAAATAAATAAAAAAAAAGAAACAAAAAGAAACAAAAAGAAATAAGAAGAAATAAGAAGAAATAAGAAGAAATAAAATAAATAAAAAAAAAAGAAACAAAAAGAAATAAGAAGAAATAAAATAAATAAAAAGAAACAAAATAAATAAAAAGAAACAAAATAAATAAAAAGAAACAAAATAAATAAAAAGAAACAAAATAAATAAAAAGAAACAAAGTAAATAAAAAGACCAGTAAAAGTACAGTTTTCATTTATCAATCACGAAGTAAATAAAAAGAAACAAAGTAAATAAAAAGAAACAAATAAACAGAATCTCAGTGATTTAAATAACCATCTGGTAACTATTTAATTATTGTTAGAGTAATCTTTAATCACATTAAGCAAACATTTGATGAGTAACGACAAAGAAAAAACTTCTTCGAAAGAACTTCTTCGTCTTCATTTATCAATTCAATTTATTTCAACAATTTAAAAATATAATTTAAATCTAAATTTACAAAAAAATAAAGAATAAAATAATTTTTTTTAAAATACTTACTTGTAACGGAAGATCTTCAGGATGACTACCGGAATAATTAAATAAAGCCAATCCAAATGGTACGATTTGAGTACAAATTTCCTTAGGTGGACTAGGTGGTGGTACGGTAGGCATCGGAGGTGAATAATTAGGCATTCTAGAAGTACCAGGAACTTGTAAAGGCACTTTAGTTGCTTTGGCGGGTTTTTTAGGGGGTTGAGCCCTAATAATGGTAGGCACGTTAATCTGAGCTGAAGTTTGAAGGCCGTTATTCCACGGACTGATATTAAAAGGTGAGGATTCCATCTCAAAACTTTTCTTACTCGATGCCAAGCTGCTTGTGCTACTATTAAACGAACTGGAAATACTTCCTCCGGTTAATCGGCTCGGTTTTGGGGAACACGGAGGGCTCCATTCGATAAGACAGTCGTCGTCCTTTTGATTTAAAACCCACGTGGATTTACTTTTTACTTTGGATAAATCGGGCGGTGGTGGACGAGGTGGAGGCTTTTTTTTGACGTTTCGTTGCATTTGGTTGTTTCTAAGGAAATATTATAGTTGGAAATCAGGAAGTAAATTTTATTTTACTTACTTTTGTGCGTGTTGGTTTTTACGACGAGCCTCCTCCGCCGAAGGGGCTGGCCTTGTCGGGATTCGCATGTTTTTCATTAAAATCTCGTCATCACACCCTCCACGGATAACGTATTCATTTATAATGACATCACAATAACAATGTTCGTACTGGTCGACCACCAATTACAGGTTAATTCGGGCGCGACGACACTAACAAAGATCGAAGATTACGATAAATAGATGTAAAAACGAGATGGAGATATAAAACGGTTGTTCAATCTCCTAGGAAAAATGTAACGAGAATTTCGGTTTGAGATTAGGCAACTTATATCACTGATAACCTTATTTTGGGAAAATTTAAAACAAATTTAACAAATTTAAAATAAAATACAATGTTTTAACTTTCATTTAACATAAAAATTATTTCTTTACTCTTATAAATAAGCTCAGTATGATTTTTTAAATTTTTTTTTAAAATTAGGTTATCAGTCAAAAATTATCTTTGGGAATTTTTTTAATTTTTTTGGGAAAAGTTAGAATAAATTTAACCGACTTAAAATAAAATACAATGTTTTAGGTTTCATTTAACATAAAAATCATTTCTTTACTCTTATAAATAAGTTCAGTACGATTTTTTTAAATTTTCTTAAAAATTAGGTTATCTGTCAAAAATTATCTTTGGAAATTTTTTTAATTTTTTTGGGAAAAGTTACAATAAATTCAACCAATTTAAGATAAAATAGAATTTTTTAAGTTTCATTCAACATAAAAATTATTTTCTAATTCTTATAAATAAATTCGGTAGGATTTTTTAAAAAATTACATTTTTAAAAGTTAGGTTAGGTTACTCATAACAAATAATACAATAATATAACAAAAAGTAATATAACAAAAAATATAATAAAAAATAAAAACAAATATTTAGTGCATTAAATTAAGTAATTTTTAAAAGGGTAAGTAATTATTTCAGTTAAATTTGCTTCCATTAAGAAAGTAAATTATTGCGTGGGTTTTACACGTGTTGTTTGAATATGTTACGATTTAACATCGCTTATCATCGACGTTAATAGAAAAATAATTGCAATTGATCTCGAGGGTCAGATTTAATGTGACGGGAACGTTGAAATTAAGTTATTTATGTCTCTGCATAAAATAACAAACAACGTTTGAAGATTAATGATTAATCATTTTCACTCTTTAAACAGTTCACACTTTTTTACAATGTTCTTATCTAGTAGTAAATATTTACATTTTGATGAATACTATAGTACTGTTGTTAATTTTATCATTTTGAGGAAATACATTTTTTTTTATTTTAAAATTTATAATTTTTTTTAAGTGTACTAATTTTGTAACCTAAAATCTTTTTTTTTATCAACTTTGAACATTTTTTTAACTTTTTTGACAATACTTAGAACAAAACTGTCTTTTTTATATAAAACTAGGATGTTTTGGGTTTCATTTAGAAAAAAAATCAGATCAAAATCTTTAAAAATGAATTTTTGATGAATTTTTAAAGTTAATTTTCTTAAGGTAGAAAAGTGTCAAAAATATTTACCAGCTTTGAAAATTTTTTTAAATTTTTGACAACACTTAGAACAAAACGATTTTTTTATATAAAACTAGAATGTTTTAGGTTTCATTTAGAAAAAAAAATCAAATCAAAATCTTTAAAAATGATTTTTTGATGAATTTTTAAAGTTGGATTTTCTTAAGTTAAAAAGTGTCAAAAATCTTTACCAAGTTTGAAAATTTTTTTAATTTTCTTGACAACATTTACAATAAAACGGTCTTTTTAAATCGAAACTAGAATGTTTTAAGTTTCATTTAGAAAAAAAATCAAATCAAAATCTTTAAAAATGAATTTTTGATGAATTTTTAAAGTTGATCGATTTTCTTAAGTTAGGTTAGAAGTGTTCAAAATTCTTTTACCAACTTTGAAAATTGTTTTAATTTTTTTGAAAACATTTAGGATAAAACGGTCTTTTTAAATCAAAACTAGAATGTTTTAAGTTTCATTTAGAAAAAAAAATCAAATCAAAATCTTTAAAAATGAATTTTTGATGAATTTTTAAAGTTGGTCGATTTTCTGAAGTTAGGCTAAAAATGTAAAAAATTCTTTACCAACTTTGAAAATTTTTTTAAATGTTTTGACAACACTTAGAACAAAACGGTCTTTTTTATATAAAACTAGGATGTTTTAGGTTTCATTTAGAAAAAAAATCCAATCAAAATCTTTAAAAGTCAATTTTTTATGAATTTTTTAAGAAATGATTGAATTTTTTTAAATCGATTGAATTTTGTAAAATCGATTGATGTAACATAAAAATTTTTTTACCAACTTTGAAAATTTTTTAAATTTTTTTGACAACATTTAGAATAAATCGGTCTTTTTAAATCAAAACTAGAATGCTTTAAGTTTCATTTAGAAAAAAAATCAAATCAAAATCTTTAAAAATGAATTTTTGATGAATTTTTAAAATTGATCGATTTTCTGAAGTTAGGTTAAAAATGTCAAAATTTTTTTACCAACTTTGAAAATTTTATTAAATTTTTTGACAACATTTATAATAAAACGGTCTTTTTAAATCAAAAATAGAATGTTTTAAGTTTCATTTAGAAAAAAATCAGATCAAAATCTTTAAAATTCAATTTTTTATGAATTTTTAAAAAATATTGAATTTTTTAAAATCGATTAATTTTCTAACCTAAAATTTTTTTCACCAACTTTGAAAATTTTTTTAATTTTTTTGACAACATTTAGAATAAAACACTCTTTTTAAATCAAAACTAGAATGTTTTAAGTTTCATTTAGAAAAAAAAATCAAATCAAAATCTTTAAAAATGAATTTTTGATGAATTTTTAAGGTTGATCGATTTTCTTAACTTAGGTTAGAAGTGTCAAAATTTTTTGCTAGCTTTGAAATTTTTTTTAAAGTTTTTGACAACATTTAGAATAAAACGGTCTTTTTAAATCAAAACTAGAATGTTTTAAGTTTCATTTAGAAAAAAAATCAGATCAAAATCTTTAAAATTAAATTTTTTATGAATTTTTTAAAATCGATTAATTTTGTAACCTAAAAAATTTTTTTACCAACTTTGAAAATTTTTTTAAATTTTTTGACAATACTTACAATAAAACAGTCTTTTTAAATCAAAACTAGAATGTTTTAAGTTTCATTTAGAAAAAAAATCAGATCAAAATCCTTAAAAATGAATTTTTGATGATTTTTTAAAGTTGATCGATTTTTTAAGAGGTGTCAAAAATTTTTTGGCAGCTTTGAAAATTTTTTTAATTTTTTTGACAACACTTAGAACAAAACGGTTTTCTTTATATAAAACTAGGATGTTTTAGGTTTCATTTAGAAAAAAAATCAAATCAAAATCTTTAAAATTCAATTTTTTATGATTTTTTTAAAAAATGATTGAATTTTTTTAAATCGACTGGTGTCACATAAAAATTTTTTTTACCAACTTTGAAAATTTTTTTAAATTTTTTGACAACATTTAGAGTGAATCGGTCTTTTTAAATCAAAACTAGAATGTTTTAAGTTTCTTTTAGAAAAAAAATCAAATCAAAATCTTTAAAAATGAATCTTTGATGAATTTTTAAAGTTGATCGATTTTCTTAAATTAGGTTAGAAATGTCAAAAATTTTTTTACCAACTTTGAAAATTTTTTTAAATTTTTTGACAACATTCAGAATAAAACGGTCTTTTTAAATTAAAACTAGGATGTTTTAAGTTTCATTTAGAAAAAAAATCAAATCGAAATCTTTAAAATTCAATTTTTTATGAATTTTTAAAAAATGATTGAATTTTTTAAAATCGATTGATGTAACATAAAAATTTTTTTTTATCAACTTTGAAATTTTTTTTAAATTTTTTGACAACATTTACAATAAAACTGTCTTTTTAAATCAAAATTAGAATGTTTTAAGTTTCATTTAGAGAAAAAATCAAATCAAAATCTTTAAAAATGAATTTTTGATAAATTTTTAAAGTTGATCGATTTTCTTAAGTTAGGTTAGAAATGTCAAAAAAATTTTACCAACTTTGAAAATTTTTTTAATTTTTTTGACAACACTTAGAACAAAACGGTCTTTTTTATATAAAACTAGGATGTTTTAGGTTTCATTTAGAAAAAAAATCAACTCAAAAGATTTAAAATTCAATTTTTTATGAATTTTCTTTTAAATGATTGAATTTTTTAAGAAATGATTGAATTTTTTTAAGAAATGATTGAATTTTTTAGATATGAATGAATTTTCTAGATATGAATGACTTTTTAAGATATGAGTTTTTAAAAATCAACTAGTACTTTCTTAAATCATTATTAAAACATCCGGTATTTTATCGTCTTAAAAACCGAATGAGTTACAAATGAAATTTTAATTCGAGTTGAGTTATGAATGAAGTATTTTTAGTCATAAAAAAATTTCTAGGTCAATACCACTTCCAAAAGCCTAAATTAAACATAACGGTGGGTTTAGTATTGTCTTTAAAACGTATTCGTTCGCTTTAGAAGATGGATCGTAAAAGTGATTTTGAGTTTATACAAAAAGTCTTTGATTTAATTCAAAAAGAATCGATTTTAATCCCGGAAAAAGGCCCTGTTTTAGAATTTAAACATCCACACGAATTATTGGTAAGAATAAACATTAAAAAATTAGATAAAAAAAAATTAAATAAAAAAAATAAAAATTAAATAAAAAAAATAAAAATTAAATAAAAAAAATAAAAATTAAATTAGAAAAAATAAAAATTAAATAAAAAAAAAATTAAAATTAAATAAAAAAAATAAAAATTCAATAAAAAAAATAAAAATTCAATAAAAAAAGTAAAAATTAAATTAAAAAAAAAATAAAAATTCAATAAAAAAAAATTAAAAATTAAATAAAAAAAATTAAAATTAAATAAAAACAAAATAACTTCATTTTTTATTCTAAAAATGATTTTTTTTAGGATTTATTAGATTTAAATTTAAACAAACCGATAATTTCCAAAGAAGATTTTTTAAAACTCCTTAAAAAAGTAATTAATTATAGCATAAAAACCTCCCATAAAAATTTTTACAACCAACTTTACGGCGGAGTTGATTTATATGGTTTTTCCGGAGCTTTATTAGCCGAATCTTTAAATACAAATCAACACACATATGAAGTATCTCCAGTTTTTACTTTAATTGAAAAAGAAGTTATTAAACACGTCTCAAAAATCATCGAATTTCCCAACTACGATGGAATTTTTTGCCCGGGAGGTAGTATCGCTAATATGTACGGTATTATTTTAGCTAGACATTTAAAATACCCCGATATTAAACAAAAAGGAATGTGGGGATATCCAAAAATGATTATTTTCGTTTCCGAGGAGGTAAATTTTATCTAAAAAAAAAGAGTTTTTATAAAAAAATTATTTATTAGGGTCATTATTCGATTATAAAAGCTGCTAATTGGTTGGGATTTGGGATAGATAACGTAAAAAAGATTAAAACAGATTTAAACGGGAGAATGTGTGTTAAAAATCTGGAAGAAAATATTTTAAAATGTTCACCTGGAGAGGAAAATCTTATTGTTGTCGCTACAGCTGGTACAACTATTTATGGAGCTATCGATCCGATTTATAAAATAGCTGAAATTTGTAAAAAATATAATATTTGGTTACATGTTGATGTAAGTTTTAAATTAAAATTAAATTAAATTAAATTTAAATTATATTAAATTTAAATTAAAGTAAATTAAATTAAATTAAACACAGTTAACCTCAAAATTTGACAGAAGTTGATGTTTTGGTTAGAGCTTTCAAAGGTCGATAGGGTTGCCAACCTTTTTTTATCTAGCGAATAAAAAACCCAGATTTTTTAAAAATAAAAAATTTAAAAATAATTAATTATTTATAATTCTAAATTTTTAGAAATTAAATTCATATAAAACACATATTTTTAAATATTATCTTACAATTACATAATTATTTTATGATTGACAATTCTAATTTTTTGATAACTGTCAAATAATCTAACATAACCTAATTATTAAAAAAATAAATTTAATTACTTAAAAAAATGATTTTTTTAGGCTTCATACGGTGGAATGCTTTTATTATCAAAAAACCATAAATCAAAATTATCCGGAATACAAAGCGTAGACTCATTAGTTTGGAATTCTCATAAAATGTTAGGTGTTCCGCTACAATGTTCATTATTCCTAACAAAACATCAAAATTTATTAATGGAATGTAATTCAGCTTCGGCTAAATATTTATTCCAAACTGATAAAATGTACGATACAAGTTTTGATTCGGGGGATAAAAGTATACAATGCGGAAGGAAAACCGATGCTTTTAAACTTTGGTCGATGTGGAAATTAAGGGGAGATGTTGGATTACAACAATTAGTTGATAACGCCGTCGATTGTGCTAATTATTTTAAAAATAAAATTAAAAATAAGGAAGGTTTTCGACTAATTAATGAATATATCGATACAACCTCCGTTTGTTTCTTTTACATACCTAAAATTTTAAGAAATCAAGAAGAAAACGATGAGTGGAGAAATAAATTAAATGAAGTTGCTCCTTATATTAAACAAAAATTAATAATTTTAGGAGATTTAATGATAAGTTATACTCCTATTGCTTCTAAAGGACTTTGTAACTTTTTTAGGTTAGCTGTCACTTGTCAACCAATGAGAAATTGTGAGGATATGGATTATATTATTTGTCAGATTGAAAAAATTGGGAATTAATTTAACTTAAGAAATTAAAATGTATTAAAAATTTAAAATTATTAAATATATTTAAAAAAATATTAAAAAAAATAAATATTAAAAAAAATAAATATTAAAGAAAATAAATATTAAAAAAAATAAATATTTAACCACCACCATCTATTGTATTTTATTAAAACTATTCGAAATGACGCATGCGTATTTAGTTTCCTTTATAAAACAACATGGTTTCCTTTCTGACACCTGTCAAAAATTTACTTAACCAAAAAATAATAAATAAAAACATCAATAAATACTTTAAATTTAAGGTAAAAGGAGATGTAGATTAAGTAAAAAAGGAGGGAAATTAATAAAAATAAGAGAAATTAATAAAAAGAAGAAGAAATTAGTAAAACAAAAGGAAATATTAGTAAAAAAAGGAAATATTAGTGAAAAAAGGGAAAAATTAGTAAAAAAAAGGAAATATTAGTAAAAAAAAAGGTAATATTAGTAAAAAAAATGTCGTGTTTTTGGAGACACATCTCGGAAACATCTCTCCAAATACCGAGTGCAAAAGATGTGGATAATATAACCTTTTATTTAATATCCGTTCGTGTGGATGATGTTACTTGGTCGGTTTCAAGACGTTATAGTGAGTTTTACGACCTCCATCAGATTTTATGTAACGACCACGGTGTTTCAAAGAACCTTCTACCTCCGAAACGAACCATCAGGAACAAATGTCCTAATTTTATCGAAAGTAGACGTCAAGCGCTTGAAAGCTACTTGCAAAATATCTTTAATTATTTAAAACGTACCATGCCGAGGGAGTTTGTCGAGTTTTTAGAGTTTCACGTTTACGATAGTTTTTATTTGTTAAAAAAATTGGCTTTTAAATTTTGTACCGAAGGTGACAGTATTGTTAATAAGGAAGTAACTAGTTTTAATCCATTAGAGGTAGGTATTTTGATTAATACGTTGAGTGCCATGCGGTTTTATAACGATTTATTCGTCAAACTGCTGTCAATCACTCTCAAATTGAACGAAAAGTTTTGTCTGTCACTCTCGGCCTGAATGAAAAATTGTGTCAGTCATTCTCGGCCTGAACGAAAAGTTGTATCAGTCACTGATGACTA
Organism: Digitonthophagus gazella; assembly: GCA_036711955.1. Taxonomy (NCBI): domain Eukaryota; kingdom Metazoa; phylum Arthropoda; class Insecta; order Coleoptera; family Scarabaeidae; genus Digitonthophagus; species Digitonthophagus gazella. Next base: position 21,844,003 of record JASCIT010000010.1, read on the forward strand.
ACACGGCCTGAACGGAAAGCTCGGTTCAGTCATCGATGACTCACATGGCACTCAACGCATTAAATATTAATTTTATTTTTCCTAATTTTAAAAATAAATTAAATAAATTCATTTAATAATCTAAATTTTTATTTTTCAGTTATACTCAATAAGTATATGTTTGAAACAACCTTTTCCAAACGTAATAGAAACAGATAAACGATATGAATTTAGTCACGTCTTAGATTATTGTACTCAATTAACAAATTTATCAATAAATGGGATTCCAAAAAAGTTTTTATTAAGTAATATAGAACCGAATAAGTTACCGATTGATTTATCAATATTTAAGGTATTTAATTTTACAAAATACTTAAAAAATATAAATAAATAATTAAAAAAAATAAATAAATTAATTAATGAATTATTATTTTAGGGTTTAAAGTCATTATTAATACATTACATGCCTTTAAATAACATAACAAATGTTGGTACTCTTAGAAATACTTTAGAAAAACTCTCCGCATCGAAATCTTCCATAACAAGTATTTCCGATGTACTTCAATGCGATATTATTCATAAATCTCAAATGTCTAATACTCAAATATGGACGAAACTTGAAATGTTGGATTTAAGATTTAATAATTTGACGGAAATCGGGCCGGTTTTATCATTGGTACCGAATTTAAAAAAGCTTTACTTGGGGAATAATAAAATTACAAAGTTGGGAGATGTTTCGTCTTTAACTCGACTTACTCATCTTTACCTGAGTGGTAATTCCATTTCTACTTGTGAAGATTTACATTTAAAATTAGGAAATATAGTCGTTTTGGATTTATCGCAAAATTTAATATCTTCCTTAGAAGGTTTTAAGAAATTGTATTCGTTGGAAAGGTTGGATTTAAGTAGTAATCAAATAACGGATATTAATCAAATTGCCAATGTGGGGAATTTACCCTGTTTGGAGTATTTATCATTAACGGGGAATGTGGTTGCAACTGTAGTTGATTACAGAGCCAAAGTTTTCGAATGTTTTGGAACGAGAGCTAAAGAAATATGTTTGGATAATGAAAAACCCACTCAGAGTGAGCTTGATAAAGCTGCTATCTTCCAAGCTTTAACCATCGTTCGCGAAGGAAGAAAACCAACGTTTTAAATGGTAACTTTAGTAATTCAAAGTGCAATAAGTTTATATAGTAAAGTGCTTCTACCTAACCGGCTGTGATGGGAAATGATTAACAGATTTTTATGCATGTGAAGTACACTGATAATGAGATTATTTTATTTTAAATAAATTGTATCAATGTAAAATTTATTTTGTTTTTATTTTGAAATCCTATTTCAAAAGCAAGGTCCTAGGTTTTATTAGGAAGGTTGGTAGAGCAACTAGAACTTGCCAAAAGGTAAGTCTTTCACTGTTGCGATAACCATACAAGTTCATTTTTGAGAGAATATTATTAATACGAATAATATTATAATATTATTCGTGTAGTAATTCTTCTCTAAGATTATTCTAGTGTATTGAATTATCAATCTGTAGGAGTTGGGAGATCTTCGAGAGGTTGAGAAGTTGAGAAGAGGTTGAAAGTTCATATTTGATTTTTCAAACGATTTGTCCACTCACAGTAAGGTTTGCTAAAATACTAGTACTTCGCGATGTTGTCTTTGTTGAGGCGTCAGGTTTTCGTCAAGCACTTTAACGCCTTGCAACGAGGGCTGCACGTTTGCTAAGGAGGGCGAGCAAGAAACCATGTCCGGCACGTCCGGTAGACTGTTATCTACGCCTTCTAAGTTTTTTAAGGTGATTGTTTTTCTGATCTCAACTGAGTTCGTTTTCGGTTAAAGCAACCATATCGTCCAAACCGTCCGCGCCGAGAAAATTATCTAGGGAGGATTGCGTTTTCGGTCTCAAACCGGGGCTTCTTGTACATCCCTTATTTTTCATCATAGCGAGATTATTGAGCCATTAATTATTCGATTTTAAACATATCGTAATTGAAGAATGACGAATCGAACCTGTGCTTTGCTGATGACTGCTCGTTGTAGGTTCGCTAGTACTGCATATAACGGTAGGAGAAACGTGTAACGAAACTAAATTATTGTAAATTTATTGAATAACAAAAAAATTGGTGATAAATATGAAAAGCCTTGATTAAAGAATGGAAAAAATGTACATGAAAAAGATCATAATTGATAGATTGTTTCAAAATATTGAAACGTAAAACCGAATATTCGGTTAAATACTGAATTTACTGAATAACAAAAAAAATTGGTGGTAAATACGAAAAGTCTTGACTAAAGAATGAAAAAATGTACATGAAAAAGATCATAGTTGATAGATTGCTTCAAAACATTGAAACATAAAACCGAGTATTGAGTTAAATATCAAATAATGATTGGGTTTTGGATAAGGTGACCAGACGTCCCGCTTTTGGCGGGACAGTCCCGATTTTTCACAATTTGTCTCGCGTCCCGCGACGTTTTTCAAAAGTCCCGACTTTTAGAATTAAGTGAAATTTTCTATTTATGAAAATCATTGCTTTGCATTCTAAGAATCCTACGGGTTACGACGACTAATATATTGCTTTTGCCGAGGAAGTTGAATATTAGAAAATACTTGGATACAGTGAAACGCGTTGGTTAGTTTTACTGCCAGCTATCGAAAGAATTTTGAAGAAGTATGATCCTTTAAAATCCTACTTTCTATCACAGGACAAATGTCCTAGAATTTTAGACAAGTTTTTTGAAAGAGAATATTCAAAAATTTGGCTAGAGTTTCTACAAAATCAAGCTGCTCTTTTTCAGCACGTTATAAAGCTTACTGAAGATGATAAAATATCGGCAATCAAAGTAGCAAATGAAGTTAATAATTTAATATGTCAGTATCAAGCAAGTTTAGAAAATAATTTTCTACCGTTAACTATCGGCAATAGTATAAACCAATTCGAAGAGCAGGGTACAATAAATCGTTAAGATATGAACCATGTCAAAAAGTTTTATAGTAACTGCAAAGATTATTTGGAGGACCGAACCGCATTTTCAATGGTTTACATTACAACCAGAACTTAATTGGAACGATGTGCAAAAATCATTTGATTGTGTTTCTCAAAAATTCCCAAATAATAATATTTCCGAAAATGATCTTTTTAAGGAAGTGTCATTAGTAAAAAATTTATTGATAAGGAAAAGCTTAAATATTGGACATCACAAAAAATCACAGTAGGAAACAAAATAGGAAATAAGATCCTAGTTGTCCCACTTTGTCCACCTAAAAATCTGGTCACCTTAGTTAAATATCAAATAATGATTGGGTTTTGGACGTATTACTATTGAAGAAAGACAAATCGAACCTGTGCTTTGCTGATGACTGCTCGTTGTAGGTTCGCTAGTACTGCATGTAACGGTAGGAGAAACGTGTGACGAAACCGGCGTTCCGGGATTGCTGTGATTTAATCGAGGCGATTGGGGAGAATCTTGAGACGTGGGGCTCATGTCTCTGTTGGGTAAACCGAACGGTCTGCTAGGATCGGCGGGAGAATTAAGTCCCGACGACGCTCTAGGAGAAGGAAGCGAAAGATTTGAAGTGGGATTATTGGGAGAGGCGGGACTAAGGCTTTGCAACGCGTTGGGAACGCTGGCAGATCTGGGCGTTTGATGGTACGGCGGCGGAGGTTCTTGGAGACGGGGGGCGGTCGCGGGAGGTCCCCCTCTGTGCGATAAGGAGGACTGCGCGGGATTCGAAGCGTTCGAGGGCGGAATTTGCGTAGGTTTCGAAGGTTGAGATGTGGTCGAGGGTTTTTGGCTATTGAAAAATTGAAGTTTTTGCCAGTCATTGGGAGATTGCATGTCGAGAACTTCGTTGCTGGAGGCTCCTTCGATATTCTGATCCTCCGGGAAGAGGATCTGATGGATTTTACGGATCGTGGCTAGTTGTACTTTGCGATGTTGTCTTTGCTGAGGCGTCAGGTTTTCGTCAGGCACTTTAACGCCCTGCAACGAGGGCTGCACGTTTGCTAAGGAGGGCAAGCAGGAATCCATATCCGGCACGTCCGGTAGACCGTTACCTACGCCTTCTAAGTTTTCCAGATGGTGATTGTTTTTCTGATCCCAACTGAGTTCGTTTTCGGTTAAAGCGACCATATCGTTCAAACTGTCCGCGCCGAGAAAATTATCTAGGGAGGACTGCGTTTTCGGCCCCAAACCGGGGCTTCTCGTACATTCCTTATTTTTCATCATAGCGAGATTATTGAGCCATTGCGTGGGGTTTTGACGGTTAAATTGAGTCGCTTTGAACGGATTCTTTTCCAGATACTTTTTCGTCCCCGGCTGAGCGCAGTGGTAGGCAATAATGGAAGGATAACGACTTTGTAGGACTTCTTCTGCTCCCGAGTTAGCTAACGTCGTCGAAAAAACAAATATCTGGCTTTGTTGTTGCATGTATTGCACTTCCATATTGCTTGATTTGTTTATTACGTTACTGGCAAGAGGTTGAACTCCGTCGGGGGGCGCGGGGAGTGGCGCCGGGACGGAGGAAGCGATGTTCAATCCGAAAGCGTTTCCGCTTATCGAAGGGATACATTCTTCCGTCTTTAAGGGGATGTTAGGGTTGTCGGTACCGGAAGAGCTTTCTTCCTCCGCTTTCCTCTCCGTATGTAAGGATCCGGTGTTGGTAGAGCCGATAATGCCGCCGTTCTTGGTGATGGGTCTGTCGGGTTCTTTCTTAACGGCATAACTGCTCCCCATGGGGTCATCCTCTTTCTTAACGTGGACGTCGGCGCCTGCGGATTCCTTCTCCGAACTACATGGTTCCTCCTTGACACCGTTCGGCCCCTTCTCAGACTTTTTTTTGATCATTTCACAAGAATAACTCTACACAATCAACATGTCAGTGAATCAACGTTGTTAAACTCTAATAAAACCGAACGTTTGGTCTCGTTGGGAGATGTTTGAGAAATTGAGAATTTATAACTGAACTGTCTAAGACACATTTTGGTCTTTCAACCGATTTGTTCACTCACAGTAAGGTTTGCTAAAATATACAGCGATCAGAAGCCTTGCTTTTTAACAAATTTGATCGTCTATGACCATCTTATGGGTTAACTCTTAGTGGATAAATTGACTAAAAGACTAAACCTAAAGTCTGATCTTCCCGAAGATCAGATTGTTGAATTTTTGCCGGAAGGTAACCTTCCGGAAAGGTTTTATCTCCGGCAAGTTTGAACGTGTATGGAAAATTATTAGAAATCACAACCACTAAATTTTTTAGGGTTGTATTTACTACTTCGCGCCATTCAATATACTTTCGCGCTTAAATCTATCAACATCATTTAACTTAACGAGGTTTTATTTTAACTAACTTATGTTCCGGAGATCACTCCAACGAACAACTACAATTAGTTAAAAAAACAACTTTTTTATAGATTTTTTTATTAAAATTAGTATCACAAAATTAGTCTGTCAGGTACATGTCAGAAAGATAAATCTCTGTTTTTTAAGGCACACATAGAACGTATTGAACACAATACTGGAATTATTTACACAAAGATATGCGTATCACAAGTCCAGAACAGTAGTAACAAAATAGTAACAAAAAACATAATAATAGTAATAATAATAATAACTTTGAGCTGTTTCTCCTAATTAGCGGACGGAGGTGGCACTTTTTTCATGGCACGATTGAAAGCTTCAATTATACAATGCCTAAAAAATTAAATCCATATATTAATAATTATTCAAAATTTCCTCATCTAAAAAGAATTTCTTTTTCACTTACCTGAATAAATCCAAGTGATGTAAATAAGCTCCAACGTGTCCGCAATCAATATAGCGAACGGTACAACCAGGCCAAATCTCTTCGAGTGCACTAACCCCTTTTTTAGGAACATACGCATCTTGACTCGCACTGATTGCAATAGTCAACGATGAATCAGCGGGTCTATCGAAGTTTTTAAGGTGCGTGCACTCGTCCATAAGGCCTCGCATAAACCAAATCGCTTCTTTATCGCGAACCCTAACGTTTTCTAAGTTATTAGAAACGATAGTCATTAGATTTTTCAGGCTTGTATTTAATACTCTTGCGATTGTATCTACAGGCACTATTAAACTCGATGAGGATTTATTTTGATTCGTTGAGTAATCTATATTCCTGAGTTGATTCACTAATTCGTAAGGAGTTATGTAACATAACTGCGTTCTTTGTTGTCGTTCTGACATTGCTTTCATAACGAAATTAAATTCTAAAAAGAAAAACATTAAAAAAATTATATTAAAAATGCATTTGAATGAATGTAAGGTTTTAAAATAAAATTTTTTACCCGGAATTTGAGCTAAACCACTCGAACAAGCATCATCAACAATTTTACACCTTCGAGCAAGTACGTCGTAATACTTGCTATCGGAGAAGTATTGTTTTTGAAGATGATCCCAATCAATAGCGTGACTCATAACACCCTAAAATCCGTGATTTTTTTTATTAAAGTCAAAAATAAAACAAAATAAACTGCCCCAAAAAATAATAATAAATAAAATAAAAAAAAACTTATGTACCTCTGTAAAAACAGATGAGGCAGTTGACCAAGAAAGACAAGGAACGAGCACTAAAGGTTTAGGCCAGCTTGTAGCAGCTAATGAAGCCATCTACAAATGCAAAATAAAATACTTCCAACTGTGCGGTATTAATTTATTTTTGTGTACAAGGCGTCTATAATTTTTTATTAATCCTTAACTACCTTTGTTATTTTTTTTAAATTAATTTTCTTTTAATTAATTTTTTTTAATTATTTTTTTTTAATTATTTTTTTAAGGAAATTAAGTAAGGGTTCTTACCTCTTATGCGTTAAAGGAGAAAAAATGTCTCATTACTGCACTGGGATTGGAACCCAGATCTCCTGCTTTCTGGGCTGATGTTCTAACCGATTAAATTATACAGCTCGACAAGATTTCTCACAATTTCTGGCTACTTGCTGCATAGTTCAATTGGTTAGAACATCTGCCCGGAAAGCAGGCGAACCCAGATCTCCTGCTTTCCGGGCTGATGTTCTAACTGATTGAATTATGCAGCTTGACAAGATTTCTCACAATTTCTGGCTACTTGCTGCATAGTTCAATTGATTAGAACAGCTGCCCGGAAAGCAGGCGAACTCAGATCTCCTGCTTTCCGGGCAGATATTCTAACCAATTGAACTATGCAGCTCGACAAGATTTCGCACAATTTCTGGCTACTAACTGCATAGTTCAATTGGTTAGAACATCTGCCCGGAAAGTAGGAGATCTGAGTTCGCCTGCTTTCCGGGCAGATGTTCTAACCGATTCAACTATGCAGCTCGACAAGATTTCTCACAATTTCTGGCTACTTGCTGCATAGTTCAATTGGTTAGAACATCTGCCCGGAAAACAGGCGAACCCAGATCTCCTGCTTTCCGGGCTGATGTTCTAACCGATTGAATTATACAGCTCGACAAGATTTCTCACAATTTCTGGCTACTAGCTGCATAGTTCAATTGGTTAGAACATCTGCTCGGAAAGCAGACGAACCCAGATCTCCTGCTTTCTGGGCAGATGTTCTAACCAATTAAACTATGCAGCTTGACAAGATTTCTCACAATTTCTGGCTACTAGCTGCATAGCTCAATTGGTTAGAACATCTGCCCGGAAAGCAGGCGAACCCAGATCTCCTGCTTTCCGGGCTGTTGTTCTAACCGCTTGAACTATGCAGCTCGACAAGATTTCTCACAATTCCTGGCTACTAACTGCATAGTTCAATTGGTTAGAACATCTGCCCGGAAAGTAGGAGATCTGAGTTCGCCTGCTTTCCGGGCAGATGTTCTAACCAATTCAACTTGCAGCTCGACAAGATTTCTCACAATTTCTGGCTACTAGCTGCATAGTTCAATTGGTTAGAACATCTGCCCAGAAAGTAGGAGATCTGAGTTCGCCTGCTTTCCGGGCAAATGTTCTAACCGATTGAACTATGTAGCTCGACAAGATTTCTCACAATTTCTGGCTACTAGCTGCATAGTTCAATTGATTAGAACATCTGCCCGGAAAGCAGGAGATCTGGGTTCGGATCCCAGTTAAGTAATGAGACATTTTTTCTCTTATAACACATAAGAGATAAGAACCCCTACTTAATTATTTCCTTTAATTAATATTTGTGCGGATAAAAATTTCCCATTTATTTCATTAAATTTTTCTTTACATAAATTTTTATTTAATTAAATTTTTATTTACTTAAATTTTTATTTAATTAATTTTTTTTCAATAAAATTTTTATTTAATTAATTTTTTTTCAATAAAATTTTTATTTAATTAATTTTTTTTCAATAAAATTTTATTTAATTAATTTTTTTTCAATAAAATTTTATTTAATTAATTTTTTTTCAATAAAATTTTTATTTAATTAATTTTTTTCCAATAAAATTTTTATTTAATTGATAAAATTTTCTATATTCCCAAAGGTAATTAAGTTTTAATAGAAAAATAAAGCGTTTAACTTACGTGACCACCCATCGAGAGCCCCGTAACACCAAGAGGGCCGTAGCCGAGACGTTCACACCAATGAAACAAAGCCAAACATTCGAGGATGAGACAACCACCCATTACGAATATGTCAGAGACGTTGAAAAGGCACGAACGGACTTGTTCCTTAGGTTTACGATAACCATAAAAGGGATTTTCTAAGATTATCGATCCGATACCTTGTTTTAAAAGTGGTTTTGCCATTATATGACGACGTTTCCAAAAGTACTAAATAAATAAATTAAAATTAATATAAAATAAATCAATTTATGATCATTACGTTAGAAACACATCACAAAAACAAACAAAATACTCAATTATCAACAGGTAAATTTTTATTATTCAATCGTTAAGTGTTAATTCTCATAAACACTCCTTAATATAACAAGATAACAATAAATTATTATATTACATCTAAATTTAACAAAAAAAAAATAAAAAATATTCTTACGTGATCTCCCGTTCCGGCTAAATGTATACAAATAGGTCGGTACGGTTCGTGGATCCATTTTTTAGGTACGATCATTTGAAAATAAGCATCTTTCACTTCTTCATGAACAATATCCGGTAAATGGATAGCAAAAGGCGACTTAAACTTACCGTTAGTTACCAAACAATCGTTCCAAGTTTCTTGCTGTGAGGTTATGTTAAAAAATTCAAATTATTTTCACAAATTTGCAATAATATGATTAAAACTTACGCTTAATACGTTTATTTGGTGGTCACGATCCACCAAACCGTAAGAGCTCTCTCTACTAGAGATAACTTTACGAAATTGTAAAAGTCTGAAATGACATTAGTACATAACCTCAAAATTTTTTTTAAAATTATAATTTCTTACCTCATTATGCGGTCGGGATCGCCCCAACCTTTAGTAAAAAATTTCGAGAGTAACATCTTTCTGTAGTACACATCTAAACGACTAACCGGCATCTTATTCTATTTAAATTAAGGCAAAGAATATCGTTTTTGACATAAACTTCTAACACAACTTTATCGTATTGTTGTCAACCGGCATTTATTTTTACAATAAAAAAAAAAAAAGTCAAAGGATACTTTGATGGATTAACAGGGAATTAGATAATGATCTAACAACAAACAAACACGTATTTTAATGTTCACCTTCCAATAACGTTTTATATTTAGAGTAGATATTTTTAACAAGATCAACAAGTTTAGTTTTGTTTGTTTTTATACCTTAATAAATACGCATTTAACAAACAAAATTACTTTGTACTAATTTTTAGGTTAGAAAATCAATCGATTTGAAAAATTTTTTATTTAAAAAAATTCAATCATTTCTTAAAAAATTCATAGAAAATTGAATTTTAAATATTTTGAGATGATTTTTTTTCTAAATGAAACCTAAAACATCCTAGTTTTATAAAAAAAGACCGTTTTGTTCTAAGTGTTGTCAAAAAATTTAAAAAAATTTTCAAAGTTGGTAAAAACTTTTTGACACTTAAGAAAATCGATCAAATTTAAAAATTCATCAAAAATTCATTTTTAAGGATTTTGATTTGATTTTTTTTCTAAATAAAACTAAAAACATTCTAGTTTTATATAAAAAAGACCGTTTTGTTCTAAGTCTCATCAAAAAATTTAAAAAAATTCTCAAAGTTGGAAAAAAATTTTGACACTTTTTTAACTTAAGAAAATCGATCAACTTTAAAAATTCATCAAAAATCTATTTTTAAAGATTTTGATTTGATTCTTTTTCTAAATGAAACTTAAAACATTTTAGTTTTATATAAAAAAGACCGTTTTGTTCTAAATGTTGTCAAAAAGATTAAAAAAATTTTCAAAGTTGCCGAAAAATTTTTGACACTTCTTAACTTAAGAAAATCGATCAACTTTAAAAATTTATCAAAAATTCATTTTTAAAGGTTTTGATTTGATTTTTTTTCTAAATGAAACTTAAAACATTCTAGTTTTGATTTAAAAAGACCGTTTTATTCTAAATGTTGTCAAAAAAATTTAAAAAATTTTCAAAGTTGGAAAAAATTTTTGACACTTTTTTAACTTAAGAAAACTAACTTTAAAAATCATTAAAAATTCATTTTTAAAGATTTTGATTTGATTTTTTTTCTAAATGAAACTTAAAACATTCTATTTTAACTAAAAAAGACCGTTTTATTCTAAATGTTGTCAAAAAATTTAAAAAAGTTTTCAAAGCTGGCAAGAAAATCTTTGACACTTCTAACCTAAGTTAAGAAAATTCGATCAACTTTAAAAATTCGCCAAAAATTCATTTTTAAACATTTTAAGCTGATTTTTTTCTAAATGAAACTTAAAACATTCTAGTTTTAACTAAAAAAGACCGTTTTGTTCTAAGTGTTGTCAAAAAATTTAAAAAAATTTTCAAAGTTGGTAAAAAAATTTGTAGGTTACATCAATCGATTTTAAAAAATTCAATCATTTCTTAAAAAATTCATAAAAAATTGAATTTTAAAGACTTTGATCTGATTTTTTTTTTTCTAAAAGAAACTTAAAACATTCTAGTTTTCATTTAAAAAGACCGATTTATTCTAAATGTTGTCAAAAAAATTAAAAAAATTTTCAAAGTTGGTAAAAAAATTTTTGACACTTCTAACATAACTTTAAAAAAATCGATCAACTTTAAAAATTCGCCAAAAATTCACTTTTAAATCTTTTAAGCTGATTTTTTTTCTAAATGAAACTTAAAACATCCTAGTTTTATATAAAAAAGACCGTTTTATTCCAAGTGTTGTCAAAAAAATTAAAGAAATTTTCAAAGTTAGAAAAAATTTTTGACACTTTTTGAACTTAAGAAAATTAACTTTAAAAAATCATTAAAAATTCATTTTTAAAGATTTTGATTTGATTTTTTTCTAAATGAAACTTAAAACATTCTAGTTTTAACTAAATAAGACCGTTTTATTCTAAATATTGTCAAAAAAATTAAAAAAAATTTCAAAGTTGGTAAAAAAAAAATTGTAGGTTACATCAATCGATTTTAAAAAATTCAATCATTTCTTAAAAAATTCATAAAAAATTGAATTTTAAAGATTTTGATCTGATTTTTTTTCTAAAAGAAACTTAAAACATTCTAGTTTTCATTTAAAAAGACCGATTTATTCTAAATGTTGTCAAGAAAATTAAAAAAATTTTCAAAGTTGGTAAAAAAATTTTGGACCCTTCTAACCTAACTTAGGAAAATCGATCAACTTTAAAAATTCGCCAAAAATTCATTTTTAAAGATTTTGATCTGATTTTTTTCTAAATGGAACTTAAAACATTCTAGTTTTAACCAAAAAAGACCGTCTTATTCTAAATGTTGTCAAAAAAATTTAAAAAATTTTCAAAGTTGGAAAAAATTTTTGACACTTCTTTAACTTAAGAAAATTAACTTTAAAAATTCATCAAAAATTCATTTTTAAAGATTTTGATTTGATTCTTTTTCTAAATGAAACCTAAAACATTCTAGTTTTAACTAAAAAATACCGTTTTGTTCTAAGTGTTGTCAAAAAATTTAAAAAAATTTTCAAAGTTGGTAAAAAGAATTTGTAGGTTACATCGATCGATTTTTAAAAAATTCAATCATTTCTTAAAAAATTCATAAAAAATTGAATTTTAAAGATTTTGATCTGATTTTTTTTTTAATAGAAACTTAAAACATTCTAGTTTTCATTTAAAAAGACCGCTTTATTGTAAATGTTGTCAAAAAATTTAAAAAAATTTTCAAAGTTGGTAAAAAATTTTTGACATTTCTAACCTAACTTAAGAAAATTGATCAACTTTAAAAAATCATCAAAAATTCATTTTTAAAGATATTGATTTGATTTTTTTGCTAAATGAAACCTTAAACATTCTAGTTTTATATAAAAAAGACCGTCTTATTCTAAATGTTGTCAAAAAGATTAAAAAAATTTTCAAAGTTGGAAAAAATTTTTAACACTTTTTTAACTTAAAAAAATCGATCAACTTTAAAAATTCATCAAAAATTCATTTTTAAAGATTTTGATTTGATTCTTTTTCTAAATGAAACTTAAAACATTCTAGTTTTATATAAAAAAGACCGTTTTGTTCTAAGTGTTGTCAAAAAATTTAAACAAATTTTCAAAGCTGGCAAAAATATTTTTGACACTTCTAACCTAAGTTAAGAGAATTCGATTAACTTTAAAAAGTCGCCAAAAATTCATTTTTAAAGATCTTGGTTTGATTTTTTTTCTAAATGAAACTTAAAACATTCTAGTTTTATATAAAAAAGACCGTTTTGTTCTAAGTGTTGTCAAAAAAATTAAAAAATTTTTCAAAGTTGCCAAAAAATTTTTGACACTTCTAACATAACTTTAAAAAAATCGATCAACTTTAAAAATTCGCCAAAAATTCACTTTTAAATCTCTTAAGCTGATTTTTTTTCTAAATGAAACTTAAAACATCCTAGTTTTATATAAAAAAGACCGCTTTGTTCTAAGTGTTGTCAAAAAAATTAAAAAAATTTTCAAAGTTACCAAAAAATTTTTGACACTTCTTAAGAAAATCGATCAACTTTAAAAAATCGCTAAAAATTCATTTTTTAAGGATTTTGATTTGATTCTTTTTCTAAATGAAACTTAAAACATTCTAGTTTTGATTTAAAAAGACCGTTTTATTGTAAATGTTGTCAAAAAAATTAAAAAAATTTTCAAAGTTGGAAAAAATTTTTGACACTTTTTTAACTTAAGAAAATTAACTTTAAAAATTCATTTTTAAGGATTTTGATTTGATTTTTTTTCTAAATGAAACTTAAAACATTCTAGTTTTAACTAAAAAAGACCGTTTTATTCTAAATGTTGTCAAAAAATTTAAAAAATTTTTCAAAGTTAATAAAAAATTTTTGACACTTCTAACCTAACTTAAGAAAATTAATCAACTTTAAAAATTCATCAAAAATTCATTTTTAAATCTTTTAAGCTGATTTTTTTTCTAAATGAAACTTAAAACATCCTAGTTTTAACTAAAAAAGACCGCTTTATTCTAAATGTTATCAGAAAATTTAAAAAAATTTTCAAAGCTGGTAAAAAAATTTTTGACACTTCTAACCTAACTTTAAAAAAATCGATCAACTTTAAAAATTCGCCAAAAATTCATTTTTAAATCTTTTGAGCTGATTTTTTTTGTAAATGAAACTTAAAACATCCTAGTTTTATATAAAAAAGACCGTTTTATTCTAAGTATTGTCAACAAATTTTAAAAAATTTTCAAAGTTGATAAAAAAAATTTTTAGGTTACAAAATTAACCAATTTTAAAAAATTAAAATTGGTTTTAAAAAATCATTTTGAGCTGATTAAGATATTTAAATTTTTGGATTATCTTATCACAAAAAAAAAATTAAGATGTTTTATTAAGATAACGTCTTTAATATCTTTATTTAAATTAATTCTAATTTACAATAAAAACAAATTAACTATTCAGAAATAATTAGCTTTATTAAAATAATCCAAACATGTAAATAAGTATATCTTGTATTTTATAAATATAAATGCACAATCCTAGAAACTAAAAAAAAAATAAAAAATGATTATAATTATATTAACCTACTTAAATTGAATTTAAGCATTTGAAGATTCTTCTTGGACAGAGTTTTGAGCATCTGTCATATCTTCATCGGTATTATCGGCCGTAGCATCTTCCCCATCGTCATTTTCCTCATCTTGATCAGATCCTTCATCATCATCAACTCCGTTATCTATGCTATCGGGTAATAGAAAGTATGAGATCGGGTTTAACCAGAGATCGTCTTTAATAGCTTCGGCTACATCATCGGAAGCTGGATCTGAATGATCGTTAAACCAAGCGAAGAATGTTTTTTGCTCGAAGGCTCGTTTACGTGATGTTTTACTCGGGGTGTGTTTTTCTTGAGTTAAGTTATAGCCGTCTTTCCATTTTATTTCTGTTGATGTTGAAGTAGGTTCTAAAAAATTAACATATTGAATTTTTTTTAATGAAAAATTAACATATTGAATTTTTTTTAATGAAAAATTAACATATTGAATTTTTTTTATGAAAAATTAACATATTGAATTTTTTTAATGAAAAAATACGTATTTAATTATTTTTTTTCTAGTATTTAGATGAAATTGTTTGTAAATTCCCTTAAATTTACGTTAATACCTAAAGATGCTAAATGATAATCTTTAGTAAGAACTTGATTTTCAAAATAAGGATTTTCTTCGAAGTAAAAATGGATTTTATATCCAGATTTAATATCATCGTACTCTTCGATTTCTATTTTGGTCATGTGATGTAAACAGTCTTCGTCGGAATCACTCAACAAAGCGGATAAATCCGGATGGTTTGCAAACTAAGTCACGTTAAGGAAATTTATTTAAAAATCTTTCGATTAACAACATTCGTAACACTAAAAAGGATACTGCGGTGACCCAAAAGTGTGGTATCTTATTGATCAACTCGTTCCGTTTAACGTACAGTGGGTTCCTGAGCAAATTATACTTCTGCTCGATCTTTAAAATCTCATCGCTGGCCTGTACGTTTAAAACGTCTATTTCGTCCTGACAAGAGTCGACTTCTTCGAGGGCTTTTTGGATTTCCTCGTCGTTGTGGCTTCTCTCGATGCTGTTCTCGCCGCTGCCCGTTTCTCCGAGCTTTTTAACTTTCCTCTGGTTCGACATGACCTTCGAGGAGTTCAAATCGCGTAAAGTAGTTGTAACTGTTTATTTGAAGTTTATTTAAACGATAAAATACATGTGACAGAAACATGTGCGCTTTATGTTCAGAAATGAACTGTCGCGCATCGACACAAATCTTATAATGTTATGCAACCAAATATACTGTTAAAGGATTACAAAGGATTCAATCTGGAAGGATAATAAAAAAAAATATTACAAGAAAGGTATTTTTGAATAAATTAAAAGAGCATTTAATAAATGATTTAAGTATATTTTTTATTAACATTTGGGATTACCAAGTTCCAAGGACTTTAGTCCCAAGGATCATCGGTCCTAAGCAGGGCCGTATCAAGTTTGACTGGGGCCCTAAGGCGGAGATATTCTTGGGGCCCTTAAATGGTTATAAATATAGGGATCTCTCTATATAAGCAACTCCTTTAAAAGAAACATTCTTAAATAAATCAGGGATATTAATAAATAATTAAAGTTTCGTTTAATTGTAAAAAATTAACAACGAAAAATCCGTTTAACCTGTTACTGTCATTGCCCTAGGGGCCCCCTCACGACGGGGGCCCCTAGGCACATGCCTAATGTGCCTAGTGGATAATCCGGCACTGGTCCTAAGTGTTGGGACTACCAAGTGTTAATAAACCATTTGTGAATGAAGTACAGGGACGGCGCAAGGTTTCGCGACGCCAAGTGCAAAGTGTAAAACGAGGCCATTCATTATCACTATATTTAGAAATATTGTTAACGATCAGGGTCAGCCCCAAACTTAAAATGTACATTTTAAAGAATATAAACTCGAAACATAGAATCTTTCAAAAATTCTATCGACGCCTAAAAAAAAGTCACAGGTTTAGAAAATCGAACAGCACATAATACGGGGCACAACATTCAGCCCCTGTTTATGATAACTTACTTTCAGAACGGAGGCGGGGTGCGAGGCCACTCTCAAACGCGAGGTCATGTGCAACTGCACACTTGCACACGCCCTCACGCCGGCCCTGATGAAGTATGAAGGAAAAAATGAAATGTAAAGGTATTGTTGTAATGTAAAAGGTATTGTTGTAATGTAAAAGGTATTGTTGTAAATACAAACGTAAAGAGATATATAATATAGAATTTTATTGTTATCATTTCAATGATGAATACTCATAAACTTACAATAAATGATTTAACAGATGGATAGAAATAAAATAATGAGCAATAGTGAAACCTCTCAGGACGAGCGTCCAATACTAAAATCGATAGTCCAACATTAAAATAAAAGCTAAGTGCCGTGCCCCATAGTTTGTCCTCCCATTTGACTCCTAGTGGTCGTAGCGTAAAGCTGTTGCTGAAAGTTGTGATATTGCTGTGCGTAGTTCGGGTCGGCGGTCGTCGGGCCGACGAAGGCCGAGTTCTTAAAGCTATTGTTTTGTCCCATCGACGGCGGAAGTGGCTGGCTAGCGTCCGGAGCCATGCCCATGGGGCTGCCCTTCGGGCCGCTAACGAACATCTGAGGATTCGGCTGACCGGGATTGAACATCCCGTCGGGCGCGCCGCCCGCCGGGCCGTTAAAGCCCATCTGCGGCGGCATCCGCATCATGTTCGGTGGCGGCCTCATTCGCATCATGGGCATCATCCCGGGCATACCCATCCCACCTCCCATCATTGGTCCGGCGCCGTTCCCTAACGGCCCTCCCATCATCGGCCCCGGCCCCATCGGTCCGTCGCCCATGGGTCCTTCCATGTGACCCATGTGCGGCGTCCCCATAGGTCCGCCTTGCATCGGACCGTTGGGTACCGTCGGGCAATTCGGGAAGTACTGCATGTTTTGCGAGGGCATCTTGTTTTCCATGTTAGGGATAGGCGCCGTAAATCGCTGTAAGAAGTCCAGACTAGGAGGCCCTCTAGGACCCGGAGCGTTTCCCACCTGCGGTTTCGCCGGCAAGTACTGGATCGTGTTGGGGGCGCTCGGTTTCACTTGAACGTTCGCTCCGTTGTAAGGGTTGGGACCCGGCGGTCTGCCGATCAATCGAGGCATCGTCATGTGATTAGGAAAGGCACCTGTTAGTTTCGGAGATAGAGAGCGTATCGGTCCCATCGGCGACGGCGAGTGGAAGCCATGCGGCGGCCCTTGCATTGGCATTCCCATCATGCTCGCCGGCGGCTGGTCCATCTCGTTCATGCCGTGGCAGTTCCCGAGGTCCATCATGTGCATCGACGGCGACCCGAAGTTCATCATTCCGCCCGGCCCCTGGTTCCCTTGGCCGTTGAGGGAACTCGGCACGCTGTTCGTCAGCTGCTGGCTCATCTGCGCCAGCGACGAAATCGGGTCGAAGTGGGACACCTTCGGGTTTCCGGGCATGGCACTCGTACAATTCGGATTTAACGGCACGTTTTCGCCCCGCACGCAACCGTAACCCGGCATTTCGTGGGGCGGCACGTTAAACGTCCCCATCTTCGACCCCGGCGAAGCGCTCGGACCCGGGAACCTATTCGCGTCCATCATATGCGGACTGGGCGTCGGGAACAAATCGCTTTTTAACGGATCCGATGTCGGACCGGGCACCGTTTGAGGACTTAATCCCGGTGCCGATCCTGGACCTGGACCGCTTAATCTCGGCGTTTTATCACCTATTAAATAAAAAAAATATTTTATTAGATATTTCTAAATTTAATTTAATTCAATATATTTCAATTTTTAAAATTACAAAAGAAAATTTTTTGATTGTCAACGATTTTACTTTGCTCAACGTTCAGCTATAATGTCTGGAGCTGTATCTGTAGCTTTATTAGATTTAAAGGAAAGACATAAAACCGATTTGCCAGGAAAATTTGCCAAGATGAAACTAAGTGTTTTCGATATTTCTTCGATGCATCATCAAATCAATTACTACTAGTTTTTAGGTTATAAAATCAATCGACTTTAAAAAATTTTTATTTAAAAAAATTAAATCATTTCTTAAAAAATTCATAGAAAATTGAATTTTAAATATTTTGAGTTGATTCTTTTTCTAAATGAAACTTAAAATGTCCAAGTTTTATATAAAAAAGACTGTTTTATTCTAAATGTTGTCAAAAAAATTAAAATAAAAAATTAAAAAAATTTCAAAGTTGGAAAAAATTTTTGACACTTTTTTAACTTAAGAAAATTAACTTTAAAAATTCATCAAAAATTCATTTTTAAAGATTTTGATTTGATTTTTTTTCTAAATGAAACCTAAAACATTCTAGTTTTAACTAAAAAAGACCGTTTTATTCCAAGTGTTGTCAAAAAAATTAAAAAAATTTTCAAAGTTGGAAAAAATGTTTGACACTTTTGTAACTTAAGAAAATTAACTTTAAAAATTCATCAAAAATTCATTTTTAAAGATTTTGATTTGATTTTTTTTCTAAATGAAACTTAAAACGTCCTAGTTTTATTTAAAAAAGACCGTTTTGTTCTAAGTGTTGACAAAAAAATTAAAAAAATTTTCAAAGTTGCCAAAAAATTTTTGACACTTCTAACCTAAAAAAAATGATCAACTTTAAAAATTCATCAAAAATTCATTTTTAAAGGTTTTGATTTGATTCTTTTTCTAAATGAAACTTAGAACATTCTAGTTTTAATCAAAAAAGACCGATTTGTTCTAAATGTTGTCAAAAAAATTAAAAAAATTTTCAAAGTTGCCAAAAATTTTTGACACTTTTGTAACTTAAGAAAATTAACTTTAAAAATTCATCAAAAATTCATTTTTCAAGATTTTGATTTGATTTTTTTTCTAAATGAAACTTAAAACATCCTAGTTTTAACTAAAAAAGACCGTTTTATTCCAAGTGTTGTCAAAAAAATTAAAAAAAATTTCAAAGTTGGAAAAAATTTTTGACACTTTTGTAACTTAAGAAAATTAACTTTAAAAAATCATCAAAAATTCATTTTTAAAGATTTTGATTTGATTCTTTTTCTAAACGAAACTTAAAACATCCTAGTTTTATATAAAAAAGACCGTTTTATTCCAAGTGTTGACAAAAAAATTAACAAAATTTTCAAAGTTGCCAAAAAATTTTTGACACTTCCAACCTAAAAAAAAATGATCAACTTTAAAAATTCATCAAAAATTCTTTTTTAAAGATTTTGATTTGATTCTTTTTCTAAATGAAACTTAAAACATTCTAGTTTTGATTTAAAAAGACCGTTTTGTTCTAAATGTTGTCAAAAAAATTAAAAAAATTTTCAAAGTTGGTAAAAAAATTTTTACGTTACAAAATTAATAGATTTTAAAAAATTCAATCATTTAAAAAGAAAATCATAAAAAATTGAATTTTAAATATTTTCATCTGATTTTTTTTTTAATGAAACCTAAAACATTCTAGTTTTATATAAAAAAGACCGTTTTGTTCTAAGTGTTGTCAAAAAAATTAAAAAAATTTTCAAAGTTGGTAAAAAAAATTTTTAGGTTAAAAAATCAATAATTTTTTAAAAAATTGATTTTTTTAAAAATTCATAAAAAATTGAATTTTAAATATTTTGAGCTAACTTTTTTTTCTAAATGAAACCTAAAACATCTTAGTTTTATATAAAAAAGACCGTTTTGTTCTAAGTGTTGTCAAAAAAATTAAAAAAATTTTCAAAGTTGTTTCTTTGATGGATCATCAAATCAATTAGAGTAAATTTATTAAAAAAAATACAGTGAGATTCCCTTTCGTGGACACCTCTTTTAAACGGACACCCCTCTTGAACGGACAGTTTCTCATGAAATCGTCTGACTCTTATATAATTACTTCATATTTCTCTTAAGATGACACCCCTCTTCCCGGACAATTTTGGTGGGTTCTGTGTCCGCACAAGAGAGATTTCACTGTATGAAAACATACCTGAAGGTGTAGTAGGTGTGTGAGGGCTAGGAATTTGAAATCTACAACCCTCGGAAGTAACCCCGGGAGTTGAAGGAAACCTCGGACCGACGTCCATCGATGTTGGCGTGTTGGGACACGAGCCTCGAGTGTGCGGCAAGTCCGGAGTATTATTGAAACCGCTATCCATCGTTGTCGGCAGGACACTGGTCGATATATACGAAAAGATAAGAAGAAGTAATGTTACACTCGATATATTTAATACGCTAGCGATAAATGTCTAAGAATGTCCAGGCGACGATCTAATATAAACAGATCGAATGATATAAATTACTAAAAATATATTATATTCGTGAAATAATTACGATAACTAGAATTTATAATAAAAATTTAATTTTAATTTTGGCATATGTAGTAAGTACGAGGTATTTTTAATCGAAATTTTAATTTTATCCTTTAATTTTATCCAAGTGACACATAAAGACAGATAAGACAGTTGAATTTTTGTACTCGTATTACACTTTAACATATATTAACTTTTAATCGTATTAACTTTTTAACATATCGTCAGTAATTATAGTTTATTTATTGGTAAGTAATAATTTTAAGTAGTCACTTAAAAATTAATATTTTAACAAATACAAAATAAATATTTTGTTTTGACGATCTAAAATAAAAAGTGGAAATGTTATGAAGAATCGAAGAATAAAAATGAAGGAAATAATGATAGATTCGTCTACGTACGGAGGCGATATCATATTTCCTTCTTTCAAACTGGTATTTGGTTGCTTCTGGATGATAAGCTCTTGCCCTTCGAAAGTGTTTAGATACTGGATCTGTTGGGGCGATGGCACGGGCATTAGGTTGGGCTCCTTCGAGACGGCGGGGCCTGGTTGCGACGGCGGATGCGATGACGACGTAAGCATTTGTTTTTGTTGGGCTATGGACTGAAGCGTACGACCAAATATTCCATCTAAAATTACAACGTATTAATATACAGGAAGATTATTTTACTTAAAACTAGTAAACTTTTCTAATCTTAACTATTTCAATAATAGTGATACGATAAACAAGTTAATAAAACAGTAAACCAAATATCCGGTGAAACATTAAATTTATTGAATAACAAAAAAATTAGTGGTAAATATGAAAAGTCTTGATTAAAGAATGGAAAAATGTATATGAAAAAGATCATAGTTGATAGATTGCTTCAAAATATTGAAACGTAAAACCGAATATTCGGTTAAATACTGAATTTATTGAATAACAAAAAAAAAATTGGTGGTAAATACGAAAAGTCTTGATTAAAGAATGAAAAAATGTACATGAAAAAGATCTTAGTTGATAGATTGCTTCAAAATATTGAAACATAAAACTGAATATTCGGTTAAATACTGAATTTATTGAACAACAACAAAAATTGGTGGTAAATACGAAAAGTCTTGATTAAAGAATGGAAAAATGTACATGAAAAAGATCATAATTGATAGATTGTTTCAAAATATTGAAACGTAAAACCGAATATTCGGTTAAATACTGAATTTATTGAATAACAAAAAAAAAATTGGTGGTAAATACGAAAAGTCTTGATTAAAGAATGAAAAAATGTACATGAAAAAGATCATAGTTGATAGATTGCTTCAAAAAATTGAAACGTAAAACCGAGTATTGGGTTAAATATCAAATAATGATTGGGTTTTGGATAAGGTGACCAGACGTTCCGCTTTTTCATAATTTGTCCCGCGTCTCGCGACGTTTTTCAAAAGTCCCAACTTTTAGAATTAAGTGAAATTTTCTATTTATGAAAATCATTGCTTTGCTTTCTAAGAATCTTACGGGTTACGAAGACTAATATATTGCTTTTGCCGAGGAAGTTGAATATCAGAAAATACTTGGATACAGTGAAACGCGTTGGTTAGTTTTACTGCCAGCTATCGAAAGAATTTTGAAGATGTATGATCCTTTAAAATCCTACTTTCCATCACAGGACAAATGTCCTAGAATTTTAGACAAGTTTTTTGAAAGAGAATATTCAAAAATTTGGCTAGAGTTTCTACAAAATCAAACTGCTCTTTTTCAGCACGTTATAAAGCTTACTGAAGATGATAAAATATCGGCAATCAAAGTAGCAAATGAAGTTAATAATTTAATATGTTAGTATCAAGCAAGTTTAGAAAATAATTTTCTACCGTTAACTATCCGCAATAGTATAAACCAACTCGAAGAGCAGGGTACAATAAATCGTTAAGATATGAACCATGTCAAAAAGTTTTATAGTAACTGCAAAGATTATTTGGAGGACCGAACCGCATTTTCAATGGTTTACATTACAACCAGAACTTAATTGGAACAATGTGCAAAAATCATTTGATTGTCTCAAAATCATGTGTGTCTCAAAAATTCCCAAATAATAATATTTCCGAAAATGATCTTTTTAAGGAAGTGTCATTAGTAAAAAATTTATTGATAAGGAAAATCTTAAATATTGGACATCACAAAAAATCACAGTAGGAAACAAAGTAGGAAATAAAATCTTACTTGTCCCTCTTTGTCTGCCTAAAAATCTGGTCACCTTAGTTAAATATCAAATAATGATTGGGTTTTGGACGTATTACTATTGAAGAAAGACAAATCGAACCTGTGCTTTGCTGATGACTGCTCGTTGTAGGTTCGCTAGTACTGCATGTAACGGTAGGAGAAACGTGTGACGAAACCGGCGTTCCGGGATTGCTGTGATTTAATCGAGGCGGTTGGGGAGAATCTTGAGACGTGGGGCTCATGTGTCTGTTAGTTAAACCGAACGGTCTGCTAGGATCGGCGGGAGAATTAAGTCCCGACGACGCTCTAGGAGAAGGAAGAGAAAGATTTGAAGTGGGATTATTGGGAGAGGCGGGACTAGGGCTTTGTAACGCGATGGGAACGCTGGCAGATCTGGGCGTTTGATGGTACGGCGGAGGAGGTCCTTGGAGACGGGGGCCGGTCGCGGGAGGTCCCCCTCTGTGCGGTAAGGAGGACTGCGCGGGATTCGAAGCGTTCGAGGGCGGAATTTGCGTAGGTTTCGAAGGTTGAGAGGTGGCCGGGGGTTTTTGGCTATCGAAAAATTGAAGTTTTTGCCAGTCGTTGGGAGGTTGCATGTCGAGAACTTCGTTGCTGGGGGCTCCTTCGATATTCTGATCCTCCGGGAAGAGGATCTGATGGATTTTACGGATCGTGGCTAGTTGTACTTCGCGATGTTGTCTTTGCTGAGGCGTCAGGTTTTCGTCAGGCACTTTAACGCCCTGCAACGAGGGCTGCACGTTTGCTAAGGAGGGCGAGCAGGAATCCATGTCCGGCACGTCCGGTAGACCGTTACCTACACCTTCTAAATTTTCCAGATGGTGATTGTTTTTCTGATCCCAACTGAGTTCGTTTTCGGTTAAAGCGACCATATCGTCCAAACTGTCCGCGCCGAGAAAATTGTCTAGGGAGGATTGCGTTTTCGGCCCCAAACCGGGGCTTCTCGTACATCCCTTATTTTTCATCATAGCGAGATTATTGAGCCATTGCGCGGGGTTTTGACGGTTAAATTGAGTCGCTTTGAACGGATTCTTTTCCAGATACTTTTTCGTCCCCGGCTGAGCGCAGTGGTAGGCAATAATGGAAGGATAACGTCTTTGTAGGACTTCTTCTGCGCCCGAGTTAGCTAACGTCGTCGAAAAAACAAATATCTGGCTTTGTTGTTGCATGTATTGCACTTCCATATTGCTGGATTTGTTTATTACGTTACTGGCAAGAGGTTGAACTCCGTCGGGGGGCGCGGGGAGCGGCGCCGGGGCGGAGGAAGCGATGTTCAATCCGAAAGCGTCTCCGCTTATCGGAGGGATACATTCTTCCGTCTTTAAGGGGATGTTAGGGTTGTCGGTACCGGAAGAGCTTTCTTCCTCCGTTTTCCTCTCCGTATGTAAGGATCCGGTGTTGGTAGAGCCGATAATGCCGCCGTTCTTGGTGATGGGTCTGCCGGGTTCTTTCTTAACGGCACAACTGCTCCCCGTGGGGTCATCCTCTTTCTTAACGTGAACGTCGGCGCCTGTGGATTCCTTGTCCGAACTGCCCGGTTCCTCCTTGACACCGTCCGGCCCCTTCTCAGACTTTTCTTTGATCATTTCACAAGTATAACTCTACACAATCAACATGTCAGTGAATCACTGTTGTTAAACTCTAATAAAACCGAACGTTCGGTCTCGTTTTCGGAAATTACCGGTAACGCGACGTCCCGAAAACGGCGGCACGACTCAATTCCGCAAAATCGTATTCCTCACCACATATGTTCTAATGTTTTTATTTGCATTCCTTCATTTTTTATTTTCATCTCTTAACCAAATTTGAACAGACGCACCGTCGATATTGTCCCGTTTAGGTGTGTTTTTCGCGCGGGGACACGCGGCGAATGCGATCTCGCATCGGAAATCCTACCGTCGACGGTTGTTTCTCTTTTAAAATCGTCTCCTACATCATAATAAAAACTTTTAATAAAAATCTCACATCACAAAATGCCAAACTGTCCACACGCGTTGCTACCAACGTTACACCAAAATACCTATGCGGAGAAATGCTAAATGTTACTATATTCGTTACTATTTTTTACGTTTCAGAACCATCTCACACGAACGTTTACTTTACGTTTTCTTTCCCACCATTCTAATTCGATTTTAGATTTTAATAAAACATTTATTCTTTTATAAATAATTTTTTTTATTAAAAAAAAAATAAATGTTATTTTCTTTTAGATTTAATACAAAATTCATCTCATAGATGTCACTATGATAAAATTATTTCAATTTTCTTTTATAATTAAAAAAAAAAAAATTGGTTGGTATTATTGAAAATGTAAACCATCTTGAAATTTTGACGTTTAGTGTTGATGTTAAATTTGTGTTTATTTCGCAAATAACTCAAGATTGTATCATTATACAGTTCCAAATCGATTAAATGAACAACATTAAACGAAAGTATATTTTTAAACAATCATTGTCTTTTTGTTATATGTAATAAAATAAATGTAATAAACGAAAAATTTTAATAAAACAACCAAATTTTTAAAATGTATAATTTTAATTAAGGCGATTACATTTTCCCCCCTGAGAGAAAAACTAAAAATTGGAGAACATTCATTTTCGGGGAAAATAAAGATTAAGTTTTAATCTAAATCATCATAAAAATTTCAAGTCTCGTTAATAATTAGTTTTTGAGATATGAATGTTTAAAGTTGATCGATTTTCTTAGGTTAGAAGTGTCAAGTGTTTACAAAGTGTCTAAAATTTTTTACAAGTTTTGAAAATTTTTTAAAATTTTTTGATAACATTTGGAATAAAACGGTGTTTTTTAATTGAAACTAGAATGTTTTTAGTTTCATTTAGAAAAAAAATCAAATCAAAATCTTTAAAAATGAATTTTTGATGATTTTTTAAAGTTAATTTTCTAAAGTTAAAAAAGTGTCAAAAATTTTTTCCAACTTTGAAAATTTTTTTAATTTTTTTGACAACACTTGGAATAAAGCGGTCTTTTTCAATTAAAACTAAAATGTTTTAAGTTTCATTTAGAAAAAAAATCAAATCAAAATCTTTAAAAATGAATTTTTCATGAATTTTTAAAGTTGGTTGATTTTTTTAGGTTAGAAGTGTCAAAAAATTTTTGCCAGCTTTGAAAATTTTTTAAAATTTTTTGACAACACTTATAATAAAACGGTCTTTTTTATATGAAACTAGGACGTTTTTAGTTTCATTTAGAAAAAAAATCAAATTAAAATCTTTAGAAATGAATTTTTGATGAATTTTTAAAGTTAATTTCTTTAAGTTAAAAAAGTGTCAAAAAATTTTCCAACTCTGAAAATTTTTTTAATTTTTTTGACAACACTTAGAACAAAACGGTCTTTTTTATATGAAACTAGGATGTTTTTAGTTTCATTTAGAAAAAAAATCAAATCAAAATCTTTAAAAATGAATTTTTGATAAATTTTTAAAGTTTATTTTTTAAGTTAGAAAAGTGTCAAAAATTTTTTGGCAACTTTGAAAATTTTTTAAATTTTTTTGACAACATTTAGAATAAAACGGTCTTTTTAGTTAAAACTAGGATGTTTTAAGTTTCATTTAGAAAAAAAATCAGCTCAAAATATTTAAAATTCAATTTTTTATGAATTTTCTAAGAAATGATTGAATTTTTTTAAATCGATTAATTTTGTAACCTAAGAATTTTTTTTACCAACTTTGAAAATTTTTTTAATTTTTTTGACAACACTTGGAATAAAACGGTCTTTTTTAGTTAAAACTAGAATGTTTTAAGTTTCATTTAGAAAAAAAATAAATCAAAATCTTTAAAAATGAATTTTTGATGAATTTTTAAAGTTGGTCGATTTTTTTAGGTTAGAAGTGTCAAAAACCTTTTGGCAACTTTGAAAATTTTTTTAAATTTTTTGACAACATTTAGAATAAAACGGTCTTTTTTAATTAAAACTAGAATGTTTTTAGTTTCATTTAGAAAAAAAATTAAATCAAAATCTTTAAAAATGAATTTTTGATGAATTTTTAAAGTTTATTTTCTCAAGTTAAAAAAGTGTAAAAAATTTTTTCCAACTTTGAAAATTTTTTTAATTCTTTTGCAACACTTGGAATAAAACGGTCTTTTTTAGTTAAAATTAGAATGTTTTAAGTTTCATTTAGAAAAAAAATTAAATCAAAATCTTTAAAAATGAATTTTTGATGAATTTTTAAAGTTTATTTTCTTAAGTTAGAAGTGTCAAAAATTTCTTCCAACTTTGAAAATTTTTTTAATTTTTTTGACAACATTTGGAATAAAACGGTCTTTTTTAGTTAAAACTAGAATGTTTTTAATTTCATTTAGAAAAAAAATCAAATTAAAATCTTTAAAAATGAATTTTTGATGAATTTTTAAAGTTTATTTTCTTAAGTTAAAAAAGTGTCAACAATTTTTTCCAACTTTGAAAATTTTTTAAGTGTTTTTGACAACATTTGGAATAAAACGGTCTTTTTTAGTTAAAACTAGAATGTTTTAGGTTTCAGTTAGAAAAAAATCAAATCAAAATCTTTAAAAATGAATTTTTGATGAATTTTTAAAGTTTATTTTCTTAAGTTAAAAAAGTGTCAAAAATTTTTTCCAACTTTGAAAATTTTTAAAATTTTTTTGACAACACTTGGAATAAAACGGTCTTTTTTAATTAAAACTAGAATGTTTTAAGTTTCATTTTGAAAAAAAATCAAATCAAAATCTTTAAAAATGAATTCTTAATGATTTTTTAAAGTTAATTTTCTTAAGTTAAAAAAGTGTCAAAAATTTTTTGCAAGTTTGAAAATTTTTTTAATTTTTTTGACATCACTTGGAATAAAGCGGTCTTTTTTATATAAAACTAGAATGCTTTCAGTTTCATTTAGAAAAAAAATCAAATCAAAATCTTTAAAAATGAATTTTTGATGAATTTTTAAAGTTAATTTTCTTAAGTTAGAAAAGTGTCAAAAATTTTTTCCAACTTTGAAAATTTTTTTAATTTTTTTGACAACACTTGGAATAAAACGGTCTTTTTTGGTTAAAACTAGGATGTTTTTAGTTTCATTTAGAAAAAAAATCAAATCAAAATCTTTAAAAATGAATTTTTGATGAATTTTTAAAGTTGATCGATTTTTTAGGTTAGAAGTGTCAAAAATTTTTTACCAACTTTGAAAATTTTTTTAATTTTTTTGACAACATTTAGAATAAAACGGTCTTTTTTATATGAAACTAGGATGTTTTAAATTTCATTTAGAAAAAAAAATCAAATCAAAATCTTTAAAAATGAATTTTTAAAGATTTTTTAAAGTTAATTTTCTTAAGTTAAAAAAGTGTCAAAAATTTTTTACCAACTTTAAAAATTTTTTTAATTTTTTTGACAACACTTGGAATAAAACGGTCTTTTTTAATTAAAACTAGAATGTTTTAAGTTTCATTTAGAAAAAAAATCAAATCAAAATCTTTTAAAATGAATTTTTGATGAATTTTTAAAGTTGATCGATTTTTTAAAGTTAGGTTAGAAGTGTCAAAAATTTTTTGTCAGCTTTGAAATTTTTTTAATTTTTTTGACAACATTTAGAATAAAACGGTCTTTTTTAATTAAAACTAGAATGTTTTTAGTTTCATTTAGAAAAAGAATCAACTCAAAAGGTTTAAAATTCAATTTTTTATGAATTTTTAAAAAGTGACTGATTTTTAAAAGTGAATACTACTGATGTAAAGTAAAATCTGAACGTGTCTGATCTGAAACGTAACGTAACTGTTTAAATGACTTAAGGTTATAACGTCATCTGGAAAAAGAAAAAAGTCAAATATTTCTACTGTTCTCCTATATTTATTTATACTCCGTAGGTATTTCGATTTGGACCGAAAAAAAAATCAACGAAACTTGTAGCAACGGTCGTATTTACGCGATTTTTTCATTTCATTTCATTTTCGAACGTTTATAAACGGCTATCGCGTACTTGTTTATCGAATTATAAATATCGCCCGACTATTCCCATTCAATAATTTTACTTTTTCCCCATATCGGACGTTTATTTTCGTTGTATAATTTTAAACTTCGTTATATTTAATTTTAAACTTCGTTATATCGTAAACTATTTCTTTAAATAAAACCGTTAAACTCTCGTTTTTAATCCATAAAATCCGTAAAATGAAATATTTTAATCTTAAACAAATTTATCTTAAAATAATTTGAAGGTTTTTTTGAATTAGTAGAGGAGGGGTTATTTTAAATTTACCGCCGTTTTAGTGTAACTAATGTTGCCAATTTAAGATAAATAAAAGTTTTAATTTAAATTATTTTATTTATTTTTAAGTACAATTATTTATTTTTAAGTACAATTATTTATTTTTAAGTACAATTATTTATTTTTAAGTACAATTATTTATTTTTAAGTACAATCATTTAATTTAATAAAAACTTCTAAAATAACTTCATTTATATTAAAAACCTCGGATATATTTTCATTTAAAATAATTCCTTGTTTCATTTCTTGAATTTCTCTCCAAGATTGTTGGTTTAAAACACAAATAGGAAGGGAAATTGTTAAAAGTGGGTCATTATTTTTATTTAAAATTTTACACATCATGTAAAAATTGTTTGATGAATCTGCTTTCCAACTCCAAATATGAAAACTGAAATTTAAATAAGATTAGAATTAAAAAAAATTAGTTTTTATTAACTTAATTAACTTACTTGTTTGTTTTTCTTAAAATTTTAATGAAAAATAAATTATTATTATAATTAATAACGTAGGTGTTATTTTCATCGAGATTCTTTAATGATAATTTAAAAGAAGGGTTGAAATATTGAATAAGTGGTCCTTTATGTTGTTTTTGAAAGTGTGAGATTAAATCAGATGGATTAATTAACGTTGAGCAATTATTTTCAAATGGACAACATTTAAAATTTTCTGTTTCAATCATATTTAGTGATTCGTATGAATTATAACGTGAATTTTGACATGAATTATGACGTGAATTATGACATGAATTATAACATGAAGTTGATGTTGAACATCCCAATCGATTAGTTTTACTTAATTTCTTCATCGAGTTACTTCTAGAAACAACCGGACTTCCATTAATAAAAAGTTCAGTGGAAGATAACGACTTGGCTTTTAAATTATCACCCAAATTTAAATTAGAATTGTTGTTGTTCGATGATAAGTTATCTACGGATGACGATTTACCAACGAGTCTTGCTAAAAATTTACTTGTGTGAGCATGAGTCACTTTTATATCTGGTACTTCCTTTTTCTGTGGTACTTTAAATATCTTTTGGATCTTAGTGTTACGTATATTTTCTGGGGTTTCTTTTAATTCGAATATTTCTGTTATTACGTTATAAATCTGTAAAATAAAAATTAAAATTAAAAAAAAAAAAATAAAGAAAAATAAAGAAAAAAATAAGTAAAAATAAATAAAAAAATAAAAATAAAGAAAAAAATAAATAAAAATAAAGAAAAAAATAAGTAAAGATAAATAAAAAAAATAAAAATAAAGAAAAAATAAGTAAAAATAAATAAAAAAAATAAAAATAAAGAAAAAAAATAAATAAAAATAAAGAAAAAAATAAGTAAAAATAAATAAAAAAATAAAAATAAAGAAAAAATAAGTAAAAATAAATAAAAAAATAAAAATAAAGAAAAAAATAAATAAAAAAATAAAAATAAAGAAAAAAATAAATAAAAATAAAGAAAAAAATAAGTAAAAATAAATAAAAAAATAAAAATAAAGAAGAAAATAAATAAAAATAAAGAAAAAAATAAGTAAAAATAAATAAAAAAAAAATAAAAATAAAGAAAAAATAAGTAAAAATAAATAAAAAAATAAAAATAAAGAAAAAAAATAAATAAAAATAAAGAAAAAAATAAGTAAAAATAAATAAAAAAATAAAAATAAAGAAAAAATAAGTAAAAATAAATAAAAAAATAAAAATAAAGAAAAAAATAAATAAAAAAAAAAAAATAAATTTTGTTAAAAAAAGCAATGATTACTCAATATAACCCAAGTATATTTGGTATACAACGGGTTATGTTTATAAAACAGAATGAAATACAATCCAAGCGAATAATAGCCGCATTGTTATTGTTGTTCATTCATAAAGAGTCCTTTGTTTCAAGTTTTTCCAACTTACTTGGTCGGCTAATAACGATCTTCCTCGATTTAAACGATTCCTACAGATTGGACAACGTTCGGTTTTCGCTCGACAACGGATGCAAATTAAATGACCGTTGTCGCATTGGTAACAAGGTGGTGCTATTGTGTCTAGACATATTGGACACTCTAAAAAGCCCAAAATTGATGAGGTACACGCTGAGAGTTTTTGGAAGTTTCTTGGCATCGGTCCACAACATATTGTCTGAAATGTAATTAAGAGAAAATGAGATGTTAATAAAATTTAGATATACAGTACACTAGTGATGGTGCGAACTCTCGCTTAAAATCTTCGGGTGGTGTGAACACGAAATTATTTACATTGAACGCCGTATAGGGTGAACAGCGTAGACCAGTGATGGCGAACCTTTTTAAGAAGTGGGTAAAATTTTGTTGATTGTATTTTTTTAGTGCTTCCTCGTGGGTCACTAATTTCAAATCACTTGCAAAAGAGGAAGGTCATTACTTCTAATATTAAAAGAGTTTTGTGGGCAGGGCTGGATCCAGATTAAATTTTTTCGTTGGGCCCTACAAAGTTTAAATAGAAAAATTGATTTGGCTGTTTACATATTGAATCTGAACAGTGAATCTTTCTAAAAAAAAGTCATGATGCACAAGTTAACATTTTTCTTTGTTATAAAATTCAATTAAAAGGTTTGGGTGGATCAGTATCTGACCCGCGGGTCATACGTTCGCCATCACTGATTTAGAACATCAGAAATTTGTCAAAATTTTTCTTTCTCCAAAAAATTGTGAAAAATGGTTGATGTAAATTAACAACTTCCTCCAATATTAAAAAGAATTGGATATACTACATTTGTGCTCTAAACTATTGATATACAAGATTGCCATTTTCAGAATTTCAACATTTAGAAAAGATATCAGGGATCTACCTATAAAAATCTAATAAGTTAATGCAAGTTTGACAGAAAATTGTTAGCAAATATTTAGCCGTAACAGTAAAAAGTTAAAAATTGGCAAACTTTTACGCTTGCGATTGTAAGGCGTTGCCTAAACGATGCCATTTAAATAAATGTTGTTGAAGTTTTTCAAATATGACATCCTAAATCCACCATAAGATTCCATAAAATACAATAAAGCCATATTATGAACCTTTTCTCACTCTGAAAATGAAGCACTTAAGTTCTTAAAAATCCATCGAGCTCTGGGTCATAGTTTTAAAAAAAGGCGCTCGTTTGTTAAGAATTAAAATCATAAAATCTCGTACTTTCACAATAAATAATCATTTCCCCTAAAAACATCTTGCTTGAAGAACAATAATGACTATACAAGGTGTTTAAAAAATACGTTCGAATATTTGGCCCACTTATAGATCTCATCAGTACAAACAAAAAAGTCAAAATAAACATAAGTTCAAAAATCAGCCGTTTCCTAATTACAGCCTGTTTTTCAAATTAAAATAATGTACACTCAAATATCAGTATAAATACATTTTAATTATTACAAATTAATGATTCTTAAAGAAGATGTTCAAAATGTCCTCCTTCCATTTGTATACACATTTCACATCTCCGTAAAAGTGAACGCCGCACTCTCTCAAAGAGTCCCGGATTTATACGAACAGTCTGGCAGGCATGTTCAATTCGTTCTCGCAACTCATCTAAATTATTCACAGGACTTGAATAAACTAATGTCTTTAAATACCCCCAAATGCAAAAATCGAGTGGAGTGAGGTCGGGAGATCTACGGGGCCATGCAATTGGACCTCCTCGCCCTATCCACCTGCCACTGTAATTTTCGTTTAGATAATTTCTGACCAAGACTCCGTAATGCGCAGGAGCTCCATCGTGCATCAACCACATATTAATTCTGTGGTTGAGGGGCACATCTTCTAACAGCAGTGGTAATGTATTCCGCAAAAAGTCAAGGTACAATTGACTAAATAGTCAAACGGTTAGGCAGGAAACGAGGTCCTATCAGATGGTCTCCTAACACACCAAGCCAAACGTTGATTGCAAATCGGTGTTGATGATTCGATTCAACAACGGCATGCGGATTTTCGTCGGCCCAAACATGGCTATTATGAAAATTAAAAATGCCATTTCTCGTGAAACCAGCTTCGTCTGTAAATAAAATTTTCGTAACAAAATTTGGGTTCTCCGCGACTTTTGTCAACATGCTTCGACAAAACACCAGTCGTGCGGCATAATCAGGCACAGCTAGAGCCTGTACCCCTTGAATATGGTATGGGTGCAATTGCTGCTCCCGTAAAATTCTCCAAATTAGGGAAAAATTAATATTTGTTTCAGTAGAGAGTCTTCTAGTACTAGTACCAGGATTTTCTTCAATTCGTCTTAAAATGTTAAGTTCTGCGTCGGGAGTACAAACTGATCTAGGCCGACCACCATCACCGTTCCTTGATTTAAACGATCCAACTTCGGATAAACGTTGATGTAAATTTGTAAAAAGTTTATCACACGGAAGTACCCGGTTTGGGAATGCTTCGGCATAAAGGCGACGTGCCTCACAAGCATTTCCATCGGCTTTGCCATACATAAAATGCATGTCTGCCATTTCTGCGTTGGTATAAGGCATATTCGAAAATTTCAACAATGGGTTACAGCAACAACTACTTCAATAAACACTGACAATAACGGACACACAATAATTACAACAAATGTAGCAACTACACTAACAGAAACGAACAAAATTTGTTTTGTTATTTCCATGGATGAGTTCATAAATACGCGAATCACTCCTACTGAGTGTAAATTATTTTAATTTGAAAAACAGGCTGTAATTAGGAAACGGCTGATTTTTGGACTTATGTTTATTTTGACTTTTTTGTTTGTACTGATGAGATCTATAAGTGGTCCAAATATTCGAACGTATTTTTTAAACACCCTGTATATCAGACTCAAATTTCAACAATAGCTGCCAGCAATACTCAATAATGGTTTAGAAACCTTTAGGAGAGGTGATCTAATACAGTGATGGCGAACCTTTTTAAGAAGTGGGTAAATTTTGGTTAATTGTATTAATTGGAATTAACCCTTTCGTCCCTGAATATAGATAATAACAAAAAAGAAGTTTTGAGGTGTTGAATTAATTTATATGTTACCATAGGACATATTTCCGCACCTGAAACTTTTAGTATTTTTCAAGGGTGGATGGTACATATGTGTACCATTCGGGACGAAAGGGTTATTTGGAAGGTCATTACTGGAACCTTTCAAAAAAAAGAAATCATAGGACACAATCGACGTCTAAAAAAAAAGGTCATGACGCACAACGGGACATTTTTTTATATTATACAATCGCTTCATAGCCGGCCCTCCGTGGGCCACTTAAAAGGTTTGTGTGGGTCAGTGTCTGACCCGCGGGTCATAGGTTCGCCATCACTGGCGTAGACCTTCGATGGTGCGAATATCTGCATTATACGTTACTGCTGGTGTTTTAAGGCTGTGGTCTCGGGCCCGAAAAAGTTGTTCCAATATTTCGCGTTAACCGTTTGATAAATCAAAAAAACTTTCAGACGAAAGTTGGATAAAAATGAAAAATCTAGACATGCAAATAGAGATATTTTATAAATTATTGTTAATAACTGAGATTATTAAGAAAGATTTTGAAAAGGGCTATTTGCATGAATAGATAAATATTCAAGATATATTTTCTCCATTTACCGTTTTTTGATATTTTAAAACATAAGCGAGAAATTTTGGAAATTCCCACGGTACAAACTTGGGAATATTTTACAATTTCGCTAGATAGCTCCGCCCTGATTGACCACGTGGTATGGCCGGCGGAGTTGAGTAGGTGCCGTAAGTAAACAAACAAGTTTTTTGTGTAAGTCGATTTTGCTTCGTTGTGCATTTCTGGAGATAAATACTTTGGAGAATTATTCGAGTTTAGACTTCACAGATTTTATGGCTAGTAAAAAATTTTAGAATTTTACTAAACTGAAATAAATGAAAAGTTCATTTCATAATTTTACTAATCTTTTTGTTATATAAATACCTCGACCTCATGAAAATAAACTTCGATATTGTAATTTTGAACGCTAACTTTTTCTTTACATACACTACATGTAGCAGAGAAAGTATGTACAACTGGGCCAAATTGGTCACTTTTCAAGGGATACTCCTGTTTCTATAAGAAATAGAGGGAAAAAAATATCGGTAACTGATGCTCGATTTTTATAAGAAATCGAATGCTGAAAACCTCATATTGATATCTTTTAGGGTTTCAGAGATATTGGGGATGCTTTTCGAGAAAGTGCATTTTTGAAGTCTTCATAATTTTTTTCCTATTGGAAAATGTTTAATTTTGTGAAAATATTCTCGTGGCAACTTTTTATGTAGATTTTGACGGTGTAGGTTAGTTTTCTCTGTAAGCAATATTTTAATAGCTACGTACATAAAAGTGATTTTTTTTAATGGAACACTATATTATTATATATTACACGAGAGCCTAGAATTCCCTTTCCAAAAATATGCCTATAAAGTTTGAAAAATGGGATAGATGCGATAATTTGTTTCAGAGAATCTGGAGAAAATGCAGAGGTTGTATTTACATAAACGAAATACAGAGAGAAGATAACGTTTAAACTCATTTTTCTCGATGCTAAAAAAATTTAGATTGTTTGAATCCATGATCTGAACCAAAAAGGCTAAGTGATATCGCAAGCAAGGTATCATGTGTGGCACACTTTTGGAAAGGCAATTTAAACTCCCGTCGAATATGCAAAAATGTATAGGTGTTCCATTTGAAAAAGAAATATTTGTCTGATTCTATTAGAATATTGCTTACAAAAAATCTAATTTACACCAACAAATTCTACATAAAAAGTTGTTTCGAGAATCTTTTCACAGAATCAAACATTATCCAATAGAAAAAAGTTATGGAGATTTTTAAATAATGCACTTTTTCGAAAAACACCTGTATTTCCGAAACCGTAAGAGGTATCAATTTGCGGTTTTCAACAATCGATTTCTTATAAACATCGAGCAAGACACCCAATATTATTTTACCCTATCTCTTATAGAAACAGGGGTGTCCCTTTACAAGTGTCCAATTTGGCCCACCAGTACAGTACAGTCGATTATCCCATCTGTACTACGAACTGCTGTACCATTTTAAAACATTTAATTTTTTTGCACAGTATTTATTACATATACTAAAATAAGTCGGGATCTTATTAGGATTTAGTAAGAAAGATACATCTAATGTTTCCGTCTTTTTCTACTTTACTAAAACGAACTGAACCTCGATTCATGTATTCACTTCTCGACAAAAGATAAATAAACACATGAGTTTCGAATATAAATCCTTTGTCTCTTATCTACAGAGGGCGGAGCGTAGCTCAGAATTAAGGTCCACCTTCCTGCTTCCGAACGTCCGTCTCCTACGCCCCTCAGAAACTCGATGACCGTAAGACCACAGCCTTAAGGGTTTTTTCTTGTATACCGCTCGGGGAAATCCCTAATTTTGTAGTTTGTAGCACATTCCACATTATACGTGTGTAAACTTAGTTGTGAAAGTGGCTTCGATGTGAATACTGTGAACGGTTAGAGCACGATGCCGAATTCAAAAAAAATTTTGAGTTTAGAAGAAAAAGCGAATATAATTGAACATCGTAAAAGAGGTATGTCAGTGACGATATTATCCAAAAAATATAGAGTATCAAAGTCAACGATTTTGTGGCATAAAAAAATGAAAAACTTATTCTCGTGACGGTAATTAATTCGCTGAAACCGCCGAAAAAATGTACGTTAAAAAATCAGCATTTACGGTTTTAGAAGAAAAATTATACAATTGATTTCTTAAGGGGGAACAACAGGGTGGAGACCGCGAAAAAAGGCGATAATTAAGATTTTATTTTGGTTCACTCATATATTTTAGAAAAATCGGAATTTGATATTTGTAATTACGCAGTTTAAACTTATTTTAGGAGCTATAAAAAAAATATATATGTCTTAGAATACATGTATGGAGGGTGTCGAAATGCACTAACAAAAAAAAAAGCATCCTGTTGGTTGACACTATAAAACGTGTAAAAATAATCTGAAAATAAAAAAGCAAACGTCATTTTAATCCATATTAGTGTAGCTTCAGTTAAGCGTACCCGATTTAAAAAATAATAATTGCTGTTAAAATGGCACCTTTGCAAAAAAAGAGTTAAGAAAATCGATAAAATAATTAATCTTTCCAGGGGGTAAAGAGGCAGCAAATATTAATACAAATAAAAATCCGTACGCTTAACTGAAGTTAATTTTATATAGATTGAGAACGTCTCAATAAAATTTGAATGCGATTTGCGTTGGTAAAGAAATTGTGACAACAGGTTAAAAAAATTTTACTGTGAGAAATACGCATTTAAAAAGTTACGTTTAATTCTAGATGATATAATGGAGGAAATTTTAAGAGTTACCACAATTCATAGATTCCTGCTCCATAATAAAGGTCTTTAGAATTTCTAGAACATAAATCGACTTTCTTCTTGTTGTCTGAATTGTTTAAAACACTTGAAATTGAACGCACTTGAGCTCGACTTATACGATGTTGGTCTTTAGCTGTACAAGATGCGTATATTTGGGGTCCAATCTGGATTTGTATTTCATTTGCCACCTTTAATAAAGATGCCATTCAATTATTAAAAATGGAAACCGTCAAATAAGTAGCAATTTGCACAATAACTGCCCGACTTGATAAAATTTTCGGAGCGAACTTCCAAACGAGGGCATTAAAGCTCTCATTCGAATTTTGCGTAAATCCGCCTATACAGCGCTCAAGCAACTGCGTCTTGGACAAACCCATATAAATGGGAGTAATAGCATCGATAACATTTTGTGACAATGGTTGTTTATGTTCGTATTCAAGTAATGGCTTCGTGCGCGCGAGTAGAAAAGAGCTATAACTCCATTATTTGTACAAATTTTGTTATAATATTGTAGGACAATATTCTAAAAGGTACATACTTTCGAATTACGTAAAGAAAAAAAAACGATTTTTCAAAAAATTTACCCTGTTGTTCCCCCTTAAACAAAGAGAGAGAAACTCACGAATTTCAGGGTATATGTTGAAACAGAAGACATTGTCATTATCAAAACAAATGAATATTGATATAACTGAAAATAATACTTTCACAGCCGGTGATGGTTGGCTGCACAGATTTAAACATCGTCGTGGCTTAAGGTTTTTGGAAATCACTGGGGAAAAATTATCAGCCAACCCAGATAGACCCCTTTAAAGAGGATTTAAAACATATTATTGAAGAGCATGACCTAAATCGGCATCAGATTAATAATGCTGATGAAACAGGATTGAATTGGCGCTTATTGCCTGACAAAACTTATGTTTCATTAGCAAAAAGAACTGCTCCTGGACTAAAAATTTCTAAGCAACGACTGACGTTTATGGATTGTGTAAATGCTTCTGGTTCATATAAACTGAAACCCCTAGTGATAGGGAAATCAAAAAATCCAAGGTGTTTTAGGAATTTTAACAACCCACTGCTGTACAAAAGCACTAAGAAGGCGTGGATGACCGGGAACCTCTTTAAGGAATGGTTTTTCCAACATTTTGTACCTGAGGTAAAAGTCAAAATGTTACCTTTTGTTTCATAGGGCTGATTATATCTCGTAATTATATTACATGTACAATTCGTAGGTGAGATATTTTCTACGTGCTCAGGAGTTACATCGGAAAGCAATTCTTCTTGTGGATAACGCGCCATCTCATCTGCCAGCAACAGAACTAAGAACTAAAGATGGGTTTATCTTTGTAAAATTCTTACCACCTAATGTTACGCCTTTAATCCAACCCATGGACCAAAATATTTTAAGGCTCACCAAGCTGTACTACAGAAATAGTTTGCTCAGTTTTGTTGTATCAAAGGAAGACGGAATAGCTACAGCACTCGGTAAGATTTCACTAAAAGATGCAGTCATATATTTGTCTGCGGCATGAGAGAAACTTAACCCAACAATAATCGAGAAAACTTAGAGAAACATACTGCCAAATTTTAATGAACACAATGATGATGCAGACGAAGATAACATTCCACTAAGTATATTAAGGGAAAAATTAAGATGTGAAAAAACTTTGGTCCTTGATGCTATAAGGCAGAGGTGGGCAAACAGTCGATCGCGAAGAGATCGGCAGGAGATCACAAAAGTTTCTTAAATAGTATAAATAAATACTATAAAAAAGGGGAATTTTTAACAATACTTCCGATGAAAGGAACAACACGAGGCGAAGACATATTTACAACGTTTGTTATATTTACTGAAAAAACAAAATTGCCTCTACATAAGTTGGTTTCTATATCAACCGATGGAGCACCCTGTATGGTTGGACGAAAAAATGGATTTTTAGCCCTTTGTCGACAAAACGAACAATTTCCCCATTTTATATCATTCCACTGCATCATTCATAATAACACTTTATGTGCAAAAGTGTTGGATGTTAACAATGTTATGGATGTTGCAGTAAAAATTGCTAATTCTATAAGAGCACGGACTTTAAGAAGGCGATTGTTCCGTAATCAGTTAGAGGAGAATGATTCGGAATATGAAGATTTAGTGCTTTTTTCCAACGTTAGTTGGCTTAGTTGAGGATGTTTTTTGGAACGATTTTTAGAGCTATTGCCCGAAATAGTAGAATTTTTAAATTCGTTGGGAGAAAAACATAGACAGCTGGAAGATCCACTTTGGGTACAAAAGTTGGCGTTTCTAACTGATTTTATGGGTCATTATAACTTACTAAATTTAGAATTACAAGAAAAAGGAAAAAATATTATTCAATTAGTGAGTTCAATAAATGCTTTTAAAGCAAAATTGAAATTGTACATTTTACAATAAAAAAAATAACTTAAAGAATTTTCCACATTTAGAATCACAGATTAAAGTTAGTAGTCAATGCAACATTCAACAGTTTTGTTGTGAAATAGAAAATATTAATCAAGAATTTGAAAGACGTTTTTCTAATCTCAGTCGCTTTCAAGTTATTTTTGAATTTATTTCATTTTCGTTTGGAGAATATGACATCGAAGATATTTCTTCAAATTTAGCTGATAACTTCCAGTTAAATTAAACAGACATAGAATCAGAAGTTTTAACAATAAAATCGGATATCGTCTTAAACGGACGCGCACATGAAAATTCATTTTGGAATGTAGTATCCGAAGAAAAATATCCGTTATTAAAATCTGTGGCATTGAGGATATTTGCATTTTTTGGTTCGACATATTTATGCGAAGCAGCATTTTCACAAATGAAATTCATTAAATCAAAATTTAAAAGCAATCTAACTGACAATCACTTGATGGCATCAGATTATGTCTTAGTGAATATAAACCTAATTTTAATAAACTTAGTAATAAAATGGAATGCCATGCGTCCACTTCCAAAAAATGAATTATATATATTGATATGAATAAATAATTTAATTACCATTCAATGCGTTATTTTTTTCCTATTTCTGAAAATGTCGATCGCCATTAACCAGCAAACATTTACGTCGATCATTGAACATTAAACTTTGCCCACCCCTGCTATAAGGGATCCAATAAATTTACTACAGAAAGTAGCTCCAGTAAGTTAAATCATAAGTGGTTTTAGAGGTTGACATAAAAATCACAAACTTCGCATTTTAGACTGACTACACTGCTACATATGTCGAAGATTTGGACAAGGATGAGGCAGCAGATGTGGAAATGTCGTCTTCAGATGAAGATGAAAATGAATGCTCTGAAAAAAAATTGCCATTCTGATGCAATTAAAGCATGTAACATAGCTCTAGAATGGTCAATCCAAAATTTTGTAAATATAAGTGAAATTATCATCTTAAAAGCAATTCAGGAAAAGGCGGTTATGGCCAAAATTGCTCAAAAAAATATTCAAAATTATAGATTTTTTTAAGTGTTAAGAATGCTCACGTATAACTGCGTTAGATTTAAGAAATAAAGTTAACTTATTTAATTATACCCTCGTTTCTATGAATACCCTCGTTTGTATTAACCATCCACTGTCTTTTTGTGTTCACACTATCGCGAGTGTACTGTACAAGATCTTTTAGTTACGTTTTCCCACCTGAGAGAAAATTAAAAGTCACAGAACATTTATTTTTGGTAAAAATAAAGATTAAATTTCATTCTAAATCCTCATAAAATTTTAAGTCTCAACAACAATTAGTTTTTTAGATATGAATTTTTGAAAGTTGGTTAGTGACAGGGTTGCCAGATCGTTCGATTGGATTTCCCCAGTCACAATTGAAAAATACCCTAAATTTGGAAGTTTTCAATAAAAAATCCCCAGAAAATAATTTTATTGTTTTCGTAGATTATAATTTGTTACTTTTAAATTTAATCAATTTTCGTGACTGAAGCATATCTCTAAAATACACAGAAATAAGCCAATTTAGAAATAAATCCCCAAGAATTGGGAAATATTCAGAAAATAATTTTTCAAATTAAAAAAATAACTTATAACAGCAATGCACAAAACACTGCAACGTAGTGCCAGTTGAAGACTAATAAAAAATAAATAAAACTAAAATTCTACTGCACGTATTCTTGCGTTTTATAGTATAGAATTGAATTTTTATATTTATGAAGTGTTTATATCATCGAGTAGTGTCAGACATAAAATCCCCTGTTAATACCCACCTAAAATTTTTTCCCCCACAAATAATCCCCAATAAAAACTATCCCCAAAAAATACCCCAATAAAGAAAAAAACCCTAATTTTTGGGGAAAATCCCCTAATCTGACAACCCTGGTTAGTGAACAGTACGAAGAAAGATATTTAAATCTTGATAAATCTAAAATAAAGCTCGCTCCTCCACCTTTTTAAAAATTGGTGGAGGAGCCTGTAAATATAAAAATAATTATTCATAATAATAATTGTTTATGACTTTTTGTATAAAATGACTGTCATAAAAACTAATCTAATCAAAAAATCTCATAACAAACAAACAATATAAACAATTCCACCTTGAAAACATTGTCATTTTAGAATTCGATTTGTTTGTTATGAAATTTATTAACATTGTTGTTTTGAAAGATAGAAAAGACACGTATAGTTATTAACACGTGCTGCGTCTTGTGGAACGCAGCCAATGATGCTTTGATACCTTCAAGGTTGCTTTCGAAGTTAAGCAAGGAAAAAAAAACTGCAATAACGCACCGCGAAGGTCGAACGGGACGATTACACGGTTCTAAAATCGTTCTTTTCCGTTGCATCTATTGTACGTATCGGGATTATTTATGTAATTCCCACGAAACGATGCCGTTTTGAGATGATTTCGTGGCGAGGCGGAGGAGGCTTAAAGGATGCGGTAAACTGCCGTAAACGTAAACAAGATGATGGCATACCATCAAGGCCATCGAAGGTCATCCGATACATTAAATAGAAATCATAAGGCGTTTGGCCCGAGGCTTCGACCGGACCTTGTTTTTAGAGGCGGAAAGAAAAAAGAACCTACCTCGGGGGAACACAAGTCGTCTACTCCGGAATTCCAAAGGAAAAGGGTGACGTTGGAGGATTTCTTCACTAAACCGGCGATGTCGGTAATTTTTTGACCGAGAACGTCTTCACCGTTGACTTCGAGGAGACAATCGCCGTTTTTCAATCCGGATTTTTCGGCCGAAGAACCCGGATCGACGGTCGTAACCCAGGGATATGGATCCCATTTGCTTCTGGTTAAGTGGAAGCCGCAATTGCCGGTTTCGTCCCTTTCGATGAGGACGGATTTTAGGGTTGGACGTTGGGCGTCTGGTTCAGAGAGCATTTCGATTCTGATTGCGGAGCCGAGAAACCGTTCGATCGGAATCAAGGTTCCCAGAAGACTCGTCGGCCTTCCGAGGCGTTTAACACATATCGGTTGTTTCTGCCGCTCCCGCGACCTTGTTGGATCAGTGAAAACAAAACGTTTCGAAAAAATAAACTTTATTTAAACACGTAACGCAAAATGACACATCCTGGCGCTTTCCGATTAGAAAATAAGTAGCGAGCCGGGATTCGAGGAGTTTTCAGAATTACAACGTGGACGTGGTAATAAACGAAGGCCGTCTAAGGCAGATCGCGACGACCACGAATTTCCCGCGCTCGGTTACATGATTTGTTAGAGTTACGACTACAATTAGAATATTATCGTTAACTATCTTACCAAATAAACGAATAAGAAATAAAAAACGGAAAATTTATCTAAACCACTAAAGTTTCTGCACTATATCGAACTTTTTCTTAAAGTCCATAGATTCCTTCTTCGGATCGAACTTCTTCCTCGACGCCAACGTGGCCCTCAGTTCGGCCGCCGTCATGTTAAGGTTCAGCGGCCCGTTCGTTTGCTTCTTATTCTCCTCCTCCTCCTTCGGCGATGACTTCTCCGGCGTCTTCGTTACGTCGGGCGCGTCCTCTTCTTCGGGATCAATTACCAACAGCTTGGTTTCGTTTTGTAGGGCTTTAATGGCTTCGACCACTTGTTTGTGCGTCTTATTAGCGATGGGTTCGCCGTTCACCTCTAAGATTCTATCGCCTTGTCGTAAACCGGCGGCCTCGGCAGGAGAATCCTTGTCCACTTTGCCGATATATTGACCGGACTT
This sequence comes from Digitonthophagus gazella, assembly GCA_036711955.1. Taxonomy (NCBI): domain Eukaryota; kingdom Metazoa; phylum Arthropoda; class Insecta; order Coleoptera; family Scarabaeidae; genus Digitonthophagus; species Digitonthophagus gazella. The sequence continues at coordinate 21,887,219 of JASCIT010000010.1, forward strand.
GCCTTTTTCGGCGTGTAAATTAAATCCGTATCCGTCGAAGTTGTCCCATTTGACGATGTGACACAATCGGGCGTTGTTTCCGTTCGTCTTCGACATCTTCACTTTGATTCCTGGTTTCGGCTTGGGATTTCTTTTGCTTCGGCCACGCTATATGCCTTCTGGCATGTTTTCGTCACGCGTACAGCAGGTGTACTGCTGAGTCGCACTCACTCCTGGCAGGTAGAAGTGGTAACTGGTCGCGTCGTTCCATTCGCGTCAGTTCTCACTCCTACTTCGAATCGACGATCGACGTCGCAGGAAAACGATCGCGAACCCGAAATAAATTTTCCTACCCGAACCCCATTTAAATGCGTTACAATAAAATCGTATCGCGATAAGGAAATTATCCAAATCCGATAATATCTCAATCTCCCCCTTGCTAATACGAAAATCCACCGAATCCAACTAAAATTTCACGCTAACCTTCGCATGGTTAAAACTTTTGAAGCGGTCACACCGAACAATGGTAAATTAACTTCTGTTTCCTGCTCGGTTTGATAAGGAAATCATTTGTAGCTTGTATGTATGTGTTAAATCAGATTGAGGTCATTTCAAATATTTAAAAAAAAAACATAAATTTTCTACGATTTTTAGTTTTTCTCTTAGAAGAGAAAATGTAACATAGTCGATTAAAATTTATCAATTAAAAAAAAAATCATATCTAAGAAACTAATTATTTTTGAGATTTAAAATTTTACTAGGATTTAGATTAAAACTTAATCTTTATTTTTACCAAAAATAAATTTTCTACAATTTTTAGTTTTTCCCTCAGAAGAGAAAATCTAACTTAATGTCTTAATTAAAATTTTTCAATTTTTAAAAATTCATATCTAAGAAACTAATTATTTTTGAGATTTAAATTTTTTTTAGGATTTAGATTAAAACTTAATCTTTATTTTTACCAAAGATGAATTTTCTACGATTTTTAGTTTTTCCCTTAGAAGAGAAAATCTAACTTAATGTCGATTAAAATTTGTCAATTTTTAAAAATTAATATCTAAGAAACTAATTATTTTTGAGATTTAAAATTTTATTAGGATTTAGATTAAAACTTAATCTTTATTTTTACCAAAGATAAATTTTCTACGATTTTTAGTTTTTCCCTCAGAAGAGAAAATCTAACTTAATGTCTTAATTAAAATTTTTCAATTTTTAAAAATTCATATCTAAGAAACTAATTATTTTTGAGATTTAAAATTTTATTAGGATTTAGATTAAAACTTAATCTTTATTTTTTCCAAAAATAAATTTTCTACGATTTTTAGTTTTTTCCTCAGAAGAGAAAATCTAACTTAATGTCTTAATTAAAATTTTTCAATTTTTAAAAATTCATATCTAAGAAACTAATTATTTTTGAGATTTAAAATTTTATTAGGATTTAGATTAAAATTTATTCTTTATTTTTACCAAAAATAAATTTTCTACGATTTTTAATTTTTCTCTCAGAAGAGAAAATGTAACTTAATATCGATTAAAATTTGTGAACTTAAAAAAAATCATATCTAAAAAACTAATTTTTTTTGAAATTTAAAATTTTATTAGGATTTAGATTAAAACTTAATCTTCATTTTTACCAAAGATGAATTTTCTACGATTTTTAGTTTTTCCCTCAGAAGAGAAAATCTAACTTAATGTCGATTAAAATTTATCAATAAAAAAAAAATCATATCTAAGAAACTAATTATTTTTGAGATTTAAAATTTTATTAGAATTTAGATTAAAACTTAATCTTTATTTTCACCAAAAATAATTTTTCTACAATTTTTAGTTTTTTTCTCAGAAGAGAAAATGTAACTTAATGTCGATTAAAATTTATCAATTAAAAAAAAATCATATCTAAGAAACTAACTCTTTTTGAGATTTAAATTTTTTTTAGGATTTAGATTAAAACTTAATCTTCATTTTTACCAAAGATGAATTTTCTACGATTTTTAGTTTTTCCCTCAGAAGAGAAAATCTAACTTAATGTCTTAATTAAAATTTTTCAATTTTTAAAAATTCATATCTAAGAAACTAATTATTTTTGAGATTTAAAATTTTTTTAGGATTTAGTTTAAAACTTAATCTTTATTTTTGCCAAAGATAATTTTTCTACGATTTTTAGTTTTTCCCTCAGAAGAGAAAATGTAACTTAATGTCGATTAAAATTTGTCAATTTAAAAAAAATCATATCTAAGAAACTAATTCTTTTTGAGATTTGAAATTTTATTAGGATTTAGATTAAAACTTATTCTTTATTTTTACCAAAGATACATTTTCTACGATTTTTAGTTTTTCCCTCAGAAGAGAAAATGTAACTTAACGTCGATTAAAATTTGTCAATTAAAAAAAATCATATCTAAGAAACTAATTATTTTTGAGATTTGAAATTTTATTGGGATTTAGATTAAAACTTATTCTTTATTTTTACCAAAGATGAATTTTCTACGATTTTTAGTTTTTCTCTCAGAAGAGAAAATCTAACTTAATGTCTTAATTAAAATTTTTCAATTTTTAAAAATTCATATCTAAGAAACTAATTATTCTTGAGATTTAAAATTTTTTTAGGATTTAGATTAAAACTTAATCTTTATTTTTACCAAAAATAAATTTTCTACGATTTTTAGTTTTTTTCTCAGAAGAGAAAATCTAACTTAATGTCTTAATTAAAATTTTTCAATTTTTAAAAATTCATATCTAAGAAACTAATTATTTTTGAGATTTAAAATTTTCTTAGGATTTAGATTAAAACTTAATATTTATTTTTACCAAAGATAAATTTTCTACGATTTTTAGTTTTTTTCTCAGAAGAGAAAATGTAGCTTAATGTCGATTAAAATTTGTCAATTAAAAAAATCATATCTAAGAAACTGATTATTTTTGAGATTTGAAACTTTTTTAGGATTTAGATTAAAACTTAATCTTTATTTTTACCAAAAATGAATTTTCTCCGATTTTTAGTTTTTCTCTCAGAAGAGAAAATGTAACATAATGTCGATTAAAATTTATCAATTAAAAAAAAATCATATCTAAGAAACTGATTATTTTTGAGATTTAAAATTTTATTAGGATTTAGATTAAAACTTAATCTTTATTTTTACCAAAGATAATTTTTCTACGATTTTTAGTTTTTCCCTCAGATGAGAAAACGTAACGTCCTTAATTGAATCTATAAACTTTTTTTTATTGAGGTTACTTTATATAAAACACGTTAATATTTTTATTAAAAACTGTTTACTTTTCTAAACCCAACATAAAATTTATAAACTTTACATTATTGAGGTTACTACATATGAAAACTATTAATATTTAATTATAACTTCGTGATTGATATTTAATTATAAACTTTAATACTTTATTATAATATTTATTTAGTTTAATAAACCCAATTTAAAATCTATAAACTTAGATTGAGGTTACTTAAAGAATGTCGATTCAATTGACGAAAGTTTAACAATAATTAAATATACAGATTGAATCATGTGTGAGTAATCATGGTTTAGATGAAACCTTACATAAAAAAGGTTTCATAGATAAAAATATTAATATTTAAAAGCTGTGCAATGATTTGAAATTCCCGAAATAGATTGATTTTTGATTTCTAATAACTATAGTTTCACGTAGTACAAATTGAATGTACAAGGTGAATCATAGGTGAGTAATGATTACGTATGCAATGTTTCTAAATGATTACTTCATATAAAAAAATATTAATATTTACTATAAACTGTGTACTTAATTTATAATAAACTCAATTTAAAATAAATAAGGTTTTATAGATTATGGTTACTCAATGAATATACAATGAGTGTATTTACAATTTTTTTTTTTATGAAAAATTTCAAAAAGAAATGTTGATTTTTGATTTATTTAAAAAAAAATTTTTTTAATTCTTTTGTAAATATGGATTTTTACAAAAATGAATTTTTGCAAACAAAGACTGTATATACCGTAAAAATATTAATATTTATTAAAAAGTATATGTATTTACTTTTATAAAAGCTAATTTATGTAGATTGAGGTCACTTTGAGTAAAAGATACAAACTTTAAATTTAGGTTACTTTAAATAGAGTGTCCAAAAATAATTTTGATAAAATGTTAATCTATTGGATTGATAATTTGGGTTGGAATTTAGTTATCGGTTCAGAAATACTTTCTAAGGAAGAAAAATAAGGTTAAAAGCAAAATTTCACAGTGATATTGAAAAAAAAAATATATGGAAAATATAAAGAAAATATATATATTGTGGGAATATATCGTTTTTAGAGAAATGTTTCTGGTTTTTGAGCAACATTGCTCAACTATAGAAGCCAATGACACAATTTCATAAAATATTACTTATTTATAAACCAAAGGTTGGTTCAAAATTGGTTTATAAGAACTTCAAATGTGGTTCAAAAGTTAAAAGGTCGTTCAAATGTGGTTTAAAAGTTCAAAGGTCGCTCAAAAACTCAAAGGTGGCCTAAAAGAAGTCTAAATGTGGTTTAAAAGTAGTTCAGAAGTAGCTCAAGGATGCCTCAAAGGTTCATAAGAACTTCAAATGTGGTTCAAAAGTCGTTCAAATGTTATTGAAAAGTTGCAAGGTCGTTCAAATGTGGTTCAAAAGTTAAAAGGTCGTTCAAATGTGGTTTAAAAGTTCAAAGGTCGTTCAAAAACTCAAAGGTGGCCTAAAAGAAGTCTAAATGTGGTTTAAAAGTAGTTCAGAAGTAGCTCAAGGATGCCTCAAAGGTTCATAAGAACTTCAAATGTGGTTCAAAAGTCGTTCAAAAGTTATTGAAAAGTTGCAAGATCGTTCAAATGTGGTTCAAAAGTTAAAAGGTCGTTCAAATGTGGTTTAATAATTCAAAGTTCGTTCAAAAAACTCAAAGGTGGCATAAAAGAAGTCCAAACGTGGTTTAAGGGTAGTTCAGAAGTAGCTCAAAGATGCCTCAAAGGTTCATAAGAACTTCAAATATGGTTCAAAAGTTGTTCAAATGTTATTAAAAAGTTCAAAGGTCGTCCAAATGTTATTGAAAAGTTGCAAGGTCGTTCAAATGTGGTTCAAAAGTTAAAATGTCGTTCAAATGTGGTTCAAAACTTCAAAAGTCATTCAAAAACTCAAAGGTGGCACAAAAGAAGCCCAAATGTGGTTTAAGAATAGTTCAGAAGTAGCTCAAAGATGCCTCAAAGGTACATAAGAACTTCAAATGTGGTTCAAAAGTCGTTCAAATGTTATTAAAAAGTTCAAAGGTCGTCCAAATGTTATTGAAAAGTTGCAAGATCGTTCAAATGTGGTTCAAAAGTTAAAATGTCGTTCAAATGTGGTTCAAAACTTCAAAGGTCGTTCAAAAACTCAAAGGTGGCATAAAAGAAGTCCAAATTTGGTTTAAGAGTAGTTCAGAAGTAACTCAAAGATGCCTCAAAGGTTCATAAAAACTTCAAATGTGGTTCAAAAGTCATTCAAATGTTATTAAAAAATTCAAAGGTCGTCCAAATGTTATTGAAAAGTTGCAAGGTCGTTCAAATGTGGTTCAAAAATTAATAGGTCGTTCAAATGTGGTTCAAAATTTAAAAGGTCGTTCAAATGTGGTTTAAAAGTTCAAAGGTCGGTCAAAAACCCAAAGGTGAACTAAAAGAAGTCCAAATGTGGTTTAGAAGTAGTTCAGAAGTAGCTCAAAGATGCCTCAAAGGTTCATAAAAACTTCAAATGTTGTTCAAAAGTCGTTCAAATGTTATTAAAAAGTTCAAAGATCGTCCAAATGTTATTGAAAAGTTGCAAGGTCGTCCAAATATTATTGAAAAGTTGCAAGGTTGTTCAAACGTGGTTCAAAAGTTAAAAGATCGCTTAAATGTGGTTCAAAACTTCAAAGGTCGTTCAAAAACTCAAAGGTGGCATAAAAGAAGTCCAAATTTGGTTTAAGAGTAGTTCAGAAGTAACTCAAAGATGCCTCAAAGGTTCATAAGAACTTCAAATGTGTTTCAAAAGTCGTTCAATTGTTATTGAAAAGTTCAAAGGTCGTCCAAATGTTATTGAAAAGGTGCAAGGTCGTTCAAATGTGGTTCAAAAGTTAAAAGGTCGTTCAAATGTGGTTCAAAAGTTAAAAGGTCATTCAAATGTGGTTTAAAAGTTCAAAGGTCGTTCAAAAACTCAAAGATGGTCCAAAAGAAGTCCAAGTGTGGTTTAAGAGTAGTTCAGAAGTAGCCAAAGATACCTCAAAGGTTCATAAGAACTTCAAATGTGGTTCAAAAGTCGTTCAAATGTTATTAAAAAATTCAAAGGTCGTCCAAATGTTATTGAAAAGTTGCAAGGTCGTTCAAATGTGGTTCAAAAATTAAAAGGTCGTTCAAATGTGGTTCAAAAGTTAAAAGGTCGTTCAAATGTGGTTTAAAAGTTCAAAGGTCGTTCAAAAACTCAAAGGTGGTTTCAAAGAAGTCCAAATGTGGTTTAAGAGTAGTTCAGAAGTAGCTTAAAGGCTGCCTCAAAGGTTCATAAGAACTTCAAATGTGGTTCAAAAGTCGTTCAAATGTTATTAAAAAGTTCAAAGGTCGTCCAAATGTTATTGAAAAGTTAAAAGGTCGTTCAAATGTTGTTCAAAAGTTAAAACGTCGTTCAAATGTGGTTCAAAATTTAAAAGGTCGTTCAAATGTGGTTTAAAACTTCAAAGGTCGTTCAAATGTGATTCAAAAGTTCAAAGGTCGTTCAAAAACTCAAAAGTGGTCTAAAAGAAGTCCAAATGTGGTTTAAGAGTAGTTCAGAAGTAGTTCAAAGATACCTCAAAGGTTCATAAGAACTTCAAATGTGGTTCAAAAGTCGTTCAAATGTTATTAAAATGTTCAAAGGTTCTTCCAAATGTTATTGAAAAGTTGCAATTTCGTTCAAATGTGGTTCAAAAGTTAAAAAGTCGTTCAAATGTGATTCAAAAGTTGAAAGGTCGTTCAAATGTGGTTTAAGAGTAGTTCAAAAGTAGCTCAAAGATGCCTCAAAGATTCAAAGGTGTCCAAAAGTAGTTCAAATGTACCTCTAAAGTAGTTCAAAGGCGATTCAAAAGTGATTCAAATGTTCAAAAGTGATTCAAATGTTCAAAAGTGATTCAAATGTTCAAAAGTGATTCAAAGGTTCAAAGATATCTTGAACCTGAATAAACTTTTCTTCTTTATTTTTAAAATCTAATTTATGTCAGAATAATTGCTTCAGTTTAAAGGTGGCTCAAAAGTTATCTAAATTTACCTTAAAAGTAGTTGAAAGCTGGTTCAGTAGTAGTTTTAAGATGGCTCAGAGGTTTAAAACTGGCCCAAATTGTTTAAAATGTACTTCAAAACTAATTCAAAGGTGGTTCAAAAGTTCAAAGGTCGTTCAAAAACTCAAAGGTGGCATAAAAGAAGTCCAAATGTGGTTTAAGAGTAGTTCAGAAGTAGCTCAAAGATGCCTCAAAAGTTCAAAGGTATCCAAAAGTAGTTCAAATGTACCTCTAAAGTAGTTCAAAGGTGATTCAAAAGTGATTCAAAGGTTCAAAAGTGATTTAAAGGTTCAAAGGTGTTTCAAAGGTTCAAAGATATCCTGAACCTGAATAAACTTTTCTTCTTTACTTTTAAAATCTAATTTATAAGTCAGAATAATTGCTTCAGTTTAAAAGTGGCTAAAAAATTATCTAAATCTACCTTAAAAGTAGTTGAAAAGTGGTTCAATAGTAGTTTTAAGATGGCTCAGAGGTTCAAAACTGGCCCAAAATGTTTAAAATGTACATCAAAACTAATTCAAAGGTATCCTTAAGAAGTCTCCTTGTCAACTAAAAAAAGATCCATGTGCTGTCAAGAAAGATCCTTGTGGACCAAAGAAAGGTCCTTGTGGAGAAAATAAAGATCCTTGCGGAACTAAAAAAGATCCTTGTGGAACTAAAAAAATCCCTTGTGGAGCTAAAAAGGATCCTTGTGGAACTAAGAAGGATCCTTGTGGAGCTAAAAAAGATCTTTGTGGAGCTAAAAAAGGCCCTTGTGGTTCAAAAAAAGATCCTTGCGGAGGTAAGAAAGATCCTTGCGGAGCTAAAAAGTCTCCTTGTCAACTAAAAAAGGATTCATGTGGTGTCAAGAAAGATCCTTGTGAAACAAAGAAAGATCCTTGTGGAGAAAAGAAAGATCCTTGCGGAACTAAAAAAGATCCTTGTGGAACTAAAAAAATCCCTTGTGGAGCTAAAAAGGATCCTTGTGGAACTAAGAAGGATCCTTGTGGAGCTAAAAAAGATCCTTGCGGAGCTAAAACGTCTCCTTGTCAACTAAAAAAGGATCCATGTGGTGTCAAGAAAGATCTTTGTGAACTAAAGAAAGATCCTTGCGGAACTAAAAAAGATCCTTGTGGAACTAAAAAAAATCCCTTGTGGAGCTAAAAAGGATCCTTGTGGAACTAAGAAGGATCCTTGTGGAGCTAAAAAAGATCCTTGTGGAGCTAAAAATAATCCTTGTGGAGTTAAGAAGGATCCTTGTGGAGAAAAAAAAGATCCTTGCGGAGCTAAAAAGTCTCCTTGTCAACTAAAAAAGGATTCATGTGGTGTCAAGAAAGATCCTTGTAAACCAAAGAAAGATCCTTGTGGAGAAAAGAAAGATCCTTGCGGAACCAAAAAAGATCCTCGTGGAACTAAAAAAGTCCCTTGTTGAGCTAAAAAGGATCCTTGTGGAGCTAAGAAGGATCCTTTTGGAGCTAAAAAAGATCCTTGTGGAGTTAAAAAAGACCCTTGTGGTTCAAAAAAAGATCCTTGCGGAGGTAAGAAAGATCCTTGCGGAGCTAAAAAGTCTCCTTGTCAACTAAAAAAGGATTCATGTGGTGTCAAGAAAGATCCTTGTGAACCAAAGAAAGATCCTTGTGGAGAAAAGAAAGATCCTTGCGGAACTAAAAAAGATCCTTGTGGAACTAAAAAAATCCCTTGTGGAGCTAAAAAGGATCCTTGTGGAACTAAGAAGGATCCTTGTGGTTCAAAAAAAGATCCTTGCGGAGCTAAAAAGTCTCCTTGTCAACTAAAAAAGGCTTCATGTGGTGTCAAGAAAGATCCTTGTGGAGAAAAGAAAGATCCTTGCGGAACTAAAGAAGATCCTTGTGGAACTAAAAAAAACCCTTGTGGAGCTAAAAAGGATCCTTGTGGAACTAAGAAAGATCCTTGTGGAGCTAAAAAAGATCCTTGTGGAGCTAAAAAAGACCCTTGTGGTTCAAAGAAAAATCCTTGCGGACCTAAGAAAGATCCTTGTGGTGTAAAAAAGACCCTTGTGATTCAAAAAAAGATTCTTGCGGAGCTAAGAAAGATCCTTGCGGAACTAAGAAGGATCCTTGCGGAGTAAAAAAGGAACCATGTGGAGAGAAGAAAAAAGATCCTTGTCTCCTAGCATTTATTTACAATTCAAACGTGGTCCTAAATAGACTTTTCTTTACTTTTAAAATTTAATTTATGTCAGAATAATTGCTTCAGTTCAAAGGTGGCTCAAATGTGATCCAAATCTATCTTAAAATGAATAAACTTTTCTTCTTTACTTTTAAAATCTAATTTAAAAGTCAGAATAATTCCTTTAGTTTAAAGGTGACTCAAAAGTTATCCAAATCTACCTTAAAAGTAGTTGAAAGGTGGTTCAATAGTAGTTCAAAGATGGGTCAGAGGTTCAAAACTGGCTCAAAGGTTCAAAACTGGCCCAAAATGTTTAAAATGTACTTCAAAACTAATTCAAAGGTGTTTCAAAAGTAGTTCAAACATGGTTCTAACCTAAATAGACTTTTCTTTACTTTTAAAATTTAATTTATAAGTCAGAATAATTGCTTCAGATCAAAGGTGGCTCAAATGTGATCCAAATCTATCTTAAAATGAATAAACTTTTCTTCTTTACTTTTAAAATCTAATTTATGTCAGAATAATTGCTTCAGTTTAAAGGTGGCTCAAAAGTTATCTAAATCTACCTTAAAAGTAATTGAAAGGTGGTTCAATAGTAGTTCAAAGATGGTTCAGAGGTTCAAAACTAGCTCAGAGGTTCAAAACTGGCTCAGAGGTTCAAAACTGGCCCAAAATGTTTAAAATGTACTTCAAAACTAATTCAAAGGTGTTTCAAAAGTAGTTCAAACATGGTTCGACCCTAAATAGACATTTCTTTACTTTTAAAATTTATTTTATAAGTCAGAATAATTGCTTCAGTTCAAAGGTGGCTCAGATGTGATCCAAATTTATCTTAAAATGAATAAACTTTTCTTCTTTACTTTTAAAATCTAATTTATAAGTCAGAATAATTGCTTCAGTTTAAAGGTGACTCAAAAGTTATTCAAATCTACCTTAAAAGTAGTTGAAAGGTGGTTCAATAGTAGTTCAAAGATGGCTCAGAGGTTCAAAACTGGCTCAGAGGTTCAAAATTGGCTCAGAGGTTCAAAACTTGCCCAAAATGTTTAAAATGTACTTCAAAACTAATTCAAAGGTGTTTGAAAAGTAGTTCAAACGTGGTTCGAACCTAAATAGACTTTTCTTTACTTTTAAAATTTAATTTATAAGTCAGAATAATTGCTTCAGTTGAAAGGTGGTTCAGAAGTTATCCTAATCTACCTTAAAAGTAGTTGAAAGGTGGTTCAATAGTAGTTCAAAGATAATTCAGATGTTCAAAGCTGGATTTCTGGTTTCAAATGTTTATGAATTTTCTGGTTTCAAATGTTTATGAATTCCTAAGTTTGTACCATTTTAGTTTTCCCTTAAATTAGATCTCAATATGTATTTTAAATCTTCGTATCTGAATAAATTTTTATGATTACTTTTGAAATCTAATCTCTAGATTTCCTTCCCTAATCTAAGTGATTACATGCCGACTTCTACTATTTTTTTTGTATTCCTTTAACTTCCTATCTGAAAAAAATGAGTTCCTATCTGAAAAAATGACTTCCTATCTGATATAATTTTTTTTCATATCTCTAATTTTGATAATTATGTCAAAATAATAAATTGTTTTAGTTATCGTAATATTTCTGGCGTAAATGATAATTTTTTTGATAAAATTTGGAACGTTCAAGGATTCTTAAAATAATATTTAAAAAAATCATACATTGAATACTATCTTTAATAACTTCAAATTAACGAGTTTGCTGAATACTAAAGTAAATACTCAAATACTGAATACTTAAGTATTAAATTCATGCATTCGAGAGTGAACTATCTTTAAAAACTTTCACGGTTAGTAAGCATGTACAAATTTATATTTATAACTTTTCGTCTTGGCTTTTATTTTATAGACTCACCTCCTTAAATATACGAACATTTTTGTATAATCTAAATCCTAATAAAATTTGAAATCTGAACAATTAGTTTTTTAAATATGAATTTTTTTAGATAGGAATTTTTTTAGATGTGAATTTTTTTAAATGTGAATTTTTTAGATGTGAATTTTTTAGATGTGAATTTTTTTAAATGTGAATTTTTTAGATGTGAATTTTTTTAAATGTGAATTTTTTTAGATATGATTTTTTTAAATGTGAATTTTTTTAAATATGAAAAGTTGGCTAGTTCTATATATAAAAATAAATATATTAATTTTTATAACAAACGGGGTATATATTTTTTATAAATCTAACATAGTTAGATCGTATTAGTTGTAACAAATTGATGTTAATCTATCACAAGGTAAACTAAATTATTTAGCGTCGATGACATGTGGAATTCTATTATTGTCTCCCAGTCGATTGTAGTTTTATTACAGCCAGATGACGGTAATTTTTGTTTATCGCTGGTAGAGATCAAAGTAACATCTCCCTTATTGGACTTTATATTATTTATACGATCGTAATAAATTCGGTTTTATCGCGAACTCTCGCGAGTTCACGTTAATTACAGTTTCTTGCAAAATTTCCCGGGTATTTTTTTTTTTTTTTTTGGTTGTCTGAGTAATTTTTAACCAATTCGATTGCAATAAAGTGAATTATCGCAACGCGACTTGAGTCACTCAATTAACGTTAACAGGTGCAATCAAAGTTAAATTTCGTTATCCGTTACGAAATTTAATGTATTAAAACGTTTATATTTAGATTATTGCGATAACAAGGTTTATAACTAAGTCGCAAACAAATTCTACCGATTTTAATTTATGGTTAAATTGAGTTTTGTCCTTGGAGGGAGACAGAGAGAGTTAGAAAATGCCTCATTCCGAGGCGCAAGTGCGACATTATGCAATCGGTTTGTCATTTATATTCTACCGACGAATTTTCGAAGGCATTCCGAAATGAGTTTCACTTTTGGACTTGATTTCACACCGAGAAGTTTTCCCATTTCTATTCCACGTAAATGTTTATTACGTTTACTCGTATCTTTTTCTTGGAATTTTTAGCAAATTATACACGTTATATCACCTCGATAAAAATAACAATAAAATCAGGTGAATCAAATTCTTGCAAGAAATCACTTATTCTGTCTTTTCTTATAGAATCCACCCTGGCTTTTCCTATAGACAGTCCACCTGGCTAATCGCCAAAGTTTAGAGCCGAATAAGTGTACTCATTAAAAAACAAAATCTATTATCGGTGTCAAAAGTCAAGTCAGTGAACTTGGTTGAGGTTGGGAAAATTTTTTGTGAGAAATTTTCCAGATTCGGTATAACAACACCCTTATAGAATCTTACTCAGAATTTAATGGAAAATCACTTAAAATAAACCGTATGAAAATTAGACAATCAACGGTTGAGTTATGCGAGCTCAAAGTCAAAATTTCAAAATTCAAAATTTTTGTGTAATTTTTCGATGTAGATGTTAGGAAATTTTTTTGTCAGAAATTTTTCAGATTTGTTATAGCACCTCCCTTTTAGAATCTTACTCAGAATTGAATGGAAAATCACTTAAAATAAACCGTACGAAAATTAGACAATCGACGGTTGAGTTATGCGAGCTCAAAGTCAAAATTTCAAAATTTAAAATTTTTGTCTAATTTTTCGATGTAGAGGTTAGGAAAATTTTTTGTCAGAAATTCTTTAGATTCAGTATAACAACTCCCTTTTAGAATCTTACTCAGAATTGAATGGAAAATCACTTAAAATAAACCGTATGAAAATTAGATAATCAACAGTTGAGTTATGCGAGCTCAAAGTCAAAATTTCAAAATTCAAAATTTTTGTTCAATTTTTCGATGTAGAGATTGGGAAAATTTTTTGTCAGAAATTTTTTAGATTCGGTATAACAACTCCCTTTTAGAATCTTACTAAGAATTGAATGGAAAATCACTTAAAATAAACCATACGAAAATTGGACAATCAACGGTTGAGTTATACGAGCTCAAAGTCAAAATTTCAAAATTCAAAATTTTTGTCTAATCTTTCGATGTAGAGGTTGGGAAAATTTTTTGTCAGAAATTTTTTAGATTAGTTATAAGAACACCCTCCTAGAATCTTACTCAAAATTGAATGGAGAATCACTTAAAATAAACCGTACGAAAATTAGACAATCAACGGTTGAGTTATGCGAGCTCAAAGTCAAAATTTGAAACTTCAAAATTTTTGTCAATTTTTCGATGTAGAGCTTGGGAAAATTTTTTGTCAGAAATTTTCCAGATTTGGTATAATAACGCCCTTTTAGAATCTTACTCAGAATTGAATGGAGAATCACTTAAAATAAACCGTACGAAAATTAGACAATCAACAGTTGAGTTATGCGAGTTTAAAGTCAAAATTTCAAAATTAAAAATTTTTGTTTAATTTTTCGATGTAGAGGTTGGGAAAATTTTTTGCCAGAAATTTTTCAGATTTGATATAATAACACCTTTTTAGAATCTTACTCAGAATTGAATGGAGAATCACTTAAAATAAACCGTATGAAAATTAGATAATCAACGGTTGAGTTATACGAGCTCAAAGTCAAAATTTCAAAATTTTTGTGTAATTTTTCGATGTAGAGGTTGGGAAAATTTTTTGTCAGAAATTTTTCAAATTTGATATAATAACACCTTTTTCGAATCTTACTCAGAATTGAATGGAGAATCACTTAAAATAAACCATACGAAAATTAGACAATCAACAGTTGAGTTATGCGAGTTCAAAGTCAAAATTTCGAAATTCAAAATTTTTGTCTAATTTTTTGATGCAGAAGTTGGGAAAATTTTTTGTGGGAAATTTTTCAGATTTGGTATAATAACGCCCTTATAAAATCTTACTTAGAATTGAATGGAGAATCATTTAAAATAAACCGTATGAAAATTAGACAATTAACAGTTGAATTATACGAGCTCAAAGTCAAAATTTCAAAATTAAAAATTTTTGTCTAATTTTTCGGTGTAGAGGTTGGGAAAATTTTTTGCCAGAAAATTTTCAGATTCGATATAACAAAACCCTTCTAGAATCTTACTCAGAATTGAATGGAGAATCACTTAAAATAAACCGTACGAAAATTAGACAATCAACGGTTGAGTTATGCGAGCTCAAAGTCAAAATTTCAAAATTCAAAATTTTTGTCTAATTTTTCGATGTAGAGGTTGGGAAAATCTTTTGTTAGAAATTTTTCAGATTCGATATAATAACGCCCTTCTAGACTCTTACTCAGAATTGAATGGAAAATCACTTAAAATAAACCGTACGAAAATTAGATAATCAACGGTTGAGTTATGCGAGCTCAAAGTCAAAATTTCAAAATTCAAAATTTTTGTGTAATTTTTCGATGTAGATGTTAGGAAATTTTTTGTCAGAAATTTTTCAGATTAGTTATAATAACACCCTCTTAGAATCTTCCTCAGAATTGAATAGAAAATCACTTAAAATAAACCGCATGAAAATTGGACAATCAACGGTTGAGTTATGCGAGCTCAAAGTCAAAATTTCAAAATTTAAAATTTTTGTTTAATTTTTCGGTGTAGAGGTTGGAAAGATTTTTTGCCAGAAATTTTTCAGATTTGTTATAAAAACGTCCTTTTAGAATCTTACTCAGAATTGAATGGAGAATCACTTAAAATAAACCGTATGAAAATTAGACAATCAACGGTCGAGTTATGCGAGCTCAAAGTCAAAATTTCAAAATTCAAAATTTTTGTTTAATTTTTCGATGTAGAGGTTGGGAAAATTTTTTGTCAGAAATTTTTTAGATTTGGTATAACAACTCCCTTCTAGGTATACCAACGCCCTTCTATCTTACAAAAACTACAAAACCAATACCAAAATATTTACAAAAACAATAACATTTAGACATCTTTATTAGAAAAGAAAAAATGTACAGTACAAAAATAAATGTACTCTGATAAAATTAACCAACCAATTATTAAAAACTCTACTTTACAAAGTTAATAAATTTATTTTCTTTGGAATTTAACGGTAATTAAATTTAATGGTAAGTAAATCTAAGTACCAATTTATTCATTCTTCAGCTCTTGTAAAGCCGTGTGTATTCTGAAATGCAACCTTGCTTCTAAAAAGTACCTCGTGTAATTCTTCTTAGCGTCTTCAAAAGCACCAATTGCCTTTTCCAAGTTTCCTTGATCCCATTCCAAAAGACCGATTTCAACCACGGCAAACGGAACTGTATAAGTATCTTCAATGATATTTTTGTGCAAAGCTAAAACGCCTTCCAAAGCTTCTAAAGCTAATAAAGGACTGTTAAGTTGTCGTAAGCAAGCTCCTTTAAGAAGCAATAAAACGGCTTTTTTATCGGTGTCGTATTTATTTTTACCGGTTTGTAAAGATTTTTCGGCCGTTTCGAGTAACTTAAGGATATTTCCAGCTACTTTTTGATTCCCTTTTAAGATTTTAAAGATGTTCCAAAGGTACATTAATTCTAAGATTGGTACAATAAGGTTATTTGGGTTATCTAAGTATCTTTCAGCTTTCTTCACGCAGAATTTTTCAATTGGGATTGATTTTCCAGCGACACGTTGTTTATATTTTATGGTTTTTCTAAAAAAAATATTTTAATTTTTTAAAAATATTTTAATCTTTTAAAAATATTTTAATTTTTTAAAAATATTTTAATTTAAAAAAAAAATTTTAATTTTTTATTATACTTTAATAATTCCTCAATAGTAGTTTTTTGTGCATCATTTGGATTGCCATTACATGCCATTAACATAATTGCAAATTTTTGATAACAATATGATGTTCTGGACCATTTACTTTTTTCTATTAGATATGTTGTAAATTGTTCTGCTTGTGCCCAATCTTGTTTTAAGCTTAAATACATAAATTAATTAATAAATAAATTAATAAATAAATTTTAAACTAAAAAAATTATTAAAAATACTTACCAATTAATCCAATTTAACTCCCAGAAACAAAAATGATGGAATTGTTCCCATTTATCCTGCGATTTCCAAGCTTTAGTATACCATTCAATAGCTCCATCTAAATCACACTTCATAAATTCCATTCTACCTTTGAAAAAGTTAAACCAAACTCCATTTGGATATTTTGGTGTTTGACTAGCGATGATTTTTTCGCAAATATCAAAACCATCGGCGATGTGAACGTCACTAAGGACGTACATGACGATAAGATGATAGCCAAGAAGAACCATAGCGCATAAAACTTGGTGAAGACCTTGATTTTCAAATCCGGATTGAAGGTCGTTTAAACCGAGCTCTTTGTTTCCGGAAAAACCGATAAACTCGAGTAGTTTGATAACTCGCCCTGGTAACATGGAAATCATTAAGTTAAAAGCTCCCAAACCGAGTTTAACACCGCTTTCGAAATGGATTTTAGTCGGAGATGTTCCCCAATCTTTTTCTTGTAGGATATGAGAACAATCCTTCATTGAGTTGTAACAAGATCGGATTTTTAATCCAGCTTTGATGAAACTCGCTAAGGTTTCATCTTCCATAAAGGTTAAGAGAGCTTTTAAAAGTAAACATTCAGCGTAACATTGTTCTGCATGCGCTTCCATTTCAGTAAATTGTTCGTAATTAGTTTTACCAACCATACTTTTAACAGACTCGGTTATTGTGTTCTTTTTTCTGTAACGATTGCAAACGCTTAAAGTCAACTTTAAAGCGTTACTCGCTTCCACGATGTTATTTGGGTCGAAAGTTAAAACAGCTTCTAAGAAATAAAAAACTGAGTTTCCCAAAGAATGATACATACTTGAATTTGCACTGTGGATAAAAATAATTTAATATTAAGAAAAAATTTTTAATGGAAAATTAAAAAAAATCTTACTAAGGAGCTACTAAAGCTCGAGCTTCATCAAATTTATTATTAAAAAAATAATCTATGGCTAGTTGAGCTTCTTGGAGTGATTTATCCAGGGTTAAATCTGCTGGCCTAAAAAAATAAAAGTATATATAATGAAGTTGTAGCTTATAAACGCAAAATTTTAATAAAACGTAGCAAAATTTTTAGAATTTTCTTAAATTAGAAGTGTCAAAAATTTTTTACCAAATTTGAAAATTTTTTTAATTTTTTTGACAACATTTAGAATAAATCGGTCTTTTTAAATCAAAACTAGAATGTTTTAAGTTTCAATCAGAAAAAAAAATCAAATCAAAATCTTTAAAATTCAATTTTTTATGAATTTTTTAAAAAATGATTGAATTTTTTAATCGATTGATGGAACATAAAATTTTTTTTTACCAACTTTGAAAATTTTTTTAAATTTTTTGATAACATTTAAAATAAAGCGGTCTTTTTAAATCAAAACTAGAATGTTTTAAGTTTCATTTAGAAAAAAAATCAAATCAAAATCTTTAAAAATGAATTTTTAATGATTTTTTAAAGTTAATTTTCTTATGTTAAAAAAGTGTCAAAAATTTTTTCCAACTTTGAAATTTTTTTAAATTTTTTTGGCAACATTTAGAATAAATCGGTCTTTTTAGTTAAAACTAGAATGTTTTAAGTTTCATTTAGAAAAAAAATCAAATCAAAATCTTTAAAAATGAATTTTTGATGAATTTTTAAAGTTGATTTTCTTAAGTTAAAAAGTGTCAAAAATTGTTTGCCAACTTTGAAAATTTTTTTAATTTTTTTGACAACATTTAGAATAAATCGGTCTTTTTAAATCAAAATTAGAATATTTTAAGTTTCATTTAGAAAAAAAATCAAATTAAAATCTTTAAAAATGAATTTTTTATGAATTTTTAAAGTTGATTTTCTTAAGTTAAAAGTGTCAAAAATTTTTTCCAACTTTGAAAATTTTTTTTATTTTTTTGACAACATTTAGAACAAAACGGTCTTTTTAAATCAAAACTAGAATGTTCTAAGTTTCATTTAGAAAAAAATCCAATTAAAATCTTTAAAAATGAATTTTTGATGAATTTTTAAAGTTGATTTTCTTAAGTTAAAAGTGTCAAAAATTTTTTCCAACTTTGAAAATTTTTTAAAGTTTTTTGACAACATTTAGAATAAAGCGGTCTTTTTTGATTAAAACTAGAATGTTCTTAGTTTCATTTAGAAAAAAAAATAAATCAAAATCTTTAAAAATGAATTTTTGATGATTTTTTAAAATTAATTTTCTTAAGTTAAAAAAGTGTCAAAAATTTTTTCCAACTTTGAAAATTTTTTTAAAATTTTTTAACAACATTTAGAATAAATCGGTCTTTTTAAATCAAAATTAGAATGTTTTAAGTTTCATTTAGAAAAAAAATCAAATTAAAATGTTTAAAAATGAATTTTTAGTGATTTTTTAAAGTTAATTTTCTTAAGTTAAAAAAGTGTCAAAATTTTTTTGTCAGCTTTGAAAATTTTTTTAAATTTTTTGACAACATTTAGAATAAAGCGGTCTTTTTTGATTAAAACTAGAATGTTTTAGGTTTCATTTAGAAAAAAAATCAAATCAAAATCTATAAAAATGAATTTTTGATGAATTTTTAAAATTGATCGATTTTTTTAGGTTAGAAGTGTCAAACATTTTATGGCAACTTTGAAAATTTTTTTAATTTTTTTGACAATATTTAAACTAAAGCGATCTTTTTAAATCAAAACTAGAATGTTTTAAGTTTCATATAGAAAAAAAATCAAATTAAAATCTTTAAAAATGATTTTTTGATGAATTTTTAAAATTAGATTTTCTTAAGTTAAAAAGTGTCAAAAATGTTTACCAAGTTTGAAAATTTTTTTAATTTTTTTGACAACATTTAGAACAAAACGGTCTTTTTTATATAAAACTAGAATATCTTAAGTTTCATTTAGAAAAAAAATTAACTTAAAATATTTAAAATTCAATTTTTTATGAATTTTTTAAAAATTAGGTTATTACTTGTCAAAAATTATAGTTGTCTTTCGGAATTTTTTTAATTTTTTTGGGGAAAGTTAGAATAAATTTGACCGATTTAGAATAAAATAAAATGTTTTAAGTTTCATTTGACACAAAAATTATTTTCTAATTCTTATAAATAAGTTCGGGCCGATTTTTTAAAATAAATTAAAAACTTACATATCATAAGTTTCACACGCATCTTGGAACTAAAATAAAAAAATAAAATAAAATATTTATGTATTTTCGATTAGATTAAAAAATACTAACGTCATCGAAATCGTCATCTTCAACGGCAAACATCTTGTGGGGTGTTTTAACTACAACAAAAAAAAAAGTTTTAATGAAAATAAAATTTTTTTTAATGAAAATAAAATTTTTTTAATAAAAAAAAAAAATTTAATTTAATATAAATCTTACATCGCATTTTAAACTTAAATAAATAGGCTTTAAGTGTTTAGAAAACGGAACAAGCTTCGCGACCGTACAAAGTACAAATGTGAAACGATCGTCGAGGTGAAATGTGTAGGAAGGAAAGTGAAAGAAAGTCGAGACTCGAGGCTACTAACCTTGCGTACTTCCTCGGAGGACGACGTTGCTATATTGTTATTTATTTCTGCCCGTTTTGACTGATTATATAGTGTGATTCGCACTCGAAGCCCTATCTCGTACGATAACGTCTCGAGTACTTAAATTTCAAATAACATTTTGTACCTATTTTTAGAATGTGTTTTACCCGATTTATTATAATTATATTTAATAATTGTTTTTATCACAGGGGTTATTAGTTAATTACTTCCACTTTAAAAACAGTTAGGGTATTTAAAAAAAAATCATTTAAATTATTTAAATGATACAAATTGTTTTTATACAAAGTATTGACCTCAAAATACTTCACTTAAACATAACGTGATTTATAGATTTTTTTAAATCGATTAGTTTTGTAACCTAAAAATTTTTTTACCAACTTTGAAATTTTTTTTAATTCTTTTGACAACACTTGGAATAAAACGGTCTTTTTTAGATTAAAATAGAATGCTTTAAGTTTCATTTAGAAAAAAAATCAGCTCAAAATATTAAAAAATGAATTTTTGATGAATTTTTAAAGTTGGATTTTCTTAAGTTAGAAGGGTCAAAAATTTTTTGCCATTTTTGAAATTTTTTTTAAATTTTTTGACAGCATTTACAATAAAACGGTCTTTTTAAATCAAAACTAGAATGTTTTAAGTTTCATTTAGAAAAAAAATCAGCTCAAAATATTTAAAATTCAATCTTTTATGATTTTTTTAAAAAGTGATTGAATTTTTTAAAATCGATTTTGTAACCTAAAAATTTTTTTTCCAACTTTGAAAATTTTTTTAATTTTTTTGACAACACTTAGAACAAAACGGTCTTTTTTATATAAAACTAGAATGTTTTAAGTTTCATTTAGAAAAAAAATCAGCTCAAAATATTTAATATTCAATTTTTTATGATTTTTTTAAAAAGTGATTGAATTTTTTAAAATCGATTTTGTAACCTAAAAATTTTTCTTTACCAACTTTGAATTTTTTTTTAATTTTTTTGACAACATTTAGAATAAAACGGTCTTTTTTATATAAAACTAGGATGTTTTAGGTTTCATTTGGAAAAAAAATCAGCTCAAAATATTTAGAATTCAATTTTTTATGATTTTTTTAAAAAGTGATTGAATTTTTTAAAATCGATTTTGTAACCTAAGAATTTTTTTTTACAAATTTTGAAATTTTTCTTAATTTTTTTGACAACACTTAGAATAAAACGGTCTTTTTTATATAAAACTAGAGTGCCTTAGGTTTCATTTAGAAAAAGAATCAGATCAAAATATTAAAAATTCAATTTTTTATGATTTTTTTAAAAAGTGATTGAATTTTTTAAAATCGATTTTGTAACCTAAAAATCTTTTTTACCAAGTTTGAAAATTTTATTAATTTTTTTGACAACACTTAGAAGAAAACGGTCTTTTTTTATATGAAACTAGAATGTTTTGAGTTTCATTTAGAAAAAAAATCAAATCAAAATCTTTAAAAATGAATTTTTGATGAATTTTTAAAATTGATCGATTTTCTTAAGTTAGGTTAGAAGTGTCAAAAATTTTTTGCTAACTTTGAAAATTTTTTTAATTTTTTTGACAACACCTAGAACAAAACGGTCTTTTTTATATAAAACTAGAATGTTTTAAGTTTCATTTAGAAAAAAGATCAGCTCAAAATATTTAAAATTCAATTTTTTATGATTTTTTAAAAAGTGATTGAATTTTTTAAAATCGATTTTGTAACCTAAAAAATTTTTTTCCAACTTTGAAAATTCTTTTAATTTTTTTGACAACACATAGAACAAAACCGTCTTTTTTATATAAAACTAGAATCTTTTAAGTTTCATTTAGAAAAAAAATCAGCTCAAAATATTTAAAATTCAATTTTTTATGATTTTTTTAAAAAGTGATTGAATTCTTTAAAATCGATTTTGTAACCTAAAATTTTTTTTTACCAACTTTGAAAATTCTTTTAATTTTTTTGACAACACTTAGAACAAAACGGTCTTTTCTATATAAAACTAGGATGTCTTAAGTTTCATTTAGAAAAAAAATCAGCTCAAAATATTTAAAATTCAATTTTTTATGATTTTTTAAAGAATGATTGAATTTTTTAAAATCGATTGATGTAACAAATTTTTTTTTTACCAACTTTGAAATTTCTTTTAATTTTTTTGACAACACTTAGAACAAAACGGTATTTTTTATATAAAATTAGAATGTTTTAGGTTTCATTTAGAAAAAGAATCAAATCAAAATCTTTAAAAATGAATTTTTGATGAATTTTCAAAGTTGCCCGATTTTCTTAGGTTAGAAGTGTTAAAAATGTTTGCCAGCTTTGAAAAATTTTCTAATTTTTTTGACAACATTTAGAATAAAACGGTCTTTCTAAATCAAAACTAGAATGTTTTAAGTTTCCTTTAGAAAAAGAATCAGATCAAAATATTTAAAATTAAATTTTTTATGAATTTCTTAAAATCGATTGATGTCACATAAAAATTTTTTTCACCAACTTTGCAAATTTTTTAATTTTTTTTTACAACACTTAGAACAAAACGGTCTTTTCTAGTTAAAACTAGAATGTCTTAAGTTTCATTTAGAAAAAAAATCAAATCAAAATCTTTAAAAATGAATTTTTGATGAATTTTTAAAATTGATCGATTTTCTCAACTTAGGTTAGAAGTGTCAAAAAATGTTTACCAACTTTGAAAATTTTTCTAATTTTTTTGACAACACTTAGAACAAAGCGGTCTTTTTTATATAAAACTAGAATGTTTTAAGTTTCATTTAGAAAAAAAATCAGCTCAAAATATCAAAAATTCAATTTTTTATGATTTTTTTTAAAATCGATTTTTCAAAATCGATTAATTTTGTAACGAAAAAAATTTTTTTACCAACTTTGAAAATTTTTTTAATTTTTTTGACAACACTTAGAACAAAACGGTCTTTTTAAATCAAAATTAGAATGTTTTAAGTTTCAGTTAGAAAAACAATCAAATCAAAATATTTAAAATTGAATTTTTGATGAATTTTTAAAGTTGATCGATTTTCTTAACTTAGGTTAGAAGTGTCAAAAATTTTTTTCCAACTTTGAAAATTTTTTTAAATTTTTTGACAACATTTAGAATAAATCGGTCTTTCTAAATCAAAACTAGAATGTTTTAAGTTTCATTTAGAAAAAGAATCAAATCAAAATCTTTAAAAATGAATTTTTGATGAATTTTCAAAGTTCATCGATTTTCTTAGGTTAGAAGTGTTAAAAATGTTTGCCAGCTTTGAAAAATTTTCTAATTTTTTTGACAACAGTTAGAATAAAAAGGTCTTTCTAAATCAAAACTAGAATGTTTTAAGTTTCCTTTAGAAAAAGAATCAGGTCAAAATCTTTAAAATTAAATTTTTTATGAATTTCTTAAAATCGATTGATGTCACATAAAAATTTTTTTCACCAACTTTGCAAATTTTTTAATTTTTTTTTGACAACACTTAGAACAAAACGGTCTTTTTTAGTTAAAACTAGAATGTTTTAAGTTTCATTTAGAAAAAATATCAAATCAAAATCTTTAAAAATGAATCTTTTATGAATTTTTAAAGTTGAACGATTTTCTCAACTTAGGTTAGATGTATAAAAAATTTTTTTCCAGCTTTGAAATTTTTTTTAATTTTTTTGACAACACTTAGAACAAAACGGTCTTTTTTATATAAAACTAGAATGTTTTAAGTTTCATTTAGAAAAAAAATTAGCTCAAAATATTAAAAATTCAATTTTTTATGATTTTTTTTTTAAATCGATTTTTCAAAATCGATTAATTTTGTAACGAAAAAAATTTTTTTACCAACTTTGAAAATTTTTTTAATTTTTTTGACAACACTTAGAACAAAACGGTCTTTTTAAATCAAAATTAGAATGTTTTAAGTTTCAGTTAGAAAAACAATCAAATCAAAATATTTAAAATTGAATTTTTGATGAATTTCTAAAGTTGATCGATTTTCTTCAGTTAGGTTAGAAGTGTCAAAAATTTTTTGCTAACTTTGAAAATTTTTTTAAATTCTTTGACAAAATTTACAATAAAACGGTCTTTTTAAATCAAAACTAGAATGTTTTAAGTTTCATTTAGAAAAAAAATCAAATCAAAAGATGTAAAATTCAATTTTTTATGATTTTTTTAAAAAGTGATTGAATTTTTTAAATTCGATTTTGTAACCTAAAATTTTTTTTTACCAACTTTGAAAATTCTTTTAATTTTTTTGACAACACTTAGAACAAAACGGTCTTTTTCATGTAAAACTAGAATATTTTAGGTTTCATTTAGAAAAAAGATCAAATCAAAATCTTTAAAAATGAATTTTTAATGCATTTTTAAATTTGATCGATTTTCTTAAGTTAGGTTAGAAGTGCGAAAAATTTTTTGCTAACTTTGAAAATTTTTTCAAATTTTTTGACAACATTTACAATAAAATGGTCTTTTTAAATCAAAACTAGAATGTTTTAAGTTTCATTTAGAAAAAAAATCAAATCAAAATCTTTAAAAATGAATTTTTGATGAATTTTTAAAGTTGGATTTTTTTAAGTTAAAAAGTGTCAAAAATATTTACCAAGTTTGAAATTTTTTTTAATTTTTTTGACAACACTTGGAACAAAGCGGTCTTTTTTATATAAAACTAGAATGTTTTAAGTTTTATTTAGAAAAAAAATCAGCTCAAAATATTAAAAATTCAATTTTTTATGATTTTTTAAAAAATCAAATTTTCAAAATCGATTGATTTTGCAAAATAAAAATTTTTTTTCTCCAACTTTGAAAATTTTTTTAATTTTTTTGACAACACTTAGAACAAAACGGTCTTCTTTAGATTAAAATAGAATGTTTTAGATTTAATTTAATACAAGAATCATGTTTTTATTCCTATAAATAAAGTCTGAGCGATTTTTTTTTAAAGTGTACTACATTTTCGAAAGGTTTTTAAAATTTTTGAAAAAAAAATTAACACCCCTACGATGTTATGAGGCAATAAAAAACGATGGCCTGTTTTTTATTATTATTTTTACTATATTTTATAGATATTTAGATACACACTTGAAAAATAATACTTTTATTATTACTATTATTTAAACATAGATAACATAAAGTGGTTCGATTAATAAATAAAACCTTGAAGTGGATTATGGACAACACTGCACTTGAATAGAAATTATTAAATTATTAAAAGAGAATTAATTAACATTTCCCAAAAAAATAAAATAAATAAAATAAAATAAAAAAAGTAAATTATGCAATAAATTTGAATAAATCACAATCGAAAATGATGATCTAAAATCTAAACCTTACCTAAATATCTTGATTTCGTGGCGTTGAGTACAAAAATCTTAGAGTATAAGATAAAGAATTGCTTACTCACTTGGCGATAAACTAATGAGCCGGGTTTTGACGTCTACGGAGAAACAACAACAAATTAGAGAATTGTATAATATACCGGATTGGGTGTGTTTTGTATTTTTTATTTTATTTTTGGAATAAATCGTTGGAAGAAAAAATTGGGATGCGATCGAAACCGACGCCGATCCGCGACTAAATGGGAATCAATGGGGTCGCGATTCGAGCTAAAACGAGCAAATGTTTGTAATTAAATTATCTGACGAATAGCATAAACATTGTCCTCTATTATCATGTTGCGGTTTGCGTACACGATTTATTACTTATTACGCCTTTGGTAATGAGAAAACTGCACCATCTCTTAGACGGGAGTTTAAGTAATAGTGTATATATACAGGGTCGTAATAAAAAATTTTTATCAATAAAACATGACCTAAATATTTCATTTATTTTCTTTTATGTGTTATTTTAGAGATTGTATTTCTCTTTTTTAAGTCATATCTCTCAAAATAAGTTGGGTTGGTGACAAATTTGATTCATATCGATCTTTGTGGGAGTCCTAGTTGTGATAAGATAGTGGTTACTTGGTCTAGATATTAAACATTTAGATATTAAACGTTTAGATATTAAACATCTAGATATTAAACATCCAGATATTAAACAAACAAATGTTATGATTTGCCATTGATATTGAGTAGATAATAACTTGTTAAAAAAATCAATCATTTTTTAAAAAATTAATAAAAAATTGAATTTTAAATATTTTGAGCTGATTTTTTTTCTAAATGAAACTTAAAACATTCTAGTTTTATATAAAAAAGACCGTTTTGTTCTAAGTGTTGGCAAGAAAATTAAAAAAATTTTTAAACTTGGTAAACATTTTTGACACTTTTTAACTTAAGAAAATCCAACTCTAAAAATTCATCAAAAATTCATTTTTAAAGATTTTGATTTGATTTTTTTTCTAAATGAAACTTAAAAGATTCTAGTTTAATATAAAAAAGACCGTTTTATTCCAAGTGTTGTCAAAAAAATTAAAAAAAATTTCAAACTTGGTAAATATTTTTGACACTTTTTAACTTAAGAAAATTCAACTTTAAAAATTCATCAAAAATTCATTTGTAAAGATTTTGATTTGATTTTTTTTCTAAATGAAACTCAAAACATTCTAGTTTTAACTAAAACAGACCGTTTTATTCTAAATGTTGTCAAAAAAATTAAAGAAATTTTCAAACTTGGTAAAGATTTTTGACACTTTTTAACTTAAGAAAATCCAACTTTAAAAATTCATCAAAAATTCATTTTTAAAGATTTTGATTTGATTTTTTCTCTAAATGAAACTTAAAACATTCTAGTTTTGATTTAAAAAGACCGTTCTATTCCAAGTGTTGTCAAAAAAATTAAAAAAATTTTCAAACTTGGTAAACATTTTTGACACTTTTTAACTTAAGAAAATTCAACTTTAAAAATTCATCAAAAATTCATTTTTAAAGATTTTGATTTTATTTTTTTTCTAAATGAAACTTAAAACATTCTAGTTTCATATAAAAAAGACCGTTTTATTGTAAATGTTGTCAAAAAAATTAAAAAAATTTTCAAAGTTGGTAAAAAGAATTTTTAGATTAGAAAATTAGTCGATTTAAAAAAATTCATAAAAAATTGGATTTCAAATATCTTGAGCTGATTTTTCTTTCTAAATGGAACTTAAGATATTCTAGTTTTAATTAAAAAAGACCGCTTTATTCCAAGTGTTGTCAAAAAATTTTAAAAAATTTTCAAAGTTGGTAAAATTTTTTTGACACTTCTAACCTATAACTTAAGAAAATCGATCAACTTTAAAAATTCATCAAAAATTCATTTTTAAAGATTTTGATTTGATTTTTTTCTAAATGAAACCTAAAACATTCTAGTTTTATATAAAAAAGACCGTTTTGTTCTAAGTGTTGCCAAAAAAATTAAAAAAAATTTCAAAGTTGGTAAAAAAAATTTTTAGATTAGAAAATTAGTTGATTTATAAAAAATCATAAAAAATTGAATTTTAAATATTTTGAACTGATTTTTTTTCTAAATGAAACTTAAAATATTCTAGTTTAATATAAAAAAACGTTTTATTCCAGGTGTTGTCAAAAAAATTAAAAAAATTTTCAAACTTGGTAAACATTTTTGACACTTTTTAACTTAAGAAAAACCAACTTTAAAAATTCATCAAAAATTCATTTTTAAAGATTTTGATTTGATTTTTTTTCTAAATGAAACTTAAAACATTCTAATTTTAACTAAAAAAGACAGTTTTATTCCAAGTGTTGTCAAAAAAATTTAAAACATTTTCAAACTTGGTGAACATTTTTGACACTTTTTAACTTAAGAAAATCAAACTTTAAAAATTCATCAAAAATTCATTTTTAAAGATTTTGATTTGATTTTTTTTCTAAATGAAACTTAAAACATTCTAGTTTTATATAAAAAAGATCGTTTTGTTCTAAGTGTTGTCAAAAAAATTAAAAAAAATTTCAAACTTGGTAAACATTTTTGACACTTTTTAACTTAAGAGAATCCAACTTTAAAAATTCATCAAAAATTCATTTTTAAAGATTTTGATTTGATTTTTTTTCTAAATGAAACTTAAAACATTCTAGTTTTATATAAAAAAGACCGTTTTGTTCTAAGTGTTGTCAAAAAAATTAAAAAGATGTTCAAAATTGGCAAAAAAAATTTTTAGATTAGAAAATTAGTCGATTTAAAAAAATTCATAAAAAATTGGATTTTAAATATTTTGAGCTGATTTTTTTTTCTAAATGAAACTTAGGATATTCTAGTTTTAATTAAAGAAGACCGTTTTATTCCAAGTGTTGTCAAAAAAATTAAAAAATTTTTCAAACTTGGTAAACATTTTTGACACTTTTTAACTTAAGAAAATCCAACTTTAAAAATTCATCAAAAATTCATTTTTAAAGATTTTGATTTGATTTTTTCTCTAAATGAAACCTAAAGCAGTCTAGTTTTGATTTAAAAAGACCGTTTTGTTCTAAGTGTTGTCAAAAAAATTAAAAAAATTTTCAAAGTTGGTAGAAAAAATTTTTAGGTTACAAAATTAATCGATTTTAAAAAATTGATTCTTTAAAAAATTCATAAAAAATTGAATTTTAAATATTTTAAGCTGATTTTTTTTTCTAAATGAAACCTAAAACATTCTAGTTTTATATAAAAAAGACCGTTTTATTCCAAGTGTTGTCAAAAAAATTAAAAAAATTTTCAAAGTTGGTAAACATTTTTGACACTTTTTAACTTAAGAAGATCCAAATTTAAAAATTCATCAAAAATTCATTTTTAAAGATTTTGATTTGATTTTTTTCTAAATGAAACCTAAAACATTCTAGTTTTAATCAAAAAGACCGCTTTATTCTAAATGTTGTCAAAAAAATTAAAAAAAATTTCAAAGTTGGTAAAAAATTTTTGACACTTCTAACTTAAGAAAATTCTAAAAATTTTGCCACGTTTTATTAAAATTTAGCGTTTATAAGTTACAACTTTATTATATATCATTTTTATTTTTTTAGGCCAGCAGATTTTACCCTGGATAAATCACTCCAAGAAGCTCAACTAGCCATAGATTATTTTTTTAATAATAAATTTGATGAAGCTCGAGCTTTAGTAGCTCCTTGGTAAGATTTTTTTTAATTTTCCATTAAAAAAATTTTGTTAATATTAAATTATTTTTATCCACAGTGCAAATTCAAGTATGTATCATTCTTTGGGAAACTCAGTTTTTTATTTCTTAGAAGCTGTTTTAACTTTCGACCCAAATAACATCGTGGAAGCGAGTAACGCTTTAAAGTTGACTTTAAGCGTTTGCAATCGTTACAGAAAAAAGAACACAATAACAGAGTCTGTTAAAAGTATGGTTGGTAAAACTAATTACGAACAATTTACTGAAATGGAAGCGCATGCAGAACAATGTTACGCTGAATGTTTACTTTTAAAAGCTCTCTTAACCTTTATGGAAGATGAAACCTTAGCGAGTTTCATTAAAGCTGGATTAAAAATCCGATCTTGTTACAACTCAATGAAAGATTGTTCTCACATCCTACAAGAGAAAGATTGGGGAACATCTCCGACTAAAATCCATTTCGAAAGCGGTGTTAAACTCGGTTTGGGAGCTTTTAACTTAATGATTTCCATGTTACCAGCGCGAGTTATCAAACTACTCGAGTTTATCGGTTTTTCCGGAAACAAAGAGCTCGGTTTAAACGACCTTCAATCCGGATTTGAAAATCAAGGTCTTCAGCAAGTTTTATGCGCTATGGTTCTTCTTGGCTATCATCTTATCGTCATGTACGTCCTTAGCGACGTTCACATCGCCGATGGTTTTGATATTTGCGAAAAAATCATCGCTAGTCAAACACCAAAATATCCAAATGGAGTTTGGTTTAACTTTTTCAAAGGTAGAATGGAATTTATGAAGTGTGATTTAGACGGAGCTATTGAATGGTATACTAAAGCTTGGAAATCACAAGATAAATGGGAACAATTCCATCATTTTTGTTTCTGGGAATTAAATTGGATTAGTTGGTAAATGTTTTTAATATTTTTTTTAGTTTAAAATTTATTTATTAATTTATTTATTAATTAATTTATGTATTTAAGTTTAAAACAAGATTGGGCACAAGTAGAACAATTTACAACATATCTAATAGAAGAAAGTAAATGGTCCAGAACATCATATTGTTATCAAAAATTTGCAATTATGTTAATGGCATGTAATGGCAATCCAAATGATGCACAAAAAACTACCATTGAGGAATTATTAAAGTATAATAAAAAATTAAAATATTTTAAAAAAATTAAAATATTTTTTTTTTAGAAAAACCATAAAATACAAACAACGTGTCGCTGGAAAATCAATCCAAATTGAAAAATTCTGCGTGAAAAAAGCTGAAAGATACTTAGATAACCCAAATAACCTCATTGTACCAATCTTAGAATTAATGTATCTCTGGAACATTTTTAAAATCTTAAAAGGGAATTAAAAAGTAGCTGAAAATATCCTTAAGTTACTCGAGACGGCCGAAAAATCTTTACAAACCGGTAAAAATAAATACGACACCGATAAAAAAGCCGTTTTATTGCTTCTTAAAGGAGCTTGCTTAAGACAACTTAACAGTCCTTTATTAGCTTTAGAAGCTTTGGAAGGCGTTTTAGCTTTGCAGAAGAATATCATTGAAGATACTTATACAGTTCCGTTTGCCGTGGTTGAAATCGGTCTTTTGGAATGGGATCAAGGAAACTTGGAAGAGGCAATTGGTGCTTTTGAAGACGCTAAGAAGAATTACACGAGGTACTTTTTAGAAGCAAGGTTGCATTTCAGAATACACACGGCTTTACAAGAGCTGAAGAATGAATAAATTGGTACTTAGATTTACTTACCATTAAATTTAATTACCATTAAATTCCAAAGAAAATAAATTTATTAACTTTGTAAAATTGAGTGTTTAATAATTGGTTGGTTAATTTTATCAGAGTACATTTATTTTTGTACTGTATATTTTTCTTTTCTAATAAAGATGTCTAAATGTTATTGTTTTTGTAAATATTTTGGTAATGGTTTTGTACTTTTTGTAAGATAGAAGGGCGTTGTTATACCAAACCTGAAAATTTTCTGGCAAAAAGATTTCCCAACCTCTACATCGAAAAATTAGCTGATTTTTTATCTAAATGAAACTTAAAACATTCTAGTTTTGATTTAAAAAGACCGTCTTATTGTAAATGTTGTCAAAAAATTTAAAAAAATTTCAAAGTTGACAAAAAATTTTTGACACTTGTAACCTAACTTAAGAAAATCCATCAATTTTAAAAATTCATCAAAAAATCATTTTTAAAGATTTTGCTCTGATCTTTTCTCTAAATGAAACTTAAAAGATCCTAGTTTTATATGAAGAAGATCGTTTTGTTCTAAGTGTTGGCAAAAAAATTAAAAAAAATTTCAAAGTTGACAAAAAATTTTTGACACTTGTAACCTAACTTAAGAAAATCCATCAATTTTAAAAATTCACCAAAAAATCATTTTTAAAGATTTTGATCTGATTTTTTTCTAAATGAAACTTAAAACATCCTAGTTTTATATGAAGAAGATCGTTTTGTTCTAAGTGTTGGCAAAAAAATTAAAAAAAATTTCAAAGTTGACAAAAAATTTTTGACACTTGTAACCTAACTTAAGAAAATCCATCAATTTTAAAAATTCATCAAAAAATCATTTTTAAAGATTTTGCTCTGATCTTTTTTCTAAATGAAACTTAAAATATCCTAGTTTTATATGAAGAAGATCGTTTTGTTCTAAGTGTTGGCAAAAAAATTAAAAAAAATTTCAAAGTTGACAAATAAATTTTGACACTTGTAACCTAACTTAAGAAAATCCATCAATTTTAAAAATTCACCAAAAAATCATTTTTAAAGATTTTGATCTGATTTTTTTCTAAATGAAACTTAAAACATCCTAGTTTTATATAAAAAAGACCGTTTTATTGTAAATGTTGTCAAAAAAATTAAAGAAATTTTCAAACTTGGTAAAGATTTTTGACACTTTTTAACTTAAGAAAATCCAACTTTAAAAATTTATCAAAAATTCATTTTGAAAGATTTTGATTTGATTTCTTTCTAAATGAAACTCAAAACATTCTAGTTTTATATAAAAAAGACCGTTTTGTTCTAAGTGTTGTCAAAAAAATTTAAAAAATTTTCAAACTTGGTAAACATTTTTGACACTTTTTAACTTAAGAAAATCCAAATTTAAAAATTCATCAAAAATTTATTTTTAAAGATTTTGATTTGATTCTTTTTCTAAATGAAACTTAAAACATTCTAGTTTTATTTAGAAAAGACCATTTTGTTCTAAGTGTTGTCAAAAAATTTAAAAAAATTTCAAAGTTGGTAAAAAAAAATTCTTAGGTTACAAAATTAATCGATTTTAAAAAATTCAATCACTTTTAAAAAAATTCATAAAAAATTGAATTTTAAATATTTTGAGCTGATTTTTTTTTTAAATGAAACCTAAAACATTCTAGTTTAATATAAAAAAGGCTGTTGCATTCCAAGTATTGTTAAAAAAATTAAAAAAATTTTCAAAGTTGGTAAAAAAATTTTTTTGGTTGTATTCTTCAAATATAATTCTTTAGAAATTAAATACATATTGAACTTGTGAGACATAACAATGATTTGTTATTAATTCAAAGGGTTGTTAAAGTACTCTTCAATTAAACCGTTTAAGTTTTTTGTACTAATGAATCAATATAAGTTTGGTGAACATCATTACAATGTGGAGTTTGCAGCTAATCGTCCTAATTATACATTCTATCAGATGTTCATTTAAATTCATGCCACTAATTTATCAAACTAGATTCAAGCTAACAAACTATTAACTAACTATTAAGTAGAGATTTTATCAGTTACTTAAAAAATAAAAAGTCCGATTTTAAAATGCACATGTAAATTTATATCAGCAATTTTTTTAAAGTTTATAAATGATGAGGTGATCTGAAAAGCTTGAAAAATTTTGATATTTGCGAAGATAAAAATTACTCGAGTATCCATTAAGATATCGAATTTAAATCAGAACTATTCGATAAATCATTCTTTAATAAAACTATTCTTTAATCTATGTACAGTGCCGCACTTAATTATTGGCACAGCAATCATATTTCGTTTTATGGCTGTTTTTAAAGCTAATTAACAAGCTGTATTAGGTAAAAGTATATTTTCGATATAATTTAATAAATTAAATACCTAATGCTTTACTTTTATATAAGAATTTATTTTCATTTATTGTTCTTAAATGAAATCAACACAAAAAATCTACGTTTTCGTGGCACAAAATTATTGGCACACTTAATTATTGGTACACTTAATTATTGGTAACTACGTACCATTAGGCGAAGTTTTCAAAAGCCCTAAATGTGTATTTTTGTACTTCCCCCGTTGACAGATACATAATTTCAACTTACAACCAGAATTACACTTTGTATTTATAAGCTATAGTGGTTAAATGTGAAAATGAGTCGAAAACAAAAAGAAACAACTAAATCTGAGCGTAAAATAATTCTACATTTACACAAACAAAGGCAAATCGTATGCTGAGATTGGAAAAATGATGTCCCCGAGCTTTGAGTGATCGCGAACGTAAGCAAATAATTCGACAAGTTAAAGCAGATCCAAAAACAACATCAACACAGATTGGTACAGAAGTGAAGCAAGATTTTGGGAAGGATATTCATCCCATGACCATCAGAAGAGTACTCCACGAGGCTGGTTACAGTGCAAGTATTGCGAACCGAAAGCCATTAATATCTGCATATAACCAAAAGAAGCGCATGGGCTACGTAAAGGAGTATAAAAGTAAACCAATTACGTTCTGGGACCAAGTACTCTTCTCAGATGAGAGTAAATTTAATATTTTCCGTTCTGATGGCCGCATTAAGGTATGGAGAAGAGCCAATATAGCGGTTGAGAAACAAAACCTTGCACCAACAGTAAAGCACGGTGGAGGAAGCGTAATAGTGTGGGGCTGTATGTCTGCTGCAGGTGTAGGCCAGTTGGTATTTATAGAGGGCACTATGGACAAAACAGTTTATTTAAATACTAGCAGCCCCGTTCTTAGAGGACGCCTCCGTCGACGAAAGGAGCGCGATTCTGCGCGAGAGACGTCCGAGATTTTAGGTTAACTTTAATTCGGATCTTACGCGAACGGGCTCCGCGTGCGGGCCCTCCGGGCCCGTCCGACGGTTTCGCCGTCTTCCGAACTTTTTTTTCGCGCCCCCCGAAATCGTCGGCGCGACCGTTTTAACGTGTTTCGATCGTTTTCTTCCGAAAAATCGGTTAGTTCCCCCGTTTCGAACGGTTTTATAGGGGGCGCGACGATCATTTGGCTTTAATATAATAGTAGTTGATTTTAAAAGAAAACCTTCATAAAAGCGTTCCAAAGTTGAATTTATCGCCCTTATACACATTTCAACAAGGCAATGACCCAAAACATTTGGCTCATATCGTCCGTATGTGGTTGACATACAACACCCCACACGTTTTACCACATCCTCCGCAATTCCCAGATCTCAACCCGATTGAGCATTTGTGGGAGGAATTCGATAGGCGGATCAAAAAGCTACCAATAACTAACAAATGGGAGCTGAAACAAGTATTGCTAGAAGAATGGCATAGAATTGACAAGAAAACAACTGAAAAATCGGTGCATTCTATGCCAAGACATTTAGACGTTGCATTTGGACAACATAAAAACTGTGACCAATATTTTTGCAAGAGACAGAATATTAATGAACCCAATTCAGTACAAGATTTAATTAACTGTGGGTTGTACGATGACATAAAATCTTGCATAAATCGTTTAATTTATCACACACACAGCTTAATTTTAAATATGTCTAACAATGTTGCGGAGTCCTGCAACGCTGTTGTTTGCAAATATGTGGGGGGTAAAAGAGTAAATTCCTCGCAACGATTTGGTTTTAATTTAAGATGCAATATCGATCGCGTTTCCAAACGTAAATTGTGCAATGTTGGAAAGAGACAAAAAATAATTCAACCATCTGATGAAAATTATGGTTTGGAAGAAGATATTCCCAACACATCTCCTACTTACTACACTAAAAGAAAAGACGAATTTTTAGACGAACTTCAGAAAATCGAAGAAGAAATTGCCGAAATGGAAATTAGAAGTGCTGGCCAAGGCAGAAGTCAATTATGGCACGAAGAAAGGGTAAAACGTCTAACAGCTTCTAACTTCGGAATGATTTGCAAAAAAGAGAATCCACCAATTGTGCCAATTTAATCAAGCACATTATATGCTAAGGTTTTCGTACCACAAAAGCCATGTAATATGGGATTTAATGTATGTAATTTATTCAGTGAAAATTCGGTGCTTTGTCACTGTTGTATTCAAAGTATTTCCTATATTCGATTTTTGTCATTTTTTCTTCTCAAAATTAATATTAATAATTTTGAAATTTATTTACACTATAAAATAACGATTTGCAGCTGATTATTTTATAACATTTCTTTTATTGCGAATAGTTCTTGTCGTATTATACCTATAAAATACCCAAATAGTAGCGATGTGTATCAAATAATCATACAATATTTCCATCTTTGTCTGTTTGACCACAAAAACTCAACTTTTATTCATACATTCATTCCTCGATAAAAGATAAATAAACACATGAGTTCTGAATAGAAATCTCACGCCTGTTATTTACAAAGGGCGGCGCTTAAAGGTCCACCTTCTCACTTCCGAACGTCTCACCCCGAATCCCCTGAGAAACTCGATGACCGTGAGACCGCAGCCTTAAACAAAAAGGGCTGCCCACAAAATATTAATTTAGTTCAATATATTTTTAAACTAGTTCATTTCTTAGGTGTGCCAATAATTTTGTGCAATGAAAACGTGTAGTTTTTTGTTAGTTTTAATTGAAAAACGATAATGAAGAATAAATTATTGTTAAAAAAACTGCTTTGGGTATTTTATTAATTAAATTATATAGAAAAACTATTTTCACCTAATACAATTTGTTAATTAGCTTTAAAAACAACCGTAAACCGAAAAATGATTGCTGTGCCAATAATTAAGTGCGGCACTGTATCTAAATAGTAAACAATAAGTGTAAATTTAAATGGGAGGTTTTTGGTCTATGTTATATAAAGTTATCCAAAAAACCTCACTTTTATATTGAGTTGGGACGTTTGGAATAAGAAGGGTTGAGGTGATAAAAATAAAGAGACAACAAATCTATTAAATAAACCCTCTGATTTAATCTTAAAGTAATGTAATACATTCGCCTCTTGTTAAGCTTTTTCTCTACAATATCCGTAATAATAATAACCAACACTACCGACGTGCAAAACACGTCCAACAATTGAGTCAACAATATTATGGCACTGGTTATAATATCACCCGATTCTATAAGTACGTGTTAAAGTAACAAAGTTTGGATGTTATGTACACTAGAGTAGTAAAAGTACGTGGATGGGGTATGGACCAGAAGAGCAGCCGGAGTTACCGTTGACCTCCGGAGTGACCCGATAGCAGTACGAGGAGTTAGTCGGGACAGTTGGATCAGCAGAGTGGGTATTTTTTATCAGTCAGGGGCACTCCGTCGACACGTGACTAGAGAAGTGAGAAGATAAAGAAGGTAAGACGAGCGGTTGACCTGAAGGCCGCGCGGTGACCAAACGCGCGGCCCTTCGCTGCATCTCAACTGCTTTAAAGGTACTCAATCACAGTAGATTTTGGGCGTCGGGAGGCGGCGGCCCGACGTCCGTCGCTGTGTCCCACGACTTCCCGTCGGCCCGCCGCCCCCCTACACGTTCCTTATCGTAGATACGTATATAAATATGTTATATACATATTAGCTATGTATATTTTGCGCGCCGCGTCGGCGCGTTTGACAATTCTCCCTCTGCGGTATCCGCTCGGGGTCTTCCCCGCGCTACGCAAAACGAACGAAGCTCAGCGCGATCGGTCGCCTTTTTAAAACTAAGTAGATCTTTTAAAACTTAAACAATTTCTAATTGTAAGCTAATAACGCGGAACTCGGAGAGATAATAATAAACAAGACTCGTAGGATTCATCGGCGAGGACCGGAAGGATCCGGAAGGATACGAAAGGATACGAAAGGATACGGAAGGATACGGAAGGATACGGAAGGATACGGAAGAATACGGAAGGATACGGAAGGCGACCGATCGCGGAGAGACGACGATTATAATAGGTTATAATGGTGGCGGAGGAGGAGCCGCGGGCGAAGATACCGCGGATCCCGTATGAGTATCCATGAGCCGGCGTCGCGCTGTGAGCAAGCTCAATATATACGAAAGTCTCTAAGAACTATAGCTACGGTATCAATATTATTGTAATACTAAGGCACAGACCCAGCTCATTGCTTGTTCGAGCGGAGGACGCCGCGAGGGGGCGCCGCCGGACGATAAGCGCAGTCGTGGAAGACAAGCACCGCTGGATAATCTACCCAACATAGGAACGGAATTGAAACTACGTGACCGACTCTGTCTCGAAGTCGACATGTACATCGAACGCGCGTCGATTATCGCAATTTCGACCTCGCCGATGGCGGCTGGAGCGTTGCACAGCCTCGATTGGCACGGAGTCTATGGCTAAGACCTACGTTACGCCTACGCGCTACTTGAGCAGCCTCTACGAAACGAAGGAGAACCCAACGGAACCGTCACACGTAAAATCGGCAAGAAGCTGCAGGATCATAAGGCAGTCGAGTCGTTGTCCGAGAACTTTCAAGGCGACTTGGGTGTGGATAACTGTTCGTTATCGCGCTGGGCGTGTTCCAACGGGTCCGTCGACTGGAAGAACCTGTCGGCGTCGCAGATCAAGTTTGTACTGGTACAGCACTGAGCGCCGTGGTCCGGGACCGCCACCGGCACGGGCACCGGCCCGGACCCGGCGCCGTCCTCCATCAGGATTATGGCGCCGGATTCGGCCCCGGAGCCCGCGCCCCCGCCTCCCGGATGCGTGATCATCCCGAAATCCTCTTGGTCCAAGGCGAAGAGCGGCGCGTTCCATCGGGCTATCGCGCTAGAACGCGGCGTACCTCTGGACGTCGTCACCCCTGGCGAGTACATGCTGAGGTTGGTAGGGCTGATGACGCCAGACATCGCGCCCATCGTCGGGTAGCCGAAGAGCTGCAACAAAGGGCGTCGTTAGACGTCGCGTCGCTCGACCAACAGTGCGCACAACCAACATGTCCCGGCTGCCCGTGGAAGTGGTTGAAGGACGAGTAGTCGCGGCTCGGCGAGTAAGGGCTGCTCGTCGGCGCCGCCCCTCTCTGCGACGGCGACTTTCTCCTCTCGTGGCTTCCGGGGCTCAAAGGCGGCGAGGAACTTATCTCCGGCACTTCGTCCGCCGGCGACGCTTCGCTTCCCGGGGGCGTCACGCTCGCCGGGGGCGAATTCGCTCCTCCCATCGTAACGTCCCCCGTTGACCTGATGATGGCCACCGGCCGCGCCATCGGGGGCAGCGGCGGAGGCGGCAACATCGTCGACGGGAAATATTGTGGCTTTGGACTTCTTGAAATATTTGTTTGCATCTGAAACGATTTCACATTTAAAATCGATCGTCTTTCATTTAAAATCGATCGTCTTTCATTTAAAATCGATCGTCTTTCATTTAAAATCGATCGTCTTTCATTTAAAATCTTTCCCTTATTAAGCCCGGTTTACATTAGTCCAGTCCAGTAATCCAGCTAGTCAATCCAGTCCAGTGCTAGACTGGATCATATCGTTCACATTATTCCAGTCTAGTAATCCAGTTAGTCAATCCAGTCCAGTGCTAGACTGGATCGTATACAGGGTGATTCAATTTTATTTGGGGAAACTTGAACAGCGTATTCTACCAACCAAACTAGCGAAAAAACTTTATATAAACATAACCCAAAAACGTTTTGTTTTCTAGTTATAGCTTGTTCTAATGAGTGAGCGCGAACGGCATTGAAGCCGCAATTATGATCAAAGTGACTGGTTATCAAATTAAAAACAAAACGGTTAGTTGTCAAGTTTATTAAATTTATTCAACGTGTTACTGATAGTGTTATTATTTACAATAATTATGCCACGAAAGTTTACAAACGAAGAATATGCAGATATTCATTATGTGTATGGTTTTTGCGACGGCAACGCCGAAGCATCTGTTCGGGAATATGGAAGACGTTTTCCAGCCAGAAGACTTCCAAATGCACAAGTGTTTATTAATACACACCGTCGTTTTCGTGAATTGGGCTTGCGTAATAATCACGACCAGTATAGGAACAACAATCCCGGGGTTAGAAGAAATAATCGAATTTTGCAATTATTTGACGTTAACCGACAACTTAGTACTCGTAAAGCAGCTCAACAATTGCAATATTCGCAATCACGGGTATGGCGTACATTACGCGCAGATCAAAGAAAACCGTTTCATTTACAACCTGTCCAAAATTTACATCCGGGGGACGCAGAAAGAAGGGTAGCTTTTTGCGAATGGCTCTTACGCGAATCAGAAAACAATCACGATTTTATGCATAAAATACTGTGGAGAGACGAAGCTTCATTTACTAGAAGAGGAGTGGTTAATTATCATAACATTCATGTCTGGGCGCATGAAAATCCACACCAAATTCGACCACGTTCTTTTCAGAATGAATTCAGTGTTAATGTGTGGATAGGAATTTTACACAATAATGTTTGTCGGCCGCACTTTTTGCCTCCCAGATTAAACTGTGAATTATTTTACGAGTTTCTTAACACCAACTTAAACGATTTGCTGGAGGACGTACCGCTTTATTGGAGAAACGACAGCTGGATTCAAATGGATGGTGCTGCAGCTCATTATGGATTAATAGTGCGACAGTGGTTAAATGCTAATTATCCACAGCGCTGGATTGGACGCTTAGGACCAGTAGTCTGGCCTCCCAGATCCCCAGATCTGAATCCATTGGATTTTTATGTGTGGGGGACGTTAAAAGATAAAGTCTATGCAACACCGGTAAACACAAGAGAACAATTAATTTTAAAAATCGAAGAAGCGTGCAATGAAATGAGGCAAAATCCGTTACAAATAACTCACGCAATCGATTCATTAGTTCACCGTTGTCAAAAATGTATCGACGTTAATGGGTTTCATTTTGAGCAACTCAATGTAAATGTTACTTATTAAATAACTAGTTACTTATTAAATAACTGATTTAACTTGATATGTTATTTTATTAAAAAAATTTTGAACAAGCTATAACTAGAAAACAAAACGTTTTTGGGTATATGCTTATATAAAGTTTTTTCACTAGTTTGGTTGGTAGAATACGCTGTTTAAGTTTCCCCAAATAAAATTGAATCACCCTCGATGTTCACGCATGGATTCCAGCACTGGATTAGCTGTCTATACTATTCCAGTGGTGCTGGAATGGGCGAGCTGGATTGAAAAAGTAGACCGTCAGTCCAGTTACTGGACTGGATTGCTCACTGGAATTAGTGCATTCCAGTTTATTCCAGTGAGGGTTCACATTATTCCAGTAGCATTTCAGCACTGGTTTCGAACTCTGTACTGGATTACTGCCCTCCTAACAAGAAAGGTCCTATCTGCAATATTTAAGTTTTAAGCAAATCACGTTTTTCTTTCTTTTTATTGAATAAAACATGGTATTTCAACAAACCATTTATATTTTATTTCATATATTATGTCGGAGAATAGAATCTAATTGCTAGTCATAATTTTGATGTACCTTTTCTCGATTAGGAGATTTTTGATAATATTATCACTTAGGACAATAAAGCTTAGTATATGCAATTCGGTATTTTCAAATTTTACCTACTGAACTTATCCTAAGTAAAAGTAATGTATTATACTGAACAATTTATTATATTTATCACATTTAAAAACTTAACACTTAATTTGTAAAATAATAGATAACAACAAGAAATATATTTGAAAGAATATTGAAATATTAATCCACTGCCGTATTAGACTTAATTGTCCTAACTGACATTACTCAACACAAAATACTAGTTTAAATTGTCCTAACTGAATTTTTCAAATAAGAACGGACTATCATTTACCTTAGTTTATGTGGGATTGGACAATTTATGTTAGTAAATATGGCTATTTATTCACTTAGGACAAAACATTTAGGCATAGAATAAAGTATTTTTAATGCAGATAGGGCATTTTAATTTTCCACACAAATTAATAAAATGTTTACGAACACTCCAAGCCAAAAAAGTGAATTTGTTAAATTTTGTAGATAGGACCTTTCTTGTTAGGAGGGCAGAATACTACTGGAATAATGTAAACCGGGCTTTATTATTTTTTTTTTCTTTTTCCTTTTTTACTTTTTCTTAATTCCTTATAATTTTTTTTTAAATTCCTTATAAATTTTTTTTAATTCCTTATAAATTTTTTTTTAATTCCTTATAAATTTTTTTTTAATTCCTTATAATTTTTTTTTTAATTCCCTATAAATTTTTTTTTAATTCCTTATAAATTTTTTTTTTTAATTCCTTATAAATTTTTTTATAATTTCTTATAATTTTTTTTAAATTCCTTATAACATTTTTTTTAATTCCCTATAATTTTTTTTTTAATTCCTTATAATTTTTTTTTAATTCCTTATAAAAATTTTTTTTATATACATATAAAATTATCTTTTTGAGAATCGAGGGAAGCCGCGCAGAGAGAGAGACACGGGCCGCGGTATTTACGCAACCGGTTCGGTTTATTAATAGCGTTTTTCTATTTCGGGAGCCGCGAAATTTACTACGGCTTTCCCGGTTGCACTCGCCGGACGTGGCCTAAATATAAACAAACTCACCTGCGCCGTTTGCGAGGTGTTGTCCGTCTCCTGGCAGACGAAGGACACGAAATCGGAGAGGCTATCGTGTCCGTTCTCCGGATACTTCACCTGGTTTTGGTGTTGATGCTGGTGCGTATCCGGACTGTGCTGATAAAACAACGTGCTCGGACTCGCCGATTGTGAACTCGACGACACCAACGTTGTATTTTGAGGCATCGCTACCCCGGAAAAAGAAACAAATCGACTCATAAAAAAACGATCTTGTTTAACCATTCGTGTGTACACTGGGTCTTTGAATAAGGTGACCAGATTTTTAGGTGGACAAAGCGGGATAACTAAGATTTTATTTCCTACTTTGTTTCCTACTGTGATTTTTTGTGATGTCCAATATTTAAGCTTTTCCTTATCAATATATTTTGATAATCAGACTTGTGACATTAGCAGGTAAAAACTGAACAACAATGTCACAATTCTGCAGATTCTGTGGGTGTGTAGGGGCGTTGTCGATTAACAAAACTGTTTTTCTTGGAAGATTTTTCGACTTTAAAAAAGACTCAACTCTGGGGACAAACTCCATTATTAAACCATTCGGTAAACAACGCAACGGACATCCAGGAACTTTTTTGGTTACGATAGAAGACAGGAAGAGCATTTGCCAAAATACCTTTCAAAGCCCTGGATTTTTTAAATTTTCCTATGCACATGGGCCACAGTCGGTAAGTTCCTGAAGCATTGCTGCAGAACAAAATTGTCACTCTTTGTTTATTCATTTTGTGTCCAGGAGTGCTTTTTTCGTTTCTTGGTGAAAGTGATTTTTTCGGTAACATTTTAAAATTTAAACCTGTCTCGTCTACATTAAAAATCTAATAATTACTCTATCCTTGCATCAATTCATCCATTTCTGTTTTGAAAATGTTTACATTATCAACATCGGCAGATAATTTTTCCCCACAAACATTCACTTGACGTACTCCGTATTTATTTTTCCACTTTTCTAGCCAACCTGCACTGGCTTTAAAGCCTTCACCTTCTTCGCCCATTAATTCAGATGAAATTTTTGCGTTTTCTTGAATAATCGGTCCTGATAATGCAGCTCCCTCCCCTCTTTGTTGCGTGAACCATAAAAACACAGCCTCATTGCCTTTTTCATATTGACAGGTCTTCAATGTTTTTTTGTTAGGTATTTTTGAAGCATACTCTTCAAATTTATTTACCATTTTTACCCAATCTGAATGTACTTACATATGAATTTAAAATTACTAATGTAAGGTGACCAGATTTTTAGGTGGACAAAGCGGGACAACTAAGATTTTATTTCCTACTTTGTTTCCTACTATGATCTTTTGTGATGTCCAATATTTAAGCTTTTCCTTATCAATATATTTTGATAATCAGACTTGTGACATTAGCAGGTAGAAACTGAACAACAATGTCACAATTCTGCAGATTCTGTGGGTGTGTAGGGGCGTTGTCGATTAACAAAACTGCTTTTCTTGGAAGATTTTTCGACTTTAAAAAGACTCATCACTGGGGACAAACTCCATTATTAAACCATTCGGTAAACAAAGCAACGGACATCCAGGAACTTTTTTGGTTACGATAGAAGACAGGAAGAGCATTTGCTAAAATATCTTTCAAAGCCCTGGATTTTTTAGATTTTCCTATGCACATGGGCCACAGTCGGTAAGTTCCTGAAGCATTGCTGCAGAACAAAATTGTCACTCTTTGTTTATTCATTTTGTGTCCAGGAGTGCTTTTTTCGTTTCTAGGCGAAAGTGATTTTTTCGGTAACATTTTAAAATTTAAACCTGTCTCGTCTGCATTAAAAATCTAATCATTACTCTATCCTTGCATCAATTCATCCATTTCTGTTTTGAAAATGTTTACATTATCAACATCGGCAGATAATTTTTCCCCACAAACATTCACTTGACGTACTCCGTATTTATTTTTCCACTTTTCTAGCCAACCTGCACTGGCTTTAAAGCCTTCACCTTCTTCGCCCATTAATTCAGATGAAATGTTTGCGTTTTCTTGAATAATCGGTCCTGATAATGCAGCTCCCTCCCCTCTTTGTTGCGTGAACCATAAAAACACAGCCTCATTGGCTTTTTCATATTGACAGGTCTTCAATGTTTTTTTGTTAGGTATTTTTGAAGCATACTCTTCAAATTTATTTACCATTTTTACCCAATCTGAATGTACTTACATATGAATTTAAAATTACTAATGTAAGGTGACCAGATTTTTAGGTGGACAAAGCGGGACAACTAAGATTTTATTTCCTACTTTGTTTCCTACTGTGATTTTTTGTGTTGTCCAATATTTAAGCTTTTCCTTATCAATATATTTTTTACTAATGACACTTCCTTAAAAAGATCATTTTCGGAAATATTATTATTTGGGAATTTTTGAGACACACATGATTTTGAGACAATCAAATGATTTTTGCACATCGTTTCAACTAAGTTCTGGTTGTAATGTAAACCATTGAAAATGCGGTTCGGTTCTCCAAACAATCTTTGCAGTTACTATAAAACTTTTTGACATGGTTCATATCTTGACGATTTATTGTACCCTGCTCTTCGAGTTGGTTTATACTGTTGCGGATTGTTAACGGTAGAAAATTATTTTCTAAACTTGCTTGATGCTGACATATTAAATTATTAACTTCATTTGCTACTTTGATTGCCGATATTTTATCATTTTCAATATGCTTTATAACGTGCTGAAAAAGAGCAGCTTGGTTTTGTAGAAACTCTAGCCACATTTTTGAATATTCTCTTTCAAAAAACTTGTCTAAAATTCTAGGACATTTGTCCTGTGATAGAAGGTAGGATTTTAAAGGATCATACATCTTCAAAATTCTTTCGATAGCTGGCAGTAAAACTAACCAACGCGTTTCACTGTATCCAAGTATTTTCTGATATTCAACTTCCGCAGCAAAAGCAATATATTAGTCGTCGTAACCCGTAGGATTCTTAGAACGCAAAGCAATGATTTTCATAAATAGAAAATTTCACTTAATTCTAAAAGTCGGGACTTTTGAAAAATGTCGCGGAACGCTTGTCCCGCGTTGTGTCCCGCATTGTGAAAAATCGGGACTGTCCCGCCAAAAGCGGGACGTCTGGTCACCTTATCTTTGAAGGAACTGTCAAAATTTGAAATTCGAAATTCTCTCTTATGGATAGAAGGTACGCTTCGGCTACCCCCCCTAAAAAAAGTTTGATAACTGCTCGGCCATGTAGTAGACGCTTGCTTCAATGTTACTCAAAATTTTTCTAGAATTTTTGAAAGCTTAGAAAACTTTGAAAACATGCCTGCTCCCTAAAAGACTCAGTATACACACCATGTCTCAAAAAAATAGTATACACACGCCGAGTTAAAAGGGCGGAAACAAGGAAAAGAAAAGAAAAGAAAAGAAAATAAAAGAAAATAAAATTTTCAAACGTCAGAAAGTT
This sequence comes from Digitonthophagus gazella, assembly GCA_036711955.1. NCBI lineage: Eukaryota > Metazoa > Arthropoda > Insecta > Coleoptera > Scarabaeidae > Digitonthophagus > Digitonthophagus gazella. The sequence continues at coordinate 21,932,096 of JASCIT010000010.1, forward strand.
GGTTTGGGGAAAATCGGCATTTCGAGTATGTCCCCAATGCGGGGGCATAAATCTCCCCCGCTCCCCCACCCCGCGTCGAGATTCCCCCCAATGCAGGACACCCTAAAATCCGGAGTTCCTGCAGTGCTCATGAATTTCCCTTATCGATTTTCTAATGTGACCGTCTAGACAAATAAATACACTCTCCGTATGGGGGAGAAAATTGAAACAAGAATACAGATAACAAAACAACCAACAAAATCGCAAATATACAACCGAATATATACATTTTTATGAATTCTCTTATGTAAACGTTTAGATTTCTAGATAAATAAAAACAAAATTCGATAATAAAAAAATAAATAAATAAAAAATAAAATAAATAAAAAATAAAATAAATAAAAAATAAAATAAATAAAAAATAGAATAAATAAAAAATAAAATAAATAAAAAATAAAATAAATAAAAAATAAAATAAATAAATAATAATATTCAAATACTTACAATAGGCCGCTGAAACTACCATAGGATCGACGGAACCGGCTCTATCTCCTACAACAGGACCCTGATCTGCGTAACTATTACAATAATAAGCCGGATGTTCCACCTTGACGCTGTTGATGGTTGGTTGTGGATCCGTTAATTCGTGTAGAATCGAAGCTGGAATAAGCAGCAATTAAAAAATTAAATTTTGTCAATTTATAAAATTTTAAAAAATCATATCTAAGAAACTAAGAGTTTTTGAAATTTAAAATTTTATCACTAATTAGACTGATATTTAATCTTTATTTTTACCAAAAATCAATTTTCTACGACTTTTAGTTTTTCCCTCAGAAGAGAAAATGTAACTTAATGTCTTAAATAAAATTTGTTAATTTTTAAAAATTCATATCTAAAAAACAAATTTTTTCCGAGATTTGAAATTTTGTCAGGTTTTAGATAAAAACTTAATCTTTATTTTTACCAAAGATAAATTTTCTACGATTTTTAGTTTTTTTCTCAGAAGAGAAAATGTAACTTAATGTCGATTAAAATTTGTCAATTAAAAAAAAAATCATATCTAAGAAACTAATTATTTTGGAGATTTAAAATTTTATTAGGATTTAGATTAAAACTTAATCTTTATTTTTACCAAAGATAAATTTTCTACGATTTTTAGTTTTTCCCTCAGAAGAGAAAATGTAACAATGTCTTAAATAAAATTTGTTAATTTTTAAAAATTCATATCTAAAAAACAAATTTTTTCCGAGATTTGAAATTTTGTCAGGTTTTAGATAAAAACTTAATCTTTATTTTTACCAAAGATAAATTTTCTACGATTTTTAGTTTTTCCCTCAGAAGAGAAAATGTAACTTAATGTCGATTAAAATTTGTCAACTTAAAAAAAAATCATATCTAAGAAACTAATTATTTTTGAGATATAAAATTTTATTAGGATTTAGATTAAAACTTAATCTTTATTTTTACCAAAGATAAATTTTCTACGATTTTTAGTTTTTTTCTCAGAAGAGAAAATGTAACTTAATATCTTAAATAAAATTTGTTAATTTTTAAAAATTCATATCTAAAAAACAAATTTTTTCCGAGATTTGAAATTTTGTCAGGTTTTAGATAAAAAAATCTTTATTTTTACCAAAGATAAATTTTCTACGATTTTTAGTTTTTCTCTCAGGAGAGGAAATGTAACTTAATGTCAATTAAAATTTGTCAATTAAAAAAAAAATCATATCTAAGAAACTAATTATTTTTGAGATTTAAAATTTTATTAGGCTTTAGATTAAAACTTATTCTTTATTTTTATCAAAGATAAATTTTCTACGATTTTTAGTTTTTCCCTCAGAAGAGAAAATGTAACTTAATGTCTTAATTAAAATTCTTCAATTTTTAAAAATTCATATCTAAGAAACTAATTATTTTTGAGATTTAAAATTTTATTAGGATTTAGATTAAAACTTATTCTTTATTTTTACCAAAGATAAATTTTCTACGATTTTTAGTTTTTCCCTCAGAAGAGAAAATGTAACTTAATGTCGATTAAAATTTGTAAATTTAAAAAAAAATCATATCTAAGAAACTAATTATTTTTGAGATTTAAAATTTTATTAGGATTTAGATTAAAACTTATTCTTTATTTTTACCAAAGATGAATTTTCTACGATTTTTAGTTTTTTTCTCAGAAGAGAAAATGTAACTTAATGTCGATTAAAATTTGTCAACTAAAAAAAAAATCATATCTAAGAAACTAATTATTTTTGAGATTTAAAATTTTATTAGGATTTAGATTAAAACTTAATCTTTATTTTTACCAAAGATGAATTTTCTACGATTTTTAGTTTTTCCCTGAGAAGAGAAAATGTAACTTAATGTCGATTAAAATTTGTCAATTTAAAAAAAATCATATCTAAGAAACTAATTATTTTTGAGACTTAAAATTTTATTAGGATTTAGATTAAAACTTATTCTTTATTTTTACCAAAGATAAATTTTCTACGATTTTTAGTTTTTCCCTCAGAAGAGAAAATGTAACTTAATGTCTTAATTAAAATTCTTCAATTTTTAAAAATTCATATCTAAGAAACTAATTATTTTTGAGATTTAAAATTTGATTAGGATTTAGATTAAAACTTATTCTTTATTTTTACCAAAGATAAATTTTCTACGATTTTTAGTTTTTTTCTCAGAAGAGAAAATGTAACTTAATGTCTTAATTAAAATTTCTCAATTTTTAAAAATTCATATCTAAGAAAGTAATTATTTTTGAGATTTAAAATTTTATTAGGATTTAGATTAAAACTTAATCTTTATTTTTACCAAAGATAAATTTTCTACGATTTTTAGTTTTTTTCTCAGGAGAGAAAATGTAACTTAATGTCGATTAAAATTTGTTAATTTAAAAAAAAATCATATCTAAGAAACTAATTATTTTTGAGATTTAAAATTTTATTAGGATTTAGATTAAAACTTAATCTTTATTTTTACCAAAGATAAATTTTCTACGATTTTTAGTTTCTCCCTCAGAAGAGAAAATGTAACTTAATGTCTTAAATAAAATTTGTTAATTTTTAAAAATTCATATCTAAGAAACTAATTATTTTTGAGATTTAAAATTTTATTAGGATTTAGATAAAAACTTAATCTTTATTTTTACCAAAGATAAAATTTCTACGATTTTTAGTTTTTCTCTCAGAAGAGAAAATGTAACTTAATGTCTTAAATAAAATTTGTTAATTTTTAAAAATTCATATCTAAAAAACAAATTTTTTCCGAGATTTGAAATTTTGTCAGGTTTTAGATAAAAACTTAATCTTTATTTTTACCAAAGATAAATTTTCTACGATTTTTAGTTTTTCCCTCAGAAGAGAAAATGTAACTTAATGTCGATTAAAATTTGTCAACCTAAAAAAAAATCATATCTAAGATACTAATTATTTTTGAGATTTAAAATTTTATTAGGATTTAGATTAAAACTTAATCTTTATTTTTACCAAAGATAGATTTTCTACGATTTTTAGTTTTTTTCTCAGAAGAGAAAATGTAACTTAATGTCGATTAAAATTTGTCAATTTAAAAAAAATCATATCTAAGAAACTAATTATTTTTGAGATTTAAAATTTTATTAGGATTTAGATTAAAACTTAATCTTTATTTTTACCAAAGATAAATTTTCTACGATTTTTAGTTTTTTTCTCAGAAGAGAAAATGTAACTTAATGTCGATTAAAATTTGTCAATTAAAAAAAATCATATCTAAGAAACTAATTATTTTTGTGATTTAAAATTTGATTAGGATTTAGATTAAAACTTAATCTTTATTTTTACCAAAAATGAATTTTCTACGACTTTTAGTTCTTCCCTCAGAAGAGAAAATGTAACATAATGTCTTTAATTGAAACTTTTAAACTTTCTAAAAATCAAGGTAGATTCTAAAGGGGAATTTTCTTTGAGTTACATAAAATTTTAACGTTTAGATGATTAATCTACATTTGTAAAAAAATTCATGGTTTAAAGCCTCATCGATCTTTTTATACAAATTTTGAAACTCAATTCGATTTAATTCATAACTTGTTGTTTAATTAATTCTTAAATAGGTGTCATTTAAAAAAAAATTATTTTTTATGGAATCTTTAAAATTAAAAAATAGAACTTTGTAAACTTATAAAGGAATAATTAATCTCTATTTATACAAAAAAATTTAGTAAAACTAACTTACATTTCGAGAGCTTCCAGAGTTCCTTCGATGAAAAGACCCCAGTTGCTAGAATTATATCGTTACATATCACTCCATTGTACGGGTTGTGCGTATATCCTGTAACTACCAACCTCGTAAATAACAGTAATGATTTAATCGAAGAATGACATCGAAGAAGTTTAAGGTTTATTTTTTTTTTTTATTATTATTGTGATTTTGAATAAAAATTTATACTTTACGTTTCTCTAATAAGTTTGATAATAAGAGAGATACGTACCCTTAGTCTTCCTCTCGTCCTCCTTCTTGTTGTTGTTGTTGTAACACACCCCACTTAGTATCTCTGGAAAAGACGAGACGAGTCCTTTTATCCTTGGGGATCGTTAATCATCACGATCTGTTTACGATTTGGGGGGCAAAAATTGCAAACTCATCGTCGGTTCGATTTTTACGAATTTACTTTTTTGATTTTACGATTTTTTTTATCGATTGTTTTATATTATATAATTTGAAAAGTTTTAAAGTTTTTTTTTGGAAAGAAAGTAAATTTTGTTTTTTTTTTTGGAAAGAAAGTAAATTTAGTTTATTAAAGGAATGAAATAAAGGTAATATTGGGAGATGATCTAATCGTAGAAAGCTGACAAATCGTAACACGACGAATCTAATCCGTCGAGAAACAAAGTAGGGGTTTTAAGTGCGCATTTAGGAGATGCTAAAAATCTCATTAAATTTATAGCAAGCGTAGCAAAATTGGACGTTCTCCAACTAGCTAAGATCTTTTAATACTCGCGTGGCGCGAATAATTTCTAGAATCCGGGCGATTCGGTTAAAATTTCCAGGCGAACGGTTAAAATAATTCGAGATGAGAAATACCCTTACCGTGACTATTGATGAAATTGGCTAAGTAAAGATCCAATTCTCTAACAGAAACGTTGATATGGTAGGGGTTGACGCAAAGACCCGGCTGGGAACAATCGGGGTTCTTCTCCAATCGTTCCCCGTCGGTGCTTTCCAAGGGGATAGCCTTGAAGAGGATGACCATAACGAGATCCAGCCGCCAAACTTTGTCGGCTTGTCTCAAACAGTCGATCCTCCTCATCTTCCCCTTTTGGTCCGGATTGGACAGGACGCAGACGGCAGGCCTCTTTCCGGTGATGCTCAGGACGAAGTCCTCCCTACACTCCTGGGTGATGTCCTTCCTCAGCTTCCCCAGCAGCCTCGAAGCCCACTTCTGCTTCACCTCGGCGCTCTCATTCTGAAACCATTCGCGGGTCTCATCTCCGGACGTTATCTCCAATGTTTGTTGGATACCTGCAAAGCCTCCTTACATTGGCGCTCCTCCTCTAGCGACATCCGCTTTTCATGTTTTTTGTAATACTTTCGCTTCGCTGCCTGCAGGTTGAACCATGTGTAAGAAAAAGACTTTACAAAAGGCAGTAGGGCCTCAATGAACGGATGAAATTCGTCCTGAAATCGAAAAAACGTTCGAAGGATCGTTAGAACGGTCCGTAATCGCGCCCATTTCTTCTTACACAGGGAGTAGAACAGAACGTTTAGATAAAAGCGAGAAAACAAAACACACTGACCAGCTTCGTACACACTTATTTACACAGATAGTGGAAGGGCTGTGCAAGAAACGCGAACGCCGAGAGCTAAAAAAAAAGTCTCTTCCATAGAATTAAGTTTAGAAAATTTAATTTATTATTGATTCAATTCAAAATTATTAATTGAATTAAAACTAGAACTAACATTAGCACCAACTCCAACATTAAATCTAGAATTAGGAACGTTCAAATTTAGCCGTACGTCTTTTAAAAGGGCTTTTGATGTTTTTGACATTTCGGATGGAATGTTGCAACCTTCTTTAGAAATGAGTTTGAAGTCGAATGAAACGAATTTCTGAGGGAAGTTGCAATATGGCATTTAACGTTTCAAATGCCTTTTGAAACCATTGATGCCTTTTTCAATTTCCTTTTGCCTTTTCAAAAGACGCATTACTAAACCAGAAAGCTCCAAAAACTCAAAAAAGTTTCAGAAATTCTAATATTAGATTTAGAACTAGGAGATTTGTGTTTACACATATGTCTTTTGAGAAGGAGTTTGATGTTTCGAATGTCATGTTACAACCTTCTTCAGAATCACTTCAAATTTGGTTTTGAAGAAGGTTGCAACATGCCAAACGTCGAATGCTTTTTCAAAAGACATGTGGCTAAACCTGAAAGCTACGAAAACTCCAAAAAGTTTCAGAAACTCTAACACTAGACTTAGAACTGGAAGTTTTTGGGTTTAGTTGTTCATCTTTTGAGAAGCAGTTTGATGTTTTGGATGCCATGTTACAACCTTCCTTAGAATCACTTCAAATTTGGTTTTGAAGAAGGTTGCAACATGCCAAACGTCGAATGCTTTTTCAAAAGACATGTGGCTAAACCTGAAAGCTACGAAAACTCCAAAACGTTTCAGAAACTCTAACACTAGACTTAGAACTGGGAGTTTTTGGGTTTAGTTGTTCATCTTTTGAGAAGCAGTTTGATGTTTTGGATGCCATGTTACAACCTTCCTTAGAATCACTTCAAATTTGGTTTTGAAGAAGGTTGCAACATGCCAAACGTCGAATGCTTTTTCAAAAGACATGTGGCTAAACCTGAAAGCTACGAAAACTCCAAAAAGTTTCAGAAACTCTAACACTAGACTTAGAACTGGAAGTTTTTGAGTTTAGATGTTCATCTTTTGAGTAAAAGTTTGATGTTTTGAATGCCATGTTACAACCTTCTTTAGAATCACTTCAAATTTGGTTTTGAAGAAGGTTGCAACATGCCAAACGTCGAATGCTTTTTCAAAAGACATGTGGCTAAACCTGAAAGCTACGAAAACTCCAAAAAGTTTCAGAAACTCCAACACTAGACTTAGAACTTGGTATTTTTTGGTTTAGTCATCTGTCTTTTGAAAAGGAGTTTGATATTTCGAATGCCATGTTCTTAAAAGACGTATGGCTAAACCTGAAAGCTCCAAAAACTCCAAAAAGTTTCAGAAACTCTAACACTAGACTTAAAACTTGGTATTTTTGGGTTTAGTCATATGTTTTTTTAAAAGGAGATTGAGATTTCGAATGCCATGTTCTTAAAAGACGTATGGCTAAACCTGAACGCTCCAAAAACTCCAAAAAGTTTCAGAAACTTTAACATTAGACTTAGAACTGGGAGTTTTTGGGTTTAGTTGTACATCTTTTGAGAAGAAGTTTGAGATTTCGAATGCCATGTTCTTAAAAGACGTATAATTCAGGCTAAACCTGAAACCTTCAAAAACTTCAAAAAGTTTAAGAAACTCTAACACTAGATTTAGAACTTGATATTTTTTGGTTTAGTCATCTGCCTTTTGAAAAGGAGTTTGAGGTTTCGAATGCCATGTTCTTAAAAGACGTATGGTTAAACCTGAAAGCTCTAAAAACTCCAAAAAGTTTCAGAAACTTCAACACTAGACTTAGAACTAGGAGTTTTTGGGTTTAGTCATATTTCTTTGGAGAAGAAGTTTGATGTTTCGAATGCCATTTTACAACCTTCTTTAAAATCACTTCGAACTTGTTTCTGAAGATGGTTGCAACATGCCAAATGTCAAATGCTTTTTCAAAAGACTCCTAAAGACTCAAAAAGGTCCGAAAACTCCAAATAATTTCAGAAGCTCTTACACTAGACTTAGAACTTGATGTTTTTGGGTTTACTCATATGTCTTTTGAGAAAAAATTTGATGTTTTGAATGCCATGTTACAACCTTCTTCAGAATCACTTCAAATTTGGTTTTGAAGAAGGTTGCAACATGCCAAACGTCAAATACCTTTTTAAAAGACATATGGCTAAACCAGAAAGCTCCTAAAACTTCAAAGAGCTTCAGAAACTCTAACATTAGACTTAGAACTGGGAGTTCTTGAGTTTGGTTGTACATCTTTTGAGAAGGAGTTTGATATTTCGAATGCCATGTTAAAACCTTCTTCAAAATAACTTCGAACTTGCTTCTAAAGAAGGTTGAAACATGTCAAACGTCAAAATCCTTTCTAAAAGGCGTACTGCTAAATTCCAAAGCTCCAAAAAGTCCAAAAAGTTTAAGAAACTCTAACACTAGGCTTAGAACTAAGAGTTTATGGGTTTAGTCCAATATCTTTTGAGAAAAAATTTGATGTTTTAAATGCCATATTACAACCTTCTTCAGAATCACTTCGAACTTGTTTCTAACAAAGGTTACAACATACCAAATGCCTTATGCCATATCATATGCCTTTTCAAAGGATGAAAACACAAAAACTCCAAAGAACTCGAAAGAACTAAACCCAAAAACTAATTCTATTATTAAAATTAGAATCTAGTATTAGAGTTAGTGCTAATATTCTAGTCTTAGTTTAATTACTTTAACACCAACTTTAATTAACACCAACAGTGAAAGCCCTCGTTTTTAAACCAACTTAATTCTTTGTAGAGACTCACAACAGGAGGAGGAAATTAACTCTTTTTACCATTGACTTAAAAAAAATCAAACACTATAAACAAAAAAATTTCTTTTCTTCTAGTTCTTTCTCAACAAAATCTAAACTTAAACTGACCATTTTTTATCTTTTCTTTTATTACTAAGCAAAATTTTCCATTTGTAGATAAACTTTATCATTTACTTTTTTACTTTTTATTGAAAAAAAAAAATTAATCAAAGGAAGTAAAAAGTATAAGTCATTATAATCATTAATCATACCTATATATCAAACATCCGTTGAAAAAATTTATTATGAAAAAAAAAAAATTCGTCATTTTCTGTTCCTGTCTCAGGGGGCTGATAGCGGATTGAACCTGTATTACGCTCATAAGAGAAAATTCTATATAGATTTGTAGTTCCTGGAGGCGAAGCGGAATACGAACAGAAAAAAAAAATATGGGGGGCGTCACTCTAGAATGCAAAACTTTTTACTTGGGGAGCTATTGGTCACGTAAAACTTCGCATGCACACAACGACTGCATCGCACAGACCAGACGTGAATGAAAATGCATCGCAAACACTGCATTCGAATGCGTTTCCTGAGGTTCAACGAGGTTCAAACGGGGTTCAACTCCTCCGATACAATGTTCTGCAGTGTACGGCTTTTTTCTTGTTTAGAACTTTTTTTTTTATTATTTTTTTTCCGACCCGGAATGCGGATATTTGCGAAAAAAGAACCGATTATAATCGAGGAAAAGACTAGAGTTCTAAGAACTGTGCACTATAACAATAAGTAAAAAATACTAAATTAGAAAGAAAGAATAAAGTGTAACAGAAAAAGTAGCAGGTGGAAAATAAGTGATTAAAGCTTGTAATTTGGGAAAAGCTTATAGGGGCTAAAGCTAGAACATGCGAAAAGCTTATTTATTAAAAAAGCATCGCATTTCTATTTTTAATTAAATTTATTTTAAATTAAATTTATTTTTAATTAAATTTATTTTTTAGATTTTCTTAAAAAGGATTTTATTTATTTATTAATATTTCTATTAATTTAAATTTTTCATGCAAAAGCTTGTTATTAGTTTATTTAAATCAAATTAAAATGAGGTTTTTTGAAAATGATCGCTTCTCTTTAGGATTTTGAATAGATTTAAATTAAAGGATATGGATGTAAATTAAAGGATATTTAAATGTATATAAATTAATACAGGATGGAATATGTTTGGTAATTTTAAGAATACTTCTTTCAAAAATATAGAGTAAAATTATATAAAATTCAAATAAAATCTCAATTTTATTTGAGATTACTTTCGATGTACTTATATTTCGATATAAGTTAGAAAACTTAGAAAACAACAGATGATTTTTAAGTTTTAAACTTGTTTTTAAACGAACTTAAAGAAATTAGAAAGGAATTGAAAAAAAAATCCGAAAAAAGACTAACAATAAATCGATTTTAAGGATTTAAAAGTAGCTAAATTTTAAAAAATTCATATCTAAGAAACTAATAATTATTGAGACTTAAAATTTTATGAGGATTTAGATTGAAACTTATTCTCTATTTTCACCAAAGATGAATTTTCTACGATTTTTAGTTTTTTCCTCAGAAGAGAAAATGTAACTTAATGTCGATTAAAATTTGTCAATTAAAAAAAAATCATATCTAAGAAATTAATTATTTTTGAGATTTAAAATTTTATTAGGATTTAGATTAAAACTTAATCTTTATTTTTACCAAAGATGAATTTTCTACGATTTTTAGTTTTTTTCTCAGAAGAGAAAATGTAACTTAATGTCGATTAAAATTTGTCAATTAAAAAAAAAATCATATCTAAGAAACTAATTATTTTTGAGATTTAAAATTCTATTAGGATTTAGATTAAAACTTAATCTTTATTTTTACCAAAGATGAATTTTCTACGATTTTTAGTTTTTTTCTCAGAAGAGAAAATGTAACTTAATGTCGATTAAAATTTGTCAATTAAAAAAAAAATCATATCTAAGAAACTAATTATTTTTGAGATTTAAAATTTTATTAGGATTTAGATTAAAACTTAATCTTTATTTTTACCAAAGATAAATTTTCTACGATTTTTAGTTTTTTTCTCAGAAGAGAAAATGTGACTTAATGTCGATTAAAATTTATCAATTAAAAAAAATCATATCTAAGAAACTAATTATTTTTGAGATTTAAAATTTTATAAGGATTTAGATTAAAACTTATTCTTTATTTTTACCAAAGAAAAATTTTCTACGACTTTTAGTATTTCCCTCAGAAGAGAAAATGTAACTTAATGTCTTAAATAAAATTTGTTAATTTTTAAAAATTCATATCTAAAAAACAAATTTTTTTCGAGATTTGAAATTTTGTCAGGTTTTAGATAAAAACTTAATCTTTATTTTTACCAAAGATAAATTTTCTACGATTTTTAGTTTTTCCCTCAGCAAAGAAAATGTAACTTAACGTCCTTAATTGACATTTTAAGATTTCGATTAAAACTCAATTTTTAAAAATTCATATTTAAGAAACTAATTGTTATTGAAACTTTAAATTTTATTAGGATTTAGATTGAAACTTAATCTTTATTTTTACCAAAGATGAATTTTCTACGACTTTTAGTTTTTCGCTCAGAAGAGAAAATGTAACTTAATGTCTTAAATAAGATTTGTTAATTTTTAAAAATTCATATCTAAAAAACAAATTTTTTTCGAGATTTGAAATTTTGTCAGGTTTTAGATAAAAACTTAATCTTTATTTTTACCAAAGACAAATTTTCTACGATTTTTAGTTTTTCCCTCAGCAAAGAAAATGTAACTTAAGGTCCTTAATTGACATTTTAAGATTTCGATTAAAACTTAATTTTTAAAAATTCATATCTAAGAAACTAATTGTTATTGAAACTTTAAATTTTATTAGGGTTTAGATTGAAACTTAATCTTTATTTTTACCAAAGATGAATTTTCTACGACTTTTAGTTTTTCCCTCAGAAGAGAAAATGTAACTTAATTAAGATTTCGATTAAAACTTAATTTTTAAAAATTCATATCTAAAAAACTAAATGTTGTTGAAACTTTAAATTTTATTAGGATTTAGATTGAAACTTAATCTTTATTTTTACCAAAGAAAAATTTTCTACAATTTTTAGTTTTTCCCACAGCAAAGAAAATGTAACTTAACGTCCTTAATTGACATTTTAAGATTTCGATTAAAACTCAATTTTTAAAAATTCATATCTAAGGAATTAATTGTTATTGAGATTTAAAATTTTATGAGGATTTGGATTAATATTTAATCTTTATTTTTACCAAAGAAAAATTTTCTACGACTTTTAGTTTTTCCCTCAGAAGAGAAAATGTAACTTAATTAAAATTTCGACTAAAACTTAATTTTTAAAAATTCATATCTAAGAAACTAATTCTTATTGAGATTTAAAATTTTATGAGGATTTAGATTAATATTTAATCTTTATTTTTGCCAAAGGAAAATTTTCTACGACTTTTAGTTTTTCCCTCGGGAGAGAAAATGTAACTTAATTAAGATTTCGATTAAAACTTAATTTTTAAAAATTCATATCTAAGAAATTAATTTTTATTGAGATTTGAAATTTTATTAGGATTTAGATTGAAACGTAATCTTTATTTTTACCAAAGAAAAATTTTCTACGACTTTTAGTTTTTCCCTCAGAAGAGAAAATGTAACTTAATTAAGATTTCGATTAAAACTTAATTTTTAAAAATTCATATCTAAGAAATTAATTGTTATTGAGATTTAAAATTTTATTAGGTTTTAAATTGAAACTTAATCTTTATGTTTACCAAAGAAAAATTTTCTACGACTTTTAGTTTTTCCTTCAGGAGAGAAAATGTAACTTAATTAAGATTTCGATTAAAACTTAATTTTTAAAAATTCATATCTAAGAAACTAATTGTTATTGAAACTTTAAATTTTATTAGGATTTAGACTGAAACTTAATCTTTATTCTTACCAAAGGAAAATTTTCTACGACTTTTAGTTTTTCCTTCAGAAAAGAAAATGTAACTTAATGTATGTGTAGATTGAATCGGATTGAATTTTTACAATGAACTCTAACGAGGAAGCTAGAAAATCTAAGACTATCGTTGAAGTGTTTGTATTTCAACATATTACCTAAGATAGAATGTTAATCCAAGATTGAGATATTTTCAATCACCTGAAATAAACTGAAATATTTAAGAGTAATTTTTCTTTCGAGATCCCTTCTTTATTTTTCAAAAAATTTAATTAAAATGATTTAAGTCGAAAGAATTAAATTGAAATTTTCTGTTTCTATGAAAAGGAGTCTTTAAAAAACTTTAAAATGTCATGAAATAAAAATCCAATCTATCGAATTTATGATTTCTAAGATCAACATTTACAGGAAGAAAAATCAGGGCTTTTTAATTCATTTTTCATTCATTTTCCATTAATTTTCCATTCATTTTTCAACAATTTTTTGTATAAATTAAGGAAATATAATAAGATTAAAATGTAATTACCATGAATTTATGTACTTTTAGGTTGAAATTTAAGAAACTTTATACTCTGAATTATCAAAATTTTCCTGAAAATGTTGATAATTGGATTTTGATCCTGAAAATGACTGAAATGTTTAAATTTGATTTTTTTTTCCAGGTTTTTTTCTGAAGATTGAAGTGAAAATCAAAGGTATGGCATAGAATTACAACGTTTAGGAAGCTTAAAAAGGTCTGTATATTTGAATTTATGTACTTTTAGGTTGAAATTTAAGAAGCTTTATACTTTGAGTTATCAAAATTTTTGCTGAAAGTGATTGAAATGTTTAAATTCAAATTTTTTAATGTTTTTTCTGAAAATTTAAGTGAAAATCAAAGGTATTGTATAGAATTACAAAGTTTAGGAAGCTTAAAAAGGTTAGTGTACTTGAATTTGTGTACTTTTAGATTGAAATTTAAGAAATTTTATAAAATTGAATTATCAAAAATTTTCCTGAAAGTGTCTGAAACGTTTAAATTCGAATTTTTCATGTTTATTTTTGTGAAAATTTAAGTGAAAATCAAAGGTGTCATAAAATTACAAAGTTTAAGAAACTTAAAGAGATTTGAACCATCGTAACATTTTCTGAAAGAGATTTGAAATGTTAAAATTCGACAATTTTTTATTTTTTTTTATAAATTTGAGTAAAAATTAAACGATTTAAATAGGACTACAAAATGATTGTCATTAATTTACATCTTATTGGATTGAATTTTAAGAAAATTTAAAGTTTCAATCACTGAGACTTCCTGAAAAGGTTTATAACTTGAATTATCAAAATTTTTCCTGAAAGTGTCTAAAACGTTTAAATTCGATTTTTTTATGATTTTTTTTTGTGAAAATTTAAATGAAAATCAAAGGTGTCCTAGAATTACAAAGTTTAAGAAACAGAAAAAGGTTTGAACCATCGTAACTTTTCCTGAAAGAAATTTTAAATATTAAAATTCGACAATTTTTTGTTTTTTTTTTTTATAAATTTGAGTAAAAATTAAACGATTTAAATAGGATTATAAAATGATTGTCATTAATTTACATCTTATTGGATTGAATTTTAAGAAAATTTAAAGTTTCAATCACTGAGACTTCCTGAAAAGGTCTGAAATGGTCTCAAATAGTCTGAAATATCTAAATTTAACATTTTATCTTAGTTTTTCTTCAACTTTAAATAAAAATGAAATGATCTGAATAAGATTACAAAGTGGTTGTTATTAATTTCCATTTTATTGGATTGAGTTTTAAAAAAATTTAAAGTTTCAATCACTGAGACTTCCTGAAAAGGTCTGAAAAGGTTTGAAATGTCTAAATTTAACCTTTTATCTTAGTTTTTCTTCAAATTTAAGTAAAAATGAAATGATTTGAATAAGATTACAAAGTGGTTGTTATTAATTTCCATCTTATTTGTTTGAATTTTAAGAAAGTTTAAAGTTTCAATCACTGAGACTTCCTGAAAAGGTCTGAAATGTCTAAATTTAACCTTTTATCTTAGTTTTTCTTCAAATTTAAGTATTTAAAAATTAAATGATCTGAATAAGATTACAAAGTGGTTGTTATTAATTTTCATCTTATTTGTTTGAATTTTAAGAAAATTTAAAGTTTCAATCACTGAGACTTCATGAAAAGGTCTGAAATGGTCTCAAATAGTCTGAAATATCCAAATTTAACCTTTCATCTTAGTTTTTCTTCAAATGTAAGTAAAAATGAAATGATCTGAATAAGATTACAAAGTGGTTGTTATTAATTTCCATTTTATTGGTTTGAATTTTAAGAAAATTTAAAGTTTCAATCACTGAGACTTCCTGAAAAGGTCTGAAATGGTCTAAAACAGTCTGAAATGTCTACATTTAACCCTTTATCTTAGTTTTTCTTCAAATTTAAGTAAAAATGAAATGATCTGAATAAGATTACAAAGTGGTTGTTAATAATTTTCATCTTACTTGCTTGAATTTTAAGAAAATTTAAAATTTCAATCATTGAGACTTCCTGAAAAGGTCTGAAATGATTTCAAATAGTCTGAAATATCTAAATTTAACCTTTTATCTTAGTTTTTCTTAAAATTTAAGTAAAAATGAAATGATCTGAATAAGATTACAAAGTGGTTGTTATTAATTTCCATTTTATTGGTTCGAATTTTAAGAAAGTTTAAAGTTTCAATCACTGAGACTTCCTGAAAAGGTCTGAAATGTTTAAATTTAACCTTTTATCTTAGTTTTTCTTCAAATTTAAGTAAAAATGAAATGATCTGAATAAGATTACAAAGTGGTTGTTATTAATTTCCATCTTATTGGTTTGAATTTTAAGAAAGTTTAAAGTTTCAATCATTCAAACTTCCTGAAAATGTCTGAAAAGATCTGAAATATCTAAATTTAACCTTTTATCTTAGTTTTTCTTTATATTTAAGTAAAACTCAAAGAAATCAAATAATATTTCTTGATTTTTTTTCTAAATTTGAGTAAAAATTAAAGAATCTGAATACGATTACAAAATGGTTATCATTAATTTTTATTTTATTGGTTTGAATTTCAAAAAAGTTTCAAGTTTCAATTATCCAAACTTCCTGAAAACGTCTGAAAAGGTCTGAAATGTCTAAATTTAACCTTTTATCTTAGTTTTTCTTCAAATTTAAGTAAAACTCGTAGGAATCAAGTAATATTTCTTGGGTTTTTTGTAAATTTGAATAAAAATTAAAAGATTTCAATAAGACTACAAAGTGATTGTTATTAGTTTGTATCTTATTAGTTTGAATTTTAAGAAGGTTTAAAGTTCCAATCATTCAAACTTCCTGAAAATGTCTGAAATGGTCTGAAATATCTAAATTTAACCTTTTATCTTAGTTTTTTTAAAATTTAAGTAAAAGTCGAAGGAATTAAGTAAAATTTCTTGGGTTTTTTAATAAATTTGAGTAAAAATTAAATGGTCTGAATGAAATTACAGAGTGGTTGTTACTAATTTCCATCTTATTAGTTTGAATTTTAAGAAAGTTTAAAGTTCCAGTCATCAAGACTTCCTGAAAATGTCTGAAATGGTCTGAAATATCTAAATTTAACCTTTTATCTTGGTTTTTCTTTAAATTTAAGTAAAATTCAAAAAATTCAAGTAATATTAAGCTTTAATTTAAGCTTAATTTTAGTTTTCAAGAAAAACTTTAAGAAAATTTCTTGAAAATATTTCCTCAAATTGTAAATTTTTACTTTTAATAAGATTGAATGTCGTTTTGATAAGATTGAATATAGTTTTGATAAAATTGAATATCGTTTTGATAAAATTGAATATCGTTTTGATAAAATTGAATAAAGTTTTGATAAAACTAAATACCGTTTTTATAAAATTAAATATCATTTTGATAAAATTGAATATCGTTTTGATAAAATTGAATACCAATTTAATTTTAATTTTATCAAAATAAAATTGAATACCATTTTGATAAAATTGAATATCGTTTTGATAAAATTGAATATCGTTTTGATAAAATTGAATATCGTTTTGATAAAATTAAATACCAATTTAATTTTAATTTTATCAAAATAAAATTGAATACCATTTTGATAAAATTGAATACCGTTTTGATAAAATTGAAAGTGAAGGGAATATCGTAGTTTTAAAAAAAGGTAGTATAAGTTAAGTGGAAGTTAAGTTTTGTGGTGAAGGAGGAGAGAATTTAAAGAGAGCGTCGTGGTAGAGAGGTAGTTAGCGGAATCCGCAGCGGAGGACAAAAAGGATAAAAGCGTCGCTTTTAGCGTCCGGGTCCGGGTAATCTGACAGCGGCCGACGTCGGCGTCGTTTTAGCCGACGCGGGGCTAGATGTTCGTCTTTAAATTCTTACTTATTTATACACGCGTATTTTTAGCCGCTAGCAAAGGATCGTTCGCTCCTAGCGGCATAGTAGCGCAGTGATAGCGACGGCACGGCAAAACAGAAAAGGGAAGGACCGAAGGGGTTAGAATAGGTTTTCTAACCGGAGGGGTTAGAAAGTTAAATGAAAATTATTTAAATAAAAAGAGAAGAGGTTATTTTTTTTAAGAAAGAGGTTATTTTTTTTAAGAAAAAGGTGATTTTTTTTAAGATAGGTGATTATTATAAGAAAAAGGTGATTTTTTTAAGAAGAGATGAATTACGGAGATAGAAAAAGAGAGAGTAATAAAAGTAGTTGAGGGGGTGAAATAAGAGAAGGCTCGGCGGTGCAGCAACGCACAACGTAAAAACGTAAAAACGTAAAACGTACAAAGTACAACGTATACAACGAAATAACGTACAAGAACCAACACCAAATTCAACACCAACGGCGGCTCGGGTGGAGGCGGCCGCGGGCGGCGTCCACCTTCGCCCCCGGACAGAAACACTCATGTTAATCATGTTAATTACATATCACGCCGCGAGGGGATCTAAGGAGGGTGTAGCATCGTTTAGGCACCTGTCCTGTGGACGGGGTCTGAAGGTACGACGACACATCGGGCTCCACCATGCAGCTACGAAGGGTGTCGGGGATGAACATTCCTCAGGGTCACCGTTCGGCGACTGAAGACCGACCCTGTCCCATTACCAAACGGCGTCCACCTGCGATTGATTTTCAACACGCTGCGCACTGCAGTCCCGTCAACGCTCGCATCGCCCTCCGCATCACACGCTCCGTCTCCGCCACGATTTCCCCTTTTTACCTCTTTGATTTTACCCGCTTTCCCGTTTTTCCGCGATCTGCGATTCCCCGATTTCTCTCCCTTCGTCTAAACCGACCGACCGACCTTCGTTCGTACTTATACCTCGGCGTCGGGACGTCCAGGCGCGTCGTCCTCTATCACCGGATCGCGAGAAGCGAAATCGCTAATCGCCGTCGCGAGCGAGCACTGGCGGCACCATTTTGTCTACGTTCTGTTGTTCTTCGTGCCGAGCGTCTTCGAGAGGTACTGAAAACGTTTCAACGCCCGGCGGGAGCTTGCGCCTGCGACGCTGTGCGTCGACGCGCCGGACCGACGCCTAAACACCACGCCGTTCATCTACGACGCTCCACATTTTATTCCACATGCTACTTCGCTATCTCTATATTACTCATTACTCTATATGAGTTGTTTGGTTTCAAATCCCAAATTTTTTTTTCAAATCGAAGTCCAAATTTTTCGATTTTGAGAAAACGGCAAAAAAGTATTTTGGGATGATTTTGGCGTTATTAATTCAAACGTAATTCACTTGTTATTAGTTATGTTAATTTACTTGTTAAGACTTACTGAAGTTTCAAAAACTCTATAACCACGTCTTTTGAAATAGATATAAAAATCACAAAGTGTATTTAAAAATGGTGTTTGTGTTTGCTACCAAAATGTGGATTAAAGCTCATTTGAAACTGAACAAAATTATTAGGCATGAATTGAAAGTGAATCAAATCTCTTTGTAGCTAATAACAGGAAACTTTATTTTTTGAAAGAAATGTTATTTAAAAACTGTACTTAAAAAACTTTTAAACTCTAACATCAGGTATATTTTCGGTTGATTCACATAAACTAAGCTCTTCGTCCTCACTGTCTTCTCGGGAATCGCCAGGCATGTGTTCTGAAATTTTCCCAACACGTCTCTATAATAAGGTGACCAGATTTTTAGGTGGACAAAGCGGGACAACTAAGATTTTATTTCCTACTTTGTTTCCTACTGTGATTTTTTGTGATGTCCAATATTTAAGCTTTTCCTTATCAATATATTTTGATAATCAGACTTGTGACATTAGCAGGTAGAAACTGAACAACAATGTCACAATTCTGCAGATTCTGTGGGTGTGTAGGGGCGTTGTCGATTAACAAAACTGCTTTTCTTGGAAGATTTTTCGACTTTAAAAAAGACTCAACACTGGGGACAAACTCCATTATTAAACCATTCGGTAAACAAAGCAACGGACATCCAGGAACTTTTTTGGTTACGATAGAAGACAGGAAGAGCATTTGCCAAAATATCTTTCAAAGCCCTGGATTTTTTAGATTTTCCTATGCACATGGGCCACAGTCGGTAAGTTCCTGAAGCATTGCTGCAGAACAAAATTGTCACTCTTTGTTTATTCATTTTGTGTCCAGGAGTGCTTTTTTCGTTTCTTGGCGAAAGTGATTTTTTCGGTAACATTTTAAAATTTAAACCTGTCTCGTCTGCATTAAAAATCTAATCATTACTCTATCCTTGCATCAATTCATCCATTTCTGTTTTGAAAATGTTTACATTATCAACATCGGCAGATAATTTTTCCCTACAAACATTCACTTGACGTACTCCGTATTTATTTTTCCACTTTTCTAGCCAACCTGCACTGGCTTTAAAGCCTTCACCTTCTTCGCCCATTAATTCAGATGAAATTTTTGCGTTTTCTTGAATAATCGGTTCTGATAATGCAGCTTCCTCCCCTCTTTGTTGCATGAACCATAAAAACACAGCCTCATTGGCTTTTTCATATTGACAGGTCTTCAATGTTTTTTTGTTAGGTATTTTTGAAGCATACTCTTATTTATTTACCATTTTTACCCAATCTGAATGTACTTACATATGAATTTAAAATTACTAATATAAGGTGACCAGATTTTTAGGTGGACAAAGCGGGACAACTAAGATTTTATTTCCTACTTTGTTTCCTACTGTGATTTTTTGTGTTGTCCAATATTTAAGCTTTTCCTTATCAATATATTTCTTACTAATGACACTTCCTTAAAAAGATCATTTTCGGAAATATTATTATTTGGGAATTTTTGAGAAACACAATCAAATGATTTTTGCACATCGTTCTAATTAAGTTCTGGTTGTAATGTAAACCACTGAAAATGCGGTTCGGTCCTCCAAATAATCTTTGCAGTTACTATAAAACTTTTTGGCATGGTTCATATCTTGACGATTTATTGTACCCTGCTCTTCGAGTTGGTTTATACTATTGCGGATAGTTAACGGTAGAAAATTATTTTCTAAACTTGCTTGATACTGACATATTAAATTATTAACTTCATTTGCTACTTTGATTGCCGATATTTTATCATCTTCAGTAAGCTTTATAACGTACTGAAAAAGAGCAGCTTGATTTTGTAGAAACTCTAGCCAAATTTTTGAATATTCTCTTTCAAAAAACTTGTCTAAAATTCTAGGACATTTGTCCTGTGATAGAAAGTAGGATTTTAAAGGATCATACATCTTCAAAATTCTTTCGATAGCTGGCAGTAAAACTAACCAACGCGTTTTACTGTATCCAAGTATTTTCTGATATTCAACTTCCTCGACAAAGCAATATATTAGTCGTCGTAACCCGTAGGATTCTTAGAACGCAAAGCAATGATTTTCATAAATAGAAAATTTCACTTAATTCTAAAAGTCGGGACTTTTGAAAAACGTCGCGGGACGCGGGACAAATTGTGAAAAATCGGGACTGTCTCGCCAAAAGCGGGACGTCGTACCTTACTCTATAATAAGCCAAAGTTTCTACCTGTCTCCAGTTCTTTCCATAATGTTTGCTTAACAAGTTATTTACATCTCTCATTTTCAGATCGTTTGGTTTCACTCCGTTAAGAATTTCTTTTGGTTGGATATTCATGGCGGTTTGGTTTTTCCTAAAAACTCCTTTGAATCTATTGTACAGTTTTTGTAACTGCGCATCTATTGAAAATGGATTTAGTGGGATTTGAATCTAAAGGCTGTCTATTTGATTTGAATTTTTAAGGGATTCGCGCGTTTTTTAATATAAATCATTGAGTATTTTATAGAAAACAACTTTTTCTAACAGATAGCGTATGTATCTCATTTTTGCCCAAAAATGGATTTAGGGGATATTGAAACCAGACAACTCATTTCAAAACTTATATATTCTTTCCATAGAAACATTTGTGCCAGGCAGAGAGAAAAAGAACTACTAATTTTGGTGATTTTGAAAATGGAAGTTCACGATTATTAAAGTGAGAGACGATTTCATCCCACCTTTGGATTGATGCAGTTCGGTTATTTTTCCATTCGGCAATTTTCTCTTCCGTAACGCATAGTTTGATATCACTTGAGGAGATCTCTCCATGCTGTCCAACCACCACGATTCTGCGTTTCCTCTTCCACCTAACGCTCAGAGACACGATGTGTACCATAGGCGCTGGAAACCAGTACTTCCTTGAAGGGGATTCGCAGAATCGAGGGTTCACTGTATGCATCAAATGGTTTAAAGCATGCTGCGTATTTTGATATGCAGAATTTTTTCAGTTAAAATTTTGTGAATTAATTCTAGTTGAAATATATTTAAAATAAATATTGAAAATAAGATCCTTTTTAAAAATTCGGGACAATCCGGGACAAAAAACCTGAATCCGGGACAAATATCGCTTCAAGAAAAATTCGGAACGCCAGGTGGAAATCCGGGACTGTCCCGGCCAATCCGGGATGTATGGTCACCTTAATTTAGGGGATATTGAAACCAGAAAACTCATATTTCTTATCAAACCATCTTAATCTTCACTCAATCAAACTTTTACCCCTCAAAAATTCTCTTCATTTTTCTTTCAAAATTCTCTTCAAAATTTCTTTTATTCAAAATTACCAGTTATCGAAATTTATCAATTTTTAAAAATTCATATGTATCTAAGAAACTAATTGTTATTGAAGCTTAAAACTTCATTAACAAGGGGAGGGAGCAAGGTGGTTTTTTTAATCTGTCCTTTTGCTCGCCGGCGCACAGTGGAGCCGGTGAGCAAAAGGACAGATTAAAAAAACAGTAATTATACCGGAGATAAGTTATCTGGGACTTGGTAGTACTGGTCCTTAATGCTACCGGTAGTTGTAAAGAGAAAATATTCAATGTAGAAATCCATTTGAACAGTGCTCGATTAAATGCCAACTTTGAAGCTCTCTTGTCCCACTATGCGGCATCTTCAATTGTTTTCAGTATTCTTATGAAATAAACAAAATTCTTATTAAAATCTTATTTAAAAAATTTTATTTTATTTCAAATATGAATTTGTAATTTAAGAAATGGTATCATTTGATACTTTTTAAGTTTGTCATTGTTGTATTAAGAATTTTCAATGAAGAATTTTCAATGACCTGTCTTTTAAAACCATTCATACGAAATACGTAAACCAAAAAAAGCCAAAAACCGGCTGTGCGTAAAATGCGGCCGGCCGATACTTTGGGTTCAACAGCGTTTTCCTGCTTTGAGAGGGCGGTATTCGTCGTTTCAAGCTTTAGACTAAAACTTAATTTTTATTTTTACGAAAAATAAATTCATTTTTAACTTAAGAAAATCGATCACCTCTAAAAATTCATTTTTAAAGATTTTGATTTGATTTTTGTTGTAAATGAAACTTAAAACATTCTAGTTTTAATTAAAAAATACCGTTTTATTGTAAATGTTGTCAAAAAAATTTAAAAAATTTTCAAAGTTGACAAAAAATTTTTGACACTTCTAACCTAAGTTAAGAAAATCGATCAACTTTAAAAATTCATCAAAAATTCATTTTTAAAGATTTTAATTTGATTTTTTTTTCTAAATGAAACCTAAATCATTCTAGTTTTAATCAAAAAAGACCGCTTTATTCTAAACGCTGTTAAAAAATTTAAAAAAATTTTCAAAGCTGGCAAAAAATTTTTGACACTTTTCTAATTTAAGAAAATCAAATTTAAAAATTCATAAAAAATTCATTTTTAAAGATTTTGATTTGATTTTTTTTCTAAATGAAACCTAAAACATTCTAGTTTTAATCAAAAAAGACCGTTTTGTTCTAAATGTTGTTAAAAAATTTAAAAAAATTTTCAAAGTTGGTAAAAAGTTTTGACACTTTTCTAACTTAAGAAAATCAACTTTAAAAATTCATAAAAAATTCATTTTTAAAGATTTTGATTTGATTTTTTTTCTAAATGAAATTTAAAACATTCTAGTTTTGATTTAAAAATGCCGTTTTATTGTAAATGTTGTCAAAAAATTTAAAAAAATTTTGAAAGTTGGTAAAAAAAATTTTGTTATATCAGTCGATTAAAAAATTCAATCATTTTTTAAAAAATTCATCAAAAATTCATTTTTAAAGATTTTGATTTGATTCTTTTTCTAAATGAAACTTAAAACATTCTAGTTTTAACCAAAAAATACCGATTTATTCTAAACTAGTAGTCAATTTAAAAAAATCATCTAAAAAAAACAACAACCTCAAAACAGCATACTTCAACTTTGGCTTCCTCTAACTCAAAAACTAAGCGAATTAGCGAAAAATGTTTAAAATAAAAATTATTTCGTATTTAACTGCACACATCTTTTGTTATAAATATTTTTTCGTGTAATCGATATTTATGAAGTTATAGCTCAAAAACTTGAATAATTCCAAAACGACATACCTCAACTTTGGCTCCCTCTAGGTTAAAAACAAAGCGAATTAGCGAAAAAATATTTGAAATAAAAATTATTTCGTATTTAACTGCAAACATCTTTTGTTATAAACATTTTTTCGTGTAATCGATATTTATGGAGTTATAGCTCAAAAACTTGAATAATTCCAAAACGACATACCTCAACTTTGGCTCCCTCTAGGTTAAAAACTAAGTGAATTAGCGAAAAATATTTTAAATAAAAGTTATTCCGTATTTGACTATGAATATCTTTTTTTATAAACATATTTTCCTATAATCGATATTTATAGAGTTGTAGCCCAAAAACTGGTACAACCCCCAAGACGGCATACCTCAAATTTGGCTTCCTCTATCTTAAAAATTGAGCGAGTTAGCGAAAAATATTTCAAATAAAAGATATTCCATATTTGACTACGAACCTCTCCTTTTATAAACATTTTTTCTTACAATCGATATTTATTGACTTGTAGCCCAAAAATTGGAACAACCCCAAAATAGAATACCTCAAGTTTGGCTCCATCTAGCTCAAGAACTAAGCGAGTTAGTGAAAAATCTTTTTCCTCAGAAGAGAAAATGTAACTTAATGTCCTCAATTGAACATTTAAAGCATTCTAAAAATTAGGTTAGGCTTTAAACGCGGAATTTTCTCTTAATTACATTAAAATTGGATGTTTAACTTGATAAAAAAAAATTTGACACTTCTAACTTAAGAAAATTCATCAAAAATTCATGTTTAAAGATTTTGATTTGATTCTTTTTCTAAATGAAACTTAGAACATTGTAGTTTTAATCAAAAAATACCGTTTTGTTTTAAATATTACCAAAATATCAAAAAAAAATTTCAAAGGTGGTAAAAATTTTCGATGGTCATTAAAAAAATTGATCAATTTTAAAAATTCATAAAAAATCGATTTCTATAGTTTTTGATTTGATCCTTTTTCTAAATGAAACTTAAAACATTCTAGTTTTAATCAAAGAAGACCGATTTGTTCTAAGTGTTGTCAAAAAATTTTAGAAAATGTTCAAATTTGGTAAAAAATTTTTGAGGCTAGACTTTTAACCTAACTTAAAAAAATCGATCAACTTTAAAAATTCGCTAAAAATCATTTTTAAAGATTTTGATTTGATTTTTTTTTCTAAATGAAACTTAAAACATTCTAGTTTTAATCAAAAAAGACCGCTTTATTCTAAATGTTATCAAAAAATTTAAAAAAAATTTCAAAGTTGGTAAAAATTTTTGACACTTTTCTAACTTAAGAAAATCAACTTTAAAAATTCATAAAAAATTCATTTTTAAAGATTTTGATTTGATTTTTTTTCTAAATAAAACTCAAATCAGTCTAATTTTAATTAAAAAAGACCGCTTTATTCTAAATGTTGTCAAAGAATTTAAAAAAATTTTCAAAGTTGGTAAAAATTTTTGAGACTTTTCTAGCTTAAAGTTAACTTTAAAAATTCATCAAAAATTCATTTTTAAAGATTTTGATTTGATTTTTCTTCTAAATGAAACCTAAAACATTCTAGTTTTAATCAAAAAGACCGCTTTATTCTAATCGTTGTTAAAAAAATTAAAAAAATTTTCAAAGTTAGTAAAAAAATTCTTAGGTTCCATCAATTGATTAAAAAATTCATAAAAAATTGAATTTTAATTATTTTGATTTGATTTTTTTCTAAATGAAACTTAAAACATTCTAGTTTTAATCGAAAAAGACCGCTTTATTCTAAATGTTGTTAAAAAATTTTAAAAAATTTTCAAAGTTGGTAAAAATTTTTGAGACTTTTCTAACTTAAAGTTAGCTTTAAAAATTCATCAAAAATTCATTTTTAAAGATTTTGATTTGATTTTTCTTCTAAATGAAACCTAAAACATTCTAGTTTTAATCAAAAAAGACCGTTTTATTCTAAATGTTGTTAAAAAATTTAAAAAAATTTTCAAAGTTGACAAAACATTTTTGACACTTTTCTAACTTAAGAAAACCAACTTTAGAAATTCATTAAAAATTCATTTTTAAAGATTTTGATTTGATTTTTTTTCTAAATGAAACTTAAAACGTTCTAGTTTTGATTTAAAAAGGCCGTTTTATTGTAAATGTTGTCAAAGAATTTAAAAAAATTTTGAAAGTTGGTAAAAAAAAATTTTATGTTCCATCAATCGATTAAAAAATTCAATCATTTATTAAAAATTCATAAAAAATTGAATTTTGAACAAGCGAATTTTAACAAAACGCGCCCTCCCGAAAGGGAAGGCTGTCTGAGAAATATGGTTGGGCCTGCAGGCTCATCAAAACAAGGCATAACGCTTGATGTAGATAGTAATAAAAGGAAAAGTGATGTATTATCACCTCCTGCTTCGGAGACACAAAAACGTTACTCCTGGGATCCCAAGTTTCTCTTACAGAACAATAAATATTTTCCACTATCAACTACTCAAACGGATGAAACAGATCAATCAACTCCTAAACAATTACCCAAAATACCGCCAATATTCCTACACAATGTAGCAAACTACCAAGAAGTACTAAAAGATATCAAAACTAATGTATCCAAAGAATTTAGCACCAAATATTCTAACAACAAACTAAAAATTAATCTAAACGATATTGAAGACTATCGGAAACTAACTAAATTTTATTTATTTTTTTTTGATTTTTTTTTAAATGAACCTTAAAACATTTTAGTTTCAATTAAAAAAGACCGTTTTATTGTAAATGTTGTCAAAAAATTTTAAAAAATCTTCAAAGTTGGTAAAAATTTTTGACACTTTTCTAACTTAAGAAAATCAAATTTAAAAATTCATAAAAAATTCATTTTTAAAGATTTTGATTTGATTTTTTTTCTAAATGAAACTTAAAGCATTCTACTTTTAATCAAAAAATACCGCTTCATTCTAAATGTTGTTAAAAAATTTAAAAAAATTTTCAAAGTTGGTAAAAAATTTTTGACACTTTTAACTTAAAAAAAACAAATTTAAAAATTCATTAAAAATTCATTTTTAAAGATTTTGATTTGATTTTTTTCTAAATGAAACTTAAAACATTCTAGTTTTAATCAAAAAAGACGGATTTATTCTAAATGTTGTTAAAAAATTTAAAAAAATTTTCAAAGTTGGCAAAGAATTTTTGACACTTCTAACTTAAGAAAATCAAATTTAAAAATTCATAAAAAATTCATTTTTAAAGATTTTGATTTGATTCTTTTTCTAAATGAAACTTAAAACATTCTAGTTTTAATTAGAAAAGACCGCTTTATTCTAAATGTTGTTAAAAAGTTTTAAAAAATTTTCAAAGTTAGGTAAAAATTTTTGAGACTTTTCTAACTTAAAGTTAACTTTAAAAATTCATCAAAAATTCATTTTTAAAGATTTTGATTTGATTCTTTTTCTAAATGAAACTTAAAACATTCTAGTTTTAATCAAATAAGATCGCTTTATTCTAAATGTTGTTAAAAAATTTTAAAAAATTTTCAAATTTGGTAAAAAAAATTTTTAGGTTACATCAATCGATTTTAAAAAATTCAACCATTATTTAAAAAATTCATAAAAAATTGAATTTTAAAGATTTTGATTTGATTTTTTTTCTAAATGAAACCTAAAACATTCTAGTTTTGAAAAGAAAATGCTAATCATCAATCAACATTTATCTTTTCGAAGCAACTTGATCCACTTTAAGAAAAAAGGTTAATGCGCTTGCGTACTTAAAGGAATTTTCCTAAATGCGCTTGCGCTGTATCATTAAGAGTCTCTAAAAACACCTATTGCTTAATAAATGCTTTTATATTTACAACAACACGCTCATGATCATTTCAAAATCGCATTTTTTTTTTTTTTTTAAACGTATATTTATAGAGTTGAGAGTTGAAAATGAAGATCTCCGGGAAAAGCGTTAGGAAAAACAACAGGCGGGGTTAAAAAAAGATAGACCAAAAACCGAGGCGGACCTTGTTTATTTAGAACGTAATATCCAAGCTTAACGACCACAATTCCGATGGATGAGCCGCCTCGGACTCCGTATCGCGCGGGTTTATTTATAATTTCTCATTGCTGCGACCAGGTGTCGTCTATAATTGGATTACAAACTGTGGGCTTTACCGGCGACGGGCGTCTCGACGCTCCGGCCGCTAATTAATCGGCGCGTTGTGCACGTGCGCATCACAGGAACGTCGTCCAGTACACCACGTTGAGGATCAGGAAGGAAAACGGAAAGAAAAATCTTGAGAATTGATCTATGCACAACGCTATACTCCTACCGTTACAAAACGTCATATATTGAGGCTGGCTTACCATACTATAACGTGTATGTTCTATATCCGGCTAAAAAAAATTTTTAAATATAAAAAATAAAATAATCAAATTGATTTTTACATTCTTACTTTATATTCATTTATATCTGAATGTAAATCTTCATCGGAATAACCTTTCATAGCTTTAGTAGCAACAGGACCCATATAATTATTAACTACAGCGAATTCCATTAAAGATAAGAATACGAAGACGGAACAACTTGACATCCAAACGTCGACAGCTTTTACATAGGATACTGGAGGTAAAGATTGTTGTGATTGAGTGTTTTGAGTAGCTGAAAATTGTTAAACTCACACTTGATCTTCATCAAAAAATTCAATTTACCCAAAGTCAGTAACGAGGTAACTCCTAAAGTTACTCTAGCGGGGATAGCTTCGGGTTTAATCCAAAATGAGATCCACGACATCACCACGATTAAAGCCGAGGGGATGTAAGTGTGGAAAAGATGGTAACCTAAACGTCTTCGTAGGGTAAAAACGACGGCTAAGCAGGTAAAATTCCCGGTTGAATATTGTATGGTGCAATCACTCGTGTGGTTATTTGCTATGTCTAATTGGGGAAGTTCGATTTGGTCGTTTACGACTAAAGGATCGGTTAAATTCCAGATAAATACTAAATCTTGTACTGTATGAGACACTAAAATTACATAAAATAATTTAAATGATTTTAAAATCTATTTAAAACTCTATTTACAAATCTATTTAACTTACAACTTTCAATCATCATCGTACAAACTTGAGTGTCGTGAGGATATGATTCAAATTTCATCGCACAAGATAATACTAAAGTTAACTTGGACATATAAAGTAGTGTTTTATCGTGATATAACCATAGATAATGATTGGGAATCGTCATTTCATGAAACGTGACGCTTTTTGCGTTCTTGAAAAAGCAATCAGGTCTCCAGATATTATGAAGCCAATCCACATCTAAAATTCTGTACTCCTCGCTCATATTTTCGGGTAATCTCAAACGAGGATCTCTCCAACTTTGTGCGAGAAAAATATCCGTGACATAAGTCTACAATAATTATTACTTTATTTTTTTTATTCTTATATTTTATTCAATTATAAAAATAATTAGTTAAATAGTTAAAATATGAGGGTATTTGTAAAATATAAGGGTATTCAAATGTCAAAATATAAGAGTGAACATAGATGTAAATTAGGTTTGGCGAAAGGTAAATCTCATTGTTGGTGGACAAATTTTTCGGAAAGGTAGATCTACTAACTAAGAATTTATTAATACACTACAGTCAATTTTTAAAAATTCATCAAAAATTCATTTTTAAAGATTTTGACTTAATTTTTTTTCTAAATGAAACTTAAAACATTCTAGTTTTGATCTAAAAAGATCGTTTTATTGTAAATGTTGTCAAAAAATTTAAAAAAATTTTCAAAGTTCACAAAAAAATTTTGACACTTTTAAGAAAATCGATGAACTTTAAAAATTCATCAAAAATTCATTTTTAAGGATTTTGATTTGATTCTTTTTCTAAATGAAACTCAAAACATTCTAGTTTTGCTTTAAAAAGACCGTTTTATTGTAAATGTTGTCAAAAAATTTAAAAAAAAATCAAATCTGGCAAACATTTTTTGACACTTCTAACTTAAGAAAATCGATCTACTTTGAAAATTCATCAAAAATTCATTTTTAAAGATTTTGATTTGATTCTTTTTCTATATGAAACCTAAAACATTCTAGTTTTGATTTAAAAAGACCGTTTTATTGTAAATGTTGTCAAAAAATTTTAAAAAAATTTCAAAGTTAGTAAAAAAAATTTTTAGGTTACAAAATTAATCGATTTAAAAAAAATCAATCACTTTTTTTAAAAATTCATAAAAAATTGAATTTTAAATATCTTGATTTGATTTTTTTTTCTAAATGAAACTTAAAACATCCTAGTTTTGATTTAAAAAGACCGTTTTATTGTAAATGTTGTCAAAAAATTAAAAAAAAAATTCAAACCTGGCAAACATTTTTTGACACTTCTAACTTAAGAAAATCGATCTACTTTGAAAATTCATCAAAAATTCATTTTTAAAGATTTTGATTTGATTTTTTTTCTAAATGATACTTAAGACATTCTAGTTTTGATTTAAAAAGACCGTTTTATTGTAAATGTCGTCAAAAAATTTTAAAAAATTTTCAAAGTTGGTAAAAAAAATTTTTAGGTTACAAAATTAATCGATTTTAAAAAATTCAATCATTTTTTTAAAAATTCGTAAAAAATTGAATTTTAAATATTTTGAGCTGATTTTTTTTCTAAATGAAACTTAAAACATTCTAGTTTTGATTTAAAAAGACCATTTTATTGTAAATGTTGTCAAAAAATTTAAAAAAATTTTCAAAGTTGATAAAAATTTTTGACACTTTTCTAACTTAAGAGAATTAACTTTAAAAATTCGCCAAAAATTCATTTTTAAAGATCTTGATTGGATTTTTTTTCTAAATGAAACTTAAAACATTCTAGTTTTGATTTAAAAAGATCGTTTTATTGTAAATGTTGTCAAAAAATTTAAAAAAATTCTCAAAGTTGGCAACAAATTTTTGACACTTCTAACCTAACTTAAGAAAATCGATCAGATTTAAAAATTCATCAAAAATTCATTTTTAAAGATTTTGATTGGATTTTTTTTCCAAATGAAACTTAAAAGATCCTAGTTTTGATTTAAAAAAGACTGTTTTGTTCTAAATGTTGTCAAGAAAATTTAAAAAATTTTCAAACTTGGTAAACATTTTTGACACTTTTTAACTTAAGAAAATCCAACTTTAAAAAATCATCAAAAATTCATTTTTAAAGATTATAACTTGATTTTTTTTCTAAATGAAACTTAAAACATTCTAGTTTTAACTAAAAAATTTTCAAAGTTGGTAAAAAAATGTAGCATCAATCGATTTTAAAATATTCAATCATTTTTTAAAAAATCATAAAAAATTGAATTTTAAATATTTTGAGCTGATTTTTTTTTCTAAATGAAACTTAAAACATTCTAGTTTTGATTTAAAAAGACCGTTTTATTGTAAATGTTGTCAAAACATTTAAAAAAATTTTCAAAGCTGACAAAAAATTTTTGACACTTCTAGCCTAATTTAAGAAAAGCGATTAGTTTTAAAAATTTATCAAAAAATCATTTTTAAAGATTTTGCTCTGATCTTTTTTCCAAATGAAACTTAAAAGATCCTAGTTTTATATGAAAAAGACCGTTTTGTTCTAAGTGTTGTCAAAAAAATCAAAGAAATTTTCAAAGTTAATAAAAAAAATGTTTAGGTTACAAAATTAATCGATTTTAAAAAATTCAATCATTTTTTAAAAAAAATCCTAAAAAATTGAATTTTAAATATTTTGATTTGATTTTTTTTCTAAATGAAACTTAAAACATTCTAGTTTTGATTTAAAAAGATCGTTTTGTTCTAAGTGTTGTCAAAAAAATTTAAAAAAATTTCAAACTTGGCAAAAAATTTTTGACACTTCTAACCTAACTTAAGAAAATCCATCAATTTTAAAAATTCACCAAAAAACCATTTTTAAAGATTTTGATCTGATTTTTTTCTAAATGCAACTTAAAACATCCTAGTTTTATATAAAAAAGACCGTTTTATTGTAAATGTTGTCAAAAAATTTAAAAAAAATTTTCAAAGTTGGTAAAAAAAATTTTTGTTACATCAATCGATTTTAAAAAATTTAATCATTTTTTTAAAAAAATCGTAAAAAATTGAATTTTAAATATTTTGATTTGATTTTTTTTCTAAATGAAATTTAAAACTTTCTAGTTTTGATTTAAAAAGACCGTTTTATTGTAAATGTTGTCAAAAAATTTAAAAAAAATTTCAAAGTTGGTAAAAAAAAATTTAGGTTACATCAATCGATTTTAAAAAATTCAATCATTTTTTAAAAAATTCATAAAGAATTGAATTTTAAACATTTTGATATGATTTTTTTTCTAAATGAAACTTAAAGCATTCTAGTTTTGATTTAAAAAGACCGTTTTATTGTAAATGTTGTCAAAAAATTTAAAAAAAATTTCAAAGCTGGCAAAAAATTTTTGATACTTCTAACAATTTTTTCTCGCAACATAGCAAATTCCATAAGTTAGTACAATACAATAGGATTTCCTGATGTAAGACAAGGACGAAATGTATATTAGATTAATGATAATAATTGTTACTATACATACACTTATGTATTTGTAACTAAATTTACATTCTGTCGAATTTTGCTTCAAATACTGTCGACTAGTGCAATGTTGTACTCTCTGCAAGAGAAAATACAGATAATTAAATGGGTTTACAGTGGCAACTCGGTCAGAAATACGGTTCATTTATTTGTTGAACATTTTGAGAACCGGTCAATTCCACATTTTTCCACAATATGGAGGATTGTAAAAGCCTTTGAAGAGAATGGGTGTGTTGCAGATGCAGACAATAGGTGCCACAGAAGAGAAGAAAGAGTTTCTACAGAAAACAAGCAAATACGCGACACAATGATATGTGCTATTACCGAAGAAGAGTAATCGAAATCTAGCCTTCAAATTGCTACAGAAGTCGGTACCAAAAGAAACTGTTCGACAGGTACTCAGACGACATGGATACAAAACGTACAAGATATCAACAGGTCATCAGATATTTCCCGATGATGAGATCCAAAGATATTCTACGAAACGATGATGGAACGTGCAAACGAAAATCCAAATTTTTTAACTAATATTTGTTTTGTGAATCGACGTTTACATTATTAGGAAGGCACAATCCTGCTGTTATTAAATTTTGAAGTAGAGAGAATCCACGTCATCGAATGGACTTGGATCGAATGGACAATGTTGTGTCCCTCTAATCATGTGTGTTGCATTACTTGGTGCACCGATGCATTATCTTGTTGAAAATTTTGTAAGTGTTCTCGGTGCCGGTTCAAAAACGATAAGATTTGTTTGCAAGTGCTTGATGTATTCTGCTGCACTAATTCGAGGGCTAAGGAAAGCCAACTGCAGCATACCATCGACACAAAACGCTTCCTAAACTATTACAGATTCACCACCGAAGGTTCTTAAAAAAATAACGTGGTTTCTTATGCAAATTAAAGTACTTTAGCATAAGGAATCACTATCTCTCGAAAAGAAATTTTGGTGGAGAGTCTCAAGTGGTTCTTTGTCGATGATATGCTAGAGTTAGCTTTCCTCAGCACTCGTATAAATTCGGTAGGATATATCAGGATGATGCCATCGAATTGCTACCGTTTTAAAATCACTACCCTGAACGACACCTCATTTACCTCATTTTTCAGGGAGGTAATGCATTTTTACGCAAAAATTCGATGACGGACTTGATATCCAATAAAGCTGGACGTGTGGGCTGGTGTCCTTGGAGATCATATTGTTGGACCTTTCTTTATTGAGGGCAATTTGAATGGACCAATTTGGATCTCCTTCAGGAGGAAATCACTCCAGCTTTGACGCAACTTAAATCGACTTAAATCAAATATGGTATCAGCAGGATGGCTGTCCTGCGCACGATATGACTGATGTGCGACAATTTTTAAATATCCCTTTTTCAAATCGTGTGATTGGTAGAAGAGGCAACATCAGATGGACAGCCAGGTCGCCCGATTTAGCTGTTATGCATTTCTTCGTTTGGCCATACGTAAAACAGAAAGTACAACCACGTAAGAGCTGAAAATTTGGAACATCTTCGTCAAAGGATTATAAATGTGTTTGGAAGCATTACGCCTGTTATGCTTCATAACGTAAGAAGGAACTTCTACAACAGATTAGGGTACTCTTTAGCAGTGCAAGGATCTGTATTTCAACACTTATTATAAATTAATTTAGATGCCTCAAGTAATTTACAATAAGTACACATTTTCATTTGTATGATTGTACGAGTTATTTACTATTAATTTTGTCGTTTCTTGTAATAAAGTGCCCTTTGTATGAAGTTTGTATTTATTTATTAAATTTAATTCGTGTTCTTGCAACAACCTTAACAATTTGTGCAGTGTGCATTTCAGTAGCAATTTTTTAACAGTTTTATTAACCGATATGTCAGGCAATCTGTCAAAAGTATAACTTGTGCTTTTGACCTGGAATTGCGTAGACATAGTAACAACAACTATTGCTATATAAGTTATCTTTGTCCTACTTAAAAAAATCCTAATGTACTCTATTAACCTGTGGACTTTGCTATGTTGCGAGAAAAAATTGTTATACGGTATAAAAAAGACCGTTTTGTTCTAAGTGTTATCAAAAAAATTAAAAAAAATTTCAAAATTGGTAAAAAAATTTTTTAGGTTACAAAATTAACAAATTCATTTTTTTAAAAATCGTAAAATATTGAATTTTAAATATTTTAATTTGATTTTTTTTTCTACATGAAACTTAAAACATCCTAGTTTTATATAAAAAAGACCGTTTTGTTCTAAGTGTTGTCAAAAAATTTAAATAAATTTTCAAACTTTGCAATCATTTTTGACACTTTTTAACTTAAGAAAATCCAACTTTAAAAATTCATCAAAAATTCATTTTTAAACATTTTGATTTGATTTTTTTTTTTTAATGAAACTTAAAACATTCTAGTTTTGATTTAAAAAGACCGTTTTATTGTAAATGTTGTCAAAAAATTTTTAGAAATTTTCAAAGTTGGTAAAAAAAATTTTTAGGTTACAAAATTAATCGATTTTAGAAAATTCAATCACTTTTTTAAAAATTCATAAAAAATTGAATTTTATATATTTTGAGCTGATTTTTTTTCTAAATGAAACTTAAAACATTCTAGATTTATATAAAAAAGGCCGTTTTGTTCTAAGTGTTGTCAAAAAATTAGAAAAAAATTTAAAGTTGGTAAAAAATTTTTGACACTTATAACTTAAAGAAATTGATCAACTTTAAAAATTCGCCAAAAATTCATTTTTAAATCTTCTAAGCTGATTTTTTTCTAAATGGAACCTAAAACATTCTAGTTTAATATAAAAAAGACCGTTTTATTCCAAGTGTTGCCAGAAAAATTAAAAAAATTTTCAAACTTGGTAAACATTTTTGACACTTTTTACTTAAGAAAATCCAACTTTAAAAATTCATCAAAAATTCATTTTTAAACATTTTGATTTGATTTTTTTTTTAATGAAACTTAAAACATTCTAGTTTTGATTTAAAAAGACCGTTTTATTGTAAATGTTGTCAAAAAATTTTTAGAAATTTTCAAAGTTGGTAAAAGAAATTTTTAGGTTACAAAATTAATCGATTTTAGAAAATTCAATCACTTTTTTAAAAATTCATAAAAAATTGAATTTTATATATTTTGAGCTGATTTTTTTTCTAAATGAAACTTAAAACATTCTAGTTTTATATAAGAAAGACCGTTTTGTTCTAAGTGTTGTTAAAAAAATTAAAAAAAAATTTAAAGTTGGTAAAAAATTTTTGACACTTCTAACTTAAAGAAATCGATCAACTTTAAAAATTCGCCAAAAATTCATTTTTAAATCTTTTAAGCTGATTTTTTTCTAAATGGAACCTAAAACATTCTAGTTTTATATAAAAAAGACCGTTTTATTCCAAGAGTTGTCAAAAAAATTAAAAAATTTTCAAAGTTGGAAAAAATTTTTGACACTTTTTTAACCTAAGAAAATTAACTTTAAAAATTCATTAAAAATTCATTTTTAAAGATTTTGATTTGATTTTTTTTCTAAATGAAACTTAAAACATTCTAGTTTTGATTTAAAAAGACCGTTTTATTGTAAATGTTGTCAAAAAATTTTTAAAAATTTTCAAAGTTGGTAAAAGAAATTTTTAGGTTACAAAATTAATCGATTTAAAAAAATTCAATCACTTTTTAAAAAATTCATAAAAAATTGAATTTTACATATTTTGAGCTGATTTTTTTTCTAAATGAAACTTAGAACATCCTAGTTTTATATAAGAAAGGCCGTTTTGTTCTAAGTGTTGTCAAGAAATTTAAAAAAATTTTCAAAGTTGGTAAAATTTTTTTGACACTTCTTAAGAAAATCGATCAACTTTAAAAATTCATCAAAAATTCATTTTTAAAGATTTTGATTTGATTTTTTTTCTAAATGAAACCTAAAACATTCTAGTTTTAATTAAAAAAGATCGTTTTATTCTAAATGTTGTCAAAAAATTTCAAAAAATTTTCAAAGTTGGTAAAAATTTTTGAGACTTTTCTAACTTAAACTTAACTTTAAAAATTCATCAAAAAATCATTTTTAAAGATTTTGATTTGATTTTTTTTCTAAATGAAACTTAAAACATTCTAGTTTTGATTTAAAAAGACCGTTTTATTCTAAATATTGTCAAAAAATTTTCAAAGTTGGTAAAAATGTTTGAGACTTTTCTAACTTAAAGTTAACTTTAAAAATTCACAGAAAATTCATTTTTAAAGATGTTGATTTCATTTTTTTTCTAAATGAAACCTAAAACATTCTAGTTTTGATTTAAAAAGGCCGTTTTATTATAAATGTTGTCAAAAAATTTAAAAAAATTTTGAAAGTTGGTAAAAGAAATTTTTATGTTCCATCAATCGATTAAAAGATTCAATCATTTTTTAAAAAATTCATAAAAAATTGAATTTTAAAGATTTTGATTTGACTTTTTTTCTAAATGAAACTTGAAACATCCTAGTTTTATATAAAAAAGACCGTTTTATTGTACATGTTGTCAAAAAATTTTTAAAAATTTTCAAAGTTGGTAAAAGAAATTTTTAGGTTACAAAATTAATCAATTTTAAAAAATTCAATCACTTTTTAAAAAATTCATAAAAAATTGAATTTTAAATATTTTAATTTGATTTTTTTCCAAATGAAACTTAGGACATCCTAGTTTTATATAAAAAAAGACCGTTTTGTTCTAAGTGTTGTCAAAAAAATTAAAAAAATTTTCAAAGTTGGTAAAAAAATTTTTTAGGTTACATCAATCGATTTTAAAAAATTCAATCATTTTTTAAAAAATTCATAAAAAATTGAATTTTAAGTATTTTGATTTGATTTTTTTCTAAATGAAACTTAAAACATCCTAGTTTTATATAAAAAAGGCCGTTTTGTTCTAAGTGTTGTCAAAAAAATTTAAAACATTTTCAAAGTTGGTAAAAAAATTTCTTTTGATTATACTAAAATTTGAGAAATTTTCTTTTGATAAAAGGACTCCATTTTACATTTATAATAACATTTTAATTTGAGGTCAAAGGATTAAAATGTCGAATTTGAAAGGATTCACACTTGCCATTGATTCCTCATTGATCGAGTCCAAGGACAGGACCGTAACGTGGAAATAAACGATGGTCGGTTGTCCTTGAAATTTGGGCGCGCGATTTTTGTCGTACATTTTCGGTTTTAAAGGTAGGATGTCGCGCAACGACAAACTCACTTCTTCTTTTAGAAACGGGCTCTCTTTCAATGTGACGTTCCCGCTGCAATGATGATTATGTCTACTTTTTTCAAACCGAAACAAACATCTTTACTTTTAACTGAAAACGTTTTTATAAAATTTTAAATTACTTACGTATGACTGTGATTATGATGAGGCGCTTTACAATTCACCGTTGTGAGAAAGGCGAGTAAAAGAAACGCGAACATTACGGATCTTCCTTTTTTTCTCTTTTTTTTATTATTATTATTTCGGTTACAAATGACTCCGAACGTCACGTAACGCTGCCAGGCTAAAACTATAGACTAGCTCGTTCCTTTGCTCTCTTACATTTAATTTAATTACTATATAATAGGCTTAGAATAATAGAGATACAATCTCTGTAAACAATGGAGTGAACGTTTCATTCGGAATTTTATTTATATAGTTTTTCTTAATAAAATTTGAGAAAAATTTATACTTCGGTTTAGTTTTATGCTTAAAAATTAATTATTGTACACACCATCCTAAAAATAGAAATTACATAATTACACGATTGTCTTTAAATCTATACATAAATAATTTGTTTTGTTTTATTTTATTTTATTTTATTTTATTTTTATTTTATTTTTTTTAATTTAATTTTATTTTTTTTTATTTTATTTTATTTTTTCTTATTTTATTTTATTTTTATTTTATTTTATTTTATGTACTTATTTATTTAACATTTTGGTTGTTGTAAATTTAAGTTTAAAATTTTTCTCAAATCTTATTTTTTGGTGGATTTTTGGTGTTCTAATTTTTCTTCTTATTAAAGATTAAGTGTGTAATTAAACAAATAAACTAAAATAAAAAGGCAGCTTTAATTTTTTCTTTTTTTTTTGTTTCTGGTGATAAACGCACCGAATTACCTGGCATAGTATACATTATTAATTCATATTTTTTCAACCATAAGTACTTTAAAAACTTATTTACAAATTTTCTAAACGTCTATTGTATTTACAAGTGTCTTTATTATATGGCTACTTTTTTCTTGTATATATTCGCTAAGAAAAAACTGTTAATTTAAAGATTATTTCCACACAAAACACATTTTTGTTTATTTATATAATTTTTTTTTTTTTAACCTTCGATATTATATTTTTTTGTAATAATTATATACAACGTTAAAATGTTTATTATCTAAAACTGTACATTTTTATAAAATACAAATTTGGATCTTAAAATAATAAAAAAAAAATTAATAATAAGTTTTAATTTGAAGGCTTTTATGTTAACTAAAGTTACTAGAACTTAAGATTAACCTTCCGATGGTACGGTGGGTTGCTCGGACACCATTGGTACTTGGGACTTGGGGTACTTGCAGACCCCAGGGTACCGTCCGAGGGTTAATTCTAAGACTAGATCTAAAACCAGCTTTCAAACCGTAAGCTCTTAATTTTAGATCTAGTTTTATAGTGCTAATGTTAGTTCTAGTTTTAGTTAAATTGAGTATTTTAAGTTGAGATCAAAAAATATTTTTTTAGAAAAATTAAATAAATGAAATTAAATCAAGTGATAAAATTTTATTCTTTACAAAAAAAGAAAATTATTTACAATTTCACACAATAAAGCATAAAGATCCACGAAAATAAAATTAAAAATAATAAAAAAAATGTAATAAAATAAAATAAAATGAAATAAAATGAAATAAAATGAAATAAAATGAAATAAAATATGAAATAAAATGAAATAAAATGAAATAAAATGAATTAAAATGAAATAAAATAAAATAAAATGATAAAAATAGTGATACAAGTTTATGTTAGTACATAATTTGACAATAAATGCAACTAATACGTGATGAAAAAAAAAATTATAATTAACTAGAGTGGTACGTTTTGAGTACTACTTTAACACATTGGTTGCAATACACTTAATACTGTAAAAATCGCAAACAACGTGTTTCAGATCTAAAAAAAAAATAAAACAACAAAATTTTAAAATAAAAAAAAAAAATTTTTTAAATAAAAAAAAATTATGAGTTAAAAAAAATTAAAAATTACAAAAAAAATTTTAAACACTTAAGTATCTGAGTGAGTAAAGCTGTAGGAGGGTTTTCTTTTTCCAAAGCAGCCTGCTAAAAGTTACAAAAATAAATAAATAAATCTAGTCCTAAACCTAAATTCGCTATGTTCTACCTTTTACAAGTTTCACATTTACGTTTACGCGTGTTTTAGCCGTACACCTGGTCGAGATTATAAATTAAATCAGATTCACGATCACAATTTATAGGGATAATCTATTTTATTTTATACAGAATGTCTCCGAAATACTTCTTCAACGTAAAACCTTAAATAAGTCGATTTAAGTTAACTTATCTATATTTCAAAATTTCTTTATTTCACCGCTCGAAAATTTTTCAATTTTTAAATAGATTTTATTTATTTTTTAATTGTGTCTTTATTTCAGCTGACTTTAGCTTTTTGTGAAACTAATTCGAATTTTAAAACATGCAGGGTGTTCAAAAACACTCTCAACACAAGTTATCCATCTAAATTTTTTTAACCACCCTGTATAATTTTTTATCAATTTTTTTTCTGAATAGCTAAATTGATTTAGAAATTATTTTCTCTTTTAAAAAATTTCAGTTGAACAAACGGTTTAACCACAAAAAGAGATTTTCTAAATTCTAACAAGCTCAAATCTGTAAGTTAACATTTTAAAAAAGTTCAAAGTAGTACAGTGAAATCTCCCTTGGGCGGACACCAACGGAATCGACCGAAAGTGTCCGTTCAAAAGCAGTACCCATTCAAAAGCAGTGTCCGTTCAAAAGGAGTGTCCGCTTAAGAGAAATCCGAAGTAAATATTGTATTTTTTTAATGAAAAATATTATTTAAAAAATCGGATATTTAAAGCGTATATGTGAATGTTTTTAAAATAAATAAAAAATTTAAAGCTTAAATTCACTTATTAAGTAAAATTAAGAGTATTCTTGCCCTCTGTATTAATAAATTGATGTAAGTATTAACTTAAAGGGACTGAAATTCTCTTTCAAAGATTAAAAAATTCTGGCATTTTTTTTAAACTTGCTAAAAAAACGATTTGTTAGCTTACAAAGTACATACAAAATTAAGGTGACCAGACGTCCCGATTTCGGCGGGACAGTTCCGATTTTTCACAATTTGTCCCGCGTCCCGCGACGTTTTTCAAATGTCCCGACTTTTAGAATTAAGTGAAATTTTCTATTTATGAAAATCATTGCTTTGCATTCTAAGAATCCTACGGGTTACGACGACTAACATATTGCTTTTGCTGAGGAAGTTGAATATCAGAAAATACTTGGATACAGTGAAACGCGTTGGTTAGTTTTACTGCCAGCTATCGAAAGAACTTTGAAGATGTATGATCCTTTAAAATCCTACTTTCTATCACAGGACAAATGTCCTAGAATTTTATACAAGTTTTTTTAAAAGAGAATATTCAAAAATTTGGCTAGAGTTTCTACAAAATCAAGCTGCTCTTTTTCAGCACGTTATAAAGCTTACTGAAGATGATAAAATATCGGCAATCAAAGTAGCAAAAGAAGTTAATAATTTAATATGTCAGTATCAAGCAAGTTTAGAAAATAATTTTCTACCGTTAACTATTCGCAATAGTATAAATCAACTCGAAGAGCAGGGTACAATAAATCGTCAAGATATGAACCATGTCAAAAAGTTTTATAGTAACTGCAAAGATTATTTGGAGGACCGAACCGCATTTTCAATGGTTTACATTACAACCAGAACTTAATTGGAACGATGTGCAAAAATCATTTGATTATGTTTCTCAAAAATTCCCAAATAATAATATTTCCGAAAATGATCTTTTTAAGGAAGTGTCATTAGTAAAAAATATATTGATAAGGAAAAGCTTAAATATTGGACATCACAAAAAATCACAGTAGGAAACAAAGTAGGAAATAAAATCTTAGTTGTCCCGCTTTGTCCACCTAAAAATCTGGTCACCTTATATTAGTAATTTTAAATTCATATGTAAGTACATTCAGAT
Organism: Digitonthophagus gazella; assembly: GCA_036711955.1. NCBI lineage: Eukaryota > Metazoa > Arthropoda > Insecta > Coleoptera > Scarabaeidae > Digitonthophagus > Digitonthophagus gazella. The sequence continues at coordinate 21,973,242 of JASCIT010000010.1, forward strand.
TGGGTAAAAATGGTAAATAAATTTGAAGAGTATGCTTCAAAAATACCTAACAAAAAAACATTGAAGACCTGTCAATATGAAAAAGCCAATGAGGCTGTGTTTTTATGGTTCACGCAACAAAGAGGGGAGGGAGCTGCATTATCAGGACCGATTATTCAAGAAAACGCAAAAATTTCATCTGAATTAATGGGCGAAGAAGGTGAAGGCTTTAAAGTCAGTGCAGGTTGGCTAGAAAAGTGGAAAAATAAATACAGAGTACGTCAAGTGAATGTTTGTGGGGAAAAATTATCTGCCAATGTTGATAATGTAAACATTTTCAAAACAGAAATGGATGAATTGATGCAAGGATAGAGTAATGATTAGATTTTTAATGCAGACGAGACAGCTTTAAATTTTAAAATGTTACCGAAAAAATCACTTTCGCCAAGAAACGAAAAAAGCACTCCTGGACACAAAATGAATAAACAAAGAGTGACAATTTTGTTCTGCAGCAATGCTTCAGGAACTTACCGACTGTGGCCCATGTGCATAGGAAAATCTAAAAAATCCAGGGCTTTGAAAGATATTTTGGCAAATGCTCTTCCTGTCTTCTATCGTAACCAAAAAAGTTCCTGGATGTCCGTTGCTTTGTTTACCGAATGGTTTAATAATGGAGTTTGTCCCCAGTGTTGAGTCTTTTTTAAAGTCGAAAAATCTTCCAAGAAAAGCAGTTTTGTTAATCGACAACGCCCCTACACACCCACAGAATCTGCAGAATTGTGACATTGTTGTTCAGTTTCTACCTGCTAATGTCACAAGTCTGATTATCAAAATATATTGATAAGGAAAAGCTTAAATATTGGACATCACAAAAAATCACAGTAGGAAACAAAGTAGGAAATAAAATCTTAGTTGTCCCGCTTTGTCCACCTAAAAATCTGGTCACCTTATACAAAATACATACATATAATAAAACATAACATATGTAACGATACAAAATATGAAACTAAATGTTAGTCTAATGACGTAAAAAATCATCTATTGTTGTTTGTTTTCCTCTTTTGCTTTAAACTGGCGTCCAGAAATCGTATTTTTAATTTAGAAAGAAGCTTCAAAAACTCTATCACCATAATTTTAGATATTCTCTGCTAGTACTGAAACCTCATCGACGACAGATAGTTCTTGCACTTCTGGATTTCCAATTTCTTGTCCTGAATCTTAACAACATACAAATTTTTATCCAGTTTAAAGAAATCACGGTTTTTATTATCAGTCAATTTCAAAAAATTCTTATATTTGAGAATATCTACAGAGTACATTAAGTGGTAAGTCATCTTTTGGATCAAATGTAAAAACCTCATTTAGCTGGTCTTCACTTTGCATATTGTCGTGCTTAAATCCTGCTCTACTGAAGCAATTTTTAACTGTTTCCTTGGTTACTTGGGCCTAAGCGGTTTTTGCAAAGTACAATACATCCGCATATCTTTTTCTGCATAGACGTCAAACTAGTATTGAACCCCGTATGTACCGAAAAAATGAGAACGTTTAAATATCGGTTAGTCGGGGAAGTCCCTCATTCAAGCTAAGCAGAAAGGTACGACATAGGCTGCGCTTGTACCTTGCAAATATTGAAGTCGGTAAAATACCGGTTAAAGAGAAAATCTTTTATTAACAGGAGACAGCCAAGTCTGCGCGCGGCGCGATTGTGCGTTCAACAGAACACTTGGTAGTGTCCGCGCCCGTTCAAGAAAATATCCGTCCAAGAGAGTTAACGCAATGCAAATTAAATGAGAGTCGGTCCGTTCCATGAGAAACTGCCCGTTCAAGGGGAGTGTCCGTTCAAGGGGGTGCCCGCGAAGGGGAATTTCACTGTAATTTCTTCACGAGATATCAAGCTTTTTCAAGATAACTAGATATTACAGGTTTAGAAGTACAGTAAAGCTTCGCTAATCCGAACTCCAATAATCCAGATTCTCCAGTAATCCGGACGAAATTGAAATATTAGTTATTTACATTATATATTCCATAATACGGATTTCTGGATTACTTGTGATTCCATAATCCGGATCGTAGATTGCGCAGTTTGCCATGAATGTACGTCACGCTGTTCATATAAAAAGCAGTTCGTTAAAAAATATCATGGCGCTAAAGAGAACACACAAAACATTAACTCTAGCGGAAAAACACGATATATTGCAAAAATTAAAAAGTGGTGTTTGTGGAAAGGTGTTGGCTACTAACAAAGTATGGAGTTGGTACATCGACGATTTTCAATATGTTTGTAGTGTGTGTTTTGATTTAATAAATCCCTACATGTAGTTAACATACTTTTGTGACTTTTAAAAAGGTTCCAATAATCCGGATGTTTCACTAATTCGGATTGCCTCGGTTTTCATTGATCCGGATTAGCGAAGCTTCACTGTAGTTTATTGCTTAAAATTTTCAAATCCAAACTTAAAGAAACGAAGCATCTTGGGATATAAATGAGTTAACTTAAATCAATCAATTTTGATCCAGAAAATTTTAAGTCTCACATTGTACTCGCTTTTTGGAGACATCCTGTATGTACGTTTTTATTTTAATAATCGAGATTTGAAAAATTACAAATAAATAACCGTATTTTTAATTTTTGTAATTTTTATTAATAGTACTTTTTTTATTAACCGTATTTTTTTTTAATTAATAGTACTTTTTTGTTATTAATCGTACTTTTTTTGTTATTAATTGTACTTTTTTTATTAATCGTACTTTTTTTATTAACCGTACTTTTTTTAATCGTACTTTTTTTTATTAATTGTACTTTTTTTTATTAATCGTACTTTTTTTTATTAATCGTACTTTTTTTTATTAATCGTACTTTTTTTTAATTAATCGTACTTTTTTTTGTTAATAGTACTTTTTTTTATTAATCGTTTTTTTGTTTTAATTAATCATACATTTTTTTTATTAATCGTACTTATTTTTTGTGTTACATCTAACGAATAAAAACGTGTCCAAATTTCAGTCAATTCCATGTGAAAAAACTGACTCTTATCTAAAGCGTTTTAGACTCCGTGTTATTATTATTTTTCATTTTAACGTTTTTATCACATGAAGTTTCAAGTGTTCATCTGCGTTTATTGTGGTGTATCTTGTATAAAGATCGTAGTTTTTTATTGCTAAAGAGTCGCTACGCGCGAGTTCTATCACAGTATTGTGGATAGGTCTGTAAATATGTAAAGAAAAAAATATCTATTGTATATTTTCAAAATTAATTAAATTAAAATTAAAAAAAAAAATAGTTAAGTTTAAAAAAAAAACTTTCAACTAACGACCTCATATTTTATTTTATTTCTTTCTTTTTATTTGTTTCTTATAAATACGAAGGCTTTCACGGCCGGTGTTAATTGAACCAAGACTAGAATTAACATTAGTACTCAAATACTAGATCTCTACTACACTCTAATATTAGATGTAGAAGTACGAGCTTTCGGGTTTAACTGTATGTCTTTTAGTGTTTAGTTTTAATGTTTGTCTTTTAGGCATTTAATTTTTTTTATGTTTAGGATGTAATTTTGCAACCTTCTTTAGAAATGAGTTTGAAATCGATTGAAACGAATTTCTCAAGGAAGTTGAAGAAACATCAAACGCCTTTTCAAAAGATGTACGACTAAACACAAAAGCTCCAAAATCTCCAGAGAGCTTTAGAAACTCTAATACTAGAGTTAGAACTAAGAGTTTTTGGGTTTAATCATATGTTCTTTGAGAAGGAGTTTGATGTTTTGGATGCCATGTTATAATTTTCTTTAGAATCATTTCGAACATGTTTCTGAAGGAGGATGCAACATGTCAGATGTCAAATGCCTTTTCAAAAGATGTACGACTAAACCCAAAAGCTCCAAAATCTCCAGAGAGCTTTAGAAACTCTAATACTAGAGTTAGAACTAGGAGTTTTTGGGTTTAGTCATATGTTTTTTGAGAAGGAGTTTGATGTTTTGGATGCCATGTTATAAATTTCTTTAGAATCACTTCGAACATGTTTCTGAAGGAGGATGCAACATGTCAGATGTCAAATGCCTTTTCAAAAGATGTACGACTAAACCCGAAAGCTCCAAAATCTTCAGAGAGCTTTAGAAACTCTAATACTAGAGTTAGAACTAAGAGTTTTTGGGTTTAATCATATGTTCTTTGAGAAGGAGTTTGATGTTTTGGATGCCATGTTATAATTTTCTTTAGAATCACTTCGAACATGTTTCTGAAGGAGGTTGCAACATGTCAGATGTCAAATGTCTTTTCAAAAAATGTACGACTAAACCCGAAAGCTCCAAAATCTCCAGAGAGCTTTAGAAACTCTAATACTAGAGTTAGAACTAGGAGTTTTTGGGTTTAGCCATACTTTTTTTGTTCATCTTTTGAGAAGGAGTTTGATGTTTTGGATGCCATGTTATCGGGTGTTCATTTAAATTTGTGCTCAAGTGAGCTATGGATTTTGTCTGCATTTTTGACGTATGTCCAATAAAACTTAATTGAAGCAATGTCATAACACTGAAATGTTCAATAGGTTATAAATAACGAGACATAAAATGGAAGGAAATTAGCTAACAACTTGTTTTTGGGTAAAACCTACCTAAACTCTAATCCTTTCAGTAATTGGTCGTCCAAAATTTCATAGGGATATTCAAGTAGTGAATAAAATTATACAGTAAATATTCTCAAACTTCATCGACTTTCGAAGCAGCTTAAACGTAAGACTTACCATCAAGTTTTTTGTCACAAATTAAAAACATTATCGATAAATTGCCAATACAAGCCGTTCAGTGTAGTTTGACAAGATTTGACGTTTGTCAAATTTGAAATTTAATTGATTAGTGTGCACTAATAATGCCACATACATTTTTCTCTCTATCGTCGTCTAACAAAATTTCAAAGCACACTTGAGCACGAATTTAAATGAACACCTGATATAATCTTCTTTAGAATCACTTTAAACATGTTTCTGAAGGAGGTTGCAACATGTCAGATGTCAAATGCCTTTTCAAAAGAAGTATGACTAAACCCAAAATCTCCGAAAACTTCACAGAGTTTGAAAAACTCTAACAGTAGAGTTAGAACTAGGAAGTTTTGGGTTTAGTCGTACGTCTTTTAAAGAGTTTGATGCCATTTTACAACCTTCTTTAAAATCACTTCGAATTTGTTTCTGAAGATGGTTGCAACATGCCAAATGTCAAATGCTTTTTCAAAAGACTCCTAAAGACTCAAAAAGGTCCGAAAACTCCAAAAAATTTCAGCAACTCTAACACTAGACTTAGAACTTGGTGTTTTTGGGTTTAGTCATCTGTCTTTTGAAAAGGAGTTTGAGATTTCGAATGCCATGTTCTTAAAAGACGTATGGCTAAAGCTGAAAGCTCCAAAAACTCCAAAAAGTTTCAGAAACTCTAACAGTAGAGTTAGAACTAGGAAGTTTTGGGTTTAGTCGTACGTCTTTTAAAGAGTTTGATGTTTTGGAAGCCACATGGCTTCCGTTGTAACAGGTTGTAAAAGGTTGTAAAATTACAACCTTCTTCAGAATCACTTCAAACTTATTTCTTAAGAAAGTTACAACATATCAAATGCCTTTTCAAAAGACATATAACTAAACCCAAAACGTTAACGTTAATTGTAGTCTTAGTTCAATTAATTTCTTTCTTTTAATTAATTTTCCTCCTTGAATTAATTTTCTCTTTCAATTACCTTTTTTTAATTAATTTTTTCTTTTTAATCATTCTTTTAATGATCTTTTAATTATTTACTTTTTAATTAATGATCTTTTAATAGATTATTTTTAAATAATTAATTTTTAATTAATTATTTTTTTATTAATTAATTCTTTTAATTAATTAATTTTTAATTAATTAATTTTTTAATTAATTATTATTTTTTATTTATTATTTTTTCCCGTCAAAATTTAAATTAAGTACTATTACTAGTCGCCATCGTAACGAACACTTGTTGGAAGTCCGCCAGTTCTTGGCCGAGCATTTCAATACCGGAAGCGGACCGGCCGCCTTCGGGAGCTGCAGTACCTGCCACTTCTTTTCCGGGAGGTGGCGCTTGTTTCTTTTTCTCAATTTCAGAACTTTCCGGTCTCCTAGCCGACGATTGTTTCGTCGGAATCACAGGTTTATTGGGGGGAATTGGTGGTGGGACACCTCTCGAAGCCACCAGACCTTTTTTAGGGGGCGTTGCTGGCGCTACGTTACTCTGAGCTTGCGTGTGAAAGGCTGCTGGTTTACTAGGAGTCCGTGACGATTGGGGTTGGACCGATGGAACTACCGGAGATGCTGTACCCTAAAAATTTAATTGTATTTTAATGGTTCTTAATTTTAAATTAAATTTAAATTTTTATTTTAATTAAAAATTTTATTTTAATTAAAAATTTTATTTTAATTAAAAATTTTATTTTAATTAAAAATTTTATTTTAATTAAAGACTTTATTTTAATTAAAAATTTTATTTTAATTAAAAATTTTATTTTAATTAAAAATTTTATTTTAATTAAAAATTTTATTTTAATTAAAAATTTTATTTTAATTAAAAATTTTATTTTAATTAAAAATTTTATTTTAATTAAAAATTTTATTTTAATTTTCAATTTTATTTTAATTTTCAATTCTTTTTTTCAGTTTTGAATACTTAGATTACTTAGAATACTTAGATCACTATGAAATAAAAATTAACGTGGTGATTAACCACTTGCGGTGGCAAGAAATTCACGGCTGAGTGTGCCAGATGAGAGGTGAGTAATTTTTCTACCTACAATGGTCTAACAGCGTAACACAGCGCTGGCGATCCAGTAACAAAAGCATCTCGACGTACCATAACCCAAAATGGAGCTGCACCATGAAGAGAAAGATGAAACAGTACTATAATCCAAGCTCAATTTACACCATGGAGAGAAGGATGCAAGAGCGCGCTTTCTCCCCGTAACTTTACCGAGTAAGCCCGAGTGGAGTACAGGGGAAGGGAGAACCGGAGTTTTAAGCGGTCCTGGCAAACGCAAAGGTCTTCCGGCAAGAACGCCGTCGTAGACAGGCTCGCGGCACCTCGCTGTTTTAACTTTTTCAGTCAGACTTTTGGCCCTTTTTCAGGTCTTACAGGAAAAGCGAGAAGTGTTAATTCACCAACCACAATCATTGGTTGTAGTTTTAATCATATTTGACAAAACCCGGTGAAAATTGAAGAAATTAATTGGTCACCGGGACTGTGCGCTTTCCAGGTAAAGCACAAAATTAACGTCGGGTCTTTGTCACCCCGAACACCACGGATATTTGAGAATACCTGCGTGTTTGTTGACTTTATATTTTATTAAAAGTATTATTATTAACGAAAATTACTCCAACAATAGAAATGTTGCAGGTGTTTTCCATTAACTCTTCTACTTTTCATCAGGACTTCTACTAATTAAACTCTTACACGTGTTGGCAATCTTCTTTTAATTCTATATCCAAACCGTTTTTGTTCTGTTACAACAAAATCAACAAACTTTGAAAGAAATTCATTTACTAATCGAGATATTTTTAAACTAATAGGTAGAATCGGGAAAATCAAATTACTAAAAAATTAATTACAAAGATAATATATTTTTATAAACATCAATGCTTAATTGTTGGTTTGTGATTTATTGCTACTTACAGTTAAAAGTTAAATTCAAACTTTCTTATTTTCATTGTAGCAAATTCATAGAATTATTATAGTCACATTACTCTACTACATTATGCAAAATCAGTTTACTATTTGCTATAATAATTATTTAAAAATTGTTACTTCAAAATCCTAAAGTTATAAGTTAGCTTTTGATTGTTTAAATGTTAATATACTTTAAAATCATTAAAACTTTTCTAATTATTTAAATACACGATTTCTTTTCAGTGTGTGTTTTCCTCGACCTTCTTTTTAAATGAAAATCAATTAAGCAAATTTACAGATTATTCGTAAACATTATACATAATGAAGAAAATTAATAAATTTATTGCTATCTACCAGTATCTTGAAAATTAATTTTATTACAATAATAAATGTGTGTCATAAAAACTTATTACTTGTTTATTTTTCCCATATTTAAATATCCCTTTCCTAATTAGACATTTATTTCATTATTCTAAAACCAGTTTACTTTTTGGATTCCAATTTTCTAATTTTTAAATAAAAAATTTATAAATTGATTTAAAGATAAAGTTATTATGACATGACGATGTTGTTCATTTGTGATAAAATTAAACGATGAAAGTTCATCAAAACTTGATTTTTAAATAATAAATTTGTAACAATGAAGGCGAATTTGTGACGTCACATCCTAATATGTATAAAATATGATTAAAATGATTGTGGTTGGTGAATTAACATTTCTCGCTTTTCCTGTAAGACCTGAAAAAGGGCCAAAAGTCTGACCGAAAAAGTTAAAACAGCGAGGTGCCGCGAGCCTGTCTACGAGGGCGTTCTTGCCGGAAGACCTTTGCGTTTGCGAGGACCGCTTAAAACTCCGTTTCTCCCTTCCCCTGTACTCCACTCGGGCTTACTTGGTAAAGTTACGGGGAGAAAGCGCGCTCTTGCATCCTTCTCTCCATGGTGTAAATTGAGCTTGGATTGTAGTACTTGGCAATGTTACGGATAGGGGGCTAACGTTTTCATCTTTCTCTTCATGGTGCAGCTCCATTTCGGGTTATAGTACCTGGTACGTCTTTCCAGCGCAAGAGATTAATGTGTTAAATAAAAAGAAAAACTTGTGAGAGTACCTTTAATGCGGGTATAGTAGGAGCTACAGCTGTTTGACGTAAAGCTTGACCGGGAGTAACAGATTGAGCAATTCCCGTTGCTTAAAAAAAAATAATTAATTAATTTTTAATTTGGGGTTGAAAAAAAAATTACTAGAGAACTTCCTTAATTCGAATTGTAAAAATAAAGGGAAATATTTTAAATTATGGAGATTTATTGAGTTATTAAAAGCACAAAATTGAATAAAAGAATAAAAATTATCAATAATAAAAATTATGATAACGAGCAAGACGTATGAGGTTCCTCCATGTAACTTTAACGAGTAGGCTCGACTGTAGTATAGTAAAAGGGAGAACTGCAGTATTATCTGGTCCTACTTAACCCCTTGGCCTACACAACATCTGCCAATTGCGCGAGCCATAGTATACGAGAAAATTGATCGCGCGCCATGACATTCAACCGTTTAGCCGTGTACCTGAACTGGCGAGAAAAAAAAAACTAAGGACAATAGGTCACAAAAGATTTACACTCGCTTATGGCACAAATCTTTACCATGAGTCAGACTCGTTGTTTTCGTTTATGGCACAAATTCTTTACCACGAGTCAGACTCGTGGTTTTCACTTATGGCACAAATTTTATATCACGAGTCAGACTCGAGGTTATAGGCCAAAGGGTTAAAGCCGACTCCACACACTCAACGAGACATGGCGAGGGTTAAAGACCGAGAGTGTGCACAACCCTAGTTCGTCGTCTCGTCATCCTTTCGTCTCGCCTCGCTATGTCTCCGCTCCATGTCAGTATTTGAGTCCGAGTCAAAGACTCTCTCCAAGATTCTCTTTGGCGAGAAACAACCCCTCCACACTCTCGTTAACAACGAACAGTCTTGCCGAGACGTCTTCGTCCGAGATAATGCAAAGGTCTTGTAGGCCAAAACACCATCGAAAAAATGCCCACTGCACCTCACTACTTTAATTTTTTCACACGGGCTTTTGGCCCTTTTTTGAGTCTTATAGCAAATCCGAAAAGCAAGGTGTGGTTGGCCTGTTTTCGACGATGGTTTACCCTGTAAAACCTTTGCATTAAGGAGGACCGAACAATACCCCAGTTCTCCCTTCTAATATACTCCAATTAAACTTACAGGAAGCAACCTTACTTTTGCATCCTTCATTTTCGAGACTCAGAATCAACTAATAAACATTCACCAATACAATTCGTCTCGTCTCAATAACAATCCATAAAAAATCGATTGTTACCATCAGTCAAAGAAGTGAGATAAAAAATATCTACGAGACCTAACAACATTACACTTTCATATTTCCGTAACAATTTATAATCGGTTATAAACATAAAAACATTTCATATTTTTAGAAATTCAAATAGGAAGATAAAAACACATTAAAAAAATGTAATGAAACGCAAAATATTTGTTGTATGGAATATAAAACAATATAATTCGAATTAGGGAAGTTTCATTGCAATATAATTTAATTTACTAGGTCCAGAAACGGGAACGCTAGAAACAGTAGCTGTGGGTTGGACAGCCTTAGCCACGCTGCTCGTCATTGGAACCGCTGGATCACCAGGATCTCTCGCTCTAGTCCTCAGGGCTTCTTCATATTGCGTACGTAGCTTTTGAAGTTCACTTTCTAATTCTTGGCACCTTAAAAATTAATATCATATTAAAAATTATATTTATCTAATATTTTAGTTTTTCATAAAAATCGATTAGAAATGAATTTGCGACGCACGTTAATTTCTCGATGTAAAGGTTGGGAAAAACTTTCGTCAGAAATTTTCCGAGCCTGTTACGATAACGCCCTTCTAGAATCCTATACAGAATTAAATAGAGAATCGTTGAAAACCAACCGCATGAAAATTGGACGGTCGATGGCCAAGCTGCGCGAGTTCAAAATCAAAATTTCTATAATAGCCAAAATCTGAAAAAATCGAACGGGGTAGGTATGGATTTTTTTTTTTTTTCAAAAATCGAAAATTTTAAATTTAGCTGAAACTCACGTTTTTATATAATTCAACAACGGGGAAAACGATGGTGAAATCCGTTTTTCGATCTTTTGGTTTTTCATAAAAATCGACTAGAAGTGAATTTGCGAAGCGCGTTAATTTCTCGATGTAGAGGTTGGGAAAAAAATTCGTCAGAAATTTTCTGGACGCGATACGAAAACTCCCTTTTAGAGTCTTATTTAGAATAGAATTTGGAATCCTTTAAAGCAAACCGCTTGAAAATCTGACGATCGGCGGTCGAGTTACATGAGCTCAAAGTCAAAATTTCTAAAATAGCCAAAATCCGAAAAAATCGAAAGGTATGGATTTTTTTTTCTTTTTTCAAAAATCAAAAATTTTAAATTTAGCTGAAACTCACGTTTTTACATAATTCAACAACGGGGAAAAAGATGGTGAAATCCGTTTTTCGATCTTTTGGTTTTTCATAAAAATCGACTAGAAGTGAATTTGCGACGCGCATTAATTTCTAGATGTAGAGGTTGGGAAAAAAATTCGTCAGAAATTTTCTGGACGCGATACGAAAACTCCGTTTTAGAGTCTTATTTAGAATAGAATTTGGAATCCTTTAAAGCAAACCGCTTGAAAATTTGACGATCGGCGGTCGAGTTACATGAGCTCAAAGTCAAAATTTCTAAAATAGTTAAAATCCGAAAAAATCGAAAGGGGTAGGTATGGATTTTTTTTTTTTTTTTCAAAAATCGAAAATTTTAAATTTAGCTGAAACTCACGTTTTTATATAATTCAACAATGGGGAAAACGATGGTGAAATCCGTTTTTCGATCTTTTGATTTTTCATAAAAATCGACTAGAAGTGAATTTGCGACGCGCGTTAATTTCTCGATGTAGAGGTTGGGAAAAAAATTCGTCAGAAATTTTCTGGACGCGATACGAAAACTCCCTTTTAGAGTCTTATTTAGAATAGAAATTGGAATCGTTTAAAGCAAACCGCTTGAAAAACTGACGATCGGCGGTCGAGTTACATGAGCTCAAAGTCAAAATTTCTAAAATAGTTAAAATCCGAAAAAATCGAAAGGGGTAGGTATGGATTTTTTTTCAAAAATCGAAAATTTTAAATTTAGCTGAAACTCACGTTTTTATATAATTCAACAACGGGGAAAACGATGGTGAAATCCGTTTTTCGATCTTTTGGTTTTTCATAAAAATCGACTAGAAGTGAATTTGCGACGCGCGTTAATTTCTCGATGTAGAGGTTGAGAAAAAAATTCGTCAGAAATTTTCTGGACGCGATACGAAAACTCCCTTTTAGAGTCTTATTTAGAATAGAATTTGGAATCGTTTAAAGCAAACCGCTTGAAAAACTGACGATCGGCGGTCGAGTTACATGACCTCAAAGTCAAAATTTCTAAAATAGTTAAAATCCGAAAAAATCGAAAGGGGTAGGTATAGATTTTTTTTTCAAAAATCGAAAATTTTAAATTTAGCTGAAACTCACGTTTTCATATTATTCAACAACGGGGAAAACGATGGTGAAATTCGCTTTTCGATCTTTTGGTTTTTCATAAAAATCGACTAGAAGTGAATTTGCGACGCGCGTTAATTTCTCGATGTAGAGGTTGGGAAAAAAATTCGTCAGAAATTTTCTGGACGCGATACGAAAACTCCCTTTTAGAGTCTTATTTAGAATAGAATTTGGAATCCTTTAAAGCAAACCGCTTGAAAATCTGACGATCGGCGGTCGAGTTACATGAGCTCAAAGTCAAAATTTCTAAAATAGCCAAAATCCGAAAAAATCGAAAGGGGTAGGTATGGATTTTTTTTTTCAAAAATCGAAAATTTAAATTTAGCTGAAACTCACGTTTTTATATAATTCAACAACGGGGAATACGATGGTGAAATCCGTTTTTCGATCTTTTGGTTTTTCATAAAAATCGACTAGAAGTGAATTTGCGACGCGCGTTAATTTCTCGATGTAGAGGTTGGGAAAAAAATTCGTCAGAAATTTTCTGGACGCGATACGAAAACTCCCTTTTAGAGTCTTATTTAGAATAGAATTTGGAATCCTTTAAAGCAAACCGCTTGAAAATCTGACGATCGGCGGTCGAGTTACATGAGCTCAAAGTCAAAATTTCTAAAATAGTTAAAATCCGAAAAAATCGAAAGGGGTATGGATTTTTTTTCTTTTTTTTCAAAAATCGAAAATTTTAATTTAGCTGAAACTCACGTTTTTATATAATTCAACAACGGAGAAAACGATGGTGAAATTCGTTTTTCCGTAGATCTTTTAGTTTTTGAAAAAAATCATAAAAAAAATTTCATACCTCTAGAAAAATTAGTTTCTTAGATATGAATTTTTAAAAATTGCCTAATTTAATATATCATCATATTAAATATAATATCATCATATTAAATAAATAAAAAAATCAAAAAGAAGAAAAAAATATGTATATACATAAAAAATCAAATTTTACTTTAATTCTGCTGCCGCTAAAGATGACTTTAAAGCTTTTCTTTCCGAATCAAATAAATGAAGTTGTTTTTCCAACTCAGCTTCCATTCGTAAAGACTTTTTACTTTCCTCTTCTAATCCTTCGGCCATACTATCAATCCTAGCTTTTTCCTCCGATAAAATCTGTGCTAAATCTTCACTCCGCCTTCTTTCTTCAATATACTTAATAATAACCCTTTTTCTATCCCCCAAAAGTAATAAAACGATTTGTTTTTGCCTCGCTCGTTCTTCATCGGCTAATTCTTGTTGTCGTTTCACTTCTTTCTCCAATTTCTTTCTTGTTAATTTTTCAACTTCAAGTTCTTGTTTTAATCTGCTTCTTTCCATTTCTAAACCGTATGTTATATCGTCTCCTTGAGCTGTGTCGTGTTCGTGTTTACATTTTTCTTCTTCTAATTCTTGTATAACTTTCTTATGTTTTGCTTCGGCGTCTTTAAGAATATTTACCATGTGTTGATGCGCTCGACGTTGCTGCATAGCTAACTGTTCCAAAGCTTGGATTTGAGCATCTGCGGCTTCTTGCATTTCTTTTTCACTATAAGGAGGTTTCGAAGAAGGCGTATCTGCTATTGTATCTCTTAAAAGAGCTGTGTAAGGATCTGACATTACGGCGGGACGATATCGGCCGAGATTTACAACTTGTTTTAACTTTTCAGACTGGAATTTAATTAAATTTAGTTTTAAACTTTTCTAATTTAAATTTTTACTAACCTTTAAAGCCGCTATAGCAATATCCCTAGCTTGGATTTCCCCTTCAAAGCAAGTAACAAGTTTTAAAAGATCCGTCTTGGTCAATTCCATCTTGGGATTTCTCTAAACATAGATTGGAACTTAGAAACAACTTTGTGGTTAACCTAAGCGTTTAAAACGAACCTTAAGGGTGTTGCTGGCGGCGACGTTTCGGTCGATTTGTTCAAACTGATTCATTTCCGAGGCAGTCCCGGGCTGTTGCTCGGGGACCACGGTCAGGGGGCCCCCGATGCCGATGTTGAGGCCACTTAACCAACCATTCTGGTTGTTATTAGTAGCCATATTGGAATTAAAACGTTCGAACCGGCTAGTTGGGCCCCTAATTCACCCGAATAAAGTCAGCGCGATCTCGGCACGAGCTTACTTTGCATAATTAACACTAATTAAATCACTACGCGACTACATAAACATGATCGTTCCCCGTTTGACAATGAAAAATACAAATATAGGTTAATATTATAGCAATCGATTTTTTATTAGGGGAATTTTACGTTTTATTGTTGGTTACACTTCTTTAAAAATAATAAATTAAAAAATAAATTTACAATAAATTTTTTTTTTAATATACAAAGATATATTTATTTATTTTTTTAATGTATATTTAAAATTTTTTTTAAATAGTCAAATAAAATAATAAATAAGAAATTTTATATTTTAAGGTTGGTAACTTGTGATTTGAACTTAGGTTCTTAGGTTATGTCAAAAATTTAAAAGGTTATCTACGAATTTTCATCACCGAAAGAGATTTCGTTCGGATTACAAAAAAAGTAAGTATTTACTTTAACTAATATACAAAAAATAAATTAATAACAAAAAGATCTTTATTAATAATCATATTTCTCCATCTAAAACTTTATAATATTTGAATTAAATTAAAAGAAAAAATACAAAACTACTCAAATATATTTATTTTATTTTTTTGAAAACATTGATATAAACAATTTAATTTTTTTTATGATTTACATTTTTTTATGATGAATTCAAATAATACACTATTAAATAACTAAATATTCGATTAATTAAAAATAATACTTAATAAAAACATGCTCAAAAGAATATTAAATAAGATTAAATATATTAAGACTAGTTTTGTTAGTAATTTCTAAGTTTTAATACAGGCCAGAGTAAAAATACTGCTCCGGTAAGGTATGTTGTCGTAGAACCAACACTCCAAAAAGCTATGCTGGCAAAAATTGGTCCTAAAGCTCTGGCTAAAGCTCCCAGTGATCGAAATATTCCCATTACGGTTCCTTTTTGTTGTACAGAACCGTATTCTGACGCCATTGTCATCATACAAGGTACAACTAAAGCTGTAGCTATAAAAAAAGTTGTTTTTTGTTAGAAAAATTAAGTCGATTTTTAAAAAAAGTTGGGTTAGTTAACTGTCAAAAATTTTTATCAACTTTGAAATTTTTTTTTAATTTTTTGGTAATATTAAGAATAAATTGGTCTTTTTAAATCAAAACTAGAATGCTTTAAGTTTCATTTAGAAAAAAAATCTAAGCAAAATCTCTAAAAATGAATTTTTGTTGAATTTTTAAAGTTGATCGATTTTCTTAAATTAGGTAAGAAGTGTCAAAAAATTTTTACCAAGTTTGAAAATTTTTTTAAATTTT
This sequence comes from Digitonthophagus gazella, assembly GCA_036711955.1. Classification (NCBI taxonomy): domain Eukaryota; kingdom Metazoa; phylum Arthropoda; class Insecta; order Coleoptera; family Scarabaeidae; genus Digitonthophagus; species Digitonthophagus gazella. The sequence goes on from JASCIT010000010.1 coordinate 21,988,807, forward strand.
TTGGTAATATTTAGAATAAATCGGTCTTTTTTAATTAAAACTAGAATGTTTTATCTTTCATTTAAAACAAAATTTATTTCTTAATCTCAATAAATAAAGTCTGGAGGATTTTTTAAAGTTGGTCGATTTTTTGAAGTTGGTCAATTTTTTAAAAAAAGTTGGGTTAGTTAACTGTCAAAAATTTTTATCAACTTTGAAGATTTTTTTAAATTTTTGGTAATATTTAGAATAAAACGGTCTTTTTAAATCAAAACTAGAATGTTTTAAGTTTCATTTAGAAAAAAAATCTAATCAAAATGTTTAAAAATGAATTTTTGATGAATTTTTAAAGTTACATTTCTTAAGTTAAAAAAGTGTCAAAAATTTTTACCAACTTTGAAATTCTTTTTAATTTTTTTGACAACATTTACAATAAAACGGTCTTTTTAAATCAAAACTAGAATGTTTTAAGTTTCATTTAGAAAAAAAATCTAATCAAAATCTTTAAAAATGAATTTTTGATGAATTTTTAAAGTTACATTTCTTAAGTTAAAAAAGTGTCAAAAATTTTTGCCAGCTTTGAAAATTTTTTTTAATTTGTTGACAACATTTAGAATAAAACGGTCTTTTTAAATCAAAACTAGAATGTTTTAAGTTTCATTTAGAAAAAAAATACAATCAAAATCTTTAAAAATGAATTTTTGATGAATTTTTAAAGTTGGTCGATTTTTTTAAAGTTAGGTTAAAAGTGTCAAAAAATTTTTACCAACTTTGAACATTTTTTTAATTTTTTTGACAACATTTAGAACAAATCGGTCTTTTTTAATGAAAACTAGAATGTTTTAAGTTTCATTTAGAAAAAAAATCTAATCAAAATGTTTAAAAATGAATTTTTGATGAATTTTTAAAATTACATTTCTTAAGTTAAAAAAGTGTCAAAAATTTTTACCAACTTTGAAATTTTTTTTAATTTTTTTGACAATATTTAGAATAAAACGGTCTTTTTAAATCAAAACTAGAATGTTTTAAGTTTCATTTAGAAAAAAAATCTAATCAAAATCTTTAAAAATGAACTTTTGATGAATTTTTAAAGTTGATCGATTTTTTTAAGTTAGGTTAGAAGTGTCAAAATTTTTTTGCCAACTTTGAAAATTTTTTTAAATTTTTTGATAATATTTAGAATAAATCGGTCTTTTTTAATTAAAACTAGAATGTTTTATCTTTCATCTAAAACAAAATTTATTTCTTAATCTCAATAAATAAAGTCTGGGGGATTTCTTAAAGTTGGTCGATTTTTTAAAATTGGTCAATTTTTTAAAAAAAGTTGGGTTAGTTAACTGTCAAAAATTTTTATCAACTTTGAAAATTTTTTAAAATTTTTTGGTAATATTTAGAATAAATCAGGCTTTTCTAATCAAAACTAGAATGTTTTAAGTTTCATTTAGAAAAAAAATCTAATCAAAATCTTTAAAAATGAATTTTTGATGAATTTTTAAAGTTAATTTTTTTAAGTTAGAAAAGTGTCAAAAATTTTTACCAACTTTGAAATTTTTTTAAAATTTTTTGACAACATTTAGAATAAAACGGTCTTTTTAAATCAAAACTAGAATGTTTTAAGTTTCATTTAGAAAAAAATCTAATCAAAATCTTTAAAAATCAATTTTTAATGAATTTCTAAAGTTGGTCGATTTTCTTAAGTTAGGTTAGAAGTGTCAAAAATTTTTTACCAAGTTTGAAAATTTTTTTAATTTTTTTGACAACATTTAGAATAAAACGATCTTTTTAAATCAAAACTAGAATGTTTTAAGTGTCATTTAGAAAAAAAATCTAATCAAAATCTTTAAAAATCCATTTTTAATGAATTTTTAAAGTTGGTCGATTTTTTTAAGTTAGGTTAGAAGTGTCAAAAATTTTTTGCCAACTTTGAAAATTTTTTTAATTTTTTTGGTAATATTTAGAATAAATCGGTCTTTTTTAATTAAAACTAGAATGTTTTATCTTTCATTTAAAACAAAATTTATTTCTTAATCTTAATAAATAAAGTCTGCAGGGATTTTTTAAAGTTAGTCAATTTTTTAAAAAAAGTTGGGTTAGTTAACTGTCAAAAATTTTTATCAACTTTGAAATTTTTTTTAATTTTTTTGACAACATTTAGAATAAAACGGCCTCTTTAAATCAAAACTAGAATGTTTTAAGTTTCATTTAGAAAAAAAATCCAATCAAAATCTTTAAAAATCAATTTTTAATGAATTTTTAAAGTTGGTCGATTTTCTTAAGTTAGGTTAGAAGTGTCAAAAATTTTTTGCCAACTTTGAAATTTTTTTTTAATTTTTTGACAACATTTACAATAAAACGGTCTTTTTAAATCACAACTAGAATGTTTTAAGTTTCATTTAGAAAAAAAATCCAATTAAAATGTTTAAAAATGAATTTTTGATGAATTTTTAAAGTTACATTTCTTAAGTTAAAAAAGTACCAAAAATTTTTACCAACTTTGAAATTTTTTTTTAATTTTTTGGTAATATTTAGAATAAATCAGTCTTTTTTAATGAAAACTAGAATATTTAATCTTTCATTTAAAAAGAAATTTATTTCTTAATCTCAATAAATAAAGCCTGGGGGACTTTTTAAAGTTGGTCGATTTAAAAAAAAAAGTTGGGTTAGTTAACTGTCAAAAATTTTTATCAACTTTGAAATTTTTTTTAAATTTTTTGGTAATATTTAGAATAAATCGGTCTTTTTTAATTAAAACTAGAATGTTTTATCTTTCATTTAAAACAAAATTTATTTCTTAATCTCAATAAATAAAGTCTGGGGGATTTTTTAAAGTTGGTCGATTTTTTAAAGTTGGTCAATTTTTTAAAGTTGGTCGATTTTTTAAACTTGGTTCATTTTTTAAAAAAAGTTGGGTTAGTTAACAGTCAAAAATTATAATTATCTGAGTTTTTACTTACAAAAAGCAAACAAAAAAAGTCCTATATAAAGTAATTGAATTGAAGAAGCTAATCCAACGAATATAAACGATGGTATAATCAACCATAAACCATTAACGGCTGTCTTTTTCGTTTTATGTGATGGTAACTTCCTTACGTAACCGCCTTGAATTAAAGCCATGATTAAACCGATTGAAAAAAACATCATTCCTTGTTGCATTGAGGTATATTTGAAGACGTGATGTGTTAAAAACGTTAAAGTAAATTCTAAACCACTGTAGATAAATAAATAAACGAAATATACGATTCCTAAAAGTTTTAATTTCTTTAAATCTTGATGGTTTAAACCAGTTACTGCGGAAAATCCAAATAGTTCTTTTAGGTTTATTAAAGCTGATGCGTGTTTTAAACTTGTTATTATACTTTTTGCGCGTTTTTCCTAAAAAAATTTTTTTTTTTTAATTAAAATTCGTAAAAGAAATTTTTTTAAATTAAAATTCGTAAAAGAAAAAACATTTTTTTTTCTTTTTTTTTGTTTTTTATTGGGATAATTACCTTTGGTAATGTTTCTTTAAAGAATAACATAAAAAATAAAAGATCTGTTATTGCTAGGAAGACGGCGAATAAAGCTGGGATTATAAACCAATCTCCAGTCTTTGTTTTTGCCCAAACGGCAAAAAATGCACCTATTACTGGTCCTAATATAAATCCTAAAGAGAATGCTATTCCAATAAGAGCCTAAAAATAAATATTTTAGTATTATTATTTATGATACATTTAAAAAAAACGAGTTTTTTTAATGATATATGATAAAATTTTATAATTGGATGACTTCCTATTGGTTAAAATTTGAATTTTTTATTAAAAATTCTAAGAGTTTATTAAAAATTCTTAAAATTTATTAAAAATTCTTAAAGTTTATTAAAAAAACTTAAAGTTTATTAAAAATTCTTAAAATTTATTAAAAATCCTTTAATTTGAGTACAAACACGACTATAATCGGATAAAAAATAAAAGATTTATAGTGATTTCAAAAAAATTCAAGATGGCCGACTTCCGGGTGACATTAAAATTAAAAATTTCTGAATTTTCATTAAAAATCCTTTAATTTGAGTACAAACACGACCTATCTACGATTAAAAATAAAAAAATTATGTCAATTTTTTAATTTTCAAGATGGCGGTTTTAAAAAAATAAAGTTTTTATTAAAAACTCTTAAAGTTTATTCAAAATCCTTTAATTTGATACCAAACACGACTATATTCGGATAAAAAATAAAGAAGCTATCTTGATTTTAAAAAATTCAAAATGGCCGACTTCCGGTTGTTATTAAAATTAAAAATTTTGATAACTTTTTTATTTTTTATCCTAGATATGTCAACTTTGTACTCAAATTAAAGGAAATTTAATTTTATATCGATTTATGACAAAATTTTAAAGATGGCCGACTTCCGGTTGTTTAAAAAATGAAAAATTTCGATCACTTTCGATCTATTAAAGTTAGATGGGTCGTGTTTGTACTCAAATTAAAGAAAATTTAATTTCTCATCGATTTCTAATAAAAATTTCAAATTTCCTAACGATTTATGATAAAATTTTAAAAATGGCCGACTTCCGGTTGTTTAAAAAATTAAAAATTTCGATCATTTTCGATCTATTAAAGTTAGATAGGTCGTCTTTGTACTCAAATTAAAGGAAATTTTATTTTCTAACGATTTATGATAAAATTTTATAGTTGGATGACTTCCTATTGGTTAAAATTTGAATTTTTTATTAAAAATTCTTAGAGTTTATTAAAAATTCTTAGGGTTTTTTTAAAAATTCATAAAGTTTATTAAAAATTCTTAAAGCTTATTAAAAATCCTTTAATTTGAGTACAAACACGACCTATCTACGATTAAAAATAAAAAAGTTACGCCAATTTTTAAATTTTCAAGATGGCGGTTTTAAAAAAATAAAGTTTTTATTAAAAATTCTTAAAGTTTATTAAAAATCCTTTAATTTGATACCAAACACGACTATAATCGGATAAAAAATAAAGAAGCTATCGTCATTTAAAAAAAATTCAAGATGGCCGACTTCCTGTTGTCATTAAAAATAAAAATTTCGATACCTTTTTTATTTTTGATCATAGATATATCGTGTTTGTACTTGAATTAAAGGAAATTTAATTTCCTATCGATTTATGATAAAATTTTAAAGATGGCCTACTTCCGGTTGTTTAAAAAATTAAAAATTTTGATAACTTTCGATTTATTGAAGTTAGATAGGTCGTGTTTGTACTCAAATTAAAGGAAATTTAATTTCCTATCGATTTCTAATAAAAATTTCAAATTTCCTGACGATTTATGATAAAATATTAAAGATGGCCGACTTCCGGTTGTTTAAAAAATTAAAAATTTCGATCATTTTCGATCTATTAAAGTTAGATAAGTCGTATTTGTACTCAAATTAAAGAAAATTTTATTTTCTAACGATTTATGATAAAATTTTATAGTTGGATGACTTCCTATTGATTAAAATTTGAAATTTTTATTAAAAATTCTTAGAGTTTATTAAAAAATTCTTAAAATTTATTAAAAATTCTTAATGTTTATTAAAAATCCTTTAATTTGAGTACAAACACGACCTATCTACGATTAAAAATAAAAAAATTACGCCAATTTTTAAATTTTCAAGATGGCGGTTTTAAAAAAATAAAGTTTTTATTAAAAATTCTTAAAGTTTATTAAAAATCCTTTAATTTGATACCAAACACGACTATAATCGGATAAAAAATAAAGAAGTTATCATGATTTAAAAAAATTCAAAATGGCCGACTTCCGATTGTCATTAAAATTAAAAATTTCGATGATTTTTTTATTTTTGATCATAGATATATCGAGTTTGTACTCAAATTAAAGGAAATTTAATTTCCTAACTATTTATGATAAAATTTTAAAGATGGCCGACTTCCGGTTGTTTAAAAAATTAAAAATTTCGATAATTTTCGAACTATTAAAGTTAGATATGTCGTGTTTGTACTCAAATTAAAGGAAATTTAATTTCCTATCGATTTTTAATAAAAATTCCATTATAATTTTATTAAAATTATTTAATAATTTTATTTAAAAAAATTTTTTTAAGTCAAATTCTCAAAGAAACAGTTCGAAATGATTTTTTAATGAAACAATTTACAAATACAACACTTAATTACCATTCCAACTCCTCTAGTTTTCATAGATGATATATCGGTAATAATAGCCATACTTAAAGACACATTTCCTTTGCTAATTCCTCCGATAAATCTTGCTAATACGAATATAGCAAAGTTTGATGATAACGCCCATAAAATATATGAAAATAATATTCCAACCTAATCAAACAAATAAATTAATTAATTAATAGACTTTTTATTTTACAAATTTTTAATTTACAAATGAAAAATTATCAAAAAAATTACCAAAAAAATTAAAAAAAAAATTAATAACATACCAAACAAGTTATCATAACTTTCTTCCTTCCAACAACATCAGATATCCCTCCGACAATAGGAGAAGCTATAAATTGTAAAAAACTAAACATAGATCCGAGAAATCCACCGAATAAAACCGAATTAAATTTTTCTGGTGCTCCGACAACTTCTTGAAAGAATAATATCTTATCGGAAAGCCAAGAATATAATCCTATGGTATCTTTAGCTTTGTAATGATCCAATAAAGAAGGTAAAAGTGGTAAAATCATCGTAAAAGCGAGTAAATCCAATAGTAAGGATAGAAAAACTATGTAAACTGTTGGGTTAACTTTTTCCGTAGACATTTTAACGGTTATATTTTTCTAACTGCACTAATATCACATGTTTTCGTGAATCACAATCGTGGCGAAGTGAAGATGAAAGTAGAACTTTCTAATTTACCGGTTTCTTTCGTCTCAACGAGGTCATTAAATACACGCCCAATACGATTTCGATGTTTTCCTGATTTAAATCGGCTTCCGTTAAGTTTCTTATCTCCGTACATGATTTTATTCACGACTCTTTTGAAATCTTATCTCGCATTTTCCCGGTTTTAAACAATTATATTAGATTTGTTGACGTTTCTAAAAAAGATAGGTTATGTTTATCAGAACTGTCATTTATCTCATTTATTAACCTCACTTTCATAAAAAAAAATCGATATATTTAATATATCAATTAGTAAATCGACTCTTTTAAAATCTTATCTCGCATTTTCCCGGCTTTAAATAATTATATTAGATTTATTGACGTTTTCTAAAAAGATAGGTTATGTTTATCAGAACTGTCATTTATCTCATTTGTGTCATTAACCTCACTTTCAAAAAAAAAAAAAATCGATATATTTAAATTTATTTATTACAAATTATAATAATGTTTGTAAATTATCTAATTTAACTTGAACACCTTCAATAGTATTATATAAACTAATAATTTCTTCTTCGTTTAAATCGAGTACAACATTTTCACTTGATTCCGAGTTAACGATATCACTAAGTTTTAATTGTAATCTAACTTTAGGTATAATTTCTTTTGGTGAATAATTTGAAGCGGCTTGTAAATTAACTTCCCAAGAAATATCATCTAATTTTTTCCTTTTATTTAAATCTCCGCAATCTTCTTTAATCCTTTCGCTCCAATTCTTAACGAACTCCTCGGTTTTCTCTGTATCTAATTTTAAAACTTCTTGGAGGTCTTTTTGAAGATCAGCCGGCTTTAGTATGAATTTTATTGATTGATTCCAAATATGGGTTAATGTTTGCGTTAATAAAAGAGACTTTTCGTCTTCTAATTGAAGTAAGCCGGCTAATTTTTTTATTTCATCGGTTGTAAATGGATCTGAATCGTCTGTTTCGGATATTCGTTTTAATAAAGCTTTAAATTTTTGAGGGGAGAGTAAATTTACTAAAATGATTCCTTCGAGAAGTCTAAAAAAGTAAAATTAATGATAAAATTAAAATTAATGATAAAATTAAAATTAATGATAAAATTAAAATTAAATTCAATTAAAATTAAAACTAAATTTTTGTACGTACTTTTTATTTACTGTTATCCAAGGAAGTGACATTTTAAAGCTTATAATTAATATTTATAACTAAAATTCTTAGATTTTCATAGTATTTATATGAAATTTTTAGGTTATGTATATAGATGAACTGTCAATGGGGAAATGTCAAATTTTAATAAAAATATTTAATAAGGTAAATTATTATTTCTGTTATGAAAGTTGATAAATAAATGTTTAATAATGAATTATAAATTTACTATGTAATTAATAAAAATTGAGATTTTCTTTTAAAACAAAACTAGGGAATTTAATGTTGTTTAGTTGAGTTTAGTTACTTAGAAAAGTTCGAGGGTATTGCAAGAGATGGCGCTAGATTAAGACAGAAATAAATAATTGTAACTATTAATTGACAAGATAATTTTAAAAAATTCATATCTAAAAAACTAATTATTGTAGAAACTTGAAATTTTATAAGGATTTAGATTAATACATAATCTTTATTTTTACCAAAGGTAGAATTTGTAGGACTTTTAGTATTTTTCTCAGATGAGAAAATGTGACTTAATGTCCTTAATTGAAATTAAAAAAAAATCCAACCAACTTTAAAAAATCGACCAAATTTAAAAAATCCACCAGACTTTATTTATTGAGATTAAGAAATAACTTTTGTTTTATATGAAAGATCAAACATTCTAGTTTTAATTAAAAAAGACCGATTTATTCTAATTACTACCAAAAAAATTTAAAAAAATTTTCAAATTTGGTGAAAAAAAATTTTTAGGTTACATCAATCGATTTTAAAAAATTCAATCATTTTTTAAAAAATTCATAAAAAATTGAATTTTAAATATTTTGATTTGATTTTTTTCTAAATGAAACTTAAAACATCCTAGTTTTATATAAAAAAGACCGCTTTGTTCTAAGTGTTGACAAAAAAATTAAAAAAATTTTCAAAGTTGGTAAAAAAATTTTTTAGGTTACATCAATCGATTTTAAAAAATTCAATCATTTTTAAAAAAATCATAAAAAATTGAATTTTAAATATTTTAATTTGATTTTTTTTCTAAATGAAACTTAAAACATCCTAGTTTTATATAAAAAAAGACCGTTTTGTTCTAAGTGTAGTCAAAAAAATTTAAAAAATTTTCAAAGTTGGCAAAACATTTTTGACACTTCTAACCTAATTTAAGAATATCGATCAACTTTAAAAATTCATCAAAAATTCATTTTTAAAGATTTTGATTGGATTTTTTTTCTAAATGAAACTTAAAACATTCTAGTTTTGATTTAAAAAGACCGTTTTATTCTAAATATTATCAAAAAAATTAAAAAAATGTTCAAAGTTGGAAAAATTTTTTGACACTTTTCTAACTTAAAAAAATTAACTTTAAAAATTCGCCAAAAATTCATTTTTAAAAATTTTGATTTGATTTTTTTCTAAGTGAAACTTAAAATATTCTAGTTTTGATTTAAAAAGACCGTTTTATTGTAAATGGTGTCAAAAAAATTAAAAAAATGTTCAAAGTTGGCAAAAAATTTTCACACTTTTTTACTTAAGAAAATTAACTTTAAAAATTCATCAAAAATTGATTTCTAAAGATTTTGATTAGATTTTTTTTCTAAATGAAACTTAAAACATTCTAGTTTTAATTTAAAAAGATTGTTTTATTCTAAATATTACCAAAAAATTTTGAAAAATTTTCAAAGTTGGCAAAAAATTTTTGACACTTCTAACCTAACTTAAGAAAATCGATCAACTTTAAAAATTCATAAAAAATTCAGTTTTAAAGATTTTGATTGGATTTTTTTTCTAAATGAAACTTAAAACATTCTAGTTTTGATTTAAAAAGACCGTTTTATTCTAAATATTACCAAAAAATTTTAAAAAATTTTCAAAGTTGATAGAAATTTTTGACAGTTAACTAACCCAACTTTTTTTAAAAAATTGACCAACTTTAAAAAATCCCCCAGATTTTATTTATTGAGATTAAGAAATAAATTTTGTTTTAAATGAAAGATTAAACATTTTAGTTTTAATTAAAAAAGACCGATTTATTGTAAATATTACCAAAAAATTTAAAAAAATTTTCAAAATTGGTGAAAAAAAAATTTTTAGGTTACATCAATCGATTTTAAAAAATTCAATCATTTTTTAAAAAATTCACAAAAAATTGAATTTTAAATATTTTGATTTGATTTTTTTCTAAATGAAGCTTAAAACATCCTAGTTTTATATAAAAAAGACCGTTTTATTCTGTTGTCAAAAAAATTAAAAAAATTTTCAAAGTTGGTAAAAAAAAATTTTTAGGTTACATCAATCGATTTTAAAAAATTCAATCATTTCTTAAAAAATTCATAAAAAATTGAATTTTAAAGATTTTGATTAGATTTTTTTTCTAAATGAAACTTAAAATATTCTAGTTTTGATTTAAAAAGATTGTTTTATTCTAAATGTTGTCAAAAAATTTAAAAAAATTTTCAAAGTTGGCAAAAAATTTTGACACTTTTTTACTTAAGAAAAGTAACTTTAAAAATTCATCAAAAATTCATTTTTAAAGATTTTGATTAGATTCTTTTTCTAAATCAAACTTAAAACATTCTAGTTTTGATTTAAAAAGACCGTTTTATTCTAAATATTACCAAAAAATTTTAAAAAATTTTCAAAGTTGATAGAAATTTTTGACAGTTAACTAACCCAACTTTTTTTAAAAAATTGACCAACTTTAAAAAATCCCCCAGACTTTATTTATTAAGATTAAGAAATAAATTCTGTTTTAAATGAAAGATCAAACATTCTAGTTTTAATTAAAAAAGACCAATTTATTCTAATTATTACCAAAAAATTTTAAAGAAATTTTCAAATTTGGTGAAAAAAGAATTTTTAGGTTACATCAATCGATTTTAAAAAATTCAATCATTTTTTAAAAAATTCATAAAAAATTGAATTTTAAATATTTTGATTTGATTTTTTTCTAAATGAAACTTAAAACATCCTAGTTTTATATTAAAAAGACCGTTTTGTTCTAAGTGTAGTCAAAAAAAATAAAAAAATTTTCAAAGTTGGTAAAAAAAAATTTTTAGGTTACATCAATCGATTTTAAAAAAATTCAATCATTTTTTAAAAAATTCAGAAAAAATTGAATTTTCAATATTTTAATTTGATTCTTTTTCTAAATGAAACTTAAAACATCCTAGTTTTATATAAAAAAGACCGTTTTGTTCTAAGTGTAGTCAAAAAAAATAAAAAAATTATCAAAGTTGGTAAAAAAAAATTTTTTAGGTTACATCAATCGATTTTAAAAAATTCAATCATTTTTTAAAAAATTCATAAAAAATTGAATTTTAAATATTTTAAATTGATTTTTTTTCTAAATGAAACTTATAACATCCTAGTTTTATATAAAAAAGACCGTTTTGTTCTAAGTGTAGTCAAAAAAATTAAAAAAATTTTCAAAGTTGGCAAAAAATTTTTGACACTTCTAACCTAACTTAAGAAAATCGATCAACTTTAAAAATTCATTTTTAAAGATTTTGAATGGATTTTTTTTCTAAATGAAACCTAAAACATTCTAGTTTTAATCAAAAAAGACCGCTTTATTCTAAATGTTGTCAAAAAATTAAAAAAAATTTTCAAAGTTGGCAAAAAATGTTGACACTTTTTTAACTTAAGAAGTGTAACTTTAAAAATTCATCAAAAATTCATTTTTAAAGATTTTGATTGGATTTTTTTTCTAAATAAAACTTAAAACATTCTAGTTTTGATCTAAAAAGACCGTTTTATTCTAAATGTTGTCAAAAAAATTTAAAAAATTTTTCAAAGTTGGCAAAAAATTTTGACACTTTTTTACTTAAGAAATTTAAATTTAAAAATTCATCAAAAATTCATTTTTAAAGATTTTGATTTGATTTTTTTTCTAAATGAAACTTAAAACATTCTAGTTTTGATTTAAAAAGACCGTTTTATTCTAGATATTACCAAAAAATTTAAAAAAAATTTCAAAATTGATACATATTTTTCATAGTTAATTAACCCAACTTTTTTAAAAATTTTGATCAATAAAGCTTTATTTTTTTAATTAAAGGTTACAATTTTATTACATATAATTTTTATTGAACAAATTGATAAATAAATAAATTGATTAATTTTATTGAATAAATTGATAAATAAATAAGTTGATAAATTTTATTGAATAAATTGATAAATAAGTTAATTGGGTTGCATAAACAATTCCAACTGAAATCTATGACTTGGTAAAATAATTAAAATGATCTAAAGATGAATAGTACTAATGGCGAATAAAGTTTAAAATAAAAATTAGGAGTTTGAAGTTTTATAGAAAATCTCAAAAATGTAATTTATAATGCGGATAGTTTAAATTTTAAAATACAAATTGATAAATAAAGTTGAGTTATTTGGGTTGCATAAACAACATAATACGTTATCTAGTTTAGATCTATTACATCATTAGTGAAAATGATCTAAAGATGAATAGTACTAATGGCGGCGCGACCTAAAAGTTTAAAATTACGAAGTAATTTAATACCGTTCGAGAAACTAATCGTAATAGACGTCGGTTTGTGAAACGGGGAGAATCGCGAGCGGATCGAAAGGTAAAACCGGTCAGTTTAGCACCGTTGGTCATTTAGGATATGCGTACGGTTCACATTCTTTTCATTTTCGTTCAAAAAGTATATATTTTTTAATACGCATGCGTCGATTTGGTGCATTTCTCTCATACCTAACCATTTCTGTTTGTGCAGTGAGGGGTGTGTTGCTTCGGAACGTTCTTGTTCGTGTGTTTTTTTAATTAATATTTATTTATTTATTTTCGCGCTTCCACCGGGGACCGTTGTAGTCGTATATCGCGGTTCTATTAGCGCGGATGTCCGATTTCTTCTCGTACGGAGAGGTTTATAAACTAGTTGTGAATGTGCGGGAATAAACAATGTTTCTCATGGGATAACTTTTAAAAAGGTAGGTTAAAAAAAATTTTTTACTTTTTAATAGAAAATTTTTCTTAAATAAAACTTTTCTTTAATAAAAAAAAATAAATGAAAAGTATTTTTTTCTTGGAATATTTGGGTAATTATGTTGGGAATTCCACGAAGGTCGCTTTTAAAGTTGAATAAAAAAGAAACAAATGTAGGTATTCACTGTTTTGTAATAGGTCACGACAATTTTAGCGCCCAGAAACTTTGAGGTAGAAGTTAAACGGTCGTTTTCCAGCAACAACGTTATGTAACGCTATTTTCTACAAGAATTGTACGTAAATAGTTAAAACCTGATCCAGGTAAAGCTAACGTCCTGTTACATTCTTGTGTAATTGTTTTTGGAGGTTAGAACAACCCATTGGAATAAAAAAAAAATCTTACTTGTGTTTTATTTAAAAATTGAATTAAAACAAAAATCTTATTTGTGTTTTATTTAAAAATTAAGTTAAAAAAAATCTTAGTTGTGTTTTATTTAAAAATTAAATTAAAAAAAATTGAAATTACAATAAAAAAAATTAAAACAAAAAAAATAAAGATTAATATAAAAAAAATTAAAATGAAAAAAATAGAAATTAATATAAAAAAATAAAAATTAATATAAAAAAATAAAAATTAATATAAAAAAAATAAAAATTAAATTTAAAAAAAAATTAAAATTAATATTAAAAAAAAACGGTAAATATATAAAAAAAAATCCGTTTGATTCTTGACCTTTGTCGTTTGTGTTTATAAACTAAGCAAAGTCCTAGGTCAATATACTAATAATGGCGTATCTAAAGAAACGCGATCTGTAGGGGGAAAAAAATACCACTAGGAAATCTAATAAATGTAATCAAATTATCACGTGTAGCGGTGGTTTGCCCTCGTTTTTCGTATCTATTCGGTCCTTGTCCGAGACAGAACGCAGCATTGTTCTAGTTCCGAGGCTAATTTGCTTTTCGCGGGCAATCGTCAACTATTTCCTCATACAATAACCGGCAAAACGGTGTTTTTTTAAAAAGAAAAGCCGATAAATTTGCTTTTCGTCGACGTGCGTTAACCGTTTTGTTATACAACGGCCGACAAAAGACTTTGTGTCGATTAGAAATTGAAACTACAAACTATAAATTTGTATTACGTGATGGAATGTTAAATATTTTTCTTGTACAAAGGTCGATAAAACTCTACAAATGAATATTTTATAGCTTAACACGCGATAAAAGTCTTTGAATGAACAAAAATTTAAAGGGATAAAATGAAAAGATTTTTTTTAAGAAAAAAAGTTGGTAAAAAATTACTACGAACAAATAAAAGATTCAATGAGAAAAGATTGTGAATGAATTATAAACGATAAAGGTTTCATTTCTTAGAAAACGTGGCTGTGTTGAATTGTACAGTAATTGAAAAAAGTTTTTGTACGAAAATTGGTATACAGATAAAAAAAATTAAGTTATCTAATGTGAAACGTTTCAACAGTGTTCTTTTTTAAGGAAATTCTTGGTTTGTCGTTAAAATCAGTTCTGAGATACCAAGAAAATCATTTCAGAACTGTCTTCTTATAAAAACAGTTCTAAAATGGCCAGAAAATCGTTTCAAAACTGTTTTTTTTGCAAGAAAATTTTTGGTTTGTTAAAATCAGTTCTGGAATGATTTTCTTGTCATCCCAGAACTGACTTTCCATAAAACCATTTCTGAAATGTCTAGAAAATCATTCCAGAATTGTTTTTTTAAAACAAAATTCTTGGATTGTCGTAAAAATCAAGTCTGAGATACCAAAAAAATCGTTTCAGAACTGTTTTCTTATAAAAATAGTTCTGAAATGGTCAGAAAATCATTCTAGAACTAGTATCCTATAAAAATAGTTCTGAAGTGTCTAGAAAATCGTTTCAAAACTGTTTTTTTGCAAGAGAATTCTTGGTTTGTTGTTAAAATCAGTTCTGGAATGATTTTCTTGTCATCCCAGAACTGACTTTCCATAAAACCATTTCTGAAATGTCTAGAAAATCATTCCAGAATTGTTTTTTAAAAACAAGATTCTTGGATTGTCGTAAAAATCAGTTCTGAGATACCAAGAAAATCGTTTCAGAACTGTCTTTTTATAAAAATAGTTCTGAAATGGACAGAAAATCATTCTAGAACTAGTATCCTATAAAAATAGTTCTGAAGTGTCTAGAAAATCGTTTCAAAATTGTTTTTTTTTGTAAGAAAATTCTTGGATTGTCGTAAAAATCAGTTCTGAGATACCAAGAAAATCATTTCAGAACTGTCTTCTTATAAAAATAGTTCTGAAATGACCAGAAAATCATTCTAGAACTAGTATCCTATAAAAACAATTCTGAAATATCTAGAAAATCATTCCAGAATTGTTTTTTTAAAACAAAATTCTTGGATTTTCGTAAAAATCAATTCTGAGATACCAAAAAAATCGTTTCAGAACTGTCTTCTTATAAAAATAGTTCTGAAATGGCCAGAAAATCATTCTAGAACTAGTATCCTATAAAAATAGTTCTGAAGTGTCTAGAAAATCGTTTCAAAACTGTTTTATTGCAAGAAAATTCTTGGTTTGTCGTTAAAATCAGTTCTGGAATGATTTTCTTGTCATCCCAGAACTGACTTTCCATAAAACCATTTTTTAAATGTCTAGAAAATCATTCCAGAACTGTTTTTTTTTACAACAAAATTCTTGGATTGTCGTAAAAATCAATTCTGAGATACCAAAAAAATCGTTTCAGAACTGTCTTCTTATAAAGATAATTCTGAAATGGCCAGAAAATCATTCTAGAACTAATATCCTATAAAAATAGTTCTGAAGTGTCTAGAAAATCGTTTCAAAACTGTTTTTTTACAACAAAATTCTTTGATTTTTCGTAAAAATCAATTCTGAGATACCAAAAAAATCGTTTCAGAACTGTCCTCTTATAAAAATAGTTCTGAAATGGCCAGAAAATCGTTCTAGAACCAGTATCCTATAAAAATAGTTCTGAAGTGTCTAGAAAATCGTTCCAAAACTGTTTTTTTTTAAGAAAATTCTTGGTTTGTTGTTAAAATCAGTTCTGGAATGATTTTCTTGTCATCCCAGAACTGACTTTCCATAAAACCATTTCTGAAATATCTAGAAAATCATTCCAGAATTGTTTTTTTACAACAAAATTTTTGGATTGTCGTAAAAATCAGTTCTGAGATACCAAGAAAATCGTTTCAGAACTGTCTTCTTATAAAAATAGTTCTAAAATGACCAGAAAATCATTCTAGAACTAGTATCCTATAAAAATAGTTCTGAAGTGTCTAGAAAATCGTTTCAAAACTGTTTTTTTGCAAGAAAATTCTTGGATTGTCGTAAAAATCAGTTCTGGAATGATTTTCTTGTCATCCCAGAACTGACTTTCCATAAAACCATTTCTGAAATGTCTAGAGAATCATTCCAGAATTGTTTTTTTAAAACAAAATTCTTGGATTGTCGTAAAAATCAATTCTGAGATACCAAGAAAATCGTTTCAAAACTGTCTTCTTATAAAAATAGTTCTGAAATGGCCAGAAAATCATTCTAGAACTAGTATCCTATAAAACAGTTCTGAAATGTCTAGAAAATCGTTTCAAAACTGTTTTTTTTTTTGTAAGAAAATTCTTGGATTCTCGTAAAAATCAGTTCTGAGATCCCAAGAAAATCGTTTCAGAACTGTCTTCTTATAAAAATAGTTATGAAATGGCCAGAAAATCATTCTAGAACTAGCATTCTATAAAAATAGTTTTGAAGTGTCTAAAAAATCGTTTCAAAACTGGTTTTTTACAACAAAATTCTTGGATTGTCGTAAAAATCAGTTCTGAGATACCAAGAAAATCGTTTCAGAACTGTCTTCTTATAAAAATAGTTCTGAAATGGCCAGAAAATCATTCTAGAATTGTATAAAGATCGATAAAACTCTACAAATGAATATGTCATAGCTTAACACGCGATAAAAGTCTTTGAATGAACACAAATTTAAAGGGATTAAATAAAAAGATTTTTTTTAAGAGAAAAAAGTGAGTAAAAAATTACTACGAACAAATAAAAGGTTCACTGAGAAAAGTTTGTGAATGAATTATAAACGATAAAGGTTTCATTTCTTAGAAAACGTGGCTGTGTTGAATTGTACAGTAATTGAAAAAAGTTTTTGTACGAAAATTTGTGTACAATATTCTATACAGATAAAAAAATTAAGTTATCTAATATGAATCTCATCAAAAATTAATTTAATTTTAAGAAAATGAAACAAGTTATATGTATTATAACATATAACAGATAAAAAGTTTTTAAATGGATTACAAATTGAAACCTACAAAACGTTAACTTTGTTATTTCGTGATGGAATGTTAAGTATTTTCTCGTATAAAGATTTGTACACCTTTATAAAGATTTATAAAGGTGTACAAATCTTTATAAAGGTGTACAAATGAACATTTCATTTATAAAATAGCGATAAAAGTATTTGAATGAATGAGTGATTAAAGGGAAAAGATGTATGAATCAGTTTTTTTTTGTTTGTGTAAAAAATACGAGGTAAAGAAACACTACGAACAATAAAAGGTTCGCCGAGAACGGTTTATGAATGAAATACAAGCGATAAGGTTTTTTTTTCTTGGAAAAATTGCCGTGGTGAATTGTACAGTGAAGGGCAAAAGTTTTTGTATGAGATTTCTTATATTATTGGTATTTTTTTTAAGAAAATGATAGATATAGTTTAAAAGGTTAATTTGTTGACTTACAATTTTAAAATTATTATGAAAACATGTTTTTCTTTCAATTTATTTTAACGATTACAAATATTCGTTCATAAGTTTTGTCTTTTTGGAGCTATAACCCATTTAATTTTGCCATTGAAGTATCTCTAATGGCAGGTAATGACAAAATAGGTTAACTACATCTTGGAATTCTGTCCTTTTTATGTTTACGAGGTACCATAACCCGAAATGGACCTGCACCATGAAGAGAAAGATGAAAAAGTAAGCCCCTCTCCGTAACATTGCCGAGTACTCTTTTCTCCATTTCGGGTTATAGTACAATACTAACCATAAAATCAAAAGGTCCCAGAACACCAGGAAAACCCGTTAGATCTTTACCTGGTGTATTGGAAAAATCTAAAAATATCGTTTTATAACAAGCCAGGTATTGTAAGATGTAATGCTACATTATAACAAATCAACTTTTCATAAAAAAGTTGATTTGTTATAATGTACGATTTTTGAACTTCGTTTGAACGTTTTCATAACATGTTAGATTTTGGTATGTTAAAAATTTCCAAAAAATGATAATTACAACAAAATAATTGTCAAATTAACAAAGTATTGGAATGGAGTTAAAGCAGAAAAGGGAGGAGTTGGTTTTCTTGTAAAGAATCTCGTTAAGATTTCTCATGAGACAATGAGAACAAACAGTTAATACAGAGGATTGCTATCTATTAAGAAAACTGTCTTAGAACTACTTTTTTACAACGTAATACTTAGACCCTCCGCACACGATCGACCGATTGACAACCGAAGTTTCATATCAGTTGGATATTGACTGCAAATTGATCTCAATTTTATCGCTTGTATGCTGATTCTTATTCTTGTACACCGGCAAAGTCACCAAACGGTTGCATCTCCAGCTGATTTGATACTTAGATTGCAAATCAGTCGGCTCATGTGTGGAGGGCCTTAGTGTGTTGCAAAAAAATCGTCTCAGAACTGAGTTTTTAGAACAGAATTCTTGGCCTTTTCTAAGAAACAGGTTTGGAACGATTTTCTTGGCATTCCAGAATTGTTTTTACTTGGCGCCAGTTCTAGAAAGTCGAGAAAATCGTTCCCAACCTTTTTTCTAGAACAGGCTCAGAATTCTGTCATAAAAATCAGTTCTGGAATGATTTTCTTGAAACCCTAGAACTGACATTCCATAAAAAACAGTTTCGAAATGCCAAGGAAATCGTTTTAGAACTAGCAATAAAGGAAAAACTTCTGAAGTTCTTAGAAAATCGTTCCAGAACGGTTTTTTTACAATAGAATTCTTGGTTTGTCGTAAAAATCAGTTCTGGAACGATTTTCTTGTTATCCCAGAAATGATACTTCATAAAAACAGTTATGAAATGGCAAGGAAATCGTTTCAAAACTAGCAACCCAAAAAAAAAACACTCCTGAAGTGCCTAGAAAATCGTTTCAAGACAGTTTTTTTACAAGAAAATTCTTGGTTTGTTGTAAAAATCTGTTCTGGAACGATTTTCTTGTTATTCCAGAACTGACACTTCAAAATAACAATTATGAAATGCTAAGGAAATCGTTTCAGAACTAGCAACTCAAAGAAACACTTCTGTAGTGCCTAGAAATCGTTTCAAGACTGTTTTTTTTACAAGAAAATTCTTGGTTTGTTGTAAAAATCCGTTCTGGAACGATTTTCTTGTTATCCCAGAACTGACACTTCATAAAAGCAATTATGAAATGCCAAGAAAATCGTTTCAGAACTAGCAATCCAAAAAAAAAACACTTTTGAAGTGCCTAGAAATCGTTTCAAGACTGTTTTCTTTACAAGAAAATTTTTGGTTTGTTGTAAAAACCTGTTCTGGAACGATTTTCTTGTTATCCCAGAACTGACACTTCATAAAAGCAATTATGAAATGCCAAGAAAATCGTTTCAGAACTAGCAACTCAAAAAAACACTTCTGAAGTGCCTAGAAATCGTTTCAAGACTGTTTTTTTACAAGAAAATTTTTGGTTTGTTGTAAAAACCTGTTCTGGAACGATTTTCTTGTTATCCCAGAACTGACACTTCATAAAAGCAATTATGAAATGCCAAGAAAATCGTTTCAGAACTAGCAATCCAAAAAAAATACTTCTGAAGTGCCTAGAAATCGTTTCAAGACTGTTTTCTTACAAGAAAATTTTTGGTTTGTTGTAAAAACCTGTTCTGGAACGATTTTCTTGTTATTCCAGAACTGACACATCAAAAAAACAATTATGAAATGCCAAGGAAATCGTTTCAGAACTAGCAACTCAAAAAAAACACTTCTGAAGTGCCTAGAAATCGTTTCAAGACTGTTTTTTTACAAGAAAATTTTTGGTTTGTTGTAAAAACCTGTTCTGGAACGATTTTCTTGTTATTCCAGAACTGACACATCAAAAAAACAATTATGAAATGCCAAGGAAATCGTTTCAGAACTAGCAACTCAAAAAAACACTTCTGAAGTGCCTAGGAATCGTTTCAAGACTGTTTTTTTTACAAGAAAATTTTTGGTTTGTTGTAAAAATCAGTTCTGGGATAACAAGAAAATCATTTGACACTTCATAAAAACAGTTATGAAGTATCAAGAAAATCGTTTCAAACCTAGCAACCCAAAAAACACTTCTGAAATGCCTAGAAAATCATTCCAGAACTGTTTTTTTTGCAACAAAATTCTTGGTATGTCGTAAAAATCAGTTCTGAGATACCAAGAAAATCGTTTCAGAACCGACTTCCTATAAAAACTGTTCTGAAATGGTCAGAAAATCGTTCTAGAACTAACGTCCTATAAAAACAGGTCTGAAGTGCCTAAAAAATCGTTTCAAAATTGTTTTTTACAAGAAGATTCTTGGTTTGTCGTTAAAATCAGTTTTGGAACGATTTTCTTGTCATCCCAGAACTGACATTCCATAAAACCAATTCTGAAATGCAGAGAAAATCATTCCAGAACTGTTTTTTACAAGAGAATTCTTGATTTGTCATAGAAATCAGTTGTGAAATGCCAAGAAAATCCTTCTAGAACTAGCATCCTATAAAAACAGTTCTAAAGTGCATATAAAATCGTTTCAAAACTGTTTCTTACAAGAAAATTCTTGGTTTGTCGTTAAAATCAGTTCTGAAATGCCAACAAAATCATTTCAGAACTAACATTTTCTAAAAACACTTCTAAAATTTCAAGAAAATCGTTCTAGAACTAGCATCCTATAAAAACAGTTCTGAAATCCCAAGAAAATCATTTCAGAACTAACATTTTCTGAAAACACTTCTAAAATTGCAAGAAAATCGTTCTAGAACTAGCATCCTATAAAAACAGTTATGAAGTACCTAGAAAACCGTTTCAGAATTATTTTTTACAACAGCTAAAAAATTCTATTTTTTTGAGAACGATTTTTTTGACATCTTAGAACTAACACCATAAAAATAATTCTAAAATCTCAAGAAAATCTTTCAAAACTAACCTCCTTTAAAAACAGTTCATAAATACTAAAAAAATCATTTCAAACTTTTTTTACAACAAAATTCTTAACCTGTTATAAAAAAAAACATTTCTGAAACGATTTTTTAACATCCCATAAAAAGAATTTTAAAATACCAAGAAAATCGTTCAAGAACGGTTTTTTTCACAACATACCAAATATTCCGTTGTAAAAAAAAAACAGTTTTTGAACGGTTTTCTTAGTATGTTGTAATAAACTTTAAGACAACCGTTTCAAAACCGTTTTTTTTTCATCAAACCAAGAATTCTCTGATGTAATTTATACATATTCTGCATTCCAGCCATTCATTTTACGTTCATCCATAAAATAATTGGTGTATTATAATCAAGGATTTCTAAATTATTTTATTTTTTTTTGTTAAAATAAATTTATTAAGTCAATAGTCTATTTAAACAATGAGATAAAATCATTATATTTTGTTCAAAGGAAAAAATACTTAAAATTAAAATTTTAAATGAGATAAAATAAGTAAACATCTACAAATGATCGGGACGTATTTAGAAAATAATAAGAAAATGGAATCAGGATATCGATCCTTTTAAAAACCGACGTAAAAATGTAATAAATCAATTGGCGTATATTAATTAAAACGTGCGGTAGCGTAAATAAGGTGATCTCTATATAAGTATGGAAATGGGAAATTTCTCGGCCTTGCGCGGGCCGTAAGTAAGAACCGGTCCTGGAACCGGCCATTTCTCGATCGTCTTAGATCGGGGTTTATTACAATAAACCTATGGAAAGATCAATTAATTATTTCTGGCCACGGTCCGGCGAACGGACGATTTTGTTCGCCATTTTTTCATCCTTTCCCCGCGCGTTTCATTGACTTTCTTTTACGTTTTTATCAGAGTAGAAATGCGGTTTCTATCTTAGCGATTATAATCGATTAGCAATGAAAATAAGATAAAAAAAAATTGTCCTGTCATAACCGTTTTTACCGGGTTTACTTAACAGCGAAAGCTCTAAACCAATTTTATCAAATCTATTATTCCACTTGAATTTAGATATACTTTAATCTCTTTCTATTAATCTAATTGATTTTATCTAATTTGTTTTATTTAAAACCATTTGATTAATTCAAATAGTCTTTTTGGTTCATTCAAATAGTCTTTGGTTCATTTAAATAGTCTTTTTGGTTCATTCAAATAGTTTTTTTGGTTCATTCAAATAGTCTTTTTGGTTCATTCAAATGCTTTTATTAATATACTAGCTAAAATTTTATTGATAAAGACGTGGCTTGACACTCGACTATCAGTGGTGGACAATCTTCGAGGGAGATTTTAGGGGTTGACAAACCTTGTTGAGGGACATTTCAGGGGTTGTCAAACTTACTAGAAACCAAATTCAAGGATAAGTAAACCCTCTATTTCTCAAATGGGCTTCAAGGGTGGGCAAACCTCGTTGAGAGACATTTCAAAGGTTTGCAAACTTCGTAGAAACCCGATTAAAGGATAAGTAAACTCTCAATTTTTCAAACGGGCTTCAGGGATGGACAAATCTCATCGAGAGACATTTTAGGAATTGATAAACTCGATTCAAGGATAAATAAACCTTTGATTTTTCAAACGGACTTTAAGGGTGGGCAAACCTCGTCGAAATACATTTTAAGGGTTGGCAAAACTTGTCGAGAGATGTTTCAGGGATTTGGCAAGCTTTGTAGAAATCCGATTCAAGGATATGTAAACCCTCGATTTTTTAAACTGGCTTCAGAGGTGGGCAAAACTCGTCGAAAGACATTTCAGGGGTTGGCAAACTTCGGAGAACTCCGATTCAAGGATAAGTAAACCCTCGATTTTTCAAAGGAACTTCAAGGGTGGGCAAACCTCGTTGAGAGACATTTCAGAGGTTGACAAACTTCGTAGAAACTCGATTAAAGGATAAATAAACCGTCGATTTTTCGAACTGACTTCAGGGGTGGGCAAAACTCGTCGAGAGACATTTTAAGGGTTGGCAAACCTTGTCGAGAGACATTTTAGAGATTGACAAATTTCATAGAAACCTGATTCAAGGATAACCAAAACCTCGATTTTTCAAATAGACTTCAAGGGTGGGCAAGTTTCATCGAGACACATTTTAGGGGTTGACAAACCTTGTTGAGGGACATTACAGGGGTTGTCAAACTTTCTAGAAACCAAATTCAAGGATAAATAAACCCTCTATTTCTCAAATGGGCTTCAGGGGTGGGAAAACCTCGTCGAGAGACGTTTCAAAGGTTTGCAAACTTCGTAGAAACCCGATTCAAGGATAAGTAAACTCTCAATTTTTCAAACGGGCTTCAGGGATGGACAAATCTCATCGAGAGACATTTTAGGGATGGATAAACTCGATTCAAGGATAAGTAAACCTTCGATTTTTCAAACGGACTTTAAGGGTGAGCAAACCTCGTCGAAATACATTTTAGGGGTTGGCAAAACTTGTCGAGAGATATTTCAGGGATTTGGCAAGCTTTGTAGAAATCCGATTCAAGGATATGTAAACCTCCATTTTTTAAACTGGCTTCAGAGGTGGGCAAAACTCGTCGAAAGACATTTCAGGGGTTGGCAAACTTCGGAAAACCGATTCAAGGATAAGTAAACCCTCGATTTTTCAAAGGAACTTCAAGGGTGGGCAAACCTCGTTGAGAGACATTTCAGAGGTTGGCAAACTTCGTAGAAACCCGATTAAAGGATAAATAAGCTGTCGATTTTTCGAACTGACTTTAGGGGTGGGCAAAACTCGTCGAGAGACATTTTAAGGGTTGGCAAACCTTGTCGAGAGACATTTTAGAGATTGACAAACTTCATAGAAACTTGATTCAAGGATAACTAAAACCTCGATTTTTCAAATAGACTTCAAGGGTGGGCAAATTTCATCGAGAGACATTTCAGGGGTTGACAATCCTTGTTGAGGGACATTTCAGGGATTGTCAAACTTTCTAGAAACCAAATTCAAAGATAAGTAAACCCTCTATTTCTCAAATGGGCTTCAGGGGTGGGAAAACCTCGTCGAGAGACATTTCAAAGGTTTGCAAACTTCGTAGAAACCCGATTCAAGGATGAGTAAACTCTCAATTTTTCAAACGGGCTTCAGGGATGGACAAATCTCATCGAGAGACATTTTAGGGATTGATAAACTCGATTCAAGGATAAGTAAACCTTCGATTTTTCAAACGGACTTTAAGGGTGGGCAAACCTCGTCGAAATACATTTTAAGGGTTGGCAAAACTTGTCGAGAGATATTTCAGGGATTTGGGAAACTTTGTAGAAATCTGATTCAAGTATATGTAAACCCTCCATTTTTTAAACTGACTTCAGAGGTGGGCAAAAGTCGTCGAAAGACATTTCAGGGGTTGGCAAACTTCGGAAAACTC
This sequence comes from Digitonthophagus gazella, assembly GCA_036711955.1. Taxonomy (NCBI): domain Eukaryota; kingdom Metazoa; phylum Arthropoda; class Insecta; order Coleoptera; family Scarabaeidae; genus Digitonthophagus; species Digitonthophagus gazella. The sequence continues at coordinate 22,013,262 of JASCIT010000010.1, forward strand.
CGATTCAAAGATAAGTAAACCCTCGATTTTTTAAAGGAACTTCAAGGGTAGGCAAATCTCGTTGAGAGACATTTCAGAGGTTGACAAACTTCGTAGAAACTCGATTAAAGGATAAATAAACTGTCGATTTTTCGAACTGACTTCAGGGGTGGGCAAAACTCGTCGAGAGACATTTTAAGGGTTGGCAAATCTTGTCGAGAGACATTTTAGAGATTGACAAATTTCATAGAAACCCGATTCAAGGATAACTAAAACTTCGATTTTTCAAATAGACTTTAAGGGTAGGCAAATTTCATCGAGAGACATTTCAGGGGTTGACAATCCTTGTTGAGGCACATTTCAGGGATTGTCAAACTTTCTAGAAACCAAATTCAAGGATAAGTAAACCCTCTATTTCTCAAATGGGCTTCAGGGGTGGGAAAACCTCGTCGAGAGACATTTCAAAGGTTTGCAAACTTCGTAGAAACCCGATTCAAGGATAAGTAAACTCTCAATTTTTCGAACGGGCTTCAGGGATGGACAAATCTCATCGAGAGACATTTTAGGGATTGATAAACTCGATTCAAGGATAAGTAAACCTTCGATTTTTCAAACGGACTTTAAGGGTGGGCAAACCTCGTCGAAATACATTTTAAGGGTTGGCAAAACTTGTCGAGAGATGTTTCAGGGATTTGGCAAGCTTTGTAGAAATCCGATTCAAGGATAAGTAAACCCTCGATTTTTCAAAGGAACTTCAAGGGTGGGCAAACCTCGTTGAGAGACATTTCAGAGGTTGACAAACTTCGTAGAAACCCGATTAAAGGATAAATAAACTGTCGATTTTTCGAACTGACTTCAGGGGTGGGCAAAACTCGTCGAGGGACATTTTAAGGGTTGGCAAACTTTGTCAAGAGACATTTTAGAGATTGATAAACTTCATAGAAACCTGATTCAAGGATAACTAAAACCTCGATTTTTCAAATAGACTTCAAGGGTGGGCAAATTTCATCGAGAGACATTTCAGGGGTTGACAAACTTCGTAGAGACATTTAGAAGTTACAACTTTATTATATATAATTTCTAGAGAAAGTTACTAAAAAGTAAAAGAAAATTTTACCTTATTTGACAAAAAACATTTCCAGAAAGTTTGTTAGTAATTTCCTTAGGTAGGTTTATTATAGATGATGTAATAAATGATTTTATTCTTCATCTGAGATGATAATTTAATAAATGAAATGTAGTTTCGATTTAAGAGAATTATTAGCAAGTTTCGATACCAAGTTTCGATTTTAGAATTGATCATCATCAGGTTCATCGCATCAAAAATAGCAAGTAAAATGGAGAATTTTTAACAGTGTCATTGAAGATTCCCCATTTTACAAGTGTAAGGTCAAAACCTGGTAGATAAGTGTTAATAAATCTCTTTAGTAAAAGCTCTACGTTTTATTTATTTAAGTGTATTTTTATTATAATGCATTTTACGGTGCAGTGAAATTCCCCTTCGCGGACACCCCTCTTAAACGGACACCCCCCTTGGACGGACAGTTTTCGTGGAATCGTCCGTCTCTCATACAATTACTTCTCATTTCTCTAAAACGGACTCTTTGGTCCAATTTGTGTCCGCCCAATGGAAGATTTCACTGTAAATCAATTGCATAAAACCGACGAGGATGCAAGAAGAAGAAGATGAGGCCACAAGGCAGTTCTAAAAATTCCCCGCCGCGCAAGACAGACGAAATGAATCACCGGTTCGAAACGCGGCCCCGGAAAAATAAACCGAGGCGATTTAAATTTAGAGAACCTGTTAGCGGCCCCGCGATCCTAATGTACATTTTCACAGAAACAATGCAAGTGAAAGTCGCGCCCGCAGTCGTCGTCCGTTTGAATATTAACGGGTCCGGACGCGTTTCCACGCGCTCAAGTGGAAGTCGTTACGAAATTTTGGCGCCGCTTTTTGCCTCCGGACAAAATCATTTACAATTTTAACTTTCAAATAATGTCAACTCTTACAAATTACTTAATGGTTAGTGCAATACGTTTGAATTACAATTATCTAATTTGTTTTATTAGAAACTTGTAAAGTTGTAACCTTTGATAATGTTATTATTTGTAACATAATTTCTACTGAACTTTTCTTTTTTTTATACTTTTCTTTTTTTTATACTTTTCTTTTTTATACAGGGTTTCTCACGCAACTGGTTCGTTAGAATTTTATTGGGTTCCACTATTAGTAGATTTTTGAGATTTTGTCAGTAGGGGTTGTTCATCCGGATCTTTCGATTTAAAATATTTTCAAGATGGCTGCCACTTCCGGTCGACCGGAAGTAGGATACAACTTCGTTATTTTAAATGGAATGGTGTAATTTTTATTGCATATTTTAATTCTACGTATAAAACCAGGTAAACTTTGATAAGGGTTGTCGGTACTTATTGCTTTTCGTTTTCGAGTTATTTTGATTTTAAGATTTTTTTGACAATTTTCAACCCGTTCTTTAAAATCACATTTCTCAGTCACTGTTCAAGCAAGAAAGTTGATAACTGGTACGATTACTCTCCACACATTGCCAAACAGAACGCCACTACCTCCACTCCTCTTTAATATAAAGGCTGGTCACAAAGAGAGTTATCGTTCTTCCATATTCAATTGCAAAAAAGTCGAAAATTTTAAATGGAACACTCTATATTTTATTAGTCTATCCGATAGAGAATTTAATTATCTACAAATTTGCAATACATGTTCCTATACCCATCGGTTAAGATTTCCAAGATATAAGGGAATTTGTCAAAATTGCGTATAAAATGTCAAGTTTTTCTTTTTTTTATTAGTAGGCTATGGAACTTGGTCGATTTTTTTGCTTGACACGATAGGGAATTTAATTCTCTACCAACCTTCAATACACTTCCCTATACCTATCGATTAAAGTTTTGAAGATATAACCGAATTTACAAAACTTGCGGGTAATATGTCAAAAAAAATTTTTCTTTATTAGTAGGCTACGAAATTTGAACAGTTTTTTGATAAATTCCCTTATATCTTCAAAACTTTAATCGATAGGTATAGGGAAGTATATTGAAGGTTTGTAGAGAATTAAATTCCCTATCGGATAGACTAATAAAATATAGGGTGTTCCATTGAAAATTTTCGACTTTTTTGCAATTGAATATTCAAGAGCGGTAATTCTCTTTGTGACCACTCTGTATGTGAAAGAAGGGTTGGGGTAGTGAGGTTCTATTTGGCAATGTCTGGAGAGTAAACGTACCAATTATTAACTTTCTTGCTTGACAGTGACTGAGAAATGCGGTTTTAAACAGCAAGTTAAAAATTGTTAAAAAAATCTTAAAATCAAAATAACTCGAAAACGAAAAGCGATAAGTACCAACAACCCTTATGAAAGTTTACTTATTTTTGTACGTAGAATTAAAATATGCAATAAAAATTATACCATTCTATTTAAAATAACGAAGTTGCATCCTACTTCCGATCGACCGGAAGTGGCAGCCATCTTGAAAATATTTTAAATCGACAGATCCGGATGAACAACCCCTACCGGCAAAATCTCAAAAAATCTACTAATACTGGATCCCAATAAAGTTCTAACGAACCAGTTGCGTGAGAAACCCTGTATATACTTCTTTTTTATGTACAGGGTGGGTAAATTTGGGTGTTATTATAGGCTATCTCAGAAACTATAAGAGATACAAAAAAAGTAGGTACCATGTCTCGGTCTCTTTTTTCGAGAAAAACTCAATGGCGCAAACACCAACCCTCTATCTTCTTTTGTTTTTGAGTTATAGTCAAAAAGTCAAATTTTGATGTATTCGAAAAATGCTCGTATTTCGTTTATTTTTGAAATTAGAGAAAAACGGTTGATACGTTCTTAAGACACATTTTTAAGTAGAATACATTGACACTGAAAAATTTTAAATATACTTGATAATTTTTGAGATATAACACAAAGTTGTATTTTTTTTAATACAAACCATACTTTATTATGGTGTCATTGAAAAGGGAATATTTTTAGCTTTCCAATGATGTATCGCACATTGGTGTAATTGTGAAAAAATCAGCGTTATTTTTCAATTCAAAAAGTTTTTTCAAAAAAAATTTTTATCATAGTAGGCGGACAACAATTGCCTACTTAGTTACCATAGCAACGTGTGTTATTTCACTAATGAACTTATTATCTTAAAAAGTATATAAATAAAATGTAGAATATATTTTTTGCTCAAAGTAACAACATTGATTCAAAATGTATTTCTTAATAATAACGAACAATAAAAATGAACATTAAACAAAACTTTAAATAATTAGAATTTGCAATAATGGCTCCAATTACATCAATAGTGATGTTTTTAGCATTTTTAATGTTGTATTTTTTGATCTTGTTTTCTTAAAATACCCATAACTTATGAGATTCTTCTTCATTCAATTAAAAGCAGCCTAAGCGGTTGCCTCCGTTTTGGGTAGCAGTTGAAATATGTGCACACGCAGCATCAGCATTATTATTATTGAGAATAAAACATTCCAACATGTCATATTTCTCAAAATTGCTGAATTCCATCTTAGCGCTTTACTTTTTTACTTTATTACAGTTAAACAATAAAAACACGAGCACTCTATCACGATTTTTGCATTAACTATTTTTGTTACAAAAGAAAGAAACACACATTGCTATGGTAACTAAGTAGGTAGTTGTTATTCGCCTACTATGATCAATTTTTTTTTGAAAAAATTCTTTAAATTAAAAATAACGCAGATATTTCACAATTACACCATACGTGCGATATATCATTGGAAAGCTAAAAATATTCTCTCTTCAATGAAGCCATAATAAAGTACGGTTTGTATTAAAAAAAATACAACTTTGTGTTGTATCTCAAAAATTATCAAGTATATTTAAAATTTTTCAGCGTCAGTGTATTCTACGCAATAAAGTGCCTGAAGAACGTATCAACCGCTTTTTTCTAATTTTAAAAATAAACGAAATATGAGCTTTTTTCGAAAACCTCAAAATTTGACTTTTTGGCTATAACTCAAAAACAAAAGAAGGTAGAGGGTTGGTGTTTGTGCCATTGAGTTTTTCTCGAAAAAAGAGACCGAGACATGGTACCTCCTTTTTTGTATCTTTTATAGTTTCTGAGATAGCTTATAATAACACCCAAATTTGCCCACCCTGTACAGTAAAATCTCCATTGAGCGGACACCAACGGAACTCACCAAAGTGTCCGTTGAAGAGGGGTGTCCACTTAAGAGAAATACAAAATACAGTGAAATTCCCCTTCGGGGACACCCCCCTTGAACTAACACTCCCCTTGAACGGACAGTTTCTCATGGAACCATCCGACTCCCATATAATTACTTCGCATTTCTCTCAAGCGGACACCCCTCTTGAATAAGGTGATCAGACGTCCTGCTTTTGGCGGGACAGTCCCGATTTTTCACAATTTGTCCCGCGTCCCGCGACGTTTTTCAAAAGTCACGACTTTTAGAATTAAGTGAAATTTTCTATTTATGAAAATCATTGCTTTGCATTCTAAGAATCCTACGGGTTACGACGACTAATATATTGCTTTTGCTGAGGAAGTTGAATATCAGAAAATACTTAAATACAGTGAAACGCGTTGGTTAGTTTTACTGCCAACTATCGAAAGAATTTTGAAGATGTATGATCCTTTAAAATCCTACTTTCTATCACAGGACAAATGTCCTAGAATTTTAGACAAGTTTTTTGAAAGAGAATATTCAAAAATTTGGCTAGAGTTTCTACAAAATCAAGCTGCTCTTTTTCAGCACGTTATAAAGCTTACTGAAGATGATAAAATATCGGCAATCAAAGTAGCAAATGAAGTTAATAATTTAATATGTTAGTATCAAGCAAGTTTAGAAAATAATTTTCTACCGTTAACTATCCGCAATAGTATAAACCAACTCGAAGAGCAGGGTACAATAAATCGTCAAGATATGAACCACGTCAAAAAGTTTTATAGTAACTGCAAAGATTATTTGGAGGACCGAACCGCATTTTCAATGGTTTACATTACAACCAGAACTTAATTGGAACGATGTGCAAAAATCATTTGATTGTGTTTCTCAAAAATTCCCAAATAATAATATTTCCGAAAATGATCTTTTTAAGGAAGTGTCATTAGTAAAAAATATATTGATAAGGAAAAGCTTAAATATTGGACATCACAAAAAATCACAGTAGGAAACAAAGTAGGAAATAAAATCTTAGTTGTCCCGCTTTGTCCACCTAAAAGTCTGGTCACCTTAGTTATGTGGGTTCTGTAAAAGAGGAATTTATTCCTTAGAATTAAGGAATTTATAAAGTTGAGTTTTAGTAGTGAAGTTATCTATTAAGTTTCTTCTTCAAAATCACTTCTAACTTGTTTCTAAAGAAGGTTATAACATCCGAAACGTCAAACTCCTTTCCAAAAGTCGAACAATTAAACTCAAAATCCCTTTGTTTTAAGTCTAGTGTTAATTTTTAGAGCTTTCTAGAGTTTTGAGAGTTTCCGGAGGTTTCGAGATTAATTGTGTGTCTTTTGAAAAGACATTTGACATTTCATTTTGTTACAACTTTCTTCAGAATCATTCCGAACTGGTTTCTAAAGAAGGTTGTAACATTCGAAACGTCAAACTCATTTGCAAAAGATGTATGACTAAATCCAAAAGCTCCTTGGTCTAATTGTAAGTCTAGTGGTAGAGTGTCGGAAGCTTTCTGGAATTTTGGGAGAAAATTTTATATAAAATGGGGATGTGAATGTGAGATTTTATATCAAGGAAAAACGGGATAAATTAAAACTTGGGGTAAATCTCAAAAATTCCCAAATAATAATATTTCCGAAAATGATCTTTTTAAGGAAGTGTCATTAGTAAGAAATATATTGATAAGGAAAAGCTTAAATATTGGACATCACAAAAAATCACAGGAGGAAAGAAAGTAGGAAATAAAATCTTAGTTGTCCCGCTTTGTCCACCTACAAATCTGGTCACTTTACTCTTGAACGGACACTTTTGGTATGTCCCGTTGGTGTCCGCACAAGGGAGATTTTACTGTAATTGTATGAGCATCGAACAGTTCCACGAAAACTGTCCGTCCAAGGGGGGTGTCCGTTCTAAAGAGATGTCCGCGAAAGGAAATTTCACTGTACTTCTCTTTTTTTATATTTTTCTTTTTCTCAAGTTTCAAAAAATGAATACTAATTTTTTTATTTGTTGTATTAGATTTGAAATACAGTCAATTTTAATTAGTAATAATGATAAAAACTTACCTATTAAGTTTTCCAAAGATTGAAAAGAGCAACATCCATGGAACTTGTTTTTTCACTGAAAGAAAAATTAAAAATAAATATTCAAAGAATTACAAATATTTATGAGTAATTTTTTAATTTATTATAGTAGATATCATCTAATCTAAAAATAAATTAAGGTTACAACCAATTTTTTTTTCAATAGGTATGGTCTATTTTTAAATGTAATTAAAAAAAAATCTATGTGAGGTGTTATCTCATTTCTTTTTTTCTTTGAAACAATTTTTTATGGCAATATGTATGGAATTTGAAATCACTCAAATGTCTACCATGTTTTTACTAGATGACATGTATTTGAAAAGTTTAATTTTTGATTACTTTGTGGCTTAAAATTGATTGAAATAGAGTTCTGTTTGAGGTATCAACTCATTTCTTTTTCTGTTTGAAAGAACATTTTATTGCGTTTACTATGTACTATAACCCGAAATGGAGCTGCACCACAAAGAAAAAGATGAAAAGATACTCGGCAATGTTATGGAGCAAGGGCTTAGTTTTTCATCTTTCTCTTCATGGTGCAGCTCTATTTGGAGTTATAGTATATGGCGTTTATAAATATAGAGTTTAAAATCGCTCAGAGTACTTTTTCGCATAAAACTGATTGAAACTACTTTATGGCATTTGTTATATTTACTTCGAAGGCATTAAATTATTGCTGTGTATTCACAAAAACCTGCCATTTAAGATATTCTCAAATGAAATTAGCTAAAGGGGTTATATCGCAAAGATATTGAACTAACAGAAAAATCGTTTCAGAATTGCTTTTTTACAACAGAATTCTTGGTTTATCGCAAAAATCAGTTCTGGAATGCCAAGAAAATCGTTTCAACACTAGCATTCTATAAAAACAGTTCTGAAGTGCCTAGAAAATCATTCTAGAACTGTTTTTTTTTACAACAGAATTCTTGGTTTGTCGTAAAAATCAGTTCTGGGACTATTTTCTAATCATCCTAGAACTGACACTTCATAAAAACAGATTGAAGAGATATTCACAGATTGAAACTGTTGGATGGCAATTGTTATCTTGACTTTGAAGGCATTAAATATTTTCTGTGTATTCACAAAAACCTGCCATTTAAGATATTCTCAAATGAAATTAGCTAAAGGAGTTATATCGCAAAGATATTGAACTAACAGAACTGAAAAATCGTTTCAGAATTGCTTTTTTACAACAGAATTCTTGGTTTGTCGCAAAAATCAGTCCTGCAAAACCAAGAAAATCGTTTCAACACTAGCATTCTATAAAAACAGTTCTGAAGTGCCTAGAAAATCATTCTAGAACTGTTTTTTTACAACCAAATTCTTGGTTTGTCGTAAAAGTCAGTTCTGGGACTATTTTCTAATCATCCTAGAACTGACACTTCATAAAAACAGATTGAAGAGATATTCACAGATTGAAACTGTTGGATGGCAATTGTTATCTTGACTTTGAAGGCATTAAATATTTGCTGTGTATTCACAAAAACCTGCCATTTAAGATATTCTCAAATAAAATTAGCTAAAGGGGTTATATCGCAAGGATACTGAACTAACAGAACTGAAAAATCGTTTCAGAATTACTTTTTTACAACAGAATTCTTGGTTTGTCGCAAAAATCAGTCCTGCAAAACCAAGAAAATCGTTTCAACACTAGCATTCTATAAAAACAGTTCTGAAGTGCCTAGAAAATCATTCTAGAACTGTTTTTTTTACAACAGAATTCTTGGTTTGTCGTAAAAATCAGTTCTGGGACTATTTTCTAATCATCCTAGAACTGACACTTCATAAAAACAGATTGAAGATATTCACAGATTGAAATTGTTGGATGGCAATTGTTATATAGACTTTGAAGGCATTAAATATTTGCTGTGTATTCACAAAAACCTGCCATTTAAGATATTCTCAAATAAAATTAGCTAAAGGGGTTATATCGCAAGGATACTGAACTAACATGATTGTTCAATTTCTCTAAAATGTGTATACATTGAATTTCTAGTGTACAACCTTTAGTTGTACACTAGACGTACAATAATAGGGTAATAGGGTGACCAGACGTACGGAATTTTGCTGCATTGTACAGCAATATGATACCCAGTACAGCATGCAAGCATGTACAGAAAACGTACAGCATTCGCAGTTTATTATTGAATTTGTACTAAATTAGTGACCTTTTGAGTAGTGTAGTGACATACATGTTATAGATTTTTCTATTATCACCAGGAAAAAACAGGCACTTTTGTGAATTATCAACTTCACTACAATAATAGAGTAATAGGGTGACCAGACGTACGGAATTTTGCTGCATTGTACAGCAATATGATACCCGGTACAACATACACGCGTGTACAGAAAACGTACAGCATCTGCAGTTTATTATTGAATTTGTACTAGATTAGTGACCTTTTGAGTAGTGTAGTGACATTCATGTTATAGATTTTTCTGTTATCACCAGGAAAAAACATGCACTTTTGTGAATTATCAACTTCACTAGCTTTGTTCGTTGGGTTAAAATTTACACTGCACTAACAAGGGGAGGGTGCGAGGTGTTTTTTTTAATATATCCTTGAGCTGAGTGTTAATCATACAAGGATTCAATTGGCAAAGTACTAAAACGCACTATTCAGCTAAAACTGAATAAATCGCTTTTGAAATTTAACCCTCACTTTGTATTTTGGATAAGCAAAGTTATTCACAGATCTCCGGTGGCAAAGTTGTTAAAGCAGTGAGTCGGCAATGCTTGACAAACCGGGTATCGCCGGTTCGGACATTTTTTTTTGTATCTTTTACTTTTTAATTTTTGTTTAATACACTAATTTTTAAACTCAGCATGTGGATTTGAATTTTAACATGTGGATTTGAATTTTAGCATGTGGGGTGGTTTTGATCATTCAACTTCTTATAAAAATCAAGCATCAGACACCAATATCAATTTTCCTCTGTCTTTTATAGAAACAGGAGTCTCCCTTAAAGTGTCCAGTTTGGCCCACCTGTTTGTACACCTATAGTCACTAGAAATGAACTTCAAAGCTCTGTGCGAGACCTACAACTAGGACAGTCCTGGGTCCGGTTAGCTTTCGAGATAATAAAACTTGGCGTGAAGCTATAATTCATCCAAGCCAATGTTCGTTTACCTGCTTCATATTTATGGATTTCCAGGTTTCATTCTCTCGAAAACCGACTGTACCTGAGACCGTTCTAGCTATTGCTCTTGCACAGAGCTTTGGAGTTCATTTCCAGGGACCATGAGTGTACATACATTGCATGTGTACAGCATTGAAAGTTGAGAAATCTCGTCACCCTAGTTTAACATCACTGCTAGAAATTTTCAATAAATGTTAAAATTTATTTCATTTACCTTATCATTGGTATCCGAAATACTTTCAAAGTGAATTCAAAATTCATTGTTACCATTCCGTAAAGTATTCGGCAATCATTTCAGCAAGAAAATTCACGGTTAAAGTGAGATAATTGAGTATACGCTAGAGACACTATTCCTAGCGGTGATGTCAAATGTATCGGATGATGTTTACAAACTGAGTTATCCTTCTATGTCCAGTATCGTTGGTTAAATCGTATGATTACGATAGCCACTCTTAACCCTTTATGTGACAAGTGATCTTATAATCAATGTGGAATAATATCCTATAAGGCTATTAATATAACTTTACGATCACATTTAAACTAAAAAATTTACCATGTTAGGTTGATACAAATCAGATTGATACAAATCACAAATAAGATCTTAAACTAATAATAAACTAATGACAAACAAAAAACTTACCTAATACACAAAGGTCCTTTGTAGAACAATCCATTGTAGAACAATCCATTGTAGAACAATCCATTGTAGAACAATCCTTTGTAGAACAATCCTTTGTAGAACACATGGTTTGCACTGAAATAATTCCAAATGAATTACTTACAACGTAAAAGACTTTAAAAAAAATCTTAACAATAAACCAATGACAAACAAAAAACTTACCTAATACACAAAGGTCCTTTATAGAACAATTCTTTGTAGAACACATTATTTGCACTGAAATCTAAACGAATTACTTACAACGTAAAAGATCACAAACATGGAAGAAATGTCACTATCAATAATGGACACTTCACAATCGAAAAATGATCTAAGAATGATCGAAGAATAAAAAGTATCGACTTTACAAGTAAATTTGTAAAGAATTTTCTATACATTTTAGAACGGTATAAGAACACTACGATGTTACAAGAATACTGACGTCGTTTCAATTTACCTAAAACCCTAAAACTTATTTCTATTTGATTTGACGCCCACAATTAGGTGCCAAAGCGGTTGTTTTTATACACGAGTAGAACCATTCAAACAGAAAACTGTTTTTAAGAAGACCTTTTTAGTTAAAAATAAGAAATCTTTTAAATTTTTTTAAAAGCGATCTTTTAGAAGAAATAATACAAATTCTATTCATTTATTTAAATTTTTCTTTTATTTGTCGTTTTATTAAAAAAATATTTTTTTTTGTGAGATGTGAGATGAATTAATCTGCCATCTATTGGGAATATAGAATAAATAAAAATAAAATTTAAATATATATTTAAATTTTTTTATTAAAAAATAAAATTTAAATATATATTTAAATTTTTTTATTAAAAAATAAATTTTAAATATATATTTAAATTTTATTTGTAGATTAGAACATTTTATATTTAATAAAATCGTTAGATAAATTACAGATGAAGTCTTAATTCTATTGGATTTAGATTTAAGCCAATTTGAGATCATTTCAGATCGTTTAATCCATAAAATTTAAACTTAAATCCAAACTGTGTCTTATCTCACTTTTATTACTTTTTACTTCTACTTTAAACACCCGGCTTTTTATTATCAAAGCTCAAATTATTTAAGTGAACAATTTCAAACACATACGTATAAAGATAAAGGCTATTGTTCACTTAGTTACTAAATTATTATGTTTATATAAGAAATATTTTCGGTGTTCGATCATTGATAATTTTAACAGAATATTATATATAATAAAGTTGTAACTTCTAAATGTCTCTACGAAGTTTGTCAACCCCTCAAATGAAGAATAAAATCATTTATTACATCATCTATGATAAACCTATCTAAGAAATTACTAACAAACTTTCTGGAAATGTTTTTTGTCAAATAAAGTAAAATTTTCTTTTACTTTTTAGTAACTTTCTCTAAAAATTATATATAATAAAGTTGTAACTTCTAAATGTCTCTACGAAGTTTGTCAACTCCTGAAATGTCTCTCGATGAAATTTGCCCACCCTTGAAGTCCATTTGAAAAATCGAGGTTTTACTTGAATCAGGTTTCTATGAAGTTTGTTAATCTCTAAAATGTCTCTCGACAAGGTTTGCCAACCCTTAAAATGTCTCTCGACGAGTTTTGCCCACCCCTGAAGTCAGTTCAAAAAATCGACAGTTTATTTATCCTTTAATCGGGTTTCTACGAAGTTTGTCAACCTCTGAAATGTCTCTCAACGAGGTTTGCCCACCCTTGAAGTTCCTTTGAAATATCGACGGTTTACTTATCCTTGAATCGGAGTTTTCCGAAGTTTGCCAACCCCTGAAATGTCTTTCGACGAACTTTGCCCACTTCTGAAGTCAGTTTAAAAAATCGGGGGTTTACATATCCTTGAATCGGGTTTCTACAAAGTTTGTCAAACCCCTGAAATATCTCTCGACAAGTTTTGCCAACCCTTAAAATGTATTTCGACTAGGTTTGCTCACCCTTAAAGTCCGTTTGAAAAATCGAAGGTTTACTTATCCTTGAATCAAGTTTGTCAATCCCTAAAATGTCTCTCGATGAGATTTGTCCATCCCTGAAGCCCGTTTGAAAAATTGAGAGTTTACTTATCCTTGAATCGGGTTTTTACGAAGTTTGCAAACCTTTGAAATGCCTCTCGACGAGGTTTTCCCACCCCTGAAGCCCATTTGAGAAATAGAGGGTTTACTTATCCTTGAATTTGGTTTCTAGAAAGTTTAACAACTTCTGTAATGTCCCTGAGCAAGGTTTGTCAACCCCTAAAATCTCCCTCGAAGATGTTTGCCTAACCTTGAAGTTTATTTGAAAAATCGAGGTTTTAGTTATCCTTGAATCGGGTTTCTATGAAATTTGTCAATCTCTAAAATGTCTCTCGACAAGGTTTTCCAACCCTTAAAATGTCTCTCCACGAGTTTTGCCCACCCCTGAAGTCAGTTCGAAAAATCGACAGTTTATTTATCTTTTAATCGGGTTTCTACGAAGTTTGTCAACCTCTGAAATGTCTTTCAACGAGATTTGCCCAGCCTTGAAGTTCCTTTGAAAAATCGAGCGTTTACTTATCCTTGAATCGGAGTTTTCCGAAGTTTGCCAACCCCTGAAATGTCTTTCGACGAGTTTTGCCCACCTCTGAAGCCAGTTTAAAAAATCGAGGGTTTACATATCTTTGAATCGGGTTTCTATGAAGTTTGCCAAATCCCTGAAATATCTCTCGACAAGTTTTGCCAACCCTTAAAATGTATTTCGACGAGGTTTGCCCACCCTTAAAGTCCGTTTGAAAAATCGAAGGTTTACTTATCCTTGAATCAAGTTTATCAATTCCTAAAATGTCTCTCGATGAGATTTGTCCATCCCTGAAGCCCGTTTGAAAAATTGAGAGTTTACTTATCCTTGAATCGGGTTTCTACGAAGTTGACAAACCTTTGAAATGTCTCTCGACGAAGTTTTCCCACCCCTGAAGCCCATTTGAGAAATAGAGGGTTTACTTATCCTTGAATTAGGTTTCTAGAAAGTTTGACAACCCCTGAAATGTCCCTCAATAAGGTTTGTCAACCCCTAAAATCTCCCTCGAAGATGTTTGCCCACCCTTGAAATCCCATTTTTTCTTTTCGGAGATTGTCCACCACTGGTAGTCGAGTGTCGAGAATTTTAGACTATTTTACACGAAATTTGGTGAAATTTTTTGCGAAATTCGACGATTTTAGGAAGTTTTTGGACGAAATTTCACAATTATAAGCTAAGTTATTTTTTTTTAATGAAATTCAACAAATTTGAAATTTGAAGTAATTAAATCATTTTAGTTTTCTACAAAATCTGACAAAAATTTGAATAAAATTCGATGATTTCAGAAGAAACTGATTTTTTTTTTAATTTTTTTTGTAACAATTAGAAAAAAAATGTCTTTTTAATTGAAAATAGAATCTTTTAGATTTAGTTTAAACCAAAAATAAATCTCTAATTCCAGAAAGCAAAGTCTCAGTGATTTTTGAAAGTTGGTCGATTTTTTAAAAAAAGTTGGGATAAAACCGTTAAAAATTTTTACCAACTTTGGGAATTTTTTTAATTTTTTTTGGTAATAATTATAAAAAATCTGCCTTTTTTTAAATCAAAAGAGAATCTTTTATCTTTTATTTAAACCAAAAATCATTCCTTAATCTTCATAAATAAAGTCTGGGTGATTTTTTAAAGTTGGGTGACTTTTTTTTTAAGTTAGGTTAGTCACCTGTCAAAAAAATTTTCCAACTTTAAGAATTTTTTTTAAATTTTTTTGATAATAATTAGAACTAACCTGTCTTTTTTGATTCAAGATAGAATCTTTGAAGTTTCATTTAAACCAAAAATCTTTCCTTAATCTTCATAAATAAAGTCTGGGTGATTTTTTAAAGTTGGGTGATTTTTTAAAAAGTTTCTAAAGTTTTGTTAGAACTGTCAAAAATTTTCAGCAACTTTAAAATTTTTTTTAATTTTTTTGGTAAGAATTAGGAAAGATATGTCTTTTTGTTTTGCCAACCCTTAAAATGTATTTCGACGAGGTTTGCCCACCCTTAAAGTCCGTTTGAAAAATCGAAGGTTTACTTATCCTTGAATCGAGTTTGTCAATCCTTAAAATGTCTCTCGATGAGATTTGTCCATCCCTGAAGTCCGTTTGAAAAATTGAGAGTTTACTTATTCTTAAATCGGGTTTCTACGAAGTTTGCAAAGCTTTGAAATATCTCTCGACGAGGTTTTCCCACCCATGAAGCCCATTTGAGAAATAGAGGGTTTACTTATCCTTGAATTTGGTTTCTAGAAAGTTTGACAACCTCTGAAATGTCCCTCAACAAGGTTTGTCAACCCCTAAAATCTCCCTCGAAGATGTTTGCCCACCCTTGAAATCCCATTTTTCCTTTTTGGAGATTGTCCACCACTGATAGTTGAGTGTTAAGCCACGTCTTTATCAATAAAAAAATAAATATCAATAAAATTTAGCTAGTTTATTAATAAAATTAAGAGAGATTGTATTCAGATTTATAATTAATTATATTTCTAGGAAATTTTAAGACAATATTCTATTTCAAATCATTGGGACAATTTAAGAAATTAAAAGATGTTAAAAAATCTAGGAAATATAGAGACAGGAAAATGATTAAAATAATTTTCTTTCTATGGTGATTGGTTGAAGAAATGCGCACATTGTGAATATGCCCAAAGCTAAGCTACACGTGAGCTCAGCAACGTGGGCGTACTAACATGTGATGATTAACGCTTCGTATATCATAGGTAGGGCGTGGGCTCATACATTATGCATCTGGAACTCGCGACCCACCGGGAAAAATTTCCGTTTTTCCAGCTCATTTTTTTTTCCATAGACTCACTCCTCCGAGTAACGTTATTTTCTCACTTCATGTATTAAAGTGAGAGAGGAGAAGAAATTGCATACATTTTTTAAATAGCTCAAATTAAAATTTTAAATAATCATTGTATTTTTAAATGCCATTATATTTTTTAATGAGAATTATAAATTTAAATAAACATATTTTAGAATGTTCTTATTAAATTTCTCTTTATACAATCTAGTAAAAAATAAAACGTATTAGAACGGATTGAATCGGTTATAAAAATATTATTCGCGGAAGAATTAATCGAGAAAGTACGCCGTAAAAAAAGGAACGCAAAGGAATGGGATCTCTCCGTTCAGGAACGTATTCCTTTACGTTAGAACGTAACAAAATACGTTCGGTAACGTGATTCTTGTAAATGACCGACTACCAGACCGCAATACGAACGTGAAATGTATATTTTTAGTCCGTTTGTTGTTTCGGTACTGAAGAGAACAGGAAATCCCATCGCCATTAACGTTATTTCCGCGAGGCCGTCGCACAAAACAATGAGCCAACGACCGTTTACTTCCTCGCTTTTGTCATTTTTGTTTAACTTTCATCAAAATTTATTTTATAAAATTTCAATAAATAAATAAAAATTTAAATGAAGACTACAGCCGAAAAAGGCACTATGTTAATTTTTATTAGGCTTACAATTAGTCTTTTAAAATCAAAACTAGAATGTTTTAAGTTTTATTTAGAAAAAAAATCCAATCAAAATCTTTAAAAATGAATTTTTGATGAATGTTTAAAATTGGTCGATTTTCTTAAGTTAGGTTAGAAGTGTCAAAAATTCTTTACCAAATTTGAAAATTTTTTTTATTTTTTTGACAACATTTAGAGTAAAACGGTCTTTTTAAATCAAAACTAGAATATTTTAAGTTTCATTTAGAAAAAGGAGCAAATCAAAATCTTTAAAAATGAATTTTTGGCGAATTTTTAAAGTTGATCGATTTTCTTAAGTTAGGTTAGAAGTGTCAAATTTTTTTTACCAACTTTGAAAATTTTTTTAATTTCTTTGACTACACTTAGAACAAAACGGTCTTTTTTATATAAAACTAGGATGCTTTAAGTCTCATTTAGAAAAAAAATCAGCTCAAAATATTAAAAATTCGATTTTTTATGATTTTTTTAAAAGATCAATTTTTCAAAATCGATTAAAGTAACCTAAAAATTTTTTTTACCAACTTTGAAACTTTTTTTAATTTTTTTGACTACACTTAGAACAAAACGGTCTTTTTTATATAAAACTAGGATGTTTTAAGTTTCATGTAGAAAAAAAATCAAATTAAAATATTTAAATTTCAATTTTTTATGAATTTTTTTAAAAATGATTTTTTTAATATCAATTAATTTTGTAACCTAAAAATTTTTTTTTACCAACTTTGAAATTTTTTTTAATTTTTTTGACTACACTTAGAACAAAACAGTCTTTTTTATATAAAACTAGGATAATTTGAGTTTCATTTAGAAAAAAAATCAAATTAAAATATTTAAAATTCAATTTTTTATGAATTTTTTAAAAAATGATTGAATTTTTTTAAATCGATTAGTTTTGTAACCTAAAAATTTTTTTGCCAACTTTGAAAATTTTTTAAATTTTTTTGACAACACTTAGAACAAAGCGGTCTTTTTTATATAAAACTAGGATCTTTTAAGTTTCATTTGGAAAAGAAATCCAATCAAAATCTTTAAAAATGAATTTTTGATGAATTTTTAAATCCTATCGATTTTCTTAAGTTAGGTTAGAAGTGTCAAAAATTTTTTACCAACTTTGAAAATTTTTTTAATTTTTTTGACTACACTTAGAACAAAACGATCTTTTTTATATAAAACTAGGATGATTTAAGTTTCATTTAGAAAAAAAATCAGCTCAAAATATTAAAAATTCAATTTTTTATGATTTTTTTAAAAAATCAATTTTTAAAAATCGATTGATGTAACCTAAAAATTTTTTTTACCAACTTTGAAAATTTTTTTAATTTTTTTGACAACATTTAGAATAAATCGGTCTTTTTAAATCAAAATTAGAATATTTTAAGTTTCATCTGGAAAAAGGATCAAATCAAAATCTTTAAAAATGAATTTTTGGCGAATTTTTAAAGTTGATCGATTTTCTTAAGTTAGGTTAGAAGTGTCAAATTTTTTTTACCAACTTTGAAAATTTTTTAAATTTTTTGACTACACTTAGAACAAAACGGTCTTTTTTATATAAAAAAAGGATGATTTAAGTTTCATTTAGAAAAAAAATCAGCTCAAAATATTAAAAATTCAATTTTTTATGATTTTTTTAAAAAATCAATTTTTCAAAATCGATTGATGTAACCTAAAAATTTTTCTTACCAACTTTGAAAATTTTTTAAATTTTTTTGACTACACTTAGAACAAAACGGTCTTTTTTATATAAAACTAGGATGTTTTAAGTTTCATGTAGAAAAAAAATCAAATTAAAATATTTAAATTTCAATTTTTTATGAATTTTTTAAAAAATGATTTTTTTAATATCAATTAATTTTGTAACCTAAAAATTTTTTTTTACCAACTTTGAAATTTTTTTTAATTTTTTTGACTACACTTAGAACAAAACAGTCTTTTTTATATAAAACTAGGATAATTTGAGTTTCATTTAGAAAAAAAATCAAATTAAAATATTTAAAATTCAATTTTTTATGAATTTCTTAAAAAATGATTGAATTTTTTTAAATCGATTAGTTTTGTAACCTAAAAACTTTTTTGCCAACTTTGAAAATTTTTTAAATTTTTTTGACAACACTTAGAACAAAGCGGTCTTTTTTATATAAAACTAGGATCTTCTAAGTTTCATTTGGAAAAAAAATCCAATCAAAATCTTTAAAAATGAATTTTTGATGAATTTTTAAATCCTATCGATTTTCTTAAGTTAGGTTAGAAGTGTCAAAAATTTTTTACCAACTTTGAAAATTTTTTTAATTTTTTTGACTACACTTAGAACAAAACGATCTATTTTATATAAAACTAGGATGATTTAAGTTTCATTTAGAAAAAAAATCAGCTCAAAATATTAAAAATTCAATTTTTTATGATTTTTTTAAAAAATCAATTTTTAAAAATCGATTGATGTAACCTAAAAAATTTTTTTACCAACTTTGAAAATTTTTTTAATTTTTTTGACTACACTTAAAACAAAACGGTCTTTTTAAATCAAAACTAGAATGTTTTAAGTTTCGTTTAGAAAAAAATCCAATCAAAATCTTTAAAAATGAATTTTTGATGAATTTTTAAAATTGGTCGATTTTCTTAAGTTAGGTTAGAAGTGTCAAAAATTCTTTACCAACTTTGAAATTTTTTTTTATTTTTTTGACAACATTTAGAATAAAACGGTCTTTTTAAATCAAAACTAGAATGTTTTAAGTTTTATTTAGAAAAAAATCCAATCAAAATCTTTAAAAATGAATTTTTGGCGAATTTTTAAAGTTAATTCTTTTAAGTTAGAAAAGTGTAAAAAAAATGTTTCCAACTTTAAAATTTTTTTTAATTTTTTTGATAATATTTAGAAGAAATCGGTCTTTTTTAATGTAAACTAGAATATTTTAAGTTTCATTTAGAAAAAGAATCAAATCAAAATTTTTGAAAATGAATTTTTGGCGAATTTTTAAAGTTGATCGATTTTTTTTAAGTTAGGTTAGTCTCAAAAAATTTTTTACCAATTTTGAAAATTTTAAAAATTTTTTTTCACAACATTTAGAACAAATCGGTCTTTTTTGATTAAAACTAGAATGTTTTAGGTTTAATTTAGAAAAAGAATTAAATCAAGATCTTTAAAAATGAATTTTTGGCGAATTTTTAAAGTTATTTTTTTTAAGTTAGAAAAGTGAAAAAAAATGTTTCCAACTTTAAAAATTTTTTTAATTTTTTTGACAACATTTAGAATAAAACGGTCTTTTTAAATGAAAACTAGAATATTTTAAGTTTCATTTAGAAAAAGGATCAAATCAAAATTTTTAAAAATGAATTTTTGGCGAATTTTTAAAGTTGATCGATTTTCTTAAGTTAGGTTAGAAGTGTCAAAAATGTTTTACCGACTTTGAAAATTTTTTTAATTTTTTTCACACCATTTTGAGCAAATCGGTCTTTTTTGATTAAAACTAGAATGTTTTAAGTTTCATTTAGAAAAAGAATCCAATCAAAATCTTTAAAAATGAATTTTTGGCGAATTTTTAAATTTGAGCGATTTTCTTAAGTTAGGTTAGAAATGCCAAAATTTTTTGTCAACTTTGAAAATTTTTTTAAATTTTTTGACATTTACAATAAAACGGTCTTTTTAAATCAAAACTAGAATGTTTTAAGTTTCATTTAGAAAAAATATCAAATCAAAATATTTAAAATTCAATTTTTTATGAATTTTTTAAAAAATGATTGAATTTTTGATAAAAATAAAATGTTTGTCTAACTGTCAGAAATTGATCTACTATCTTTAATAAGTCACTATTTGTCATTATTCACCAAAAATAAAGAAAAATATAAAGTTTCTAATATTTTAACCAAGTTTTCTCAAAATCACATGTTTTGACATAGCATCTTCTTTACCTGTGATCTTTAAATGACACTTAGGTTTGATTCTATAAAGCCCCAATTAGTTAACAATTTATTAATTACCATAGTTACTCTTAATTCAAGTTAAATTACCAGAATACTAACTAATTTGACTTTTATAAAATCGAACATTAAAGAATTAAAATTTTTAAATCTTTAGAAATATTTTTATAAAATACAAAAACGTTTTATAATAAAAAATAAGTTCGAGAAATCATTTTCTTTGTTTGAAAACTAATAATTTATAATTTCGTAACAATATAAAACTTAAAGGCGTTTAATTTAAAGTTTCGCCTACAAATACACCTACAAATACATCTATAAATGGTACTTAAATGATTAGAAAACTATAATCGACAATTATCTTGAAGCGAAAACAATCGGTATTCAAGTGCGCGTGTAATCGTTAACTCTCTCCAAGTATTTTTTTTTTTTAATTTCTCATCGTGTAGAAACCGAACCCGCATATTTTATAGCGGCGACAATAGAGTAATCCTAAGATAAAAGCTAGAGCATTGTAAACAGGCTGTTATCAAATACCGAGATAAAAGTCTCCGCATCGTTTCGTACGTAAATGTAAAGTACATTTAAATTTACATAAATTACGTAAATACAAATGTAAACCTTCCATTGTTATTTCGGCAATTGTTACGTAACGTGGATAATGACAGGTCGGTTAATGAAATGAGTTTATCCTGTGGAAAATTGAGGTGGGTTATTATAAAATTAAAAAGGAAAAAAAAAATAGAAAGTTCGAAAACGTTTGCTGCACGTTTCATGATTCGAGAGTAAAAAAACCGACCTTGTGTAGTAGAGTAATGCATACAAAATACAAGAAGAAAAAAAAATGATATTATTTTACAGTTACTCAACCTTGAATTAGAGCCACCTTTTTGCATAACATAACATTTTTTTTTTTATTATAAGATTTTTTAACGCAAGAACTCGTCCTGTTACGTCGCTTTTATCTTGGTTTTGATTAATCTATACATCCTTTTTTTAATTGAGAAATCAAATTATATAAAGTTATTTGTAAACGTCAAATTATATTGTAACAATTAAGAACGTTCCACTTTTGAAACGTAGTCCAATTTTTGGAATGTTATCAAAAAAATTTAAAAAAATTTTAAAGTTGGGAAAAAATTTTGACACTTTTTTACTTAAGAAAATTAACTTTAAAAATTCATCAAAAATTCATTTTTAACCATTTTGATTTGATTCTTTTTCTAAATGAAACTTAAAACATTCTAGTTTTGATTTAAAAAGACCGTTTTATTCTAAATTTTGTCAAAAAAATAAAACGAATCTTCAAAGTTGGTAGAAAAATTTTGACATTTCTAACCTAAGTTAAGAAAAGCGATCAACTTTAAAAATTCATCAAAAATTCATTTTTAAAGATTTTGATTTGATTCTTTTTCTAAATGAAACTTAAAATATTCTAGTTTTCATTAAAAAAGACCGTTTTATTCTAAATGTTGTCAAAAAAATTAAAAAAAATTTTAAAGTTGGTAAAAAATTTTTGGCACTTCTAACTTAGGAAAATCGATCAACTTTAAAAATTCATTAAAAATTCATTTTTAAAGATTATGATTTGATTTTTTTTCTAAATGAAACCTAAAACATTCTAGTTTCAAATAAAAATGACCGTTTTATTCCAAATGTTGTCAAAAAAATTTAAAAAAATTTCAAAGTTGGAAAAAATTTTTGACACTTTTCTAACTTAAGAAAATTAACTTTAAAAATTCACCAAAAATTCGTTTTTAAAGATTTTGATTGCGTTTTTTTTCTAAATGAAACTTAAAACATTCTAGTTTTGATTTAAAAAGACTGCTTTATTATAAATGTTGTTAAAAAATTTTAAAAAATTTTGAAAGTTGGAAAAAAATGTTGACATTTTTTTACTTAAGAAAATTAACTTTAAAAATTCATCAAAAATTCATTTTTTAAGATTTTGATTGGATTTTTTTCTAAATGAAACTTAAAACATTCTAGTTTTGATTTAAAAAGACCGTTTTATTCTAAATGTTGTCAAAAAATTTAAAAAAATTTTAAATTGGTGAAAATTTTTGACAGTTTTCACTTTTTTAAAAAATCACCCAACTTTAGAAAATCACCCAGACTTTATTTATGAAGATTAAGGAATGATTTTTGGTTTAAATGAAAGATAAAGAATTCTGTTTTAATTCAAAAAAGGCAGATTTTTTATAATTATTACCAAAAAAATTAAAAAAATTTCCAAAGTTGGTAAAAATTTTTAACGGTTCTAACCCAACTTTTTTTAAAAAATCGACCAACTTTAAAAAATCACTGAGACTTTATTTTTTGGAATTAGAGATTGATTTTTGGTTTAAATAAAAGCTAAAAGATTCTATTTTCAATTAAAAAAGATTTTCTTTTCTAATTGTTACCAAAAAAATTAAAAAAATTTTTCAAAATTTCTTCTGAAGTCATCGAATTTTATTCAATTTTTGGCCGATTTTGTAGAACACTATCTAAAATGATTTAATTACTTCAAATTTCAGATTTGTCGAATTTCATTAAAGAAATAGCTTAACTTAGCTTATAATTGTGAAATTTCGTCAAAAATTTCCTAAAATCGTCGAATTTCGCCAAAAATTTCACCAAATTTCGTGTAAAATTGTCTAAAATTATTAAATTCCGTTTAATTTCATCTAAAATTTTCGAATTTCATTAAAAAACTAACTTAATTTAGCTTAAAATTGTGAAATTTCGTCTGATATTCTTTAAAACCATCGAATTTCGTCTAAAATTTCGTTCAATTTCATATAAAATCGTCTAAAATGATTGAATTTCGTCTAATTTCATTTAAAAAATGCGAATTTTTCATTCATTACTTTAGTACTAAATGTTTTTTAGTACTAAAAGACGAGCTTACAACTTTATTATATATAATATTTTTTTTAAGTTAAGTAATTTAAATAAGTATTTAAATTTAATAACAATATTTTATTTATTAAATTCATGTTTTACTTTAGAAGGTCAAATCAATGACTAAACATATATCTTTAAAAAATATCTACAGGTGACGGATGCTTGCGGATTTTATAATGGTATCTATGACTAATATGTTACAGAAACACTTTCAAGGATTAGCAATGACATAGTTCGATTGATTTTTTTCATCATTTTTTTTTTAATTAATATGGAAATTTTTATTTTATTTTTTTATATTAAACCAGCTAAAAATTCATTGGTACATACAAAATTCATTGGTAAAATACACTCTCTTCCTTTAAAACTTGGCTATCAAGAGTGAGCAAACCTCAAAAAGGAAAAAAACGGAATTTCATGGATGGGAAAATCCTCAACGAGAGGTATTTCATAGGTGGACAAACTTTGTAGAAAGATATCAAAGATTTGTAAACAATTTTTAAAGTTAATTTTCTTAAGTAAAGAAGTGTCAATTTTCTTTTCCCAACTTTAAAATTTTTTTCAATTTTTTTGACAACATTTAGAATAAAACGGTCTTTTAAAATCAAAACTAAAATGTTTTAAGTTTCATTTAGAAAAAGAATCAAATCAAAATCTTTAAAAATGAATTTTTGGCGAATTTTTAAAGTTGATCGATTTTCTTAAATTAGGTTAGAAGTGTCAAAATTTTTTTGCCACCTTTGAAAAATTTTTTTAATTTTTTTGACAACATTTAGAATAAAACGGCCTTTTAAAATCAAAACTAGAATATTTTAAGTTTCATGTAGAAAAAGAATCAAATCAAAATCTTTAAAAACGAATTTTTGGTGAATTTTTAAAGTTAAGTTTCTTAAGTTAGAAAAGTGTCAAAAATTTTTTCCAACTTTGAAATTTTTTTAAATTTTTTTGACAAAATTTGGAATAAAACAGTCATTTTTATTTGAAACTAGAATGTTTTAGGTTTCATTTAGAAAAAAAATCAAATCAAAATCTTTAAAAATGAATTTTTGATGAATTTTTAAAGTTAATTTTCTTAAATTAAGAAGTGTCAAAAATTTTTTCCAACTTTGAAAATTTCTTAAATTTTTTTTTTAAACAAATCGGTCTTCTTTGATTAAAACTAGAATGTTTTAAGTTTCATTTAGAAAAAGAATCAAATCAAAATCTTTAAAAATGAATTTTTGGTGAATTTTTAAAGTTAATTTTTTTAAGTTAGAAAAGTGTCAAAAAATTTTTCCAACTTTGAAATTTTTTTCATTTTTTTTGATAACACAGAACAAAACTGTCTTTTTTATATAAAACTAGGATGTCTCAAGATGTCTCAAAAAAATCCAATCAAAATTGTTAAAAATGAATTTTTGGTGAATTTTTAAAGTTAATTTTTTTAGATTAGAAAGGTGTCAAAAAATTTTACCAATTTTAAAATTTTTTTTTTATTTTTTTTTGGTAAGAATTAGGAAAGATCTGTCCTTTTTAGTTAAAAATAGAATATTTTATGTTTCATTTAAACCAAAAATCATTCCTTAATCTTTATAAATAAAGTCTGGGTGATTTTTTAAATTTGGGTGATTTTTTAAAAGAGTTTGGTTAGAACTGTCAAAAATTTTCACCAACTTTAAAAATTTTCTTAATTTTTTTGGTAAGAATTAGGAAAGATCTGTCCTTTTTAATTCAAAATAAAATCTTTTATCTTTCATTTAAACCAAAAATCATTCCTTAAACTTCAGAAATGAAGTCTGATTTTTTAAAGATGGTCGATTTTTTTTAAACTTAGGTTAGTCAAATGTCAAAAAAAATTTCCAACTTTAAGATTTTTTTTTTAATTTTTTTGATAATTAGAACTAACCTGTCTTTTTTAATTCAAAACAGAATCTTTGAAGTTTCATTTAAACCAAAAATCATTTCTTAATCTTCATAAACAAAGTCTGTGTGATTTTTTAAAGTTGGGTTAGAACTGTCAAAAATTTTCACCAACTTTAAAATTTTTTTTTTTAATTTTTTTTTGTAAGAATTAGGAAAGATCTGGCCTTTTTAATTCAAAATAGAATATTTTATCTTTCATTTAAACCAAAAATCTTTCCTTAATCTTCATAAATAAAGTCTGGGTGATTTTTTAAAGTTGGGTGATTTTTTAAAAAAAGTTTGGTTAGAACTGTCAAAAATTTTCATCAACTTTAAATTTTTTTAATTTTTTTTGGTTAGAATTAGGAAAGATCTGTCTTTTTTAATTCAAAATAGAATCTTTTATAATTCATTTAAACCAAAAATCATTCTTTAATCTTCATAAATAAAGTCTGGGTGATTTTTTAAAGTTTGTCGATTTTTTAAAGTTGCTCGATCTTTTTAAAAGTTAGGTTAGTCACCTGTCAAAAAAAAATTTCCAACTTTAAACATTTTTTTAAATTTTTTTGATAATAATTAGAACTAACCTGTCTTTTTTAATTCAAAACAGAATCTTTGAAGTTTCATTTAAACCAAAAATCTTTCCTTAATCTTCATAAATAAAGTCTGGGTGATTTTTTAAAGTTGGGTGATTTTTTAAAAAAGTTTGGTTAGAACTGTCAAAAATTTTCACCAACTTTAAAATTTTTTTTAATTTTTTTGGTAAGAATTAGGAAAGGTCTGTCTTTTTTAAATCAAAATAGAATCTTTTATCTTTCATTTAAACCAAAAATCATTCCTTAATCTTCATAAATAAAGTCTGGATGATTTTTTAAAGTTTGTCGATTTTTTAAAGTTGCTCGATTTTTTTTAAAAGTTAGGTTAGTCACCTGTCAAAAAAAAAATTCCAACTTTAAAAATTTTTTTTTTAATTTTTTTGATAATAATTAGAACTAACCTGCCTTTTTTAATTCAAAACAGAATCTTTGAAGTTTCATTTAAACCAAAAATCTTTCCTTAATGTTCATAAATAAAATCTGGGTGATTTTTTAAAGTTGGGTGATTTTTTTAAAAAAAGTTTGGTTAGAACTGTCAAAAGTTTTCACCAATTTTAAAATTTTTTTTTTTATTTTTTTTTGGTAAGAATTAGGAAAGATCTGTCCTTTTTAGTTAAAAATAGAATATTTTATGTTTCATTTAAGCCAAAAATCATACCTTAATCTTCATAAATAAAGTCTGGATGATTTTTTAAAGTTTGTCGATTTTTTAAAGTTGCTCGATTTTTTTTAAAAGTTAGGTTAGTCACCTGTCAAAAAAAAATTTCCAACTTAAAAATTTTTTTTTAATTTTTTTGATAATAATTAGAACTAACCAGCCTTTTTTAATTCAAAACAGAACCTTTGAAGTTTTATGTAAACCAAAAATCTTTCCTTAATGTTCATAAATAAAGTCTGGGTGATTTTTTAAAGTTGGGTGATTTTTTTTTAAAGTTTGGTTAGAACTGTCAAAAATTTTCACCATTTTAATTTTTTTTTTAATTTTTTGGTAAGCATTAGGAAAGATCTGTCCTTTTTAAATCAAAATAGAATCTTTTATCTTTCATTTAAACCAAAAATCATTCCTTAATCTTCATAAATAAAGTCTTGTGGATTTTTTAAAATTGGGTGATTTTTTAAAAAAGTTAGGTTAGTCACCTGTCAAAAAAATTTTCCAACTTAAAAAATTTTTTTTAATTTTTTTTGATAATAATTAGAACTAACCTGTCTTTTTTAATTCAAAACAGAATCTTTGAAGTTTCATTTAAACCAAAAATCTTTCCTTAATCTTCATAAATAAAGTCTGGGTGATTTTTTAAAGTTGGATAATTTTTTAAAAAAAGTTTGGTTAGAACTGTCAAAAATTTTCACCAATTTTAAAATTTTTTTTTAATTTTTTTGGTAAGAATTAGGAAAGATCTGTCCTTTTTAAATCAAAATAGAATCTTTTATCTTTCATTTAAACCAAAAATCTTTCCTTAATCTTCATAAATAAAGTCTGGGTGATTTTTTAAAGTTGTGTGATTTTTTAAAAAAGTTCGGTTAGTCACCTGTCAAAAAATTTTTCCAACTTAAAAAATTTTTTTTAATTTTTTTTTGATAATAATTAGAACTAACCTGTCTTTTTTAATTCAAAACAGAATCTTTGAAGTTTCATTTAAACCAAAAATCTTTCCTTAATCTTCATAAATAAAGTCTGGGAGATTTTTTAAAGTTGGAGGATTTTTTAAAAAAGTTTTTTAAGATTTTTAAAGTTAGTCACTTGTGATATTAATACAAAAATTAATATAAAGTTGAAAATATCTAAAGACTTTAAAGTCCGCCCGTTTGAAGTACCTACAAACTAGTTCGAAAACCAGTTCTTCTAGTTTCAAATTAACATATAATAATATTTAAAAAAATGATAATCCCTAATTACGTCGGTCGCGTAGGCTATTTATACCTTTAGAACGTCCCGACCGACCCAAATCCCGCTTATACGGTTTTAATAGCGCCGTTTTAAATTTCAATTTCATTTTACTTGGCGGTTTTATTATTAGAGTAGATGCCGTGTCGTCGTTTTTCCCGGCGAACGGTTTCTTTACGGGATAGTACGAGAAAAACGAAGCTCACGTCAATACACAATGAACGAACTGGCAAAACAACTCGACTCTTACAAACTAATTAGTGTTTTAACAATGGGAAATGGACGGAATATGAAAGGAAGCTTGAGAAAAGACCTCCTTTTGTTTTTAAGAAAAAAAAAATCATTCACAATCTTTTTTTTTTTTTTACTTCTTGAAATAATTTACTTCACAATCAGATTAATTTACTTTAATATAAATAAAAATTATTTATTTTTCATTTAATAAAACTTACTTTAAATAAGATTTTTTTTTGATAAATAAGAATTTTTTGTATATATAATTAATTTTTATTGTTTAACATTTTTTTAACATTAACATTAACCATCTTCAGAGACAAAAAATTAAAATATTAAGTTAAATTATAAAAGGAAACTAGATTTTAAACAAATTTGATTAATTTAAAGAAGTAAAAGTTGAAAGGAAATGGTGTGAGTATACAGGGGAAATCGTAATTCAGGACGACATCCTGAGTAGAATTGCGAAGTATACAGTTAGTAACAGTCTTATTTGTACACCTCAACGTCTAAATAATTTTGTATTAAAATCGAAAGATAACAATCAAACTAACAAATTGTTGTCTTAGATTTTTTTATTGCAACATCAACAACAAATATAGGGAAAGACGAACGTAAAATAACAATTCTAGAAACAATATAACTAATATTTTTATAATAAAAACTTACTTAAGTACCGAAATACAATTTCTTAACTGCAACATTCTTATTTGTACACTTAGAATTTACATTTATAATTTGTCCAAAAAAGATAAGTTTAACAAAATTTAATATTTTGTTGAATAGCCTTTGACTTCAATTACAGCCCTACACCTCTTTTGCATTGGCTGTATGAGGTTATTACAAATTTTGGGATCTATTTGATTCCACTCTCGTTCAATAATTGCTTTTGATTCTTTCTTGTTGGTAGTGGCCATCTCACGAACTTTCCTTTTCAAAATTGCCCATAAATGCTCTATCGGATTAAGTTCCGGAGACTGTGGCGGTGTTCTAAGCTGTTTTGGAATGTTCCATATGAGCCATAACTTATTTATTTCTGCTGTATGTTTGGGATCGTTGTCCTGTTGAAACGTATATAACGCACCCATATCCATTTTTGCTGCACTTTGCTTTATATTATTTTTTAAAATGTCCAGATATCCCCATTTGTTCATAATGCCATCAATAAATTGAATATTACCCACTTCCTTAGATGACATACAGCCCCAAACTAACACTGATCCACCGCCGTGTTTTATAGTAGGTAAAATATTCTTAAAATTGTATTCCTTATTCTTCTTTCGCCACACTCTGACAATTCCACTGACCCAAATAACTTTATTTTTGTTTCATCGGACCAAATAATGTTATCCCAAAAAGATTGCGGCTTATCTTTATGCTCTGTAGCAAATTTCAATCTAACGATGCAGTTATTCTTACTAAGAAATGGCCTTTGTCTTGCGATTCTTCCGTGATATTCATTGTTCCATAATACTCGGTAAACGGTCTGACAAGGAGACCTCACGACTTTGGAATCGCCGATTTTAACGAAAGTGGTACCAATCGATAGGTATTCGTACATAGTGCAAATCTGTAAAGTATTAGGGCGCACTATTCAGCGGTTCGCGAGTAAATCATTAATAAATAATTAATTAATCGCCAATCAAGGCCGAGCGAGCTGACATCAGTGACAGACCACGCCCTCAAGGCCGATTCATAGCCGCGGTGAAATTAGCCAAGTTTACGTGCAAACGTAGATGGTTCGAATCCGGAATAAAACAATTATTTATTTTTTTTTTTTCAAGAAAAACAAATTAATATAACATTTTACTTATTATACTTATTATCTAGAGATATGATATTACACATTAGTACATATCAATTATAATACTGATGATGATTCAAACAAATAAATCAAAGTTACTTTTGAGAGGTGCACTATTGTATTTAGAGAACCTACTACTGGAAAATGATCTTGTTACACCAGAACCAACTGTGGAAATTCCAGAAAAGGCTGAGCAATTTGGTAACGATATATTTGATGCTATCGCGGACATCTTAAATAACAAAAAAATTGTAAATACCGAGGCACTGATTCTAATGGACGAGATGGACGAAGAACTTGAGTATAAGGTAAGAGTTGTGAATATTGCTAAAGAACATCCCAAGTGGTCTTTGCAAACTCTTCAGAAGAAAGGATGTTCACGCTTAACCAAAAGGTACATTTAAAGGAATGGGAGAACATGTCAGAAAAGGAGGATCAATTGTTGATAAGTAAAAATTGATTGACTCTTGGGCATATGATCGTTTTGTGGAAGCTAGACAAGATCATCAATAAGAAACGACAAGGAATCTCCAAGAGTGGGGCTTAAGTGCCGTTAGCCAATTTACTGACTTAAATTTCAAAGCACCTAATTCGTGGGTTTTGAATTTTAAGAAACAACATAGAATTCGACAGAGGAAAACTACGAAATTTGTTACTGAAAGAGAAACTGCCACAATTGAGGAAACTAGCTGCGGCAGAAACGTTTCGGAACCAAACGCGTCCTTTAATAGCTTTATTTTTGCACAATATAGATTTGTAAAATACTTGACTTTTTATTTATATTAAAATATTAGCTCTCAAAACTGCACCAACCATTTATTGTTACTAATAACGCGTCGCAATAGTTGAGGGATAAAATCAAAATTAAGAAAAAGTATTCTTAATTAATTATATTGCGTAAAAATAAAATATTATAAAAATAGACTGAAATATTATATTAAAAATTAAAAGAAAAAAAAATTATTTTATTCCGGATTCGAACCATCTACGTTTTCACGTGAACTCGGCTAATTTCACCGCGGCTATGAATCGGCCTTGGGGGCGTGGTCTGTCACTGATGTCAGCTCGCTCGGCCTTGATTGGCGATTAATTAATTATTTATTAATGATTTACTCGCGAACCGCTGAATAGTGCGCCCTAATATTTTACAGATTTGCACTATGTACGAATACCTATCGATTGGTACCACTTTCGTTAAAATCGGTGATTCCAAAGTCGTGAGGTCTCCTTGTGAGTTGATACTTTCGTTCCTAAAGATGTTTGTAACATTTTTGTTATTTTTGGAACACTTAATTTCGGATTTATTTTAAGTTGTCTAATGATGAAGAGCTCGTCTGTTTTATTAAGTTTTTTTCTTTTTAGGAATTCGTGGATTGTTTTTCGTTGTTCCATTATATTTAAATTTATTCACTATGTAGTTTATGATAGAATGTGGTTTATTTACAATTCCATCGATTTTTCTGAGTGAATATCCCTTTAATGCTAGACTAATTATCATGTCTTTCACTTCATTACTTAACTCCCTTCCTTTAGCTATTTCAAACTCAAAAAAGCAAATACCAAATGTCAAATTAGAATCAATTAATTAGAATAGCACCCTCGAAAGTAATGCATGCGCACTTTTCGTAGTAGTGAGCATACGTATGTAGTTTATCCAATAGAATACAAGTCCTTCAATCAATGTACAAATAAGAATGTTGCGTTTCAAAAAACTTTCGATCAGTACTTAAATGAACTTTTAATAAAAAAAAATTAATTATGCTGTTTCTACATTTGTTATTTTCAGTTCATATTCCCTAATATTTATTGTTGATCTTGCAATTAAAAAAATCAATGAAAACACGTTAGTTTGATTTCTATCCTTTGATTTCAATACAAAGTTATTTAGACACTGAGGTGTACAAATATAACTGTTACTAACTGTAATTAAGAGGGGAATTGGTAGAAGTTACGTAATCGATCCGGATCGAATTCTCTTTTAACGCAAGTTACTAACTAAGAGTATTTTTTAAAAAGCGGGTATTCCGTATAGCTAATATTCCGGAGAACATGTAGAGACGTAGCCGGCTGCAAGGTTCAACGTTCGAACTCAACCTCGACAACATTCTCAATGTATAGTGCCACTCTTGATGGAAACTACATGTGATATACCATCTAGGCCGCTTTAGATACCTCTTAAGAGGATTAATGAATGACATTGAAATGTTTTTTATATTTTACAAGGCTCCTTAATCCCTAAGCACTCACCTCAAACTGAAGGAGTTGTTCTGGGTTTGAGTTCTAAACATTGAAAACTTATCTAAAACCACTCAGGGGGCTTTTAAAGATTTTTTTGGGGAAATGTTAAAATCTTATTGGTTAGCTATGACTCGACTTTTCTATCAAATCAATGCATTAATAATTTCCTCTCGATAGGACTATCGAAATAGGTTATCAACAGGTTCTTATGCACTTTTTATGACTTACAAAGGAAACTTTCGATTTGTAACACCTTCGATAAATTATAAATTCGATAATAAATTCGATAATAACTTCGTCATTTCTTCAGTTTTACCAAATAAGGATTATCGGTACTTTATGAGTCGATTTCTCTATCAAATCAACGAATTAATAATTTCCTTTTGATATGACTTTTTTTCTGGTATAAATAGGGCTCCTTGGACCAGGTTAAATCAGAACACAAAAGTTTACTTTTGGTAAAACTTGTGGTCTAAATAATAGTGTGGTTTTTAAATTTTTTGGCGAAAAGAGTGCTTTTGAAGTCTTGGAAAAGTTGCGAGCTAAACAATAGTTTGTCTTTTAAATTTCTGGGGAGAAAAAGTGTTTTTATTCGAGTTATTGGTAAGAATTTTCTTTTTTTTTTTCTTTTTCCTGTTAACTTTGATTTTTTGACTTAGTTTTTGTTAGATTTTTTTTTGTTTTGTTAGACTTGAAAGTTTTTTTTTGTTAGACTTGAAAGTTTTTTTTTGTTAGACTTGAAAGTTTTTTTTTTGTTAGACTTGAAAGTTTTTTTTTGTTAGACTTGAAAGTTTTTTTTTGTTAGACTTGAAAGTTTTTTTTGTTAGACTTGAAAGTTTTTTTTTTTGTTAAACTTGAAAGTTTTTTTTTTAAAGATTTGTTTGGAAAATTTGTTTGAAACGTTTGTTAAAAAAGTTTTATATTGTTTAAAAATCTAGTTTAGTCTTTTTTTGTTGTTTGAAATATTGGTAGGAAATATTTTTTCGTTTAGTTTTGATTTTTCTGACTTAATTTTTAGGACTCAATTTTTATTGAATGTTAGAAACGTTTTATATCGTTTAAAAATATAATTTTGTCTTCTTTGGTTTTCTAAGATGTTGGTAGGAATTATTTTTTCCTTTAGTTTTGATTTTTCTGACTTAATTTTTAGGTCTAAATTTTTAGATCTTTATTTTTATTGAACGTTTGTTAGAAACGTTTGTTAGAAAAGTTTTATATGGCTTAAAAATGTAGTTTAGTCTTCTTTGGTTTTTTAAAATATGGGTAGGAATTATTTTTTCGTTTAGTTTTGATTTTTCTGACTTAATTTTTAGGTCTTAATTTTTATTGAAAGTTAGAAACGTTTTGTATCGTTTAAAAGTATAGTTTTGTCTTCTTTGGTTTTCTAAGATGTTGGTAGGAATTATTTTTTTCCTTTCAACTTTGATTTTTCTGACTTAATTTTTGGGTTCATAATTTTTAGATCTTATTTTTTTTTAACGTTTGTTAGAAAAGTTTTATATGGCTTAAAAATGTAGTTTAGTCTGCTTTGGTTTTTTGAAATATGGGTAGGAATTATTTTTTCGTTTAGTTTTGATTCTTCTGACTTAATTTTTAGGTCTTAATTTTTAATTGAACGTTAGAAACGTTTTGTATCGTTTAAAAATGTAGTTTCGTCCTCTTTAGTTTTTTAAAATATGGGTAAGAATTATTTTTTCGTTCAGTTTTGATTTTTCTGACTTAATTTTTAGGTTTTAATTTTTATTGAAAGTTAGAAACGTTTTGTATGGCTTAAAAATATAGTTTTGTCTTTTGGTTTTCTAAGATGTTGGTAAGAATTATTTTTTTCCTTCCAACTTTGATTTTTCTGACTTAATTTTTGGGTTCTTAATTTTTAGATCTTAATTTTTTTTAACGTTTGTTAGAAAAGTTTTATATGGCTTAAAAATGTAGTTTAGTCTTCTTTGGTTTTTTGAAATATTGGTGGGAATTATTTTTTCGTTTAGTTTTGATTTTTCTGACTTAATTTTTAGGTCCTAATTTTCTATTAAACGTTAGAAACGTTTTGTATGGCTTACAAATATAGTTCTGTCTTCTTTGGTTTTCTAAGATGTTGGCAAGAATTATTTTTTTCCTTCCAACTTTGATTTTTCTGACTTAATTTTTGGGTTCTTAATTTTTAGATCTTAATTTTTTTTAACGTTTGTTAGAAAAGTTTTATATCGTTTAAAAATGTAGTTTAGTCTTCTTTGGTTTTCTAAGATGTTGGTAGGAATTATTTTTTCCTTTAGTTTTGATTTTTCTGACTTAATTTTTAGGTCTAAATTTTTAGATCTTTATTTTTATTGAACGTTTGTTAGAAACGTTTGTTAGAAAAGTTTTATATGGCTTAAAAATCTAGTTTAGTCTTCTTTGGTTTTTTGAAATATTGGTGGGAATTATTTTTTCGTTTAGTTTTGATTTTTCTGACTTAATTTTTAGGTCTTAATTTTTATTGAAAGTTAGAAACGTTTTGTATCGCTTAAAAATATAGTTTTGTCTTCTTTGGGTTTCTAAGATGTTGGTAAGAATTATTTTTTTCCTTCCAACTTTGATTTTTCTAACTTAATTTTTAGGTCTGAATTTTTAAGTCTTAATTTTTAGGTCTTAATTTTTAGGTCTTCTTTTTTAGATCTTAATTTTTTGTTGAACGTTTGTTAGAAAAGTTTTACATCGTTTAAAAATATAATTTAGTCTTCTTTGGTTTTTTGAAATATGGGTAGGAATTATTTTTTCCTTTAGTTTTGATTTTTCTGACTTAATTTTTAGGTCTTAATTTTTATTGAAAGTTCGAAACGTTTTGTATCGCTTAAAAATATAGTTTTGTCTTCTTTGGTTTTCTAAGATGTTGGTAAGAATTATTTTTTTTCCTTCCAACTTTGATTTTTTTGATTTAATTTTTAGGTCTGAATTTTTAAGTCTTAATTTTTAGGTCTTAATTTTTAGGTCTTCTTTTTTAGATCTTAATTTTTATTGAACGTTTGTTAGAAAAGTTTTACATCGTTTAAAAATATAATTTAGTCTTCTTTGGTTTTTTGAAATATGGGTAGGAATTATTTTTTCGTTTAGTTTAGATTTTTCTGACTTAATTTTTAGGTCTTAATTTTTATTGAACGTTAGAAACGTCTTTGGTTTTCTAAGATGTTGGTAAGAATTATTTTTTTCCTTCCAACTTTAATTTTTCTGACTTAATTTTTAGGTCTTAACTTTTAGGTCTTAATTTTTTAGATCTTAATTTTTATTGAACGTTTGTTAGAAACGTTTTGTATCGTTTAAAATGTAGTTTAGTCTTCTTTGATTTTTTAAAAATATGGATAGGAATTATTTTTTCGTTTAGTTTTGATGTTTCTGACTTAATTTTTAGGTCTTAATTTTTATTGAACGTTAGAAACGTCTTTGGTTTTCTAAGATGTTGGTAAGAATTATTTTTTTCCTTCCAACTTTGATTTTTCTGACTCAATTTTTAGGTCTTAATTTTTAGATCATAATTTTTAGATCTTAATTTTTATTGAACGTTTGTTAGAAACGTTTTGTATCGTTTAAAATGTAGTTTAGTCTTCTTTGTTTTTTTTTAAAATATGGATAGGAATTATTTTTTCGTTTAGTTTTGATGTTTCTGACTTAATTTTTAGGTCTTAATTTTTATTGAACGTTAGAAACGTCTTTGGTTTTCTAAGATGTTGGTAAGAATTATTTTTTTCCTTCCAACTTTGATTTTTCTGACTTAATTTTTAGGTCTTAATTTTTAAGTCTTAATTTTTAAGTCTTAATTTTTAGGTCTTAATTTCTAGATCTTAATTTTTAGATCTTAATTTTTATTGAACGTTTGTTAGAAACGTTTTGTATCGTTTAAAATGTAGTTTAGTCTTCTTTGGTTTTTTTTAAATATGGATAGGAATTATTTTTTCGTTTAGTTTTGATTTTTCTGTCTTAATTTTTAGGTCTTAATTTTTATTGAACGTTAGAAACGTCTTTGGTTTTCTAAGATGTTGGTAAGAATTATTTTTTTCCTTCCAACTTTGATTTTTCTGACTTAATTTTTAGGTCTTAATTTTTATTGAACGTTTGTTAGAAACGTTTTATATCGTTTAAAAATCTAGTTTAGTCTTCTTTGGTTTTTTAAAATATGGGTAGGAATTATTTTTTCCTTTAGTTTGGATTTTTCTGACTTAATTTTTAGGTCTTAATTTTTAGGTCTTAATTTTTACATCTTAATTTTTACATCTTAATTTTTAGATCTTAATTTTTATTGAAAGTTTGTTAGAAACGTTTTATGTCCTTTAAAAATATTGCAGTTTTGTATTCTTTGACCGGTTTTCTGTTGATAATACATTAGAGACTTGAGGTTTTGAAAGAGAACCAGTCTTCAATTTATCCCTGAAAGGACGACACGCAGATTAGCCGGCTGAAAGAGACGCAGCTCGTCTTTGTGGGGTCTCCGCGTATCAACAGCAGGAAGCAGCCGTTCTGGCGGGGCTAATATCACTTAACGATTTTGTTACCGTTGCTGGTTTTTTCCCGACACGCGGATCCCGTACGCCATATGGCCTCCAGGCTCAAAAGGCTCCGGACGGCGGTATCCCGTACGGTATCGTCGAGTTTTCGGCGGGGCAAAGGTGCCGGAGCCGGAGGAGCACCCTTGAAAGGCCCGCACCTGCCTGCGACGACCTTGAAACGGCCGTGGCAGCTGGCTTAGGATGTGAATCATATATCATTTATTGGCCCCGAGGTTCGGTCGGGACAAAAACGCTGACCCCTCTTACTCCGAGATACCTTTTGGATACCTCATTTCGTCGGTACTTTTCCCAATTAATGTTTTTTAGGAACGTACCTTTAATTTTACTTTCGGTTGTATTTTTTTTTATGAATTTCTTTTTTTTATGAATTTCTTTTTTTTATGAATTTCTTTTTTAAATGGATTTCTTTTTTAAATGGATTTCTTTTTTTAAATGGATTTCTTTTCTTTTTGTAGTAAATTCCGATTCTCGGAGTATTGTAAAAGAGATGTGACAACGACGACCTTGGTAATAGTCGGCGCATTCCAGGCGTGCCTTTTTGCCTCGATTTTTACCGTTGCGGGCGCACGATCTCGAGTCGGCTGACGAATTGGCACAATTACGCATCAAAGAGGCTTGCGGCCGCAGGAGGCAGCGTGCCATTTCGGGGAGCTCGCTCGTTCTATCGATTTGGCCGCGTGAAAATTAAGAACGGGACGAGATGTTCCACCCCGCCAGGTGTATAAATACGACGGACAAGGCGCGTTCGCACCTCGAACGTCTTCTTCTAACCCGTCCCGATATGTTAATCTGATTTCACCTGCTCTAATACTTTCCCTCGCACGCGAAATCAACGCCCCGTTTCATTTCAATTTCGTACGAAAAAATACTTTCGTTATTCTTTCATTTCATTATTTTTTCATTTCATTTTTTCATTTCATTATTTTTTCATTTTATTTTTTCATTTCATTATTCTTACATTTCATTAGTTTTACATTTCATTATTCTTACATTTCATTATTTTTTCATTTCATTATTTTTTCATTTCATTATTCTTACATTTCATTATTCTTTCATTTCATTATTTTTCCATTTCGTTATTTTGCTTTGACACTTTTTTTTTAAAACAGGAAACGAATCTCGTTAAAATTCCAAATTAGTTTAGCCATTGTGTAGCTTTTTTAACCCTTCCGATAATGGATTTTACACTTGGTACCCCTCGCTCCGTCCAATTTCCTAGATTGCACGTTATTATGGAACACACTGGTATGATTACTTTGTATAATACGTTATTACGATAGGAATTGCGCTATTATAAGTAAGCACTTCATCCGAACTTAAATAATGGGTCCTCTAACGCCCGCAATAAATCGGTAGACTTGGGCGGAAAATTGAGATTGAGAAGCGTTTGTCTTTTCCATTGTGCGATTCATCGCCTTTACGCCGACCGTTCTTACAGCTATTAACCGTTTGTTCTTTTGTTACAGTCTTCCATAGTTTAAAGCGAACGGTATGATGGAACCGGAAAGCTACGTCGAGAAGAAGGTATTATACTCGGTATTACCCCTCAACTTTTAATTCCTCGTCGGTTTTTGAACGGCCGTGTATCATATTAACGGCCGTGAAATCGTTTCTTAGGAAACCCGCATCTCGTATACGCTATTTATTAAGATAATAGAGATAACGAGATGTTAAACTGGGAAACGAATTGCGAAAATTCACCTTTAATCTATTTATTACTTCATACATATTCGATATAATATACAGATCTGGAAATTTCATTTCAGAACATAGGAAAATAATGCGTGCAACAGGGAAGCATATAGGAAGTAGATTAGATAAACAAAGAGCGATATAACTGTTTAACCACGCCTTTTCCAACCCGACCCTAGTCGCCCAACCAACCACCTTCTTCCCACAAACTGTCGAACTGTCAGACTGTCAAACTGTCAGTTCGTTGCGTGGTTAAACAGCGTGCTTCTCTGTTGCACGCATTATTTTCCTATGCCCTGAAATGAAATTTCCAAATCTGTATAATATATATAATATATTCCTCTAATTTCCCCCTTTTAGGGCAACACCGAATACCAACCGACAAAATGTCGGGTGACCAAACCTCCGCCGCCGAAACCGGCGGCAAATCCGATGCAATTTGTCAAGGTGGCGCCAAGTCCGTTGATACAAAAAGCTCAGGACCAGGTGAAGAAATACGAAGAGACCAAAGTCGCCCGTTATGAAGTTCGAGATGAAGCGGAAGATTGGCAACAGGTACACTTCAAGTTTAATCGCAAAAAAAGAATTTCTTCGAATTTCACTCTTTAAAAAAAGTATTGTTCGAAATCTAACTTATTCCAGAATTTGGATAGTTGGAGAAATAATAGAAGAAAGCGTCAAGAACATATCATCGAGAGGGTTGTCGAGGTGAAGAAGAACGAACAAGAAGAACAAGAACGTGCCAAAAGGAAGAACAAAACTTTCAACGAGATGGTAGAAGAGCGGTAGGTGAATTTGGGTTTTTATTGGGGTGAAATATTCCGGGATACTTTTTCTTTATAGTAAAGGAAGGAAGAAGTTAACCATCCCGATTTATAACGACGATGATGCCAACGACTTGAGCGATTATGGAATCGGTAGCAGCAGCTCTAAAACCAACAGCATTAAAGACGTAGACACCGATGATAACAGCAGCGTATTAGACGAAAGGGATTTTTCCAATAAGGAATCCAGCAACTCAAACCAAAGTCAAAGCGAAGACGAAAACAATACCAAGGCGATCGAGAAGGACGAGGAACACGCCCCCGCCAAACGTTACGTGCCTCCAAAGATACAACTTCGTTCTACTTTAGATTTCTTGAAGAGGAACACCAACTCCGAAGAGTCCGAACCCAAAGAACAATACACCTACGAGGGAGCTATTCAAGATTACCGAACGAGAATCCGAACCAAGATCAACTTCGACGAGTCGATTTTCAACAGATCGCAAGATTATTCCAAACATCGGGAAGAAGTGGAAAGCGTCGTTCCGAAAGGTAACATTTGCAAGCGCAAAGTTATTTTCGAAGCAGAAGAACGCCCGAAACCGAAAGAAGAGTTTGAAAATATAATCCCCAAGGGAAGTATTTGCAAGAGGAGGGAGTTCTTCGAAGGTGAGGACCAATCGAAGAAGACCAAAGAAGGTGAGTGTGTAATTCCCAGGGGAAGCATCCTAAAGCGAAAAGAGCTCTTCGAGTCCGAGGGCTACACGAAGACGAAAGAAGGTGAGAAATTATTTCAAAAAGGAAACGTCTTTAAGCGTAAGCAAATGTTCGAAGTTGCGAAAGCTTCCTCGTCGAACAATTACGTGTCCGAAACGAGGAGGCTTCCGCAAACTTTTGCACACGCCCTATCGATTAAAGACCGTCTTTTGAGTCTTGCTCGATGCGTTGAAAAATCCAGAGGCGTGGAACGATCGCATAGGCGCATTACGTTTAAGGAACGCGTTGAATTGTTTGACATACCGCGGACCGACTCGCAAACTTTTGTAAAACCGAAAGGTCCCGCGAAAGTCGAATACGTTAATATTAACTCTTCCTATGCCCTCGAGTCCGATCGTTCTTCCAGCCCTGAATCCGAAATTTACATGACCGACTTAAACGAATTCAATCGGGACACAGATATTAGTGGAAAGACCGTAACCGATTTAGACGACTACGCGGCAACTACCAACTACGCCACGTCGACATCCTCGACCGAGCTGATGACCGTCTCTGATAGAGAAGACAGCGGGATCCATACTTCGGACGTATCCTGTTCCGTGAGCCAATCTGACGAGCAATGCGAGGATATTGAGACGTCCGGAACGATCCCGAAATGCATTGAAAAGCTTAGCGTTGTCAAAGAGACCGAAAAGCTCGAGTCGAACGATGAAGCTGACGAATCCAAAGATGACGAAACATACCA
This sequence comes from Digitonthophagus gazella, assembly GCA_036711955.1. NCBI lineage: Eukaryota > Metazoa > Arthropoda > Insecta > Coleoptera > Scarabaeidae > Digitonthophagus > Digitonthophagus gazella. Next base: position 22,053,718 of record JASCIT010000010.1, read on the forward strand.
AAGCGCACCCGAAGAACTTGTAGATACCGGTAACGATAATGCTAACGATAATATGTCTTCTTCCGATAATTTAAAGGCAATCACCGAGGAATTTATCGCTCTTGAGGTCAAAGATGCAATGCCTCCGATGCGGGTTCCCAAGCCTCTACCCAGGGCTACCATCGCCGCTGCAGCCGCTGCCGCCGAAGTCAAGCCACAACCCATTTATGAGAACATCGACGTGGTTGGAGAGAGCTTGGACTTCATGAATCCGGCTACCAAATTGGAGCCGCCCAAAGTCAAGCCGCCGCCTCCTCCATCCGAAGATCAAATCGATGGGGAAGATGAAGGCGACGGTCATAATTTCCGTCGAATTAATTCCACCAAACGGATCAAGAAAGAGATCCACATTAAGCGTTCTAGCTTCCTAGGTCTTGACGAACCGACCGACGATCAAATTGATCCGGAAGTTTGCATCGACAAACCTCCAGATATCAACACTTTCCTCGAGAAGGAAAAGTGCCTGTATAAGAAGCTGCAGGACAGTCGTGGTGGTAGCCAAGATTCTGGGTTGGAGATAGAAAGAGGTCGTCTATCTAGCGACACTTGGTGCAGCAGCATTGCCGATTCTAGCACCCCTATTCATGAACGCCAAGACAGCGAAGTAAATGAATAATTTTTTTTCTTTATCCATCCTTTTATTCTTTTAACAGGGTATTATCATATATAATCGCATTTAATAATCGCATTTAATAATCGTATTTAATCTTTAAATTTTATTTATTTTTTTTTGAATCAATAAAGGAAACTTTATTTTTTTAAATACTAACATTAGAAGTAAGAATTAGAAATTAAGTAAAAAAAAATGTATTGGTTGTTAACCGTCATACATTTATATTGTTATTGGAACCAAAAAAAAATTAAAAAAAATATTTTGTTTAAAGCTAAAGCGAAAATAAACAAAATCAAAAGGCTTTAGTAATTTTTAATTACAGATTAAGTTAAAAGTATTTGATTTTTCTTAAATAAAAATAAATAATTTTTCAGAAAATTAAATAAAAAAAGTAAAAGAAATAAGGAAATAAGCAAATAAGTGAAATACACTGTTAAAAAAATAATAAGTGAATTAAAGTGTTTGTGATGGATCTGAAATAATAAAAAAATCAAAGTTAATGGTGTTGGCCTTTAAAAAACTTCATTTATGAAACATAAATAGTTATTTATGTTTCGAATAAATCAGTGTTTCCCAACGTGGGGCGCAATTTGATTTTTAAGGGGGGCAATTTCGGTTTTTGAAGATGTGTTTAAAAAATTTTGTTTGTCCGTTTCGTAAAAAATTTGCTATTGATTTATTCCTATAAGGCATCAGAAAAGATTGTTATATGAACAATCCCATACAAAAATATTATTTTTAAACCGTGTGACCTTTTTTTTTTGCCGCATGGATGTGCCCCTTGACATATTTTTAGGTAGATTTTATGTTTCAACTTTCCATTGCTTTCATATCAAATTTTCTTGGTGGGGCCGCGCGGAACCTTAGGGGGGCATAGCAATATTACAAAACCTAACATGGGGCATGGCAGAAAAAAGGTTGGGAAACACTGGAATAAATACTTGTTTATTTTTCAAAATTTTCTGTTGTGAGGAACAATCCAAATTTGAATTTGGACTTGAAAGTCAAAAACAAAATTTTCTGTTGTGAGAAACAATCCAACTTTGAATTTAGACTTGAAAATTTATTATTTCAGATGACATCAATCTTAAAAGTGAAACTTAGATTGTGATAGATGTTTTCTTTTTTTTGTTAATTTAGCAAACGAGTAGTTTTACATCGGAAGAAGACGAGATAACAAAAAAAGAGCGAGAAATAATTGAGTTAGTTGAAAAAGAAGAAAAGTCTAGAGACAGTGATTACTCGAGTCAGACGACGCTAAGCCCTGTTAATACTAAATGCATTTCGTCGGATACCTACGATACGTTAGGTAGTGAAAAATTCGATCGTCCGTATTTTCCTATGGTAAATAAAATAAAAAATAAAAAAAGTATTAAATAAAAAAATTTTTACACCAACCAATTTCATTATATTATTTAGAATACGTATGGGACCAATTTAGACGATGAAGACTCGGAAGTCTTACGGGTAGAAGCCGAATTAAAACAATTGGAATTTGAAGAATTCGAACGTCAACGCGAAAACATGCTTTTCCGGGAAAAACTCCGCCAGAATAGACACTCATTGGAGAACATCTGTGATGCTGGGATTTACCCCCAGGCTTATAACGATAAGATGAACTACCGGAAATCGATGCCCGAGCTCCAAGTCGCATCGGAGTATCGAAAGATGCTTCCGGAAGTCCCCAGCTATCATCCCAGCCCGGAGATTGATTATCAATATCGAAAATCTATGCCGGATATTCAACACGCTTACAATCGATCCGTTTCGGATTATTGTAATAATGGGAGGATGGGGATTGAGTATCGAAAAAATTTGGGGAATAAAGAACATCATGAAAAAGAACGTTTTATTAATAAGTAAGATTTTTTTTTATTATTTTTTTTATTTTTTATTATTTCTTATTATTTTTTATTATTATTTTTTTATTTTTTATCATTTTTAATAATGACTATATCAGTAAAAATGATTAGTTTATACTAATAAGATTTTCTAGCTTTTTTTACTTCCTTATCTAGCTTTAGACTAAGAAATCTGATAATTCCTTTTTTTACTTCATTATTTAGTTTTAGAAGATCAAGAAATCTCCTCACAATTCTAAGCTTTTCTCCTTCCTTATCTAGCTTTAGAAGATCAAGAAATTTGACAATTCCAAATTTTTTTACTTCCTTATCTAGCTTTAGATTAAGAAATCTGATAATTCCGATTTTTTTTACTTCGTTATCTAGTTTTAGAAGATCAAGAAATCTCCTCACAATTCCAAGTTTTTTCTCCTTCCTTACCTAGTTTTAGAAGATCAAGAAATTTGACAATTCCAACTTTTTTTACTTCCTTATCTACCTTTAGATTACGAAATCTGATAATTCCGATCTTTTTACTTCATTATCTAGTTTTAGAAGATCAAGAAATCTGCTCACAATTCCAAGTTTTTTCCCCTTCCTTATCTAGCTTTAGAAGATCAAGAAATTTGACAATTCCAACTTTTTTTACTTCCGTATCTAGCTTTAGATTAAGAAATCTGATAATTCTGATCTTTTTACTTCATTATCTAGTTTTAGAAGATCAAGAAATTTGACAATTCCAACTTTTTTTACTTCCTTATCTACCTTTAGATTAAGAAATCTGATAATTCCGATCTTTTTACTTCATTATCTACATTTAGAAGATCGAGAAATCTGCTCACAATTCCAAGTTTTTTCCCCTTCCTTATCTAGCTTTAGAAGATCAAGAAATTTGACAATTCCAACTTTTTTTACTTCCGTATCTAGCTTTAAATTAAGAAATCTGATAGTTCTGATCTTTTTACTTCATTATCTAGCTTTAGAAGATCAAGAAATTTGACAATTCCAACTTTTTTTACTTCCGTATCTAGCTTTAGATTAAGAAATCTGATAATTCTGATCTTTTTACTTCATTATCTAGTTTTAGAAGATCAAGAAATCTGCTCACAATTCCAAGTTTTTTCCCCTTCCTTATCTAGCTTTAGAAGATCAAGAAATTTGACAATTCCAACTTTTTTTACTTCCGTATCTAGCTTTAGATTAAGAAATCTGATAATTCTGATCTTTTTACTTCATTATCTAGTTTTAGAAGATCAAGAAATTTGACAATTCCAACTTTTTTTACTTCCTTATCTAGCTTTAGATTAAGAAATCTTATAATTCCGATCTTTTTACTTAATTATCTAGTTTTAGAAGATCAAGAAATCTGCTTACAATTCCAAGTTTTTTCCCCTTCCTTATCTAGCTTTAGAAGATCAAGAAATTTGACAATTCCAACTTTTTTTACTTCCGTATCTAGCTTTAAATTAAGAAATCTGATAATTCTGATCTTTTTACTTCATTATCTAGTTTTAGAAGCTCAAGAAATTTGACAATTCCAACTTTTTTTACTTCCTTATCTACCTTTAGATTACGAAATCTGATAATTCCGATCTTTTTACTTCATTGTCTAGTTTTAGGAGATCAAGAAATCTTCTCAGAATTCCAAGTTTTTTCCCCTTCCTTATCTAGCTTTAGAAGATCAAGAAATTTGACAATTCCAACTTTTTTTACTTCCGTATCTAGCTTTAGATTAAGAAATCTGATAATTCCGATCTTTTTACTTCATTATCTAGTTTTAGAAGATCAAGAAATTTGACAATTCCAACTTTTTTTACTTCCTTATCTACCTTTAGATTAAGAAATCTGATAATTCCGATCTTTTTACTTCATTATCTAGTTTTAGAAGATCAAGAAATTTTCTCAGAATTCCAAGTTTTTTCTCCTTCCTTACCTAGCTTTAGAAGATCAAGAAGTTTGACAATTCCTACTTTTTTTACTTCCTTATCTACCGTTAGATTAAGAAATCTGATAATTTCTATTTTTTTTACTTCATTATCTAATTTTAGAAGATCAAGAAGTCTTCTCAGAATTCCAAGTTTTTTCTCCTTCCTTACCTAGCTTTAGAAGATCAAGAAATTTGACAATTCCAACTTTTTTTACTTCCTTATCTACCGTTAGATTAAGAAATCTGATAATTTCTATTTTTTTTTACATCATTATCTAGTTTTAGAAGATCAAGAAATCTTCTCAGAATTCCAAGTTTTTTCTCCTTACTAATCTAGCTTTAGAAGATCAAGGAATTTGACAATTCCTACTTTTTTTACTTTCTTATCTACCGTTAGACTAAGAAATCTGATAATTTCTATTTTTTTTACTTCATTATCTAGTTTTAGAAGATCAAGAAATCTTCTCAGAATTCCAAGTTTTTTCTCCTTACTAATCTAGCTTTAGAAGATCAAGGAATTGAGAATTCCTACTTTTTTTACTTCCTTATCTACCGTTAGATTAAGAAATCTGATAATTTCTATTTTTTTTACTTCATTATCTAGTTTTAGAAGTTCAAGAAATCTTCTCAGAATTCCAAGTTTTTTCTCCTTCCTTACCTAGGTTTAGAAGATCAAGAGATTTGACAATTCCAACTTTTTTTTCTTCCTTATCTACCGTTAGATTAAGAAATCTAATAATTTCTATTTTACTTCATTATCTAGTTTTAGAAGATCAAGAAATCTCCTCATAATTCCAAGTTTTTTCTCCTTTCTTATCTAGCCTTAGAACATCAAGAAATTTGACAATTTCATCTTTTTTTACTTCCTTATCAAGTTTTAGAAGATTAAGATATCCCAAAAATAATCTTAAATTAAATTTCTTTGTTGAATGTATTAAGATTAATTTTTCAAAACTTTCCTAGGTTAAATCCAATCGAAATGGATGGTCTTCCAGAAGGAAATAAACACATCCGTCCCTTAACCAGGCATAGTCTACATGTTTTGAGTGCGGTACCAAAGCCAAGACACAACGATAATTGGATTCAACCCAAAGCAAACCCGGAAGTGAAAAGTTACAATCAACATTGGTTGTATCAGGTAAATTATTGTTTATTTAACTCTATTATTTAAATGTATAAAGTATTATACAGAGTGTCTAGGTTTTTGTTTCTGTATAAAAAACAAAAAATTGTAGAAAATTCATTTTTTGTAGTAAATTCATCTTTTTGTAGTAAATTCATTTTTTTGTAGTAAATTCATTTTTTGTAGTAAATTCATTTTTTGTAAAAATAAAGATTTCCAATCTAAATCTTTTAAAAATTAAAATTTCAAGTTTTAACAATTAGTTTCTTAGATATGAATTTTTAAAAATTGATAAGTTTTAATCTACAGGTGTCCTAGAACTCAGTTGCCAAACGTTAACCACGCATTCTAGAGCTGATTTTATGCCCATTCAACGAAAAAGTCCTTAGCGGCAATTACTTCCTAAGAGAACTTACCTTGGCAGCGCTTAACATCTTTACGATGGCAATAAAAAAATTGTTTTGTCAACAAACGATGAAGCATTTCGAAGTTTACAAACGCTCAAAATTTCATTGTGATAGCTAAATCGTTATTAATATATTTCGAAAAAAAAACATGATCAGACACGTCATCTTCAGGATGCTTTAGTTCTCTTAGGATAAGGTGACCAGACGTCCCGCTTTTGGCGGGACAGTCCCGATTTTTCACAATTTGTCTTGTGTCCCGCGACGTTTTTCAAAAGTCCCGACTTTTAGAATTAAGTGAAATTTTCTATTTATGAAAATCATTGCTTTGCATTCTAAGAATCCTACGGGTTACGACGACTAATATATTGCTTTTGCTGAGGAAGTTGAATATCAGAAAATACTTGGATACAGTGAAACGCGTTGGTTAGTTTTACTGCCAGCTATCGAAAGAATTTTGAAGATGTATGATCCTTTAAAATCCTACTTTCTATCATATGACAAATGTCCTAGAATTTTAGACAAGTTTTTTGAAAGAGAATATTCAAAAATTTGGCTAGAGTTTCTACAAAATCAAGCTGCTCTTTTTCAGCACGTTATAAATCTTACTGAAGATGATAAAATATCGGCAATCAAAGTAGCAAATGAAGTTAATAATTTAATATGTCAGTGTCAAGCAAGTTTAGAAAATAATTTTCTACCGTTAACTATCCGCAATAGTATAAACCAACTCGAAGAGCAGGGTACAATAAATCGTCAAGATATGAACCATGTCAAAAAATTTTATAGTAACTGCAAAGATTGTTTGGGGGACCGAACCACATTTTCAATGGTTTACATTACAACCAGAACTTAATTGGAACGATGTGCAAAAATCATTTGATTGTGTTTCTCAAAAATTCCCAAATAATAATATTTCCGAAAATGATCTTTTTAAGGAAGTGTCATTAGTAAAAAATATATAGATAAGGAATAGCTTAAATATTGGAAAACACAAAAAATCACAGTAGGAAACAAAGTAGGAAATAAAATCTTAGTTGTCCCGCTTTGTCTACCTAAAAATCTGGTCACCTTATATTAGTAATTTTAAATTCATATGTAAGTACATTCAGATTGGGTAAAAATGGTAAATAAATTTGAAGAGTATGCTTCAAAAATACCTAACAAAAAAACATTGAAGACCTGTCAATATGAAAAAGCCAATGAGGCTGTGTTTTTATGGTTTACGCAACAAAGAGGGGAGGGAGCTGCATTATCAGGACCGATTATTCAAGAAAACGCAAAAATTTCATCTGAATTAATGGGCGAAGAAGGTGAAGGCTTTAAAGCCAGTGCAGGTTGGCTAGAAAAGTGGAAAAATAAATACGGAGTACGTCAAGTGAATGTTTGTGGGGAAAAATTATCTGCCGATGTTGATAATGTAAACATTTTCAAAACAGAAATGGATGAATTGATGCAAGGATAGAGTAATGATTAGATTTTTAATGCAGACGAGACAGGTTTAAATTTTAAAATGTTACCGAAAAAATCACTTTCGCCAAGAAACGAAAAAAGCACTCCTGGTCACAAAATGAATAAACAAAGAGTGACAATTTTGTTCTGCAGCAATGCTTCAGGAACTTACCGACTGTGGCCCATGTGCATATGAAAATCTAAAAGATCCAGGGCTTTGAAAGATATTTTGGCAAATGCTCTTCCTGTCTTCTATCGTAACCAAAAAAGTTCCTGGATGTCCGTTGCTTTGTTTACCGAATGGTTTAATAATGGAGTTTGTCCCCAGTGTTGAGTCTTTTTTAAAGTCGAGAAATCTTTCAAGAAAAGCAGTTTTGTTAATCAACAACGCCCCTACACACCCACAGAGTCTGCAGAATTGTGACATTGTTGTTCAGTTTCTACCTGCTAATGTCACAAGTCTGATTATCAAAATATATTGATAAGGAAAAGCTTAAATATTGGACATCACAAAAAATCACAGTAGGAAACAAAGTAGGAAATAAAATCTTAGTTGTCCCGCTTTGTCCACCTAAAAATCTGGTCACCTTATCTTAGGAAGCAATTTCACATAAGGACTTTTTCATTGAATCGGCATGAAATCAGCTCTGGAATGCATGGTTTGCGTTTGGCAACTGAGTTCTGGGACACTCTGTATATGTTAATTAAGTTATTATTAGTTTTTATGATAATTTATTTAATATACTCGAGGAAAAGACAAATTAATAACTAAATTTTCTTAAGGAAGCGGAATTAAGACGAATATCCGAACAAAATAGTAATATAAGAAACTGGCAACAGCAACATCATCATCAGGAAGTTGGAGAACAGAGGATACCGAGTAGGCCAAATGGAGCAAATTTACCGCCGACTCTTAGGAGGTAAGAAATGTTGTGTTAAGTGTTGTTTTAAATTTAAAATTTAACTAAGTTTAAAATTTAACTGAGTTTAAAATTTAACTGAGTTTTAAATTTAACTGAGTTGAAAATTTAACTGAGTTTAAAATTTAACTTTGTAAATCTAAAGAAATAGTAAGTTTGCTTTTGGTGCTCAAAACGGTGGAGGACGATTTATCAAAACGTTAATCTGTGACAATAACGTTGTGTTTTTTATAGTGTTAGACCCGAACACAGTCCGACTAAAGAGTACTTTGAGCATCCTTACTTGGGCCATGCGCAACCGCTGTCGTATCCTCCGCACGTGCAACTAGGCGATAACCAAGATAAAATGCTTAGCGTTAGCGGAAAGAAAAAATGTTCGAATTGCAGCAATGAATTAGGTATCGTTAAAATTTTTTTTTAATCTCTCATTCTATCTCTATTTTTTCTATCTATTTTTTTTAACAAAAACTACAATCATACAGTTGTATGATCTTACAAAATCTTACAAATTAAAGAGTTAGTACTGAGTATATAACTAAAATTTTTTGAATGAAACGTAATATTATTATTATTATGATTATGAACTGATTACTGAGTTAATTAGTTTTGTCTTTACAATTGGACAATCCGATACTGTTAAATAAATTCAGTGAGATATCCTGTTCGGATTATAACAAAGATACTAAGTGCTAAGCGTTTGCAAAAATGCTAAGCGTTAGCAAATGAATTGGGCATCGTTAGAAATTTTTTTAATCTCTCACTCTATCTCTATGTAATCGAAAACTACGATCGCCTTTTAAAAAGTTTTTATTTAGTTATTTTAATCCAACTTACAAAATCTTACAAACTAAAGAGTTGCTACTAAGTACACAACTTAAACTTTTTAAATGAAACGAAATACTGTAATTCTTACGATTATTAACTGATTACTGAGTTAATCAGTTTTGTCCTTACGATTGGACAATCGGATACTGTTAAATAAATCCGGAGAGATATCCGGTTCGGATTATAACAAAGATTTTTATTTAGTTATTTTAATCTAACTTACAAAATCTTACAAACTAAAGACTTATTACTAAGTACACAACTTAAACTATTTAAATGAAACGAAATACTGTAATTCTTACGATTATTAACTGATTACTGAGTTAATCAGTTTTGTCCTTGCGATTGGACAATCGGACTGTTAAATAAATCCGAGCAGATATCCTGTTCGGATTAAAACAAAGATTTTTATTTAGTTATTTTAATCTAACTTACAAAATCTTACAAACTAAAGAGTTGCTACTAAGTACACAACTTAAACTATTTAAATTAACCAAAATACTGTAATTATTACGATTGTTAACTGATTACTGAGTTAATCAGTTTTGTCCTTACGATTGGACAATCCAATACTGTTAAATAGATCCGGGGAGATATTTCTCATTCTATTTCTATGTAATCGAAAACTACGATCTCGTTTTAGAAAGTTATCTTTATTTAGTTATTTTAATCCAACTTACAAAATCTTACAAACTAAAGAGTTGCTACTAAGTACACAACTTAAACTTTTTAAATGAAACGAAATACTGTAATTCTTACGATTATTAACTGATTACTGAGTTAATCAGTTTTGTCCTTACGATTGGACAATCGGACTGTTAAATAAATCCGGAGAGATATCCGGTTCGGATTATAACAAAGATTTTTATTTAGTTATTTTAATCCAACTTACAAAATCTTACAAACTAAAGAGTTGGTACTAAATACACAACTTAAACTTTTTAAACAAAACAAAATACTGCAATTATTGCGATTATTAACGATTATACTACTACTATAACGACAACGATATACTATTTAGTATATCTAGATAGATATACTAAATAGATATTGCGATTACTGAGTTAATCAGTTTTGTCTTTGCGGCGGGACGGTCCGGGAATGCTAAACAAATCCGGAGAGGTTTCCGGAGAGGTTTCCAAAGAGGTTTCCAGGGGGGAACCCGGAAAGGTTTCCAGAGAAGTATCCGGAGAGATTTCCGGAGAGTTTTCTGGAAATGTTTCCGGAGGGGTTACCATAGGGGTTTCTGGAGGGGTTACCATAGGTGTTAACATAGGGGGTTCCGGATCGGATTCATGACCATCAGTGGATTCACCCACGTTAACAGGCAAAATACCAACATAATCATCGCTTTGTTGCCCGGTGCTACGTTGATAACTAGCATAGGGTGACGGAGCGACATAAGGGCGTCTACGTTGCTTGCGTGGACGAGGAGATGTATTCTCTTCGGCCTCAACTTGCTATAAAATCAACATTTATATATTATTTATTAATATATGAGCTTAAAAAAAAATTAATTTTTAAGATGTTATTTTACCACATTCAGTTCTGGTTGGGTTTGAGTGCTCTCAGTACGTTCTTCAATCTTAACCGGAGGATCCTTAGTTGTTTCACTCATCGCATCGAAAACATTTCCCGATGTTGATGGTTGTTGTTCTTCTTCATCAGATTTCTCCCGTTTAGCTTGAGTATCGGTGGTATTATCAATACGTGGATTGAAAATACCTAGCACTGTTTTTTTTAAATAAATCGAATATAATAATCTTTTTATTTGCTTTTATGTAAAAATACTTATGAATAATTACTTACTTGCTCCTAGGAGCTGCAATATTTGCCGCATCAACCACACGATAAATGCACCAGTTACTGCTGTAACAAAAACATATTTTACGGGTTAAAAACGCTTCCTTCGCGTTAAATACAACTTTAGAAGGATTAAGTACAATGATTTACCTAAATAACGCCACATTTTCGACTCAAAACGCTTGGATAATGAACGATTTAATCGGATTAAATAAACTAAAATGAATAACCGTTAAGGCACCAAATGTCAAAACGCATTCGTGATAGAAATGAATATAGCCACGGATGCATCATACCTCGAGCAAACGAATTTGACCGTTAATGCAAACCGAGTTTTAATTTATTTTTTCAATTTGGATAAAAGTATTTAAGTTATCTTTAAAATATTTAATATATCTTATATATTTAATCTAAAAAAAAAAGTTTTGCTTATAATTATAGTTTTATTATTGTTATAGTGTGAAGTTAGTTGTTATTAAGGATTGTGAACACACGCCATCTATGAGGAAAATGGTATAACTATGGTTTATAACCGGGATTTTTGAAATTGTTAATTTTCTTTTTAATTTAAAGTGACCATATTTTTTTATTTTAAATCCGGGACGGGAACTTGTAGGGGGTTAATTAAGTTAAATTACTGAGTACAAAACTTTTTATATTTTTCTGAAATATGGATCATTTCGCTTTGAAGCATTGTATAAAATTCTTTACAATTTTCTTCATAATTAACTTTAATAAGTAATATCGCTTTTAGTGTGTCTATTTCAAGTCGAGTCTTCTCAGTTGTCCAAAAGCTATTCATTAAAAAAATATACAGGGTGTCTCAGACCACACGTACCACCTGTTTTACTCGAAAACTATAAGTCCTAGGAACTTGAAACAAAAAATTTGATACATAAATAGCGTATAAACTTTCTTATGAGTGGAAAAGGAACATCGAATATTAACCGGAAATATGAATAATTGGAAGTCACTTTATAATTTGATATATGAAGGGGGGTTAATTTTGGTATTGTTGGAAAGAGCTTTTCAAAAGAAACAACTTTTATAGGAAACATTTTTTGATATTATTTACTATTTTTATCCAAAATCGCTTTCAAAATCTCGATTTTTTGCGAGTGTTTCCTGATGTCACCACTAGATGTCGCTGTTGGCCATTTTAAAAAATCATGACATTTAGAAATGACGAGTGATAGTAAGTCACAAGGAATAATTTTATTAACTATATGACAAAATAATATAATACCCTTAACTAAACTTCATAATTTAATACACTTAAGCCCAATAACATAAAGCAATTTGATTTTTCAAAATGACCGACAGCGTCATCTAATGGTGATATTAGAAAACACTCGTAAAAAAACGAAATTTTTAAAGCGATTTTGAACAAAATCAGTAAATAATATCAAAAAATGCTTCCTGCAAAAGTTATTTCTTTTGAAAAGCTCTTTCCAATAATACCAAAATTAACCCCCTTCATATATCAAATTAAAAAGTGCCCTTCAATTATTCATACTTCCGGTTGATATTAGATGTTCCTTTTCCACTCCTAAGAAAGTTTATACCCTATTTATGCATCAAATTTGTTGTTTCAAGTTTCTAGGACTTATAGTTTTCGAGTAAATCAGGTGGTACGGGTGGTCTGGGACACCTGTATATTCTTTCCGTAGAAACATTTGTGCCAGGCAGACAGAAAAAAACTCTGCTAATTTTCGTGAATTTAAAAATGGAAGTTCACGATTATTAAAGTGAGAGACGATTTCATCCCATCTTTGGATTGATGGAGTTCGGTTATTTTTCCATTCGGCAATTTTTTCTTCCGTAACGCATACTTTGATATCTCTTGAGGAGATCTCTCCATACTGTCCAACCACCACGATTCTGCGTTTCCTCTTCCACCTAAGGCTCAGAGGCACGATGTGTACCATAGGCGCTGAAAACCAGTGCTTCCTTGAAGGGGATTCGCAGAAATGAGAGTTCACTGTATGCTTCAAATGATTTAAAGCGTGCCGCGTATTTTGATATGCACAATTTTTTCGGTTCAAATTTTGTAAATTAATTCTAGTTGAAATATATGAGGCCTTTATTTGCAAAACCCGCTAATCGACAAAATCTTAGAAAATCGCTTCTTCCTACAAATGCTTTTGAGTTTTAAAGAGGAGTCACACGATAAAATCTTGACTCCCAAACCCATCTCTTTAATATGTAAATAGTGCCTTGAAAATTACAGTGATTCGCAAAACTGGCTTTTTGTTTTGACGTCTCATTTGCAAAACGCGCTGCATGCTCTCAACCAATCAAATTACTTGCACGTTGTTCACGATGCGATGGCCGCTTGTTTTAGAGCTGTTTCCGACGCATCTGATCTTTAGTAAATTAGTAACGTGTATTCAAACGACAAACATTGGAGAACACAAACAAAACGCGTCATTAAGTTGTCTGGTTCATGGCACTTTGAATTTAATAAGGCAAAAAGGTTTATCTTTTACAAAAGAAACAAAAATGTTCTAATTCAAGGTGAACCTAATTACAATGTTGATGTCGGAAAACCTAAAAGCGTTTGCAAAAAGAATTTTTCACTTTTTTCCATGGCTCCTAAGAAATTACTTCTTGGAAAAAGACTAAAAGGGGATAAAGGAACTATTAATGGTCTCCTTTCCAAACATTATGGAGAAAATTGGAGGACTCTTCCATAACTAAGTTTTTACAAAGAATACTTACACAAAGGCTCTTCCTTACCAGAAGAAACCGACGACGGTTTGGAAAAATGCCAAAATGCCGAGAATGACTGTTTTTTTGTTTGAGTTTATAAACCTTTTCATTTTTAAAGTTGTAAATTATCTTTATTATTAAAAATTTGGTTTATTTTGCTCAATAAATCCCCTGCGTTTGTCATTGAACTTACTTTTTTTAATTTTTGCCTTTGGTTTTATAGATATTTATTTTCAGAATTGGCTCTTTACAATAAAAAATTTTTATTTCCAAACAACTATAATTATTTTAGGATACACACTTTTACTGTCCACTCCTAGACACGCTAAGCAACATTAATGAGCTTATTGAGATTGTAAAAAAAATGGTATTTAGATGTTAATAATTTTTTTTTGATTTCTCAACAAAATGCCGCGAAGCAAACAGCAAGTTTTGCAAATAATGGCCTCATATTTAAAATAAATATTGAAAATAAGAATCTTTTCAAAAATTCGGGACAACCCGGGACAAAAAACCTGAATCCGGGACAAATATTGCTTCAAGAAAAATCCGGGACGCAAGTGGAAATCCGGGACTGTCCCGGCCAGGGTTGCCAGTTCGTTCGATTGGATTTCCCCAGTCACAATTGAAAAATACCCTAAATTTGGAAGTTTTCAATAAAAAATCCCCAGAAAATAATTTTATTGTTTTTGTAGATTATAATTTGTTACTTTTAAATTTTAATCAATTTTCGTGACTGAAGCATATCTCTAAAATACCCAAAAATAAGCCAATTTAGAAATAAATCCCCAAGAATTGGGAAATATTCAGAAAAGAATTTAATTTTCAAATTAAAAAAATAACTTATAACAGCAATGCACACAAAAACACTGCAACATAATGCCAGTTGAAGACTAAAAAAAATAAACAAAACTAAAATTCTACTGCATGTATTCTTGCGTTTTATAGTGCAGAATTGAATTTTTATATTTATGAAGTTTTTATATCATCGAGTAGTGCCAGACATAAAATCCCCTGTTAATACCCACCTAAAATTTTTTCCCCACAAATAATCCCCAATAAAAACTATCCCCAAAAAATACCCCAATAAAAAAAAAACCCTAATTTTTGGGGAAAATCCCCTAATCTGGCAACCCTGGTCCCGGCCAATCCAGGACCTATGGCCACCTTATTTTAATTATGAAACTTACCATCTTTATCTTATTATGATTAAGCGTGAAATTTGATTTCCAATTTGAAAACACATTTTGGTTTTTAATTATTTATTGAAACTTTAAACTTGAATACAAAATCGGTAACATTAACTGAAAATACAAATTGTTGAAAATAAACTAGAAAATATAAGTTTAGAAAACTAAAAATATAGATTTAGAAAACTAAAAATACAGATTTAGAAAATTAAAAATACGGATTTAGAAAACTAAAAATACATATTTAGAAAACTAAAAATACAGATTTAGAAAACTAAAAATACAGATTTAGAAAACTAAAAATACAGATTTAGAAAACTGAAAATACAATCATTTTTTTTATCTTGAAAAATACTTATTATTGAATTGAAATTATTGAATTAAACTATAAACTTGAACACAAAAACCATAACATTAATTAAAAATGCAAACTTTTCGTTGAATAAACTAGAAAATATAGATTTAGAAAACTAAAAATACAGATTTAGAAAACTGAAAATACAATCATTTTTTTTATCTTGAAAAATACTTTTTATTGAATTAAAATTATTGAATCAAACTATAAACTTGAATACAAAAACCATAATATTAATTAAAAATACAAACTTTTCGTTGAATAAACTAGAAAATACAGATTTAGAAAACTAAAAATACAGATTTAGAAAACTGAAAATACAATCATTTTTTTTATCTTGAAAAATACTTATTATTGAATTGAAATTATTGAATTAAACTATAAACTTGAACACAAAAACCATAATATTAATTAAAAATACAAACTTTTCGTTGAATAAACTAGAAAATACAGATTTAGAAAACTAAAAATACAGATTTAGAAAACTAAAAATACAGATTTAGAAAACTGAAAATACATTTATTTTTTTATCTTAAAAAATACTTCTTATTGAATTAAAATTATTGAATCAAACTATAAACTTGAACGCAAAAACGATAATATTAATTAAAGCTACAAACTTTTCGTTAAGTAAACTAGAAAATACAGGCTTAGTAAAATTAAAAAAAAAAAAAAAAAAAAAAACACTCTTATCTTGAAAAATATTCTATCTTGAAAAGTTTTAACTAATATCAAAATAAAAGCTCTTATTTTTTAGACCAAAAATTTTTATCCATGTATGCAGGACGGTTTTCTTCTTCTTCAGTCAGTTTTTTTTGCTTGGGTGTCCATATAATCGCCGGTTCTTCCTCCTTGACCTCCTCATCCTCGTTGCTATCGTCCTCGATGTCATAATATTCCTCTCTAGGGAATTGCAGTGTGCGTGCAGTTGGTGGAGTTTGTTGTACAGTTGGTGGAGTTTGTTGTACAGTTGGATTACGACCATGGGTATCATAACCAGGCTTAGAGGCGCTACTTTGTAAGCTTTGATGACTTCTGGCTGTACTCCAATGACTCGAGGCCTGACTAGTCTCGCTTATTGTGCTCCTTGCTGTTTTTAGACTTTCCTTGCTTTGTATACTCTTTACATTTCGATTATCTAACGACATTTTGTCGAACTCTTCGACCATCTATAATGAAATATAAATATTAGTATTAAAATTATGAAGGGATTGATAAAAAATTAATTTACCTTTGATCCTTGAGCTGGTACGGAGCCTGTTGATTCTTGAGATTGTACGGTGTATCTTGGATCCTGAACAGGTGCAGATCTCGGGCGTGTATCTTTTGCGTAAATGGTGCCTAATTCCTCTTCTGTTTTGTACTTGGCAGTTTCTTCTTGTTGGGAATATTCCCCAGGTCTAGCATGTTCCCCAGGTCTAGCATGTTCCCCAGGTCTAGCATGTTCCCCAGGTCTAGCGTATTCCCCATGCCTAGCATATTCCCCATGTCTAGCATGTTTCTCATGTCTAGTATTTTCCTCAGGTCTAGCGTATTCTCCAGATCTAGCATGTTCCCCAGGTCTAGCATATTCCCCAGATTTAGGATGTTCCCCATGCCTAGCATGTTTCTCATGTCTAGTATTTTCCTCAGGTCTAGCGTATTCCCCAGATCTAGCATGTTCCCCAGGTCTAGCATATTCCCCTGATTTAGGATGTTCCCCAGGCCTAGCATGTTCCCTAGGTCTAGCATGTTCCCCAGCTCTAGCATGTTCCCCAGGTCTAGCGTATTCCCCAGGTCTAGCGTATTCCCCAGATTTAGGATGTTCCCCATGCCTAGCATGTTCCCTAGGTCTAGCATGTTCCCCAGGTCTAGCGTATTCCCCAGATCTAGGATGTTCCCCAGGCCTAGCATGTTCCCCAGCTCTAGCATGTTCCCCAGCTCTAGCATATTCCCCAGATCTAGGATGTTCCCCATATTCCTCCCCATACGGAGGCCTACCATATTCCCCATAATTGGGTTGTTCGCCATGTCTACGTTCACCATGAGGAGGATGTCCTTGTTGATAATATTCTCTCTGTTGAGATGTTGCATGTTTCTGTTTTGCTCGCTTTTCTGCTTTAGCTCTTCGTGCTTCTTCACGTCTCATTTTTTGTAATTGTTTCTGTTCTTCGCAAAATTGTTGTAATAGTGGTACGTTGGCTTCTCCCAGAGGGAAATATCGAGTGATGAATTGTATTACATCGACATCACCGCTGTATGATAAATGAAGGCATCTCTTATACACGCTTTTGGCTGATACATTCGGGATGATCGCCAATAACGATCTACATATGTGAGCAATTTCTGGTGCTAATCTGTCGATCCGACGCATGTAACGTTCTTCTTGCGCCGGATCTTTTTGTGAGATAATCGACGCTCGAGATAGTGAACTTTGGATGGTGTCCATAGAAGTAGTACTGCCTTGTGTCTTGAGAGGCATATGGGAAGGTGGTGTTGAAGATGAAATTGAAGATTGGCTATGTTCTGGATAGGATGGCATGTAAGAAGATGCTGCTGAAGTTTCGACCGAAGTTGCGATCGAAGTTTGACTATATTCTCGTTTAGGGAGTATGTAAGGAGGTGCTGCTGAAGTTTCGACCGAAGTTGCGATCGAAGTTTGACTATATTCTCGTTTAGGGAGTATGTAAGGAGGTGCTGCTGAAGTTTCAACCGAAGTTGCGATCGAAGTTTGACTATATCCTCGTTTAGGGAGTATGTAAGGAGGTGCTGCTGAAGTTTCGATCGAAGTTTGACTATAGTCTCGTTTAGGGAGTATGTAAGGAGGTGGTGCTGAAGTTTCGATCGAAGTTGCGATCGAACTTTGACTATATTCTCGCTTAGGGGGTATGTAAGGAGGTGCTGCTGAAGTTTCGATTGAAGTTGCGATCGAAGTTTGACTATATCCTCGTTTAGGGAGCATGTAAGGAGGTGCTGCTGCAGTTTCGACCGAAGTTGCGATCGAAGTTTGACTATATTGTCGATTAGGGATTATGTAAGGAGGTGCTGCTGAAGTTTCGATCGAAGTTTGACTATATTCTGGATGAGGGAGTATGTAAGGAGGTATTGCTGAGATCGAACTTGGGCCATATTGTGGATAGATCTGCATTATGGAAGTATTTGTTGAAACCGATCCTGGGTCATGTTCTGGATACATCTCCGTGTTAGGAATATTTGTTGATGTCGTGGATTGGTCATATTCTGGCTTCATCGGCTTGTATTGAGGGTATTGAGGTCCCGGTGAATAACTTGAATATGGAGGTTGATTATATTGTGGAATGGGCCATCCGTAGGGATCACGTTCTTGGATAGTAGTTTTCGAGTCCTTCTTTTTACGAATATATGTGGAAGGGAGTAGATTCCACGTTTGCGTTGGTGCATCAAACACTTCTAGTTGTACTTCTTCGTCCTCAAGTGTTTCAGTTGGGTCCGTTTGTGTTTCGTTCGATTTTACTGTTACATCACGGTCCTAAATATAATTACTATTAAATAAAGTATTTAAAAATAAATATATATTTATTACCGATTTTATTGGTTGCGTTGAAGGCATATAGGAAGGTCCTGTTACAATCGGAGGATTGCTGAATTGCATAGCCGCAAATGTGGGATTTTGTACGGGAGGTTCTTGCCTCATAGTTGTGAGTTTTGTTATATCTACATTAGGAACAAAACCAGTCAACGGAAGTTTGCTAAATTGTGGAGCCATAAATTTGGGATCTTGTAAAACCACATTAGGATCAATCCCAGTGATCGGAAGTTTGCTGTATTGCGGAGCTGTACAGGTGCTTTGTACGAGAGATGCTTGCTGTAGAGATGCGAGCACTGCTAAATCAACCTTACGAACAAACCCAGCTGGAAGTACTTTCCACGTATTGGTTTTTATATCGAACATTTCTGTCTTCTCTTCGACGTATGTGTAGAGTGGAGGTTCATTAGTTGTGAGTTGTACTTGGGCGTCCTAAACATAATTAATGAAATAAATTAAAATTAATGCTTATCATAGATTATAGATATTATGCAGGGTATCTCCGAAATGCGTGTACAACGTAAGACCTCAGATTCCTTGGCTTGAAACAAGTCGATTTAAGTTAACTTATTTATATCCAAAGTTGCTTCGTCTCGCCGCTAGAGGACTTTAAAAATAATATTCTTTGTGAGTTTTTCTTAAATTACTCGAAAAATCTTCATTAGATTTTATTCATGTTTTGACCACGTCTTTATATCAGCTGGGCACAAGTTTCTGTGGAATAATTTCGAATTTCACAACATACAGAGTGTTTAGAAATTCTCTTACCGCAAGTTATTCATCCAAATCTTTTTAACCATCCTGTTTAATTTTCTATCAATTCTTTTACTGAATAGCTACATTTATTTAGAAACTATTTTCTCTCTTACAAAATTTCAGTTTGGCAAACGGGTAACGGTTAAGTACCAATTTTTTCACGGGATATGAAAATCTTTCAAGAAAACCACATTTTATAGGTTTGGAAGTAGTTTATTGCTTAAAATTTTCAAATTTTCCCCAGAATTTGTGAACGTTATCAGGGTTTAGCCCTTTTAGTCCGTATTATGCAGCTTCTACTGTAGAATCAAAGGAAATAAAGAGGAAATCATGCTCCTGTAAACTGGTCAGCAAGATCAGTAAACCTAGCACCTTCTGATTTTGTTTATTGGGTATCATAAAAGCAAAAATGCAACGAAAACAGCAAACAGTAAAAATTTTTCGCACTGTATTATTATTGCCCTGATGATGGTCACAAATCCAGGCAACGTTTTGAGCAATAAACTACTTCCAATCCTCTAAAATGTGATTTTCTTGAAAAAGCATATCCCGTGAAGAAATTGCTACTTTGAATTTTGTTAATGTTACCTTAACTTACAGACTAGGGCTTGCAGAGAGTTAGAAAATGCTTTTTTGTGGCTAAACCGTTTGCCCAACTGAAATTTTATAAGAGAGAAAATAATGTCTAAATTAATTATTATTTATTCAGAAAAAGAATTGATATAAAATTATACAGGGTGGTTAAAAACCGGGACTAAAAACGAAAAATATTTTGTTCGTTTCCGATCAGAACGAAAAGGAAAAATTTCGTTTTCGTTCTTTTCGTTTACACTCAAAAAATATCGTTTTCGTGAACCGAAATAAAATAACGGTTAACACCGGTTTTTTACTATTTTTCTAATAAAAGTATGCCAAACATGGTTTTTTTAATTTTTTTATATTTGACAAATAAGTTACTTGTCATAATTTTAATCATAGCTGGCAAAAATTAATAACATAAAATGTATGCTTTTAAAAACTTATGGTTTAATTAGGATGTCAAACGTAAAGGCTGTAATCGTAACCGTAGCAGTAATTGTAATATTTAAAAAAACGTTTAATTATTTTGTTTCAATAGAAGCGTTTAGACAACGTCTAGAAATTACGGCAAATTTATTGGTTATTACAGCTAAGGTTACGGTTAAGTCTGGCATCCTAAACCCCCCATTAAATGTTAAAAATTTCAATCAACTGCATTTTACATGGTGATGACATTTTTTATGTGAAATGAAAAATATTTCCCAGCACTTATCTGGTTTATTTGTTTTTATTATCCTTACACGTTTCGGCCTAAGGCCACCTTCAGGGGTAATTTGTCTCAAAAAACTTGATTAAACATATCGAAATAAATATGGTGGGTTTAGGGTGTCAAACTTAAAGGCTGTAATCGTAACCGTAGCAGTAACTTTAGTATTTAACCCTCATCCGGACTTCGTTTCTAGAACCAAATCCGGACTTGGTGTATCAAATTGACACAATGCCAGGTAATAAATGTATGCCTATTTTTCTTATGATTGGTTGATTGAATGCATTTGAATAATTGAAAATAAGGATCTTTCTTTAGTTTTTTATATTTTATTGACTATTGGCTATTGCACTGAGCCAAAATATCTAGTGGATTCGACCTTAAATAACAAAAAGGTTAACAATTGACTTTGAAAATTGTGTCAATTTGACACAAAATCCGGATGAGGGTTAAAAAAGTTCAACTATTTTGTTTCAATAGAAACGTTTACGCAACTTCTAGGAATTACGGCAAATTTGATGGCTATTACAGCTAAGGTTACGGTTAAGTTTGACATCCTAAACCCTCCAATAGATTTATTTAAAATACTGAAATACAACAAAATACACAAGATATAAAAGTTAAAAGTATTACGAACACGAGTACATGTTAGAATAAAAATGCATTTTTCCTTTGATATTTTGATGGCCTTATGCCGAAACATGTAAGGATAATAAAAACAAATAAATCAGATAATTGCTGGAAAATATTTTCCATTTCACATCATGATTTGCTGGTGAAAGGATGGATCGCAATCGAATTTTTCTGTTTATGACATTTTTGCTTTTTACAAATATTAAAAATAAAATTTAGAATGAACGGTTTGGGACCGTTTCTGTATTGGAGAGGCACGAATTTATTTTAGTTTCTTTCATTTATTCCCATTAAATTTAATTACTTGAAAACCACGCACAAACTGCTATGCAGCTTAGTGACAGATTTTTTTTGCTTCAGATTTTAAATAATAATACAAAAATATTGTGTCATTAAACCGGTTAAAACCGGTAACCGAAATTATTTATTTCGTTTTCAATCATGAACGAAAAATAAAAATTTCGTTTTCGTTCTTATAAATTATTCGGTTAATTTCGTTCTTTCGTTCTCGTTTTCGTTCCGTTCTTAGTCCCTGGTTAAAAAGATTTGGATGGATAACTTGTGGTGAGAGTGTTTATAAACGCCCTGTATGTTTGGAAATTCGAATTTGTTCTACAGAAAGCTGCAGTCAGCTGATATAAAAACATGGTCAAAAAATGTTTAAAATTTAATACAAATTTTTCGAGTAATTTAAGAAAAACTCATGGAAAATATTATCTATAAAGCCTTCTAGCGGCGAAACGAAGCAACTTTGGATATAGATAAGTTAACTTAAATCGACCTATTTTAAGCCAAGGAATCTGTGATCTTACGTTGTACACGCATTTCGGAGACACCCTGTAGATTAATTAAGTGTTTAAAATAAAATTTATTTAGAGTTAATTACCATTTTTTGAGGTTTTGCAGAAGGAAGTACAACTGTTGTAGCAGGAAATAAAATTGTTGCAGAATCATTCCCTACAGCAGTATCTCTCATCGTTTTAATTTCAATTTCCTCCGAATCCTCGCTAGATTCAGAACTTTCATCATCAAGTCTTGAGAGATGCATCTGGCACTCTTGTTCTATTTTCTTTATTAAAGAAGGGTCAGCAAACGGTCTCTCGTGCTGATCGAAAAACATTCTCAACTGATAAGATGCTTGTGATTGATCTCCTTGTTCGAATTCGAGTTGAGGTTGAGATATTTGTCGAGTGCCCGGTTTAGGAACAGCACCTTTGGATTGTACAATTTCAATGTTTTCACTGGTACTTGCAGATTTTTGTAAGAGTAGAGCTTTGTAACTTTCTCTAAATTGACTGGCAATACAAATTAAGCTCCTCTTGAATTTATTCCAAAAATCTATATTGAAATATTTGATATCTTTTCGATATGAAATGATTTCATCTAAAATTTCGTTTACACTTTTTTTAGTTTTATCTTCCGTTTGTACTGCGATGGAAAGTTTGTACTTTTGACGGAATTGTTGCCATTCTCTTCCCAATTCTAATTCCTGATTATTCATTTTTTCATCAAGTACCGTGTTTTTTTCAATCAGCTGTCCTAATATGCTTTCTTGTTTTATACGTACTTCTTTTATAATATCTTTCAAGTTTTTTGTAAGAAAAGCTATTTGTGAAATAATGTCCATCTCGTGAAAATATTTCCATTCTTCAAATGCTTTACGTTCCTCTTCTGATATTATTCCTTGTAATGCATAAATGATATCTCCTATCTCCTTATCAAAAAGTAGTTTTTTATTATGTAATATTTCCAAATCCAGAAACCCGTTTGATAAAAACCGCAATAATTCCTCAAGTGATAAATTACATCTGGTTTTCTTGACATCCGCTTCAAGGTTCTTAATATATTCCACAAAATCAACATAGATAGATAGTTCTTGCATTAATGCTGGTATCTGAGAAGGAGCTATATTGGAAAGTGATGCTTTAGATGGAATAGCAGTCACCCAATCAGCCACATAGTCTATATGTGATGTCGGATTTGTTTGCAAAGGAGGTGGAGCTCCTCCTCGCAATCCTGGTTTTTTAAACACGGGTTTTGGTTTGGATTCAACATCTACTTCAACATCTACTTCAACATCTACTTCAACATCTACCTCTTCCTCTTCCAAATCTTGTTCATTTTTGTATGGTGTTATTTTTTTGAACGCTTTGAAAAGTGCATCGGCAACTTCTTTCTTTTCAAAATGAGCTAAATAATGAAATAATACAAAAAATAATTTAATAACTCACTTTTCGTATTGAATTAGTATTTATTGAATATTATATTTTATTTATGTAAGTAGTATATAGTATAAGGTGACCAGACGTCCCACTTTTGGCGGGACAGACCCGATTTTTCACAATTTGTCCCGCGTCCCGCGACGTTTTTCAAAAGTCCCGACTTTTAGAATTAAGTGAAATTTTCTATATATGAAAATCATTGCTTCGCGTTCTAAGGCTAGGTTCACATGACAACGATCCGACGCGCGATTTCTAAGCGCGCGTTTAGATATCGTGGTATTTAAATAGAACCATTCATATGAACGCGCGCTAACGTGCGTTAGGACGCGTTAACGCAGCGCTCAACGCAAAAATCTCTAGACGCGCGCGATTACGCGTTAACGCGCGCTTTGAGTTCTACGTGCCATCCGTATAACGTTCACATGAGCATGCGTTTTTATCATGAAATAGGTTGTTGTGGACCTTAATAAAAGATATCTTGTGCAAAGAAGAAGGTTCCAATCAGTTTTTCAAGTATACAAGAATGTCGTTTCCCAAATTTAAATATATAAGTAGTAGAACAAAGGGCTTAAATGCCAAAATTTTCAATTATTGAAGAAATTTTATTTTCCTGCTGAATGGCACTTAGCCGCTTTGTGAATTTTGAAGCCGTCATTGTTAATACGCTGACAAAAAATTGTCAGCAAGTATTTAGCCGTAACCGTAAAAAGTTCAAAGTTGGCCAACTTTTACTTTTTAACGATAACATTTAAACAAATATGGTTGTACTTTTCTAAATGCTACAGCTACTAATGGTGGTTTAGGATGTAAAACTTAACCGTAATCTTAGCTGTAATAACCATCAAATTTGCCGTAATTCCCAGACGTTGCCTAAATGCTTCTATTGAAACAAAATTGTTGAACTTTTTTTAAATACTAGAGTTACTACTACGGTTACGATTACAGCCTTTAAGTTTGACATCCTAAGCCCATCCCAAGTTTGACATCCTAAACCTACCATTAGACTTTTAAAGATTCCAAAATGATTAAAACATGGAAACTGTCAAAATTTCATATTTTGGAGGAAGTCCCCAACCAAAATTGATATTGGCAAAACTGTTAAACTTCCTAAATTGATGGGATTGTAATACATTTCGAATGTTAGTCAAAACTCTCAAAACTGCAAAAACAACTTTATACAAGCCAAAATTAAAGGTCGGTAATATGTATAAAACTATTTTTTAAAATTACGTGAAGCTTTATTAAAAGAAAATTAATCATTTTTTTTCTAAAAATTACTTGATACTTCTGATTTCAAACATAGAACTCTTAGTGAGTATTTTTTCAAACATTAAAATATTACCAAAAAAATTGAATTGGGTACCATATGGAAGTTATATCTGGTCTGTAGTTTGTGAAAAATGGCTGAGTTTGCAGATATTGACATCGACTTACTAATTGATGAAATAAAAAAGAGACCAGGAATTTGGAATATAGGTTCGGAATCATATGGTTTTTCGCTGAGTGAAATACGATATCTAACTGCGTTTGGTGCTGCCTTACTATCATCCCAAATTAGTTGCAGCAAGTCATCAAATGATTTCAGAGACATTCTAAAGTAGTTAAAGAATTTTCCTTCATTATCTCTCAGTGTCGGATATAAGGTTATGAATAAACATTTGTATTTATTTCTCTAAAGGGGATGAAAACCAACCCAATGTGCCCGTCGTCTTTGTTTCTTTTTTATATTATTTCCATAAAATTATAGCTTCTTCTACATTCATTCTCAGATGTACTATCTCGAAAATGTTCTGAAGCTAACTGATCTGAATTGATCTAAATTTATCGGTTTTGCAATTAAAGCGCGCATTAGCGCTCGTCATGTGAACGCTTTCAATATTCTGTCGCGCGTTAACGTGCGTTTTTGTGCGTCACATGTGAACCTAGCCTAAGAATCCTACGGGTTTATATAAATATATAAATATATTGCTTTTGCCGAGGAAGTTGAATATCAGAAAATACTTGGATACAGTGAAACGCGTTGGTTAGTTTTACTGCCAGCTATCGAAAGAATTTTGAAGATGTATGATCCTTTAAAATCCTACTTTCTATCACAGGATAAATGTCCAAGAATTTTAGACAAGTTTTTTGAAAGAGAATATTCAAAAATTTGGCTAGAGTTTCTACAAAATTAAGCTGCTCTTTTTCAGCACGTTATAAAGCTTACTGAAGATGATAAAATATCGGCAATCAAAGTAGCAAATGAAGTTAATAATTTAATATGTCAGTATCAAGCAAGTTTAGAAAATAATTTTCTACCGTTAACTATCCACAATAGTATAAACCAGCGGTGCTCAACCTCCGGCCCCCCGGCCAAATCCGGCCCATACACAAATTTAATCCGGCCCACCACCGATTTATTATTTTTAGATGGTGAAATAATAAAAGATATTTTATTGTAAAAAGCTGAAGAAATTTGTCCAAATAAAATAAATTTATTTAAAAATCTTCCTTTGTCGAGGATGACAGTTACACGAAGAACTGAGCAAATTGGTGAAGAAGTAAAATTGTTATTAAAGGAACAAATAAATAACTTTGAAAAGTTTTCATTAGCATTAGGTGAGAGTACAGATAGAAGTGATACTGCACAGCTGTTAATTTTTATAAGAGGAGTAGATTCTAATTTAGGAATAACTGAGGAACTGTTGATGTTTGTTCAATAAAAGGCAAAACAACTGGCGCAGATATATTTCAAAATTTAGAAAAAGTAATGACAGTTGATAACTTAAGTTGGCATAAACTGGTTAATGTCACTACAGATGGAGCCCGAAATATGTTTAGCACAAAAAATAGTCTTGTTGAAAGAATAAAATCAAAAATGGAATTCATTAGTGCTGAAAAACCTTTTCTTCTGCACTGCATCATTCAACAACAGGCACTAATGGCAAAGATACTAAATTTCGAAGATGTAATGAAAACTATCGTCACGATTGTGAATTTCTTTAGAGCACACGCATTAAATCACCGTGAATTTAAAGAATTTTTAGAAAGCATTGAATCTGAATGGGATGATGTTTTGTTTCACGCAGATGTTAGATTGTTAAGTCGTGGCAAAGTATTAATGAGATTTTTTCAACTAAAAAATGAAACAAAGCATTTTTGGAGACAAAAGATAAAAATTTTACTGAATTGAACGATCCAATTTGGATATGGAAAGCTGGTATATTAAGTAACCTCATGTCGTATTTAAAAGAATTAAACATTAGATTACAAGGAAAAATGAAAATAATTAGTAATACGTATGCTGACGTAAAGGTTTTCAAACAAAAATTAATGTTATTTAAACAACAAGTCGTTGAATAAAATTTTACACATTTAACAATGTGTTCCTCTCTGTTTTCCGAGCCAAATTTGCACGATATATTTCCACAAGACTTTTTCTTTAATTGCATAGAATTGCTAGAGCAGCAATTAGAATTTAGATTTCAAGATTTTAAGAACTTGGAAAAAGACATTAGCTTATTTTAAAATCCTTCCGAATTTCCGATAAATTAAGTTCCGCCCTGTTTGCAAATGGAATTAATAGAATTACAGAACAATGAAACCACAAAAATATGTTTTCGATTAAATTTTAACAATTTACTTGAGTTTTATTGCTATCTTTCAAGTAAACAGTTTAAAAATATGAAAGACTTTGCCAAAAAACTACTTGTACTATTTAATAGTACGTACTTATGCGAATCGACATTTTCGACTTTAAAGTATTTAAAAAATAAGTACAGAAATAAGCTTACAGATTCACATTTGGAGCATATTTTAAAAATTTCTTTATATTTTTCTCCATCCCAAATAGATTTTTAAACTAACGAGCTCTGTGCAAGGTCAAGGATCGCACTGATTGTAAAATAAATAATGTGATTTTGTATTTTAACGTTTTGTTAATTTTCGTTTCTATTGTTTTCTAAAATAAAAATATTAAATAGTTTATTATTAGGTATTTAATTCAAGTTTACCAATTTCGATTTTCTTTCGGCTCGGCAAAAAAATTTTGAAAAAGCTATGAGGCCCGATAATCGTAAAGGTTGTGCACCGCTGGTATAAACCAACTCGAAGAGCAGGGTACAATAAATCGTTAAGATATGAACCATGTCAAAAAGTTTTATAGTAACTGCAAAGATTATTTGGAGGACCGAACCGCATTTTCAATGGTTTACATTACAACCAGAACTTAATTGGAACGATGTGCAAAAATCATTTGATTGTGTTTCTCAAAAATTCCCAAATAATAATATTTCCGAAAATAATCTTTTTAAGGAAGTGTCATTAGTAAAAAATATATTGATAAGGAAAAGCTTAAATGTTGGACATCACAAAAAATCACAGTAGGAAACAAAGTAGGAAATAAAATCTTAGTTGTCCCGCTTTGTCCACCTAAAAATCTGGTCACCTTAATATAATAGTATAAGTAGTTACATAATCGTAGAAGTTTAGTTCTTGCCGGTTGGGATGCTACATAAATATGGACGCTTTTTATTTGGAAAGGTGATTAAAAACGGTTTATTTTAACACTAAAATCAGATTTGCCAAACGTAATTGGTTTTAATTTCTCTGGATGGAGAATTTTTAACTTCTTTGATATTCCTATTAGTCTTTAGTCAATTATTTTTGATTAAATATACGGGGTGTCCGGAAATAACGTTCGTATACTGAAGGGGGTAATTCTACAGCTAAAAATATGAAGAAAAGTTCATATGAACATGTGTTCAGAAATGCTTCCTAAAGGAGCTACAGCTCTTGGAAATTGATACTTATGGTGTGGTTTTTTTAAATTATTTCACTTATCCTACAGAGTAGGATGTTGAATTTTGAAACATCCCCTATTATTTGCATAAGAAATGTGGTGATTGTAACCAAAATGATCTACGATGAACAGGTTTTGGTACCGAGGCTGAGGAACACATTTAAAATCCAGTATTTTTTTTGGTTGATAATTTTTTAAAAATCTCATCTCAAAATTGGAATGTTTAGACAAAAATACAAAAAAAAGTTACTAACATACGATGTCCTACCATGCACCCATTTCGAGAAATTCAACGATTATGCAGTAGTGTACAAGATTTTATGTTCAGAAAATCTCTAAATATCGTAGTAGGTTCGCGCCATATTATTTGACAATTAGTATGCGTCACTCCTTAATAAAAAATAATGATAAAAACCTTATTTTAGAAGCAAAAACAAGTACAAAACTAAACAGGAAAACATTTATTTAAGCAGAAACACAAAAACTGTACTTGTTTTTGTTTATAGACTTAAGTATTTATCATTATTTTTTATTAAGGAGTGACACATACTAATTGTCAAATAATATGGCGCGAACCTACTACGATAGGGTAAATGCACTTGGTTAGCCGACCGGCACTGGATCTCGACCATTTTGTCATTTAAAATCAAATAATAAGAAATATATTCGCTATACTTTAAAAAGGTGTGGACATTTGGTTTTGTACTCCTATAGCACTTCTAAAATTGTTCTCAAAATGGAACTACAAATCTGCGTTATTTCGTGAAAAATCAGTAAGTACATGTCTATCGCGATGACAGTATAGTTTGATGTATAGTGTAAAAAAAGTGTTAAACGAACCCGGCCAGAAAATAGTAAATAATTTTGATTTTAAACACGTTAGGTGATTATATTATAGTTTATATCTATTATTAGTTATAGTTGCTTATATATTTTGAGGAAAAATAGGCTCACAGTAAGTTTTTTGCTTAATATTTGATGGTCGCCAACCAATATTAAAATAATTGCCTTTTTCAGTTCTCGACCAAAATGGTCGAGAATCAGTAAGCTTTTAAAAAATTAATTGTTTTGGTAATATCACCTATTTAAGAATTGTTGGTATTATTGTGTATACTTCAATTAATTTATATATCTACTTTTTAAGTTTTAGTTTACGACCATTAAATTAGACCTAAGTATTCTTTTTTTACACTCGTATTATAGGTGGTCGAAAACCAATTAGTTCTCGACCACTGTAACAAGAAAATTGATTAATGTCACTTTCTTTATTACTAAAAAATAATAATCTATTTTTTGTAAGTTCCTATTTATGTTTATTTAGTGAAAATATATGTAGATGTTACCGGCAGAATGTAGAATGTTGTCATTTTATAAAATACCTAGTCATTTTATAAAATGACCTATCTTTTTAGTCCGTTTGTGAAAGGAATAAATTAAATAAATTGCCTAGGTATTTTATGAAATGCCGATGAAGAGTCTGTCAGTTTATAAAATAATTAAAATAATAGTTATTTTTCTACTTTAATGTGTAAAACTCATTATGACACTGAAAACAGTTTTATAATGGATTTTGGATTTTTTTTTATAAGTAATGTTGACGACGTTCGCTGTTATTTGTCAAATCATTTATTGAAAAAATCCAAATAATTTAGTCACACTCAGCAAAAACAACACAGTAATCAACCCCTTTTTTAATTATCAATTACAAGAACTAAAGAAAACTTTAGAATACCTATCGAAATCTGCCAAAATAGTTAAACTTTTTGATTTTATTTAGTTTTATTTGCAATTTTTGTCAAGACATCAATGACCAAATGATCAAAGTAGGAAAAACAAGTTATTACATCCGTTTTTCTGAAGTAGAAAAAATGGGTTATTATACCCGTTCTGAAATCTATTGACGAAACCTTTTATCCAAAATCAAAACTCATCTGGCCGTTACTATTTTAGAACAATAGCCTCCTTTTTACGCCCCAAAGTGTAGATGAATTCGAATGATAATAACGCTAATCTCTGTTCACCCAACAGATGCAGTAAATTAAAATTAAGCTTTGGTGAGATTTAGTGCATCTGTTTGGTTAACAGAGTATAGTAATTTAGTAATACAAAATAATCCGTATGTCATTTGCAAAACAGCACGTTACATTTGCAGTAAGCAAATTCAGAAAAATAACTAGAAAAATAATTCAAATACATATCGCCGTTCCGGAACAACATCGACGTAACTGCAATTTTTTGACAAAATGAGTTAAGGCCATCAATGTATCCAAAACTTGCTGATTTTAATTATTTTTGCTTTTCCTGGAATTTTTTTTATTTTGCAGTTATGTCGATGTTCTTCCGGAACGGCGATATATTGTTGTAGTATAATATTATTTATTAGTACAGCTAAAGCTTTGGTGACATTTTGACGTACATTTTATATTTCGTTTGTTTGTTTGTGACATTTACATTTTTTTGTCTGATACTTTGCTGCTGATCTTAAAGAAATAGAAATATCTATTGGCACATCTGCTGTTGAAATTAAATTTTTCGGACATACAGAGAATTCTGAGAGACTATACAATCCTTTTATTACGCCATTCTCGGTTCCTAAAGTAGAGAATCCATCTGGCGTGTTCTCAAGAACAACACCTAAAATTGAACGTGCATCACCGCGACCTCTATCCACTTCAGGAATTGGAATTCATACAGTAGATCCTAGAGCAACAGGGGGATGTAATTTATCAGATGCACATTTCATCTTAATCGCTTGCTTTTTGAGATTTTCATGCGCAGATTTTCTAATATTGCTTATGGACTGTTTTCTATTGCATATAAGACATTTAAAACCAACTTCTGAAGTTAAGCTCTGGATTCCACAATGGGTTCCATTTGGGGAGAATCGATTGGGTTTTCGTCAGTATTATTAGTATTTTCTAACATATTATCTAATTCTTCTTCTGTCTCTAAGTCTGTTCGATATTCACTTGGAATACTTGTTGACTAATCCAACATTTGGTTTAGAGCCAAACTGTTGTATTGATTCTTCATCGGTATTATTATTATTTCTTGTTATATTCTCTAATTATTCTTCTTCTGTCCTGATATCTGTTAAAACTTCATTTGGAATGTTTGATGCGCACTCTTATCTTAAATAATAATGTAGTTAACACAATTACAATCTTACCTTTTATATTTTTGTAAATCGAAGATGATTTTATGTCCTGCAATTGCAGCTAGATACACAGACGTTTAGCGTGGTATAACGCAAAACACATTACCACTAGAGTTTCACAAAATGCCAACTTCTCAACTGGCATTATATAAAATACCTAGGCATTATATATAATACCTTCACAATTCCTGGCTTTATGTTTAATTTTGTACAAATATTATCTACAATCACTAACAATTTAGGCGATTTGTAAAATTTTATAAAATGACTAGGCATTTTATAAAATGTCGATATTCCACATCCTGCCGGTAACATATACATATATTAAAATTGTTTGAATTTATGTTTTTCTCTAATGGAATCTATTGTTCTAAATATACTTTCTTAGAAATTAGTCCAATTTGTGGTGGTCGAGAACTAACATAAAATGGTCGAGAACTCCGCGGAGTGGTCGAGAAGTAGTGATATTGTACTTTTTTTATTTCTATTGAAATTTTAATAAATATTGTTAAAAGAGAGGAAAAATCATACTTGCACACTATTAACCCATTTGCATCACACAGAAAAATGAAAAATTTGCCCTTATCACCGAACATTTTTTTTATATGCAATCTTATATGCGATGAGCGCATATATGCACGCTTTGGTGATACTGGCCAGGCAAAATGCGCGCATATATGCGCTTCTGATGCCGATGGGTTAAGAACTTATTGAGGAATCGTTGAAAGCTAGGTGTAATAAAATTTGAATAATTTTTCTATATGTAAAATACATTCAAAGTCAATTTTTTTGTTAACTGGTCGAGAACCAATGCATTGACCCTATTTAAAGATTTTTTGAACATAAAATTTTATGTCACTACTGCAAAATCGTTGAATTTCTCGAAATGAGTGCATGATAGGACATCGTATCTTAGTAACTTTTTTTGTATTTTTATCTAAGCATTCCAATTTTGAGATCAGATTTTCAAAAAATTATCAACCAAAAAAAATACGGGACTTTAAATGCGCTCCTCAGCCTCGGTACCGAAGCCTGTTCATCGTACATTATTTTGGTTACCACCATCATATTTCTTATGTAAATAATAGGGGATGTTCCAAAATTCAACATCCTACTCTGTAGGATAAGCGAAATAATTTAAAAAAACTACACCATGAGTATCAACTTCAAAGAGCTGTAGCTCCTTTGGGAAGCATTTCCGGACACAGGTTTATATGAACTTTTCTTCATATTTTTAGCTGTAGAATTACCCCCTTCAGTATACGAACGTTATTTCCAGACACCCTGCATAAATTTTATTTGGTTATACAGGGTGATGCAAAAAAAAATTAAAATACGTTGTTATAAAGTGCATTTGTAATTAAGTTAATATGCCTTAAAGAAAAGTAAATGGCTTAAGAGTTATTTTAATTTTTGGCTTTTTGTATAAATTCAGTTACGTATTCTTATAAATACTGAAGTTTCGGAGGTATTAATAGCTTCTCAGACAGTTTGTCGAGTTCTTTCAAAGGATTACATCCGAGTTACTATTTTAATTGAATTTAAGTTAAATATAATTCAATAATTTAACTTAAATAATGTAAAATTTTAATTTAAATAATGTAAAATTTTAACTTAAATAATGTAAAATTTTATTGAAATGAAACAAAATTTTATTGAAATGAAAAAATTATTTAATGAAATATATTTAAATTAATATTAATTAAATAACGTACCTGAACAACAAGCAGTTGCTTCAGTGCGAGGTGAAGTCACTTCCGTTGCTTGGTTGTCTTTCGAACTTTGCCCTAGGTGTCCATATGCATCTTAAAGAAAAGTAAATGGCTTAAGAGTTATTTTAATTTTTAGCTTTTTGTATAAATTCAGTTACGTATTCTTAAAAAAACTGAAGTTTCGGAGGTATAATAGCTTCTCGGACGGTTTGTCGAGTTCTTTCAAAGGATTACATTTGAGTTACTATTTTAACTGAATTTAAGTTAAATATAATTCAATAATTTAACTTAAATAATGTAAAATTTTAACTTACATAATGTAAAATTTTAATTTCAATAATGTAAAATTTTAATTTAAATAATTTAAAATTTTATTGAAATGAGACAAAATTTTATTGAAATGAAACAAAATTTTATTGAAATGAAAAAATTATTTAATGAAATATATATAAATTAATATTATTTAAATAACCTACCTGAACAACTAGCAGTTGCTTCAGTGCGAGGTGAAGTCACTTCCGTTGCTTGGTTGTCTTTCGAACTTTGCCCTAGGTGTCCATATGCATCTTAAAGAAAAGTAAATGGCTTAAGAGTTATTTTAATTTTTAACTTTTTGTATAAATTCAGTTACGTATTTTTAAAAAAACTGAAGTTTCGGAGGTATTAATAGCTTCTCGGACAGTTTGTCGAGTTCTTTCAAAGGATTACATCCGAGTTACTATTTTAATTGAATTTAAGTTAAATATAATTCAATAATTTTACTTAAATAATGTAAAATTTTAACTTACATAATGTAAAATTTTAACTTAAATAATGTAAAATTTTAATTTAAATAATGTAAAATTTTAATTTAAATAATGTAAAATTTTATTGAAATGAAACAAAATTTTATTAAAATGAAAAAATTATTTAATGAAATATATTTAAATTAATATTAATTAAGTAACGTACCTGAACAACAAGCAGTTGCTTCAGTGCGAGGTGAAGTCACTTCCGTTGCTTGGTTTTCTTTCGAACTTTGCCCTAGGTGTCCATATGCTTCTTAAAGAAAAGTAAATAGCTTAAGAGTTATTTTAATTTTTAGCTTTTTGTATAAATTCAGTTACGTATTCTTAAAAAAACTGAAGTTTCGGAGGTATTAATAACTTCTCGGATAGTTTGTCGAATTCTTTCAAAGGATTACATCCGAGTTACTATTTTAATTGAATTTAAGTTAAATATAATTCAATAATTTAACTTAAATAATGTAAAATTTTAACTTACATAATGTAAAATTTTTACTTAAATAATGTAAAATTTTAACTTAAATTATGTAAAATTTTAACTTAAATAATGTAAAATTTTAATTTAAATAATGTAAAATTTTATTGAAATGAAACAAAATTTTATTGAAATGAAAAAATTATTTAATGAAATATATTTAAATTAATATTAATTAAATAACGTACCTGAACAACTAGCAGTTGCTTCAGTGCGAGGTGAAGTCACTTCCGTTGCTTGGTTTCTCTTCGAACTTTGCCCTAGGTGTCCATATGCTTCTTAAAGAAAAGTAAATGGGTTAAGAGTTATTTTAATTTTTGGCTTTTTGTATAAATTCAGTTACGTATTCTTATAAATACTGAAGTTTCGGAGGTATTAATAGCTTCTCGGACAGTTTGTCGAATTCTTTCAAAGGATTACATTTGAGTTACTATTTTAACTGAATTTAAGTTAAATATAATTCAATAATTTAACTTAAATAATGTAAAATTTTAACTTACATAATGTAAAATTTTAATTTCAATAATGTAAAATCTTAATTTAAATAATTTAAAATTTTAATTTAAATAATTTAAAATTTTATTGAAATGAAACAAAAGTTTATTGAAATGAAAAAATTATTTAATGAAATATATTTAAATTAATATTAATTAAATAACGTACCTGAACAACTAGCAGTTGCTTCAGTGCGAGGTGAAGTCACTTCCATTGCTTGGTTTCTCTTCGAACTTTGCCCTAGGTGTCCATATCCTTCTTAAAGAAAAGAAAATGGCTTAAGAGTTATTTTAATTTTTAACTTTTTGTATAAATTCAGTTATGTATTCTTATAAATACTGAAGTTTCGGAGGTATTAATAACTTCTCGGACAGTTTGTCGAATTCTTTCAAAGGATTACATCCGAAGTACTATTTTAATTGAATTTAAGTTAAATATAATTCAATAATTTAACTTGAATAATGTAAAATTTTAACTTAATGTAAAATTTTAATTTAAATAATGTAAAATTTTATTGAAATGAAACAAAATTTTATTGAAATGAAACAAAATTATTTAATGAAATATATTTAAATTAATATTAATTAAATAACGTACCTGAACAACTAGCAGTTGCTTCAGTGCGAGGTGAAGTCACTTCCGTTGCTTGGTTTTCTTTCGAACTTTGCCCTAGGTGTCCATATGCTTCTTAAAGAAAAGGAAATGGCTTAAGAGTTATTTTAATTTTTAGCTTTTTGTATAAATTCAGTTACGTATTCTTAAAAAAGATGAAATTTCGGAGGTATTAATAGCTTCTCGGACAGTTTGTCGAGTTCTTTCAAAGGATTACATCCGAGGTACTATTTTAATTAAATTTAAGTTAAATATAATTCAATAATTTAACTTAAATAATGTAAAATTTTAACTTAAATAATGTAAAATTTTAACTTAAATAATGTAAAATTTTAATTTAAATAATGTAAAATTTTAACTTAAATAATGTAAAATTTTAATTTAAATAATGTAAAATTTTATTGAAATGAAACAAAATTTTATTGAAATGAAACAAAATTATTTAATGAAATATATTTAAATTAATATTAATTAAATAACGTACCTGAACAACTAGCAGTTGCTTCAGTGCGAGGTGAAGTCACTTCGGTTGCTTTCTTTCTCTTCGAACTTTGCCGTAGGTGTCCATATGCTTCTTAAAGAAAAGTAAATGGCTTAAGAGTTATTTTAATTTTTAGCTTTTTGTATAAATTCAGTTATGTATTCTTATAAATACTGAAGTTTCGGAGGTATTAATAACTTCTCGGATAGTTTGTCGAGTTCTTTCAAAGGATTACATCCGAGGTACTATTTTAATTAAATTTAATTCAATAATTTAACTTAAATAATGTAAAATTTTAACTTAAATAATGTAAAATTTTAGTTTAAATAATGTAAAACTTTAATTTAAATAATGTAAAATTTTATTGAAATGAAACAAAATTTTATTGAAATGAAAAAATTATTTAATGAAATATATTTAAATGAATATTAATTAAATAACGTACCTGAACAACTAGCAGTTGCTTCAGTGCGAGGTGAAGTCACTTCCGTTGCTTGGTTTCTCTTCGAACCTTGCCCTAGGTGTCCATATCCTTCTTAAAGAAAAGTAAATAGCTTAAGAGTTATTTTAATTTTTGACTTTTTGTATAAATTCAGTTACGTATTCTTAAAAAAACTGAAGTTTCGGAGGTATTAATAACTTCTCGGATAGTTTGTCGAGTTCTTTCAAAGGATTACATCCGAGTTACTACTTTAATTAAATTTAAGTTAAATATAATAGAATAATTTAACTTAAATAATGTAAAATTTTAACTTAAATAATGTAAAATTTTAACTTAAATAATGTAATATTTTAATTTAAATAATGGAAAATTTTATTGAAATGAAACAAAATTTTATTGAAATGAAAAAATTATTTACTGAAATATATTTAAATTAATATTAATTAAATAACGTACCTGAACAACTAGCAGTTGCTTCAGTGCGAGGTGGAGTCACTTTCGATGCTTTCTTTTCGTTCATAATTTCCTCTATCAGTTCAGACCCTCTTCGCAGTAGAGTGAAATCCGGCATAAAACGCATTCTTTCTTCTATGTAATGTAAAATTTTATTGAAATGAAACAAAATTATTTAATGAAATGAAACTAAATTATTTAATGAAATGAAACAAAATTATTTAATGATATGAAACAAAATTATTTAATGAAATACATTTAAATTAATATTAATTAAATAACGTACCTGAACAACTAGCAGTTGCTTCAGTGCTAGGTGAAGTCACTTCCGATGCTTGGTTACTTTGCCCTAGGTGTCCGTATGCTTTTTGCAGTATGTTGGAAGGCTTAAAACGCTTTTTTTCTTCTGCTATCAATCTTGAAAGATAATCTTTTGCATTCAGTTCCAATTCCTTCAGAGTAGGAGGTAATTCAGGGTTTTCTTTAGACTTCGAAGGATCCATCGTAGTCTTTGTCAGTACTAATTATCAGGATACGATCACCGTTAACTTATTACAGTCACAAAACACCTACTTTGGAAAGAGAAAATTGTTATTTTATTTATTTCTTAACCAATATTAAATTTTTTTATGTTTATTTTAAGGATTTTATGGAAAATTACTTACCCTGTAGTGATCACAACGTCGGCTCAACTACGCGATAATAAACCCGGAGGGAACTGCTATAAAACACATAACAGGTGCTAAATATCTCTTTAGAAAGATTTAATGAGATTATTTACCTGTATAAAATCGCACTTTTTGTCTAAAACACTGATAAAAAATGGATTAAACTGTTCACAACGATGGGTTGTACGCCATTTTTATTAGCATTATACGACACAATTATACGACAATAAACTCGGTTGGAACTGCTATAAAACACATCGTACGTGTTAAATATATCTTTAGAAGGATTTAATGAAATATGAGATTATTTACCTGTATAAAAATCACGTTTTCTGATGTAAAACACTAATTAAAAACGGATTAAACTGCACAAACGGTTGATTGTACGCCCTTCTTCTTAGCACTTCCGGTGTTACGTTGCTGCGCATGCGTCGTAGCTTCATACAAAGGAATTTGTTCCTTAATGCATTTATATTTATTTAATTGAATGGGTTAATAATGCTTTATTTTTAAATATAATGTTATAAAAAATGTTTCGTTAATAATTATAGTTTTATTACTGAGTTTGATTATGGTATGAAATTAGTTGCAACAATTTATCCTTGGAAGTTGATCACGTGACTTCCACGCTGGCCGGAAGTAACCCCGGAAAGTAAAGTCAAAATAAATTGAGTAAAAGTAAAGTCAAAATAAGTTATTTTGACTAATAACCGGGATTTTTGAATTTATAGATAACTAGTAACTTTTTAAAAATTCAATCATTTCTTTAAAAATTCATAAAAAATCCAATTTTAAATCTTTTGAGCTGATTTTTTTCTAAATGAAACTTAAAACATTCTAGTTTTATATAAAAAAGACCGTTTTGTTCTAAGTTTTGTCAAAAAAATTAAAAAAAATTTTCAAAGTTGGTAAAAAAAATTTTAGGTTACAAAATTGGTTTTGAAAAATTATTTTTTTAAAAAAATCATAAAAAATTGAATTTTAAATATTTTGATCTGATTTTTTTTCTAAATTAAACCTAAAACATCCTAGTTTCATATAAAAAAGACCGTTTTGTTCTAAGTTTTGTCAAAAAAATTAAAAAAATTTTTCAAAGTTGGCAAAAAAAATGTTAGGTTACAAAATTGGTTTTGAAAAATTATTTTTTTAAAATAATCATAAAAAATTGAATTTTAAATATTTTGATCTGATTTTTTTTCTAAATGAAACTTAAAACATCTTAGTTTTATATAAAAAAGGCCGTTTTGTTCTAAGTGTTGTCAAAAAAATTAAAAAAATTTCAAAGTTGTTAAAAAAAAATTTTAGGTTACAAAATCAATCGATTTTGAAAAAATGATTTTTTAAAAAAATCATAAAAAATTGAATTTTAAATATTTCGAGATGATTTTTTTCTAAATGAAACTTAAAACATTCTAGTTTTGATTTTAAAAGACCGTTTTACTGTAAATGTTGTCAAAAAATTTAAAAAAATTTTCAAAGTTGACAAAAAATTTTTGACACTTCTAACCTAACTTAAGAAAATCGATCAGATTTAAAAATTCATCAAAAATTCATTTTTAAAGATTTTGATTGGATTTTCTTTCCGAATGAAACTTAAAAGATCCTAGTTTTATATAAAAAAGACCGTTTTGTTCTAAGTGTTGTCAAAAAAATTAAAAAAATTTTCAAAGTTGGTAAAAAAAATTTTAAGGTTGCAAAATTAATCGATTTTAAAAAATTCAATCATTTCTTTAAAAATTCATAAAAAATTGAATTTTAAATATTTTAAGCTGATTTTTTTTCTAAATGAAACTTAAAACATCCTAGTTTTATATAAAAAAGACCGTTTTGTTCTAAGTTTTGTCAAAAGAATTTAAAAAATTTTCAAAGTTGGTAAAAAAAATTTTTATGTTATAAAATTAATCGATTTTAAAAAATTCAATCATTTCTTAGAAAATTCATAAAAAATTGAATTTTAAATATTTTGAGATGATTTTTTTTCTAAATGAAACTTAAAACATCCTAGTTTTATATAAAAAAGACCGTTTTGTTTTAAGTGTTGTCAAAAAAATTTTAGAAATTTTCAAAGTTGGTAAAAAAAGTTTTTATGTTACAAAATTAATCGATTTTGAAAAATTGATTTTTTAAAAAAATCATAAAAAATTGAATTTTAAATCTTTTGAGTTGATTTTTTTTCTAAATGAAACTTAAAACATCCTAGTTTTATATAAAAAAGACCGTTTTGTTCTAAGTGTTGCCAAAAAAATTTAAAAAATTTTCAAATTAGGTAAAAAAAATTTTTTAGGTTGCAAAATCAATCGATTTTGAAAAAAATGATTTAAAAAAAAATCATAAAAAATTGAATTTTAAATCTTTTGAGTTGATTTTTTTTTAAATGAAACTTAAAATATCCTAGTTTTATATAAAAAAGGTCGTTTTGTTCTAAGTGTTGTCAAAAAAATTTAAAAAATTTTCAAACTTGGTAAAAAATTTTCTTAGGTTACATCAATCGATTTTGAAAAATTGATTTTTTAAAAAAATCATAAAAAATTGAATTTTAAATCTTTTGAGCTGATTTTTTTTCTAAATGAAACTTAAAACATCATAGTTTTATATAAAAAAGACCGTTTTGTTCCAAGTTTTGCCAAAAAATTTAAAAAAATTTTCAAAGTTGGTAAAAAAAATTTTAAGGTTACAAAATTAATCGATTTTAAAAAATTCAATCATTTCTTTAAAAATTCATAAAAAATTGAATTTTAAATATTTTGATCTGATTTTTTTTCTAAATGAAACCTAAAACATCCTAGTTTTATATAAAAAGACCGTTTTGTTCTAAGTGTTGGCAAAAAAATTAAAAAAATTTTCAAAGTTGGTAAAAAAATTTTTTAGGTTACAAAATTAATCGATGTTATTAGAGTAGTAAAAAAACAATCAAAATCATTTTAAACTATTTATTTATGAAATCTAAATACAAATATAGATAAATACAAATCTAAACTGAAATATATTAATTGTAAATAGTAATACTAAACAAAACTAAATCTAGAAGATAAATCTAAATATTTATGAATGTATACTAAACTGAAAAATATTAATTGAAAATAGTAATACTAAACAACACTAAATCTAGAGAATACATTTTTAGAACTGAAAATTAAAAATACACTCTTTTTTTTGTCAAATAAAATATGAACGAAATATGAAATAAGTGAATTTTAATAATTCACTGTGGTGCTTGAAAAAAAAAAAACGAAAAGTTTCTATTTTAAGTTCCCATAAAATATCAACATCTTTGATCGTAATATGGTGAAATTAACAGTAGTATTATATGTTGTAATTAAACGTAACGACTTTGATCGACACATTTAGTTATTTTTTGGGATATCCCATTGACCATAGTTGGGGTCAACTTGGCTTGTTCCGGGTTGCTCCGCTCTTGCACTCTCCTCGCGTTTTGCCCTTTGTAAATCCATAGCCAATCTTTCAAATGCTTGAGCGATCTATAATAAAATTAAATATTAGTATTGTAATTATGAGTGAAACTTGTAGAAAATAAATTTACCTGTTGGTCTTGGCTACCTGAACCATGTTCCATTGGAACGTGTGCAGACTCAGGACGTACTTCAGGAGATTTTGATTGAAAATGTTGGGGTTGAGGTTTTTGATCCGGACGAAGTATATAGCTATGTGTGGATGCATCACTTCGAAGCTTTATAGTTGTATCAGAATCAGTGCGACGAGGTTTAACAGTACGCTTGTGTGGTCCAAATTTTGGATGCAATCCAGCATGTTTAGGTTTTTCGTTTTTCCCGAAAATGTTCAGTAATTCCTGTTCTGTTATATATTGAGGAGTTTGCTCAGGTCTAAAATATTCCCTAGGTGCAGGATACTCGCTAGGTGCAGGATACTC
Organism: Digitonthophagus gazella; assembly: GCA_036711955.1. Taxonomy (NCBI): domain Eukaryota; kingdom Metazoa; phylum Arthropoda; class Insecta; order Coleoptera; family Scarabaeidae; genus Digitonthophagus; species Digitonthophagus gazella. Next base: position 22,095,311 of record JASCIT010000010.1, read on the forward strand.
CCTAGGTGCAGGATACTCCCTAGGTGCAGGATACTCCCTAGGTGCAGGATACTCCCTAGGTGCAGGATACTCCCTAGGTGCAGGATACTCCCTAGGTGCAGGATACTCCCTAGGTGCAGGATACTCCCTAGGTGCAGGATACTCCCTAGGTGCAGGATACTCCCTAGGTGCAGGATACTCCCTAGGTTCAGAATACTCCCTAGATTCAGAATACTCCCTTTGTCCAGAATATTCCCTTTGTCCAGAATACTCCCTTTGTCCAGAATATTCCCTTTGTACAGAATATTCCCTAGATTCAAAATACTCCCTTTGTCCAGAATATTCCCTAGATCCAGAATACCTCCTAGATTCAGAATACTCCCTTTGTCCAGAATATTCCCTAGCTCCAGAATATTCCCCATAATGAGATGGTTCACGATATCTTGTAGGTTCATAATGCCTGACCTCCTTTTTCCATTCTTGAGTCCGTTGTATTAACTGTATCATATCGGCTTGTGCCAATTGGAAATTTGTGGTGAAGAAGTCTATTAGATCGAAATTACCCCAGCATGTTACATTCCTGCACTTCAGATACACCCTTTTTGCCGTCAAATTTGGAACAATTTCGAGTAAAATTCTACATGTTGCCGCTACATCTGGCGGCAGTTTTTCAAACTTTCGCATGTAACGTTCTTCTTGCTCAGGACCCGTTCGTGAAATCGTGGATGCTGATGACATTGAAATCGCACTCGCGCTTTCTTGTCGCTTAATCGGCATATAAGGCGGTTTTGGTAAACTTGCAGCTTCGTATTGTTGTGGATCGGTAGGTATATAGGGAGGTCTTGGTGAATATGAAGGTTCCGAAGGTTGTGGGGTATTCGGTACGTAAGGTGGTCTTGGTAAATTTTCAGTTTGTTGTGGATCAGTTGTCTTACGGGAAGGTTTTGGTAATTTTGAGAATAAAACATCGCTGTATTCTGTATCACTTGGCATATACGGAGGATCTGCTAAACTTGGAAGATCGGTATGTTGTGAACCAGTTGGCTTATAAGGAGATTTTGGCAATTTTGAGAATAAAACGTCGCTGTATTCAGGATTGATTGGTACATAGGGAGGTTGTGTTGAAGCTTTAGTCTGTTGTGTCATGTGAGGAGGTTGGGTTGATGTTAAGGCTGAAATTTGGCTGTATAGTTGATCGATCGACATGGGAGGAGATTGTGTTAAAGGTGTACCTTTAGTATGTTGTGGGTTAACTGCCATGTGGGGAAGTTGTGTTGATGATGAGGCTAAAACTTGGCCGTGTTGTTGATTAACCGACATGTGAGGAGGTTCTGTTAAAGTCGAACCATCAGTTTGTTGTGGTTTAGTTATCATGTGTGGAGATTGTTGATCGATCGACATATGAGGAGGTTGGGTTGATGTTAAGGCTGAAATTTGGCTATATAGTTCATCGATCGACATGGGAGGAGATTGCGTTAAAGTTGAGGCTGAAACTTGACTGTGTTTTTGACTGACCGACATGTGAGGAGGTTGTGTTAAAGTTGAACCATCAGCATGTTGTGGTTTAGTTGTCATTTGTGGAGATTCCGGTAAAGTTGAGGCTGAAACTTGCCTGTATTGTTGATCGATCGACTTATAGTGAGGTTCTGTTAAAGTCGAACCATCAGTTTGTTGTGGTTTAGTTATCATGTGTGGAGATTGTTGATCGATCGACATGCGAGGAGGTTGTGTTGATGTTAAGGCTGAAATTTGGCTGTATAGTTCATCGATCGACATGGGAGGAGATTGTGTTAAAGGTAAACCTTTAGTATGATGCGGTTTAGTTGTCATCTGTGGAGATTCCGGTAAAGTTGAGGCTGAAACTTGTCTGTATTGTTGATCGATCGACTTATAGTGAGGTTCTGTTAAAGTCGAACCATCAGTTTGTTGTGGTTTAGTTATCATGTGTGGAGATTGTTGATCGATCGACATATGAGGAGGTTGTGATGATGTTAAGGCTGAAATTTGGCTGTATAGTTCATCGATCGACATGGGAGGAGATTGTGTTAAAGGTAAACCTTTAGTATGTTGTGGTTTAGTTGTCATGTGTGGAGATTCCGGTAAAGTTGAGGCTGAAACTTGGCTGTATTGTTGATCGATCGACTTATAGTGAGGTTCTGTTAAAGTCGAACTATCAGTTTGTTGTGGTTTAGTTATCATGTGTGGAGATTGTTGATTGATCGACATGTGAGGAGGAAGTTGTGATGTTGAGGCTGAAATTAGCCTGTATAGTTGATCAATCGACATGAGAGGAGGTTGTATTAAAGTCGAACCATCAGTATGTTGTGGTTCAGATGTCATGCGTGGAGATTCTATTAAAGTTGAGGCTGAAACTTGACTATATTCTTGTTCGATCAACATGTGAGGAGGTTGTATTAAACTTGAATCATCAGTATGTTGTGGTTTAGTTGTCATATGTTTAGGTTTCGTTGTCATGTGTTTAGGTTTTGTTAAAGTCGAGGCTGAAACTTGACTGTATTGTTGATCGATCAACATTTGAGGAGGTTGTATTAAAGTTGAACCTTCCGCATGTTGTGGGTTAATTGTCATGCAAGGAAGTTGTGATGTTGAGGCTGAAATTAAGCTGTATAGTTGATCAATCGACATGTGAGGAGGTTGTATTAAAGTCGAACCGTCAGTATGTTGTGGTTCAGATGTCATGCGTGGAGATTCTATTACAGTTGATGCTGAAACTTGACTATATTCTTGTTCGATCAACATGTGAGGAGGTTGTATTAAAGTTGAACCTTCCGCATGTTGCGGGTTAATTGTCATGCCAGAAAATTGTGTTGATATTGAGGCTGACATTAGACTGTATAATTGATCGATCGACATGTGAGGGGGTTGTGTTAAAGTCGAACTGTCAGTATGTTGTGATCTAGTTGTCATGTGTGGAGGTTCTGTTAAAGTCGAGGCTGAAGCTTGGTTGTATTGTTGATCGATCGACATGTGAGGAGGTTGTGTTGATGTTAAGGCGGAAATTTGGCTGTATAATTGATCGATCGACATGGGAGGAGATTGTATTAAAGTCGAACCATCAGTATGTTGCGATTTAGTTGTCATACGTGGAGATTCTGTTAAAGTTGAGGATGAAACTTGGCCGTATTGTGTACTGGTTGACATGTAGGGAGGTTCTGTTAAAGTTGAAGTTTCAGTATGTTGTGTAATTATGATGTAAGGTTGTGTTAATGTTGCGGCTGAAACTTGGCCGTATTGTGTATTGATTAACATGTACGGAGGTTGTGTTACAGAACTTTGAGTAAGTTGTGGATTAATTGTCATGTGCGGAGGTTCTGCTAATGGTAACATGAACGGTTGGTTATATTGCGGATAGGTTGGTACAGTGGAATCTTGTTCTTTGCTAACAGATTCCATTGACGCTTTACGGACTAAAGTGGAAGGAATTTCTTTCCACAGCAAGGTTTTTTGATCAAAGAATTCCATAACTTCAGGTTCTTGTTGAATAATTCCAGGTGTTAGGTCACTATCCATCGATATTTTTGAGGGATGTTTTTCGGTCAGCTTTTGCGTTATCTCATCGTCTTCCTATTAATAGTAAAATAATAAAAGCTTTATTTATAGAAAGAGTGTGGCAAAATCCAGTAAAAGAAAAAATGGAGAAATACAAAAATACAAAAATCCAAAATTAAATTTATAAATTAAAAGTTTATTACCGTTCTTACTGTTTGCATCGACGTTTGGCTTGATTCATCGGTTAGTTTTATTTCTCTCGGCTAATAAGTAAAGAAAAACATTATTAATTATTAATAATAACAAACGTTAATAATTATTATTTCTTTATTGATTATTATTTGTTTATTGATTATTATTAGTTTATTGATTATTATTAGTAAATCGATTATTAGTAAATTGATTATTATTAGTAAATTGATTATTCATACCGAAAGAACAACTTCGAAAGGTTCATCTTCACTGTCCGTTCTCGGTGATCGATTCTTCTTCGACTCTTTTTGTTTGGTCTTGCCTTGCTTCGCCATCGCAAGAGTTTGTAAGAAAATTAGAGCTGTTTCGGGAGGAACTATAGCATCACCTTCCTGATCACCCATCGATATAGCATACGTCAACATTAAAGCTCGAGATGACTCGGAACTGGTTGATTGTATTGTAGTCGCACTTGTGCTTGAGATCGTTGTGGTCGGTGGCTGTTTGGTGGGGTCCATTTTGATCACCAAACGCCTATTTTTATAAAAGAGAATTTTTTTTTATTTATTTATTTTTATTTTTTTATTTATTTATTTTTTTATTTTTTTTTTTATTAAAAATGCTTTTTTAACAACTATTTGAAGGGTTTTATGAAAAATACTTTTTTTCTGTAATGGCGGAAAACCGTCTTCAACCACTTGACAAACAACCCGGTTAAACTATAATAAAAACGCAAAAAAATTATTTTTTTTATTTATTTATTTTTTTATTTTTTTTTTTATTAAAAATGCTTTTTTAACAATTATTTGAAGGGTTTTATGAAAAATAATTTTTTTCTGTAATGGCGGAAAAGCGTCTTCAACCACTTGATAAAAAAAACCCGGTTAAACTATAATAAAAACGCACTATACGCGGTAATTATATGTTTAAAAATATTTATTGGGATTATTTACCTGTATAAAACAAAATTATCGGTTTAAAACACTTTAATTAGGAGCTATTCCTTTGGATTAAGCTGCTTAAACTGGTTTGATGTTCATCACCATTCTAGCACCAACGCTAATATCCCATTCTAAGCATTTCCGGTGTGAAGTAGTCGCGCATGCGCAGTAGTTTGACACAAGCGAGTTTGGCCCGTAAAGTACTTCTTATTTATTTAATTGAATGGGTTAATAATGCTTTATTTTTCAATATAATGTTATAAAAAATTTTTCGTTAATAATTATAGTTTTATTACTGCGTTTGATTATGGTATGAAATTAGTTGCAAAAAGTCATCGTTGGAAGTAGATCATTTGACTTCTACGTTGACCGGAAGTTGTTTGTTTTGACTAATAACCGGGATTTTTGAATTTATAGATGATGATTAACAGGAATTAATTAATTAATAGGAAAATATTACTTTCTTAATTATGTTATTTTTAATAGACATCTATTTTGATGTAAAAGTAATACGAAGTAAATTTTTATTGATTTTGTTTTAATTTACTTTGAAATATTTTACAGAAATGTCAAATATCTGATGATGTTTTGGAACTAATCAGTTTAAAAAAGTCGTACTGAGCTTATTTATGAAAATTAAGGAATGATTTCTGTTTTAAATTGATCTAAAAAGATTCTATTTTAATTTTAAAAAGTCAAATTTTTCCTAAATCTTATCAAAAAAATTAAAAAAATTCTTAAAGTTGGATAAAATTTTTTGACAGTTTAACCTAACTTTTTAGAAAAATTTTCATCATCTTTAAAAAGTCCTCTTGACTTTACTTTTTAATATAAAGAGATGATTCTTTCTTTAAATGGAACCCAAATAATATTATTTTAGTTTTAAAAAGTTAGATTTTTCTTAAATTTTACCAAAAAAATTAAAAAAATTCTTAATGTTGGATAAAAATTTTTGACAGTTTAACCTAACTTTTTAGAAAAATTTTCATCATCTTTAAAAAATCGTCCTGACTTTATTTTTTAATATAAAGAAATGATTTTTTCTTTAAATTGAACCCAAATAATAATATTTTAATTTTAAAGAGTTAAATTTTTCCTAAATCTTATCAAAAAAATTAAAAAAATTCTTAAAGTTGGATAAAATTTTTTGACAGTTTAACCTAACTTTTTAGAAAAATTTTCATCATCTTTAAAAAATCTCCCTGACTTTATTTTTTAATATAAAGAGATGATTTTTTCTTTAAATTGAACCCAAATAATACTATTTTCGTTTTAAAAAGTTAGATTTTTCCTAAATCTTACCAAAAAAATTAAAAAAATTCTTAAATTTGGATAAAAATTTTTGACAATTTAACCTAACTTTTTAGAAAAATTTTTATCATCTTTAAAAAATCACCCTGACTTTATTTTTTAATATAAAGAGATGATTTTTTCTTTAAATTGAACCCAAATAATACTATTTTAGTTTTAAAAAGTTAGATTCTTCCTAAATCTTATCACAAAAATTTAAAAAATTCTTAAAGTTGGATAAAAAATTTTGACAGCTTAACCTAACTTTTTAGAAAAATTTTCATCATCTTTAAAAAATCGTCCTGACTTTATTTTTTAATATAAAGAGATGATTTTTTCTTTAAATTGAACCCAAATAATGCTATTTTAGTTTTAAAAAGTTAGATTTTTTCGAAATCATCAAAAAAATTTAAAAAATTCTTAAAGTTGGATAAAAATTTTTGACAGTTTAACCTAACTTTTTAGAAAAATTTTCATCATCTTTAAAAAATCGCCCTGATTTTATTTTTTAATATAGAAAAATGATTTTTTCTTTAAATTGAACCCAAATAATACTATTTTAGTTTTAAAAAGTTAGATTTTTCCTAAATCTTATCAAAAAAATTAAAAAAATTCTTAAATTTGGATAAAAATTTATGACAGTTTAACCTAACTTTTTAGAAAAATTTTCATCATCTTTAAAAAATCGTCCTGGCTTTATTTTTTAATATAAAGAAATGATTTTTTCTTTAAATTGAACCCAAATAATACAATTTTAGTTTTAAGAAGTTGGATTTTTCCTAAATGTTACCAAAAAAATTAAAAAAATTCTTAAAGTTGGATAAAAATTTTTGACAGTTTTACCTAACTTTTTAGAAAAATTTTCATCATCTTTAAAAAATCGCCCTGACTTTATTTTTTAATATAAAGAAATGATTTTTTCTTTAAATTGAACCCAAATAATACTATTTTAGTTTTAAAAAGTTAGATTTTTCCTAAATCTTATCAGAAAAATTAAAAAAATTCTTAAAGTTGGATAAATATTTTTGACAGTTTAACCTAACTTTTTAGAAACATTTTCATCATCTTTAAAAAATCGCCCTGACTTTATTTTTTAATATAAAGAAGTGATTTTTTCTTTAAATTGAACCCAAATAATACTATTTTAGTTTTAAAAAGATTCTTCCTAAATGTTACCAAAAAAATTTAAAAAAATCTTAAAGTTGGATAAAAATTGTTGACAGTTTAACCTAGTTTTTTAGAAACATTTTCATCATCTTTAAAAAATCACCCTGACTTTATTTTTTAATATAAAGAGATGATTTTTTCTTTAAATTGAACCCAAATAATATTATTTTAGTTTTAAAAAGTTAGATTTTTCCTAAATCTTATCAAAAAAATTAAAAAAACTCTTAAAGTTGGATAAAAATTTTTGACAGTTTAACCTAACTTTTTAGAAAAATTTTCATCATCTTTAAAAAATCGTCTTGGCTTTATTTTTTAATATAAAGAGATGATTTTTTCTTTAAGTTGAACCCAAATAATACTATTTTAGTTTTAAAAAGTTAGATTTTTCTTAAATCTTATCAAAAAAATTAAAAAAATTCTTAAAGTTGGATAAAGATTTTTGACAGTTTAACCTAACTTTTTAGAAAAATTTTCATTATCTTTGAAAAATCGTCCTGACTTTATTTTTTAATATAAAGAAATGATTCTTTCTTTAAATTGAACCCAAATAATACTATTTTAGTTTTAAAAAGTTAGATTTTTTCTAATTTTTACCCAAAAAAATAAAAAAATTCTTAAACTTGGATAAAATTTTTTGACAGTTTAACCTAACTTTTTAGAAAAAATGTCATCATCTTTAAAAAATCGTCCTGACTTTATTTTTTAATATAGAAAAATGATTTTTTCTTTAAATTGAACCCAAATAATACAATTTTAGTTTTAAGAAGTTAGATTTTTTCTAAATCTTACCAAAAAAATAAAGAAATTCTTAAAGTTGGATAAAAATTTTTGACACTGTAACCTAACTTTTTAGAAAAATTTTTATCATCTTTAAAAAATCGTCCTGACTTTATTTTTTAATATAAAGAAATGATTTTTTCTTTAAATTAAACCCAAATAATACTATTTTGGTTTTAAAAAGTTAGATTTTTCCTAAATTTTATCAAAAAAATTAAAAAAATTCTTAAAGTTGGATAATAATTTTTGACAGTTTAACCTAACTTTTTAGAAAAATTTTCATCATCTTTAAAAAATCGTCCTGACTTTATTTTTTAATATAAAGAAGTGATTTTTTCTTTAAATTGAACCCAAATAATACTATTTTAGTTTTAAAAAGTTAAATTTTTCCTAAATCTTATCAACAAAATTTAAAAAATTCTTAAAGTTGGATAAATATTTTTGACAGCTTAACCTAACTTTTTAGAAAAATTTTCATCATCTTTAAAAAATCGTCCTGACTTTATTTTTTAATATAAAGAAATGATTTTTTCCTTAAATTGAACCCAAATGATATTATTTTAGTTTTAAAAAGTTAGATTTTTCCTAGATGTTATCAAAAAAATTAAAAAAAATTCTTAAAGTTGGATAAAAATTTTTGACAGTTTAACCTAACTTTTTACAAAAATTTTCATCATCTTTAAAAAATCGTCCTGACTTTATTTTTTAATATAAAGAAATGATTTTTTCTTTAAATTGAACCCAAATAATACTATTTTAATTTTAAAAAGTTAGATTTTTGCTAAACCTTACCAAAGGAATTAAAGAAATTCTTCAAGTTGGATAAAAATCTTTGACAGTTTAACCTAACTTTTTAGAAAAATTTTCATCATCTTTAAAAAATCGTCCTGACTTTATTTTTTAATATAAAGAGATGATTTTTTTCTTTAAATTGAACCCAAATAATACTATTTTAGTTTTAAAAAGCTAGATTTTTCCCAAATCTTCTCAAAAAAAAAAATAAAAAAATTCTTAAAGTTGGATAAAAATTTTTGACTGTTTAACCTAACTTTTTAGAAAAATTTTCATCATCTTTAAAAAATCGTCCTGACTTTATTTTTTAATATAAAGAGATGATTTTTTCTTTAAATTGAACCCAAATAATACTATTTTAGTTTTAAAAAGTTAGATTTTTTCGAAATCTTATCAAAAAAATTTAAAAAATTCTTAAAGTTGGATAAAAATTGTTGACAGTTTAACCTAACTTTTTAGAAAAATTTTCATCATCTTTAAAAAATCGTCCTGACTTTATTTTTTAATATAAAGAGATGATTTATTACCCCTATATTTTAAATATTTTTAAGAAAAGCTACGATTTTAAACATTTTTATATGTTGTTAGGATAGTAAAAAAAACAATCTTATAAATGAAAAACTTTATTGTTCTTATGGAAATAGTTCAAAATACAAAACCTCTAAACTAAAAAATACTACTTGAAAGTAAACTGGGAAATATAGTTTAGAACTGAAAACTAAAACTAAAAATACAAATTTGTTTTTGTGTTATGAAATAAAAAAAAATATTAACTCATTGTAATAACTGAAAAGAAAACGAACTCGAAATTATAACTTAGATGTCTTAGATATCTTAGATAACTTAGATTATAACTTAGATTATAACTTAGATACAACGAACTTGGATATAAATGAGAATATAATTAAAGCCGCTTTAACCGATTTACTCTCTCTTCCAAAATTCGTTGAACCATTCTTCTTTAGCTTTTTCTTTCACTGGTTGCCCTTTACCTTCCCATAAAATTTCCCCATCATCGTCGTCCTCGTCATCATCATCGTCATCGTCGATTCCAACTGGAGGTCCATGCAATGGCAATTGCCCAGAGTGTGGTGGTATAAGTTGTTGGGCGTAACGACTTTGAGTGCTAGTTTCCCCACTTAAATGGCTCTTTGCAGTACTCCAATGACTAGAACCGTGACTATCCTCGCTTACTCGGGTTTTTGCCGTTTTTGCACTCTCCTCACTTTTTACACTTGGTGTATCTATGGAGATTTGACTAATATCTTCAGTGATCTATAATGAAATATATTATTATATATAAATATATAAATTATTATTAAAATTATCAATGGAAAAAATAAAAGTACTCCCTCTGTCCCATAACAAGTGTCCGATTTTGGAATATCCCGAAACTTAACGTTATTTCGAAGTGTTGCAATCTTGTATTCCATCAAGAGATTTAAGTTAAGATGAACATATGAATGTTATTAAAAAATTTCAACGCGTCTACTTAACTTTTGAATAGTGATTTATAAATATACGTATAATATAAATCATACGTCGTCTTATTTCTAAAGTTATTTCTAAAAGTACCGGAGTGATCACATAATGGACCATCGAGGCGTTTTTAAAGTTGTGCCTCAACGAAAAAGGCCTAATTTAAACCAGGAAGCACGTCAAAGTGTGTATCATTATTTGCTAAAAGTAAGTGTAAGTGGTAAACTTAAACATGGATCGATAAAGAGTACTGTTTGGTATTCTGTATCGGAGGAGACTATAAAATTTGGCATCGAAGACAAGAAACTAAGCGTTTAAGACAAGAAACTAAGCGTTTAAGACAAGAAACTAAGCGTTTAAGACAAGAAACTAAGCGTTTAAGACAAGAAACTAAACGTTTAAGACAAGAAACTAAACGTTCAAGACAAAAAACTAAGCAAGAAAGTAAGCGCGAATGTAAATTCTCGAAAATCTGGAAGAGTCGGCAAGAAACGAAAAATCGTAAATATAGAAAAAAAAGGGATATCGATTCATAGCCGCAAAAATATTCGATCACTTGTATATGCCATTGGAATTTCAAAATTCACAATTTACAGAAGCATTAAATCTGGACGGATCAAACCTCAGTAAAACCATTTCTTACTGACCGTAACAAAATCCAACGTTTGGAATATTGCTTTGCTTTGATTCTCAAAGTATCTACTGGCGCACCTATTTTTAAGGATATAAAGAAGACCTCTAATAAATACTACCTCGCTTATGATGACTCATGGTGTCAACCCCCGAATAGTCCATATACCAATATTCTGGACCTCGGTTTTTTAATGCTATATCAGTATCAAATTTATATAGAGTTTATTACCGATTTTTGTGTTTGCACAGAAACTAAATAATCTTTTGATCGGTTCTCTAAAGATAGGTTACAAGTATCAAATTTTTTTACCAACTTTGAAAATTTTTTTAATTTTTTTGACAACACTTAGAACAAAATGGTTCTTTTTAATTAAAACTAAAATGTTTTAGGTTTTATTTAGAAAAAAAATCAAGTCAAAATCTTTAAAAATGAATTTTTGATGAATTAAAAAAAAAATGTTAATTTTCTAACCTAAAAAATTTTTATCAACTTTGAAAATTTTTTTAATTTTTTTGGCGACACTTAGTATAAAACGGTCTTTTTAGATCAAAACTAGAATACTTTAAGTTTTATTTAGAAAAAAAAATCAAATCAAAATCTTTCAAAATGAATTTTTGGCGAATTTTTAAAATTGGTCGATTTTTTTAAATTAGGTTAGAAATGTCAAAAAAAATTATCAACTTTGAAAATTTTTTTAATTTTTTTGACAACACTTAGAACAAATCGGCCTTCTTAAATCAAAACTAGAATGTTTTAGGTTTTATTAAAAAAAAAATCAAATAAAAATCTTTAAAAATGAATTTTTCATGAATTTTTTAAAAAAATGTTAATTTTTTAACCTAAAAAAATTTTTACCAACTTTGAAAATTTTTTTAATTTTTTTGGCGACACTTAGTATAAAACGGTCTTTTTAGATCAAGACTAGAATATTTTAAGTTTTATTTAAAAAAAAATCAAATCAAAATCTTTCAAAATGAATTTTTGATGAATTTTTAAAGTTAATCTTAAGTTAAAAAAGTGTCAAAAATTTTTACTAACTGAAAATTTTTTTAATTTTTTTGACAAAACTTGGAATAAAACGGCCTTTATTAATTAAAATTATAATATTTTAAGTTTCATTTAGAAAAAAAATCAAATCAAAATCTTTAAAAATGAATTTTTGGCGAATTTTTAAAATTGGTCGATTTTTTTAAATTAGGTTAGAAATGTCAAAAAAAATTATCAACTTTGAAAATCTTTTTGACAATACTTAGAACAAATCGGTCTTTTTTAATTAAAACTGGAATGTTTTAAGTTTCATTTAGAAAAAAAATCAAATCAAAATCTTTAAAAGCGGATTTTTTCATGATTTTTTTTTTAATGGTTAATTTTCTAATCTAAAAAAATTTTTACCAACTTTGAAAATTTTTGTAAATTTTTTGACAACATTTAGAATAAAACGGTCTTTTTAGATCAAAACTAAAATGTTTTAGATTTCATTTAGAAAAAAATCAAATCAAAATCTTTAAAAATGAATTTTTGGTGAATTTTTAAAGTGAATCTTAAGTTAAAAAAGTGTCAAAAATTTTTACCAAGTTTGAAAATTTTTTTAATTTTTTTGACAAAACTTGGAATAAAACTGCCTGTATTAATTAAAATTAGAATGTTTTAAGTTTTATTTAGAAAAAAAATCAAATCAAAATCTTTAAAAATGAATTTTTGGCGAATTTTTAAAATTGGTCGATTTTTTTAAATTAGGTTAGAAATGTCAAAAAAAATTATCAACTTTGAAAATTTTTTTAATTTTTTTGACAACACTTAGAACAAATCGGCCTTCTTAAATCAAAACTAGAATGTTTTAGGTTTTATTTAAAAAAAAAATCAAATCAAAATCTTTAAAAATGAATTTTTCATGAATTTTTTAAAAAAATGTTAATTTTCTAACCTAAAAAAATTTTTACCAACTTTGAAAATTTTTTTAATTTTTTTGGCGACACTTAGTATAAAACGGTCTTTTTAGATCAAAACTAGAATATTTTAAGTTTTATTTAAAAAAAAATCAAATCAAAATCTTTCAAAATGAATTTTTGATGAATTTTTAAAGTTAATCTTAAGTTAAAAAAGTGTCAAAAATTTTTACTAACTGAAAATTTTTTTAATTTTTTTGACAAAACTTGGAATAAAACGGCCTTTATTAATTAAAATTAGAATATTTTAAGTTTTATTTAGAAAAAAAATCAAATCAAAATCTTTAAAAATAAATTTTTGGCGAATTTTTAAAATTGGTCGATTTTTTTAAATTAGGTTAGAAATGTCAAAAAAAAATTATCAACTTTGAAAATTTTTTTAATTTTTTTGACAACACTTAGAACAAATCGGTCTTTTTTAATTAAAACTGGAATGTTTTAAGTTTCATTTAGAAAAAAAATCAAATCAAAATCTTTAAAAACGGATTTTTTCATGATTTTTTTTTAAAATGGTTAATTTTCTAATCTAAAAAAATTTTTTACAAACTTTGAAAATTTTTTTAAATTTTTTGACAACATTTAGAATAGAACGGTCTTTTTAGATCAAAACTAGAATGTTTTAGATCTCATTTAAAAAAAAATCAAATCAAAATCTTTAAAAATGAATTTTTTATGAATTTTTAAAATTAATCTTCCTAAGTTAAAAAGTGTCAAAAAATTTTTACCAACTTTGAAAATTTTTTTAAATTTTTTGACAACATTTAGAATAAAACGATCTTTTTAGATCAAAACTAGAATGTTTTAGATTTCATTTAGAAAAAGAAAATCAAATCAAAATCATTAAAAACGAATTTTTGATGATTTTTTTAAAATATGGTTAATTTTATGACCTAAAAAATTTTTTTACAAACTTTGAAAATTTTTTTAATTTTTTTGACAACACTTGGAATAAAACAGCCTTTATTAATTAAAATTAGAATATTTTAAGTTTCATTTAGAAAAAAAATCAAATCAAAATCTTTAAAAATGAATTTTTGATGAATTTTTTAAAATTGTTTAGTTGAGTACTATTTTATACAAATAACTTTTTTAAATTGACAAAATCTAACGTATTAAAATAAAATCATATTTAGCAAATAAAAATTACAAGAGCAAAATGTAAGAATAAAACTATTAATTTTTGATAAGCATTATGTTATACCAAAATGTTTGTTTTTCAAAGCACTATCTAAAACGCTCATAATAAGCATAGCGTTTTAGCATAAAAAGCAATCATTTAGGTTGCTACTCTGTTATGGAACACCCTGTATAAATGTTTTTTGTTTGACAATGTAGAACATTGAACGCCCTATCAAACTCCTGTAACAATTTCTGTAAAATCTCTAACGGTTTAGAAGTTACAGAGGGGGGGCGCTTATCCAGACTCACCCTGTATATCTACACTAATAGATGATCATGGTTTGACCGAAAAATTTCATATCCGAAATGGCTTCCCCCCCTTCAGTTCGGTTAACCGAGGTTCTACTGTATTATTATTATTTTTACTGTATTATTATTATTATTATTTTTACTGTATTATTATTATTATTTTTACTCAGTTTTGTAAAGTTATAAATTTATTTCTTAACAATTTTGGACGTTTGATTTTAAAAAAGTCTTGAAAAAAAAAAATTATATTTTTTTATTTTAAAACGGACACTTATTTTGGGACTTAAATTTTCACCATATTGGCCACTTATTATGGGACAGAGGTAGTATAATTGGAATCCAACAATCAATTTACTTTTGACTCTCTTACCTTAGAAGTTGTTGCAGTTTGTATCCTTTCACTTTGTACAGACGGCGAACGTGACGAACCTTGAGAATATTTATCGCCATGAGATCTTCCACTCTGTTTCGATTCTGAATGTACAATTGGGTAATCATATATCGGGTCAGCTAATTTAGGCTGAGGTTTCTGCCCTGGACGAAGTATATAGCTATGTGTTGATGCATCACTTCTAAGCCTAACAGTTATGTCAGAACCTGCGCTATGTACCCTAGGAACACGTTTGTGTGGTCCAAATTTCGGATGCAACCCAACGCGTTTGGGCTTTTCTTGTTTCCCGAAAGCTGTCATTAGTCTTTTCTCTTTCTCATGCTTAACAGCTTCCTCGCGTGCTTTAGAATGTTCTCCAGACTTAGATGATTGACCATATTTTGAACTTTCACCCTGGCGAAGCTGTTCCTGTTGAGATTGTTTTGTCTGTTTTGAGGTTTCTTGCTGCTTGGCCTCTCTTTTCAATTCTTGAGTCCGTTGTATTAAATTTATCATATCAGATTGTCCCAAATGGAAAGTTCTAGTAATAAAGTCTATTACATCGAATTTAGGTGACCAGGTTACATCCTTGCACGTCAAATACACATGTTTTGCCGACAAACTCGGAACAATTTCGAGTAAAACTCTACACGTTGGGGCTAATTCTGGCGGTAGTTTTTCAAACTTACGCAAGTAACGTTCTTCTTGCTCAGGATCCTTTTGTGAGGATGTCGATGCTTGTGACATTGAAAATGTAGTCGTAGCGCTTTCTTGTGGCTTAATCGGGATATAGGGCGGTTTTGGTAAAGCTGCAGCTTCAGCTTGTTGTTGGTCCTTTGGCACATGGGGAGGTTTTGGTACAGTTGAACCCTCAGCTTGTTTTGATACAGTTGAAGCTTCAGCTTGTTTTGATACAGTTGAAGCTTCAGCTTGTTTTGATACAGTTGAAGCTTCAGCTTGTTTTGGATCCCTTGGTACATAGGGAGGTTTTCCTGAAGTTGAAGCTTTAGCTTCTTGTTTATCCTTTGGCACATAAGGAGGTCTTGAAGTTGAAGTCTTGGAATGTTTTGGAGAAATTGACTTATATGGACGTCCTAATAAAGTAGAAGTATCGGAAAGTTGTATCGCAATTGGCGTAAAGGAACGTCTTGGTACTTTTGAAGGTTTTGTATATCTTGGGGTACTTGGCATGGGGGGTGGTGTTGGTAAAGTTGAAGTTTCCAAACGATGCGATGGAGTACTTGGCTTACGGGAAGGTCTTGAAGTTAAAGTTTCTGCTTGTTGTAGATTAGTTGGCTGATAGGGGGGTCTTTGTAAAGTTGAACTTTCAACTTGTTGTGGATAAGTTGGCGTATAAGGTCTTGGTAATGTTGAAGGTTCTGTATGTTTTGGAGTACTTGGCTTGTGGGGTGGTGTTGGTAAAGATGAAGTTTCCAAATGTTGTGGAGTACTTGGTCTATAGGAAGGTCTTGAAGTTAAAGTTTCTGCTTGTTGTACATTAGTTGGTAGATACGGAGGTCTTCGTAAAGTTGAAGGTTCAACTTGTTGTGGATAAGTTGGTGGATAGGAAGGTCTTGGCGAAGTTTCTGCTTGTTTTGAATCAGTTTGCATATAGGTAGGTCTTGGTAAAGTTGATGTTTCAACTTGTTGATTAGTTGGCATGTGGGGAGGTCTCGGTAAAGGTTGGGTAGTTTGTGGACTAACCACATAGGGTGGCCCTGGTAATGTTGGGACCCAAAAGTCGCTCCGTGGACTGATTCTGATGGGGGTAGGTTGTGTCAAAATTGAAGGTTGAGTTTGTTGTGGATAGATCACGTATGGTGGTGGTGGTAATGTTGAGGTCGAAGGTTCGCTATGTTGCGGTTTGCTTGGTGCGGAAGGAATCGGTTCTTTAATATCAGATTTCGATGTGTCCATTTTACGAATAAATGTGGGAGGCATTAGTTTCCACTTTTTCTCTTCATCATCGAAGACGTATAATGGTTCAATACTGTAGCCGTAATCCTGAGTTGGAGGTTTTGGCACCGGTGAAAATACGTCAGATGGGGCACGATCACCCGGTTCCTAATAAATATAATAATTATTAATTAAATGTTTAAAATGAAATTTATATAGAGTTTATTACCGATTTTTGTGTTTGCACAGAAACCTGACTAGATTCTCCTGATGGTAACAAATCTCTCGCCTAATAAATAAAGAAAATCATGTTAATAATTATATTATTAAAGCTATAAGCAATTATAGTTTTAAATCATGATTATTAAACTAAATAATCTTTCGATCGGTTCTCTAAAGATAGGTTACAAGTATCAAAAATTTTTTACTAACTTTGAAAATTTTTTTAATTTTTTTGACAACATTTAGAATAAAACCATCTTTTTAAATCAAAACTAGAATGTTTTAGGTTTTATTTAGAAAAAAAATCAAATCAAAATCTTTAAAAATGAATTTTTGATGAATTTTTTAAAAAAATGTTAATTTTCTAACCTAAAAAAATGTTTACCAATTTTGAAAATTTTTTTAATTTTTTTGGCGACACTTAGTATAAAACGGTCTTTTTAGATCAAAACTAGAATGTTTTAGGTCTCATTTAGAAAAAAAATCAAATCAAAATCTTTAAAAATGATTTTTTTATGAATTTTTAAAATTAATCTTCCTAAGTTAAAAAAGTGTCAAAAAATTTTTACCAACTTTCAAAATTTTTTTAATTTTTTTCACAACATTTAGAATAAGACGATCTTTTTAGATCAAAACTAAAATATTTTAAGTTTTATTTAGAAAAAAAATCAAATCAAAATCTTTAAAAATGAATTTTTGATGAATTTTTTTAAAAAATGTTAATTTTCTAACCTAAAAAAAATTTTACCAATTTTGAAAATTTTTTAAATTTAATCTTCCTAAGTTAAAAAAGTATCAAGAAAAATTATCAACTTTGAAAATCTTTTTAATTTTCTTGACAACATTTAAAATAAAACCATCTTTTTAAATCAAAACTAGAATGTTTTAGGTTTTATTTAGAAAAAAAATGTAATCAAAATCTTTAAAAATGAATTTTTGATGAATTTTTTAAAAAAATGTTAATTTTCTAACCTAAAAAAATTTTACCAATTTTGAAAATTTTTTTAATTTTTTTGGCGACACTTAGTATAAAACGGTCTTTTTAGATCAAAACTGGAATATTTTAGATTTCATTTAGAAAAAAAAATCAAATCAAAATCTTTAAAAATGAATTTTTGGCGAATTTTTAAAATTGGTCGATTTTTTTAAATTAGGTTAGAAATGTCAAAAAAAATTATCAACTTTGAAAATTTTTTTAATTTTTTTGACAACATTTAGAATAAAACCATCTTTTTAAATCAAAACTAGAATGTTTTAGATTTCATTTAGAAAAAAAATCAAATCAAAATCTTTAAAAATGAATTCTTGATGAATTTTTTTAAAAAATGTTAATTTTCTAACCTAAAAAAAATTTTACCAATTTTGAAATTTTTTTAAATTTTTTTGGCGACACTTAGTATAAAACGGTCTTTTTAGATCAAAACTAGAATATTTTAGATTTCATTTAGAAAAAAAATCAAATCAAAATCTTTAAAAATGAATTTTTGGCGAATTTTTAAAATTGGTCGATTTTTCTAAATTAGGTTAGAAATGTCAAAAAAAAATTATCAACTCTGAAAATTTTTTAAATTTTTTTGACAACATTTAGAATAAAACCATCTTTTTAAATCAAAACTAGAATGTTTTAGGTTTTATTTAGAAAAAAAATGTAATCAAAATCTTTAAAAATGAATTTTTGATGAATTTTTTTAAAAAATGTTAATTTTCTAACCTAAAAAAATTTTTACCAATTTTGAAATTTTTTTTAATTTTTTTGGCGACACTTAGTATGAAACGGTCTTTTTAGATCAAAATTAGAATATTTTAGATTTCATTTAGGAAAAAAATCAAATCAAAATCTTTAAAAATGAATTTTTGGCGAATTTTTAAAATTGGTCGATTTTTCTAAATTAGGCTAGAAATGTCAAAAAAAATTATCAACTTTGAAAATTTTTTTAATTCTTTTGACAACATTTAGAATAAAACCATCTTTTTAAATCAAAACTAGAATGTTTTAGGTTTTATTTAGAAAAAAAATCAAATCAAAATCTTTAAAAATGAATTTTTGATGAATTTTTTAAAAAAATGTTAATTTTCTAACCTAAAAAAAATTTTACCAATTTTGAAAATTTTTTTAATTTTTTTGGCGACACTTAGTATAAAACGGTCTTTTTAGATCAAAACTAGAATATTTTAGATTTCATTTAGAAAAAAAATCAAATCAAAATCTTTAAAAATGAATTTTTAAAATTAATCTTTCTAAGTTAAAAAAGTGTCAAAAAAAATTATCAACTTAAGAAAATTTTTTTAATTTTTTTGACAACATTTTGAATAAAACCATCTTTTTAAATCAAAACTAGAATGCTTTAGGTTTTATTTAGAAAAAAAATCAAATCAAAATCTTTAAAAATGAATTTTTGATGAATTTTTTAAAAAAATGTTAATTTTCTAAGCTAAAAAAAATTTCACCAATTTTGAAAATTTTTTTAATTTTTTTGGCGACACTTAGTATAAAACGGTCTTTTTAGATCAAAACTAGAATATTTTAAGTTTTATTTAGAAAAAAAATCAAATCAAAATCTTTCAAAATGAATTTTTCATGAATTTTTAAAGTTAATCTTAAGTTAAAAAAGTGTCAAAAATTTTTACCAACTTTGAAATTTTTTTAAATTTTTTTGACAAAACTTGGAATAAAGCGGTCTTTATTAATTAAAATTAGAATGTTTTAAGTTTTATTTAGAAAAAAAATCAAATCAAAATCTTTAAAAATGAATTTTTGGCGAATTTTTAAAATTGGTCGATCTTTTTAAATTAGGTTAGAAATGTCAAAAAAAATTATCAACTTTGAAAATTTTTTTAATTTTTTTGAGAACACTTAGAACAAATCGGTCTTTTTTAATTAAAGTTGGAATGTTTTAAGTTTCATTTAGAAAAAAAAACAAATCAAAATCTTCAAAAATGAATTTTTGATGAATTTTTAAAGTTAATTTTTTTAAATTAGAAAAGTGTCAAAAATATTTACCAACTTTAAAAATGTTTTTAATTTTTTTGACAACACTTGAAATGAAACGATTCATTTAAATCAAAACTAGAATGTTTTAAGTTTCATTTAGAAAAAAAATCAAATCAAAATCTTTAAAAACAAATTTTTGATAAATTTTTTAAAAAAATGTTAATTTTCTAACCTAAAAAAATTTTACCAACTTTGAAAATTTTTTTAATTTTTTTGACAAAACTAGGAATAAAACAGCCTTTATTAATTAAAACTAGAATATTTTAAGTTTCATTTAGAAAAAAAATCAAATCAAAATCTTTAAAAATGAATTTTTGATGAATTTTTTAAAATTGTCTAGTTGAGTACTATTTTATGCAAATAACCTAAATTGACAAAATCTAACGTATTAAAATAAAATCATATTTAGCAAATAAAAATTACAAGAGCAAAATGTAAGAACTAGAAAAGGTCTGTAGTGGTAGCTCTTAATTAAAGAAATACAGTTAAGTGTTCATTTAATCTTGTTTACTTCATTCAAATTACTTCATTTAGTTCAAATTACTTCATTTAATTCAAATTACCAAATTTTCGATTTTCTTTGGGAGCATCGAACCATAACTTTTCATAAAGATTGACCACTTAACATTCATGATTCTTTAATTAAAAGCTACACACCGCTTTAACCTTTTCAAAATGAAATTTGTTAGTTGTAAGATTAATAATTTTAAATAATAAATTAATAATAAATTTATTAATACCGGAAGAACGACTTGTATAGAATCATCCCCAACACCGGTGTCTGTCGTCACTGGTTTTTGTTTTATGCTTTGTTGAGACTTCGTTTTTTCGTTGGCTTTTTTCTCCTTAGCTGCTTTATACTGTTCCAAAATACCGGAAATTTTAGGCGCAATATGAGTCTCTATGTTTTGCATCATTATTAAAGCTGCTTCGACAGGTAAATCAGTCTCATAGGGTTGGTTAGGGTTTGCTAACGCAACTTTAAACAGTTCCCTTACTCCACGTTTCTGCTCTTTTCGGGAGAAATAAGATGTGCTGGGACCAGGTGTTGCCACCAATGTAGATTCGCTCGATTCTGGTTCTTCGGAAAGATGAGAAGGTATTGGTTGAGTTTTTAATTTTGATTTATCATCTTGTGGTTGTTTAATTCCTACATCTTCAACGTCAGATTTATCAGTTTTGATAGAGGAAGGTTGTTTCTGTTTTAAAGATAATATAGAGAGTGGTGCCCATTCAACTTTTTCCGCCGCCTGTAAGAATTGGGCTTTGTAATCTTCTTCAGTTTGACTGATAGCGCAGGATAAGTTTAATTTAAACTTATTCCAAAAATCTTCATTGTAATATTTAATATCTTTTCTATAGAAAAGAATTTCATCAAGTATTTCACGTACTTCTTTTGTAGGTCCTGTTTGTGTAGATGCAGATGATCCCACACGAGATCTATCATATTTTTTACGAAATTCTTCCCAAGTCCTTCCTAACATTAATTCACGCCTTCTTAATTCTTCTTCCAAAGCTCTATCTTCTACACTAATAACTGCATGTAATTTCTTAACGACTTCTTTTAAATTTTTCACAAGGATAGCTCTTTGAGATAGAACATCTACATCTTGAAGAAGCGCCCATTCTATCAATGATGTACCCTCTTCTTCTGTAATTTGTCTCTTTCCCCAATCCACAGAACTTTCAATACTTTCACCCTGCAAAAAAGCATCCGTTTCAAATTTCATTTCCATTATCCTTGTCATAAGTTCGGTTTCGTCTAACAGTCGCAAACTGGTAAACAAATTTTCTGTTACATGTTGTA
The DNA here is from genome assembly GCA_036711955.1 of Digitonthophagus gazella. NCBI lineage: Eukaryota > Metazoa > Arthropoda > Insecta > Coleoptera > Scarabaeidae > Digitonthophagus > Digitonthophagus gazella. The sequence continues at coordinate 22,116,733 of JASCIT010000010.1, forward strand.
ATTCATCGACTTGCAAATTATTTGTTGATTCGCTTATATCCATTTCTATTTGCATCACGTTTTCTTCGAAATTAACTCCTGATAGTGGTCCACACATAAAGCGTGATATATCGGAAGGTTTTATAGAAATAAAAGATACTTTGGATGGAACAGAAGCAATCCAATCAATTATCATATCAAGTTTTGATTGTGTTGGTTGACAAAGTGTTTCCTCAGATGGATTTAACGATTTTTGTAGGGTTTCAGATTCCGATATGGTTCTGAATTCTGGTAGGGTTTTGGTTTCTGGTAAGGTTTTGAGTTCTGGTAAAATTTTGAGTTCCGGTAGGGTTTTGGTTTCAGGTAAGCTTTTGGTTTCAGGTAAGGTTTTGAGTTCTGGTAGGGTTTTGGCTTCCGGTAAGGTTTCAGGTTGTGGTAGGATTCTTTGTTCTAGTAGGTTTTTGATATCCTGTAGGGTTATGACTTCTTGTGAGGTTTCAGGTTTTGGTGGGCTTTTGTGTTCCAGAAGGGATTTAATATCCAGTAGGGTTTTAAGATCTGATAGGGTTTTAGTTTCCGATAAGGTTTTGGTTTCTGGTGGGGTTTTGGTTTCTGGTGGGCTTTTGGTTTCTGGTAGGGTTTTAGTTTCCGGTAAGGTTTTGGTTTTTGGTGAAGTTTCATGTTCTGGTAGGTTTTTATGTTCCAGAAGGGCTTTAAAATCCAGTAGGGTTTTAAGATCTGATAGGGTTTTAGTTTCCGATAAGGTTTTAGTTTCTGGTGGGGTTTTGGTTTCTGGTAGGGTTTTAGTTTCCAGTAAGGTTTTGGTTTTTGGTGAGGTTTCATGTTCTGGTAGGTTTTTGTGTTCCAGAAGGGCTATAAGATCCCGTAGGGTTTTAAGTTCTGATTGGGTTGCAGTTTCCGGTAAGGTTTTGGTTTCTGGTGGGGTTTTGGTTTCTGGTAAGGTTTCAGGTTCTGGTAGTTTTTTGTGTTCAAGAAGGGCTTTAAGATCCCGTAGGGTTTTAAGTTCTGATGGGGTTGTAGTTTCCGGTAAGGTTTTGGTTTCTCGTAGGGTTTTGGTTTCTGGTAAGGTTTCAGGTTCTGGTAGTTTTTTGTGTTCAAGAAGGGCTTTAAAATCCAGTAGGGTTTTAAGTTCTGATGGGGTTGTAGTTTCCGGTAGGTTTTTGTGTTCAAGAAGGGCTTTAATATCCAGTAGGGTTTTAAGTTCTGATGGGGTTGTAGTTTCCGGTAAGGTTTTGGTTTCTGGTAGGGTTTTGGTTTTTGATGAGGTTCCAGGTTCTGGTAGGATTTTGTGTTCCAGTAGAGTTTTGACATCCTGCAGGGTTTTAAGTTTCTGTAAGCTTTCAGGTTCTGGCGGGATTTTGTGTTCCAGAAAGGCTTTAAGATCCAGTAGGGTTTTAACATCCGATAGGGTTTTGGTTTCCGGTAGAGTTTTGGTTTCTGGTAGGGTTTTAGTTTCTGGTAGAGTTTTGGTTTCCGGTAAGGTTTTGGTTTCCGGTAAGGTTTCAGGTTGTGGTAGGATTTTTTGTTCTAGTAGGGTTTTGATATCCTGTAGGATTTTAGTTTCTGATGGAGTTTCAGGTTCTGGTAGGTTTTTTTGTTCCAATAGGGTTTTCATATCCATTAGGGTTTTGAGTTCCTGTAAAGTATAATGTTCTGGTGGGGTTTTATTTTCCAGTTGGGCTTTAAGCTCCAGTAGGGTTTTGAGTTCCTGCAAGGTTTTCAGTTCTGGTACGGTTTTGAGTTCCGGTAGGGTTGTAGTTTCTTGGAGGGTTTTAGATCCTGATAGAGTTTTGGATTCCGGTAGGGTTTCAGGTTCCGGGATAGTTTTTGATTCTGACGGATTTAACGGTTCCTCAGTGATTTGGGAATTACCCTCCGAGACATCTTCGCCCGTTGATAGGTTTAATGGCGTTTCTTCAGTCTCTTCTTCAGTACGCTTTAATGGTTTTGGCGGCGGTGCTCCTCCTTTTAATCCTGGTTTAATAAAGACTTGTTTTGGTTTACTATCTTCCGTTACATCCTCATCTTCCATTGTCTTTGTCATTTGTTCTTCTTCCTGTACAGTAGGAACTGAAGAAAAATAAATTAGTAAATTTAATTTAATTTTATAAATAATTACAAGTTAAAAGAAAATTCAAATAGAATAAGAAACAACATAACATTTAATGAAGTTTGGTAGGAGTACTGGTTGTACAACGTAAGGAATCAATTGCAATAATTCTGGGAAGTCAACCAAAACGATGTCGAAATTAAACACCTCTTTTATTCATTCCTAAGCTTTCGGTTAAAATTACAACCTTCATCAGAGGTACGCTAAAAGTTATTACAAAAATTAAACGTTAGACATTCAAATAAGTTAAAATTTCAAACAAAGTGGCTGAAAAAACACTTATAATTAGAGGTTAAGGCATCAGAGTATCCAATGCGGGTGGAAAAATTGATGGCGCGACGACAGAACCGACAAAACGCATCAAAACCTACAAATTACACAACGCAAACAACGCGAAATTGACTGTGAAAATAATTTGAATTAATTTGAATGTCTACCCAAGCAGCAATTTTAGACACATGGTCGACACTGTGTCGACACATAAGCCTGGACACGACACATTTTATGGGCACAGTGTCGACACTGTGTCCGCTATGTTTGGGAAATGTGTCCAAAATGGTGACAGAAATGTGTACCATATAGTGCCCAAAATGTACCCAAGTTAGTGTTTAAAATGCGCTTTTAATTGTACTAAAATGTCTCCAGAATGTGTCGCATTTGTGTCGTATATGTTTCCAAAGTGAACGTTTAATGTGTTCAAAATGTTTCTCTTTTGTTACCAAATAGATTTTCGTGTGTCCATTATGTTCCTACTGCTAAAACTGCTAAGGTATTTTATACTGGTATGTTATAATTGAAGTTTTGCTATGTCTGAGGGTTAAAAAATATTACGGATTCAAATTTTCTGATAATAGTGTGTATGATACCTTTAAATAACGAAAGCGCCTCAAAAATATTGATTATTTTTAACAAACTAAAAAAAGTCAAACATTTTTAGTCATTGCAAATTTCAAGAAATGTTGTCAGAAATTAGTGTGGAGATATTTGGGGTGACACAAAAAAATTATTTGCTCGAATATTTATGTTCAATAACGCCGAATATTGTAATTCAGAGCAAAATATAGATATCCGCCATTTTTTTTTTCATCTCGTTGACACAACTTTTCAACGAAAATATGGCGGATTTAATGATTGCGTCCGAATAGAAACACGTGTCCGATATTTAACCAATTATTTTCCGAAAATGGTTCAAACTAACACAAGAAACATAACGGCTATAATTTGGACCCGTGTTTCCAAAACTTGACCGATATGTTGCCTAAAAGAGTCTATGCACACAGAACAAGTTTGGGCACATTGTGTCAATTAAGTGTCGACTCATCTGGGATTAAATTGCGTCTACTTAACACATTTTGGAAACAAATTAGAAACGCAAACTTAAGAACAAATTCAAGCACATTGTGTCAATTAAGTGTCGACTCGTCTGTGACTAAACTGTGTTTTGAAGTCGAAAGTAACACATAATGGAAACATCTTAGACACATGAATCCAAAATGTGTCTGTTTAGACACGCATTTTTTTCTGACACACTGTGTCCATAATTTGTCGTCACATAGCGGCTACATTCTTATAAATTGGATACAGGACACAAAAAGTCCGATAAGTGTCGACTCAATTCGGACTCAAAAAAATTGTGCCCGATACCGGATACAATTTGCTGCTTGGGTAACGTATTAATTATTGTAAGAACTTTTAGCGTACCTCTGATGAAGGTTGTAATTTTAACTGAAAGCTTAGGAATGAATAAAAGAGGTGTTTAATTTCGACATCGTTTTGGTTGACTTCCCAGAATTATTGCAATTGATTCATAACATTTAATATACACGAATATAAACATTCCTTTTATAATTTTGAAAGAAGTATTTGCAAATATTTACTGATCCACATGAAATACAGAGACTTCTACATAACGAACTTCTATACAGGGTGTCCCAGATTTTAATACGCAAACTTCACCAGGACATAGTACTCATAAAAATAACACAAAAGTTTTATATAAACATGGGGTCGCAACTCTTTTGTTTTCGAGATATGGCCGTTCAAAGTTGGAAAAAAAATTTACATTTTCATTTTTATTTCAGCTATTTATAAACGCAGGAATGTCAATTTTTACAGTTATGAACTACAGCCAAGCGTGTTATTTTCAAGCCTTAATTTAGCCACCCCGTCGTGCTCTAAAGGGTTGAAATTCACGATCATCACTACATTTTCCAAAAGAACTTTTTAATTCGGTAGAATTTTAACCTAAAAAAATATGCGTTAGAAAGCCCATTCTTAGAAATTAGAAAGCCCATCAGTTTCTAGTAAAAAATGTAAGAGACAAAAAAGTCTCGCTAAGGAATGAGCTTTCTAAGGGATATTTTTTCATGTTAAAATTTTACCGAGTTAAAAAGTTCTATTGGAAAATGTAGTGGTGATCGTGAATTTCAACCCTTTCAGGTACGCTGGGGTGGGTTCATTAAGGCTTGGAAATAACATACTAGGCTGTAGTACATTACTGTAAAAATTCACATTCCTGCGTTTATAAATAGCTGAGATAAATATGAAAACGTAAATTTTTCTTCCAAGTTTGAATAGCCATATCTCGAAAACAAAAGAGTTGCGACCCCATGTTTATATAAAACTTTTCTATTATTTTTATGAGAACTATGTCCTGGTGAAGTTTGCGTATTAAAATGTGGGACACCCTGTATAGAAGTTCGTTATGTAGAAGTCTCTGTATTTCATGTGGATCAGTAAATATTTGCAAATACTTCTTTCAAAATTATAAAAGGAATGTTTATATTCGTGTATATTAAATGTTATGAATCAATTGCAATAATTCTGGGAAGTCAAAACGATGTCGAAATTTTAATCTCGATTAGCTTGATTACTCTCCGGATATTGCCATGATTACTCTCCAAACATTGCCAAATAAAACGCCCATGCCCTCAATACTCTTTCATATACAGGATGATCACAAAAAGAATTACCATTGCAAATTATTGCAAGTCTCAACAATTAATTTCTTACATATGAATTTTTAAACATTGACTAGTCATAGAAAATTAATTAATTAATGTACCTGGATTGTCGGAAAGTGCTTGATCATCAGGTTTCATTTCCGATGAGCAACCTAACTCAGGAACTTCCTCCGGAGGTTGTAGCTATTAATTATAAAAGTCAAATTAGTTTAACATTAGTAACATTAACAAAAAATCAAAAAATGAAAATAAAAACAAAAAAATCACCCAAATTTTTATTATAGAAAATAAGATGTAATTTTACATTAAAAAAAAAAAAAAATTAAAAACAAAACTACCAATTGGTTTTTTAATATACAAAGATTGTAAAACTAATCGAATACTTACCGGTTGTTTTTCTAATAACATCTTCAACGGTTTAATCAAATCTTCTTCGATATATCCACGAATCTTTACATCAATGTCTTTATCTTCACAAGATAACGGCATATCATACTGTAAGCGGGTGAAGGCGTTTCGTAGGAGCTCGAATACAACCCTCCCTTGTTCCCTCACGTGTTTTTCAGTAATTAACGTCCCAAGATAAGTTGACAACAAATACCAGTGTCTGTGTAATTCTTTTTTAGGAAACAGCAATCTTACGGTGCAAATTTTACATTCGCAAGCTCCGTAATTCTTTTGACATCTAAGGATGTCCTGTAGATCTAATCGTTTAGACCTAGGATAAAAATTTATTAAACCGATATTAAAATTTATTAAACCGATATTAAAATTTATTAAACCGATATTAAAATTTATTAAACCAATATTAAAATTTATTAAACCGATATTAAAATTTATTAAACCGATATTAAAATTTATTAAACCGATATTAAAATTTATTAAACTGATATTAAAATTTATAACACCAAATGTTTAAATCAATTTTAATGATTCAAAAGATAATTATTTATGATAATATATAATGATGTAGATTAGTTTCGATAATAATTTGAAAGATAATTTGCTACTTACGATAATAAATGATGGTGAAGACTAGCTTTAACAGCTTTCTTCACTTCGGGGTCTTTGAAAAACTGTAGGACGTCTTCTACTTGGAAGAAAACTCCGATGAAATGACCCATGGTGTTCGCAAGGAGGTACATAAACCTGTCAATCCCATCGTGGGATTGAGGTATTTTGGCTGTTAACACGGAACGGATAAAATATTAATTATAGTTAAAAATATTTTATACAGGGTGTCCTGGAAAATGTGGGAAATCTCTTGGATTCTAATAGAACATTAAAAAATATGATTACAAGTTCCCATAATTTTTTTTCCTAGCGGCCTTCCCCTCGGAGATACGGCCTTCTAAAGGAAGCCACTGGAAAACAATTTTTTTGAATAAATTTTAAAGTACTTAATTTAATTTAATGAAAATTTAATATGATAAACAGTAGTAAGGACCTCTTAAAAAAATGACCTTAAAACGTAATTAGTCTTTTTAGTTTGCCAGGGGCGTACTAGGTTATGCACTTTAATGCTTACATTTTTAACACCCTGTATGGTAAGGAGTTAAAAAAAATAAATTTAGATACCTTGAATATTTAGCTAAAGAAAAGGTACTCTTATTCATTGTCGATAAAATGAACCGTTTTCGAGAAAAAAATTGTAAAAAAAACCATCAAGATTAAAAATTTATTAATATTTCGTATTAATAGTAACGTTACCATAGTAACGTTTGTAAAAACGGCGCCTTTTTAATACTGATGGTGCAGACAAAAAATTTAGCGCTGTTACTATGGTACCTACGAAATATTAAGAAATTTTTAATCTTGATGGTTTTTTGTTGCAATTTTTTTCTCGAAAACGGTTCATTTTATCGACACTGAATAAGAGTACCTTTTTTTTAGAAAAATATTCAAGGTATTTAAATTTATTTTTTTTAACTCTTTACCATACAGGGTGTTAAAAATCTAAGCATTAAAATGTACAACCTAGTACGCCCCTGGTAAACTAAAGAGACTAATTATGTTTTAAGGTCATTTTTTTATGAGGTCCTTACTACTGTTTATCATATTAAATTTTCATTAAATTAAATTGAGTACTTTAAAAGTTATTTAAAAAAATTGTTTTCCAGTGGCTTCTTTTAGGAGGTCGTATCTCCGAGGGGAGGGCCGCTAGGAAAAAAAATTATGGGAACTTGTAATCATATTTTTTGATGTTCTATCAGAATCCAAGAGATTTCCCACATTTTGCAGGACACCCTGTATAGTGAAATCTCCCTTGTGCGGACACCAACGAGACCGATCAAAAGTGTTCGTTTAAGAGGGGTGTCTACTTAAGAGAAATGCGAAGTAATTATATGAAAGTTGGTCGGTTCCATGAGAAACTGTCCGTTCAAGGGGGTTGTCCGTTCAAGGGGGTTGTCCGTTCAAGGGGGGTATCCGTTCAAGAGGGGTGTCCGTTCAAGAGGGGTGTCCGTTCAAGAGGGGTATCCGTTCAAGAGGGGTGTCCGCAAAGGGAAATTTCACTGTATATCACCATCAAACTATGTTTTTATTATCAATCGGTTAAAAAAAAATATTTTATTAATAAGTACAATCATAAAAATCATTAAAAAAAAAAGATTATTTAAAAAAAATGTTAGAATATTTGATGAAAAAATATGGTCATGGAAAAAAAAAGATGGCGAACCCTTCTACAACATTCGAGAAAAACCGGACCAAATTTGTGAAAATTTTCGCATTAAATCGCTTTAATCCAATATAAATTATTATTTTTTTCTGATTACTTACACACAAGGAGTCCCATTTTGATAGATTCTTGAGCTTCTTTCGGTAGAAAAGGCAGCAAAAACGAAGATAAATCGCACTGTGCTAAATCTCTTCCGGATATAACTCAGCGTCTTGACGATGCGTTGATGGTGTGGCCGACTTCCGGTTTTGAACTACTTGACCGTTACATAAAATCACCTTATATAGGATTTTTAATGTAAATGTTGATTTAAAATGACTCAAAAAAATATTTAATGATTATTTAAAACGATATTTTGAGTATTTAAATTATAAAAATGATAAAAATCGTAAAAATTGACTAAAATTTAACAAAATAAATAAGGGTGGTAACCCTAGTCTCTGAGTATGCGCGACATCATGACTACCAGTATTTTTATGTTAAAATCGTCTTAAATAGAATTGTTAATGTAAAAGTTTCTTTAAAAATGATTCTAAATGAATTATAAATTGTTCTCTGGTAAAAAAGTTATAAATTAAAGTTTAAAACATCTATAAAATCGCAAAAAGTGATGAATAAAGTGTAAGTGAATGGTAGCACTGTAGTTGCCCGCGCCGAAATATTAAGCGGCATTTTTAAAATATATTTTTTTTTAAGTGAAATATTGTGATTATTACAATTGGAATATAGGAAATATTCAAGTGGATTACTCTTTAAGATATCCCAAGATTATATTTTAATTTTGGTTTATATCTGAATTTGCAAACGTGAATTAGAAAAAACGTTAAACAAAAGAAGAAAGTGACGCTACTTCCGGCGCCATTTGCCGTTGATTTTCATAAAGTTAGCGTCTATTTAACGTCTATTTAACGTCTATTCAACGTCTGTTCAACGTCTATTCAACGTCTATTCAACGTCTAATAAAAACCAGTGAGAATCTGATTTTTTTCTGATTAAACCATGGCTCCGAAAATTTTCACTACCGTTATTGGGTTTTTTAAATCGTCGGGGAGAATCATCGCCAATGGAATAACCGGGGGGGCTCGTTCTTTATGGTATGTGCTCTCAGAGGTATTTTACGAACTTTTCGTTCTGAATGCTGACAACCCTCGCGCTGTTGTACAACCTACACCATTACCAAGTTTACAACGTACGCATAGAACCGTTTTCCCATTATACGATGAAACTTCCTCAAGTTCTTCATTAGAAGTACCACCGGGTTCAGATGAACACGTAGTAGCGGCTGAAGTACATGAAGTACCTCGCCGTTTTCAGGAAGATAGTGGTAGCGTACATGGATTACGTTCACATGAGGGATCGGTAAGAAGTGTACACGATGAATTACGTTCACATCAGGGATCACTAAGAAGCTTACACGAAGAACTACATTCACGTGAAGGGTCACGTAGTGCAAGTCTACATGAAGGATTACATTCACATCAAGGATCACAAAGCAGAGGTTTAGATCGTAGCTCATCGGCAAGTGGTGGAGCCTCCCATTATTCTTTAAGACGACGAGAGGCAAATACATGTTTACAAAGAGGGGGTATTCTAGGTTCTGTACCGGAAGAACCAACAGGGGTTGTATCTCCGTACAATTTACGACCGAGAACCGGTCGTCAATTGGAGGTTTCCCAAGGCAGGGGGAATGCCGATCGATCTGGATCAAGTAGACGCAGGGGAAGTACTGTGCGTAGACGTGTGCAAGCTTCTTACATCTTTCAATCACCAAGTCTTCGACATATTGAACAAGAAAGAAGAGAACAAGTACAAGTTCCCGACCCGTTCATTGAATTTGAAGAGGATGATGATCACGAACATAACGACTAATAAAACTAATTTTTTCATTTAAATATTTTGTTTGTTTATTTGTTCTTAAAATAAAAATAAAGTTCTTAAAATATAAATGTATTATCTTAAAATGTAATGTATTGTTCGTGATTTTCTTGTGCAATAAAAAAATTTTCTGAATTATTTGCTATTATTCTTTTTTGATTTGAGTTTGTAGATTTATTTTAGTAGAAATAAGTTTAATTGGAAGAGATTTAAGCCTTAGTCTTGAACATAATAAGACATAATTAAACATAATTAAGTTTTCAAAGGATTATAAAATGAAATTATCTCCCAAAAGAGCTTTCGGAGATCAAAAAACTGTATAAAATTCAAACAAATTACCGGAAGAAAATCAACCGAGTTACTGGAAGAGATTACTTTCATTATTTTCAGTCTTAAGAATTTGTAAACCTATTTGTTTTAAATTTTGATTTAAATTTGGTAAACAGAGAGTTTTGATAGATCAAATATGTAGTTTAGAGGTATTAATAGAGGTTTCGGAGGTCAAAATTGTTCAAAATTCAAACAAATTGAGCTACCGGAAGAAATTTCTTTCATTATATTCAGTCTTAAGAGTTTGTAAACTTATTTGTTTTAAATTTTGATTGAAATTTGGTAAACAAAAATCTTTGATTGATGAAATATGTAGCTTAGAGATGTTAATAGAGCTATTGAAGGTCAAAATTGTTCAAAATTCAAACAAATAAAGCTACCGGAAGAAATAACTTTTATTATTTTCAGTCTTAAGAGTTTGTAAATCTATTTGTTTTAAATTTTTATTGAAATTTGGTTAACAGAAAGCTTTGATAGATCAAATATGTAATTTAGAGATGTTAAGAGAGCTATCGGAGGTCAAAATTGTTCAAAATTCAAACAAATTGAGCTACCGAAAGAGGTTACTTTCTTTATTTTCAATCTTATGAGTTTGTAAACCAATTTGTTTTAACTTTTGATTGAAATTTGGTAAACAGAGAACTTTGGTAGATAAAATATGTAGGTTAGAAATGTTAATAGAGCTATCGTAGGTCAAAATTATTCATAATTCAAACAAATAATGCTACCGGAAGAAATAACTTTTATTATTTTCAGTCTTAAGAGTTTGTAAATCTATTTGTTTTAAATTTTTATTGCAATTTGGTTAACAGAAAGCATTGATTGATAAAATATGTAGTTTAGAGATGTTAATAGAGCTATCGGAGGTCAAAATTGTTCAAAATTCAAACAAATTGAGATACTGAAAGAGGTTACTTTCTTTATTTTCAGTCTTAAGAGTTTGTAAACCAATTTGTTTTAAATTTTGATTGAAATTTGGTAAACAGAGAACTTTGATAGATAAAATATGTAGGTTAGAAATGTTAATAGAGCTATCGGAGGTCAAAATTGTTCAAAATTCAAACAAATTGAGCTACCGAAAGAGGTTACTTTCTTTATTTTCAGTCTTATGAGTTTGTAAACCAATTTGTTTTAAATTTTGATTGAAATTTGGTAAACAGAGAACTTTGGTAGATAAAATATGTAGGTTAGAAATGTTAATAGAGCTATCGGAGGTCAAAATTGTTCAAAATTCAAACAAATAAAGCTACCGGAAGCAATTACTTTTATTATTTTCAGTCTTAAGAGTTTGTAAACCTATTTGTTTTAAATTTTAATTGAAATTTAGTAAACAGAGAGCTTTGATAGATCAAATATGTAGTTTACAGGTGTTAATAGAGCTTTCGGAGGTCAAAATTGTTCAAAATTCAAATAAATTGAGCTACCGGAAGAGATTACTTTCATTATTTTTAATCTTAAGAGTTTGTAAACTTATTTGTTTAAAATTTTGATTGAAATTTTGTAAATAGAGAGCTTTGATAGATCAAATATGTAGTTTAGAGATGTTAATAGAGCTATCGGAGGTCAAAATTGTTTAAAATTCAAACAAATTGAGTTATCGGAAGAAATTTCTTTCATTATTTTCAGTCTTAAGAGTTTGAAAACCTATTTGTTTTAAATTTGGCAAACAGAGAGTTTTGATAGATCATATATGTATTTTAGAGACATTAATAGAGCTATCGGAGGTCAAAATTGTTCAAAATTCAAAGAAATTGAGCTACCGGAAGCAATTACTTTTATTATTTTCAGTCTTAAGAGTTTGTAAACCTATTTGTTTTAAATTTTAATTGAAATTTAGTAAACAGAGAGCTTTGATAGATCAAATATGTAGGTTAGAGATGTTAATAGACCTATCGGAGGTCAAAATTGTTCAAAATTCAAACAAATAAAGTTACCGGAAGAGATTATTTTTAGTCTTGAGTTTGTAAACCTATTTGTTTTAAATTTTGATTAAAATTTGATAAACAGAGAGATTTGATAGATCAAATATGTAGTTTAGAGATGTTAATAGAGCTATCGGAGATCAAAATTGTTCAAAATTCAAACAAATAAAGCTACCGGAAGAAATTTCTTTCATTATTTTCAGTCTTAAGAGTTTGTAAACTTATTTGTTTTAAATTTTGATTGAAATTTGATAAATAGAAAACTTTGATAGATCAAGTATGTAGTTTAGAAGTGTTAATAGAGCTATCGGAGGTCAAAATTGTTCAAAATTCAAACAAATAAAGCTACAGGTGGAGATTACTTTCCTTATTTTCAGTCTTAAGAATTTGTTAAGCTATTTATTTTAAATTTTGATTGAAATTTGATAAAGAGAGAGCTTTGATAGATTAACTATGTAGTTTAGAGATGTTAATTGAGCTATCGGAGGTCAAAATTGTTCAAAATTCAAAGAAATTCAGTTAACGGAAGAGATTACTTTCATTATTTTCAGTCTTAAGACTTTGTAAACCTATTTGTTTTTAATTTTAATTGAAATTCGGTAAACAGAGAGCTTTGATAGATCAAATATGTACTTTAGGGACATTAATAGAGGTATCGGAGGTCATAAAATTGTTCAGATTTCAAAGAAATAAAGCTACCGGAAAAAACTTTCATTTTATTTAAACTTTTTATTGAAACTTTTTATTAAAAAAAAAAAATACAAACTTGACAATATATTTAGAAAAATAGTACGGTGATGTTAACTAAAAAATAGAACTAGTTGTTCTTTAAAACATAAAAATGAACGGAAATAAGCTTTTATTTATCTTATAAAATCTAAACATCACAAAAATAAGATTATTTCTTCTTGAACATTTCTTCTTCATTCTAACTAGATTCAGTAGATGATTGTTCTCTATGAACAGCTACTACAACCAAGTGTTTCTTAGGTCCAACGTCTTCGATTGACTCTTCACTTGATGTATCCCATTTACGATACCTTGGTTTGGTATCTTTTCTCTGTTTTTCTTGTGCCCTACTATAAAAATATCTTTATAATTACGTTTTTTAATATTTTTTTTTTTTAATTAAGTTTATAAATACGTTTTTTTATAATTACGTTTTTTTAAAAATACGTTTTTTTATAATTACGTTTTTTTAAAATACGTTTTTATAATTTAGTGAAACGAAATGAATTATATGAATGAAAGTAATTATTATTCATGTGTTTAAAATTCCTAAATGATTAATTATTCTGGGTTAATACAAAATGAGTTAAAATTGAATGTATGATCATTCTACCAGTTGTGTGAATAAATAAAATGCAATGTATTTGGTGATGTACTTTTACTGGTTTTATTTGTGTATTTTACTGGCTAATTTCGGCTATTCGCCATCATCAGAGTAGTAAATTTTTTTTTTTCACGAACTTAAAAACGAACTTACTTTACTACTCTGATGATGGCGAATAGCCGAAACTAGTCAGTAAAATACACAAATAAAACCAGTAAAAGTACATCACCAAATACATTGCATTTTATTTATTAATACAAAATCTCTGAACGATAAAATTATTTTGTTATTTGAGATATATTAATATTGAAATTTTGTCTGGTTATATACCAGACTTCTATTCTGTACAGACTATTTTGTTGTTAAAATATTTTTATACTTACTGTGATGTATCTGTATCTGAAGACATCATTCGTATTAGAGGTGGTATCTGTGCTGCATCACCTGTTGACTGTAAGTCTTTTGGATCGGGCCGTTCACCCCAATCAGTTTGATCAGTTATGTAAACATCTTCTGATATGTCTGTTATCTCCGATTCTTCGAATGTTTTGTATTCTACCTCGCTTTGAGGTCTTGACTTTGACTGTCTAGGTGAAATTTTCAGAAACGCTTTTAATGTTTGCGATATTTCGAGTTCTGAATCGTGCTGGTAAGTAAGGTATTCTTTTGTTGTCACTTGTTCAAGTGTTGGTTTTGTTTTCTTAGGTGTTTCACTCTTTATAGGACTTTTCTTTGTAGGACTTTTCTTTGTAGGAGTTTTCTTTGTAGGAATTCTTTTCTCCAAAACGCCACTTTTAGGTGTTTCCGCTCTTTGTACAGGCGAAACTTTATTAATTTTCTGACTTTGTACTACACTTCTCTTTTGATAATCAGATTCCTTAGTCGTATCATGCTTTTGTGATGTTGAGCTTTTAGTTACACTTTTCGTATCATCCTTTTGTGATGTTGAGCCTTTAGTTATACTTTTCGTATCATGCGTTTGTGATGTTGAGCCTTTAGTTACACTTTTCGTATAATCCTTTTGTGATGTTGAGGTTTTAGTTACACTTTTCGTATCATCCTTTTGTGATGTTGAGCCTTTAGTTATACTTTTTGTATCATGCTTTTGTGATGTTGAACTTTTAGTTACACTTTTCGTATCATCCTTTTGTGATGTTGAGCCTTTAGTTATACTTTTTGTATCATGCGTTTGTGATGTTGAGCCTTTAGTTACACTTTTCGTAAATATTGAACGAGTCATTTTCTTAACCTTTTTTACCTTTGGTGAATCACACTCTTCATCTTCGTCAGATTTGGATTTTTGACGCGGAGTAAGTTTTTTCTTAATCGCTCCCAACGACTTTTCTAATTCTCCATGAAGTTGTAATAAAGAAACCGGCGGAAGTTCTTTCATCAAATTGTGAAATACCGTATCAACTTTACCTCCTTGTCCTTTTTGCCCTTTTTGTCCTTCTTGCCCTTCAACTTTCTGCTGAGATTGGGTCTCAATCTGTTGATATTGTGACTCCTTTTGTCGATATTGTAACTCTTTTTGTTGATATTGTGACCCTTTTTGTTGATATTGTGACCCTTTTTGTTGATATTGTAACTCTTTTTGTTGATATTGTAACTCTTTTTGTTGATACTGTGACTTCTTTTGTTGATATTGTAACTCCTTTTGTTGATATTGTGGCTTATCTTGATATTCTGGTTCATCTTGATATTTTGGCTTATCTTGTTGATATTTTTGCTTATCTTGTTGATATTCTGACTTATCTCGTTGATATTCTGACTTATCTCGTTGATATTTTGACTTATCTCGTTGATATTTTGACTCATCTTGTTGATGTTGTATTTGAACAGGTACTTTCTTTTGTTCGTGTACAGTTGGCTGTTGATACTGTGATTGTTGTCCTTCATATTGTATATATTGAGGCTGGTGTTGATACCGAGGTGATAGTTGATATTGGGGTGATAGTTGCATCGGAGGTGATAGTTGATATTGGGGTGATAGTTTCATCGGAGGTGATAGTTGATATTGGGGTGATAGTTGATATTGGGGTGATAGTTGCATCTGAGGTGATAGTTGATATTGAGATGTCACTTGATATTGAGGTAGTTGTTGATAATGAAGTGGTTGATATTGTACTCGTTGATAATACTGAGGCTGTTGTTGATATTGAGAGAGTTGTTGATATGGAACTTGTTGATATTGAGTTTGTTGATATGGAATTTGTTGATATTGAGTTTGTTGATATGGAATTTGTTGATATGGAATTTGTTGATATTGAGCTTGTTCATATTGAGTTTGTTGATGTTGAGTTTGTTGATATTGAGTTTGTTGATATTGAGCTTGTTCATATTGAGTTTGTTGATGTTGAGTTTGTTCATATTGAGTTTCTTGATATTGACCTTCTTGATATTGAGTTTTTTGATATTGACCTTCTTGATATTGACCTTTTTGATATTGACCTTCTTGATATTGAGTTTTTTGATATTGATCCTGTTGAATTTGAGCTTGTTTATATAAAGCTTCTTGATATTTAATTTGTTGATATTCAGCTTGTTGTTGGTAATATAAATCCTCTTCTTGTTCGTCATCTTCTTCAGACTGGGGTTGTTTTTCCATCTTTCTTGGTGAATGTTCATCACCTTCGTATTGTTTTGTTTGAAATTCGCTCGAAAATTGTTGTTGGGATGGAATCAAATATGGTAGGATGGTCTTTAATGTTTCTATCGCATCGTCTCGATCTCGTACACCTTCTTCTTCTTCTTTTCTTTGTCTAGATTCAAATTGTAAAGTTGAACCAGGCTTTTTAAACTTTTGAATAGTTGATTGTTTTGTCAAAGTTGGCGATTTAGATCTAGTTGCTAATTGAGGTGTAGCTGTTTGTGTAGCTGATTTTATAGCTGTTTGTGTAGCTGATTTTATAGCTGTTTGTGTAGCTGTTTTTATAGCTGTTTGTGTAGCTGATTTTATAGCTGTTTGTGTAGCTGATTTTATAGCTGTTTGTGTAGCTGTTTTTATAGCTGTTTGTATAGCTGTTTGTGTAGCTGTTTTTATAGCTGATTTTGTAGCTGATTTTGTAGCTGTTTTTATAGCTGATTTTGTAGTTGTTTTTGTAGTTGTTTTTGTAGTTGTTTTTGTAGGTGTTTTTGTACTTGTCACTTCAGGTAAAATCGTTGACACAATTTTCGATTGAGCTATTTCTTTTCGTTGAAAGTCTAAAGCCGTTTTTACAGCTTGATAAGTAGTTGATGGATCAGCACCAAGTTTTTTAGCAAAGCTTTGTATTAACTTATCGTTTTCAGAAATTACATTAAAATCAACTTGCTTTTCTGGTTGTTTAGATTTAGTATAAACCGCAGGTTTAAATACTGGGTTTTTTATAACTTCCGTTTTATAAACGGTTTGTATTACTCCTCTTCCTTTTAAAGCAGCTAATTTTTCTGCTATATCTGAATCAGTTATATCGATTACATCTTCTTCAACTGAAGTATAGCTTTCTGTTTCTTTTAATTCTATTTCTTTGGATTTTTCTAACTCTCTTATATCAGCTTTAATAGGTGAGTATTTTTTATCTTTTCTAATATAGAGTTGTTCTTCTAATTTCTTAGCTAGTTCAGTATCAGTCGAAGTTGCTTTCGGTTTAAATTTTGAATAATCTTTTTCATCTTCCCTTAATAAATCAACTTCTGTTTCTTTATCAGCTAAAGGTACTATTTGTTGTAGACCTTCTACCTTGCTTAAAGTTTCTTTACGTTCCCCTAATTGAATTCCCAACTCAATTGGTGTTGTTTTCTTAATTATTTTCGTGTTTAATTCTGTAGGTTTTTTCGAATGTGAAAATAAATCAGCTGCTTTAATAACAGGACCATCTTTACCACCCTCAAATTTTTCAAATACGCTCATTCGCATCTCAAAATTATATTTAAATATAAACAAACCATATCTAGAACCTATCATTTCAATTCTTTGCCAATTTCCTTCCCTAGGTCTTAATCTAAGTAAAGAGGGACGGTCTAAAAATTTAACAATACTTGGACTTAAACCAGTTAATAAATCCCTTTCGTTTTTAAACGTAATTGTTAAACTTTGTTCGAATAAATGTTGGAGACTTGAAACGTCTATCGCTTGCATTTGCTTTTTTAAGAGGATACCACACATTTTATCGAATATTTTAAAGCAGGTTTTTTTAAATAACATTATTATAAAAATCTGTTCGGTTGTAGTTGTCTTTTCGGTGATTTGTAAGTCGGATATATGTTGAGATAATCCTCGGATAATGCAAGAAAGTGCTCTTGATATTTCGTGACCGTATTCATAAGTTTGGTTATGCTTCATTTTTTCTTCGACTACAAATGAACCTCCTTCGATGTTTTTATCACCTTTTTGAAACAATATTTTATTAGAATTAACTAATTGAAAGTTAAAATATTTTATTTTGTAATAAAAAAGTCAATTTTATTTTAATTATTACCCAAAAAATTAAAAAAAAAATTCATAAAGGTGATTAAAATTTTTGATGGTTAACCTATTTTATTTTGAAAATTTTGACCAATTTTAAAAAATCGTGGAGGCTTTATTTTTTTAAATTAAGAAATGGAATTTGTTTTAATTCAAAGTTAAAATATTCTATTTTGTAATAAAAAAGTCAATTTTATTTTAATTATTACCCAAAAAATTAAAAAAAAAAATCATAAATGTGATTAAAATTTTTGATGGTTAACCTATTTTATTTTAAAAATTTTGACCAATTTTAGAAAATCGTGGAGGCTTTAATTTTTTAAATTAAGAAATAGAATTTGTATGAATTGAAAGTTAAAATATTCTATTTTGTAATAAAAAAGTCAATTTTGTTTTAATTATTATCCAAAAAATTTAAAAAAATTATAAAGATGACTAAAATTTTTGAGGATCGCATTTAAATGCTCAGTATTTTTATACCTTATTGCTCAGCAAAAAATACTAAACGCTCAGTATTTAATTTTAAACATGTTAAGTATAAAAACAAAAAATGCTCAGTAAAATATTTGAAATGTTAAACATATAAAGCATAGGATGAAATTCAATAACTCCCAGTAAAGAATTACGATTGCTTAATGGGTATCAAGTAGATTAGTAAATGTGAGGCGCTGCTTTAACTGGTTGGCAACACTGACATCGGAGATCACCATTTACAGTGCTCACCGTGTGTTCATCTAACCTCAAAATTGTTCATCAAAATTTTAGATTAAAAATGAATGAAATACCTCATTACGAGAGTGATGAAAGAGAAAGTGAATGCGAAAAAACTGTTTTTTTTTTTTCAGGCAAAAATTATCGATGACTGGGAATTTTTTAAATTTTTTTGGGAACAAATACAATTAATTTGATTTTTTTAACATAAAATAGATACTTTAACCTATTTCTATTCAAAAAATCTTTTCAAAATTTTCATAAATAAAGTCAATGAGATTTTTCAAATTTGTTCAAATTTTGTTGAATTTGGGAAAAAAATCATCGATGACTTTGAGAATTTTTTTAAATTTTTTGAGAACAGTTACAGTAAGTTTGGTTTATATTGCATAAAATAGATACTTTAATGTATTTCTATATAAAAAATCTTTTCAAAATTTTCATAAATAAGCTCAGTACGATTTTTCAAATTTGTTCAAGTTATATTGAATTCGAGCGAAAATCATCGATGACTTTGGGATTTTTTTTATTTTTTCTGAGAACAGTTACAATGAATTTGATTTATTTAGCATAAAATAGATGCTTTAATGTATTTATATTTAAAAAATCTTTTCAAAATTTTCATAAATAAACTCAGCACGATTTTTTAAATTTGTTCAAGTTATGTTTAGTTTAGGCAAAAATCGTCGATGACTTTGGTTTTTTTAGGAACAGCTATAATTAATTTGATTTGTTTTATATAAAATAGATGCTTTAATATATTCCTATTTCAAAAATCTTTTAAAAATTTTCATAAATAAACTCTGAGCGATTTTTCAAAATTCTTCAATTTATACTAAATTCGAAAATTATCGATAACTGGCATTTTTTTTTTTTTTTTTTGGAAACAGATACAGTAAATTTGATTTGTTAAACATAAAATAGATACTTTAATATATTCCTATTCCAAAAATCTTTTCAAAATTTTCATAAATAAGCTCAGAGCGATTTTTTAAAAATTTTCAGGTTATATTGAATTTGACCAAAAATGATAGATGACTTTGGGATTTTTTTTATTTTTTTCGGAAAAAGCTACAGTAAATTTGATCTGTTTAACATAAAATAGATATGTTAATGTATTTCTATTTAAAAAAGTTTTTTCAAAATTTTCTTAAATAAGCTCAGTACAATTTTTCAAATTTGTTCAAATTTTTTTAGGTTCGAAAATTGTCGATAACTTTGGGAATTTTTTAAATTTTTTAGGAAACAGTTACGATAAATTTGATTTGTTTAGCATAAAACAGATGGATTAATGTATTTCTATTTAAATTTTTTTTTTAATTTCCAGAAATAGCCTCAGTACGATTTTTAAAATTTGTTCAAGTTTTGTTGAGTTTTGAAATGAGCATATTATTTTTTTTTAAGTAGTTTCAATTTTTTACTGATTATTTGGTATAATTACCGAACAGTTAAAATTTGTACTGAATATTTACGATTTTTGCTGAGCGTTTAGTATATTGACTCTGCATTTAACATTTTTAATGGTCATTTAGTTTCCGTACTGAATATTTATATTAATACTGAGCAACTAGTTTTTTACTGAGCAATTAAATAATATACCGCGTATGCCTACTTTACAGTCAAGTGTAATACTGGGTATTTAATTTATACCCAATTTTTGATGGTTAACCTAACTTAAAAATTTCAATCAACTTTAAAAAAATCGTGGAGGCTTTATTTTTTTTAATTAAGAAATGAAATTTGTTTTAATTGAAAGTTAAAATATTATATTTTGTAATAAAAAAGTCAATTCTTCTCTAAAGATTACCCAAAAAATTAAAAAAATTGACGTTTAAAAGTTACAATTTTATTATATATGATAAGAATAAGTATTCATAAGAATAGTTATTAACAAAAATAAATGAGACTTACCTTTAGATTGCTCTCGTAACATAGCTAAAAGCTTTTCACATTCCCAAGGTTTATTATACTCATCTGGATATTGATCAAAATATTCTTTCAATTCCGGATGTTGAATTACGCGAGGATCTAATTCATGGATGTCGATTAGAGACGTTGTTGATTTTTCTTCTTCGGTAGTTGAAGATACTTGAACTAATCTAATTGGCTTTTCATCTTTTGAAATTTCTTCTTTGCGTTCGGGTTGGTTTTGAATCTTCTGACTCACTTTCTTTGGACTTTCTTCAAAGATTTTATCTTCTATATTTTTCCCCGTTAAAATATCAATCACCTTATGTTTTTTGTAAACATTTACTTGTTCTCCGAATTCATTCCATAAAATCTCCTTTAGATACCATTTTCCAAAAGTCAAATCAGATTCAAATTGTACTTTGACGGGTTGTCCATCTTTGTTTACTTCTTTCATCGTAACATCTTGTTGAGGATAATTTTCTTGTATCCACTCGGTTAAAGAATCAACTTGACCTAGTTCTTTCTTAGCTTCTTTAGTTAAAGATTCTTGTAGACGAGTTAGAGGTGTTTCTACGTCTTGTGTTCCCGTCTCACCAAAGCAATGCTCAGCCCAAGCTCCCAAAAAGTTTTTCAACCGTTCGGAACTGACCGAACCACCAGATTTAAGTATTTCTAAAACTATTTGATCTTCGTATGAGGTTGTTTGTACTTCAGCTGTGGTAACTGATTTTTTAGGCATTGAATCTTCGGATGTTATAAGTTCTTTTGGTTTTAATAGTACTTCTAAAGGTACTGAATCCTTACTTTGATTAGGATCAAGTATATCAACTCCAGCTGGGGTAATTTTTAAGGGATTAGAATTTTTCATAGATTCTTCTTGTCTTTCTTTTAAATCTTTTTGTCTTTCTTTTAAATCTTTTTGTCTTTCTTTTGAATCTTTTTGTCTTTCTTTTGATTCTTTTTGTCTTTCTTTTGAATCTGTTTGTCTTTCTTTTGATTCTTTTGATTCAACTGACAGAACATCACGTTGACTTTGATTAGGATCAAAGTCAAAATTAGGATTAAGTATATCACCTTTAGTTGAGGTAATTTCCGTGTGCCTGGGACTTGGAGGCATCATAGGTTTTTCTGGTTGAGGAATTAACGGAACACCACGTTGACATGGGGGCTTTTTAGAATCAGGGATATCACCTTTAACTAATGTAATTTCCATGTCACAGGGATTTGGACCCAACATAGTTTCTTTTGTTTGTGGAACTAATGGAACACCATGTTGAAATAGAGGCTGTTTAGATACAGGTACATCACCTTTAACTAAGGTAATTTCAGTGTTCCAGGGGTTTGAAATAATTATAGGTTCTTCTTTTTGTGGAACTAATGGAACACGTTGACATGGAGGTTGATTAGAATCAAGTATATCACCTCCAGCTGAGGTAATTTGAGTGTACATGGAGAGTGGACTTACCATTACACCTTCATTTCTTTTCACCGTTAATTTGTCTAAGGTTATTTTTTCAAAATCCGTTTGTTTTTGAGGTTTTTTAATAGTCTCTTTTGGCATTTTTTCAAGTGCTTGATTAATAGCCATTGATTCACTTGATTGAGATTTTAAGGATTGATGATCAATCGATTCACGTTGTTGTAATTCCGTAATTTGATATCCAGCTTTTCTTACATATTGAACGATATCTTTAGGTATTCCTTTAAATTCATCTTTCTTTGTTGGTTTTGGTAGATAATCGTGTTTTTGTGTTGTTGATTGTAGTGGTACAAATTTTTTAGGTGGGATTTTTGGAGAACTTTCAGGCAATTCTTTTATCTTTGGTGGCAGAAGAGGCTTTTTAATTGCCCCGCTGACATCAGTTGGGGGCTTCCTCTCAAAAATTACTTCAATTTCATCTTCCAAGCTATCCGTGCTGAAAAGCATACTCGGTTTTTGACTTATATCGCTGGTGGAAGTTACAGCCAGTTCCATCATTTCAAATGATTGTAATTCAAACGGGTTGGTTATCTCTCCAGATTCGCTATCATAAGATACACCCTCTTCAAAACTTTCGGAGAGCTTTTCTATCGCTTTAACTGGTTTTTTACTCTTTATTGCTTCTTTCTTACCCTTTACTTCTTTCTGACTTTTTACTTCTTTCTGACTTTTTACTTCTTTCTGACTTTTTACTTCTTTCTGACTTTTTACTTCTTTCTGACTCTTTACTTCTTTATGACTCTTTTCTTCTTTTTCATCTTTTACTTCCTTCTTACTCTTTGCTTCTTTCTTACCTTTAATTCTTTCTCCTCTTCGAGATTTTATTTGTTGTTGCTTCTTTATTGACTCAGTGGATTCATCAGATTCACTTTTAGTAAAATGTTGATCAGACTCTTCAGACGTTGTAGACGGGTGTTTTGCCCTAACCCTTTTTTTCGTATATTTATCTGCTTCTTTTTTCCTCTTAACACTTTCTTTCTTACCTTTAATTGTTTGTTCGTCGGATATGATTTCTTGAGACGATGACTTGCCTTGTTTGATTTGTAACTTTTCCATTTGCGCGTATAGTAGCTGCAGCTGCTGATGTATTTCCGGTAGCATAAAAGATTCCGTTTGAATCTGTTGAGGGTGAATCTTTTCTGATGGGATTGGAATCTGTTGAGGTTGGATATTTTCTGCTTGGACTGGAATTTCTTGTGGATGAATATGTTCTGACTCGATTGAAGTATGTTGACGATGAATATTTTCCGATTGAGTTGGAATTTCAGACTGAATATGTTTTGACTTGATTGGAATTTCAGGTTGAATAGTTTTTGATTGAGCTGGAATTTCCGCCTGAATATTTTTTAATTGTTTTGGAATTTCAGGCTGGATATATTTTGATTGAATTGGAATTTCAGCCTGAATATTTTGTGACTGGATTGGAATTCCAGGCTGAATATTTTTTGATTCAGTTGGAATTTCAGGTTGAATATGTTTTGATTCAGTTGGAATTTCAGGTTGAATATGTTTTGATTGGAGTGGAATTTCAGGTTGAATATGTTTTGATTGGAGTGGAATTTCAGGTTGAATATGTTTTGATTGGAGTGGAATTTCAGGTTGAATATGTTTTGATTGGAGTGGAATTTCAGGTTGAATATGTTTTGATTGGAGTGGAATTTCAGGTTGAATATGTTTTGATTTGAGTGGAATTTCAGGTTGAATATTTTTTGACGGAGTTGGCATTTGAGGTTGAATATTTTTTGGCGGAGTTGGCATTTGAGGCTGAATATTTCTTGACTCAATTGGAATTTCTTGAGGCTCAATGTTTTCTGAGTGGATTGGGGTTTGTTGATATTGAGGCTGAATGTTTCTCGGCTGCATTGGAATTGTTTGAGGCTCAACATTTTCTGAGTAGATTGGAGTTTGTTGATATTGAGTATGTTCCGTCTGAGTTGGCATTTGAGGTTGAATATTTCTCGACTGAGTTGGAATTTTTTGAGGCTCACCATTTTCTGAGTCGATTGGAGTTTGTTGATATTGAGTATATTCTGACTGAGTTAGCATTTGAGGCTGAATATTTCTCAACTGGGTTGGAATTTTTTGAGGCTCACCATTTTCTGAGTCGATTGGAGTTTGTTGATATTGAGTATATTCTATCTGAGTTGGCATTTGAGGCTGAATATGTTTTGGCGGAGTTGGCATTTGAGGCTGAATATTTCTCGACTGCATTGGAATTTTTTGAGGCTCAACATTTTCTGAGTGAATTGGAGTTTGTTGATATTGAGTATATTCTGGTTGAGTTGGCATTTGAGGCTGAATGTTTCTCGACTGGGTTGGAATTTTTTGAGGGTCAACATTTTCTGAGTGAATTGGAGTTTGTTGATATTGAGTATATTCTATCTGAGTTGGCATTTGAGGCTGAATATGTTTTGGCGGAGTTGGCATTTCAGGCTGAATATTTCTCGACTGCGTTGGAATTTTTTGAGGCTCAACATTTTCTGAGTAGATTGGAGTTTGTTGATATTGAGTATGCTCTGAATGAGTTGGCATTTGAGGTTGAATATTTCTCGACTGAGTTGGAATTTTTTGAGGCTCAACATTTTCTGAGTGAATTGGAGTTTGTTGATATTGAGTATATTCTGGTTGAGTTGCCATTTGAGGCTGAATATTTCTCGACTGGGTTGGAATTTTTTGAGACTCAACATTTTCTGAGTGAATTGGAGTTTGTTGTTGTGGAATATATTCAAACTGAGTTGGAATTTGAGGCTGAATGTTTTTCTTCTGGCTTGGAGTTTGTTGACGTTGAGTATATTCTATCTGAGTTGGCATCTGAGGTTGAACATTTTTCGATTGGCTTGGAGTTTGTGGACGTTGAACATATTCTATCTGAGTTGGCATTTGAGGTTGAATATTTTTCGACTGGCTTGGAGTTTGTGGACGTTGAACATATTCTATCTGAGTTGGCATTTGAGGCTGAATATTCCTCGACTGGATTGGAATCCCTTGAGGCCCAACATTTTCTGAGTGGATTGAAGTTTGTTGTTGTGGAATATATTCAAACTGAGTTGGAATTTGAGGCTGAACATTTTTCGATTGGCTTGGAGTTTGTGGACGTTGAACATATTCTATCTGAGTTGGCATTTGAGGCTGAATATTCGTCGACTGCATTGGAATCTCTTGAGGCCCAACATTTTCTGAGTGGATTGAAGTTTGTTGTTGTGGAATATATTCAAACTGAGTTGGAATTTGAGGTTGAATATTTCTCGACTGGCTTGGAGTTTGTGGACGTTGAACATATTCTATTTGAGTTGGCATTTGAGGCTGAACATTTTTCGACTGGCTTGGAGTTTGTGGACGTTGAACATATTCCATCTGAGTTGGCATTTGAGGCTGAATATTTCTCGACTGCATTGGAATTTTTTGAGGCTCAACATTTTCTGAGGTGATTGGAGTTTGTTGTTGTGGAATATATTCAAACTGAGTTGGAATTTGAGGTTGAATATTTCTCGACTGGCTTGGAGTTTGTGGACGTTGAACATATTCTATCTGAGTTGGCATTTGAGGCTGAATATTTCTCGACTGGATTGGAATCTCTTGAGGCCCAACATTTTCTGAGTGGATTGAAGTTTGTTGTTGTGGAATATATTCAAACTGAGTTGGAATTTGAGGTTGAATATTTCTCGACTGGCTTGGAGTTTGTGGACGTTGAACATATTCTATCTGAGTTGGCATTTGAGGCTGAACATTTTTCGACTGACTTGGAGTTTGTGGACGTTGAACATATTCTATCTGAGTTGGCATTTGAGGCTGAATATATTGTGACTGACTTGGAATTTGCTGATATTGCATATATTCAGACTGAGTTGGAATGTGCTGATATTGAATATATTCCGATTGCATTGGAATTTGTTGCTGTTGAATATTTTTAACCTGGGTTGGAATCTGTTGGTATTGAATATTTTCCGACTGTATTGGAATATATTGATGTTGAATATTTTTTGATTCGGTTAACTGTTGGGGTGGTTCTTGTACCTGCGTTGATCGGATAGGACTTCGTTTCTTTGGCTGGACTTCTACTTCCTGTGTTTGTGTCTGTATACATTCCGTTTGGACAGAAATCTCTTGCGGTTGTGTTTCTATCTGTAGCGGCGTATCTCGAGTTTTCTTCTTTATCTTTCGCGCCTTTTTACTTTTCATCTGTGTTGCTACTTCACCTTGAACGGAAGCCGTCTGTTGTGGATACGTTTCTACCGAACGTGGCTGAACCGTCACTACTGATTCTTGTGACGTTTGTAAACATGAAGCGTCTCCAGCACATTCTTGTATTGGAGATACACTCCTCCTAGAGAATTTCTTATGTTTTACCGGTAGTATTACGGTAATGTCATCCGCTGGAGGACGTGGCAATTCTTCAATATCAGCTTTGACCCCTTGTAGAATTGGAGCCCCTGCTCTTTTTAATTCTCGCGCCAATAATTCTATTTTCGTTTTGTTATCGTAACCAGGATGAGTTTCAACCAACGCGACAAGTGGCTGCGGAATATATTGTTCGCACACCCCGACTACTTTTATCAAATTGACATATGAATCCGAAAGAGGTTTTTGATTTGGACCCCTGTTTGTGGTAGCCGCCAATAGTCGAACGTCCGCACTAGGTGACTGTGAACTTTCATTTTCAGTCAACCCCATTATCGACCTCATATCGACAAAAGGCCCCACCATCTCTTCTTCTTTTTCTTCCTCGTTGTCTTTTTTCTGTTCTTCCGCTGACAATTTATCCTCTTCCGTTTCTAAAGTATCAGCATAATCTGCTAGAAGTTTTTCGAGCTTTGTTAGTTCTTTGTAGCCATGTTGTGTATGGGTTATTAAGTCAGTTTTTGATACATCTATTTTCAAAATAACCCCGGGCTGATCTGGTACGTCCTTTAAAATAAAATTTAAAACAAAATTAATGAAACGAAACGAGATAATCATTCTTGTTTATAATCATTGATAATCATTGATCTTGTAAAGACAAAAAGAAACTTACCTGTTTTATTGACAATAAAATTTTTAATGGAACAACCATATCACTTTTGAAATATTCACGAACCATATCATCGGTGTGTTTCAATTCACAACAAAAAGGTTTTTCGTACTGTAAGTTATTGAAATAATTTCGTAAAATTTCGAATGCAGTTCTTGCTTGATTCACGACATGTCTTGAGGGATCTAATGCCGCTAAGAACGATGCAAATTGTTCCCAATTGAAATCTACTACTCTTGGACGACACAAAGCTCTTGATATGCAATATTTACACTTGCAAACGTCAACTTTCTTTTCATGTTTAGCGGTGTCCTTAAGATACGTGCGTTTATTCCTATGATAAGAATTTATTAAATTCAAAACAATTTTTTTTACCATATAAATTTTATCATAAATTTTACCATATAAACTTTATCATATAAATTTTATCATATACACTTTAAGGATTTATTAATAATTTAAAAAATTGTTACTCACGCAAGCATATGGCGATGTATAGAAAGCTCGACGAATGACTTTTTCTCCTCCTCTTCGAAAAATTGTATAAGGTCCTTTATTTGGAAATACGTTCCAATAAAGTGGCCCATGCTTCCGACAAAGAGGACTATGAACTTTTCTAATTTGCCATCGGCTATAGTTATTCGAGCTGTTAAAGTATTAAAGAAATATTTCATGAATTAAATTTTTTAATTTCGTAATCTTTATTAAGTATTTTTGAAAGGTTTCAACGTCTCAATCTTCTTAGTACAGTCTTAGTACAATAAATTTTTAAAATATTTACAATGTGGATTAGAAAACAACAAATAAATTAAAAATAAGCTGTTAGAAGTTTTTCTTTTAGATGTATTTCATTAGCCAAAATAATTTTATTTTTCAACGACTTCTAATAAAAATTTTTCTTTAAAATTCTTAAATATTCTTAAAATTCATTAAAAATCCTTTAATTTGAGTACAAACACGACCTATCTACGATTTAAAATAAAAAAGTTAGATAAATTTTTAAATTTTCAAAATGGCGGTTAAAAAAATTTAAAGTTTTTATTAAAAATTCTTAAAGCTTATTAAAAATCCTTTAATTTGATACCAAACACGACTATATTCGGATAAAAAGTAACAAAGTTAGGTTAGTTTAAAAAAATTCAAAATGGCCGACTTCCGGTTGTCATTAAAATTAAAATCTTCCATAACTTTTTTATTTTTTATCCTAGATATATTGTGTTTGTACTCTAATTAAAGGAAATTTAATTTTCTATCGATTTTTAATTAACATTTCGTTCTAGAATTACCTTTGATATATCTTTCTTAGAAGATGTTGTTTTTTTTTGAATTTTTTGATTTTTTTATTAAACATTCTTAAAATATATTAAAAATCTTTTAATTTGAATACAAACACGACCTATTTACGATTTAAAATAAAAAAGTTAGGCAAATTTTTTAATTTTTAAGATGGCGGTTTAGAAAATTAAAATTTTTATTAAGAATTCTTAAAGTTTATTAAAAATTCTTAAAGTTTATTAAAAATCCTTTAATTTGATACCAAATACGACTATATTCGGATAAAAAATAACAAAGTTAGGTTAGTTTCAAAAAATTCAAAATGGCCGACTTCCGGTTGTCATTAAAATTAAAAACTACCATAACTTTTTTATTTTTTATCGTAGATATATTGTGTTTGTACTCCAATTAAAGGAAATTTAATTTCCTATCGATTTTTAATTAAAATTTCGTCCTAAAATTACCTTTGATATATATCTTTTAGAAAATGTTGCCTTTTTTTTAAATTTTTGATTTTTTTATTAAACATTCTTAAAATATATTAAAAATCTTTTAATTTGAATACAAACACGACCTATCCACGATTTAAAATAAAAAAGCTAGGTAATTTTTTTAATTTTTAAGATGGCGGTTTTAAAAAATTAAAATTTTTATTAAAAATTCTTAAAGCTTATTAAAAATCCTTTAATTTGATACCAAATACGACTATAATCGGATAAAAAATAAAGAAGTTATCTTGATTTAAACAATTTCAAAATGGCCGACATCCGGTTGTCATTAAAAATAAAAATTTCGATAACTTTTTTATTTTTGATCGTAGATACATCGTGTTTGTACTCTAATTAAAGGAAATTTAATTTTCTATCGATTTTTAATTAAAATTTCGTTTTAAAATTACCTTTGATATATTTTTTTTAGAAAATGTTGCCTGTTTTTTTGAAATTTTAGATTTTTTTTTGAATTTTTTGATTTTTTTATTAAACATTCTTAAAATATATTAAAAATCTTTTAATTTGAATACAAACACGACCTATCTACGATTTAAAATAAAAAAGTTAGGTAATTTTTTTAATTTTTAAGATGGCGGTTTTAAAAAATTAAATTTTTTATTAAAAATTGTTAAAGTTTATTAAAAATCCTTTAATTTGATACCAAATACGACTATATTCGGATAAAAAGTAACAAAGTTAGGTTAGTTTAAAAAAATTCAAAATGGCCGACTTCCGGTTGTCATTAAAAATAAAAATTTGGATAACTTTTTTATTTTTAATCGTAGATATATCATATTTGTACTTAAATTAAAGGAAATTTAATTTTCTATCGATTTTTAATTAAAATTTCGTCCTAAAATTACCTTTGATATATTTTTTTTAGAAAATGTTGCCTTATTTTTGAAATTTTTGATTTTTTTATTAAACATTCTTAAAATATATTAAAACTCTTTTAATTTGAATACAAACACGACCTATCTACGATTTATAATAAAAAAGTTAGGTACATTTTTAAATTTTTAAGATGGCGGTTTTAAAAAATTAAAGTTTTTATTAAAAATTCTTAAAGTTTATTAAAAATTCTTAAAGTTTATTAAAGATTCTTAAAGTTTATTAAAAATCCTTTAATTTGATACCAAACACGACTATATTCGGATAAAAAATAACAAAGTTAGGTTAGTTTTAAAAAATTCAAAATGGCCGACTTTCGGTTGTCATTAAAAATAAAAATTTCGATAACTTCTTTATTTTTGATCGTAGATATATCGTGTTTGTACTCTAATTAAAGGAAATTTAATTTTCTATCGATTTTTAATTAAAATTTCGTTTTAAAATTACCTTTGATATATTTTTTTTTAGAAAATGTTGCCTTTTTTTTGAAATTTTTGATTTTTCTTTGAAATTTTTTATTTTTTTATTAAACATTCTTAAAATATATTAAAAGTCTTTTAATTTGAATACAAGCACGACCTATCTACGATTTAAAATAAAAAAGTTAGGTAATTTTTTTAATTTTTAAAATGGCGGTTTTAAAAAATTTAAAGTTTTTATTAAAAATTCTTAAAGTTTATTAAAAATCCTTTAATTTGATATCAAACACGACTATATTCGGATAAAAAATAACAATGTTAGGTTAGTTTAAAAAAATTCAAAATGGCCGACTTCCGGTTGTCATTCAAAATAAAAATTTCGATAACTTTTTTATTTTTAATCGTAGATATATCGTGTTTGTACTCTAATTAAAGGAAATTTAATTTTCTATCGATTTTTAATTAAAATTTCGTTCTAAAATTACCTTTGATATATTTTTTAAAGAAAATTTTGCTTTTTTTTGAAATTTTTGATTTTCTTATTAAACATTCTTAAAATATATTAAAAATCTTTTAATTTAAATACAAACACGACCTATCTACGATTTAAAATAAAAAAATTATGTTAATTTTTAAATTTTTGAGATTGGGGTTTTAAAAAATTAAAATTTTTATTAAAAATTCTTAAAGTTTATTAAAAATCCTTTAATTTGATACCAAACATGACTATATTCGGATAAAAAATAACAAAGTTAGGTTAGTTTAAAAAAATTCAAGATGGCCGACTTCCGGTTGTCATTAAAAATAAAAATTTCGATAACTTTTTTATTTTTAATCGTAGATATATTGTGTTTGTACTTAAATTAAAGGAAATTTAATTTCCTATCGATTTTTAATTAAGATTTCGTTTTAAAATTACCTTTGATATATTTTTTTTAGAAAATGTTGCCTTTTTTTTTGAAATTTTTGATTTTTTTTATTAAACATTCTTAAAATATATTAAAAATCTTTTAATTTGAATACAAACACGACCTATCTACGACTTAAAATAAAAAAGTTAGGTAAATTTTTAAATTTTCAAGATGGCGGTTAAAAAAATTTAAAATTTTTATTAAAAATTCTTAAAGTTTATTAAAAATCCTTTAATTTGATACCAAACACGACTATATTCGGATAAAAAGTAACAAAGTTAGGTTAGTTTAAAAAAA
Source organism: Digitonthophagus gazella (assembly GCA_036711955.1). Taxonomy (NCBI): domain Eukaryota; kingdom Metazoa; phylum Arthropoda; class Insecta; order Coleoptera; family Scarabaeidae; genus Digitonthophagus; species Digitonthophagus gazella. The sequence continues at coordinate 22,147,784 of JASCIT010000010.1, forward strand.
TTCAAAATGGCCGACTTCCGGTTGTCATTAAAAATAAACATTTCGATAACCTTTTTATTTTTGATCGTAGATATATCGAGTTTGTACTTAAATTAAAGGAAATTTAATTTCCTATTGATTTATGATAAAATTTTAAAGATGGCTGACTTTTGGTTGATTAAAAAAATTAAAAATTTCGATAACTTTTGATCTATTTAAGTTAGACAGGTCGTGTTTGTATTCAAATTAAAGGAAATTTAATTTCCCATCGATTTTTAATAAAAATTTCAAATTTCCTAACGATTTATGATAAAATTTTAAAAATGGCTGACTTCCGGTTGTTTAAAAAGTTAAAAATTTTGATAACTTCCGATCTATTAAAGTTAGATAAGTCGTTTTTGTATTCAAATTAAAGAAAATTTAATTTTCTATTGATTTTTAATAAAAATTTCCTCAAAAAGAGGAAGTCATAGTCGATTAAAATCGAAGATAGGGTTGGAAAAAAAATTAAATGACATCCGAAACATAGTATTTGTTAAAATATTTCATTTGGTACTTATTTCATGAAAATCGGAACAAAAATAAGCGAGATACAACTTTGTACATTTTTTTATTTCACACCGTGTATAAAAATTTTACCTTAATATCTGTATTTTTAAGATAAAATAAATGATTTCCGGTTTATTTAATTAAAAATAATTTTTTACATTAAAAATTAAGTGGTTTCAAGAGAAAAAATTGTAATAAAATGTTAAAAATTAAAAAAAAAAAATTGGGGTAAGAAAAAAAAATGTCCAGCAAAAAAAGCAATATGGCGGATCTTTCTAGAACATTTAGGAAGCCCTTAAAAATCATATTTTTATACGAAAAATTCATTTAATAAGCATATATAAGCATACCATACTCGTAACATCATCATATCATCAATATAACTCAATTTAACCCTCATATCTAATAAAAAAACCGAGAAAATCGTAAAAATTTAGTTTCGTACCATCCCCCCATATCCCCCCAACATGTCGAAAGGATTTATATTAATTTTTCCCCATTAAAATCCTTTAAATCGAACGTAAATTAATTTTTTCTGATTACTTACGTAATACGTTGCCCATTTTGATAGGTTTTTGGTTTTAAATCGGTTAATATACCAGCAAAAAAGTCGCAGAAAAATTCGCACTACACTAAAAATCGGTTACACCAACAATGTAGCTCAACACGAACAGCTTCATGTTGCTGCACTTCCGGTGTCCGGTCAAATCATCTCTTGATGTTTAGATTAAATCATCTTATACAGGATTTTTAATGTAAATTTTAGCTTAAAATGATTCAAAAAAATCTTTTAAGTTTTTTAAAGGCAATATTATGATTATTTAAATTATTAAAAAAATAAAATTTATAAAAATCGGATGGAAATATGACGAATAAATTAAGGTGGATGCCCTGGTCTGTGCGTATGCGCTATGTCATGATTACCAGCTTTTTTACCTTAAACCGACTTAAATGGAATAATTAATGTAAAATTTTTATTGAAAAAGATTCTAAATAATTTTGGGATTATTCCATGGTAAAAGAGTTGAAAATTAAAGTCTAAAACGATTAAAAACTAGCAAAAAGTAGTGAGTGTAGTGTCTAATGTAAAGCGGGATTTTTAAAATATTACTCTTTAAAGTGAAATATTGTGATTATTATAATTGGAATATATGAAATATTCAAGTGAATTACTCTTTATGATCTCCTAAGAGTATATTTTAATTTTGGTCAATATCTGAATTGGGAAATGGAAATTGCAAAAGACGCCAAATAAAAGAAGGAATTAAACGACTTCCTGTGCCATTTTGTCGTTAGTTTTTCAACGAAAAAGTAGACTCTTTGGAACAAAACCATAGAAAACGCCAAACAAAATCTAGAAGTAATGGATCCAACAATTATAGCATCACTTATTGCATTTTTGCAACCATTCGCTGGTTTCATTTTTAATGAAATCTTGCCAGCTCTTACTTTAATGTGGTATTTGTTCGTGGAAGTCTTTTACGAACTTTTCTTTTTGGAACTCGTCGGCTGGTTGCCTTTTTTTGGTGGTGGAGTACATCCAAGGGTACATCGCACACCTGGAAACATGCGAATCTCACCAAGTGAGTTGATCCAACAAGGTGATGGATCTTCTTCGGACTCATCCAACGGAGGATCATCTGATAATTTCCATCATGATTCGGACGATTCTAATGCTGCACAACCACCTTCAGAGCATGATAGTAGAAGCTTAGGAGGAACTCGTTCACTAGAAGGATCGACTCCAACATTAGGGTCACATTCCTCGTTGCAGTTACGATCATCACCATCTCTAGTTAGACGAAGCTCTATGTCTGTACCAAGAGGTGGACTAGGTGCGTTACAAGATGAATCAAATGAAATGAGGCATTCGTATAACTTACGACCGAGAAATAGAAGCATGAACGTTTCTGCTCCCGGTGATGTTAATTATTACCGAGGTCAAGCTACCAGTCCGAGAGGGAGTCAAGTCCGTATGCGATCCCGAGCATCTTACATCCTTCCATCACCGAGCCTTCGACAACTGAGGCAAGAACAGGGAGAAAACTTCCAAGTTGCCGAACCATTCCTTGAATTTGAGCAAGATGATGATCAGGAACGTAATTAAATTAATAAAACATTTTTTTTTATTTAAACAGTTTGTTTGTTTGTTTGTTCCTTTGTATGTTTATTTGTTTTTTATTTGTACGACAAGTTCTTAAAATGTAAAAGTATTTTAGAATGTATTTTAAATATTTTAAACATTTTTTATTTGTGATTTTTTTGTGCAATAAAAAATTTTTTTCAAAATTATTTATTATTTTTTTTTTATTTGGGTTTGTAGATTTAATTTGGTAGAAATAAGTTTAATTGGAAGAGATTATTTTCAGTCTTAAGGGTTTGTAAACTTATTTGTTTTAAATTTTGATTGAAATTTTATAAACCGAGATCTTTGATAGATCAAATATGTAGTTTAGAGATGTTAATAGAGCTTTCGGAAGTGAAAATTGTTCAAAATTCAAACAAATTGAGCTACCGGAAGAAATTACTTTCTTTATTTTCAATCTTAAGAGTTTCTAAATCTAGTTGCTTTAAATTTTGATTGAAATTTGATAAACAGAGAGCTTTGATAGATCAAATATGTAGTTTAGAGATGTTAATAGAGCTATCAGAGGTCAAAATTGTTCAAAATTCAAACAAATTGAGCTACCGGAAGAAATTATTTTTATTATTTTCAGTGTTAAGAGTTTGTAAACCAATTTGTTTTAAATTTTGATTGAAATTTGGTTAACAGAAAACTTTGATAGATCAAATGTGTAATTTAGAAATGTTAATAGAGCTATCGGAGGTCAAAATTTTTCAAAATTCAAAAAAATTACCTACCGGAAGAAATTACTTTTATTATTTTCAGTCTTAAGAGTTTGTAAACTTATTTATTTTAAATTTTGATTGAAATTTGATTAACAGAAAGCTTTGATTGATGAAACATGTAATTTAGAGATGTTAATAGGGCTTTCGGAGGTCAAAATTGTTCAAAATTCAAACAAATTGAGCTACCGGAAGAAATTACTTTTATTATTTTCAGTCTTAAGAGTTTGTAAACCTATTTGTTTTAAATTTTGATTGAAATTTGGTTAACAGAAAGCTTTGATTGATGAAATATGTAATTTAGAGATGTTAATAGGGCTTTCGGAGGTCAAAATTGTTCAAAATTCAAACAAATTGAGCTACCGGAAGAGATTACTTTTATTATTTTCAGTCTTACGACTTTGTAAACCTATTTGTTTTAAATTTTGATTAAAATTTGGTAAATAGAAAGCTTTGATAGATCAAATATGTAGTTTAGAGATGTTAATAGAGCTATCGGAGGTCAAAATTGTTCAATATTCAAACAAATTGAGCTACCGGAAGAGATTACTTTCATTATTTTCAATCTTAAGACTTTGTAAACCTATTTGTTTTAAATTTTGATTAAGATTTGATAAACAGAGAGGTTTGATAGATCAAATATGTAATTTAGAGATGTTAATAGAGCTATCGGAGGTCAAAATTGTTCAAAATTCAAACAAATTGCGCTACCCAAAGAGATTACTTTCATTATTTTCAGTCTTAAGAGTTTGTAAACCTATTTGTTTTAAATTCTGATTAAAATTTGGTAAACAGAAAGCTTTGATAGATCAAATATGTAACTTAGAGATGCTAATAGAGCTTTCGGAGGTCAAAATTGTTCAAACTTCAAACAAAATGAGCTACCGGAAGAGATTACTTTCATTATTTTCAATCTTAAGAGTTTGTAAACCTATTTGTTTTAAATTTTGATTGAAATTTGGTAAATAGAGAGCTTTGAAGGATCAAATATGTAGTTTAGAGCTGTTAATAGAGCTATCGTAGGTCAAAATTGTTCAAAATTCAAACAAATTGAGCTACCGGAAGAAATTACTTTTATTATTTTCAGTCTTAAGAGTTTGTAAACCTATTTGTTTTAATTTTTGATTGAAATTTGATAAGCAGAGAGCTTTGATAGATCAAATATGTAGTTTAGAAATGTTAATAGAGCTATCGGAGGACCAAATTCTTCAAAATTCAAACAAATTGAGCTACCGGAAGAGATTACTTTCATTATTTTCAATCTTAAGAGTTTATAAATCTATTTGTTTTAAATTTTGATTGAAATTTGATAAACAGAGAGCTTTGATAGATCAAATATGTAGGTTAGAGATGTTAATAGAGCTATCGGAGGTCAAAATTGTTCAAAATTCAAACAAATTGAGCTACCGGAAGAAATTACTTTTATTATTTTCAATCTTAAGAGTTTATAAACCTTTTTGTTTTAAATTTTGATTGAAATTTTATAAACAGAGAGCTTGGATAGATCAAATATGTAGTTTAGAGATGTTAATAGAGATATCGAAGGTCAAAATTCAAACAAATTGAGTTACCGGAAGAAATTACTTTCATTATTTTAAGTCTTAAGAGTTTGCATACCTATTTGCTTTAAATTTTGATTGAAATTTGGTAAACAGAGAGCTTTCATTAATGAAACATGTAGTTTAGAGGTGTTAATAAAGCTTTCGGAGGTCAAAATTGTTCAAAATTCAAACAAATTGAGCTACCGGAAGAGATTACTTTCATTATTTTCAGTCTTAAGAGTTTGTAAACCTATTTGTTTTAAATTTTGATTCAAATTTGATAAACAGAGATCTTTGATAGATCAAATATGTAGTTTAGAGATGTTAATAGAGCTATCGGAGGTCAAAATTGTTCAAAATTCAAACAAATAAAGCTACCGGAAGAAATAACTTTTATTATTTTCAGTCTTAAGAGTTTGTAAACCTATTTGTTTTAAATTTTGATTGAAATTTGGTAAACAGAGATCTTTGATAGATCAAATATGTACTTTAGAGATGTTAATAGAGCTATCGGAGGTCAAAATTGTTCAAAATTCAAACAAATTGAGCTACCGAAAGAGATTACTTTAATTATTTTCAATCTTAAGAGTTTGTAAATCTATTTGTTTTAAATTTTGATTGATATTTGGTAAATAGAGAGCTTTGATAGATCAAATATGTAGTATAGAGATGTTAATAAAGCTTTCGGAGGATAAAATTGTTCAGAATTCAAACAAATTGAGCTACCGGACTCTTCCGGACTTATAGTAATCTCTTTTACTTTTAAACATAAACACATTTTATACATTTTCAAAGTTTTATTTATTTAAACAACATCAAACATCTTGTATTATAGAAAACTATCGATTTATAACATTAAACTCTTTTATAACGACCAGAAATGAACATATTTTTAAAGCTGTTGTCTTGTATTTAACAATCTGAGGTACTTTAAACAGCGGAAACGTCTCTCGGGGTAGATTTGAACTCGATGTCTTCGAAATTAATGGACCAAACGTCCATCATTTCAATGTTTTCATCCAACGAAGCTATATCTTGAGTCATATCCTCAAAGCTAGGATCGTCGGTCGGGAAAAGCAAAGGGACACTTTGCCTAGGTGAAGAATATTCATTTGAAGAAGTATCCCTACTATAACGTCCTCCGGAGGGCCAAAACCAGGCTTGGAAATTACGTAAAATACTTCCAATCGCTCTGCGAAAACGAGTGAAAAATCCACCTACTGTATAATTAATACATTAGAATTAGTATTTGTTAATAAATAAGAGATAATATTGATTAAATTACCGATTTTTACGATATCCATGATTAAGATATTGATGTTGCAACTGAACAGAAATGACAGTTTTAAAAAAACCGTTGACAATTATTTGACTTTTTTAAAAATCAGTAAATATAAATATTAAAATTCTATAAAAAATGCATTTTTAAGCAAAATTTTTATTTAAATAAAAATATTATACATATTTTCTTTTATAAATCTGTTTTTTTATTAAGATTTTTAAATTTTATTTTAAAAAAATATATTTAGAAAAGGTATACTGAGTGTTCTAAAAGTAACATTGATAAGTTTACTTCCGCGAAGATTTAAATTAAATTTCTTTTAATTTTGATGTTTTAGTTAAAAAATTAGTTAAATTATTTACTTTTACTTATTATTAGAATGTAGTTATTTAAAATATTATTAAAAATTACCAAAATGGAATATTTTCACTTTGGTTCCATCTAACTCAAAAGCTAAGCGAGTTAGGAAAAAATATTTCAAATAAAAGTTATTCCGCTTTTAGCAGTGAACAACTCTTATTTGAAACATTTTTCCCTATTTTAGATATTAATGGAGTTATAACCCAAAAACTAGAACAACCCCAAAATGGCATATTTTAACATTTGGCTATGTCTAATTCAAAAACTAAGCGAGTTAGGAAAAAATGTTTCAAATAAAAGTTGTTCCATTTTTAGCAGTGAATAACTTTTGTTTGAAAGATTTTTCTCTATTTCAGATATTAATGGAGTTATAACCCAAAAACTAGAACAACCCCAAAATGGCATATTTATGGCATATTTCAACATTTGGCTATGTCTAACTCAAAAATTCAGCGAGTTAGGAAAAAATATTTCAAATAAAAGTTATTTCATTTTTAGCAGTGAATAACTTTTATTTGAAATATTTTTCCCTATTTCAGATATTAATGGAGTTATAAGCCACAAACTAGAACAACCCCAAAATGGCATATTTCAACATTTGGCTATGTCTAACTCAAAAACTAAACGAGTTAGGAAAAAATGTTTCAAATAAAAGTTGTTCTGTTTTTAGCAATCAACAAGTTTTATTTGAAATATTTTTCTCTATTTTAGATATTAATGGAGTTATAATCCAAAAACTGGAAAAACCCCAAAATGACATATTTCAACATTTGGCTATGTTTAACTCAAAAATTAAGCGAGTTAGGAAAAAATATTTCAAATAAAAGTTATTCCATTTTTAACAGTGAACAACTTTTATTTGAAATATTTTTCTCTATTTCGGATATTAATGGAGTTATAACTTAAAAACTAGAACAACCCCTAAATGGCATATTTCAAAATTTGGCTATGTCTAACTCAAAAACTAAGCGAGCTGGGAAAGAATGTTTCAAATAAAAGTTATTCCGTTTTTAGCAGTGAACAACTTCTATTTGAAACATTTTTCTCTATTTTAGATATTAATGGAGTTATAACCCAAAAACTAGAACAACCCCAAAATGGCATATTAATGGCATATTTCAACATTTGGCTATGTCTAACTCAAAAACTAAGCGAGTTAGGAAAAAATATTTCTAATAAAAGTTGTTCCATTTTTAACAGTGAATAACTTTTATTTGAAACATTCTTCTCTATTTTAGATATTAATGGAGTTATAATCCAAAAACTGGAAAAACCCCAAAATGACATATTTCAACATTTGGCTATGTCTAACTCAAAAATTAAGCGAGTTAGGAAAAAATATTTCAAATAAAAGTTGTTCCGTTTTTAGCAGTGAACAACTTTTATTTGAAACATTTTTCTCTATTTTAGATATTAATGGAGTTATAACCCAAAAACTAGAACAACCCCAAAATGGCATATTTCAACATTTGGCTATGTCTAACTCAAAAACTAAGCGAGTTAGGAAAAAATATTTCAAATAAAAGTTGTTCCATTTTTAACAGTGAACAACTTTTATTTGAAATATTTTTTCCCAACTCGCTTAGTTCTTGAGTTAGGCATAGCCAAATGTTGAAATATGCCATTTTATGAAATATGCCATTTGGGTTGTTCTAGTATTTGGGTTATAACTCCATTAATATTTAAAATAGGGAAAAATGTTTCAAATAAAAGATGTTCACTGCTAAAAATGAAATAATTTTTATTTGAAACATTTTTTCCTAACTCGCTTAGTTTTTGAGTTAAACATAGCCAAATGTTGAAATATGCCATTTTGGGGTTATTCTCGTTTTTGGGCTATAACTCCATTAATATCTGAAATAGGAAAAAATATTTTAAATTAAAAGTTCTTCACTGTTAGAGATGGAACAACTTTTATTTGAAATATTTTTTCCTAACTCGCTTAGTTTTTAAGTTAGACATAGCCAAATGTTAAAATATGCCATTTTGGGGTTGTTCTAGTTTTTGGGTTATAACTCAATTAATATCTAAAATGGGGAAAAATATTTCAAATAAAAGTTGTTCACTGCTAAAAATGAAATAACTTTTATTTGAAACATTTTTTCCTAACTCGCTTAGTTTTTTAGTTAGACATAGCCAAATGTTGAAATATGCCATAAATATGCCATTTTGGGGTTGTTCTAGTTTTTGGGTTATAACTCCATTAATATCTAAAATAGAGAGAAATGTTTCAAATAAAAGTTATTCACTGTTAAAAATGAAATAACTTTTATTTGAAACATTTTTTCCTAACTTGCTTAGTTCTTGAGATAGACATAGCCAAATGTTGAAATATGCCATTTTGGGGTTGTTCTAGTTTTTGGGTTATAACTCCATTAATATCTAAAATAGAGAAAAATGTTTCAAATAAAAGTTGTTCACTGCTAAAAACGGAACAACTTTTATTTGAAATATTTTTTGCTAACTCGCTTAGTTTTGAGTTAGACATAGCCAAATGTTGAAATATGCCATTTTGGGGTTGTCCTAGTTTTTGGGTTATAACTCTGTTAATATTTGGAATAGGGAAAAATGTTTTAAATAAAAGTTGTTCACTGTTAAAGATGGAACAACTTTTATTTGAAATATCTTTTCCTAACTCGTTTAGTTTTTGAGTTAGACATAGCCAAATGTTGAAATAAGCCATTTTGGGGTTGTTCTAGTTTTTGGGTTATAACTCCATTAATATCTAAAATAGAGAAAGATGTTTCAAATAAAAGTTGTTCACTGTTAAAAATGGAACAACTTTTATTTGGAATATTTTTTCCTAACTCGCTTAGTTTTTGAGTTAGACATAGCCAAATGTTGAAATAAGCCATTTTGGGGTTGTTCTACTTTTTGGGTTATAACTCCATTAATATCTAAAATAGAGAAAGATGTTTCAAATAAAAGTTGTTCACTGCTAAAAATGAAAAAACTTTTATTTGAAATATTTTTTCCTTGCTCGCTTAGTTTTTGAGTTAGATATAGCCAAATGTTGAAATATGCTATTTTGGGGTTATTCTAGTTTTTGGGTTATAACTCCATTAATATCTGAAATAGGAAAAAATATTTTAAATAAGAGTTCTTCACTGTTAAAAATGGAACAACTTTTATTTGAAATATTTTTGCCTATTTCAGATATTAATGGAGTTATAACCCAAAAACTAGAACAATCCAAATGGCATATTTCATAAAATGGCATATTTCAACATTTGGCTATGTCTAACTCAAAAACTAAGCGAGTTAGGAAAAAATGTTTCAAATAAAAGTTATTTCATTTTTAACAGTGAACAACCTTTATTTGAAATATTTTTCTCTATTTTAGATATTAATGGAGTTATAACCCAAAAACTAGAACAACCCCAAAATGGCATATTTCAACATTTGGTTATGTCTATCTCAAAAACTAAGCAAGTTAGGAAAAAATGTTTCAAATAAAAGTTGTTTCGTTTTTAACAGTGAATAACTTTTATTTGAAACATTTCTCTCTATTTTAGATATTAATGGAGTTATAACCCAAAAACTAGAACAACTCCAAAATGGCATATTTATGGCATATTTCAACATTTGGCTATGTCTAACTAAGAAACTAAGCGAGTTAGGAAAAAATGTTTCAAATAAAAGTTATTTCATTTTTAGCAGTGAATAACTTTTATTTGAAATATTTTTTCCCATTTTAGATATTAATTGAGTTATAAGCCAAAAACTAGAACAACCCCAGAATGGCATATTTCAACATGTGGCTATGTCTAACTTAAAAACTAAGCGAGTTAGGAAAAAATATTTCAAATAAGAGTTATTTCATTTTTAGCAGTGAACAACTTTTATTTGAAATATTTTTCTCTGTTTCAGATATTAATGGAGTTATAGCCCAAAAACTAGAACAACCCCAAAATGGCATATTTCAATATTTGGCTATGTCTAACTCAAAAATTAAGCGAGTTAGAAAAAAATATTTCAAATAAAAGTTATTTCATTTTTAGCAGTGAACAAGTTTTATTTGAAATATTTTTCTCTATTTTAGATATTAATGGAGTTATAACCCAAAAACTAGAACAACCCCAAAATGGCATATTTCAAAATTTGGCTATGTCTAACTCAAAAACTAAGCGAGTTAGGAAAAAATGTTTCAAATAAAAGTTGTTCCATTTTTAACAGTCAACAACTTTTGTTTGAAACATTTTTCTCTGTTTTAGATATTAATGGAGTTATAACCAAAAAACTAAATCTTTTTTCTGTTGGTTCTAGGTCGCGGAGCAGCGATGATAATTGAAAGTCTGTGTTTATTCTACCACATGGAATGTTTTAAATGTTGCGTTTGTCACATGAGGCTGGGTGACGGTCGAATGGGGACAGACGTGCGAGTACGCAATCAGAAATTACACTGCCACAACTGTTATTCGAGCGAAGACGGAATCAAATTCAGTTGCGTATAACATTTTTTCTTTTTTTCTCCCTTTTTTTGTAGATATACGATTGTTCGATGTACAGATATTGTTATACATACAATAATTGATGATTTTTTTTCCTCCGGTTGTATTATATAATGTATTTACACGCAGTAACGTTTGTTTTTTTTCTTTTTTCCATTGTAAAAGCGAATTGTTAAATAATTTTTTTGCGGAAATGGGTAAAAAATTAGAAATTGCGTTTTTTTCTATTAATTTTCTTTTTTCTATTAATTTTTTTTTGTATTAATTTTCTTTTTTTTAATTTTTTTAACCCCTAGTTGCTGTTAATACTCTGATTCTTTAGGTTGTGTTTATACAAATATTAACAATATTTATTATAATGTATTTAACGTATATAGAAAGAAAGTATATAAATATATATATAAATGCATCTATCCCTAGTACAGCTCAGCGGTAGAGAAAAATTATGTTTGCAAATTTTACTATATTATATGTTCAAAGCGAGTAATTATTGCAGCGATACAATTATTATTATTATTGTTATATAAATTGTCTATATGTGAAAGTTATTATATTTAGTTTATTATTGTAAATTTACTTATTATTCTAATAAAAAGAAAAGCCCATACGTATTTTTATTGTTTTCTTTTTCTTTAACCTTTTTCTATCTTTAGATACGAATTTTTAAAAATAAAACCAACGCTGCGTTTGGTTGGGTTGGCTGGCTCACCACTGAAAAGAAAATTTTTCAAACCAGGTGTGGTTTGAAACTGGGATATGAAAATTTTAAATAGTGGAGTTTCAAACCACGTGTGGTTATAGCATCGACTTCTATTTTAGTCATTTTTAATCACAATGAATTTGATACGTCCAATTTATTTTGGTATTTAGTTTTAATATGAACCATAGCTGAAAATCCTTCTTCGTATAAATATGAGCTAGTGAAGGAGAGTAGAATTTTTATGGCGGGGATAGATGTCAGCAACTGAAAGCCAAAATTTCGTTAACTGTTTGCGGTTAAAAGCCGTTTTCAGCGATATATCTTCTGATAAATCAATAAGTTCTTCATTGGCTTTTGTCGATGTTAAAGTTGGAATGTTGTCGTGAAATGGATTACATACCCAGTTCATTGTAGCAAACTTTTTCATTTCTTCTCCGAAATAGACATCAAAATTTTCTTTTAACGCTAATAAATGACCGGAAATTGCGGTCATTACATTTGTATCTGGTTGCACTTCATTTTCTGTAATAAAATTTTCAAGTTATTCAAAACAATCATACTTCTCTTCTTCGACACATTTCTTCCTCAACATAAGTTTTTTCATAAACGAGCGAATTTTATCGTGAATTGCAAATATGTCGGATTCGTTTGATCCTTGCAGACACAAATTGAGTTCATTCAACTTTGCAAAAATATCCGCCAAGTATGAGAGCTTGAGGATAAATTTTTCATCCAGCAAAGATTCAAGATATTCATCTTTTCCTTCCAGGTAAACTGTAACTTCATTGCGCAGTTCTATTAATCTTGTTAACACTTTCCCTCTGGATAACCATCGCACCTCTGTGTGAAGAAGAAGAGATTTATGGGAACTACCCATCTCTTCACACAACTTTTGAAATAAACGTGTTTGCAAAGGTCTTGTCTTAGTGTAATTTACAATTTTCACAGCAGTGTTTAATACAGTTTTTAAGTCATCCGGTAATGATTTTGAAACCAGTTAACAACTTTTATTTGAAACATTTTTCTCTATTTCAGATATTAATGGAGTTATAACCCAAAAACTAGAACAACCCCAAAATGGCATATTTCAACATTTGGCTATGTCTAACTCAAAAACTAAGCGAGTTGGGAAAAAATGTTTCAAATAAAAGATATTCCGTTTTTAGTAGTGAACAACTTTTATTTGAAATATTTTTCCCTATTTCAGATATTAATGGAGTTATAACCCAAAAACTAGAACAATCCAAATGGCATATTTCATAAAATGGCATATTTCAACATTTGGCTATGTCTAACTCAAAGACTAAGCGAGCTAGGAAAAAATATTTCAAATAAAAGTTATTTCATTTTTAGCAGTGAACAACTTTTATTTGAAATATTTTTCTCTATTTCAGATATTAATGCAGTTATAACCCAAAAACTAGAATAACTCCAAAATGGCATATTTCAACATTTGGCTATGTCTAACTCAAAAACTAAGCGAGTTAGGGAAAAATATTTCAAATAAAAGTTATTACATTTTTAACAGTGAAGAACTTTTATTTGAAATATTTTTTCCTATTTCAGATATTAATGGAGTTATAACCTAAAAACTAGAACAACCCCAAAATGGTATATTTCAACATGTGGCTATGTCTAACTTAAAAACTAAGCGAGTTAGGAAAAAATACTTCAAATAAAAGTTGTTCTGTTTTTAACAATCAACAAGTTTTATTTGAAACATTTTTCTCTATTTTAGATATTAATGGAGTTATAACCTAAAAACTAGAACAACCCCAAAATGGCATATTTCAACATTTGGCTATGTCTAACTCAAAAACTAAGCGAGTTAGGAAAAAATATTTCAAATAAAAGTTGTTCCACTTTTAACAGTGAACAACTTTTATTTGAAATATTTTTCTCTATTTCAGATATTAATGAAGTTATAACCTAAAAACTAGAACAACCCCAAAATGGCATATTTCAACATTTGGCTATGTCTAACTCAAAAACTAAGCGAGTTAGGAAAAAATGTTTCAAATAAAAGTCGTTCCATTTTTAACAGTGAACAACTTTTATTTGAAATATTTTTCTCTATTTCAGATATTAATGGAGTTATAACCCAAAAACTAGAACAACCCCAAAATGGCATATTTTAACATCTGGCTATGTCTAACTGAAAAATTAAGCGTTAGAAAAAATATTTCAAATAAAAGTTGTTCCATTTTTAACAGTGAACAACTTTTATTTGAAACATTTTTCTCTATTTCAGATATTAATGGAGTTATAACCCAAAAACTAGAACAACCCCAAAATGGCATATTTATGGCATATTTTAACATTTGGCTATGTCTAACTTAAGAACTAAGCGAGTTAGGAAAAAATGTTTCAAATAAAAGTTGTTCCATTCTTAGCAGTGAACAACTTTTATTTGAAATATTTTTCTCTATTTCAGATATTAATGGAGTTATAACCCAAAAATTAGAACAACCCCAAAATGGCATATTTCAACATTTGGCTATGTCTAACTCAAAAACTAAGCGAGTTAGGAAAAAATATTTCAAGTAAGAGTTATTCCATTTTTAACAGTGAACAACTTTTATTTGAAATATTTTTACCTAAATCAGATATTTATGGAGTTATAACCCAAAAACTAGAACAACCCCAAAATGGCATATTTCAACATTTGGCTATGTCTAACTCAAAAACTAAGCGAGTTAGGAAAAAATGTTTCAAATAAAAGTTATTTCATTTTTAGCAATGAACAACTTTTGTTTGAAACATTTTTCTCTATTTCAGATATTAATTGAGTTACAACACAAAAACTAGAACAACCTCAAAATGGCATATTTCAACATTTGGCTATGTCTAACTCAAAAACTAAGCGAGTTAGGGAAAAATATTTCAAATAAAAGTTATTACATTTTTAACAGTGAAGAACTTTTATTTGAAATATTTTTCCCTATTTCAGATATTAATGGAATTATAACCCAAAAACTAGAACAACCCCAAAATGACATATTTCAACATTTGGCTATGTCTAACTCAAAAACTAAGCGAGTTAGAAAAAAATATTTCAAATAAAAGTTATTCCGTTTTTAACAGTGAATAACCTTTGTTTGATACATTTTTCGCTATTTCAGATGTTAATGGAATTATAACCCAAAAACTAGAATAATCCCAAAATGGCATATTTAATCATTTGCCTATGTCTAACTCAAAAATTAAGTGAGTTAGAAAAGAATATTTCCAATAAAAGTTATTCCGCTTTTAACAGTGAACAACTTTTATTTGAAATATTTTTCTCTATTTCAGATATTAATGGAGTTATAACCTAAAAACTAGAACAACCCCAAAACGGCATATTTCAACATTTGGCTATGTCTAACTCAAAAACTAAGCGAGTTAGGGAAAAATATTTCAAATAAAAGTTATTACATTTTTAACAGTGAAGAACTTTTATTTGAAATATTTTTCCCAATTTCAGATATTAATGGAATTATAACCCAAAAACTAGAACAACCCCAAAATGGCATATTTCAACATTTGGCTATGTCTAACTCAAAAACTAAGCGAGTTAGGAAAAAATGTTTTAAATAAAAGTTGTTCCATTTTTAACAGTCAACAACTTTTATTTGAAATATTTTTCTCTATTTCAGATATTAATGGAGTTATAACCTAAAAACTAGAACAACCCCAAAATGGCATATTTCAACATTTGGCTATGTCTAACTCAAAAACTAAGCGAGTTAGAAAAAATATATCAAATAAAAGTTCTTCCATTTTTAACAGTGAACAACTTTTATTTGAAATATTTTTCTCTATTTCAGATATTAATGCAGTTATAACCCAAAAACTAGAATAACCCCAAAATGGCATATTTCAACATTTGGCTATGTCTAACTCAAAAACTAAGCGAGTTAGGAAAAAATGTTTCAAATAAAAGTTGTTCCATTTTTAGCAGTGAACAACTTTTATTTGAAATATTTTTTCCTATTTCAGATATTAATGGAGTTATAACCCAAGAACTAGAACAACCCCAAAATGGCATATTTTAACATCTGGCTATGTCTAACTGAAAAATTAAGCAAGTTAGAAAAAAATATTTCAAATAAAAGTTGTTCCATTTTTAACAGTGAACAACTTTTATTTGAAACATTTTTCTCTATTTCAGATATTAATGCAGTTATAACCCAAAAACTAGAATAACCCCAAAATGGCATATTTATGGCATATTTTAACATCTGGCTATGTCTAACTGAAAAATTAAGCAAGTTAGAAAAAAATATTTCACATATTACTGGAGTTATAACCCAAAAACTAGAACAACCCCAAAATGGCATATTTCAACATTTGGCTATGTCTAACTCAAGAACTAAGCGAGTTAGAAAAAAATATTTCAAATAAAAGTTATTACATTTTTAACAGTGAAGAACTTTTATTTGAAATATTTTTCCCTATTTCAGATATTAATGGAATTATAACCCAAAAACTAGAATAATCCCAAAATGGAATATTTCATCATTTGTCTATGTCTCACTCAAAAATTAAGCGAGTTAGGAAAAAATGTTTCAAATAAAAGTTATTTCATTTTTAGCAATGAACAACTTTTGTTTGAAACATTTTTCTCTATTTCAGATATTAATTGAGTTACAATACAAAAGAAAGAACAACCCCAAAATGGCATATTTCAGCATTTGGCTATGTGTAACTCAAAAACTAAGCGAGTTAGGAAAAAATATTTCAAATAAAAGTTGTTCCATTTTTAACAGTGAACAACTTTTATTTGAAATATTTTTCTGTATTTCAGATATTAATGGAGTTATAACCCAAAAACTAGAACAACCCCAAAATGGCATATTTCAACATTTGGCTATGTCTAACTCAAAAACTAAGCGAGTTAGAAAAAATATTTCAAATAAAAGTTCTTCCATTTTTAACAGTGAACAACTTTTATTTGAAATATTTTTCTCTATTTCAGATATTAATGCAGTTATAACCCAAAAACTAGAATAACCCCAAAATGGCATATTTCAACATTTGGCTATGTCTAACTCAAAAACTAAGCGAGTTAGGAAAAAATGTTTCAAATAAAAGTTATTTCATATTTAGCAATGAACAACTTTTGTTTGAAACATTTTTGACTATTTCAGATATTAATTGAGTTACAACACAAAAAAAAGAACAACCCCAAAATGGCATATTTCAGCATTTGGCTATGTCTAACTCAAAAACTAAGCGAGTTAGGGAAAAATATTTCAAACAAAAGTTATTACATTTTTAACAGTGAAGAACTTTTATTTGAAATATTTTTCCCTATTTCAGATATTAATGGAATTATAACCCAAAAACTAGAACAACCCCAAAATGGCATATTTCAACATTTGGCTATATCTAACTCAAGAACTAAGCGAGTTAGAAAAAAATATTTCAAATAAAAGTTATTCCGTTTTTAACAGTGAACAACCTTTGTTTGATATATTTTTCCCTATTTCAGATATTAATGGAATTATAACCCAAAAACTAGAATAATCCCAAAATGGCATATTTCAGCATTTGGCTATGTCTAACTCAAAAACTAAGCGAGCTAGGGAAAAATATTTCAAATAAAAGTTATTACATTTTTAACAGTGAAGAACTTTTATTTGAAATATTTTTCCCTATTTCAGATATTAATGGAATTATAACCCAAAAACTAGAACAACCCCAAAATGGCATATTTCAACATTTGGCTATATCTAACTCAAGAACTAAGCGAGTTAGAAAAAAATATTTCAAATAAAAGTTATTCCGTTTTTAACAGTGAACAACCTTTGTTTGATATATTTTTCCCTATTTCAGATATTAATGGAATTATAACCCAAAAACTAGAATAATCCCAAAATGGCATATTTCAACATTTGGCTATGTGTAACTCAAAAATTAAGCGAGTTAGGAAAAAATATTTCAAATGAAAGTTGTTCCATTTTTAACAGTGAACAACTTTTATTTGAAATATTTTTCTCTATTTTAGATATTAATGCAGTTATAACCTAAGAACTAGAATAACCCCAAAATGGCATATTTCAACATTTCGCTATGTCTAACTCAAAAACTAAGCGAGCTAGGAAAAAATGTTTCAAATAAAAGTTATTTCATTTTTAGCAGTGAACAACTTTTGTTTGAAACATTTTTCTCTATTTCAGATATTAATTGAGTTACAACACAAAAACTAGAACAACCCCAAAATGGCATATTTCAACATTTGGCTATGTCTAACTCGAAAACTAAGCGAGTTAGGGAAAAATATTTCAAATAAAAGTTATTACATTTTTAACAGTGAACAACTTTTATTTGAAATATTTTTCTCTATTTCAGATATTAATGTAGTTATAACCCAAAAACTAGAACAACCCCAAAATGGCATATTTCAACATTTGGCTATGTCTAACTCAAAAACTAAGCGAGTTAGAAAAAATATTTCAAATAAAAGTTCTTCCATTTTTAACAGTGAACAACTTTTATTTGAAATATTTTTCTCTATTTCAGATATTAATGCAGTTATAACCCAAAAACTAGAATAACCCCAAAATGGCATATTTCAACATTTGGCTGTCTCTAACTCAAAAACTAAGCGAGTTAGGAAAAAATGTTTCAAATAAAAGTTATTTCATTCTTAGCAATGAACAACTTTTGTTTGAAACATTTTTCTCTATTTCAGATATTAATTGAGTTACAATACAAAAAAGAGAACAACCCCAAAATGGCATATTTCAGCATTTGGCTATGTGTAACTCAAAAACTAAGCGAGTTAGGAAAAAATATTTCAAATAAAAGTTGTTCCATTTTTAACAGTAAACAACTTTTATTTGAAATATTTTTCTCTATTTCAGATATTAATGCAGTTGTAACCCAAAAACTGGAATAACCCCAAAATGGCATATTTCAACATTTGGCTATGTCTAACTCAAAAACTAAGCGAGTTAGGAAAAAATGTTTCAAATAAAAGTTGTTCCATCTTTAGCAGTGAACAACTTTTATTTGAAATATTTTTTCCTATTTCAGATATTAATGGAGTTATAACCCAAAAACTAGAACAACCCCAAAATGGCATATTTCAACATTTGGCTATGTCTAACTCAAAAACTAAGCGAGTTAGAAAAAATATTTCAAATAAAAGTTCTTCCATTTTTAACAGTGAACAACTTTTATTTGAAATATTTTTCTCTATTTCAGATATTAATGCAGTTATAACCCAAAGACTAGAATAACCCCAAAATGGCATATTTCAACATTTGGCTATCTCTAACTCAAAAACTAAGCGAGTTAGCAAAAAATGTTTCAAATAAAAGTTATTTCATTTTTAGCAATGAACAACTTTTGTTTGAAACATTTTCACTATTTCAGATATTAATTGAGTTACAACACAAAAAAAAGAACAACCCCAAGATGGCATATTTCAGCATTTGGCTATGTCTAACTCAAAAACTAAGCGAGTTAGGGAAAAATATTTCAAATAAAAGTTATTACATTTTTAACAGTGAAGAACTTTTATTTGAAATATTTTTCCCTATTTCAGATATTAATGGAATTATAACCCAAAAACTAGAACAACACCAAAATGGCATATTTCAACATTTGGCTATGTCTAACTCAAAAACTAAGCGAGTTAGAAAAAAATATTTCAAATAAAAGTTATTCCGTTTTTAACAGTGAACAACCTTTGTTTGATACATTTTTCCCTATTTCAGATATTAATGGAATTATAACCCAAGAACTAGAATAATCCCAAAATGGCATATTTCATCATTTGCCTATGTCTAACTCAAAAATTAAGCGAGTTAGAAAAAAATATTTCAAATAAAAGTTATTCCGTTTTTAACAGTGAACAACTTTTATTTGAAATATTTTTCTCTATTTCAGATATTAATGTAGTTATAACCCAAAAACTAGAACAACCCCAAAATGGCATATTTCAACATTTGGCTATGTCTAACTCAAAAACTAAGCGAGTTAGAAAAAATATTTCAAATAAAAGTTCTTCCATTTTTAACAGTGAACAACTTTTATTTGAAATATTTTTCTCTATTTCAGATATTAATGCAGTTATAACCCAAAAACTAGAATAACCCCAAAATGGCATATTTCAACATTTGGCTATCTCTAACTCAAAAACTAAGCGAGTTAGGAAAAAATGTTTCAAATAAAAGTTATTTCATTTTTAGCAATGAACAACTTTTGTTTGAAACATTTTCTCTATTTCAGATATTAATTGAGTTACAATACAAAAAAAAGAACAACCCCAAAATGGCATATTTCAGCATTTGGCTATGTGTAACTCAAAAACTAAGCGAGTTAGGAAAAAATATTTCAAATAAAAGTTGTTCCATTTTTAACAGTGAACAACTTTTATTTGAAACATTTTTCTCTATTTCAGATATTAATGGAGTTATAACCCAAAAACTAGAACAACCCCAAAATATTTCAAATAAAAGTTATTCCGTTTTTAACAGTGAACAACTTTTATTTGAAATATTTTTTCCTATTTCAGATATTAATGGAGTTATAACCCAATAACTAGAACAACCCCAAAATGGCATATTTTAACATCTGGCTATGTGTAACTGAAAAATTAAGCAAGTTAGAAAAAAATATTTCAAATAAAAGTTGTTCCGTTTTTAACAGTGAACAACTTTTATTTGAAACATTTTTCTCTATTTCAGATATTAATGGAGTTATAACCCAAAAACTAGAACAACCCCAAAATATTTCAAATAAAAGTTATTCCGTTTTTAACAGTGAACAACTTTTATTTGAAATACTTTTCTCTATTTCAGATATTAATGGAGTTATAACCCAAAAACTAGAACAACCCCAAAATGGCATATTTCAACATTTGGCTATGTCTAACTCAAAAACTAAGCGAGTTAGGAAAAAACATTTCAAATAAAAGTTCTTCCATTTTTAACAGTGAACAACTTTTATTTGAAATATTTTTCTCTATTTCAGATATTAATGCAGTTATAACCCAAAAACTAGAATAACCCCAAAATGGCATATTTCAAAATTTGGCTATGTCTAACTCAAAAACTAAGCGAGTTAGGAAAAAATGTTTCAAATAAAAGTTGTTCCATTTTTAACAGTGAACAACTTTTATTTGAAATATTTTTCTGTATTTCAGATATTAATGGAGTTATAACCCAAAAACTAGAATAGTCCCAAAATGGCATATTTCAACATTTGGCTATGTCTAACTCAAAAATTAAGCGAGTTAGGAAAAAATATTTCAAATAAAAGTTGTTCCATTTTTAACAGTGAAGAACTTTTATTTGAAATATTTTTTCCTATTTCAGATATTAATGGAGTTATAACCCAATAACTAGAACAACCCCAAAATGGCATATTTTAACATCTGGCTATGTGTAACTGAAAAATTAAGCAAGTTAGAAAAAAATATTTCAAATAAAAGTTGTTCCATTTTTAACAGTGAACAACTTTTATTTGAAACATTTTTCTCTATTTCAGATATTAATGGAGTTATAACCCAAAAACTAGAACAACCCCAAAATGTCATATTTATGGAATATTTTAACATTTGGCTATGTCTAACTCAAAAACTAAGCGAGTTAGAAAAAAATATTTCAAATAAAAGTTATTCCGTTTTTAACAGTGAACAACTTTTATTTGAAATATTTTTCTCTATTTCAGATATTAATGGAGTTATAACCTAAGAACTAGAACAACCCCAAAATGGCATATTTCAACATTTGGCTATGTCTAACTCAAAAACTAAGCGAGTTAGGAAAAAATATTTCAAATAAAAGTCGTTCCATTTTTAACAGTGAACAACTTTTATTTGAAATATTTTTCTCTATTTCAGATATTAATGGAGTTATAACCTAAAAACTAGAACAACCCCAAAATGGCATATTTCAACATTTGGCTATGTCTAACTTAAAAACTAAGCGAGTTAGGAAAAAATATTTCAAATAAAAGTTGTTCCATTTTTAACAGTGAACAACTTTTATTTGAAATATTTTTCTCTATTTCAGATATTAATGCAGTTATAACCCAAATACTAGAATAACCCCAAAATGGCATATTTCAACATTTGGCTATGTCTAACTCAAAAACTAAGCGAGTTACGAAAAAATGTTTCAAATAAAAGTTATTTCATTTTTAGTAATGAACAACTTTTGTTTGAAACATTTTTCTCTATTTCAGATATTAATCGAGTTACAACACAAAAACTAGAACAACCCCAAAATGGCATATTTCAACATTTGGCTATGTCTAACTCAAAAACTAAGCGAGTTGGGAAAAAATGTTTCAAATAAAAGTTATTCCGTTTTTAGTAGTGAACAACTTTTATTTGAAATATTTTTCAAAAAAAAATTAATGCAATTTGCAAAAATTCCACCAAAAACTTACTAAATTCATAAGAATTTTACCAAAAACACTGATTTTTTTTATTCCACCAGAAATGAATAAATTTCGGAAAAATTCCACTAATATTATCAAAATTTTTGATAGTTCCAGGAAAAACATACTGAATTTTTTAAAAATTCCACCGAAAACTTAATGTAATTTACAATTTTCACAGCAGTGTTTAATACAGTTTTTAAGTCATCCGGTAATGATTTTGAAACCAGTGCTTCTCTATGAAGGCTGCAGTGTGTCCACGAAGCATTGGCACTTCTTTCAAGAATCCTTGTGACCACACTGCTATTTTTACCCACACTTTTAGGTTGATTTTAAAATAATAAATTTGTAACAATGAAGGCGAATTTGTGACGTCACATCCTAATATGTATAAAATATGATTAAAACTACAACCAATGATTGTGGTTGGTGAATTAACATTTCTCGCTTTTCCTGTAAGACCTGAAAAAGGGCCAAAAGTCTGACCGAAAAAGTTAAAACAGCGAGGTGCGGCGAGCCTGTTTACGACGGCGTTTTTGCCGGAAGACCTTTGCGTTTGCGAGGACCGCTTAAAACTCCGTTTCTCTCTTCCCTGTACTCCACTTGGGCTTACTCGGTAAAGTAAATGGTGTAAATTGAGCTTGGATTATAGTACCTACCTTTAAAGAAATATTCCGAATTGTTTAAAAGGAAAGGAAATAAATAAAACAATATTTTATAATAAATTATACAGTATTTCTTGAGAACTTGTCTTAGATAGATACAGTTTTTTTTTTGAAATATACACCTAAATGTGAATGAGTCTAGAAATAATGGAAGTAAAGTTTAAAAATGAAACGTTTCGTAATGGCAATACTTTTTGAGAAAGAACTATCTAAACTCATTAATTAATTAATACAACACTGACACGAAAAAACCGTTAGGTTATTGTATAAAGAAGAAATACAGTAGGAAATAAAAATAAAATAAAAATAACGTCGAGACTTATTATTTTTACAACGTGCGGTTTTCTAAACTAATAACGTACAATAAACGAGTGAGTATAAAATAAAATATGCTGGTGACGGTGACGGTTTTTTTTGTTTTTCATTATTTTTTTTTACTTACTAAAAATATAAACCAACCATACTACAAAATAAACTTTGTTAAACAAAAGTAAGTTAAGGGAAAGTTAATTAAACAATTAATTTCGAAGTTTAATTAACTACAGTTAATTTATATTAACACAATAAGTTATTAATGAAACGGTAAACGCTATTTAAACGCGCTAAACCGAAAAAAAAGGAACAGAAAATGAAAACTAAAGAAACTAAAAAAAAAAACTAAAAAAACTAAAAACTAAAAAAAAAACTAAAAACGAAAAAAAATAAAAACGAAAAAAAGTAAAAACGAAAAAAAATAAAAACGAAAAAAAATAAAAACGAAAAAAAATAAAAACGAAGAAAAATAAAAACGAATAAAACGAAAAAATGAAAAAACGAAACAATAAACGAATGCGTGAAAAAATAAAAGTACGATACTTTTCCGTTCTAAAAATACTTTATACAAACTAACTACTAGGAAATTATCACAAAAATCAATCAACTTGATATTTACTGTTTTTTTACGGTTATTTAAAAAAAATGTATTTTAAAGTTTATATAAAGTCAAATAAAAAAAAAATCTCGGTAAAAAATCTTGATCACTTCGGCAATTGTGTTTCATTTTTTTTTATTATTAATGAGACACAGAAAAAGAAAACCAACCGAGAACATCACAGATTTAAAAACGGTACGTAAATACTTTTATTTTTAAGTAACCGTAATGTTATGATGTGTTACGAAGTTGAAAATATGTTAATATTTATTATAAGAGAAAGAAAAAAAATAGATAAAATAAAATAAGAAAGAAAAAGAAAAGGGAAAATAGAAAAGGGAAAATAGAAAATGGAAAAAAGAAAATGGAAAAAAGAAAGAAAGAAAAATGATAATTAATAAAAAAGGTGGAAAAAAGAAAGTAAAATGACAACGTTACTGTTTTTAGCTTACTATATACACATTTTGTTTACGAACTATATATTCTGACAAGCTTATCTCTGAAACGACATTTACAACCAGTACTCGATTGTACGCATTATAAAATATTATAATTAACCATTTGTACTGTACTTTGTAAAGATTAAATTAATTATAATAAAGCTCAAAAATGTTATTAAAAAAAATTAATAGAGAACTAAAGTAATTTTTCCTTTGTTTTTTTTTAAAGCATAATTTCCATTGTAAAAGTGTGTATCTAGTATTTTTTTTTTAATATCTATTTCGCAAACAAAGTTAAATCAAAAGAAAAAAAATTAATCGGAAAGAAAAATTAATAATTTTAAATTAATAACTTTAAATTAATAATTAAATCAAAAGGAAAAATAAATTCAGGAAAAAAAATTAAAAGAAAAAATTTAAAAGAAAAAATTAAAAAAAAAAATTTAAAAGAAAAAATTTAAAAGAAAAAATCCAAAATAAAATAAAAATAAAATAAAATAAAAATGAAATAAAATAAAATAAACCAAAGCTAAAAATAAACGAAAATTAATATCCAAAATGTTAATGATTTGAATTTCTCTTAATAAAAAACAGGCCACTTATAAAGGCAATAATTAACTCCTCTCCGTAATACAAGATAAAGCTTGTGGTGTAGTGTCGAAATCGATATCGCCGTTCGAGGTGAAATGCTCTAAATTAACGAGACCGTTTTTAACGCTACCTTGCGAACACGTCATACAGATGTAGTCCTCGTCTTCGTTAATGTCTTTAATTGAGAGTCCGACGCAAGCCATGTGAAACCAAAGATCGCAACCGCCGTCGCACTGTACCCACTGTACGACTTCTTCGCCGGAAGGTTGTAGGCAAGATTCGACCGCGCACTTATCTTCGATTTCCTCGTCGTCGGAGTTTTCCTGTCGACGTCGGTTTCGACGACCTCGTACTCCGCCTCCTCCTTCGGAACGTTTTAAAACTTCTTTTGTGTTCGAACGGCGAGCTTTTATTTTTTTCTGGACGTCTGGTTTCTTCCCGTTGGGTAGTAAGTCTTCGGAGCGTCGTTTTCGACCTTTACGTTGAGGACTTTTTGATACCTAAAGATAAAAATTTTTTTATCTTTATAAAGTATTTACTTTTCTTGATTAATTGTAATGCTAAGGCCAGACTGAGCGCTATACTAAATATGCTATGTATGCTATGTACGATATGTTCGCTACATCGGTGGCCAGACGGGTTGCGTTTCGTCCGCAACAGTTGGCTATTTTCGCCAGTTTGGTACAAAATGTTGGCATGTAAGTTACCCTGGGAAAACGATGATAGTCGATGAGATTTTGTTACTTTATGCATTGAGTAAGAAACGTAAAAGAAAGTGGGTATACGATTACATTCAGTCCAAAAATCTTTTTTTAACATGAAGAGAGAAGAATTTGGTGAATATCATCACTTGATGATTCAATTACGTGAAAATGAAGCTAAATTCAAAGAATATTTGCTACTCATTAAGCCTGATATCGAAGAGAAAACCTTGAACTACCGAAAAAGCATTTCAGCAGAGGAACGACTGGCTGTTTGTTTAAGGTAAAAAACGCATCTTTTATTTGCAATTTTTATTTATTTATGGTACAGATTAATGGTAGCTGTCTCTGTATGCATAATAAAGTAAACCTTGTTTGCACCTTGTAAGCAAAACTTGCACCTTGTTGGTGCAAGGTTAGGTGAAGGCGTTGGTGGATAGTTAGGTGAAGGCGTTGTTGAATAGTTAGGTGAACATATATAGTTAGGTGAAGGTGCCGGAACATAGTTATGTGACGGTGACATAGTCAGCTGTTGATCGAGTAACTCAGTTTCTGCTTTTATAACGGCTTTCATGACCTCCCCCTTTACTAGTTAAACGCTAACAGCCAGCGAGGAATTAAAAATATAGCTACGAAACATACAACACAACGACGTAGCTCAGATGTTTGACGTACGGACGTAGCGTACGTATTTCTGTTTGGCCGCTTGGGTCGTCTATAAAGGAAACTATTTTTTTAACTCGTACGTAGCGTACAAAATGTATAGCGCTTTGTGTGGCCTCAGCATAAGGAGATGACTCGAAATTAAACAGTCATATACTATCAACTTATAACATTTGAGAAATGCTTTATAAAAGAGGATAAAAACCTTCGTTTACTTTAGGATTTTTTTTAATTTTTTTGAAACTACTTAAGAAAAATCCCTCTATTTTAATTAAAACTAGACATTTTAATTTACTTTCAGTTCAAAAATCTTTCATTAATTCCTATAAATAAATAAACTCTTGGAGATTTTTTAAAAATGTACAATATTTTAAGTTAGATTAATTTTCGTTATCTTTAGGAATCTTTTAAATTTTTTTGACACTACTTAGCAAAAATCCGCCTATTTTAATTAAAACTAGACATTTTAATTTACATTCAGTTCAAAAATCTTTCATTAATTCCTATAAATAAACTCTTGGGGATTTTTTTTAAATGTATAAAATTTTAAGTTAGATTAATCTTCGTTATCTTTAGGAATTTACCAACTTTGAAAATTTTTTTTAATTTTTTTGACAACATTGGGAATAAAACGATTCGTTTAACTCAAAACTAGAATGTTTTAAGTTTCATTTAGAAAAAAAATCAAATTACATTCTTTAAAAATGAATTTTTGGCGAATTTTTAAAGTTGATCGATTTTTTTAAAGTTTGGTTAGAACTGACAAAAATTTTTTATCAACTTTGAAAATTTTTTAAATTTTTTTGACAACACTTGAAATAAAACGGTCTTTTTTGGTTAAAACTAGAATGTTTTAAGTTTCATTTAGAAAAAGAATCAAATCAAAATCTTTAAAAATCAATTTTTGATGAATTTTTAAAGTTAATTTTTTTAAATTAGAAAAGTGTCAAAAATATTTACCAACTTTAAAATTTTTTTAAATTTTTTTGACAACATTTTGAACAAATCGGTCTTTTTTAATTAAAACTAGAATGTTTTAAGTTTCATTTAGAAAAAAAAATCAAATTAAAATCTTTAAAAATGAATTTTTGATGAATTTTTAAAGTTAATTTTTTTAAATTAGAAAAGTGTCAAAAATATTTACCAACTTTAAAAATTTTTTAAATTTTTTTGACAACATTTAGACCAAATCGGTCTTTTTTAATTAAAACTAGAATGTTATAAGTTTCATTTAAAAAAGAATCAAATTAAAATCTTTAAAAAAGAATTTTTGGTGAATTTTTAAAGTTGATCGATTTTTTTTAAAGTTTGGTTAGAACTGACAAAAGTTTTTTACCAACTTTGAAAATTTTTTAAATTTTTTTGACAACACTTGAAATAAAACGATCTTTTTTGCTTAAAACTAGAATGTTTTAAGTTTCATTTAGAAAAAGAATCAAATCAAAATCTTTAAAAATGAATTTTTGATGAATTTTTAAAGACAATTTTTTTAAGTTAGAAAAATGTCAAAAATATTTACCAACTTTAAAAATTTTTTTAATTTATTTGACAACATTTGGAATAGAACGATTCGTTTAAATCAAAACTAGAATGTTTTAAGTTTCATTTAGAAAAAAAATCAAATTAAAATCTTTAAAAATGAATTTTTGGCGAATTTTTAAAGTTGATCGATTTTTTTTAAAGTTTCATTTAGAAAAAAGATCAAATTAAAATCTTTAAAAATGAATTTCTGGTGAATTTTTAAAGTTGATCGATTTTTTTTAAAGTTTGGTTAGAACTGACAAAAATTTTTTACCAACTTTGAAAATTTTTTTAATTTTTTTGACAACACTTGAAATAAAACGGTCTTTTTTGGTTAAAACTAGAATGTTTTAAGTTTCATTTAGAAAAATAATCAAATTAAAATCTTGAAAAATGAATTTTTGATGAATTTTTAAAGTTAATTTTTTTAAGTTAGAAAAGTCAAAAATATTTACCAAATTTAAAATTTTTTTTAATTTTTTTGACAACATTTAGAACAAATCGGTCTTTTTTAATTAAAACTAGAATGTTTTAAGTTTCATTTAGAAAAAAAATCAAATTAAAATCTTGAAAAATGAATTTTTGATGAATTTTTAAAGTTAATTTTTTTAAGTTAGAAAAATGTCAAAAATATTTAACAACTTTAAAAATTTTTTAAATTTTTTTTGACAAGATTTAGAACAAATCGGTCTTTTTTAATTAAAACTAGAATGTTTTAAGTTTCATTTAGAAAAAGAATCAAATCAAAATCTTTAAAAATGAATTTTTGATGAATTTTTAAAGTTAATTTTTTTAAATTAGAAAAGTGTCAAAAATATTTACCAACTTTAAAAATTTTTTTAATTTTTTTGACAACAGTTAGAACAAGATTGATAAACAGTGTTGCTCAGAAATTGTCTTTATTGGGATTGACAGAGTTGACATCTCAAACGAGCTATAGAACAAAAGGATGGGGGCGAAGACCTGTCACAAGCACGGCGTTTAATCGTGCGCTTGCTATTAACATGTGTACAAGTGAGCGTTAGATGTCATAAAACACATGCTTTAACAAAAATCTCGAATCGCGCGTTTGTCGGACCTTTGACGCTTGAGTCTGTATACTCCTATTAAAATGCTTATAAATCAAAACGTGCGTTAGCAAGCGTACGATTAAACGCGCGTTCAAAAACGCCTGGTCTGTGCCAGGAGATCTGTTTGTTAGCTACCTTCTTATAATTCGTTCGGCTACGTGTCAAAAAAAATCAAATCAAAATCTTTAAAAATGAATTTTTGATGAATTTTTAAAGTTAATTTTTTTAAATTAGAAAAGTGTCAAAAATATTTACCAACTTTAAAAATTTTTTTAATTTTTTTGACAACAGTTAGAACAAATCGGTCTTTTTTGGTTATAACTAGAATGTTTTAAGTTTCATTTAGAAAAAGAATCAAATCAAAATCTTTAAAAATGAATTTTTGATGAATTTTTAAAGTTAATTTTTTTAAGTTAGAAAAATGTCAAAAATATTTACCAACTTTAAAAATTTTTTTAATTTTTTTGACACTACTTAGCAAAAATCCCCCTATTTTAATTCAAATTAGACATTTTAATTTACATTCAGTTCAAAAATCTTTTTTTAGTTCCTATAAATAAACTCTTGGGGATTTTTTTTTTTTTAAATGTATAAAATTTTAAGTTAGATTAATCTTCGTTGTCTTTAGATTTTTTTTTATTTTTATTTATTTATTTTTTTTATTTTTATTTATTTATTTATTTTTTTTTTTTTGAAGAATCACATTTTCTAATATTAAATTAAGTATAATTGAAAATATACTTACATCAAAATCAACCAAAATTAATTCTTTATCCTGATCTCTACTAGCAATAACAAGCTGCCAAAGTTGTGGAGATTCATCTAAAGTAACCTCCAATAAATCCCCTTCAACCATTAAATCTTCAAGTTGTTCCCTAATGCTCCCATTTAAATGAATAGCATACTCGGATTCGATATTTCGAGCCAAATGCATGGAATAAGTGTGTTCGTCCTGACAATTTTCTGAATCTTCCTTACCGCTATCTTCGGAAGTGACGCTACTAACAGGACTAGCGTTACCATCAACGTCATCGGAGGAAACGCTGTTAGGTGAGTTCTTTTCGGTTTGTTTTGATTTATCCGTCGCGTATTTTTGAATCAAAACGTTCATTTTCATCCAGGCGGATTCGAGTTCTTCGCTCTGC
Source organism: Digitonthophagus gazella (assembly GCA_036711955.1). Classification (NCBI taxonomy): domain Eukaryota; kingdom Metazoa; phylum Arthropoda; class Insecta; order Coleoptera; family Scarabaeidae; genus Digitonthophagus; species Digitonthophagus gazella. The sequence goes on from JASCIT010000010.1 coordinate 22,177,579, forward strand.
AGTAGTTGTCTGGCGCGGTCTTGCCAATTCATCGCTCGCTCGGTCAAACACTGCAGGGCTTCTCCTTCCGGTAGCCTAGTGTGTAGTTTCTGCAGTGACATAAGCAGGCTGAGTATAGATTCGAGTTTTGGTCGTCGCGTTCGTAAACAATTCGGACATAAAAACTTGCTGTCTTTGTATCCAATTTGAAGCATCGCAGTCATTAGATTTGTTTTTATTTTTGTATGGGCTATCTTGGGTAGAGTTACGCAGGAAGAATGAAACCAGTCTTTACATAAGTCGCATGACATCATCACACCAAACGGACCTTTTTGACAAATACAAAAAGTTGAATCGGGATTTTCAAAACTTTTTTGTAAGTTTCCTTCTCGTAGAGTTTTTAATCCGGTCATTTCTTTTTCTTCGGCGTCTTTAAAACGAGCCACTACGGTTGTTGGATCCATATTATCTTTTAATAATATGTATTCATCATCATCACGACGTTTTCTACCTTTGGTGATGGTAAAATTAAGTTTTGGTGATAAAGCATCCATTAAAGTACCCGAAGAATTTTTACGAAGAAATATTCGACTAGTTTTTTCTTTCCAGGATAAAGCGGAAACGACGAAGGATTTTAAACGTTCGACTTCTTCAAGTTGGAATTGAAAACCTTTACTTTTCTTGATTAAATCTTCGATTGAACTTAAGTACGGATAAAATTCAAGCGAATTCATTTCTTGAAGTTGTTTAAACCAATCGTTCGCACAGTTTAAACTATCTATTAAAATATTTTCCGTTGGAAGAAATACTTCGATATCGCTAGCTTCTTTAATTAATTGTTCGGCTTCTGAAATTATATCCGAACCGGGTCGTTTTAATAATTCTTGAGCGCGCTGTTCCCAATCTTCGGCTTCGCCAATTAACGTTTGTAATTCAATTAAAACGTTAGCGATAAGTTTTTCGTACGGAAAAATATTTCCCGATTGCACTAATTTTTTTAAAGTATCAACATCCGCAACGTCTCCCGATCGTCGGGTATTGTGTACCTCCCACAACCATTTTAATTTTTTCAATCGATCTTGCATCGGTTGTAACGAAGGTAATTCAATACATAAATCATTACTGCTATTAACTAACTCTTCTACTTCTTGTAATATACATTCTTTTAATGGTAAACTTAAAATTCGTTTACTTTCTTTTTCAAATTCCGACGTTTTATTTAAAAGTTCTTTTATGATTTTTTCTTCGTCTAACATACAAGCTAAACTATCGATTTCGTCGCAAAATAGAGTCAGTTCTTCTAAAGTAAGTTTACTTTTATGATCGTAAGAGTTTCTGGTTCGGATTTTATTTAAATCTAACTGCCTTATGACGCTAGCGCATTTCTCCGCGTCCTCGATCGCGTTCGCTAAAGTCAATATCAAGTCGGACTTTGGGAAATGTTTCCCTTGGGCTTCTTGAAACAGTTGTCTCAACTCGCTTAGGTGCATCGATTTCGGCGTGTTTCTATCTAACGCGTCTTTTACTTTATCCGCCCAGCGATCGAACGATTCCGCTTTTGTCTTCAAATTACGTAAAAGAGGAAGTAACTCGTCTAATGTATATCGATAACGTAATGTTCTATTCTTCGGGGAACATTTGCAAAGTTCGGAATAATGACGGAGACAAACTAAGACGTTCGTATTACACGAACAGGATATTGCCGACATGAAACACGTTGTTTTACAAACGTCGCATTGACGTTCGTCGTCTGGGAGAAGTTCAAATGCTTCACGTTCTGCATTTGTTACACCCTAAAAAAAAATAAAATAAAAAGATTATTATTAGAATATTTTAGCTTTCAATTAATACAAATTCAATTTCTTAATTTAAAAAAATAAAGTCTCCACGATTTTTTAAAATTGATTTTTTAAAATTGTTATTTTAAAACATTTAGTTATTTATATGTCTTAAAAATCATTTTTGTTTAAGGCTGTAGTCTCACAGTCATTGAGTTTCTGAGGAGAATTGAGCTGAGATATCCGAAAGCAAAAATGTGGACTTTTAAGCGCCTCCCTTTGTAAATAAAAGGTGGAAGATTTCTATTCAGAACTCATGTAAACACATAAAAAATAAATAAACATTTATTTTTTATCGAAAAATAATATCCCATCATTAACCCTTTATAACAGAGGTGGGCAAACAGTCGATCGCGATCGACCAGTCGATCACGAAGAGATCGGCAGGAGATCACAAAAGTTTTTTAAATACTATAAATGAATCGTTTATTTCAGAAAGGGACTAAGTAACATTTTTGTAGTTTTGAGAAAAACGAAAAAAAGGAAAATTTTCAATTTAAAGATTATTCATGGCATTTTTTATTATAAATTCTATGTTTAACTATCAGTACACGTTGTCCTGACACAATTTATTGTTTTTTTCAATTGCGATAGAGAAAAAAATCAAACTAAAAAAATTGTACTTAGTACCTTTCTGCAATAAACCTCATGTTTATAGATTTAGTTTATTCTGTGCTCTCATATTACCATGACAAACAGTATCCAAGATGTTTCATTAACTAAAAAGAGGATTATAGATATTTACAAGAATATATTTCACTAAGTTTTTAAGAAAAAGAACGAAAATTGACACTAAGAAAACAATATTTTATTTATTTATTTTTTTCATTAATACGCACTATTATTTTCTTTTTTGGTTTTAGATGGCCATTTTAATATTTCCTGATAAAATTTCAAATAAGGTTCTTCAATGTAAGGAAGCATTTTTTATTTAGATGTTCAATCTTGGATTTTAAATTGGAACTTTATCAGTATAAGCTTTGGTTATGGGCATTTTTGTCGTAGTTTTACCAGAACTTTTTGGCGTGTGCAGATGAAATGTGTGAGATGTGAAACCATTTATGTACTCTGAAGCCACAACATACCCAGGTGTTTTATGTTCATGAAGAAAATAATGAAAGTGAGATATTGAAAATGGTAGTTTGTTAACTCGAGCCACACCGGGTTTCATACTTTCAAGAGAGTTTGCAGTTTTCTTGTAGTATTTAGGTCACCAGTTCTTAAAATTGATTACGTCTTTAGAAGAAATTACGATGGTACATAGTCCCTTCCTACAACAAACCAAAAATTCTGTCTCCACAATAAAATGTTCCTGGCATATAAAGTATAAGCCTTTCTACTCAAAACGATAGGTATACAGCCAGAGAGCACGAATATATATTTATCTAAAAATCGTCAAAAATGTTACTTAGTCCCTTTCTGAAATAAACGATTCAAAGAAATACTATAAAAAAGAGGAATTTTTAACAATACTTCCGATGAAAGGAACAACACGAGGTGAAGACATATTTTCAACGTTTGTTATATTTACTGAAAAAACAAAATTGCCTCTACATAAGTTGGTTTCTGTATCAACCGATGGAGCACCCTGTATGGTTGGTCGAAAAAATGGATTTTTAGCCCTTTGTCGACAATTCTACTAAAAACTTAGTGAATTTTTTAAAAATTCCACCTAAAATCAATAAAATTGGTAAAAATTCCACGAAAAACTTACTATATTCGTAAAAATTCCACCAAAGTTACCAACATTTTTAACAATTCCACCAAAAACGTACTAATTTTTTTCAATTTTCCACCAAAGCTACAAAAATGTTGAATAATTCCACCAAAAACTTACTGATTTTTAAAAAATGGCACCAAAAACTTACCAAATTCATAAAAATTCTACTAAAATTACCAATATTTTTAACAATTCCACCAAAAATGATTAAAGTTAATAAAAATTCCACCAAAGTTATCAACTTTTTTAACAATTCCATCAAAAACATACTGAATTTTATAAAAATTCCACCAAAAATTAATAAAATTGGAAAAATTTCACTAAAAACTTACTAAATTCGTAAAAATTCCATAAAAAACACTAATCTTTTTAAAAATTCCATCAAAAATGAATAAAATTCGCAAAAATTCCACTAATGTTATCAAAATTTTTGATAATTCCACCAAAAATATACTGAATTTTTAAAAAATTCCACCAAAAATTAATACAATTTGCAAAAATTCCACCAAAAACTTACAAAATTCATAAGAATTTTACCAAAAACACTGATTTCTTTTTATTCCACCAGAAATGAATAAAATTCGGAAAAATTCCACTAATATTATCAAAGTTTTTGATAATTCCACCAAAAACACACTGAAATTTTTAAAAATTCCACCGAAAACTTACTAAATTCATAAGAATTTTACCAAAAACACTGAATTTTATAAAAATTCCACTAAAAATTAATAAAATTGGAAAAATTTCACCAAAAACTTACTAAATTCGTAAAAATTCCATAAAAAAACACAGAATTTTTTAAAAATTCCATCAAAAATGAATAAAATTCGGAAAAATTCCACTAATATTATCAAAATTGTTGATAATTCCACCAAAAATACACTGAATTTTTTTAAAAATTCCACTAAAAATTAATACAATTTGCAAAAATTCCACCAAAAGCTTACTAAATTCATAAGAATTTTACCAAAAACACTGATATTTTTTTATTCCACCAGAAATGAATAAAATTCGGAAAAATTCCACTAATATTATCAAAATTTTTGATAATTCCACCAAGAACATACTGAATTTTTTTAAAATTCCACCGAAAACTTACTAAATTCATAAGAATTTTACCAAAAACACTGAATTTTATAAAAATTCCACCAAAAATTAATAAAATTGGAAAAATTTCACTAAAAACTTACTAAATTCGTAAAAATTCCATAAAAAAACACTAACTTTTTTAAAAATTCCATCAAAAATGAATAAAATTCGCAAAAATTCCACCAATGTTATCAAAATTTTTGATAATTCCACCAAAAATATACTGAATTTTTTAAAAATTCCACCAAAAATTAATACCATTTGCAAGAATTCCACCAAAAACTTACTAAATTTCATAAGAATTTTACCAAAAACACTGATTTTTTTTATTCCACCAGAAATGAATAAAATTCGGAAAAATTCCACTAATATTATCCAAATTTTTGATAATTCCACCAAAAACATACTGAATTTTTTAAAAATTCCACCGAAAACTTACTAAATTCATAAGAATTTTACCAAAAATACTGAATTTTATAAAAATTCCACTAGAAATTAATAAAATTGGAAAAATTTCACCAAAAACTTACTAAATTCGTAAACATTCCATAAAAAACACTAAATTTTTTAAAAATTCCATCAAAAATGAATAAAATTCGCAAAAATTCCACCAATGTTATCAAAATTTTTGATAACTCCACCAAAAACATACTGAATTTTTTAAAAATTCCACCAAAAATTAATACAATTTGCAAAAATTCCACCAAAAACTTACTAAATTCATAAGAATTTTACCAAAAACACTGATTTTTTTTTTATTCCACCAGAAATGAATAAAATTCGGAAAAAATCCACTAATATTATCAAAATTTTTGATAATTCCACCAAAAACATACTGAATTTTTTAAAAATTCCACCGAAAACTTACTAAATTCATAAGAATCTTATCAAAAACACTGAATTTTATAAAAATTCCACCAAAAATTAATAAAATTGGAAAAATTTCACCAAAAACTTACTAAATTCGTAAAAATTCCATAAAAAAACACTAAATCTTTTAAAAATTCCATCAAAAATGAATAAAATTCGCAAAAATTCCACCAATGTTATCAAAATTTTTGATAATTCCACCAAAAATATACTGAATTTTTTAAAAATTCCACCAAAAATTAATACAATTTGCAAAAATTCCACCAAAAACTTACTAAATTCATAAGAATTTTACCAAAAACACTGATTTTTTTTTTATTCCACCAGAAATGAATAAAATTCGGAAAAATTCCACTAATATTATCCAAATTTTTGATAATTCCACCAAAAACATACTGAATCTTTTAAAAATTCCACCGAAAACTTACTAAATTCATAAGAATTTTACCAAAAACACTGAATTTTATAAAAATTCCACCAAAAATTAATAAAATTGGAAAAATTTCACTAAAAACTTACTAAATTCGTAAAAATTCCATAAAAAAACACTAAATTTTTTAAAAATTCCATCAAAAATGAATAAAATCCGCAGAAATTCCACCAATGTTATCAAAATTTTTGATAATTCCACCAAAAATATACTGAATTTTTCAAAAATTCCACCAAAAATTAATACAATTTGCAAAAATTCCACCAAAAACTCACTAAATTCATAAGAATTTTACCAAAAACACTGATTTCTTTTTATTCCACCAGAAATGAATAAAATTCGGAAAAATTCCACTAATATTATCAAAATTTTTGATAATTCCACCAAAAACACACTGAAATTTTTAAAAATTCCACCGAAAACTTACTAAATTCATAAGAATTTTACCAAAAACACTGAATTTTATAAAAATTCCACCAAAAATTAATAAAATTGGAAAAATTTCACCAAAAACTTACTAAATTCGTAAAAATTCCATAAAAAAAATACTAAATTTTTGATAATTCCACCAAAAATATACTGAATTTTTTAAAAATTCCACCAAAAATTAATACAATTTGCAAAAATTCCACCAAAAACTTACTAAATTCATAAGAATTTTACCAAAACCACTAATTTTTTTTTATTCCACCAGAAATGAATAAAATTCGGAAAAATTCCACTAATATTATCAAAATTTTTGATAATTCCACCAAAAACATACTGAATTTTTTAAAAAATCCACCGAAAACTTACTAAATTCATAAGAATTTTACCAAAAACGCTGAATTTTTTTAAAATTCCACCAGAAATGAATAAAATTCGCAAAAATTCCACCAAAGCTATTAAAATATTTAACAACTACACCCAAAACTTACTGATTTTTTTTTTATTCCACCAAAAACTTTCAAAAGTCCTAAAAATTACACCGAAATTGTCAACATTTTTAACAATTCTACCAAAAACTTACAAAATTTTTTAAAAATTCCACCAAAATTTCCAAATTCTTTTAAAATTCCACCAAAAATCAATCAAATTAGAAACAATTTAATTAAAAATTAACTAAAACCTTGAAAATTCCATCAAAAACTTAGTAAATTCATAAGTATTCCACCAAAGTTACTAAAATTTTTAATAATTCCACCAAAAACATACTGAATTTTTTTTAAATTTCACCAGAAATGAATAAAATTCGCAAAAATTCCACCAAAGCTATTAAAATATTTAACAACTACACCCAAAACTTACTGAATTTTTTTTTATTCCACCAAAAACTTTCAACAATCCTAAAAATTACACCGAAATTGTCAACATTTTTAACAATTCTACCAAAAACTTACAAAATTTTTTTAAAAATTCCACCAAAATTTCCAAATTTTTTTAAAATTCCACCAAAAATCAATCAAATTAGAAACAATTTAATTAAAAATTAACTAAAACCTTGAAAATTCCATCAAAAACTTAGTAAATTCATAAATATTCCACCAAAGTTACTAAAATTTTTAATAATTCTACCAAAAATAACGAATTTTTTAAAAATTCCACCAAAAATTAATACAATTTGCAAAAATTCCACCAAAAACTTACTAAATTCATAGGAATTTTACCAAAAACACTGATTTTTTTTTTATTCCGCCAGAAATGAATAAAATTCGGAAAAATTCCACTAATATTATCAAAATTTTTGATAATTCCACCAAAAACATACTGAATTCTTTAAAAATTCCACCGAAAACTTACTAAATTCATAAGAATTTTACCAAAAACACTGAATTTTTTTAAAATTTCACCAGAAATGAATAAAATTCGCAAGAATTCCACCAAAGCTATTAAAATATTTAACAACTACACCCAAAACTTACTGAATTTTTCTTTATTCCACCAAAAACTTTCAAAAATCCTAAAAATTACACCGAAATTGTCAACATTTTTAACAATTCTACCAAAAACTTACAATTTTTTTAAAAAATTCCACCAAAATTTCCAAGTTCTTTTAAAATTTCATCAAAAATCAATCAAATTAGAAACAATTTCATTAAAAATTAACTAAAACCTTGAAAATTCCATCAAAAACTTAGTAAATTCATAAATATTCCACCAAAGTTACTAAAATTTTTAATAATTCTACCAAAAATAATGAATTTTTTTTTAAATTCCACCAAAAAACTTACAAAATTTGTAAAAATTCCACCAAGGATTTACCATTTTTTTTTTAATTCCACCAAAAACTTACTAAATTCGTAAAGCTTCCACCAAAGTTACCAAAATGTTGATCAATTCAACCAAAAACAATAATTTTTTTTAGAAAAATACTAAAAATAAAACTAAACTAGTTTCATAAAAAGTAAAACCGAAATTATTTTTTGTTAGCATTTGTTTACGATTGTCAAAAATAAAGCAATTAAAATTTCAATTTTCAAAATTTTGGTGGGACACTATTATCCCAATGAACGTTGGGAAAAAAACGCCTAGACATAACGTACATTGGGACAATAATGTCGTCCCACCAAAATTTTTGAATTGAGGACCGTTTCTGGAAAAACTAAATGAAGTATGGTTAATTTAGGTATGAGTGTATATTCTAGAAAAAATCTCATTAAAATATTTTAAGTTCTCTTGAACTATAAAGGGTTATATCATAATAATTGTTCAAATATCTCTTCATACAGACATAAATTTTTCATTATCAGACAACTTTCGTTTGAAAAAATTTTTATACCTCAAACGGTTATCATTGGAAAAACTTTTCCGGGCCTGAGACCGCAGCCTTAAGATAAAATTAATTTTTTAATTTCAACAAATTTCAAACTTACCCAATCTAATAAACTTTTTCTTAACTTCTTTTCGGTTTCAACCATTCTTAACATATCTTGATAAGTAGCAGCAGCAACGGTGATGTCTAATTTATCCGGATTGGCAGCCATTTTACAAACTAATTCGTCGTGTGAAAACACACAAAATCTCCTCAATTGGGAATAATGCAAGACGCATTCTCTACCCATACAAACCCAATCGGCGGGTGCGAAATTAACGGCTTCGGCGAAGTTGTACCCTTGATTAAAACCGGCGTGATACGCTCTTGGGAAAGTAATAACAAATTCCCCGGCGTGTTGATCCGTTCGATAAACCGGAACGCCAGCGTTCATTAAAATATTCGGGTTCATAATCGTCACTAATTGATGTAAAAGATCCGGTTGGGATTGGAATAATTCCGGAGCTGCGGACTTCATAGTTTCTTCGAACATTTCCGCTTTCGATCCGGGTACTCCGTACCATGTTTTAGGTTCTCCCCAATGAAGGTAATTGATCGAATAACTCCAATGGTCTTCATTGTGCCAACAGAACGTCGCGAAACACATTCCGACGTACATCCAAGGTACTTTCATACCGGATATATCAGCGTTTATGTAACCGAGGACGGAACCCTCTAAAACGGGGAGGTTATTTAAATTCCAACCGGAATACGCGTACTCTTGATCGCCTGGAAGGAGATTTAAGGAGTTCTTTGTTGGAAAACCAGATCCGTGATCCATCGTGTGTAAATCCGCGCCGTATTCAACTGTTACGTCCTCATCTATGGAAGACACTATACGCCAGAATTCTTTTTCGACTATTGACGTTGGAACAAGCTGTAAATTTTAATTTTAATTTTAATAAAAAAAAATTAAAGTATTAAAGTATTAAAAATAAAATTAAAGTATTAATTAAAGAAAATAAATAGGGTGTCACAGAACTCAGTAGCCAAACGTTAACCACCAATCCTAGAGCTGATTTCATGCCGATTCAACGAAAAAGTTTTTATCCGAAATTACCTCCTAAAAGAATTTACCTTGGTAGCGCTTAACACCTTTACGATGACAATAAAAAAATTGTTTTGTCAGCAAACGATGAAGCATTTCGAAGTTTACAAACGTTCAAAATTTCATTGGGATATTTAAGAACGTTATTAAGATATTTTGAAAAAACCTGATCAGACATGTCATCTTCAGGACGCTCTACATCTCTTAGGAAGCAATTTCGGATAACGATTTTATCGTTGAATCGGCGTGAAATCAGCTTTGGAATACGTGGTTAGCTTTTGGCAACTGAGTTCTGGGACACTGTATATTTATTAAAAAATTATTTATATACAAAAAATGTATTTATTTATAAAAAATAACTTAATTAAAAAAAAATTTATCTTTAAAAGAGAAAAAATCCCAGCGCCTCCACCAAAAATTTATAATTAATAAAACAAACAAATATCAAAAAATAATCAAAGTAAAATTGTTTTATTTTATTTTTAGTATTAAAAATTTGTTATGCTTTTCGTTTGATATCTCTTACATTAAATACTTCTTATCTTAGAAACATAATCCGAAGCGATTTTGATATCAAGTTACGTTTGTATTTATTTGTTACATTTCATACGTTTTAAAAGGTAACATTAAAATAATAATAGAGTCAATTTACAAAAGAGTATTGAATGAAAATTAAATAATCTTTGTTGTTTTAGAAATATAATCCCAACGATTATCGAATTTTATTATCAAGTTACACTATTATTTAGTAACGTTGCTGTGCTAATTTTAAAGGACGTATTTGTATTTCTATTTTTGTTTATTTATTTATTTATAAGTCAAATTAAGACCTTTTTATTCCAAATGTTGTCAAAGAAATTTTAAAAAATTTCAAACTTGGTAAAAAAATTTTAACACTTCTAACTTAAAAAAATCGATGAAATTTAAAAATTCATCAAAAATTCATTTTTAAAGATTTTGATTTGATTTTTCTTTAAAGGTAACTTAAAACATTCTAGTTTTAATTAAAAAAGACCGATTTGTTCTAAATGTTTTCAAAAAATTAAAAAAAATTTCAAAGTTGGTAAATATTTTTGACACTTTTCTATGTTAAAAAAATTAACTTTAAAAATTTATGAAAAATTCATTTTTAAAGATTTTGATTTGTTCTTTTTTCTAAATGAAACTTAAAACATTCTAGTTTTAATTAAAAAAGACCAATTTGTTCTAAATGTTTTCAAAAAATTTAAAAGAAATTTCAAAGTTGATAAATATTTTTGACACTTTTCTAATTTAAAAAAATTAACTTTAAAAATTCATCAAAAATTCATTTTTAAAGATTTTGATTTGATTCTTTTTCTAAATGAAACTTAAAACATTCTAGTTTTAATTAAAAAAGACTGATTTGTTCTCAATGTTTTCAAAAAATTTAAAAAAATTTTCAAAGTTGGTAAATATTTTTGACACTTTTCTAACTTAAAAAAATTAACTTTAAAAATTCATAAAAAATTCATTTTTAAAGATTTTGATTTGATTTTTTTTCTAAATGAAACTTAAAACAATCTAGTTTTAACTAAAAAAGACCGATTTGTTCTAAATGTTGTCAAAAAAATTAAAAAAAATTTTTAAAGTTGGTAAATATTTTTGACACTTTTCTAACTTAAAAAAATTAACTTTAAAAATTCATCAAAAATTCATTTTTACAGATTTTGATTTGATTTCTTTTCTAAATGAAACTTAAAACATTCTAGTTTTAATTAAAAAAGTCTGATTTGTTCTAAATGTTTTCAAAAAATTTTAAAAAATTTTCAAAGTTGGTAAATATTTTTGACACTTTTCTAACTTAAAAAAATTAATTTTAAAAATTCATTTTTAAAGGTTTTGATTTGATTTTTTTCTAAAAGAAACTTAAAACATTGTAGTTTTAATTAAAAAGAACTGATTTGTTCTAAATGTTGTCAAAAATTAAAAAAAAAAATTTAAAGTTGGTAAATATTTTTGACACTTTTCTAATTTAAAAAAATTAACTTTAAAAATTCATCAAAAATTCATTTTTAAAGGTTTTGATTTGATTTTTTTTCTAAAAGAAACTTAAAACATTGTAGTTTTAATTAAAAAGAACCGATTTGTTCTAAATGTTTTCAAAAAATTTTAAAAAATTTTAAAGTTGGTAAATATTTTTGACACTTTTCTAATTTAAAAAAATTAACTTTAAAAATTCATCAAAAATTCATTTTTAAAGATTTTGATTTGATTCTTTTTCTAAATGAAACTTAAAACATTCTAGTTTTAATTAAAAAAGACTGATTTGTTCTAAATGTTTTCAAAAAATTTAAAAAAATTTTTAAACTTGGTAAATATTTTTGACACTTTTCTAACCTAAAAAAATTAACTTTAAAAATTCATAAAAAATTCATTTTTAACGATTTTGATTTGATTCTTTTTCTAAATGAAACTTAAAACATTCTAGTTTTAATTAAAAAAGACCGATTTGTTCTAAATGTTATCAAAAAATTAAAAAAAAATTTTCAAAGTTGGTAAATATTTTTGAGACTTTTCTAACTTAAAAAAATTAACTTTAAAAATTCATCAAAAATTCATTTTTAAAGATTTTGATTTGATTCTTTTTCTAAATGAAACTTAAAACATTCTAGTTTTAATTAAAAAAGACCGATTTGTTCTAAATGTTTTCAAAAAATTTAAAAAATTTTTCAAAGTTGGTAAAAAATTTTTGTCAATTTTAACCAAACTTTAAAAAAATCGATCTACTTTAAAAATTCGCCAAGAATTCATTTTTAAAGCTTTTGATTTGATTTTTTTTCTAAATGAAACTTAAAACATTCTAGTTTTATATAAAAAAGGCCGTTTTATTCTAAATGTTGTTAAAAAAATTAAAAAATTTTCAAAGTTGGTAAATATTTTGAACCTGTTTTTAGGCTCCTATAAGATAGATCTATGATTTTGTGAAGGAAAATAGACGTATTTGAATGATTTTTGAAACTTTTCGACTTAAAACTAAAATTTTGAACCTATTTTTGGGTTAATATAAGATAGATCTATGATTTTGTGAAGAAAAATGAGCAAATTTGAATGATCTATTGGTCATACTCCTACAATCAATGGGTATATATACGATAATACCGCAAAAGAGGCTCATTGTAAATGCGGAATTAACAAGAAGACATAATCGAACGAATTATAAAAAGGTAGCTAACAAAAAAGACGGAGATCTTTAACCATCAAACTGGTTGTGACACTATTAGTCCTTGTGACAAGTCTTCACCCCCATTCCGTTGTTCTATAACTCGTTCGAGATGTCAACACTGTCAATCTTCTATAACTCGTTCGAGATGTCAACACTGTCAATCCCAATAAAGACAATTTCCAAGCAACACTGTTTATCAATCTTTTAGCCATTCCAAAACGTGAGTGTAACCAGAAGTAAGCTTAAAAAGCCTAAGTATCCTTTTGTATGGATTAAATTGGTAGGTTAAGACACTAACTGGTAAGTTGGTAAACTGGGTAAAGTAGTTCTTTCAAAATAACACTGATGTTACGTGTTAAAAAAGTTATTTATTGTATCAAAGGGTCTAATTTTTGTTTCTGTTTGGAAACATCTTCAGCGCATAATAACAGAATACTAAAAACAGGTAAGAGATCACAAAATGAATTACTCAAACCTCGGCGCCAAAATTACAACGAAAGAAGTTTGGGTACATTTACTGTATAATTTTATTCACTACTTAACCCCTTGGCCTACACAACATCTGCCAATTTCGCGTGCCATAGTATACTAGAAAATAGATCGCGCGCCGTGACATTCAACCGTTTAGCCGTGTAACCGAACTGGCGAGAAAAAAAACTAGGGACAATAGGACACAAAAGTAGGACTTGTGGTTTTCGCTTATGGCACAAATCTTTACCACGAGTCATACTCGTTATTTTCGTTTATTACACAAATTCTTTACCACGAGTCAGACTCGTGGTTTTTGCTCATGGCACAGATTTTTTACCACGAGTCACACTCGTGGTTATAGGCCAAAGGGTTAAACATTCCCATGAAATTTTGGACGACCAATTACTGAAAGGACTAGAGTTTAGGTAGGTTTTAGTTAAAAACAAGTTGTTAGCTAATTTCCTTCCATTTTCTGTCTCGTTATTTATAACCCATTGAATATTTCAGTGTTATGACATTGCTTCAATTAAGTTTTATTGGACATACGTCAAAAATACAGACAAAATCCATAGCTCACTTGAGCACGAATTTAAATAAACACCCGATACTACTTTTTTAAGTCCTTTTGTACATTTAGTCGCGAAGCAACCCGGAATAAGCGAACTCACAAACCCAAAACAAACAAGTAAACACTCATACGCAACAATATATGTTTGTTTTTTTAAGATAGGCAAAGTAGTAAGCAATACAAAACGTTCTAAACAATATGAAAGAGTATTCAATGAAGGTTTATCAACAATAACGCCCTTGGTGTTGTTACGCTTTTATCTACTATTTAAACGTCCTAGAAATCCACCTGTTGCTTTTAACTACTTCTGCAAACTCATATCTAAATAAAAGTAGGTCAAATTTTCGGGGAAATGTCGAAAAGTTTTTTAGATAGTTTGAAAAGTCTCGCGAAATTGCTCTTTTTTTTTGTCCAAATGCGTTCGTTAAATGATAAGTCTCATTCTTTATTCAACAATTTCACAAAATTTAAATATAATCTCAAATTTCAAATGAAAAAATGGATATAATTTTTCAACAATATTATATAATATAATTTCGATAATGTACCTATCTTTCTGAGTCAACACCTTAACTTTTTAAAATAAATAAACCCATCAAAAAAATTTTCCCAAAGATTTCCCAAACCCGTCTTTAAATACTTTATTTAAATTTAAAAATAAATATTAAAAACAAATATTAAAAACAAATATTAAAAACAAATATACAAATAAACAAATATATAATATACTTACGTGAACTGGCATGTTGAAATAATCGCTTTTAAATTGATCAGCCATCTCTCCAAATTGTTGCAAGTTATATTCGCGTTGAGCTTGTTCAAACCCAAACGCTTCGGTAGGTTTCGAGACTTCCTCCGCGACGCACTTTGGACAACACCAATCGCCTTTTGGAATCTCCACTAAAGGTGGAATCAAGCAAAACGTATGATAACTATCATCGCAACCGTCACAAAGCAACATGTACTCTTCGGAATCGCCGCGATTGCAATTGTGACAAACGTACTTCGCCAGCTGAAAATAGTTCGATTTCTTAAGATTAAAATAGGCACGAGAAAACATTTGGGAGTTTACCGGGTCGATGTCCATGTCGTAATGTAGCGGTTTCGATCTAGGTTTGTCATCTTTTTTATCTAAGTTGTAACCGGCCATTTTTGGACCAGCTCCGTAAAATTGAAGACGTTTTAATTCTTTATTATGTTCACCGTCAATGTTATCATCAATTAATTCTTCTTTTATTTTAACCTAATTAAAAAAATAAAATTAAATGAAAAAAAAACAATTAAAATTAATACTCAAAAAATTAAAAAAATTCATAAAAGTGACAAAAATTTTTAACAGTTAACTTTAACTTATTTTGAAAATTTTGATCAATTTTGAAAAATTGTGGTTGATCAATTTTAAAAAATTGTGGAGACTCTATTTTTTAAAATTAAGAAATTAAATTTGTATTAATTGAAAGCTAAAATATTCTATTTTGTAATTGTATCATTGAAAAATAACTTAATTTAGCTTGAAATTGTAAAATTTCTATTAAAATTTTCAAAATTCGTCCAATTTCTTTTGAAATGTCACTAAATTTCGTCTAAAATTGTTGAATTTCATTGAAAAATAACTTTATTTAGATTAAAATTGTGCAATTTCATCCAAAATTTTCTAAAATCTGATTTTATTTCCAAAATTTCACGAAATTTGGTATAAAATTATCTAAAATTGTTGAATTTCGTTTAATTTCACCTAAATTTTTTCGAATTCCATTAAAAAATAACTTAATTTAGCTTTAAATTGTGAAATTTCGACCAAAATTTTCAAAATTCGTCCAGTTTCGTTTGAAAATTAACTAAATTTCGTCTAAAATTGTTGAATTTCATTAAAAAATAACTTAATTTATGTTGAAATTGTGAAATTTCGACAAAAATTTTCAAAATTCGTCCAATTTCGTTTGAAAATTCACGAAAATTCGTCTAAAATTGTTGAATTTTATTGAAAAATAACTTAATTTAGCTAAAAATTGTGAAATTTTATCTCAAATTTCTTAAAATTGTCGAATTTCGTTTGAAATTTCACGAAATTTCGTTTAAAATTGTCGAATTTCATTGAAAAAAACTTAGTTATCTTAAAATTGTGCAATTTCATCCAAAATTTTTTAAAATCCGATTTTATTTCCAAAATTTCACGAAATTTGGTGTAAAATTATCTAAAATTGTTGAATTTCGTTTAATTTCACCTAAACTTTTTCGAATTTCATTGAAAGATAACTTAATTTAGCTTGAAATTGTGAAATCTCGACAAAAATTTTCAAAATTCGTCCAATTTCTTTTGAAATGTCACTAAATTTCGTCTAAAATTGTTGAATTTCATTGAAAAATAACTTTATTTAGATTAAAATTGTGAAATTTCATCTAAAATTTTTTAAAATTGTCAAATTTCTTCTGAAATGTCGCTAATTTTTGCAAAAAATTGCCTAAAATGATTGAATTTCGACTAATTTCATCTAAAATTTGCTTAAGTCATCGAATTTCGTCTGAAATTTCACCAGATATCGACAAAAGTTGTCAAATTTCATTGAAAAATAACTTTATTTAGATTAAAATTGTAAAATTTTATCTAAAATTTGCTAAAATCGACAAATTTGGTGATGAAAATTTTGACGAATTTTAAAAAATCGTGGAAACCTTATTTTTTTAAATTAAGAAATGAAATTTGTATAAATTGAAAACTAAAATATTCTATTTTGTAATAAAAAAGTCAATTTTGTTCTAATTATTATCCAAAAAATTTAAAAAATTCATAAAGTTAAGAAAATTCATAAAAAAAGATTAAAAAAGATGAAAAAATAGAAAATTATTTAAGAATTAAAGTTAACGTAACTTAATTTATATTAAAATTGTTAAAAAATGACTTAATTTAGTCTAAAATTGTAATATTTCACTTATAATTTTTTAAAATCATCGATTTTTTTCAAAAATTTCACGAAATTTGGTGCAAAATTGTTGAATTTCGTTTAATTTCATCAAAATTTTTTCGAATTCCATTAAAAAATAACTTAATTTAGCTTGAAATTGTGAAATTTCGACCAAAATTTTCAAAATTCGCCCAGTTTCGTTTGAAAATTCACGAAAATTCGTCTAAAATTGTCGAATTTCATTGAAAAAAACTTAGTTATCTTAAAATTGTGCAATTTCATCCAAAATATTCTAAAATCCGATTTTATTTTCAACATTTCACGAAATTTGGTGTAAAATTATCTAAAATTGTTGAATTTCGTTTAATTTCACCTAAACTTTTTCGAATTTCATTGAAAAATAACTTAATTTAGCTAAAAATTGTGAAATTTTATCTCAAATTTCTTAAAATTGTCGAATTTCGTTTGAAATTTCACGAAATTTCGTTTAAAATTGTCGAATTTCATTGAAAAAAACTTAGTTATCTTAAAATTGTGCAATCTCATCCAAAATTTTCCAAAATTTAGATAAAAATCCGATTTCATTTCCAAAATTTCACGAAATTTGGTGTAAAATTATCTAAAATTGTTAAATTTCGTTTAATTTCACCTAAACTTTTTCAAATTTCATTGAAAGATAACTTAATTTAGCTTGAAATGGTGAAATTTCGACAAAAATTTTCAAAATTCGTCCAATTTCTTTTGAAATGTCACTAAATTTCGTCTAAAATTGTTGAATTTCATTGAAAAATAACTTTATTTAGATTAAAATTGTGAAATTTCATCTAAAATTTCTTAAAATTGTCAAATTTCTTCTAAAATTTCGCTAATTTTTGTATAAAATTGCCTAAAATGATTGAATTTCGACTAATTTCATCTAAAATTTCCTTAAGTCATCGAATTTCGTCTGAAATTTCACCAGATATCCATAAAAGTTGTAAAATTTCATTGAAAAACAACTTTATTTACATTAAAATTGTAAAATTTTATTTAAAATTTGTTAAAATCGTCAAATTTGGTGATGAAAATTTTGACGAATTTTAAAAAATCGTGGAAACTTTATTTTTTTAAATTAAGAAATGGAATTTGTATTAATTGAAAGTTAAAATATTCTATTTTGTAATAAAAAAGTCAATTATGTTCTAATTATTATCCAAAAAATTAAAAAAATTCATAAAGTTGACTAAAATTTTTTATAACCTAAAAAAAGATTAAAAAAGATGAGAAAATAGAAAATTATTTAAGAATTAAAGTTAACGTAACTTAATTTATATTAAAATTGTTAAAAAATGACTTAATTTAGTCTAAAATTGTAACATTTCACTTATAATTTTTTAAAATCATCGATTTTTTTCAAAAATTTGGAAATTTGGTGCAAAATTGTTGAATTTCGTTTAATTTCATCAAAATTTTTTCGAATTCCATTAAAAAATAACTTAATTTAGCTTGAAATTGTGAAATTTCGACCAAAATGTTCAATATTCGCCCAGTTTGGTTTGAAAATTCACGAAAATTCGTCTAAAACTGTCGAATTTCATTGAAAAATAACTTAATTTAGCTAAAAATTGTGAAATTTTAACTCAAATTTCTTAAAATTGTCGAATTTCGTTTGAAATTTCACGAAATTTCGTTTAAAATTGTCGAATTTCATTGAAAAAAACTTACTTATCTTAAAATTGTGCAATTTCCTCCAAAATTTTCTAAAATCCGATTTTATTTCCAAAATTTCACGAAATTTGGTGTAAAATTATCTAAAATTGTTGAATTTCGTTTAATTTCACCTAAACTTTTTCGAATTTCATTGAAAGATAACTTAATTTAGCTTGAAACTGAAATTTCGACAAAAATTTTCAAAATTCGTCCAATTTCTTTTGAAATGTCACTAAATTTCATCTAAAATTGTTGAATTTCATTTAAAAATAACTTTATTTAGATTAAAATTGTGAAATTTTATCTAAAATTTCTTAAAATTGTCAAATTTCTTCTAAAATTTCGCTAATTTTTGTATAAAATTGCCTAAAATGATTGAATTTCGGCTAATTTCATCTAAAATTTCCTTAAGTCATCGAATTTCATCTGAAATTTCACCAGATATCGATAAAAGTTGTCAAATTTCATTGAAAAATAACTTTATTTAGATCAAAATTGTAAAATTTTATCTAAAATTTGCTAAAATCGTCAAATTTGGTGATGAAAATTTTGACGAATTTTAAAAAAACGTGGAAACCTTATTTTTTTTAATTAAGAAATGAAATTTGTATAAATTGAAAACTAAAATATTCTATTTTGTAATAAAAAAGTCAATTTTGTTCTAATTATTATCCAAAAAATTAAAAAAATTCATAAAGTTGACTAAAATTTTTTATAACCTAAAAAAAGATTAAAAAAGATGAAAAAATAGAAAATTATTTAAGAATTAAAGTTAACGTAACTTAATTTATATTAAAATGGTTAAAAAATGACTTAATTTAGTCTAAAATTGCAATATTTCACTTATAATTTTTTAAAATCATCGATTTTTTTCAAAAATTTCACGAAATTTGGTGCAAAATTGTTGAATTTCGTTTAATTTCATCAAAATTTTTTCGAATTCCATTAAAAAATAACTTAATTTAGCTTGAAATTGTCAAATTTCGACCAAAGTTTTCAAAATTCGCCCAGTTTCGTTTGAAAATTCACGAAAATTCGTCTAAAATTGTCGAATTTCATTGAAAAATAACTTAATTTAGCTAAAAGTTGTGAAATTTTATCTTAAATTTCTTAAAATTGTCGAATTTCGTTTGAAATTTCACGAAATTTCGTTTAAAATTGTCGAATTTCATTGAAAAAAACTTAGTTATCCTAAAATTGTGCAATTTCATCCAAAATTTTTTAAAGTCCGATGTTATTTCCAAAATTTCACGAAATTTGGTGTAAAATTATCTAAAATTGTTGAATTTCGTTTAATTTCATCAAAATTTTTTCGAATTCCATTAAAAAATAACTTAATTTAGCTTGAAATTGTGAAATTTCCACAAAAATTTTCAAAATTCGTCCAATTTCGTTTGAAATGTCACTAAATTTCGTCTAAAATTGTTGAATTTCATTGAAAAATAACTTTATTTAGATTAAAATTGTGAAATTTCATCTAAAATTTCTTAAAATTGCCAAATTTCTTCTGAAATTTCGCTAATTTTTGTATAAAATTGCCTAAAATGATTGAATTTCGACTAATTTCATCTAAAATTTCCTTAAGTCATCGAATTTCGTCTGAAATTTCATCAGATATCGACAAAAGTTGTCAAATTTCATTGAAAAATAACTTTATTTAGATTAAGATTGTAAAATTTTATCTAAAATTTGTTAAAATCGACAAATTTGGTGATGAAAATTTTGACGAATTTTAAAAAAACGTGGAAACCTTATTTTTTTTAATTAAGAAGTGAAATTTGTATTAATTGAAAGTTAAAATATTCTATTTTGTAATTAAAAAGTCAATTTTGTTCTAATTATTACCCAAAAAATTAAAAAAATTCTTAAAGATGACTAAAATTTTTGACAGTTCATAACCCCACTTTTTAAAAAAATTGATCCAACTTTAAAAAATCGTGGAGACTTTATTTTTTACAATTAAGAAATGGAATTTGGGTTAATTGAAAGTTAAAATATTGTATTTTGTAATAAAAAAGTCAATTTTGTTCTAATTATTACCCAAAAAATTAAAAAAATTCACAAAGATGATCAAAATTTTTGACAGTTCATAACCTACCTTTTTGAAAATTTTGACAAACTTTAAAAAATCGTGGAGACTTTATTTTTTAAAATTAAGAAGTGAAATTTGTATTAATTGAAAGTTAAAATATTCTATTTTGTAATTAAAAAGTAAATTTTGTTCTAATTATTACCCAAAAAATTACAAAAATTCTTAAAGATGACTAAAATTTTTGACAGTTCATAACCCCACTTTTTGAAAAAATTGATCCAACTTTAAAAAATCGTGGAGACTTTATTTTTTACAATTAAGAAATGGAATTTGTATTAATTGAAAGTTAAAATATTTTATTTTATAATAAAAAAGTCAATTTTGTTCTAATTATTACCCAAAAAATTAAAAAAATTCTTAAAGATGACTAAAATTTTTGACAGTTCATAACCCCACTTTTTTAAAAAATTCATCCAACTTTAAAAAATCGAGGAGACTTTATTTTTTTAAATTAAGAAATGAAATTTGTATTAATTGAAAGTTAAAATATTCTATTTTGTAATTAAAAAGTCAATTTTGTTCTAATTATTACCCAAAAAATTAAAAAAAATTATAAAGATGATTAAAATTTTTGACGGTTTGACTTTTAAAAATTCCGATCAACTTTAAAAAAATCGTAGAGACTTTATTTTTTTAAATTAAGAAATGAAATTTGTATTAATTGAAAGTTAAAATGTTCTATTTTGTAATAAAAAATCAATTTCCCTCTAAATGTTACCCAAAAAATTAAAAAAAAATCATAAAGGTGACTAAAATTTTTAACATTGAATTACATTAAAATTTGTTACAATTTTATTTACCTCAGTTTTTGGTTTAATATCAATTTCAGGCAATTTCTTTTCCCTTCTACGACAACCTCCTTTTTTATTAATCATCATCCTACTTTCAATCCTATGAGGTTTATACTCTTCATCGTCATCATTTTTCATATCAGGTGGAAGCTCTTTTTTCTATTCAAATAAAGAAAAATAATAAAATTACCTCATAAAATTATTTAATTATAAAAAAATAAAAATAAATTACCAAGTTTTTAATGCTTTTTCCTTCGGAGAAAACTTCATACGGATACAATAACCTTTCATAGTGGGTTTTTAAAATCGTTCCGATACTTTTTCCTTGTGGATAACCCATAATGGTGGCCACTTTCGACCATTTCCTATCTTTCGTGACGGAATTAAATCCACCCTCGCTGTTCACAAGACGGTGTAACGTGTAAAGGTCGAGAGCGCGCTTTTCAACCATTGGAATTTTTAAAGACGAACCCTGTAACTCCCAGAACTTCGCTATTTGGTCGAGGAAGTTTAATTTAATTCGCGTTTTTGCCTCCAGCTCGTTTAATCTTTGAATCCTCGGTGTGAATTTTAGTTTATCCACATCCACAGCGAATGGTGGTTGCCAATTCTATAACAATTGAAATTATTTTTTTTTAAATTTTAAATGTAAATTAAATTTTTTAATTTTAAATGTAAATTAATTTTTTTAATTTTAAATGTAAATTAATTTTTTTAATTTTAAATGTAAATTAATTTTTTTTTAATACAAATTAATTTTTTTAATAAAATAAAAAAAATACTTTTGTTTGACTTGTTTATATGTTTATTTCTTAAGTGAGTGTTTACAATGATAAGAAAATTTTTAATTAGATATCATGTTTTGATAAGGAGTAATATTAGTTTGAGATATTGTTTTTAAATTCGTATGTTATAAGGTTTTGTTATTTAATTTTTGACGATTAACGAACGGTTTATATTCTTAATCACGTTTTTCGTAATTTACAATTAGTCATTTTTCATTTCATAACTTGTAATCGTATAAAAGTACTAAAATTAAATTGGAATCTATTTTGAGAACTAAAGTTAGCTAATACTAATGTTTTGATGTGACGAATTCACTGTTATTCTGTGTTTCATTAGTTACGAACAACCCCCTATAAAAGTTAAGTAATTTGAACTAAAGGTGGTTTGAATTATTCAGATTAAATGTCTAGAATTTTTTAATTTAGATCTTAATCTAGTATTTTTTAACCATATTTGCCTATATTTACGTATTTTAGTTTAGACGTTTTATTAATTTTAAAATTAACATTAAAACTAATTCTAATATTAAAATAAAAATTTAAAAATCAAATTTATTTCTGTGTCTTTTAGAAATACATTTGTCGTTTTGGATATCATAACTTTCTTTAGAAACAAGTTCTAAGTTTGCAAAAGACGTATTTACGTTAAGGTGACCAGACTTTTAGGTGGACAAAGCGGGATAACTAAGATTTTATTTCCTACTTTGTTTCCTACTGTGATTTTTTGTGATGTCCAATATTTAAGCTTTTCCTTATCAATATATTTTTTACTAATGACACTTCCTTAAAAAGATCATTTACGGAAATATTATTATTTGGGAATTTTTGAGAAACATAATCAGATGATTTTTGCACATCGTTCCAATTAAGTTCTGGTTGTAATGTAAACTATTGAAAATGCGGTTCGGTCCTCCAAATAATCTTTGCAGTTACTATAAAACTTTTTGACATGGTTCATATCTTAACGATTTATTGTACCCTGCTCTTCGAGTTGGTTTATACTATTGCGGATAGTTAACGGTAGAAAATTATTTTCTAAACTTGCTTGATACTGACATATTAAATTATTAACTTCATTTGCTACTTTGATTGCCGATATTTTATCATCTTCAGTAAGCTTTATAACGTGCTGAAAAAGAGCAGCTTGATTTTGTAGAAACTCTAGCCAAATTTTTGAATATTCTCTTTCAAAAAACTTGTCTAAAATTCTAGGACATTTGTCCTGTGATAGAAAGTAGGATTTTAAAGGATCAGACATCTTCAAAATTCTTTCGATAGCTGGCAGTAAAACTAACCAATGCGTTTCACTGTATCCAAGTATTTTCTGATATTCAACTTCCTCAGCAAGAGCAATATATTAGTCGTCGTAACCCGTAGGATTCTTAGAACGCAAAGCAATGATTTTCATAAATAGAAAATTTCACTTAATTCTAAAAGTCGGGACTTTTGAAAAACGTCGCGGGACGCGGGACAAATTGTGAAAAATCAGGACTGTCCCGCCAAAAGCGGGATGTCTGGTCACCTTAATTTACCATCATTTCAAGTTATAACGACCTTTCCATATCCCTGTATTAACATTTACTATTAAATCTAATTTTACTGATATTTTCAAATTCGAATTATTAATAACAGGTTATTTCCTTTGCTCACAACGATAAACTTAAAAATCACTAAAATATAAACCAGTTTTTATACTTGCCTCCATTTCCGACTTTCATTTTAACTTGTTACATGTCCTCGTGCTGTTTTAAGATTTTATTACGGTTACTTGTGTGTATTAGTGGTTAAAAAACTTAAATTCCAATTGAACAATGTTAATCCACTTTTTGAATCAAATAATTTTAGACTAAGTAAGTAAACATTTTTTGTAAACCACACTACTTTTAGACTTAAGTTTTTTTAAAAATTTTTCTATTTAACTTTTGATAATTTTTGTATTTAATTTTAACATAACTTTACCAATGTTTCATTTTACCTAAGTTTCTACAGTAAATTTATACATTTGACATAATTTAATATTTCAATTATCAACCAAAAAAATTTTTATTTTTATGTTAATTTGTAGTTACCTCTGAGGATGACTTAAAAGTCGAAACATGTAAGGCTATTTTATAATAATAAACCAGTTAAGTGCAGAAGATATCGTTTAATTCAAATCACCTTAATTTACGTCTAAAGCCAAAAGTTTCTAGTTCCTCGTGTAGTCTTAAAGTTAGTTCCACTGTCAGATCTGTTAACATTAATCATAAAAATCTTTTAATCCTTAGAAAAAAAATACATTTGTTTCGGATGCCATATTACAACCTTCTTTAAAAACAAGTTCGAACTTCTCAAAAGATGAATTTACGTCTGAAGCCAAAAGTTTCTACTTCTACGTCCAATCTTAAAGTTAGTTATACTATCAGTTCTGTTAACATCAGTCGTAAAAGTCTTCATAATTTTCTTTATAAACCTTACGATAACTAAAGAATACGAACGACTATGAAATATTAGATGCACAACCATAATATTACTAAATGTGTAGGTTTTGTGCTTATTTATACACATCTATACATCTGTATAAACCTAATCTCAAAACGAGATTTTTTGATTTTTCATAAATATGAATCTTTGGTCTGTACGAAGACTTTTGTAACTAAGTGTACAATGTT
Organism: Digitonthophagus gazella; assembly: GCA_036711955.1. Taxonomy (NCBI): domain Eukaryota; kingdom Metazoa; phylum Arthropoda; class Insecta; order Coleoptera; family Scarabaeidae; genus Digitonthophagus; species Digitonthophagus gazella. The sequence continues at coordinate 22,202,478 of JASCIT010000010.1, forward strand.
TTGGCTATTAAATTAGTTAACATTTTTAATAAATCACCCTATATAACAATATCTTTTATTCTCCGATTTTGTATTCTTGTATTTTCCGACCACATACAGCATAAATTCACTAAAGTCTGGTTTTAAATAATTCAATAAATTAATTAAACCATCATTTATTTTATTTATTTAGTTCAGTTTTAATCCTTAGAAACAAAAATACATTTGTTTTGAATGCCATATTACAACCTTCTTTAGAAACAAATTCGAAGTTTAGTTCTTTAGAAACAAATTCGAAGGGAATTTACGTCTGAAGCCAAAAGTTTCTACTTCTACGTCCAGTCTTAAAGTTAGTTCTACTGTCAGTTCTGTTAACATTAGTCGTAACAGTCTTTGTAATTATCTTTCTAGACTTTAATAACATTATATTGATACTTTTTCTTATACTTCATCTTAAGAGTCTTATTTTATTAATATATAGTAGAACCCCGATTATTCGAGTCGCAATTATTCATCAATTTGTCATCAATTGAAAAATTTAAGCAAGACTTTAAAAAGCAAATCAAAGATAGTGGGTATACGTACGATCAAATTTATAACTGTGATGAAACTGGTTTGAATTATAAAATGCTTCCATCAAAAACAGTGGCATCTTGACAGAAAAAATCGGCTCTTGGGCACAAACGAAGTAAGGAAAGATTAACCGTAATGGCATGTTCCAATGCATCTGGAGAGCACAAACTCCCATTGATGCTGATTGGTAAGTCAGCTCGTCCAAGAGCTTTAAAAGACATCTCACCCAGAGCCCTACCAGTTTATTACAAAAATCAGAAGAACGCTTGCATGGATGCAACCTCATTTACTAACTGGTTTAAAGAAGAGTTTGGGCCATCAGTGACTAAATTTTTGAAGAGAAACGATCTCCCTATTAAAGCAATTTTATTAATGGACAACGTTCCTTCTCACCCTGGGGAAGAACTTTGAAATGGAGAAGCCGGGGAGAAATGTCCTCTTCAAATTTTGACACCGTGACAGAAGAAGAAGAACAAAATTTATTTGAATTAATACAAAACTTAAAAGGTTGCGGAAATGTGGCAGGACAAGACGTTATTGAATAGGTTACAGCAGATGATTTAGAAGAAGAAATGAGTGTTGAAGGACTAACGAATACCTTTCAGGAAATTAGATGACGAAAAATTAGATGACGACGACGAAGCAGGTGTATGAACAGTCTCCCACTAATATCTCCCATCAAGACGGTTTTACTTCTCTGGAAAAAGGTTTAAGGTATATCGGACAACATTCAGAGGCAACTCCTGTGGATTTGCTTCTTCTTAACTGATAGAAAAACATAGCAGCAAGAAAAAGATGCAATATGTAACAGTAGCGCATAAACAACTATTTCAATGTTTTATAATATGTATACACACATACATATTTACATGTTAAAAACGTTAATAAACCGATTAAAGTACATTTGTATTTATTTTTTTAAGAAATAAAAAATAAATCTGTATTATCCGAGTTTTCAGTTATCTGAGGTGGGTGTCTCCCCACGTTACCTCGGATAATCAGGGTTCTACTGTATAGAATTTTCATCCTTAAACGTCAAAAGTGACATTTTAAAAATTTAGACCAAATTTAAAAAATCATGGAGACTATTTTTTAAAATTAAGAAATGAAATTTGTATCAATTGAAAGCTAAAATATTCTATTTTATAATAAAACAGTCAATTTTGTTCTAATTATTACCCAAAAAATTAAAAAAATTCATAAATGTGACTAACATTTTAAATTCATAAATGTGACAGGTAACCTAACCTCTTAAAAAATTTTGACCAAATTTAAAAAATCGTGGAAATTTTATTTTTTTAAATTAAGAAATGGAATTTGTATTAATTGAAAGCTAAACTGTTCTATTTTGTAATAAAAAAGTCAATTTTGTTTTAATTATTACCCAAAAATTTAAAAAAATTCATAAAGGTGACTAAAATTTTTGACAGGTAACCTAACCTTTTAAAAAATTTTTACCAAATTTAAAAAATCGTGGAGACTTTATTTTTTTAAATTAAGAAATGAAGTTTGTATCAATTGAAAGTTAAAATATTCTATTTTGTAATAAAAAAAGTCAATTTTGTTCTAATTATTACCCAGAAATTAAAAAAAAATTATAAAGGTGACTAAAATTTTTGACAGGTAACCTAACCTTTTAAAAAATTTTGATCAAATTTAAAAAATCGTGGAGACTTTATTTTTTTAAATTAAGAAATGAAATTTGTATTAATTGAAAGTTAAAATATTCTATTTTGCAATAAAACAGTCAATTTTGTTCTAATTATTACCCAAAAAATTAAAAAAATTCATAAAAGTGACAAAAATTTTTAACAGTAACAAATTTTTAAGATTTATCTATTAAATTCATTACATTTGTTAATAAATCACCCTGTATATCAATATCTTGTATTCTCCGGTCTTAAAAAGGGGTGTGATTTTTCGGTTCAGCAAATTAGGTACTCATAGCGACAAATTAAGTACTCTTAACGACAAGAAGAAATTTTAACGGTAGTTTGTGTACTTAAACGGAAGAACATGTATTCTAGCGGCAGATTATGTATTCGAACGGCAAAATATGTAATTTAGCGACAGAATATGAAAACGGACGACAAAATATACTGCAGCGGTAAAATGTGTAAATGGCCGTCATAATATGTATGTACTATAACCTGAAATTAAGCTGCACCATGCCGACTACTTTTTCATCTTTCTCTTCATGGAAAGTGAGAAAATTGTTTGTAATTTATCTAACATTGAGAATCAAGACATTAAAATAGTTGTATCCACAAAGGGTCTTTTAGAGAATTTAGAAAAATCAAAAATGGTACAAATTGATGCAACATATAAACTAATTTGGCAAGGATATCCCGTTATAATAGCCAGTAGTAATGATAAAAACAAAGTGTTTCATCCATTCGCAATTTTAGTGTGCCAACGTAAGAATGAAAGTGATTTTGTATTTATATTTTCAGCATCAAAAAAATATAATATCAACTGGCAACCTGAATTATTACTAGTTGATGGAAGTGTTGCTATTACAAATAGATTCTTGAAGGTTTTTGACCAACCAATTAATGTGTTAACCAATTAATGTGTGTTTAATGTGTTATTTTCATGTAATTCAAGCTGTAGAAAAAAGACTAAACGCTATTTTTTAATATGCAAAGGATATAAAAATTGATATTTCTATGTTGCAACTCTGTGATAATATTGACATATTTAACGATGCCTCAAGACTTTTCTTAGATAAATGGCACTCATTGGATAAACCAAAGATCATCGACTTTTTAAATTATTTTAAGGAATAGTGGCTAAAACAGAATAAAAACTGGTTTGAAGGTGCTGGATTAGGATACCCGAGCACAAATAACGGTATAGAAATTACAAATGCAGTCATTAAAAGTGAGCACACAATTAGAGAACGATTGCCAGTGGGGCTGTTTTTAAACAGTTTAGTAAATCTTTTAACTAAGTGGTCTAAAGATCGAACTCCATCATCTTCAAATTATAAGGAATTTTGTTTAGAAGAAACGTTTACTTTAAAAGACTGGATTGAAGCATATCAATAGCTTCAATTAAACAAAAAAATTATGCAGGTTGGTAATAAATTTTACACCTGTTCCACAAAATCTAAACATGAAAATATCACTCTTCAATTATTTTCTAAATATATTAATAAGCAATGGAAAACCTACGACGAATTTAAAGAGATATACTTTGGTATTTAGGTTATTATAAAAGAAAAGGATGAATTTATGTGCTTTTGCCCTGCATTTTTAAAAAATTATAAATCGTCATGGAGATCCGTATAAACAACAAGTTAGTTCCCGAAGAAGCGAAAGCTTTACACTTAGGCCAAAAACGAAAACGAGGAAGACCTTTTAAAGCAAAGAAGGCCCTTACTGTGCAATAACAAATATGTTACTTCTTTATTAATGTTTGTTTTTAAAGTTTATTTCAGTTTTATAATAATACAGGGTGTTTAAAAAATACGTTCGAATATTTGGCCCACTTATAGATCTCATCAGTACAAACAAAAAAGTCAAAATAAACATAAGTCCAAAAATCAGCCGTTTTCTAATTACAGCCTGTTTTTCAAATTAAAATAATTTACACTCACAAGGAGACATCGCAGTTGACTCTTCATCAATTTTGATGAATTTTTTTATGGTGAATCTATATTGAATGTAAGTAAGTTCCCCCGGAGCTTTTGATCCAATGACCCTTCTAAAGGGAGTTATTATTTTTTATTACATTTTTTGAGAGTTGTTATAAGCGATGCCGTCTTAAGTATCTGTCCGTAGTGCAATGAATGAATGCCGCGCTTCTGTGCAGAAAGGCCAGGATCGGGATTTTTTTTAAGGGGTTAGACCACTTTAGACCGTGGAAAATTAACGTAATTTCCCCATATTTTTCCGAGAAAACAATAAGAGCTGTGGCAAAAATTGTTTATATATCTTTGTTGTACATACATTTAGGAATAAGAAATATATTTTGCTAAATAATTAACATAAAAAATGAACGTGATGTAACTGCTTGATGAAAACCTTGTTAAGCGCTAAGGGGTCCGCGGCCGGAACGATTTTACCTACAATTTTCAACCTAAAGCAAAAACGAAAAGGTATTTAGTTTTTACAACTCAAAAGCTAGAGAAAGACGTAGGGATTTCTTTTTAATTAATTTTTTGCAGAAATGGTGGGCATATTACAAAAGCTTTGCGTTTTAGCCTAAAAAAATATCTACTAAATTGTTTATAGTTAAAGAACTACGTTTGATATCAAAAAAATCCTACGTCTTTCTCTAGATAATGCTACTTGAAAGGTGCAGTTAAAATTTCAAGTAAATCGGTAAAGAATTGTATGAGTTATGTTTCCGGCCGTTTCAAGAAAAGTGATTTAGAGAAAAACGCATTTAAAGTTTATTTTACCTGTATTGAGCACACGTTATCGGACAACATTCAGAATCAAAATTCAGGCATTTAAAAACTGTTCCCACTTATAACTGACATTGCATCTTATTTTTAAGACCATAAGGCACTTTTTAGCGCAAAAAACAAAAATTCGATTTTTTGAAAATTCTAGAGTGGTCTAACCCCTTAAGGAAATGCGAATATGATCAGGTTATTGACATATTTTCAAGTTTAATTCTTTACGCCTTATCGGTTAGTGATTATTAAACAGCGATTTTTGAATAGTGATTATTAGAAAACGATTATTGAATAGTGATTTTTGGACAACGATTTATTGGATACTGATTATTGAGCAGCAATTTTGGATAACGATTATTAGATATTGATTTTTGGATAGCTATTTTTGGATTATATTTTTGGATAATATGGATACAGTATCAATTGAAAAGCAACCGTCAACAATTGTTGAACATGAAGGGATCCTGGAAGAAGAAACGTTAATTGTAAGTTTCATGCAATTATACGACAAACAGGATATTACAGACGGCATGCACGTTTGTTTCCAAATATTAAAAAAAGAACATTTTAAATGACGCGGCAAGTGAATCAATGTCGCCGAAGGCATCTATTTTAAGGGAGAAGTTTGCCCAATGTATTGTAAAAACTTTGGGAGAAAACTGTTTTACAGAAGAAGATAAGTTACTTTTGCCGAACGAAGAAGTTCCATTAACAAATGCTGTAGTAGAATCGCAAGATAGCACCTCTTCTTCCATAATGATTAAAACAAAAAAAAGTTGTAACATCAGAATCCCGATCCTGGGCTTCCTGCACAGGAGCGCGGCATTCATTCAATACTCTACGGACAGATACGTAAGACGGCATCGCTTTATAGCTTATAACAACCCCCAAAAAACGTAACTTTCAAAAATTAATAACTCCCTTTAGAAGGGCTATTGCATCAAAAGCTCTGGTGAAACTTACTTATAGTCACTATAGATTTACCATAAAAAAATTCATCAAAATTGGTGAAGAGTCAACTGCGATGTCTCCTTGTCAGTAGGAGTGATTCGCGTATTTATGAAGTCATCCATGGAAATAACAAAACAAATTTTGTTCGTTTCTGTTAGTGTAGTTGCCACATTTGTTGTAATTATTGTGTGTCCGTTATTGTCAGTGTTTATTGAAGTAGTTGTTGCTGTAACCCATTGTTAAAATTTTCGAATATGCCTTATACCAACGCAGAAATGGCAGACATGCATTTTATGTATGGCAAAGCCGATGGAAATGCTTGTGAGGCACGTCGCCTTTATGCCGAAGCATTCCCAAACCGGGTACTTCCGTGTGACAAACTTTTTACAAATTTACATCAACGTTTATCCGAAGTTGGATCGTTTAAATCAAGGAACGGTGATGGTGGTCGGCATAGATCAGTTTGTACTCCCGACGCAGAACTTAACATTTAGGACGAATTGAAGAAAATCCTGGTACTAGTACTAGAAGACTCTCTACTGAAACAAATATTAATTTTTCCCTAATTTGGAGAATTTTACGGGAGCAGCAATTGCACCCATACCATATTCAAAGGGTACAGGCTCTAGCTGTGCCTGATTATGCCGCACGACTGGTGTTTTGTCGAAGCATGTTGACAAAAGTCGCGGAGAACCCAAATTTTGTTACGAAAATTTTATTTACAGACGAAGCTGGTTTCACGAGAAATGGCATTTTTAATTTTCATAATAGCCATGTTTGGGCCGACGAAAATCCGCATGCCGTTGTTGAATCGAATCATCAACGCCGATTTGCAATCAACGTTTGGCTTGGTGTGTTAGGAGACCATCTGATAGGACCTTGTTTCATGCTTAACCGTTTGACTAGTCAATTGTACCTTGACTTTTTGCGGAATACATTACCACTGCTGTTAGAAGATGTGCCCCTCAAACACAGAATTAATATGTGGTTGATGCACGATGGAGCTCCTGCGCATTACGGAGTCTTGGTCAGAAATTATGTAAACGAAAATTACAATGGCAGGTGGATAGGGCGAGGAGGTCCAATTGCATGGCCCCCTAGATCTCCCGACCTCACTCCACTCGATTTTTGCATTTGGGGGTATTTAAAGACATTAGTTTATTCAAGTCCTGTGAATAATTTAGATGAGTTGCGAGAACGAATTGAACATGCCTGCCAGACTGTTCGTATGATAAATCCGGGACTCTTTGAGAGAGTGCGGCGTTCACTTTTACGGAGATGTGAAATGTGTATACAAATGGAAGGAGGACATTTTGAACATCTTCTTTAAGAATCATTAATTTGTAATAATTAAAATGTATTTATACTGATATTTGAGTGTAAATTATTTTAATTTGAAAAACAGGCTGTAATTAGGAAACGGCTGATTTTTGGACTTATGTTTATTTTGACTTTTTTGTTTGTACTGATGAGATCTATAAGTGGGCCAAATATTCGAACGTATTTTTTAAACACCCTGTATATGTTGCGTTTTTAAATTTCTTGTTATTTATTAACTGTTGGATTAACATTGATTAGATTTATATGTTGACAGAAAAAACTTGCCGCTATGAATCCCTGAAATGTCTCCCGGAGACGTAATTTGTCGCTATTAGACCCTAATTTGGCGCCTCGATATAAATTCCCACTTAAAAAGTATGGATTTACTTTAGTTTCAAACAATTCGATAAATTAATTAAACCACCATTCTTGTATTTACTTTATTTTTAATCTTTAGAACCAAAAAAGAATCCATTTTAATTAATAACAAAACATGGAATCAAAAAATAATAAAATGGAAGTTATCAAAAAGCAAACACACCCAAAAGATATAAAAATAACTCACAGCTATGACTAACAATCCCAACCAACTAACGTTAGTTAATAATTAACTTAATAGTTAACAGTAATAGTTAATTAAAACATTTTTTTTATTAAAGTCTTTATTATATAAATGTAAAATAAAATGTGAAATAAAATAAAATGTAAAATAAAATAAAATATGAAATAAAATAAAATATGAAATAAAATAAAATAAAATGGCTGATAACTTACCGGAGGTGGTTTGATCTTGCAAATACCGCATTGTTCAGCGATGCTTCTTATTTTATCAATGTAACCGAGTGGGTCACCGAATTCCTCTTCGGAAGGTAAGAAAACCGGAGCCTCCGGTGGTACGATGAATTCAAAGGGTTCATTTTTGGCACTGCTGTAGTCTCCGTTAGTAAGATCTATCCTTTTATCGTCTCTGGTTGCCATCCTCTTTGATATATTTACATAGTTAATCTAAATTTAATCGAAAGAAAAGAAAAAAAAGAAAAGTTACAAAAGATAATATCTCTTCCTATTGAGGTAAAGTGCAGGTAAAATTTTCTTCCGACTCGAACGTGTTATCTCTCATTGTTATAAAACGCACACTAAAACGACGAGCGTATAAAAAAATATGTAACTAATTTAACGGTGGAATAAACTGATGGAATAACTCGTTGGTTATTAAAAATAAAAATTAACTTCGTACCGAGAGACGTAACTTCCGATTCTACGTGCAAAACGTATAGTTCACTTTCAATCATGGAGTGTGAGTGTGTGTTGTATATTTCATAAAAGTTCAATTTCTAAAACCGTCCCGTTAAACGAATAAAAGTAGTAAACCCTCCGGATTTTATTTAAAAAATTTAGAAACCAATCAAAAAATTATAAATTACTTACATCTACTTACACTTTAAATACTCTACATAATAAACACTGAACTCACGAAATCCGAAAGGATTTTTTTTCCTTTATTACGGTCGCACGCCAAACATCGGGAAACTCTCCCCACTATACATCGATTGCTGGTACAGCGCAAGAAAGCAAAATGGGTATAATTAACGCTATTCCACTTTTGTCCAAGTTTATTTCACCATTTTCTAACGTCGCGACCGAGGAAACCGTGTAAATAATCGACCGAACGTCCGCAAAAGAGGCTTCCACTTCTTACGGGAGACTTATAGGTTATAAAGAGCAACTACGTGATGTACAGTCGTCCAGAACGTAACTGCACGTAATCGTCCGTTCGGTTAAGTGGCACGGCCCAATTGATTTTTACATGGGCGATTATTTTGCATCATGTTATGACTCTTTCCTACAAATTTCGATTTAAAACTACATTAAATCAACGTTTAATTTTTAATTTTTTTAATAAATTTCTTTTTAATTTTTTATTAGTTACTTTATTTTTTATTAATTACTTTATTTTATATTAATTACTTTATTTTTTATTAATTACTTTATTTTATATTAATTACTTCATTTTTTATTAATCACTAAATTTTTTATTATTAACCAACCTAAAATATATATCCCAAGTTAAAACAAAGAGATAACCTAAACATTTCAAATGAATTTATTTAAAAATTTACTTACCAAGATAATAAAAAAATTAAAATGTATTAAAATCTTTTCGTTATATAATAAAAACTTATTTTATTTAAAAATAAAGTTAAAATAACCTTAAATATTATTATTAATTTTGACGTTTTAAACTTCATAACTAAAACGCCATCTATTAACAATTCATTGTACTTTATGACATTTGATATTTGGGTTGCCTATCTTACATTTTTAGCAATTCTATCAAAAACTTATCAAATTTTTTAAAAATTCCACCAAAATGTCCAAATTCTTTTAAAATTCCACCAAAAATCAATCAAATTAGAAACAATTTCATTAAAAATTAATTGAAACCTTGAAAATTCCATCAAATACTTAGTAGATTCATAAAAATTCCACCAAAGTTACTAAAATTTTTAATAATTCTACCAAAAATAATGAATTTTTTTAAATTCCACCAAAAAAACTTACAAATTTTCTAAAAATTCCAACAAAAATTTACCAATTTTTTTTTTTAATTCCACCAAAAACTTACTAAATTCGTAAAGCTTCCACCAAAGTTATCAAAATGTTGATCAATTCAACCAAAAACAATAAATTCTTTTTTTTAGAAAAATACTAAAAATAAAACTAAATTATTTTTATAGAATAAACCCACAATATCTAAAAATCTTACAATTTATTGTACTTTATGACATTTGATATTTAGGTTGCCTATCTTACATATTAATTAATTTTATTATTTTTATAAAATAAACCCACAAAATCTAAAAATCAGTCTAAACATCAAAATAAAATAATAACCATAAATAATCTCAAAAGTTATTAAAATTAACTTACAAATTTTATTATTTAAAATATTAAACTTGTCTATTTTCTTACAATTCATTGTACTTTATGACATTTGATATTTAAGTTGCCTATCTTACATATTAATTTTATTATTTTTATAGAATAAATCCACAAAATCTAAAAATCAGTCTAAACATCAAAATAAAATAATAACCATAAATAATCTTAAAAGTTATTAAAATTAACTTACAAATTTTATTATTTAAAGTATTAAACTTGTCTATTTTCTTATAATTCATTGTACTTTATGACATTTGATATTTAGGTTGCCTATCTTACATATTATTAAATTTTATTATTTTTATAGAATAAACCCACAAAATTTAAAAATCAGTCTAAACACCAAAATAAAATAATAACCATAAATAATCTCAAAAGTTATTAAAATTAACTTATAAATTTTATTATTAAAAATATTAAATTTGTCTATTTTCTTTCTTACAAGAAATGTCAAAATGTGACATTTCTATGAAACGTCATTTATAAAAATATTTTACTTAAAACTTTTTTTATTTTAATTTTATTAATTTATTAAATTAATAAATTATTATATGAATAAACTAAACCAAAATTAAATATAATTGTCTATTTACTTTATAAATTCAAGAAAATTTATATAACTCACATAAAAATTTTCTTGAATTCTATGAAACGTCAATTCTATAAAACATGTAAAAGTTAAAACCCACTCTTTATTAAATTAACAAATTAAGTTAAAATTAAACTTAAACATAAACTCACCTTTATTCGAAAGAGGAAAAAGGAATGTTGTAATAAAAACGTTTGGAAAACATTTAATTATAACCAATTAGTAAAAATCAAGCATGACAGATGTGGTATGTTATGTCGATTGGTGGGGAGAAATGTGAGGAGGCCCGTGATATGTAATCGGACCCGAAAATCGCTTCTAGAAGGCGCGATTTATGTTGGATCTAGGTGCGAGGTGGCCCCGGCCGACGTTTGGTGGTGCGCGATCGTTAGTTCGCGTTATGGTGCCCCCCGGTATCGCCCTGACGGCCCATTAGGTCACTTAGGCGGTTTTAAAAATGAGTCACACCAGTGACAAATCCCTTTCTCAACCCCTCAGGGTGGACACCGAAGACAATAATACCAGCAACGAGAACGGTACTTATTTTGAGGAGGTTAAAGAAAATTATGGTCAAGGTAACTCGGCCGACGATGATGATTCTTTGGGGCCTTTACCACCTAAATGGGAAAAGGCTTATACCGAAAGTGGGGAAGTTTATTTTATAGAGTAAGTAAGGTTAAATTACGTGTTTAACCTCTTAAGCGCTTTATACATGTAGTGTAAGTGGTAAAGTGCACTATACTTTCTATTACGTGCGAATATATCCATCATATTTATAATTTTTATATTCACAGTTATCGTGTTCATCGTTTGAAAAGGAAAAAGGAATTACAAGTTTTAGTTATTTTTTTTTTTCTATATGTAATTAAGCAAAATAAATGTGAATAAGTAATAATACCTTTGATGAAGCTTTCGACGGAGTTAAAAAACTACATATAAAAAGGATGGGATTATCGAAATGTCAAAAATTTATTACCAACTTAGAAAATTTTTTTAAATTTTTTGTTAACATTTGGAATAAAACGATTCGTTTAAATCAAAACTAGAATGTTTTATCTTTCATTTAAAACAAAATTTATTTCTTAATCTCAATAAATAAAGTCTGGGGGATTTTTTAAAGTTGGTCGATTTTTTAAAAAAAGTTGGGTTAGTTAACTGTCAAAAATTTTTATCAACTTTGAAATTTTTTTTAATTTTTTTGACAACATTTACAATAAAATGGTCTTTTTAAATCAAAACTAGAATGTTTTAAGCTTCATTTAGAAAAAGAATCAAATCAAAATCTTTAAAAATGAATTTTTGATGAATTTTTAAAGTTGATCGATTTTCTTAAGTTAGGTTAGAAGCGTCAACATTTTTTGCCAGTTTTGAAATTTTTTTTAAATTTTTTGATAACATTTAGAATAAAACGGTCTTTTTTAATTAAAACTAGAATGTTTTAAGTTTCATTTAGAAAAAGAATCAAATCAAAATCTTTAAAAATGAATTTTTGATGAATTTTTAAAGTTTGATTTTCTTAAGTTAAAAAGTGTCAAAAAATTTTCCAACTTTAAAATTTTTTTAAATTTTTTTGATAACATTTGGAACAAATAGGTCTTTTTTAATTAAAACTAGAATATTTTAAGTTTCATTTAGAAAAAGAATCAAATAAAAATCTTAAAAAATGAATTTTTGGTGAATTTTTAAAGTTGATCGATTTTTTAAAGTTTGGTTAGAAAATTGTTCGATTTTCTTAGGTTAGAACTGTCAATAATTTTTTACCAACTTTGAAAATTTTTTTAAATTTTTTGAAAACATTTAGAACAAATCGGTCTTTTTTAATTAAAACTAGAATGTTTTAAGTTTCATTTAGAAAAAAAATCAAATAAAAATGTTTAAAAATGAATTTTTGGTGAATTTTTAAAGTTGATTGATTTTTTTAAAGTTTGGTTAGAAAATTGTTCGATTTTCTTAGGTTAGAACTGTCAATAATTTTTTACCAACTTTGAAAATTTTTTTAAATTTTTTGACAACATTTAGAACAAATCGATCTTTTTTAATTAAAACTAGAATGTTTTAAGTTTCATTTCGAAAAAGAATCAAATCAAAATCTTTAAAAATGAATTTTTGGTGAATTTTTAAAGTTCATCGATTTTTTTAAAGTTTGGTTAGAAAATTGTTCGATTTTCTTAGGTTAGAACTGTCAATAATTTTTTAACAACTTTGAAAATTTTTTTAAATTTTTTGAAAATATTTAGAACAAATCGGTCTTTTTTAATTAAAACTAGAATGTTTTAAGTTTCATTTAGAAAAAGAATCAAATCAAAATCTTTAAAAATGAATTTTTGGCGAATTTTTAAAGTTGATCGATTTTTTTAAAGTTTGGTTAGAACTGACAAAAATTTTTTACCAACTTTGAAAATTTTTTTAATTTTTTTGACAACACTTGAAATAAAACGGTATTTTTTAGTTAAAACTAGAATGTTTTAAGTTTCATTTAGAAAAAGAATCAAATCAAAATCTTTAAAAATGAATTTTTGATGAATTTTTTAAAGAATGGTTAATTTTCTAACCTAAAAAATTTTTTACCAACTTTGAAAATTTTTTTAAATTTTTTGCTAACATTTAGAATAAAACGATTCTTTTAAATCAAAACTAGAATGTTTTAAGTTTCATTTAGAAAAAGAATCAAATCAAAATCTTTAAAAATGAGTTTTTCATGAATTTTTAAAGTTAATTTTTTTAAATTAGAAAACTGTCAAAAATATTTACCAACTTTAAATTTTTTTTTAATTTTTTTGACAACATTTAGAACAAATCGGTCTTTTTTAATTAAAACTAGAATGTTTCAAGTTTCATTTAGAAAGTAAATCAAATCAAAATCTTTAAAAATGAATTTTTGATGAATTTTTTAAAAAATGGTTAATTTTCTAACCTAAAAAATTTTTTACCAACTTCGAAATTTTATTTAATTTTTGTGATAACACTTGGAATAAAAGGGTTTTTTAAAATTAAAATTAGAATGTTTTAAGTTTCATTTAGAAAAAAAATCAAATTAAAATCTTTAAAAATGAATTTTTGGTGAATTTTTAAAGTTGATCGATTTTTTTAAAGTTTGGTTAGAACTAACAAAAATTTTTTACCAACTTTGAAAATTTTTTTAAATTTTTTGACAACACTTGAAATAAAACGGTCTTTTTTGGTTAAAACTAGAATGTTTTAAGTTTCATTTAGAAAAAGAATCTAATCAAAATCTTTAAAAATTAATTTTTGGTGAATTTTTAAAGTTGATCGATTTTTTTAAAGTTTGGTTAGAACTAACAAAAATTTTTTACCAACTTTGAAAATTTTTTTAATTTTTTTGACAACATTTGAAATAAAACGGTCTTTTTTAATTAAAACTAGAATGTTTTAAGTTTCACTTAGAAAAAGAATCAAATCAAAATATTTAAAAATGAATTTTTGGTGAATTTTTAAAGTTGATCGATTTTTTAAAAGTATGGTTAGAACTGACAAAGAATTTTTATCAACTTTGAAAATTTTTTAAATTTTTTGAAAACATTTAGAACGAATCGGTCTTTTTTAATTAAAACTAGAATGTTTTAAGTTTTATTTAGGAAAAAAATCAAATCAAAATCTTTAAAAATGAATTTTTAATTAATTTTTTAAAAAATGGTTAATTTTCTAACCTAAAAGATTTTTTACCAACTTTGAAATTTTTTTTAATTTTTGTGATAACACTTGGAATAAAAGGGTTTTTTTAAATTAAAATTAGAATGTTTTAAGTTTCATTTAGAAAAAAAATCAAATTAAAATCTTTAAAAATGAATTTTTGGTGAATTTTTAAAGTTGATCGATTTTTTTAAAGTTTGGTTAGAACTAACAAAAATTTTTTACCAACTTTGAAAATTTTTTTAAATTTTTTGATAACATTTAGAATAAAACGGTTCTTTTAAATAAAAACTAGAATATTTTGAGTTTCATTTAGAAAAAAAATCAGATCAAAATCTTTAAAAATGAATTTTTGGTGAATTTTTAAAGTTATTCGATTTTTTTTTTAAAGTTAGATAAAAGTGTCAAAAAAAATTTTACCAACTTTAAAAAAATTTTTAATTTTTTTGACAACACTTGAAATAAAACGGTCTTTTTTAATTAAAACTAGAATGTTTTAAGTTTTATTTAAAAAAAGAATCAAATCAAAATCTTTAAAAATGAATTTTTGGCGAATTTTTAAAATTGGTCGTTCTTTTTAAGTTGGGTTAAAAAATTGTTCGATTTTCTTAGGTTAGAACTGTCAAAAATTTTTTACAAACTTCGAAAATTTTTTTAAATTTTTTGAAAAATTTTAGAACAAATCGGTCCTTTTTAATCAAAACTAGAATGTTTTAAGTTTCATTTAGAAAAAGAATCAAATCAAAATCTTTAAAAATGAATTTTTGGCGAATTTTTAAAGTTGATCGATTTTTTTAAAAGTTTGGTTAGAACTGACATAAATTTTTTAACAACTTTGAAAATTTTTTTAAATTTTTTGATAACATTTGGAACAAAACGGTCTTTTTTAATTAAAACTAGAATGTTTTAAGTTTCATTTAGAAAGAGAATCAAATCAAAATCTTTAAAAATGAATTTTTGATGAATTTTTTAAAAAATGGTTAATTTTCTAACCTAAAAAATTTTTTACCAACTTTGAAAATTTTTTTAAATTTTTTGCTAACATTTAGAATAAAACGATTCTTTTAAATCAAAACTAGAATGTTTTAAGTTTCATTTAGAAAAAGAATCAAATAAAAATCTTTAAAAATGAATTTTTGGTGAATTTTTAAAGTTGATCGATATTTTTAAAGTTTGGTTAGAAAATTGTTCGATTTTCTTAGGTTAGAACTGTCAATAATTTTTTACCAACTTTGAAAATTTTTTTAATTTTTTTGACAACATTTAGAACAAATCGGTCTTTTTTAATTAAAACTAGAATGTTTTAAGTTTCATTTAGAAAAAAAAATCAAATCAAAATATTCAAAAATGATTTTTTAATGAATTTTTAAAGTTGATTTTAGAGTTTATGATTACCATAAGTGCTTAAGAGGTTAATATATATAAAAAAATAAGCCATATGAAATCAAATATCATATATTGATGTATTCTAATCTTAATATTAAATGAATAATGAGAAAAATTATTTTTTTATTTAGTCATTCAACTGGTACATCACATTGGTTAGATCCACGTCTATCCAAATTCCAAAAAAAATGCCTAGAAGATTGTTTAGACGATGAGCTTCCATACGGTTGGGAAAAAATAAGCGACCCTCATTATGGTACTTATTTCATCGACCATGTAAACAGAAAAACTCAATACGAAAACCCAGTAATTCAAGCAAAAAGAGCGGCGTCTCAAGCTTCCGCTAGAGTAAGCACGGCTTCGTTTACAAAAGATCCTTCGGAATTATGCGGGCAAAGATTTAGAACGTCACTAGTAAAATCTTCTCGCGGTTTAGGGTTTACGATAGTTGGTGGAGATGACGCCATCGATGAATTTCTTCAAATAAAATCGGTTGTTCCGAAAGGACCGGCTTGGTTAGATGGGAAACTTCAAATGGGAGATATTATCGTTTATGTAAATGAT
Source organism: Digitonthophagus gazella (assembly GCA_036711955.1). Taxonomy (NCBI): domain Eukaryota; kingdom Metazoa; phylum Arthropoda; class Insecta; order Coleoptera; family Scarabaeidae; genus Digitonthophagus; species Digitonthophagus gazella. Next base: position 22,218,842 of record JASCIT010000010.1, read on the forward strand.
ACGTGCGTGTTAGGATATACACATAATCAAATCGTAAGATTATTTCAATCGATTAGCGTTGGTTCGACGGTTGCTATCGAAGTTTGTAGAGGATATCAACTACCATTTGATCCTAACGATCCTAACACGGAAGTTGTAACGACCATTGCCGTTGATTCAAACGTACAAACTTTACCCAACGAAAAATGTTTAGGTACTTTAGATACAAATTATAATTTCCTCGATGGAGATAATATTAATGACGATCTTGACGCTACGGATGAAATTGACGATTTATTAAAAGGTATAAGCGTTGGAAAAGTTGAAGTACGAGTTCGAATCGTGAAAGGTACTTTAGGTTTTGGGTTTACAATCGCGGATAGCGCTTGTGGGCAAAGAGTAAAAAAGATTTTAGATCGACAAAGGTGTAAAAATTTAATGGAAGGAGATATTTTATTAGAAATTAATGATGTTTCTCTTCAAAATATGACTCACGATGAAGTTGTATTGGTTTTAAAAAATTGCCCGTTTAATAACGAAGCTACGATTTGCGTACAAAGAGGTTCGACGACGAAACCTCCCCCGAATCGTAATCGTCCGAGGAAATTGGATAATCGGTTTGGGAATAAAGACGGAAGTGGAGCTTTTAGAAGTAAAACACCAACCGCGGATATTTATAGTACTCAACCTAGAGAGATTTTACCAAGCAGACCTAAAACACCGATCGTAGACACGAGGAATATATCAAAAACATCCCCGAAAGATGTTAACTCGAATTCCGAATTTTACAAACGCGATTACGTCAATGAAAACTTCCAAGAAAAACAACATATGTGTTTATCTCTCGCGGATAATCACGCGGAGGAAGAAGAACTCGAAATTAATAGTATTATTCAGAATAATCATACTCCAGAGTATCATAGTCCTGGAATGTATATGGCTTTACCACATCGATTTGATTGTTTATGTTATAACTGTCAGAATCATCGAGGGATGATTGAAAATAATTCTTGGCGGGTTCAACCACCTTGTGATTATATGGAGTATACGGTTACTTTACATAGACAAGAAACTGGGTTTGGATTTAGGATTGTTGGTGGAATTGAAGATCAATCACAGGTAAATAATAAATTTAATGAAATATTTGGGAATTATTAACGCATAATAATTAATTAAAGGAAATAATTGAATCGGTCATTTGAAAAACCGCATAAGTCACACAATTAGAATTTTTCAGGAATCAACAAAAACTGTGTCATTTACAAGTAAACGAGTTTTGAAGGACTTTTTTTGGGCTGATTATAGTGTTTGAACTTTAAAAGATTGAAATATCGAATAATCTTTATAATTTATGAATAATAATAATAAAAAAACCTGAAAAACTGTTCTTGACTTATGTTGTTTTAGCAAGGAACAGGGTTAGATGGTATACAGGGTGTTTAAAAAATACGTTCGAATATTTGGCCCACTTATAGATCTCATCAGTACAAACAAAAAAGTCAAAATAAATATAAGTCCAAAAATCAGCCGTTTCCTAATTACAGCCTGTTTTTCAAATTAAAATAATTTACACTCAGTAGGAGTGATTCGCGTATTTATGAAGTCATCCATGGAAATAACAAAACAAATTTTGTTCGTTTCTGTTAGTGTAGTTGCCACATTTGTTGTAATTATTGTGTGTCCGTTATTGTCAGTGTTTATTGAAGTAGTTGTTGCTGTAACCCATTGTTGAAATTTTCGAATATGCCTTATACCAACGCAGAAATGGCAGACATGCATTTTATGTATGGCAAAGCCGATGGAAATGCTTGTGAGGCACGTCGCCTTTATGCCGAAGCATTCCCAAACCGGGTACTTCCGTGTGACAAACTTTTTACAAATTTACATCAACGTTTATCCGAAGTTGGATCGTTTAAATCAAGGAACGGTGATGGTGGTCGGCCTAGATCAGTTTGTACTCCCGACGCAGAACTTAACATTTTAAGACGAATTGAAGAAAATCCTGGTACTAGTACTAGAAGACTCTCTACTGAAACAAATATTAATTTTTCCCTAATTTGGAGAATTTTACGGGAGCAGCAATTGCACCCATACCATATTCAAAGGGTACAGGCTCTAGCTGTGCCTGATTATGCCGCACGACTGGTGTTTTGTCGAAACATGTTGACAAAAGTCGCGGAGAACCCAAATTTTGTTACGAAAATTTTATTTACAGACGAAGCTGGTTTCACGAGAAATGGCATTTTTAATTTTCATAATTGTCGGCCATGTTTGGGCCGACGAAAATCCGCATGCCGTTGTTGAATCGAATCATCAACACCGATTTGCAATCAACGTTTGGCTTGGTGTGTTAGGAGACCATCTGATAGGACCTTGTTTCCTGCCTAACCGTTTGACTAGTCAATTGTACCTTGACTTTTTGCGGAATACATTACCACTGCTGTTAGAAGATGTGCCCCTCAACCACAGAATTAATATGTGGTTGATGCACGATGGAGCTCCTGCGCATTACGGAGTCTTGGTCAGAAATTATCTAAACGAAAATTACAATGGCAGGTGGATAGGGCGAGGAGGTCCAATTGCATGGCCCCCTAGATCTCCCGACCTCACTCCACTCGATTTTTGCATTTGGGGGTATTTAAAGACATTAGTTTATTCAAGTCCTGTGAATAATTTAGATGAGTTGCGAGAACGAATTGAACATGCAAGCCAGACTGTTCGTATAAATCCGGGACTCTTTGAGAGAGTGCGGCCGGCGTTCACTTTTACGGAGATGTGAAATGTGTATACAAATGGAAGGAGGACATTTTGAACATCTTCTTTAAGAATCATTAATTTGTAATAATTAAAATGTATTTATACTGATATTTGAGTGTAAATTATTTTAATTTGAAAAACAGGCTGTAATTAGGAAACGGCTGATTTTTGGACTTATGTTTATTTTGACTTTTTTGTTTGTACTCATGAGATCTATAAGTGGGCCAAATATTCGAACGTATTTTTTAAACACCCTGTATAATTTGGAAAAAACAGTCATATAAATCATATTTTTAATCAATATTATTGAAAATTACACTTAAACATTATCTTATTAACATGTTACATGCTTACATTTTCATGTTTTACTATCAATATGGTACGAAATCATATTCTCCATCATTCTCATCTGAATTAACCTCAACATTTGCAGTTGGCCAGCTAAATATGTTTTGATGAAATGGCATATGCTCTTCCAGAATGCTATCCTGAACTTGCTTTAAGGGGAGATATCAGTGTAACAGGCTGAAAAATGAGGTGTTTTTTGGGATTTTTTTTTCTTTTATACGGCTGTATCAAATTATTTGGGATTTTGTCTATTAATTATTGAAGCATTAAAGTATGCAAGGAGATTTTCTTTGAATTTATATTACGATCTATGAAGCAGGGGAGCAGTTGTAAAATGACGTCTCAGAAAAAAGACCTCCCGACGGTTGACAACATTAGAGCCACAGCAAGCATCTGAAATGAAAAATTCGAAAAGATTATTAAATTATAATAGTATAGCTATCGCAGCATCGTAGAAAATTTGAAAATTTTGATTTAAAAAGAAATGGTGGCCATTTAAAAAAAAAATTCGGATTTTACACGAAAATTTTGCAGTAAATCGTGAATAAAAAAAAAGTAAACAATTTAAAAAAAACTTCTACGATGCAACGATAGCGATAAGTTTTCTGAAGAGAGTCCATGTTGAATAAAGTCGATTGGACAAAATTTAACAGAGTAATGCTGTCAACCAGGTAAAAAAACATGGTTTCGAGAAAAACGCGTTTAAAGTTTTGAGAGGATAAAATTGAATGATGTAACTTGAATATTAATATAAAACAAGTTCTTACCGATTATTCTGCTATCCCTGGACCATATAGAAGTTCATCTGCGTCCAACAATAACGTTTCCTCCTCCTCAAGTCGGTTTAAAGCACTTAAGTGTTAACTTTTCGGTCGATTTCGTGGCAATAATTGAACAGTTTCTCGCCGATGGAGGTTCCCAAGTCCTCAACAACATTCAACAAACCCACGTGACCATCGTTGAATATGATAGTAGCCAAATTAGCAGCTGTTTTGACTACTTGGGCGCCACAAAAACACAGTCTTCTATAGACTGCTCTGAAAGCGTCGACGCTTGACGCCAATTTCGAATACTTCTAAGCCGAATATTATTTAAACATTTTGTAGGCATATTCTTAAAGGACAAAACTAACTATTTAAGCAAAAAAAAAATCGAATTTTTTTTTTCACACTGATATCTCCCCTTAAATCATCTAATTTTTTACTATTAATTGGCACTCTCAAATCATAAGCTTTGGGTAATGGAAGTGACACAGGAGTTGATAGTTTTTTCATTAATATGAATGAATGTTTAATGAATCCATCAATAAATTCCTCGGCTATGATAGTACCTTTTTTATCTGAATCGTAATGAAAACTCATATATGTCGAAGGAGAAAATATTTTTTGTTCTTTTAGAACACATTTACCGTACGATTCTGTTGATAAACATTTTTTTTTTGTATAAAGTTGGCCACCATTTCTGAAAATCCAAAACATCTTCAGTTTTTAGTTCTTTGGCTGTAAATGTTGAATTGGAGTTCGAAACCAAATTAATGTATTCTTCTGAGAGGTAGATGCGATCATGTTTTCGCAGTTTTTTTATTACTCCAAAATCATAGTCCGCCATCTGGTTCTGCATGCAAAAACCACTTAAATCACTGACTTATGTTATTTAAGCAATAAACGTCAATTACGCGCTCTTGTTTGAAAAGGAAGGAATGTACTGACTTACGTGGTTTTTATCCAGAATATGTGTCTACCTTTGAGGAAGCGTTCCCAGCAAAAAAAGCATTTTTGAAAAAAACGTGACTAATGCGATTTTTGAAATGACCGATTCAATTAAAGAAAAGGGTTTTTACCACTTAATGCGTTAAAGGAGAAAAATGTCTCATTACTGCACTAGGATCCGAACCCAGGTCTCCTGCTGGTTAGAACGTCTGCCCAGAAAGCAGGAGACCTGGGTTCGGATCCTAGTGCAGTAATGCTTTCTGTCCTGCTTTCTGGCAGACGTTCTAACCAGCAAGAAACCTGGGTTCGGATCCCTGTGCAGTAATGAGACATTTTTTCTCCTTTAACGCATTAAGTTAAATGCTGGTTAGAATATCTGCCCGGAAAGCAGGAGACCTGGGTTCGGATCCCAGTGCAGTAATGAGACATTTTTTCTCCTTTAACGCATTAAGTGGTAAAAACCCTTTTCTTTAATTATTTACTTTAATTAAATAATAAATTGCTAAATCAATTTTTCTATATTGGTGTGATTTAAAAAAAATAAAATAAAAAAAACCTAAAAAACTAATTTCTTTTTGATAATTTTACATTTTTCTAAATTTAAAACGAAGGTCAGGTTTCTCCTTTTTTTTTTGCTGTTTTGTTATAAAGATGAGATACCAATGACTCACTAATAGACGTCATTGGGATAAAATAAATCGTGATTCATGGTTTACATCTTCCTTTAGCATTCTTTAAATCCAATTAATAGAATTAAAATAAAACTCAAAAGACTTAAAACATTCCTGTCACTAAAATTATAATTCTATTCTAACAAGAGATCTTACAGGAGATCGCGAGGTGTTTTTTTTTTTTTTAATAAATCTGTCCTTAATACTTTTACAACTGCATGTTTGCACAGTGAAATGTCGCCAGTGGCCGGCAATATTTTGGATAATAATGAATAACGACTGGCCTATTAGTAAATAAGTAAATAAGTCTACTAATGACACCACATGAGTGTCACCAGCTTACAATGACGGGCCTGTCTATGGCATCACGTTGGTGTCAGAGGTTGTGAAAATGTTAAGCTGATTGTGAGTGGTAATCATACAAGGATTCAATTGACAAAGTGCTAAAACGCATTATTTAGCTAAATTTGAATAAATCGGGTTTGAAGTTTAACGCTCAGTTTATATCTTACAATTAAATAAGTGGACTCGTTCAGAGAGCTCCGTAGAGAAACTGTTAGCGCGGTGAATCGGCGATGAGGACAAAACCAGACTACCAAGTGCGTTTACCTGCTTTGACAGTTGAGCAAAAAATCTCGGTGAGCAGCTGCTTAACTTACGTCTCTGAATACGGGCCTACATATTAAATAAAAATTAAAAAATAAAAGATACGAGAAAAGTTTCGAAACCAGCCTTCTCTTGCTTGTTCAGACAGTTGACTCATCGCGCTAATAATTCTGCTGCAGAGATCTGTGAATGAGTTTGCTTATCCAAAATATAAACCGACCGTTAAACTTCTAACACTATCAGTCCAAAGACAGATAGACAAAACTACCTCACGTCTTTTCCTTGTTAAAATTTCGTTTTTAATTTTTCTATTTATTACTATTATTTTTTTTTTTTTTTAATTTAGGTTGCTGTAGGTCATATAGTACAAGGTGGAGCAGCCGATTTAGACGGAAGAATACGTTCAGGAGACGAAATAATCTGCGTTGACAACCTTTCGGTAGTTCAAGCATCACACAGATTAGCGGTAAAATTGGTAAACGTAGCAGCGACGCGAGGACAGGTAGTTTTAGTACTACGCAGGAGATTGTGTCCCCCGATAGGACCTGTTTCACCAAGTCAACCCTCGGTTACCGATTACCATCCGCAAACATACGACGTTGTGGTGAATCGTAACGAAAATGAAGGTTTTGGCTTTGTTATTATATCTTCCGTTAATAAAGCTGGATCAACAATAGGTATGATTATATCGGGTGTTTATAAATGAATATCGCTATTTTAACTCTTTATAATATTTATTACATTAAACTTACAATTATAAATTATATGTTAAATGAAAAAGCAACTCATCAAACAGTTTTACCAAGAACCTTATAAATGTTCAATGTGACAAGCATTTGTCACAGGGCACTTATCAAGTCTATAGTTGAGTTCTTCCCAAACGTTGATAAGTGTGTATTCAGTAATTGTAGCAACAGCTGCTTCCATCCTGTTTCTTAATTCAGGGAGGTCAGCTGGTAGCAGAGGCACACACACACGATCCTTGATGAAGCCCCAAAGGTAAAAATCGCATGGCGTTAGGTCAGGAGATTGTAGAGACCATGCATGCATCGTTATGCCAGTGCAGTGGCGCACCATCTTGCTGGAAAATGAAGTCCTCTGGCTCATTTTCTTGCAACTGAGGGAAGAGTCATTGCTCTAGTGCAGCGGTGCTCAACCTCCGGCCCCCGGGCCAAATCCGGCCCATACACAAATTTAATCCGGCCCACCACCGATTTATTATTTTTAGATGGTAAAACAATAAAAGATATTTTATTGCAAAAAGCTGAAGAAATTTGTCCAAATAAAATAAATTTATTTAAAAATCTTCCTTTGTCGAGGATGACAGTTACACGAAGAACTGAGCAAATTGGTGAAGAAGTAAAATTGTTATTAAAGGAACAAATAAATAACTTTGAAAAGTTTTCACTAATGAAAATGCTAACATTCACCTAATGCTAACATTAGGTGAGAGTACAGATAGAAGTGATACTGTACAGCTGTTAATTTTTATAAGAGGAGTAGTTTCTAATTTAAGAATAACTGAGGAACTGTTAGATGTTTGTTCAATAAAAGGCAAAACAACTGGCGCAGATATATTTCAAAATTTAGAAAAAGTAATGACAGTTGATAACTTAAGTTGGCATAAACTGGTTAATGTCACTACAGATGGAGCCCGAAATATGTCTGGCACAAAAAAATAGTCTTGTTGGAAGAATAAAATCAAGAATGGAATTCATTGGTGCTGAAAAACCTTTTTTTCTGCATTGCATCATTCAACAACAAGCACTAATGGCAAAGATACTAAATTTCGAAGATGTAATGAAAACTATCGTTACGATTTTCAATTTTTTTAGAGCACACGCATTAAGGCCCGTGTTCAGAGACGCCGGGAAAGGAGCTGCTAGCCGAAATTTTTTGTTCAACTCCGTTTGCCTGCTCTGAGAGTGCGCTCTTCGTCGGGGCTTGGTTTTTTGGCTGATGCATCGGTCGGTCGCACTTTAAGCACAGCCGGGTTCTTGTTTACTTTTGTTTATGTATTTCGTATGAATGGTTTTAAAGGGCAAGTCAATGAAATTTCTTAATACAACAGTGACATCCCTAAAAGGTATCAAATGATACCACTTCTTAAATTACAAATTTATATTAGAAATAAAACTAATTTTTTTAAATAAGATTTTAATAAGAATTTTGTTTATTTCATAAGAACACTGAAATTGGTTGGGGGCGCCACGCAAAATAATTGAAAATGTTATTCAAAATTTTTAAATTCGATTCTTTTTGCAATAACTTGTTTTACAACCCACTGTTAATGGTGAGTTCAAAGAATACATAAAAGAAATTATATATAGGCGTGATGTTTTCGGGGTAAAGAAACACAAAGTTTGTAAGGAAATTAGGCGCAATTATGTCTTATTATAGGTACAGTCCGACAAGGGTCCCAAGGATCCAGGGACCCTTGAGGAAAGCTGACATCGTTCACATGTTTATTACACAGATTGTAACATTTTTTGTCTCTTTACAAGTTTTCTTCAGAGCAAAATAAATCGTTAAAATTCATTTCTGTACTAGCTGTTGTCCTGAACGAGTCCTCTGTATTTTCCATTGTTGTTGTGGTAGTTGCGATTATAGTTAGTGTTTTTTTTTTGGTCTTACAATTAGTAGTATTTGTAGTTATTTGTTTCATTTTCCATATTTTTTTAATTACTTTTTCTTAGATAAGGTCCTTTTTTACTTTTATTATATTACTTACATTAACTTTTTTTTTTCATAAGTTCTAGTGGTAGTTGTTTTGATTAGGATTAATTATTTTTAATGTTATTGTTAAATATTGGTATGTAGTTGTAGATTCTTATAGTATTTTTAGAAATTTTAAGTAGTTACCTATTCCTAAAAATGTCCAATACCTCGACAGCTAAAAGATATATGAGTGAAGACGAAAAAAGATTATTACAAGAATTGGTTAAACAATTTTATGACCAAATTGAAAACAAAAAAAGCGATTCTGTTAGTCGAGTCGAACGCTTAAAAGCTTGGACGTCGTTAACCAAACAGTTTAATTCTGTTTCAAAGAGTGAACCTGTAAGTACTGTTACTTATTACAATGTTAAAGCATATAATTTGTTACTTGTGCTATTTAGAAAACTGTGGAACAGCTAAAAAAGGCTTGGGACAATTTAAAAAATAAAAGAAAAAAGCAACTTGCTATGGAAAAGCGGCAAAGGATGCAAACAGGTGGTGGACCATATAATTCTCCATCTGAAGAGCAGATAGATTAAACATTAGACAATGTAGATGTTGAAATTGAAAATGCAATTGACAGTGATACAATTGCACTTGCTGCTGCTGCCGGAAACAGTAGCTCTTTTGAACATAGTAACAAAAGGTATTTGATACCTTTTAGGGGTGTCATTGTTGTATTAAGAAACTTCAATGACCTGCCCTTTAAAACCATTCATAGGAAATACATAAACAAAAGTAAACAAGAACCCGGCTGTGCTTAAAGTGCGACCGACCGATGCATCAGCCAAAAAACCAAGCCCCGACGAAGAGCGCACACTCAGAACAGGCAAACGCAGTTGAACAAAAAATTTCGGTAGGCAGCTCCTTTCCCGACGTCTCTGAATACGGGCCTAAATCACCGAATTTAAAGAATTTTAGAAAGCATTGAATCTGAATGGGGTGATGTTTTGTTTCACGCAGATGTTAGATTGTTAAGTCGTGGCAAAGTATTAATGAGATTTCTTCAACTAAAAAATGAAATAAAGCATTTTTGGAGACAAAAAATAAAAATTTTACTGAATTGAACGATCCAATTTGGATATGGAAAGCTGGTATATTAAGTGACCTCATGTCGCATTTAAATGAATTAAACATTAGATTACAAGGAAAAATGAAAATAATTAGTAATACGTATGCTGACGTAAAGGTTTTCAAACAAAAATTAATGTTATTTAAACAAGTCGTTGAATAAAATTTTACACATTTAACAATGTGTTCCTCTATGTTTTCCGAGCCAAATTTGCACGATACATTTCCACAAGACTTTTTCTTTAATTGCATAGAATTGCTAGAGCAGCAATTAGAATTTAGATTTCAAGATTTTAAGAACTTGGAAAAAGACATTAGCTTATTTTAAAATCCTTCCGAATTTCCGATAAATGAAGTTCCGCCCTGTTTGCAAATGGAATTAATAGAACTACAGAACAATGAAACCACAAAAATATGTTTTCGATTAAATTGTAACAATTTACTTGAGTTTTATTGCCATCTTTCAAGTGAACAGTTTAAAAATATGCAAGACTTTGCCAAAAAACTACTTGTACTATTTAATAGTACGTTCTTATGCGAATCGACATTTTCGACTTTAAAGTATTTAAAAAATAAGTACAGAAATAGGCTCACAGATTCACATTTGGAGCATATTTTAAAAATGTCTTTATATTCTTCTCCATCCCAAATAGATTTTAATAAACTAACGAGCTCTGTGCAAGGTCAAGGATCGCACTGATTGTAAAATAAATAATGTGATTTTGTATTTTAACGTTTTGTTAATCTTCGTTTCTATTGTTTTCTAAAATAAAAATATTAAATAGTTTATTATTAGGTATTTAATTCAAGTTTACCAATTTCGATTTTCTTTCGGCCCGGCAAAAAAATTTTGAAAAGGCTATGAGGCCCGATAATCGTAAAGGTTGTGCACCGCTGCTCTAGTGTATCAAGGTAGAAGTGCCAGTCACAGTAGGTTCACTCAAAAAGGAAGGCCCATAAACTTTTCGCCAGGATATGGCACACAAAACATTCACTTTAGGGGAATCTCGTTGCATTTGTACCATCTCTAGCGGATTGTAGCAGAAACATTTCGCGCACATGCACGCTGGTGCCAACAAACAAAACTGTTTGAGTTGTTCTTTCATTTGACATAATATTTATAACTGTAATTTTAATGTAATAAACATTATAAAGCGTTAAAACCCCAATATTCATTTATAAACACAATAAGTTGATTAAAAATTAATTTTAATTTTTAATTAAAATAGGTCGTTTAATAGAAGATAGCCCAGCGGAAAGATGTGGAAGATTAAGAGTTGGAGATTACATTCTCGCGGTAAATCACATAGATATAATGCACTTAAGTCACGGGGATATCGTGAACTTAATAAAAGATTCCGGTTTATCGGTTACTTTAACAATAACTCCAAATACCGAGCAATGATAATAATCATATAAACGCCATTTATTATAAAATAATTTAAAAATAAACTACAAAAAAAAATTACTAGTAATGAGATAAAAACAAACTACGTTTTTCTGTTATAACATATCAAATTTCGTTGAATATATTAAATATATATATAAATAATGAAAAGAAATAGTATCTATACAATTCCATTAATAAATAATTATACATATACCAATAGGTATTTCACATAGGTATTCCAAAGTTTTTACTAGTTACTGTGCAATACCTTTTGCTATGTTGTTACGGAAAAAAATCTTTTTTTGAATCTATACTCTGTATTTTCTTTTTTATTATTTTTTAAAAATACTTTTTTTACACGCTTTAGGTGCCTTAAACTTTTACGTTTAATTTAAACTTTATGTTTAAACTTAAACTTCATTTAACTTAAACTTTGTTTAATTTAAACTTTGTTTAACTTAAACTTTGTTTAATTTAAACTTTGTTTAACTTAAATTTTGTTTAACTTAAACTTTGTTTAACTTAAACTTTGTTTAACTTAAACTTTGTTTAATTTAAACTTTGTTTAACTTAAACTTTGTTTAATTTAAACTATGTTTAACTTAAAACGCCCAATACTTGGACTTAATTAATTATAAGTTTGCTAATATAAATAGCAAGTAAATTTTTAAATCGGTTATTATGCAATTATAGTTAAAAAAAATTGTGATAAGATTATTATATTAACATGGAAATAAAATCGAAAGAAAAAAAAATGCACTAACATCTCAATAATTCCATTAAAAATCGTTACATTCGTAATACCAAGAATGAACGGAATCATTCCAAGCAGTTTCTTTTTTTTTAAATATTAATCGTTGAAACGTTGTTGACATAATGTGATAGAGTTTGAGTCTCACTGCCAGACTGGTTGTTAAAAGTTGGTGTAAATACGTAATTTAAATAATTTCCTTTTTTTCTTTTGTAATTTATATAAATATAATGTTTCAACACAGTACGTGCATTGTTAAAGTAAAAAAATGAGCCGATTTTAATAAATACGAAGCGTAAACGAATCGAATAATTCCGTGAAACAACCTGACTGAGTTTATTTTTTAGCGATTAGATTGTACTTTGTGCATTTTGTAATTTTTTAATGTAGGTAATTCAAATAAAGTTAATATTTAATCATTTACAACGTTTTTTTTTTTTATTTCAACCATTTCTTATTAAAAAAAAAAAATTGGTACGTTTAACATTTAACATTATAAATAAAACAATATAAAATTTGTTAGAGTTAAATATCAATTATAAAAATATCAACCTTTTTTTTATTTATTCCTTCCTTTTTTCGTCGCCCGACTGAGAATATCCTCCAGTTGTGGTTGAACATCACCTAATAAAGGTCTTTCGGACGGTTCCGCCGCCCAACATTGTTCCATTAGGTTCCAACATTCCATATCAAAATTTGGAAGGCACTCGGGTCTCATGCCCCTTTTTACGCTGTTCCATAGTTGCTCCTTGTTCATAAAGTTTTCAAAATGTCCCGGTAACTCTACCCGACCCGCGCAGAGAAACCAAAAAAGTACTCCGAACGCGTATACATCAACACTCGAATCGTAACGACCGGAAAGTAATTCGGGAGCCATATGGACGGGTGTTCCTACAACGCTGCCGGACATCATTGCTTCGGGGATACAAAAACCGAAGTCTGTTAACATTGCTCGTTCATTTACATCTAACTGGAATCAAAAAATATTAAATAGAAAATATTATTATTATATATAATAAAGTTGTAACTTTTTGAACGTTTAGCAAAAAATTTTAGTCACCTCTATGAATTTTTTAAATTTTTTAAAATTTAAATTTTTATTTTAAATTTAAAAAATTAAATTAAGAACAAAATTGACTTTTTTATTACAAAATAGAATATTTTAACTTTCAATTAACCCAAATTCCATTTCTTAATTGTAAAAAGTAAAGTCTCCACGATTTTTTAAAGTTGGATCAATTTTTTAAAAAAGTGGGGTTATGAACTGTCAAAAATTTTAGTCATCTTTAAGAATTTTTTTAATTTTTTGGGTAATAATTAGAACAAAATTGACTTTTTTATTATAAAATAAAAAATTTTAACTTTCAATTAATACAAATTCCATTTCTTAATTTTAAAAAATAAAGTCTCCACGATTTTTTAAAGTTGGATCAATTTTTTAAAAAAGTGGGGTTATGAACTGTCAAAAATTTTAGTCATCTTTAAGAATTTTTTTTAATTTTTTGGGTAATAATTAGAATAAAATTGACTTTTTTTATTACAAAATAGAATATTTTAGTTTTCAATTCATATAAATTTCATTTCTTAATTGTAAAAAATTAAGTCTCCAGATTTTTTAAAATTCGTCAAAATTTTCATCACCAAATTTGACGATTTTAGCAAATTTTAGATAGAATTTTACAATTTTAATCTAAATAAAGTTATTTTTCAATGAAATTTGACAACTTTGGTCGATATCTGGTGAAATTTCAGACGAAATTCGATGACTTAAGGAAATTTTAGATGAAATTAGTCGAAACTCAATCATTTTAGGCAATTTTATACAAAAATTAGCGAAATTTCAGAAGAAATTTGACAATTTTAAGAAATTTTAGATGAAATTTCACAATTTTAATCTAAATAAAGTTATTTTTCAATGAAATTCAACAATTTTAGACGAAATTTAGTGACATTTCAAACGAAATTGGACGAATTTTGAAAATTTTTGTCGAAATTTCACAATTTCAAGCTAAATTAAGTTATCTTTCAATGAAATTCGAAAAAGTTTAGGTGAAATTAAACGAAATTCAACAATTTTAGATCATTTTACACAAAATTTCGTGAAATTTTGGAAATAAAATCGGATTTTAGAAAATTTTGGATGAAATTGTACAATTTTAAGGTAACTAAGTTTTTTTGTCAATGAAATTCGATAATTTTAAACGAAATTTCGTGAAATATCAAACGAAATTCGACAATTTTAGGAAATTTGAGATAAAATTTCACAATTTTTAGGTAAATTAAGTTATTTTTCAATGAAATTCAACAATTTTAGACGAAATTTAGTGACATTTCAAACGAAATTGGACGAATTTTGAAAATTTTTGTCGAAATTTCACAATTTCAAGCTAAATTAAGTTATCTTTCAATGAAATTCGAAAAAGTTTAGGTGAAATTAAACGAAATTCAACAATTTTGCACCAAATTTCGTGAAATTCTTGAAAAAAATCGATGATTTTAAAAAATTATAAGTGAAATATTACAATTTTAGACTAAATTGAGTCATTTTTTAATAATTTTAATATAAATTAAGTTACGTTAACTTTAATTCTTAAATAATTTTCTATTTTTTCATCTTTTTTAATCTTTTTTTAGGTTATAAAAAATTTTAGTCAACTTTATGAATTTTTTTAATTTTTTGGGTAATAATTAGAATAAAATTGACTTTTTTATTACAAAATAGAATATTTTAGTTTTCAATTTATACAAATTTCATTTCTTAATTTAAAAAAAATAAAGTTTCCACGATTTTTTAAAATTCGTCAAAATTTTCATCACAAAATTTGACGATTTTAGCAAATTTTAGATAAAATTTTACAATTTTAATCTAAATAAAGTTAATTTTCAATGAAATTTGACAACTTTTGTCGATATCTGGTGAAATTTCAGACGAAATTCGATGACTTAAGGAAATTCTAGATGAAATTAGTCGAAATTCAATCATTTTAGGCAATTTTATACAAAAATTAGCGAAATTTCAGAAGAAACTTGACAATTTTAAGAAATTTTAGATGAAATTTCACAATTTTAATCTAAATAAAGCTATTTTTCAATGAAATTCAACAATTTTAGACGAAATTTAGTGACATTTCAAACGAAATTGGACGAATTTTGAAAATTTTTGTCGAAATTTCACAATTTCAAGCTAAATTAAGGTATCTTTCAATGAAATTCGAAAAAGTTTAGGTGAAATTAAACGAAATTCAACAATTTTAGATAATTTTACACCAAATTTCGTGAAATTTTGGAAATAAAATCGGATTTTATAAAAATTTGGATGAAAATGCGCAATTTTAATATAACTAAGTTTTTTTCAATGAAATTCGACAATTTTAAACGAAATTTCGTGAAATTTCAAACGAAATTCGACAATTTTAAGAAATTTGAGATAAAATTTCACAATTTCAATCTAAATAAAGTTATTTTTCAATGAAATTCAACAATTTTAGACGAAATTTAGTGACATTTCAAACAAAATTGGACGAATTTTGAAAATTTTTGTCGAAATTTCACAATTTCAAGCTAAATTAAGTTATCTTTCAATGAAATTCGAAAAAGTTTAGGTGAAATTAAACGAAATTCAACAATTTCAGATAATTTTACACCAAGTTTCGTGAAATTTTGGAAATAAAATCGGATTTTAGAAAATTTTGGATGAAATTGCACAATTTTAAGATAACTAAGTTTTTTTCAATGAAATTCGACAATTTTAAATGAAATTTAGTGACATTTCAAACGAAATTGGACGAATTTTGAAAATTTTCGTCGAAATTTCACAATTTCAAGCTAAATTAAGTTATTTTTTAATGGAATTCGAAAAAATTTTGATGAAATTAAACGAAATTTAACAATTTTGCACCAAATTTCATGAAATTTTTTTAAAAAATCGATGATTTTAAAAAATTATAAGTGAAATATTACAATTTTAGACTAAATTAAGTCATTTTTTAACAATTTTAATATAAATTAAATTACGTTAACTTTAATTCTTAAATAATTTTCTATTTTTTATCTTTTTTAATCTTTTTTTAGGTTATAAAAAATTTTAGTCAACTTTATGAATTTTTTTAATCTTTTGGATAATAATTAGAACAAAATTGGCTTTTTTATTACAAAATAGAATATTTTAGTTTTCAATTTATACAAGTTTCAATTCTTAATTAAAAAAGAATAAGGTTTCCACGATTTTTTAAAATTCGTCAAAATTTTCATCACCAAATTTGACGATTTTAGCAAATTTTAGATAAAATTTTACAATTTTAATCTAAATAAAGTTATTTTTCAATGAAATTTGACAACTTTGGTCGATATCTGGTGAAATTTCAGACGAAATTCGATGACTTAAGGAAATTTTAGATGAAATTAGTCGAAACTCAATCATTTTAGGCAATTTTATACAAAAATTAGCGAAATTTCAGAAGAAATTTGACAATTTTAAGAAATTTTAGATGAAATTTCACAATTTTAATCTAAATAAAGTTATTTTTCAATGAAATTCAACAATTTTAGACGAAATTTAGTGACATTTCAAACGAAATTGGACGAATTTTGAAAATTTTGGTCGAAATTTCACAATTTCAAGCTAAATTAAGTTATCTTTCAATGAAATTCGAAAAAGTTTAAGTGAAATTAAACGAAATTCAATAATTTTAGATAACTTTACACCAAATTTTGTGAAATTTTGGAAATAAAATCGGATTTTAGAAAATTTTGGATGAAATTGTACAATTTTAAGGTAACTAAGTTTTTTTGTCAATGAAATTCGATAATTTTAAACGAAATTTCGTGAAATTTCAAACGAAATTCGACAATTTTAGAAGAAATTTGAGATAAAATTTCACAATTTTTAGCTAAATTAAGTTATCTTTCAATAAAATTCAACAATTTTAGACGAAATTTAGTGACATTTCAAACGAAATTGGACGAATTTTGAAAATTTTTGTCGAAATTTCACAATTTCAAGCTAAATTAAGTTATCTTTCAATGAAATTCGAAAAAGTTTTGGTGAAATTAAACGAAATTCAACAATTTTAAATAATTTTACACCAAATTTCGTGAAATTTTGGAAATAAAATCGGATTTTAGAATATTTTGGATGAAATTGCACAATTTTAAGATAACTAAGTTTTCTTCAATGAAATTCGACAATTTTAAACGAAATTTCGTGAAATTTCAAACGAAATTCGACAATTTTAAGAAATTTGAGATAAAATTTCACAATTTTTAGCTAAATTAAATTATTTTTCAATGAAATTCGACAATTTTAGACGAAATTTAGTGACATTTCAAACGAAATTGGAAGAATTTTGAAAATTTTTGTCGAAATTTCACAATTTCAAGCTAAATTAAGTTATTTTTTAATGAAATTCGAAAAAGTTTAGGTGAAATTAAGCGAAATTCAACAATTTTAGATAATTTTACACCAAATTTCATGAAATTTTGGAAATAAAATCGGATTTTAGAAAATTTAAGATGGAATTGCACAATTTTAAGATAACTAAGTTTTTTTCTAGAAATTTTATACAAAAATTAGCGAAATTTCAGAAGAAATTTGACAATTTTAAGAAATTTGAAATAGAATTTTACAATTTTAATCTAAATAAAGTTATTTTTCAATGAAATTTGACAACTTTTGTCGATATCTGGTGAAATTTCACACGAAATTCGATGACTTAAGGAAATTTTAGATGAAATTAGTCGAAATTCAATCATTTTAGGCAATTTTATACAAAAATTAGCGAAATTTCAGAAGAAATTTGACAATTTTAAGAAATTTTAGATGAAATTTCACAATTTTAATCTAAATAAAGTTATTTTTCAATGAAATTCAACAATTTTAGACGAAATTTAGTGACATTTCAAAAGAAATTGGACGAATTTTGAAAATTTTTGTCGAAATTTCATAATTTCAAGCTAAATTAAGTTACCTTTCAATGAAATTCGAAAAAGTTTAGGTGAAATTAAACGAAATTCAACAATTTTAGATAATTTTACACCAAATTTCGTGAAATTTTGGAAATAAAATCGGATTTTAGAAAATTTTGGATGAAATTGCACAATTTTAAGACAACTAAGTTTTTTTCAATGAAATTCGACAATTTTAAACGAAATTTCGTGAAATTTCAAACGAAATTCGACAATTTTAAGAAATTTGAGATAAAATTTCACAATTTTTAGCTAAATTAAGTTATTTTTCAATAAAATTCAACAATTTTAGACGAAATTTAGTGACATTTCAAACGAAATTGGACGAATTTTGAAAATTATTGTCGAAATTTCACAATTTCAAGCTAAATTAAGTTATCTTTCAATGAAATTCGAAAAAGTTTAGGTGAAATTAAACGAAATTCAACAATTTTAGATAATTTTACACCAAATCTCGTGAAGTTTTGGAAATAAAATCGGATTTTTGAAAATTTTGGATGAAATTGCAAAATTTTAAGATAACTAAGTTTTTTCAATGAAATTCGACAATTTTAAACGAAATTTCGTGAAATTTCAAACGAAATTCGACAATTTTAAGAAATATGAGATAAAATTTCACAATTTTTAGCTAAATTGAGTCATTTTTCAATGAAATTCGACAATTTTAGACGAATTTTCGTGAATTTTTAAAGTAAAGAAACAAATTTCGCCATCTCAAAGTTCTTCTACGATGGTTGTAAAAGATACGAAACGACTGGCTGAAATCGTCTCCAAATCCACTTTAAATAACAGCGGTAAAAAAGAGCCTACTCTCGTTTTTATTAAAACAATTAAAATTCATTACCCAAATACCTACCAACACATTTTTAAGTTTCACATCTCTATGTACCAACCCTTGCGAGTGTAAATACCGAATACCTTCAACCACATCGATAGCAATTTGTATACGTCTTACGAAAGTAAGTCCATCCTTTAACGCGCAAAACAAATCTCGTTTCATCCTTTCCATTACTAATAACACAGCCGAAAGACAACCACTGCCGTAATTATGATCGATTACGGATCCTCTTAATTTAACTATTCTAGGATGTTCTGGAATGGTTCTGAAATTAATTTGAATTCGTTTAGTTAAAAAAAAAACTAAAATTAATTTTTTAAAATTAATAATAAAATAAAATAAAATAAAATCACCTAGTATAATAAAATTCCATAGCTAAATCGTTCCAATGTTTTTCATCCGGAGGTACAACAGACTTGACAGCGCAAGGTTGAACTCCACCCCATGGTTCGCATGCGAAAACAACCCCGTATTGTCCTCTACCGATCTCAACAATCTGTCGGGGCATTCCCCAACGTATAAGATCGCATAAAGAAGTACTTTCGAGGGCTAAACGCGCGAATCTCGGCGCTAGTCGTTTACGAATAACGATTCTTTGCTCTTCAGTCTCTTCGAGTTGACCAGATAATTGATTTTCAATTAATCTCATGGCGGAATTAAACGCATCGTGGGAAGATTTAACGTGTTCTTGAAACTGCGTCGATATGGTTTTTGCTAATTTGTGATAACTAAGCGAATCTAATAATTCGATAACGACTTGACTTTGCCAAGCTCGATCAAATCGGACTTTTTGAGGACAAGAGTTCCATTTAAACGGAAAACTTTGGACTAATTTTCGAAGACGATCCACGAAGCTTTGAACGAGAGAAAACGTCGCGAACGATTTTAGATCGATGTTATAAGTCGCGTTTACGATTTGTTTAACTGCATCCGAAGCTAATAAACTTCCATCTAATTCGTGACACGTTCTTTCTAAACTTTCCAAACATCTTTGTAATGTACCGGTGTAACTTTCTCGTAGATAACTGACTGATTGTACCAAACGAGCTGCTACGAAGTTTGTTAGTTTTTGAAAAACTAAATGATGGATTTCCATTGTTGCTACTTTTTCTGATTTTATTTCATTTTCTAAAAGTAAACAATTAAATGATTAAATAATAAATACAGTAGAACTTCCATATAACGAACTTGAAAGTTTGATTTTAGACATTTTTAGACAACTTTTTGGCAATTTTATGAAAAAATATACAATTTTTTAGCGATTTTAAATAATTCTATAAAAATTTAGACCATTCTTTAATGGTTTCAGACAATTTTAGGAAATTTTAGACATTTTTTTAGTAATGTTTAAAGATTTTTGACATTTTTAGACAACTTTTTGGCAATTTTATGAAAAATATGTAATTTTTTAAGGATTTTAAATAATTCTATAAAAATTTAGACCATTTTTTAATGGTTTCAGACAATTTTAGAAAAATTTAGACAATTTTACAAAAGTTTAGACAATTTTTTAGCAATTTTTAAAGATTTTAGACCACTTAGATCACTTTTTGGCAATTTTATGAAAAAATATGCAATTTTTTAAGGATTTTAAATAATTCTATAAAAATTTAGACCATTTTAGGTTTCAGACAATTTTAGAAAAGTTTAGACAATTTTCTAGCAATTTTTAAAGATTTTAGACATTTTTAGACAACTTTTTGGCAATTTTATGAAAAAATATGCAATTTTTTAACGATTTTAAATAATTCTATAAAAATTTAGACTATTTGTTAATGGTTTCAGACAATTTTATAAAAGTTTAGACAATTTTAGAAAAGTTTAGACAATTTTTTAGCAATTTTTAAAGATTCTAGACATTTTTAGATAACTTTTTGGCAATTTTATGAAAAAATATGCAATTTTTTAAGTATTTTAAATAATTCTATAAAAATTTAGACAATTTTTTAATGGTTTCAGACAATTCTAGAAAAATTTAGACAACTTTTTAGCAATTTTTAATGATTTTAGGCATATTTAGACAACTTTTTGGCAATTTTATGAAAAAATATGCAATTTTTTAAGTATTTTAAATAATTCTATAAAAATTTAGACAATTTTTTAATGGTTTCAGACAATTCTAGAAAAATTTAGACAACTTTTTAGCAATTTTTAATGATTTTAGGCATATTTAGACAACTTTTTGGCAATTTTATGAAAAAATATGCAAATTTTTAACGATTTTAAATAATTCTATAAAAATTTAGACAATTTTTTAATGGTTTCAGACAATTTTAGAAAAGTTTAGACAATTTTTTAGCAATTTTTAAAGATTTTAGACATTTTTAGACAACTTCTTGGCAATTGTATTAAAAAATATGTAATTTTTTAAGGATTTTAAATAATTCTATAAAAATTTAGACTATTTTTAATGGTTTCAGACAATTTTAGAAAAGTTTCGACAATTTTAGAAAAGTTTAGACAACTCTTTAGCAATTTTTAAAGATTTTTGACATTTTTAGACAACATTTTGGCAATTTTATGAAAAAATATGCAATTTTTTAACGATTTTAAATAATTCTATAAAAATTTAGACCATTTTTTAATGATTTCAGACAATTTTAGAAAAGTTTAGACAATCTTTTAGCAATTTTTAAAGATTTTAGACATTTTTAGATAACTTTTTGGCAATTCTATGAAAAAAATACAATTTTTTAACGATTTTAAATAATTCTATAAAAATGTACACCATTTTTAATGGTTTCAGACAATTTTAGAAAAGTTTAGAAAATTCTTTAACAATTTTTAAAGATTTTGGACATTTTTAGACAACTATTTGGCAATTTTATGAAAAAATATGCAATTTTTTAAGAATTTTAAATAATTCTATAAAAATTTAGACCATTTTTTAATGGTTTCAGACAATTTTAGAAAAATTTAGACAATTTTAGAAAAGTTTAGACAATTTTTTAGCAATCTTTAAGGATTTTAGACATTTTTAGACAACTATTTGGCAATTTTATGAAAAAATATGCAATTCTTTAAGAATTTTAAATAATTCTATAAAAATTTAGACCATTTTTTAATGGTTTCAGACAATTTTAGAAAAGTTTAGACAATTCTTTAACAATATTTAAAGATTTTAGACATTTTTAGATAACTTTTTGGCAATTTTATGAAAAAATATGCAATTTTTTAATGATTTTAAATAATTCTATAAAAATTTAGACCATTTTTTAATGGTTTCAGACAATTTTAGAAAAGTTTAGACAATCTTTTAGCAATTTTTAAAGATTTTAGACATTTTTAGACAACATTTTGGCAATTTTATGAAGAAATATGCAATTTTTTAACGATTTTAAATAATTCTATAAAAGTTTAGACCACTTTCTAATGGTTTCAGACAATTTTAGAAAAATTTAGACAATTTTAGAAAAGTTTAGACAATTTTTTAGCAATTTTTAAAGATTTTAGACATTTTTAGACAACTTTTTGGCAATTTTATAAAAAAATATGAAATTTTTTGAAAGATTCTAAACAATTCTATAAAAA
The DNA here is from genome assembly GCA_036711955.1 of Digitonthophagus gazella. Classification (NCBI taxonomy): domain Eukaryota; kingdom Metazoa; phylum Arthropoda; class Insecta; order Coleoptera; family Scarabaeidae; genus Digitonthophagus; species Digitonthophagus gazella. The sequence continues at coordinate 22,241,175 of JASCIT010000010.1, forward strand.
TTTAGACCATTTTTTAATGGTTTCAGACAATTTTAAAAAAGTTTAGACAATTTTAGAAAAGTTTAGACAATTTTTTAACAACTTTTAAAGATTTTAGACATTTTTAGACAACTTTTTGGCAATTTTATGAAAAAATATGCAATTTTTTAAGGATTTTAAATAATTCTATAAAAATTTAAACCATTTTTTAATGATTTCAGACAATTTTAGAAAAGTTTAGACAATTTTTTAGCAATTTTTAAAGATTTTAGACATTTTTAGATAACTTTTTGGCAATTTTATGAAAAAATATACAATTTTTTAACGATTTTAAATAATTCTATAAAAATTTAAACCATTTTTTAATGGTTTTAGACAATTTTAGAAAAGTGTAGACAATTTTAGAAAAGTTTAGACAATTTTTTAGTAATTTTTAAAGATTTTAGACATTTTTAGACAACTTTTTGGCAATTTTATGAAAAAATATGCAATTTTTTAACGATTTTAAATAATTCTATAAAAATTTAGACCATTTTTTAATGGTTTCAGACAACTTTAGAAAAGTTTAGACAATTTTAGAAAAGTTGAGACAATTTTTTAGCAATTTTTAAAGATTTTAGACACTTTTAGACAACTATTTGGTATTTTTATGAAAAAATTCTTAAATTCTACTTCTTCAGAGAATTTTTGTTCGTTATATAGAAGTTTTTTTCGTTATATAGAAGTTTTTTTCGTTATATAGAAGTTTTTTTCGTTATATAGAAATGTTTTTATAAAAGAATTTCTTGGGACTTAAAAAAAAATTCGTTTTATTTACCTTGATATTCATATCCATCTAAAATAACATCGATATTATTCCTCATTTCTTCCAAACTATCTTGAATAATCTTAATCATTTCCGTTTGACGAATCAGAGCGATGTCCATAAGCGATTTATACAGTTTTTGTTCAACATCTTGAGCGTAATGAATCCTCCTCGGGGTTATTTGTATCTCCCTCGCCATATCAAACGCTGACAGTATAAAAATACGCAAACAAACGTTGTGTAATTCGCTTAGTAAAGCCGACAATTTTAACAAATACGTTTTCAAAACGTTTCTTATAAATAAATGAAGGCGGTCTTTAATTTGAACGTGACTTATTATATCATTTTCGACCATACATTCGGAACAAAGTGCTTTTCGAATCGATAAATCCGGTTCTTGAGGATAATTTGGTAAAAATCCCAACCGTGAAAGTTGAATTTTAAGATCTAACATCGCTTTGTTTAACATAGAATCTTTAGTTAACATAAAATCTTTATTTAACATAGAATCTTTATTTAATATAGAAGATTCTTTATTTAAAGCTTCCTTACTATCTAATAAACTTATCCTAAGAAATACAATCGCTGCATCCGGATAAAATTGTTTTAATACTCGAATATTATTAATATCAGATTCGTTTAATGCATTTTCAGTAATCGCATAAATAAAAATTGGATAAATAGAATCTAATTGTTTCGAAAGTACTTTTTGTAATTCCTCCGATTTACAATCGGGAGGGATATAAATATTTACATTTTCTTTGAGTATTTCAGCCGGTATTTCCACTTCGATCGTCGGACAATGATCTGTGGGAGATTCTGAATTGTTACGTTTTAAATCGTCTTCGGGAATCGCCTGCCAAGGCTGTTGAAGACATTTTAAAGAGTCGACAATTTCAAACTCGGAATCTAAAGTTAACCTTAATGTTTTACGTATTCCATAAGTTATTTTAACCTAAATAAAACAAATCTAATAAAACAAATTGAAATCGAAATAAATTTATTTAAAAAAATTTTGTTTAAATTACCCATCGCCAATTGGATTTGAGTTTTTGTGGTAAAAGCTTGTAATTGAGTACGAAATTAACAAACAGAGCCTTCGCAAAACAACTTTGACCAAGTACGACAAAAGCCGGGACGTTATCCAAGATTTTACGCAATGATTCCACCGTACAAAAGCTAAATTGTTGCTTTATTTCATCTGTAATAATGAAATAAATAAATAAACGAAATAAATAAATAAACGAAATAAATAAATAAACAAAATAAATAAATAAACGAAACAACAAAAATAATAAATAACATTTAAGGTATTAAACGTAACATAACTTACCTAAAACTTGTCCATTTTTTATATCTTCTATAGCGCACTCGGTGTCCCTTAATATTTTCTTTAAATACGCACGGTGGCGGTTAAATTTACGAAATTCGACCGGTATATCATTTAACATTTTTCAAATTAAATTTTTAATAATACTGAAGCGATATTCTTTCATGTCTATTTACGATCTGTGTTTTGACATCTGTCAAAAACTTTGAAAACTAAATAATGGTTATTTTATCTAATTTTCATATGATCTAATATGATTTAATATGATCTAATATAACCTAATAACAAAATCTAATATAATTTAATAAAATCAAACGATTAATTTGAAATATTTTTTAATTATAATTAAACTTTAATACGAATTGGATATGTAAATAACTTAAATTATAGGTTTATATTTATTAAAAAATAAACGAGTTGAAAGTAAATTTTATCTAATTTCCATATGATCTAATACAAACAATTTGAAATATTAAATTTTTTATTTGACTTAAATGTTAAACGTATTTAATATTACGTAAATCACACCGTGTATAGAATTAAAGATTCTAGTTTTTACTAAAACCATCAAATTAGTTCTAAATATTACTAAAGAATTTAAAAAATTCCCAAAGAAAATGATGAATTACGAACCCCAAAAATCAAATTTTAAGTTTAGTTAGAACTGTCAAAAATTTTCACCAACTTTAAAATTTGTTTTAATTTTTTTGGTAAGAATTAGGAAAGATTTATCCTTTTTAATTCAAAATAGAATATTTTATCTTTCATTTAAACCAAAAATCTTTCCTTAATCTTCATAAATAAAGTCTGTGTGATTTTTTAAAGTTGGGTAATTTTTTAAAGTTGGGTGATTTTTAAAAAAAGTTTGGTTAGAACTATCAAAAATTTTCACCAAATTAAAATTTTTTTTTAATTTTTTTGGTAAGAATTAGGAAAAATCTGTCATTTTTAATTCAAAATAGAATATTTTATCTTTCATTTAAACCAAAAATCTTTCCTTAATCTTCATAAATAAAGTCTGGGCGATTTTTTAAAGTTGGGTAATTTTTTAGTTGGGTGATTTTTAAAAAAGTTTGGTTAGAACTGTCAAAAATTTTCACCAACTTTAAATTTTTTTTAATTTTTTTGGTAAAAATTAGGAAAGATCTGTCCTTTTTAATTCAAACTAGAACATTTTATCTTTCATTTAAACCAGAAATCTTTCCTTAATCTTCATAAATAAAGTCTGGGTGATTTTTTAAAGTTGGGTAATTTTTTAAAGTTGGGTGATTTTTAAAAAAGTTTGGTTAGAACCGTCAAAAATTTTCACCAACTTTAAACTTTTTTTTAATTTTTTTGGTAAAAATTAGGAAAGATTTGTCCTTTTTAATTCAAAATAGAATATTTTATCTTTCATTTAAACCAAAAATCTTTCCTTAATCTTCATAAATAAAGTCTGTGTGATTTTTTAAAGTTGGGTAATTTTTTAAAGTTGGGTGATTTTTAAAAAAGTTTGGTTAGAACTGTCAAAAAATTTCACCAACTTTAAAATTTTCACCAACTTTAAAATTTTTTTTAATTTTTTTGGAAAAAATTAGGAAAGATCTGTCATTTTTAATTCAAAATAGAATATTTTATCTTTCATTTAAACTAAAAATCTTTCCTTAATCTTCATAAATAAAGTCTGGGTGATTTTTTAAAGTTGGGTAATTTTTTAAAGTTGGGTGATTTTTAAAAAAGTTTGGTTAGAACCGTCAAAAATTTTCACCAACTTTAAAATTTTTTTTAATTTTTTTGGTAAAAATTAGGAAAGATCTGTCATTTTTAATTCAAAATAGAATATTTTATCTTTCATTTAAACCAAAAATCTTTCCTTAATCTTCATAAATAAAGTCTGTGTGATTTTTTAAAGTTGGGTAATTTTTTAAAGTTGGGTGATTTTTAAAAAAAGTTTGGTTAGAACTGTCAAAAATTTTCACCAACTTTAAAATTTTTTTTAATTTTTTTGGTAAAAATTAGGAAAGATCTGTCCTTTTTAATTCAAAATAGAATATTTTATCTTTCATTTAAACCAAAAATCTTTCCTTAATCTTCATAAATAAAGTCTGTGTGATTTTTTAAAGTTGGGTAATTTTTTAAAGTTGGGTGATTTTTAAAAAAAATTTGGTTAGAACTGTCAAAAATTTTCACCAACTTTAAAATTTTTTTTAATTTTTTTGGTAAAAATTAGGAAAGATCTGTCATTTTTAATTCAAAATAGAATATTTTATGTTTCATTTAAACCAAAAATCTTTCCTTAATCTTCATAAATAAAGTCTGGGTGATTTTTTAAAGTTGGGTAATTTTTTAAAGTTGGGTGATTTTTAAAAAAAGTTTGGTTAGAACTGTCAAAAATTTTCACCAACTTTAGAATTTTTTTTAATTTTTTTGGTAAGAATTAGAAAAAATCTGTCCTTTTTAATTTAAAATAGAATATTTTATCTTTCATTTAAACTAAAAATCTTTCCTTAATCTTCATAAATAAAGTCTGGGTGATTTTTTAAAGTTGGGTAATTTTTTAAAGTTGGGTGATTTTTAAAAAAAGTTTGGTTAGAACTGTCAAAAAATTTTCACCAACTTTAAAATTGTTTTTAATTTTTTTGGTAAAAATTAGGAAAGATCTGTCCTTTTTAATTCAAAATAGAATATTTTATCTTTCATTTAAACTAAAAATCTTTCCTTAATCTTCATAAATAAAGTCTGGGTGATTTTTTAAAGTTGGATAATTTTTTAAAGTTGGGTAATTTTTTAAAGTTGGGTAATTTTTTAAAGTTGGGTAATTTTTTAAAGTTAGGTGATTTTTAAAAAAGTTTGATTATAACTTAAATTAAATTACATTTTGTAAAATCTTGACTTATGTAGTTTTTGAAATGAGCGATTCAATTAAAGATTCTAGTTTTTACTAAAACCATCAAATTAGTTCTAAATATTACCAAAGAATTTAAAAAAATTCCCAAAGAAAAAAATTACAAACCCCAAAAATGAAATTTTAAGAATTCCAGAGTGGTTAGGCACCCAATTAATCTCAATGTAGTTTTAATCGTGTAGATGTGGTTGCAGAACTTATGGCATAAAAAAACTAAAGAATTTTAATTATTCGTTAAAGAAAGGTAATTAAATTTAGTAAAATGGAATTATAATAGGGTTAAAAAAAAGACGTTTACAACTATATTTTTAGATATAAAGACAATTATGAAGTCTATTATTATGACATCTATTGTTTTAAGAAGTATTAATAAAATGTTAATTGATATAGTTTAACTAAAAATAAAAGCAAGTAAAATAAATTTATATAAAATAAATTAAAACAGATTTGAATAAAAATTTTAATTAATTTTAAGTTTGTTTTCGTAGATTAAAGTCTTGCGAAGTAAAAGATCAATACTTGTTCCATTTTCAGTGTTTAGACGAACCGTAGAGCCTTTTCTGAACAGGGTAGGGTAGAAACATGAAAATCTCGGTCTGAAACGGTCTCCAGATCGGTCTCTGAAAAATTGTACCTTGAAAAAAAATTTATGGTCGATGGTAATTACATAACGCCGTTACGCAATCGTTAAAATTCGAATAACTAAACGCGAAATAAACATCTATCGACCGCGATTTTGAGAAACTCAAAATTCGGACCCCGGTTTAGTTATAACTAAATCGGAAAGTGGCCAGTTAACTCATCGTCGGCCGGCACAAACCGTCACTATCGCAAGAGGCGCACTATTCGGGGTTAGATACGCGAATTTCGAGTGGAAAATGTTCACCCTGTGGTACTCGGTGTTATCTTGGAAGGAGTACAGGTATGTGACGTCGAACGCGGGTTTTCCTACCGCTTTTCTAACCCCTCGATTTTCACGTATTTATTCTACCAGCTGTAAGTATTTTTGGACGTTTGCCGAAATCTATTTCCAGAGAGTCATTTCATTTTATTTCGTAAATCAACAAAAAAGAAGAATAAATTAATTTAATTTTTATTCATTCATTTAAAAGTATTTATTTAAAAGTATTCATGTAAAAGTATTAATCTAAAAGTATTAATCTAAAAAAAAAATAGATGAGTTGGATCTATTTGGAGACATCTCACGTTTGGTTTTCATCTCTAATAATAAAGTCGGATACTTTATTTTTTTTCCTCATTATTATCTTACCTCGTAGAGATCACCGCATGGTTTGGTTAGCTATTTTCGTAACGTTACACATGCATGGGGTACACCACTATTATAATCTGCGAAATATTTTTAGTCAGTCAGCTATTTGCACGGAGATAACGTTCAAAGTCAACGTAATGTGTTGGTTTTTTTCCTTGGCATTCATTTTCTTTCATTTCATTTCATTTTATTTCGTCTCACTTCTATAATCAAAAACAACACTTTCAAAATTAATTTTAATATGATTATATAATGTATACAGGGTGATTCATTAGCTCAAAATGGTACATTTTGACCGAAATGAAAAAATTTTGAACTAACTTTAAAAAATCGTTGAGAGTTTATTTATAAAAATTTTCAAACCAAATTTTAATATAATGTAGATTAAAGATTCTAGTTTTTACTAAAATCATCAAATTTTTTCTAAATATTACCAAAGAATTTTAAAAAATTTCCAAAAAAAATGATACATTTTGACCGAAATTAAAAAATTTTTAACTAACTTTAAAAAATCGTTGAGAGTTTATTTATAAAAATTTTCAAAACAAATTTTAATATAATGTAAATTAAAGATTCTAGTTTTTACTAAAATCATCAATTTTTTTCTAAATATTACCAAAGAATTTTAAAAAATTTCCAAAAAAAATGATACATTTTGAACACATAAAAAAAAATTTTAAAAATCCAAACTTGAAAAATTTTTAGTAAGTTTAAAAAATCGTTGAGAGTTTATTTATAAAAATTTTCAAACCAAATTTTAATATAATGTAAATTAAAGATTCTAGTTTTTACTAAAATCATCAAATTCTTTCTAAATATTACCAAAGAATTTTAAAAAATTTCCAAAAAAATGATACATTTTGAACACATAAAAAAAATTTAAAAAAATCCAAACTTGAAAAATTTTTAGTAAATTTAAAAAATCGTTGAGAGTTTATTTATGAAAATTTTCAAACCAAATTTTAATATAATGTAGATTAAAGATTCTACTTTTAGTTAAAATCATTAAATTTTTTCTAAATATTACTAAAGAATTTTAAAAAATTTCCAAAAAAAATGATACATTTTGACCGAAATTAAAAAATTTTGAACTAACTTTAAAAAATCTTTGAGAGTTTATTTATGAAAATTTTCAAACCAAATTTTAATATAATGTAGATTAAAGATTCTAGTTTTTACTAAAATCATCAAATTTTTTTTAAATATTACCAAAGAATTTTAAAAAATTTCCAAAAAAGATGATACATTTTGACCGAAATTAAAAAATTTTGAACTAACTTTAAAAAATCTTTGAGAGTTTATTTATAAAAATTTTCAAACCAAATTTTAATATAAAGTAGATTAAAGATTCTAGTTTTTACTAAAATCATCAAATTTTTTCTAAATATTACCAAAGAATTTTAAAAAATTTCCAAAGAAAATGATACATTTTGACCGAAATTAAAAAATTTTGAACCAACTTTAAAAAATCGCTGAAAGTTTATTTATGAAAATTTCAAACCAAATTTTAATATAATGTAGATTGAAGATTCTAGTTTTTACTAAAATCATCAAATTTTTTCTAAATATTACCAAAGAATTTAAAAAAATTCCAAAAAAAAAATGATACATTTTGACCGAAATTAAAAAATTTTGAACTAACTTTAAAAAATCGCTGAGAGTTTATTTATAAAAATTTTCAAACCAAATTTTAATATAATGTAAATTAAAGATTCTAGTTTTTACTAACACCATCAAATTTTTTTTAAATATTACCAAAGAATTTTAAAAAATTCCAAAAGAAAATGATACATTTTGACCGAAATTAAAAAATTTTGAACTAACTTTAAAAAATCTTTGAGAGTTTATTTATAAAAATTTTCAAACCAAATTTTAATATAATGTAAATAAAAGATTCTAGTTTTAACTAAAATCTTAAATTTTTTTCTAAATATTACCAAAGAATTTTAAAAAATTTCCAAAAAAAATGATACATTTTGACCGAAATTAAAAAATTTTGAACTAACTTTAAAAAATCGTTGAGAGTTTATTTATAAAAATTTTCAAACCAAATTTTAATATAATGTAAATTAAAGATTCTAGTTTTTACTAAAATCATCAAATTCTTTCTAAATATTACCAAAGAATTTTAAAAAATTTCCAAAAAAAATGATACATTTTGACCGAAATTAAAGAATTTTGAACTAACTTTAAAAAATCATTGAGAGTTTATTTATGAAAATTTTCAATCCAAATTTTAATATAATGTAGATTAAAGATTCTAGTTTTTACTAAAATCATCAAATTTTTTCTAAATATTACCAAAGAATTTTAAAAGATTTCCAAAAAAAATGATATATTTTGACCGAAATTAAAAAATTTTGAACTAACTTTAAAAAATCGTTGAGAGTTTATTTTTGAAAATTTTCAAACCAAATTTTAATATAATGTAGATTAAAGATTCTAGTTTTTACTAAAATCATCAATTTTTTTCTAAATATTACCAAAGAATTTTAAAAAATTTCCAAAAAAATGATACATTTTGAACACATAAAAAGAAATTTTAAAAATCCAAATTTGAAAAATTTTTAGTAAATTTAAAAAATCGTTGAGAGTTTATTTATAAAAATTTTCAAACCAAATTTTAATATAATGTAAATTAAAGATTCTAGTTTTTACTAAAATCATCAAATTTTTTCTAAATATTACCAAAGAATTTTAAAAAATTTCCAAAAAAAATGGTACATTTTGACCGAAATTAAACAATTTTGAACTAACTTTAAAAAATCTTTGAGAGTTTATTTATAAAAATTTTCAAACCAAATTTTAATATAATGTAGATTAAAGATTCTAGTTTTAGTTAAAATCATTAAATTTTTTCTAAATATTACCAAAGAATTTAAAAAAATTCCAAAAAAAAAAAAATGATACATTTTCATCGAAATTAAAAAATTTTGAACTAACTTTAAAAAATCGCTGAGAGTTTATTTATAAAAATTTTCAAACCAAATTTTAATATAATGTAGATTAAAGATTCTAGTTTTAGTTAAAATCATTAAATTTTTTTCTAAAAATTACCAAAGAATTTTAAAAAATTTCCAAAAAAAATAATACATTTTGACATCAACCTGCCAAGTGTTTAGTGCATCATTTCGCAGACTGAGAGAAACAAGTAACCCCGCTCCACCACATTCCGTTCGTCTCCATGAAGTGAATGTACAGGGTGGTCAAATAAGAATGCAGAGTGCTGTATCTCGGAAACTATTCATCGTAGAGACTTGCGGTAAAAAATTTAATAGCTAAAGTGGCCAAGGGAAAGTGCTGGAAATTATTTTCAAGTTCCTAAGATGGCCGCCAGGGGGCGCAATCGCCATCTTGAACCACAAAATGTGGCTTTTCTCAAAATTCCGCTATATTAAGATAACACAAAAATATGCGCATTTTAAAATGGACATAAGTATCAATTTTTTTTATTAAAAACTTTTTTCCGTAACTCCAAAAATAAAGTGGTGGGGGCGTTCGAAAGTGCTTGTAAGCAAATGCCTATAATTTCAAAATGGCTGAACGGAATTTAATAAACTTGGTGTCGTTGAAAAGAGCTTTTCCTGGATAATAAATCCTACCATTCTGGTGGTGATTGTAAGTTCACATGTCGCCGCGAGGTGGCGTTTTCGAAATTTTTTTAGAAATTACGAATTTTCTCCGAAAAGTTAAATGGAACGGTATCACTTTCTCTTCACAGAAAAATAGTATAATAAAGCCCAAACAAGCTAGTGAAAACCGCACGTCGATATCGTATTCCTAACTTAAGATATTGATGAAAAACCATTCATCAGAAAACTGAACGGATTTCGCCCGGTTTTTTATTTTTTTTTTCAAAAATAACGAAAGAATGCTATATTCAAAAATTTGTGCCGTGGATTTTGAGAAGCTCAAGAAAAAACACTTAATTTTTGTCAAGGCGTCTCGTGAATTAGTCGATTTTCCAAATATAATAACGAAATCTGAAAATAGTTGTTTTAGAAGGGTAACCTGATTTTCTTTTAGACAATTAGAAATAATAAAAAATATAAATAGATCGATCATCATCAGTTTACCATTTTTAGGGTATCCCTTTATCACTTTAAGGTTTTGACTTTTTCACAGAAAATGGCAAAACGTTGTAGGTCGTGGGTAAAAATGAAAACAGAAAAAAAAACAAATGGCTAACGACACAAGAACAATCTAACATCGTCATCGAACAATTCTTTACAAATAAAAACAGTTGTTGCTTGTTTTGTTTTGAAAAAAAAAAAATAAATAAACAACCGGGCGAAATCTATTCAGTTTTCTGATGAATGGTTTTTCACCAATATCTTAGGTTAGGAATACGATATCGGGGTGCGGTTTTCACTAGCATGTTTGGGCCTTATTATGCCATTTATTCGTGGAGAGAAAGTAATACCGTCCCATTTAACTTTTTGGAGAAAATTCGCAATTTCTAGAAAAATTTCGAAAATGCCATCTAACGGCGACATATGAAATAACAATCACCACCAAAATGATATGGTCTATTGTCCAAGAGAACCTCTTTCCAACGACACCAAGTTTATTAAATTCCGTTCAGCCATTTTGAAATTATAGGCATTTGTTTACAAGCACTTTCGAACGCCCCCCACCACTTTATTTTTGGAATAACGGAAAAAAATTTTTAATAAAAAAAATTGATACTTATTTCCCCTTTAAAATGCGCATATTTTTGTGTTATCTTAATAAAGCGGAATTCCGAGAAAATACACATTTTGTAATTCAAGATGGCAATTGCGCCTCCTGGCGGCCATCTTAGGAACTTGAAGATAATTTCCAGCATTTTCCCTTGGTCACTTTAGTTATTAAATTTTTTATTGAAAGTCTTTACGATGAATAGTTTCCGAGATACAGCACTCTGCATTCTTATTTGACCACCCTGTACAAAATGAAGAACGTATTATTGATTTAGTACTTGACGAACCTTCAATTAGTACTCGGCTTATAGCGAGCAGGCTACAAATATCCCAAAGTTTTATATGACGTGTATTCAATCGAGAAATGTTACATTTGTTTCATCGCCAAAATGTTCAAGCATTACATCTTGGAGATACTGAGCAACGCTTAGCATTTTGCCACTGGATTATTCAGCAACATGCTTAAAATAATAACTTCATTTCACAAGTTCTGTGGTTTGATGAAGCGTGTTTCACTAAGGACGGCATAAATAATTATCATAACCAACATGTGTGGTCCTTGCAAAATCCACATGCAATTAGACGACGAAGATTTTAGCAACGGTTTAGTGTAAACTTTTGGGGTGGCATTTTTAACAATTCTTTGCTACCTGTATGGATGATAAATGACCGCTTAAATGGAGATATGTACAGAAATTTCTTGGAAAATAACCTTTTCGCTTTTATCGACGACGTACCACTTAACATCGTTCAAAATATGTGGTATCAACATGATGGTGCACCACCACATCGAGGAAGACAAGTCATCGCTTGGTTACATGAAAATTTTCCAAACAAATGGATTGGCAATGGAGGTCCAGTACGGCACAATCTGGCCACCACGATCCCCTGTTCTAAATCCGCTGGATCATTACTTCTGGGGACACATGAAGCAGCTTGTGTACCATGTAGAAATTACCACCCGTCAGCAACTATTAGAATTCAAGATGCTAATAGCATACGGAATGATCCAAATATCATAAGTCGTGTGACAGAATCTTTACTTCGTCGATGTGAGGCGCGCATTTAAAAAGGCGGACATTTCGAATTTTTGTAATTTTTAAACTTATTTTTTATGTTACATTTTCATTTGCCTATTAAACTGTGTAAAATTTTCAAAGATTTGTAACTCTAACCAAAATGAATCGGACCCATATTCATATAACATCTTTTCCTTAGAATCGCACCACCTTTCATCTGCCAAAGTTTGTCATAGAGCTAATGAATCACCCTGTATATTTTATTTTATTAAATTTATCTTTATTAACATCATCATTTTCTTTGGGAATTTTTTAAAATTCTTTGGTAAAATTTAGAAAAAATTTGATGATTTTAGTAAAAACTAGAAACTTTAATCTACATTATATTAAAATTTGGTTTGAAAATTTTTATAAATAAACTCTCAGCGATTTTTTAAAGTTAGTCCAAAATTTTTTAATTTCGGTCAAATTGTATCATTTTTTTTGGAAACTTTTTAAAATTCTTTGGTAAAATTTAGAAAAAATTTGGTGATTTTAATAAAAACTAGAATCTTTAATTTACAATATATTAAAATTTGGTTTGAAAATTTTTATAAATAAACTCTCAACGATTTTTTAAAGTTAGTTCAAAATTTTTTAATTTCGGTCAAAATGTATCATTTTTTTTGGAATTTTTTTAAAATTCTTTGGTAATATTTAGAAAAAATTTGTTGATTTTAGTAAAAACTAGAATCTTTAATCTACATTATATTAAAATTTGGTTTGAAAATTTTTATAAATAAACTCTCAACGATTTTTTAAAGTTGGTTAAAAAATTTTTAATTTCGGTCAAAATTCATCATTTTTTTTTTGGAAATTTTTTAAAATTCTTTGGTAATATTTAGAAAAAAATTGATGATTTTAGTAAAAACTAGAAACTTTAATCTACATTATATATTAAAATTTGGTTTGAAAATTTTCATAAATACACTCTCAAAGATTTTTTAAAGTTAGTCCAAAATTTTTTAATTTCGGTCAAAATGTATCATTTTTTTTTTGGATTTTTTTTAAATTCTTTGGTAATATTTAGAAAAAAATTTAATGATTTTAACTAAAACTAGAATCTTTAATCTACATTATATTAAAATTTGGTTTGAAAATTTTCATAAATAAACTCTCAAAGATTTTTTAAAGTTACTTCAAAATTTTTTAATTTCGGTCAAAATGTATCATTTTCTTTGGGAATTTCTTAAAATTCTTTGGTAAAATTTAGAAAAAATTTGATGATTTTAGTAAAAACTAGAATCTTTAATTTACATTATATTAAAATTTGGTTTGAAAATTTTTATAAATAAACTCTCAAAGATTTTTTAAACTTAGTTCAAAATTTTTTAAAGTTAGTTCAAAATTTTTTAATTTCGGTCAAAATCTATCATTTTCTTTGGAAATTTTTTTAAATTCTTTGGTAATATTTAGAAAGAAATTTAATGATTTTAACTAAAACTAGAATCTTTAATCTACATTATATTAAAATTTGTTTTGAAAATTTTTATAAATAAACTCTCATCGATTTTTTAAAGTTAGTTAAAAAATTTTTTAATTCGGTTAAAATTTATCATTTTTTTTGGGAATTTTTTTAAATTCTTTGGTAATATTTAGAAAAAAATTTAATGATTTTAACTAAAACTAGAATCTTTAATCTACATTATATTAAAATTTGGTTTGAAAATTTTTATAAATAAACTCTCAATGATTTTTTAAAGTTAGTTCAAAATTTTTTAATTTCAGTCAAAATGTATCATTTTTTTTGGAAATTTTTTAAAATTGTTGGTTAATATTTAGAAAAAAATTGATGGTTTTAGTAAAAACTAGAATCTTTAATTTACATTATATTAAAATTTGGTTTGAAAATTTTCATAAATAAACTCTCAAAGATTTTTTAAAGTTAGTTCAAAATTTTTTAATTTCGGTCAAAATTCTTCATTTTTTTTTTTTTGGAAATTTTTTAAAATTCTTTGGTAAGATTTAGAAAAGATTTGATGATTTTAGTAAAAGCTAGAATCTTTAATCTACATTATATTAAAATTTGGTTAGAAAATCTTTATAAATAAACTCTCAAAGATTTTTTAAAGTTAGTTCAAAATTTTTTAATTTCGGTCAAAATTCAACATTTTTTTGGAAATTCTTTAAAATTCTTTGGTAATATTTAGAAAAAATTTGATGATTTTAGTAAAAACTAGAGTCTTTAATCTACATTATATTAAAATTTGGTTTGAAAATTTTTATAAATAAACTCTCAACGATTTTTTAAACTTACTAAAAATTTTTCAAGTTTGGATTTTTTAAAATTTTTTTTATGTGTTCAAAATGTATCATTTTTTTTGGGAATTTTTTAAAATTCTTTGGTAAAATTTAGAAAAAATTTGATGATTTTAGTAAAAACTAGAATCTTTAATTTACATTATATTAAAATTTGGTTTGAAAATTTTTATAAATAAACTCTCAACGATTTTTTAAAGTTAGTTCAAAATTTTTTAATTTCGGTCAAAATGTATCATTTTTTTTGGAAATTTTTTAAAATTCTTTGGTAATATTTAGAAAAATTTGATGATTTTAGTAAAAACTAGAATCTTTGATTTACATTATATTAAAATTTGGTTTGAAAATTTTTATAAATAAACTCTCAACGATTTTTTAAAGTTACTTCAAAATTTTTTAATTTCGGTCAAAATGTATCATTTTCTTTGGGAATTTTTTAAAATTCTTTGGTAATATTTAGAAAAATTTGATGGTGTTAGTAAAAACTACAATCTTTAATTTACATTATATTAAAATTTGGTTTGAAAATTTTTATAAATAAACTCTCAAAGATTTTTTAAAGTTAGTTCAAAAATTTTTAATTTCGGTCAAAATTCATCATTTTTTTTGGAAATTTTTTAAAATTCTTTGGTAATATTTAGAAAAAATTTGATGATTTTAGTAAAAACTAGAATCTTTAATCTACATTATATTAAAATTTGGTTTGATAATTTTTATAAATAAACTCTCAGCGATTTTTTAAAAATGGTTAAAAAGTTTTTTAATTCGGTTAAAATGTATCATTTTTTTTTGGAATTTTTTTAAAATTCTTTGGTAATATTTAGAAAAAATTTGATGATTTTAGTAAAAACTAGAATCTTTAATTTACATTATATTAAAATTTGGTTTGAAAATTTTTATAAATAAACTCTCAGCGATTTTTTAAAGTTAGTTCAAAATTTTTTAATTTCGGTCAAAATGTATCATTTTTTTTTGGAAATTTTTTAAAATTCTTTGGTAATATTTAGAAAAAATTTGATGATTTTAGTAAAAACTAGAAACTTTAATCTACATTATATTAAAATTTTGTTTGAAAATTTTTATAAATAAACTCTCAACGATTTTTTAAAGTTAGTTCAAAATTTTTTAATTTCGGTCAAAATGTATCATTTTTTTTGGAAATTTTTTAAAATTCTTTGGTAATATTTTGAAAAAATTTGATGGTTTTAGTAAAAACTAAAATCTTTAATTTACATCATATTAAAATTTGGTTTGAAAATTTTTATATATAAACTCTCAGCGATTTTTTAAAATTGGTTAAAAAATTTTTAATTTCGGTAAAAATTCATCATTTTTTTTGGAAATTTTTTAAAATTCTTTGGTAATATTTAGAAAAAATTTGATGGTTTTAGTAAAAACTACAATCTTTAATTTACATTATATTAAAATTTGGTTTGAAAACTTTTATAAATAAACTCTCAGCGATTTTTTAAGGTTGGTTAAAAAATTTTTAATTTCGGTCAAAATTCAACATTTTTTTGGAAATTTTTTAAAATTCTTTGGTAATATTCAGAAAAAATTTGATGATTTTAGTAAAAACTAGAATCTTTAATTTACATCATATTAAAATTTGGCTTGAAAATTTTTATAAATAAACTCTCAGCAATTTTTTAAAGTTGGTTAAAAAATTTTGAATACAGTTAAAATTTTATGAGATTATATCACAATATGGAAAGGGAAAGTAGTAAGATTTTTGGTGAAATTTATTAATGTAATTTATATGTTCCCGAGTATATAAATTATTTTAAGACGGAGATTATTTCTCGTACATATAAAATATAAGGTGTTTTGTTTTTATTAAAGTATATTTTGAGAAATTTAAAATACAATCGTATAATTGTTAGAAAGAAATTTATATATGTATCTAAAAAGTAGTTTCTAGGGAATTAAAATTCCTAAGTATATAAAAGATATTAGATGAACCGTTTTATTATTAGATTTGGTAAACAAATCGGTTTGATTATGTTGTTTAAAAGATTTCAGGGGATTCGAGAGCTATTTTATATTTAAAATCGGCATAACCCTGGCAATGGGTGTTATAGTAAAGTATTTTTAGAGGATCACGTGCCTTAAAACCCGGCCGTTTAAATTGAATATCCAGCAAAGCTTGGCGTTTCCCAAAAAAAAATCTTTACCTCCCGCCTGTCGATTTATGACTTTTTATCGGTAATCGTAAAAGTATTGTAAATTATTTCATTTTGGGGATCATCTTTACGATTACATCTTACGCAACAAACATATTTATGATCGGCTAATAGGGTTTTCGACTTATCCGCCGTATTTTCGGCACGAAATCGACCAGCAAAACCTCTATAACAGAAAATAGAATCGCAGGCAGGTGCAGTGTATTTCTATCTTGAAGTAACTCTCAACAAAGACTACATCAAAAAGACTACCAGTAGATAATTCATTTGTCTCTCTATTTTACCGAAAACTTAAGTATTTTTGGAACGGTTTCTAACTCTAACTTTAAATTTTAACTCCAACTTTAAATCCTAACAAATTTTAAATCTTAACAAATTTTAAATCTTAACAAATTTTAAATCAACAAATTTTAAATCAACAAATTTTAAATCCTAACTAATTTTAAATCCTAACAAATTTTAAATCCATCAAATGAAAACTACTTACGTAATTAAATTCGATTGATTGGAAGTTTAAAGAATCGTTTCTAAATATGTTTTTATCGATATGACAAAATGTCAGATAACGTCTATCTAAAAATTATTATTAATCGAGTCCAGGTAATTAAAAGAAAATATATTTTGTAGGAAGGTCGTAAAAGTTTTTATGTTATTCAGGTTAGTTTCAATTCCTGGAATGAAAACAACGGCTTTGTTACTTCCAGCAATAACATGTTTATCCTTTTCACGTTTTACATCTTCGAGGTATCGCCTTCCTTTGAAAATTTGTTTGTGCAAGTGCTTATCTAGGCACAGCTGCTTAGAATTCGCAGAATCAAAACATAAAAGTCGATAGTAAAATATCTACTACGCGTTGTCATATATTTAATAAAATAAAACCTTTAGAAAATTTTGTATCAAATTTAAAAAATCGTTCAGAGTTTATTTATAAAAACTTTCAAACCAAATATTAATATAATGTAAATTAAAGATTCTAGTTTTTACTAAAATCATCAAATTTTTTCTAAATATTACCAAAGAATTTTAAAAAATTTCCAAAAAAAATTATGAATTTTGACCGAATTTAAAAATTTTTGAACTAACTTTAAAAAATCGTTGAGAGTTTATTTATAAAAATTTTCAACCCAAATTTTAACATAATGTAGATTAAAGATTCTAGTTTTTACTAAAATCATCAAATTTTTTCTAAATATTACCAAAGAATTTTCAAAAATTTCCAAAGAAAATGATGAATTTTCACCGAAATTAAAAAATTTTGAACCAACTTTAAAAAATCGCTGAGAGTTTATTTATGAAAATTTTCAAACCAAATTTTAGCATAATGTAAATTAAAGATTCTAGTTTTTTCTAAAACCATCAAATTTGTTTTAAATATTACCAAAGAATTTTAAAAAATTTCCAAAGAAAATGATACATTTTGAACACATATAAAAAATTTTAAAAAATCCAAACTTGAAAAATTGTTAGTAAGTTTAAAAAATCGTTGAGAGTTTATTTATAAAAATTTTCAAAACAAATTTTAATATAATGTAGATTAAAGATTCTAGTTTTTACTAAAACTATCAAATTTGTTCTAAATATTACCAAAGAATTTTAAAAAATTTCAAAAAAAAATTATGAATTTTGACCGAAATTAAAAAATTTTGAACCAACTTTAAAAAATCGTTGAGAGTTTATTTATAAAAATTTTCGAAACAAATTTTAATATAATGTAGATTAAAGATTCTAGTTTTTACTAAAACTATCAAATTTTTTCTAAATATTACCAAAGAATTTTAAAAAATTTCCAAAGAAAACGATGAATTTTCACAGAAATGAAAAATTTTTAGTAAGTTTAAAAAATCGTTGAGAGTTTATTTACAAAAATTTTTAAACCAAATTTTAATATAATGTAGATTAAAGATTCTAGTTTTTACTAAAATTATCAAATTTTTTCTAAATATTACCAAAGAATTTAAAAAAATTTCCAAAAAAAATGATGAATTTTGACCGAAATTAAAAAACTTTGAACTAACTTTAAAAAATTTTGAACTAACTTTAAAAAATCTTTGAGAGTTTATTTATGAAAATTTTCAAACCAAATTTTAATATAATGTAGATTAAAGATTCTAGTTTTTACTAAAATCATAAAATTTTTTCTAAATATTACCAAAGAATTTTAAAAAATTTCCAAAAAAAAATGATACACCTTGAACACATAAAAAAAAATTTTTTTAATCCAAACTTGAAAAATTTTTAGTAAGTTTAAAAAATCGTTGAGAGTTAATTTATAAAAATTTTCAAACCAAATTTTAATATAATGTAGATTAAAGATTCTAGTTTTTATTAAAATCATTAAATTCTTTCTAAATATTACCAAAGAATTTTAAAAATTTTCCAAAAAAAATGATACATTTTGAACACATAAAAAAAAAATTAAAAAATACAAACTTGAAAAATTTTTAGTAAGTTTAAAAAATCGTTGAGAGTTTATTTATAAAAATTTTCAAACCAAATTTTAATATAATGTAGATTAAAGATACTAGTTTTTACTAAAATCATCAAATTTTTTCTAAATATTACCAAAGAATTTTAAAAATTTTCCAAAGAAAATGATACATTTTGAACACATAAAAAAAATTTTAAAAAATCCAAACTTGAAAAATTGTTAGTAAGTTTAAAAAATCGTTGAGAGTTTATTTATAAAAATTTTCAAACCAAATTTTAATATAATGTAGATTAAAGATTCTAGTTTTTACTAAAATCAACAAATTTGTTCTAAATATTACCAAAGAATTTTAAAAAATTTCCAAAAAAAATGATACATTTTGACCGAAATTAAAAAATTTTGAACTAACTTTAAAAAATCGTTGAGAGTTTATTTATAAAAATTTTCAAACCAAATTTTAATATAATGTAGATTAAAGATTCTAGTTTTTACTAAAATCATCAAATTTTTTCTAAATATTACCAAAGAATTTTAAAAAATTTCCAAAAAAAATGATACATTTTGACCGAAATTAAAAAATTTTGAACTAACTTTAAAAAATCGCTGAGAGTTTATTTATAAAAATTTTCAAACCAAATTTTAATATAATGTAGATTAAAGATTCTAGTTTTTACTAAAATCATCAAATTTTTTCTAAATTTTACCAAAGAATTTTAAAAAATTTCCAAAAAAAATTATGAATTTTGACCGAAATTAAAAAATTTTGAACTAACTTTAAAAAATCGCTGAGAGTTTATTTATAAAAATTTTCAAAACAAATTTTAATATGATGTAGATTAAAGATTCTAGTTTTTATTTAAACCGTTAAATTTTTTCTAAACATTACCAAAGAATTTAAAAAAAATCCCAAAGAAAGTTTTGGGAATTTTGACCGGAGAGAATTTTGACCGAAGAGAATTTTGACCGAAGAGAATTTTGACCGAACCAAAAATTTTGACCCACATTGTATATTGTATCATGTGTTCAATAAAAATAAAACTTCTAGAAACTTGATTTTATCAACTTCCCAATCAACAAACCGAGTCGTTGCACGTAGTCACATTAGAACGATAACCAATCGTTAACTTACAAAATTAGATAAGAATTTGTTCCCAAAAAATGCCCAGACTGTTACTAAGGGTTACGTTCTTTCGTATTTTTTATTGTTTATTATTACTTTATTTCACTTCTATTTTATTTTTTTCATTAAGGGAAACCATACAGAAGACTCTTTTCCAAACATCATCCACCCATTCGACTCCAGAACAAAAGCCAAAGGAACCACCTAAACCAACTCCACCGCAAAATATACCTTCGAAAATCCCTCAACCTAATGTCTCTCAAAGTATTTCACCAAAACCTCAAAGTATCTCCCCAATTCCTCAAAATATCTCCTCAAGTCCTCAAAATATCTCCCCAATTCCTCAAAATATTTCCCCAATTCCTCAAAGTATCTCCCCAATTCCTCAAAATATCTCCTCAAGTCCTCAAAATATCTCCCCAATTCCTCAAAATATCCCTTCAAAACCTCAAAGTATCTCTCCAACACCTCAAAGTATTTCTCCTCAACCACCAGGATCACCAAGATTGGTACCTTCTCCAAAACAACAAAGTCCTAAGTTTCCAGAACCTGTTCAACCAACGAGGATACCTTCACCACAACCACCTTCAAGGTTACAACCTGCTAAACCACCTAGATCTCCCTCTCCGCACCCTATCTTAAGTGAAAATCTGGATGATATCGATTTCAACGATGAGGATAGCGAGGAAGATGAAGATTCGATTATTAATGGAAATGATTGTCCTGAAGATCTTAGAAATCCTTCCCAGGATATTATTAATATGGAGAGGATGCAGTTGATTAGAGAAAATGTCGTTAGAAAACCGTATGATTTTATTTTATTTTATTTTTTTTATTTTTTTAATTTTATTTTTGTTGTGTTGATGATTTAATTTTAAAAGTTTGGAGATAAAATTGATTGTAATTTAATTGTCATTTAACTCATTTAATTTACTGATAAAATTGAAATTAACTTGTTGAAATTTATTAGTTTTTAGGAACTAATCTTTTGAGTTTATTTTATCTCTAAATGCTTCAAATGTTAAATGAGTTAAACGACAAATGAGGTAAACGACAAATAAGCTAAATGATAAATAAGCTAAATGATAAATAAGCTAGGCTTAAATAAGCTAACGATAACTTGTTGGTTCTTTACTTACTAACAAACTAAAATAACATGCTAAAAATTGGTTAGATTTATTAATTATTTTGGGTTTTGTTTTCTTAGATTTTGTTTTATTTTTATTTTGTTGGTTTATGCTTTGATTTTGAGTGAAGTTTTGAAACCTAACATTAACTCGCTAGTAATTTACTTTAGTGAGACTTAAAATCTAGTAATTTGTAATTTATTATTGTTGATCAATTTTAATTTTTTAACCAACTTTGAAAAACCGCTGAGAGTTTATTTATAAAAATTTTCAAACCAAATTTTAATATAATGTAGATTAAAGATTCTAGTTTTTACTAAAATCATCAAATTTTTTCTAAATATTACCAAAGAATTTTAAAAAATTTCCAAAAAAAAAATGATGAATTTTGACCGAAATTAAAAAATTTTGAACTAACTTTAAAAAATCGTTGAGAGCTTATTTATAAAAATTCTCAAAACAAATTTTAATATAATGTAGATTAAAGATTCTAGTTTTTACTAAAATCATCAAATTTTTTCTAAATATTACCAAAGAATTCAAAAAAATTTCCAAAAAAAAATGATGAATTTTGACCGAACTAAAAAATTTTGAACTAACTATAAAAAATCGCTGAGAGTTTATTTATAAAAATTTTCAAACCAAATTTTAATATAATGTAGATTAAAGATTCTAGTTTTTACTAAAACCATCAAATTTTTTCTAAATATTACCAAAGAATTTTAAAAAATGTCCAAAAAAAATGATACATTTTGAACACATAAAAAAAATTAAAAAAAATCCAAACTTGAAAAATTTTTAGTAAGTTTAAAAAATCGCTGAGAGTTTATTTATAAGAATTTTCAAACCAAATTTTAAAATAATGTAGATTAAAAATCCTAGTTTTACTTAAAATCATCAAATTTTCTCTAAATATTAATAAAGAACTTTAAAAAATTTCCAAAAAAAAAAAAATGATGAATTTTGACCGAATTAAAAAATTTTTTAACCAATTTTAAAAAATCGCTGAGAGTTTATTCATAAAAATTTTCAAACCAAATTTTAATATAATGTAGATTAAAGATTCTAGTTTTTACTAAAATTAACAAATTTTTTCTAAATATTACCAAAGAATTTTAAAAAATTTCCAAACAAAAATTATGAATTTTGACCGAAATTAAAAATTTTTTAACAAACTTTAAAAAATCGTTGAGAGTTTATTTATAAAAATTTTCAAACCAAATTTTAATATAATGTAGATTAAAGATACTAGTTTTTACTAAAATCATCAATTTTTTTTTAAATATTACCAAAGAATTTTAAAAAAATTATGAATTTTGACCGAAATTAAAAATTTTTTAACGAACTTTAAACAATCGCTGAGGGTTTATTTATAAAAATTTTCAAACCAAATTTTAATATAATGTAGATTAAAGATTCTAGTTTTTACTAGAATCATCAAACTTTTTCTAAATATTACCAAAGAATTTTAAAAAATTTCCAAAAAAAATGATACATTTTGAACACATAAAAAAAATTTTAAAAAATCCAAACTTGAAAAATTTTTAGTAAGTTTAAAAAATCGTTGAGAGTTTATTTATAAAAATTTTCAAACCAAATTTTAATATAATGTAGATTAAAGATTCTAGTTTTTACTAAAATCATCAAATTTTTTCTAAATATTACCAAAGAATTTTAAAAAATTTCCAAAAAAAATTATACATTTTGAACACATAAAAAAAATTTTAAAAAATCCAAACTTGAAAAATTTTTAGTAAGTTTAAAAAATCGTTGAGAGTTTATTTATAAAAATTTTCAAACCAAATTTTAATATAATGTAAATTAAAGATTCTAGTTTTTACTAAAATCATCAAATTTTTTCTAAATATTACCAAAGAATTTTTAAAAATTTCCAAAAAAAAATGATACATTTTGACCGAAATTAAAAAATTTTGACCTAACTTTAAAAAATCGCTGAGAGTTTATTTATAAAAATGTTCAAACCAAATTTTAATATAATGTAAATTAAAGATTCTAGTTTTTACTAAAACCATCAAATTTTTTCTAAATATTACCAAAGAATTTAAAACAAAATCCAAAAAAAATGATACATTTTGACCGAAATTAAAAAATTTTGAACTAACTTTAAAAAATCGCTGAGAGTTTATTTATAAAAATTTTCAAACCAAATTTTAATATAATGTAGATTAAAGATTCTAGCTTTTACTAAAATCATAAAATTTTTTCTAAATATTACCAAAGAATTTTAAAAAATTTCCAAAAAAATGATGAATTTTGACCGAAATTAAAAAAATTTGGACTAACTTTAAAAAATCGCTGAGAGTTTATTTATAAAAATTTTCAAACCAAATTTTAAAATAATGTAGATTAAAGATTCTAGTTTTTACTAAAACCATCAAATTTTTTCTAAATATTACTAAAGAAATTTAAAAAATTTCCAAATAAAATGATACATTTTGACCGAAATTAAAAATTTTTTAACCAACTTTAAAAAATCGCTGAGAGTTTATTTATAAAAATTTTCAAACCAAATTTTAATATAATGTAGACTAAAGATTCTAGTTTTTACTAAAATCATCAAATTTTTTCTAAATATTACCAAAGAATTTAAAAAAAATTCCAAAAAAAAATGATGAATTTTTACCGAAATTAAAAATTTTTTAACCAATTTTAAAAAATCGCTGAGAGTTTATTTATAAAAATTTTCAAACCAAATTTTAATATAAAGTAGATTAAAGATTCTAGTTTTTACTAAAATCATCAAATTTTTTCTAAATATTACCAAAGAATTTAAAAAAATTCCCAAAGAAAATGATAAATTTTAAACGAATTAAAAAATTTTTTAACCAATTTTAAAAAATCGCTGAGAGTTTATTTATAAAAATTTTCAAACGAAATTTGAATATAATGTAGATTAAAGATTCTAGTTTTTACTAGAATCATCAAATTTTTTCTAAATATTACCAAAGAATTTTAAAAAATTTCCAAAAAAAATTATACATTTTGAACACATAAAAAAAATTTTTAAAAATCCAAACTTGAAAAGTTTTTAGTAAGTTTAAAAAATCGTTGAGAGTTTATTTATAAAAATTTTCAAACCAAATTTTAATATAATGTAGATTAAAGATTCTAGTTTTTACTAAAATCATCAAATTTTTTCTAAATATTACCAAAGAATTTTAAAAAATTTCCAAAAAAATGATACATTTTGAACACATAAAAAAAATTTTTAAAAATCCAAACTTGAAAAATTTTTAGTAAGTTTAAAAAATCGTTGAGAGTTTATTTATAAAAATTTTCAAACCAAATTTTAAAATAATGTAGATTAAACATTCTAGTTTTTACTAAAAGCATCAAATTTTTTCTAAATATTACCAGAGAATTTTAAAAAATTTCCAAAAAAAAATGATACATTTTGACCGAAATTAAAAAATTTTGAACTAACTTTAAAAAATTTTAAACTAACTTTAAAAAATCGTTGAGAGTTTATTTATAAAAATTTTTAAACCAAATTTTAATATAATGTAAATTAAAGATTCTAGTTTTTACTAAAATCATCAAATTTGTTCTAAATTGTATCAAAGAATTTTAAAAAATTTCCAAAGAAAATGATGAATTTTCATCGAACTCAAAAAATTTTAACCAAGCCCAAAAAATTTTAACCAAGTTTAAAAAAATCACAAAAAAATTAAGAATTTTAGCCAAACATTTGAAAGGAAAAAAATTAAATAATTTTCTATGTTTATTTTTCATACATTCAGTTTACTTTTAATGTTAACAACTGGTTGTTAGTGACGAACAAGATGATTTTGATGTATTCATAACCATCTTGTTAGATAATTTATAAAGTGATGTACTTCGATTTAAATTAATTCATTTTTAGATTAATTCATTTTTAAATTAATTATTTTTTAAATTAATTCATTTTTTTAAATTAATTCATTTTTAAATTAATTATTTTTTAAATTAATTCATTTTTAGATTAATTAATGTTTAAATGAAATGATTTTTAGATTAATTAAACTTTTTCTATTAGATTAATTAGACGTCAAATTGACATTTGATATCTTTAAAATAAAAATTAAGTAAATTCGAGAATGTTGGCTTTATATATCGATTGGTTATTGATAAAACGTGAGTATTCGTCATATGTTATCAAGGTTTCGATGAATAATCAATCGAATTTTAGACTAAACGGTCTTATCTCTATTAATATTACAAAACGTTTTTAAACGATACGATTTCATTTGACATAAGATGAATGTTTCGAATAAAAAAATTCGTAAAAATCCTCACGTAGAAGCACATAAAAGTAAACTGGGCGTTACATAATGCGTTTAAACGAGAGGTTCTATTTTTAAATCGACTTTTGTCTGTCTGAAAATTTTTGAATCTACCACCGGAAAATTACACGTTCGGTTAATAGCGCAAATTGGCTCGTAGAATAATCCAGGGCATTCAATTGCAGCTGTATAAATGATTATAAATGATTATTATTATTATAAAGGGAGTGTCGGTGTTGTTTTCTTGGCATAAATTTCGTCCAAAGTATTTTTGGGCCTACGTGAATGAATCGAATTTTATCGAAATCGATGGATTTCATTGGGATTTTCCTCGATTGGAAACTCGATGATTAGATATGAATACTCGTCAATAGGTTAATAACGATTGTATTTTTCATAAAAAATCAGGTGTAATTTTGTAGGACGTGCGACCTTTAGGTCATTCGGTCTATATAAATTTCTGGTGTACGTCACGAGATGGTGGGGTAACAAGTACCTATGCAGAAGGTAGGAACCTCATTCAGTTTACTTGGAACCTTCACCAGTGAGTGTTCGTACGGTTCGAACTAGTTGTTTCATCTCGGTAAGATTTTTATTTTAATTTTAATTTTATTTAATCAAAAACCCTTTGTATTTTACCCTTCTAATAATGAAACTTTAAAATTTTTATTAAAACGATTCGATTTGTATCTCCGGTCGGGTTTTTATTTGATTTGTTCGTTTATTTTTTTGTAAGAAACGTGTTTGTTCGTTTTTAACGAAGTTAAATGAAACCTAATTGAAATGGCCGGGTGGGTTCGATTTCGAGGAAATATTTTCGAGTCATGAGCGGATTTTTTCGCGACAACTCCCATCGGAATGAGTCACAAGATCATCGAGGCGTGTTAATTCGTTCCGATCGAGCAGTGTCATTTGTCGGTACGGTGAAAAATTGAGCTTGCGGTTAAAATTTTACAATCATGTGGTACGTTTGGTTGTGTTATGCAACTAAAATCGCACTGGGCGTGCGCGGATTTCAACCCGGGAAGGTCAATACCTTTTTTTCCTTTGGAAATTAGGGGATGATTTTTTATAAAAAAAATTATTTTTATTTTTGCTTAAATTTAATTAACCCAAATTTATTATTAAACAAAAAAATTGTTAAAAAAATTATTAAACACATAACATTTTTTAAAAATCCAAACTTGAAAAATTTTTACTAAGTTTAAAAAATCGCTGAGAGTTTATTTATAAAAATTTTTAAACCAAATTTTAATATAATGTAGATTAAAGATTCTAGTTTTTACTAAAATCATCAAATTTTTTCTAAATATTACCAAAGAATTTTAAAAAATTTCCAAAAAAAATGATACATTTTGAACACATAAAAAAAATTTTTAAAAATCCAAACTTGAAAAATTTTTAGTAAGTTTAAAAAATCGTTGAAAGTTTATTTATAAAAATTTTCAAACCAAATTTTAATATAATGTAAATTAAAGATTCTAGTTTTTACTAAAATCATCAAATTTTTTCTAATATTACCAAAACAATTTTAAAAAATTTTCAAAAAAAATGAAACATTTTGAACACATAAAAAAAAATTTTAAAAATGCAAACTTGAAAAATTTTTAGTAAGTTTAAAAAATCGTTGAGAGTTTATTTATAAAAATTTTCAAACCAAATTTTAATATAATGTAGATTAAAGATTCTAGTTTTTACTAAAATCATCAAATTTTTTCTAAATATTACCAAAGAATTTTAAAAAATTTCCAAAAAAAATGATACATTTTGAACACATAAAAAAAATTTTAAAAAATCCAAATTTGAAAAATTTTTAGTAAGTTTAAAAAATCGTTGAGAGTTTATTTATAAAAATTTTCAAACCAAATTTTAATATAATGTAAATTAAAGATTCTAGTTTTTACTAAAATCATCAAATTTTTTCTAAATATTACCAAAGAATTTTAAAAAAATTCCAAAAAAAATGATACATTTTGACTGAAATAAAAAAATTTTGAACTAACTTTAAAAAATTTTGAACTAATTTTAAAAAATCATTGAGAGTTTATTTATAAAAATTTTCAAACCAAATTTTAATATAATGTAAATTAAAGATTCTAGTTTTTACTAAAATCATCAATTTTTTTCTAAATATTACCAAAGAATTTTAAAAAATTTCCAAAAAGAATGATACATTTTGAACACATAAAAAAAATTTTAAAAAATCCAAACTTGAAAAATTTTTAGTAAGTTTAAAAAATCGTTGAGAGTTTATTTATAAAAATTTTCAAACCAAATTTTAATATAATGTAGATTAAAGATTCTAGTTTTTACTAAAATCATCAAATTTTTTCTAAATATTACCAAAGAATTTTTAAAAATTTCCAAAAAAAATGATACATTTTGAACACATAAAAAAAATTTAAAAAAATCCAAACTTGAAAAATTTTTAGTAAGTTTAAAAAATCGTTGAGAGTTTATTTATAAAAATTTTCAAACCAAATTTTAATATAATGTAGATTAAAGATTCTAGTTTTTACTAAAATCATCAAATTTTTTCTAAATATTACCAAAGAATTTTTAAAAATTTCCAAAAAAAATGATACATTTTGAACACATAAAAAAAATTTAAAAAAATCCAAACTTGAAAAATTTTTAGTAAGTTTAAAAAATCGTTGAGAGTTTATTTATAAAAATTTTCAAACCAAATTTTAATATAATGTAGATTAAAGATTCTAGTTTTTACTAAAATCATCAAATTTTTTCTAAATATTACCAAAGAATTTTAAAAAATTTCCAAAAAAAATGATACATTTTGAACACATAAAAAAAATTTTTTTTAATCCAAACTTAAAAAATTTTTAGTAAATTTAAAAAATCGTTGAGAGTTTATTTATGAAAATTTTCAAACCAAATTTTAATATAATGTAGATTAAAGATTCTAGTTTTTACTAAAATCATCAAATTTTTTCTAAATATTACCAAAGAATTTTAAAAAATTTCCAAAAAAAATCATACATTTTGAACACATAAAAAAAATTTAAAAAATCTAAACTTGAAAAATTTTTAGTAAGTTTAAAAAATCGTTGAGAGTTTATTTATAAAAATTTTTAAACCAAATTTTAATATAATGTAAATTAAAGATTCTAGTTTTTACTAAAATCATCAAATTTTTTCTAAATATTACCAAAGAATTTTAAAAAATTTCCAAAAGAAATGATACATTTTGAACATATAAACAAAATTTTAAAAAATCCAAACTTGAAAAATTTTTAGTAAGTTTAAAAAATCGTTGAGAGTTTATTTATAAAAATTTTCAAACCAAATTTTAGTATAATGTAGATTAAAGATTCTAGTTTTAGTTAAAATCATCAAATTTTTTCTAAATATTACCAAAGAATTTTAAGAAATTTCCAAAAAAAATTATAAACTTTGACCGAAATTAAAAAATTTTGAACTAACTTTAAAAAATTTTGAACTAACTTTAAAAAATCTTTGAGAGTTTATTTATAAAAATTTTCAAACCAAATTTTAGTATAATGTAGATTAAAGATTCTAGTTTTAGTTAAAATCATCAAATTTTTTCTAAATATTACCAAAGAATTTTAAGAAATTTCCAAAAAAAATTATAAACTTTGACCGAAATTAAAAAATTTTGAACTAACTTTAAAAAATTTTGAACTAACTTTAAAAAATCTTTGAGAGTTTATTTATAAAAATTTTCAAACCAAATTTTAGTATAATGTAGATTAAAGATTCTAGTTTTTACTAAAATCATCACATTTTTTCTAAATATTACCAAAGAATTTTAAAAAATTTCCAAAAAAATGATACATTTTGAACACATAAAAAAATTTTTTTAAAATCCAAACTTGAAACATTTTTAGTAAATTTAAAAAATCGTTGAGAGTTTATTTATAAAAATTTTCAAACCAAATTTTAATATAATGTAGATTAAAGATTCTAGTTTTTACTAAAATCATCAAATTTTTTCTAAATATTACCAAAGAATTTTAAAAAATTTCCAAAAAAAATGATACATTTTGAACACATAAAAAAAAGTTTTAAAAAATCCAAACTTGAAAAATATTTAGTAAGTTTAAAAAATCGTTGAGAGTTTATTTATAAAAATTTTCAAACCAAATTTTAATATAATGTAGATTAAAGATTCTGGTTTTTACTAAAATCATCAAATTTTATCTAAATATTACCAAAGAATTTTAAAAAATTTCCAAAAAAAATGATACATTTTGAACATATAAAAAAAATTTTAAAAAATCCAAACTTGAAAAATTTTTAGTAAGTTTAAAAAATCGTTGAGAGTTTATTTATAAAAATTTTTAAACCAAATTTTAATATAATGTAGATTAAAGATTTTAGTTTTTACTAAAATCATCAAATTTTTTCTAAATATTATCAAAGAATTTTAAAAAATTTCCAAAAAGAATGATACATTTTGACCGAAATTAAAAAATTTTGAACTAACTTTAAGAAATTTTGAACTAACTTTAAAAAATCGCTGAGAATTTATTTATAAAAATTTTTAAACCAAATTTTAATATAATGTAAATTAAAGATTCTAGTTTTTACTAAAATCATCAAATTTTTTCTAAATATTACCAAAGAATTTTAAAAAATTTCCAAAAAAGATGAAACATTTTGAACACATAAAAAAAATTTTAAAAAATCCAAACTTGAAAAATTTTTAGTAAGTTTAAAAAATCGTTGAGAGTTTATTTATAAAAATTTTTAAACCAAATTTTAATATAATGTAAATTAAAGATTCTAGTTTTTACTAAAATCATCAAATTTTTTCTAAATATTACCAAAGAATTTTAAAAAATTTCCAAAAAAAATGATATATTTTGAACACATAAAAAAAATTTTTTTAAATCCAAACTTGAAAAATTTTTAGTAAGTTTAAAAAATCGTTGAGAGTTTATTTATAAACATTTTCAAACCAAATTTTAATATAATGTAGATTAAAGATTCTAGTTTTTACTAAAATCATCAAATTTTTTCTAAATATTACTAAAGAATTTTAAAAAATTTCCAAAAAAAATGATACATTTTGAACACATAAAAAAAATTTTTTAAAATCCAAACTTGAAAAATTTTTAGTAAGTTTAAAAAATCGTTGAGAGTTTATTTATAAAAATTTTCAAACCAAATTTTAATATAATGTAGATTAAAGATTCTAGTTTTTACTAAAATCATCAAATTTTTTCTAAATATAACCAAAGAATTTTAAAAAAATTCCAAAAAAAATGATACATTTTGAACACATAAAAAAATTTTTTAAAAATCCAAACTTGAGAAATTTTTAGTAAGTTTAAAAAATCGTTGAGAGTTTATTTATAAAAATTTTCAAGCCAAATTTTAATATAATGTAGATTAAAGATTCTAGTTTTTACTAAAATCATCAAATTTTTTCTAAATATTACCAAAGAATTTTAAAAAATTTCCAAAAAAAATGATACATTTTGACCGAAATTAAAAAATTTTGAACTAACTTTAAAAAATTTTGAACTAATTTTAAAAAATCATTGAGAGTTTATTTATAAAAATTTTCAAACCAAATTTTAATATAATGTAAGTTAAAAATTCTAGTTTTTACTAAAATCATCAAATTTTTTCTAAATATTACCAAAGAATTTTAAAAAATTTCCAAAAAAATGATACATTTTGAACACATAAAAAAAATTTTAAAAAATCCAAACTTGAAAAATTTTTAGTAAATTTAAAAAATCGTTGAGAGTTTATTTATAAAAATTTTCAAACCAAATTTTAATATAGTGTAGATTAAAGATTCTAGTTTTTACTAAAATCATCAATTTTTTTCTAAATATCACCAAAGAATTTTAAAAAATTTCCAAAAAAAATTATAAACTTTGACCGAAATTAAAAAATTTTGAACTAACTTTAAAAAATTTTGAACTAACTTCAAAAAATCTTTGAGAGTTTATTTATGAAAATTTTAAAACCAAATTTTAATATAATGTAAATTAAAGATTCTAGTTTTTACTAAAATCATCAAATTTTTTCTAAATATTACCAAAGAATTTTAAAAAATTTCCAAAAAAAATGATACATTTTGAACACATAAAAAAAAATTTTAAAAATCCAAACTTGAAAAATTTTTAGTAAGTTTAAAAAATCGCTAAGAGTTTATTTATAAAAATTTTTAAACCAAATTTTAATATAATGTAGATCAAAGATTCTAGTTTTTACTAAAATCATCAAATTTTTTCTAAATATTACCAAAGAATTTTAAAAAATTTCCAAAAAAGATGATACATTTTGAACAAAAAATAAAAATTACATAAAAACATAAAAAAAATTTTAAAAAACCCAAATTTGAAAAATTTTTAGTAAGTTTAAAAAATCGTTGAGAGTTTATTTATAAAAATTTTTAAACCAAATTTTAATATAATGTAAATTAAAGATTCTAGTTTTTACTAAAATCATCAAATTTTTTCTAAATATTACCAAAGAATTTTAAAAAATTTCCAAAAAAAAAATGATACATTTTGAACACATAAAAAAATTTTTTTTAAATCCAAACGTGAAAAATTTTTAGTAAGTTTAAAAAATCATTGAGAGTTTATTTATAAAAATTTTTAAACCAAATTTTAATATAATGTAGATTAAACATTCTAGTTTTTAGTAAAATCATCAAATTTTTTCTAAATATTACCTAAGAATTTTTAAAAATTTCCAAAAAAAAAATGATCAATTTTGACCGAAATTAAAATTTTTTTAACCAACTTTAAAAAATCGTTGAGAGTTTATTTATAAAAATTTCCAAACTAAATTTTAATATGATGTAAATTAAAGATTCTAGTTTTTACTAAAATAATCAAATTTGTTTTAAATATTACCAAAGAATTTTAAAAAATTTCAAAAAAAAAATGATACATTTTGAACACATAAAAAAAAATTTTTTAAATCCAAACTTGAAAAATTTTTAGTAAGTTTAAAAAATCGTTGAGAGTTTATTTATAAAAATTTTCAAACCAAATTTTAATATAATGTAGATTAAAGATTCTAGTTTTTACTAAAATCATCAAATTTTCTCTAAATATTACCAAAGAATTTTAAAAAAATTCCAAAAAAAATGATACATTTTGACCGAAATTAAAAAATTTTGAACTAACTTTAAAAAATTTTGAACTAACTTTAAAAAATTTTGAACTAATTTTAAAAAATCATTGAGAGTTTATTTATAAAAAATTTCAAACCAAATTTTAATATAACGTAGATTAAAGATTCTAGTTTTTACTAAAATCATCAAATTTTTTCTAAATATTACCAAAGAATTTAAAAAAATTTCCAAAAAAAATGATACATTTTGAACACATAAAAAAAATTTTTAAAAATCCAAACTTGAAAAATTTTTAGTAAGTTTAAAAAATCGTTGAAAGTTTATTTATAAAAATTTTTAAACCAAATTTTAATATAATGTAGATTAAAGATTCTAGTTTTTACTAAAATCATCAAATTTTTTCTAAATATTACCAAAGAATTTTAAAAAATTTCCCAAAAAAATGATACATTTTGAACACATAAAAATTTTTTTTAAAAATCCAAACTTGAAAAACTTTTAGTAAGTTTAAAAAATCGTTGAGAGTTTATAAAAATTTTCAAAACAAATTTTAATATAATGTAGATCAAAGATTCTAGTTTTTACTAAAATCATCAAATTTTTTCTAAATATTACCAAAGAATTTTAAAAAATTTCCAAAAAAAAAATGATACATTTTGAACACATAAAAAAAATTTTTAAAATCCAAACTTGAAAAATTTTTAGTAAGTTTAAAAAATCGTTGAGAGTTTATTTATAAAAATTTTCAAACCAAATTTTAATATAATGTAGATTAAAGATTCTAGTTTTTACTAAAATGGTTAAATTTATTCTAAATATTACCAAAGAATTTTAAAAAATTCTCAAAAAACTGTTAACATTTCCAACCGAACTTTGGAATTTGGAACAAAATAAATTTTGACTGAGCATGCGTGAATTTCAACCCAGTAAGGTCAATACCTTTTCTTCCTTTTAAAACGAAGGGATGATTCTTAAAATTCTTTATCGAATAGTATTTCATTATTATTTTTATATCTTGATATCTTGAATTTAAAGAGGTGATATATTTTCGGGAAGATAATGTATTAGAGAAGTCAATAAAAATTTTTTATAATATTAGTTAAGATAAATCTAGATTTATTGCACCTAGAATTGATTGTAGAAATAAAAGATAAGCGACGACCGGTATAAAGATAAACATTAATCTGGACGTTTTGATAGGTACGATTTGTTAATTTCGAAATTCGAGTTGAAAAGCGTCCATTTGATTTAGCGAGAGTACAGTATCGATCGGTAGAAGGTTCAGTGATAGCGAGGGGTTGGTTGTATTTGGTCGGTTATTCGGCGACAGTCAAGTACAGTTGGACGTCCGGGGCTGTGGGCGTCGGTTTCTAATGTATGCCTGTCCCCTCTTGAGTTGGTTAGAGTTAGTATAGTAGTGCCCTTAGAATAGTGATTAAAAATTCGTCCTCCCCGTTCGATTCGGTTTTTTCGAGGAATATCGGTAAGGAAAAAAACATGGGCGGTTGCGCATCTAAGGACAGCGCCAAAAAGGCGAAAGAAGACCAGAAAGCAGGGTTCGTAGTTACGAAAGATTCTCTCGGTGTCTTATCGGTGTCGGTATCTGCATGGTCCACGTATATTCGTGTCTATCTGTATATGTATAACTACGTCTTTTTACAAATAAGTACGACTTATTTTTCTTCTTTTTCCTTTTTTTTATTTTTTTTTATTCTTTTTTCTTCTTTAATTTTTTTCTTCCTTCTTTAATTTTTTTCCTTCTTTAATTTTCTTCCTACTTTAATTTTCCTCCTTTAATTTTTTTCCACCTTTAATTTTTTTCCACCTTTAATTTTTTTCCACCTTTAATTTTTTTCCACCTTTAATTTTTTTCCACCTTTAATTTTTTTCCACCTTTAATTTTTTTCCACCTTTAATTTTTTTCCACCTTTAATTTTTTTCCACCTTTAATTTTTTTCCACCTTTAATTTTTTTCCACCTTTAATTTTTTTCCTCCTTTAATTTTCTTCCTCGTTTAATTTTTTTCCTTCCCTAATTATTTATTTTCTTCTTAATTTGATTTTCTCTTTCAACTTTGGACTTAAATTTTAATTCATAGTCGTCCTAAGTTATATTTTTATTTCGCTAAAATACACTTTGTATGTTTTTTATTTTTTTATGTTTTATAATTTATAATTTTTATCATTTACTATTGACTCCTTAATTAAGTAATTTATTTATTTTTTTTTAATAGAAAATCAGACACCATGGTTGACCAAGCTGTTTTGGATAAATTGGAAGCTGGCTTCAAGAAATTGGAGAGCAGCGACTCCAAATCCCTCCTTAAGAAGTACTTGACCAAGGAAGTTTTCGATAATCTTAAAACCAAGAAGACCTCTTTCGGTTCAAGCCTCCTTGATGTCATCCAATCTGGTAAATATTTAGTTTCATCTCTTATGTACCTTTTTATAATACTTCACGTACCTTTTTAATAACTTCAAGCCATGGAAATAAAATAAGATATTTCCTAACAATAAGCTGGATGTAAAATTGTCTTATTTAAAAAAAAAAATCTTATAAGTAATTTCGATTTTAACTCAACATGTTTTAAATCCCCTACTTTAGAAATCCCACATGTGTTTAAAATAAGGTTTCTTTTATATACAAGTTTCCACAGATAGAAACTTGTATTTTAAATTTTACGCTTTGAAAATAAAATAGTTCTAGATTCCGAAACCGAAAAGTTTTTGATCAATTTTTAAAAATCGCTGAGAGGTTATTTATGAAAATTATAAAACCAAATTTTAATAAAATGTAAATTAAAGATTCTAGTTTTTACTAAAATCATCAAATTTTTTTTAAATATTACCAAAGAATTTTAAAAAATTTCAAAAAAAGAATGATACATTTTGACCGAAATTAAAATTTTTTTAACCAACTTTAAAAAATCGCTGAGAGTTTATTTATAAAAATTTTTAAACCAAATTTTAATATGATGTATATTAAAGATTTTAGTTTTTACTAAAATCATCAAATTTTTTCTAAATATCACCAAAGAATTTTAAAAAATTTCCAAAAAAATGATACATTTTGACTGAAATTAAAAAATTTTGAACTAACTTTAAAAAATCTTTGAGAGTTTATTTATAAAAATTTTCAAAGCAAATTTTAATATAATGTAGATTAAAGATTCTAGTTTTTACTAAAATCATCAAATTTTTTCTAAATATTACCAAAGAATTTTTAAAAATTTCCAAAACAAATGATACATTTTGACCGAAATTAAAAATTTTTTAACCAACTTTAAAAAATCGCTGAGAGTTTATTTATAAAAATTTTTAAACCAAATTTTAATATGATGTAAATTAAAGATTCTAGTTTTTACTAAAATCATCAAATTTTTTCTAAATATTACTAAAGAATTTTAAAAAAATTCCAAAAAAATGATACATTTTGAACATATAAAAAAAATTTTAAAAAATCCAAACTTGAAAAATTTTTAGTAAGTTTAAAAAATCGTTGAGAGTTTATTTATAAAAATTTTCAAACCAAATTTTAATATAATGTAGATTAAAGATTCTAGTTTTTACTAAAATCATCAAATTTTTTCTAAATATTACCAAAGAATTTTAAAAAATTTCCAAAAAAAAATGATACATTTTGACCGAAATTAAAAAATTTGGAACTAACTTTAAAAAATCGCTGAGAGTTTATTTATAAAAATTTTCAAACGAAATTTGAATATAATGTAAATTAAAGATTCTAGTTTTTACTCAAATTAACAAATTTTTTCTAAATATTACCAAAGAATTTTAAAAAATTTTCCAAAAAAAATGATACATTTTGAACATATAAAAAAAATTTTAAAAAATCCAAACTTGAAAAATTTTTAGTAAGTTTAAAAAATCGTTGAGAGTTTATTTATAAAAATTTTCAAACCAAATTTTAATATGATGTAAATTAAAGATTCTAGTTTTTACTAAAATCATCAAATTTTTTCTAAATATTACCAAAGAATTTTAAAAAATTTCCAAAAAAAATGATACATTTTGAACACATAAAAAAAATTTTAAAAAATCCAAACTTGAAAAATTTTTAGTAAGTTTAAAAAATCGTTGAGAGTTTATTTATAGAAATTTTCAAACGAAATTTGAATATAATGTAAATTAAAGATTCTAGT
Source organism: Digitonthophagus gazella (assembly GCA_036711955.1). Lineage (NCBI taxonomy): Eukaryota > Metazoa > Arthropoda > Insecta > Coleoptera > Scarabaeidae > Digitonthophagus > Digitonthophagus gazella. The sequence goes on from JASCIT010000010.1 coordinate 22,277,826, forward strand.
TTTTACTCAAATTAACAAATTTTTTCTAAATATTACCAAAGAATTTTAAAAAATTTTCCAAAAAAAAATGATACATTTTGAACATATAAAAAAAATTTTAAAAAATCCGAACTTGAAAAATTTTTAGTAAGTTTAAAAAATCGTTGAGAGTTTATTTATAAAAATTTTCAAAACAAATTTTAATATAATGTAGATTAAAAATTCTAGTTTTTACTAAAATCATCAAATTTGTTCTAAATATTACCAAATAGTTTAAAAAATTTCCAAAGAAAATGATGAATTTTGACCGAAATTAAAAAATTTTGAACTAACTTTAAAAAATCGCTGAGAGTTTATTTATAAAAATTTTCAAACGAAATTTCAATGTAATGTAGATTAAAGATTCTAGTTTTTACTAAAATCATCAAATTTCTTTGTAAATATTACCAAAGAATTTTAAAAAGTTTCCAAAAAAAATATACATTTTGAACATATAAAAGAAATTTTAAAAAATCCAAACTTGAAAAATTTTTAGTAAGTTTAAAAAATCGTTGAGAGTTTATTTATAAAAATTTTCAAACAAAATTTTAATATAATGTAAATTAAAGATTCTAGTTTTTATTAAAATCATCAAATTTTTTCTAAATATTACCCAAGAATTTTAAAAAAATTCCAAAAAAAAAAATGATACATTTTGACCGAAATTAAAAAAATTTTAACTAACTTTAAAAAATCGTTGAGAGTTTATTTATAAAAATTTTCAAACCAAATTTTAATATGATGTAAATTAAAGATTCTAGTTTTTACTAAAATCATCAAATTTTTTCTAAATATTACCAAAGAATTTTTAAAAATTTCCAAAAAAAAATGATCAATTTTGACCGAAATTAAAATTTTTTTAACCAACTTTAAAAAACCGTTGAGAGTTTATGTATAAAAATTTTCAAACCAAATTTTAATATAATGTAGATTAAAGATTTTAGTTTTTATTAAAATCATCAAATTTGTTCTAAATTTTACCAAAGAATTTTAAAAAATTTCCAAAATAGATGATACATTTTGACCGAAATTAAAAATTTTTTAACCAACTTTAAAAAATCGCTGAGAGTTTATTTATAAAAATTTTCAAACCAAATTTTAATATAATGTAAATTAAAGATTCTAGTTTTTACTAAAATCATCAAATTTTTTCTAAATATTACCAAAGAATTTTAAAAAATTTCCAAAGAAAATGATACATTTTGACCGAAATTAAAAAATTTTGACCGAAATTAAAAAATTTTGAACTAACTTTAAAAAATCGCTGAAAGTTTATTTATAAAAATTTTCAAACGAAATTTGAATATAATGTAGATTAAAGATCCTAGTTTTTACTAAAATCATCAAATTTTTTCTAAATATTACCAAAGAATTTTAAAAAAATTCCAAAAAAAATGATACATTTTGACCGAAATTAAAAAATTTTGAACTAACTTTAAAAAATCGTTGAGAGTTTATTTATAAAAATTTTCAAACCAAATTTTAATATAATGTAGATTAAAGATTCTAATTTTAGTTAAAATCATTAATTTTTTTTTAAATATTACCAAAGAATTTTAAAAAATTTCCAAAAAAAATGATACATTTTGATCGAAATTAAAAAATTTTTAACCAACTTTAAAAAATCGTTGAGAATTTATTTATAAAAATTTTCAAACCAAATTTTAATATAATGTAAATTAAAGATTCTAGTTTTATCTTTTAAATTAAGATTCTAGTTTAAGCCATAAAATTTGTTCTAAATATTACCAAAGAATTTTAAAAAAATTCCAAAAGACAAAGAACAAATTTGACTAACACTAAACCCAAAACACGCTTTGAAAATAAAATAAAATATCTTTGAAATAAGATATTTTAAAAATGGACGTATTTGATGCTTTAGATTTAATATGAATTATCTTTAGATTATAATGTCAGGTTAAAAAAAATAACCAAGATTGATGAGTAATCGGAATAATTATTATTGAAAAAAAAAAATTCTTAGAAGTAACTATAATTCCAACTTGAAATATAATAGGATTTATTTATAAAAATTATAAATACAGATTTCTCAGAAACTTGTACATTTTTTTACATTTCGAGTTTTACTCAACAAGTTTAAAACCCCAATTGAATCAGTTATTTTATTTTAAATTTTCCACGTGTTTTAATAAAATTTAAATTTTAATAAAATTTTAAATTAAAATGTAAATTTTAATAAAATTTAAATTTTAATAAAATTTAAATTTTAATAAATTTAAATAAAAATTGGGATTTCAAGTTGAAAACCTTATTTATTCCAAATAAAGTTATTAAACTGTTAGTAAATGATTGATTGTGAACGAATAAGTCAAATAATGCAATTAACTCAAGTGGAAAAATTACGGTTTTGTTGCAGTATTTTGTTGATATATTTGGAATTGTTTTTTTTTTTTTAATTTATTCGAAGAAACCATTCAAGCCTGGATTTTTTTTAAATAGATTATCTACGTAACCCTAATCCGAGAATTAGGATTAATTATTACTTATTAGGATTACTTATAGAATTCATATAAGATTCAAATTGTTAGTAATTAAAATCAATTACTATAAAAACTCTTTAAGCATTTAATGGAAAGTTTCGTTTTTGTCAATTTGTTCTGATTCAACATACGTGTATTTAATCCAAACACATCACTTCCTTATGTATTGACTGTAGATAACGTAATGTTTACTCAATACAAGTACTCCACGTATTATCTACTAAACTCAAATAATCAAGTGTGTCTGTTTACATTAAATATTAAAAGAGCTTAAATTCCTTTCAATAAAACTTTTTGGGTCGATTCATTTAAAAATTTTTTCTAGTTATTTTTTTTTTATTATCCAAAATTCCAGAAAGCTTCTGACACTCTACCACTAGACTTACAATTAGACCGAGGAGCTTTTGGATTTAGTCATACATCTTTTGCAAATGAGTTTGACGTTTCGAATGTTACAACCTTCTTTAAAAACCAGTTCGGAATGATTCTGAAGAAAGTTGTAACAAAATGAAATGTCAAATGTCTTTTCAAAAGACACACAATTAATCTCGAAACCTCCGGAAACTCTCAAAACTCTAGAAAGCTCTAAAAATTAACACTAGACTTAAAACAAAGGGATTTTGAGTTTAATTGTTCGACTTTTGGAAAGGAGTTTGACGTTTCGGATGTTATAACCTTCTTTAGAAACAAGTTAGAAGTGATTTTGAAGAAGAAGCTTAATAGATAACTTCACTACTAAAACTCAACTTTATAAATTCCTTAATTCTAAGGAATAAATTCTCCTTTTACAGAACCAACATAACTAAGGTGACCAGACTTTTAGGTGGACAAAACGGGACAACTAAGATTTTATTTCCTACTGTGATTTTTTGTGAAGTCCAATATTTAAGCTTTTCCTTATCAATATATTTTTTACTAATGACTCTTCCTTAAAAAGATCATTTTCGGAAATATTATTATTTGGGAATTTTTGAGAAACACAATCAAATGATTTTTGCACATCCTTTCAATTAAGTTCTGGTCATCTAAAATAATATTCAATTTTACTATTCTGGCTTTTTGGAAAAATTTATCTGATTGTAAGGAAAAATCTAATTGTAAGGAAAAAATCCAAGCTAAAAAATTGCAAAAGACGATTTCTCAAAAGGATGTTGCTAGATTTTTAAAATCTTAAGGTTCGAAAAATAGTTTTTTGATATATTGGATATTAGACTGGATTTTTAAAGTACGAGATGTTATTTCAGAAAGTTAAAGTTATAAAATTGAATATTGCTTTTATCGCTGGATTCAAATCTGTATTTCAATTAACATCTTGACTTTATGACTTTATCGTAAACCAAAAATAACAAGATTTCAAGCTTATGAATTCTTGTTTTTGGTAGATTACGATGAATTCTCAAGTCTTACGAAGGATTTTCTTAGAAAGTTAGGTTTTTTTAGAAATGTAGGGTTTCCACATTTCTAATTTGGATTCACCATCTAAAAATAATAATCAATTTTACTATTCTGGCTTTTTGGAAAAATTTACCTGATTGTAAGGAAGAAATTGTCTGATTATAAGGAAAAAATCCAAGCTAAAAAATTACAAAAGACAATTTCTTCAAAGGATGTTGTTAGATTTTTAAAATCTTAAGATTCAAAAAATAGATTTTCAATAGATTGGATTTTTAATATACAAGATGTTATTCTGGACAATGACTTTTTTGGTTTTCTGGAATAATTTATCAAATTGTAAGGAAAAAACCAAGTCTAGAAGTACTAAAGCTCCGATTTTTCCAAAGAACTTTTTCAGATTTTTGAAACCTTAAGGTGTAAAAACCTTAATGTGGTCCGGTCTTCCAAATAATCTTTGCAGTTACTATAAAACTATAAAATAATTTATTGTACCCTGCTCTTCGAGCTGATTTATACTATTGCGGATAGTTAACGGTAGAAAATTATTTTCTAAACTTGCTTGATATTGACATATTAAATTATTAACTTCATTTGCTACTCTGATTTCCGATATTTCATCATCTTCAGTAAGCTTTATAACGTGCTGAAAAAGAGCAGCTTGATTTTTGTAGAAACACTAGCCAAATTTTTGAGTATTCTCTTTCAAAAATCTAATTGTAAGGAAAAAATCCAAGCTAAAAAATTGCAAAGGACGATTTCTAAAAAGGATGTTGCTAGATTTTTAAAATCTTAAGGTTCGAAAAATAGTTTTTTGATATATTGGATATTAGACTGGATTTTTAAAGTACGAGATGTTATTTCAGAAAGTTAAAGTTGCAAAATTGAATATTGCTTTTATCGCTGGATTCAAATCAGTATTTCAATTAACATCTTGACTTTATGACTTTATCGTAAACCAAAAATAACAAGATTTCAAGCTTTTGAATTCTTGTTTTTGGTAGATTACGATGAATTCTCAAGTCTTACGAAGGATTTTCTTAGAGATTTAGGTTTTTTAGAAATGTAGGGTTTCCACATTTCTAATTTGGATTCACCATCTAAAAATAATAATCAATTTTACTATTCTGGCTTTTTGGAAAAATTTACCTGATTGTAAGGAAAAAATTGTCTGATTGTAAGGAAAAAATTGTCTGATTGTAAGGAAAAAATCCAAGCTAAAAAATTACAAAAGACAATTTCTTCAAAGGATGTTGTTAGATTTTTAAAATCTTAAGATTCAAAAAATAGATTTTCAATAGATTGGATTTTTAATATACAAGATGTTATTCTGGACAATGACTTTTTTGGTTTTCTGGAATAAATTATCAAGTTGTAAGGAAAAAACCAAGTCTAGAAGTACTAAAGCTCCGATTTTTCCAAAGAACTTTTTCAGATTTTTGAAACCTTAAGGTGTAAAAACCTTAATGCGGTCCGGTCTTCCAAATAATCTTTGCAGTTACTATAAAACTATAAAATAATTTATTATACCCTGCTCTTCGAGGTGATTTATACTATTGTGGAGTTAACGGTAGAAAATTATTTTCTAAACTTTCTTGATATTGACATATTAAATTATTAACTTCATGTCAAATTTAACGTTTTAATTATCAAATTTGTCGTTTTAAGTGTCAACTTTCAAAATTTGACATTTGGTATATAATCTTGATGTTTAATATGATATTTAAAGTGTCGACTTTGATGTTTTAGATGTTTCAACTGTCAAATTTGACGTTTTTAAAGTTTCAAGTGTCAAAGCTGGCGTTTTAATTATCAAATTTGTCGTTTTAAGTGTCAACGTTCAAAATTTGACATTTGATATATCATCTTGACGTTTAATATGACATTTCGAGTGTCGACTTTGATGTTTTAAAATGTTTCAACTGTTATATTTGACGTTTTTAATGTTCCAAGTGTCAAAGTTGACGTTTTAATTATCAAATTTGACGTTTAAGTGTCAACATTCAAAATTTGACATTTTGTATATAATCTTGACGTTTAATATGACATTTCGAGTGTCAATTTTGATGTTTTAGATGTTTCAATTGCCAAACTTGACGTTTTTAAAGTTTCAAGTGTCAAAATTGCCGTCTTAAATATCAGATTTGACGTTTTAAGTGTCAACGTTCACAATTTGATATTTTATATATAATCTAGACGTTTAATATGATTCCAATTTGACAATTTAAGCGTTCAATTTGACATTTTTAAAGTTTTAAATGTAAAATTTAACGTTTTAAATTTCAACATTCGAAATTTGACGTTTTAAGTGGCAAATTTCAAGATTTGACGTTTTGTATATAATCTTGATATTTAATATGACGTTTTAAGTATCAAATTTGACATTTAAAAAATCAATAATGTCAAAAGAAATGTACAAAATGTTGGCAATTCTCAACATTGAAAATTTGACGTTTTCAGCATCAACATTCAACGTTTAATACTTTGTACATAATTTTGACGTTTGATATGACATTTCAAGTATCGAATTTGACATTTTTGAAGTTTCAAATGTCAAATTTGACGTTTTAAGTTTCAACATTCAAAATTTGATTTTTTAAGTGGCAAATTTCAAGATTTTACGTTTTGTATGTCATCTTGATAGTTAATGTGACGTTTTAAGTGTCAAATTTGACATTTAAAATATCAATAATGTGAAAAAAAAAATGTATAAAATATTAAATTTTGAATGTTGGCAATTCTCAACGTTGAAAATTTGGCGTTTTCAGCGTCAACATTCAAAATTTGACACTTTGTATATAATTTTGACGTTTAATATGACATTTCAAGTATCGAGTTTGACATTTTTTATATTTCAAATGTCAAATTTGACGTTTTCGATATAATAATTCTTTAAAACTTAAAATGTGTATTTTCATGTTCTATACGTAATTTAAAATGTCAATTTTTAATTTTAAGTTCAAATAATTCCAAAAATAAACCTGATAGAAAAAATGTTTTCAAATAAAACATAAATTTGAGATAAAAATAAACAATTCTGTTTATAAACAATTTGCTACTCTGATTGCCGATATTTTATCATCTTCAGTATGCTTTATAACGTGCTGAAAAAGAGCAGCTTGATTTTGTAGAAACTCTTGCTAAATTTTTGAATATTCTCTTTCAAAAAACTTGTCTAAAATTCTAGGACATTTGTCCTGTGATAGAAAGTAGGATTTTAAAGTATCATACATCTTCAAAATTCTTTCGATAGCTGGCAGTAAAACTAACCAACGCATTTCACTGTATCCAAGTATTTTCTGATATTCAACTTCCTCGGCAAAAGCAATATATTAGTCGTCGTAACCCATAGGATTTTTAGAACGCAAAGCAATGATTTTTATAAATAGAAAATTTCACTTAATTCTAAAAGTCGGGACTTTTGAAAAACGTTTCGGGACGCGGGACAAATTGCGAAAAATCGGGACTGTCCCGCCAAAAGCGGGACGTCTGGTTACCTTATACTAGAGCAGTGTTTCCCAACCTTTTTTCTGCCATGCCCCACCTTAGACTTTCTAAAATTCTTATGTTCCCCCTATGTAACATACATAATTATTAATATTAAAAAATTGAATTGTTCACTTAAGAAACTTAAATCATAGGTTTTAGGAAGAAATCACTAGGAAATTGGTAACAAAACACAGCAAGTAAATTTTCAAAACATATTATGAAAAACTGTAATTCAAATTCCAAATAATTTGATTAATTTAGTGAGATCCTTGCTTCAGTTTCAAGTCCCCAAGTTGTGTTATATCCAGCCCATTTATTTTTTTACCAGTAAATCATTTACATTTAGATGAATTTGGGTATTTGATTTCTGTTTCCTCACAAAGCTATGCCATTGTTCCTTTTATATTATATAAAGTTTTAACTGAATCATCATTTTGCAATTCTGCGAGTTCTTATACTGCATATCAATTTGATATATCAGATAAATCCACTGACATTGGCTGTGTTCATGTTAGAAAATCAATTTGTTTTAAATCAGCTAATATTTAGATGATTTTTAGAGACAATGAAACTGTTCAAAGTTTTTGTTGTTAATATGTTTCTGACATAACTCAATATGGGTAAACAAACCAAATATCTTCGCTTTTGCGTCCAAAAGAGTTTTATTTGCTCCTTCAAGTTGGTTATTTAATATATTTACTAGTACTAGTTTTTTAAATATATCGGCTAAATAACACAAATGCTTTACCATCCATTGTTAACAGATAATTCATTTCATATTTGTCGCTTAAAAATCATTAGGAGTATCAAACAAGTCTATAAATGTTTTCAAGCAGTTCCCTTTAGATAGATATCTTACTTCTGTATAAAATAAAAGTCTCACATGGTGTTCATTTTGTTCTTCACAAAATAGCTTGAAGAGACGCTTACATTTGGCATTAGCCTAGCATTAACATACTTTATTACTGAATGTAGTACTTCATTTAGAAAAGATGAGATGTTTTTAGCTACCAAACACCCAGATTATATTTTGGTCTCATCAAGCAAAATTATATCCAATAATTATTTACCGCAATTATTGCGGTAATAAGTTTAATATGATATTTCAGTAAAGTGACATGTTTGCTTGATTTTGCGTTAAACTGTTTTTTTTTCAAGTTGAGTCTTATTATGCGTTTTTATCGATAGAATAAAGAATTTTAGTATTTTTAAACGTAGTTTTTTATTCCGCATTCGAAAATGCACGAATATACTATACATGCCATTTAAGAAAACAAAGTTGGACGCATTTCCTGTAAAACTGTAAAAAAATATGATGATTTAACCCAACTTATCTATATAGAAAGTTGCTTAGTTTAGCCACTAGAAGACTTTAAAAGCAATATTTTTCGTGAGTTTTTCTTAAATTACTTGAAAAATCTTCGATAGATTTGATTCATTTCTTAACCATGTCTTTATATTAGCAGGCTACAGCTTTCTGTGGAACAAATTCCAATTTCTAATCATACAGGGTGTTTAGAAACACTCTCACGACAAGTTATCCATCCAGATCTTTTTAACCAGCCTGTGTAATTTTCTGCCAATTTTTTTCTGAATAGCTATATTAATTTAGAAACTATTTCTTCTCTTATAAAATTTCAGTTGGACAAACGGCTTTGTCATAAAAAAATATTTTCTAAATCCCTGCGAGCCCAAATCGATAAGTTAAGGTACCATTAACAAAGTTCAGAATAGCAATTTCTTTAAGCGGTATGAAGTTCTTTCAAAAAAAACCAAAATTTTCAGATTTAGAAATACTTTATTGCTTAAAATATTAAAATTTTCGCCAGGATTTGTGACCATCATCAGGATTTAACCCTAATTGGCCAGCAAGATCACTAGACCTAATTGTAAGACTGTTTATGGGGTGTCATCAAGCAAAAATGCCACGAAAATAGCAAATTGTAAACATTTTCCACTCTGTATTATTTTTAACCCTAATGATGGTTATAAGTCTTGCCGAAAATTTTAATATTTTAAGCAATAAAGTATTTCTAAACCTGAAAATTTTGGTTTTTTTGAAAGAACTTCACACCGTTTCAAGAAATTTCTACTTTGAACATTACTAATGGTACCTTAGTTTATCAATTTCCGCTTGTAGGGATTTAGAAAATATTTTTTTGTGGCTATACTGTTTGTCCAACTAAAATTTTATAAGAGATAAGATAGTTTCTAAATTAATATAGCTATTCAGAAAAAAATTGGCAGAAAATTATACAGGCTGGTTAAAAAGATCTGGATGGATAACTTGTCGTGAGAGTGTTTCTAAATACCCTGTATGATAAGAAATTGGAATTTGTTCCAAAGAAAGCCGTAGCCTGCTGATATAAAGACATGGTCAAGAAATGAATAAAGTCTATGGAAGATTTTTTGAGTAATTTAAGAAAAACTCATGAAAAATATGATTTTCAAAGTCCTCCAGCGTCTAAACGAAGCAACTTTGTGTATAGATAAGTTGGGTTAAATCATCATATTTTTGACCAAGGTATCTGTGGTATTCTGTTGTACACGACATTTCCGGACACCCTATGTAATCAGGTAGAAATTCAACATTGATACTTCTCAAACAACAAAGTTTCTATACTTCATTTAATAACTAGGAGGAGTGAATCTCAAAACCCCATTTACACAGGAAAAAGTAACTAAAAAATACACTAAACATTTTTAGCGGCAAATTTGAATTCTAAACTTCAAACCAGTCACATTTATGCAACCAACCAAACACCAAGCGTTTGAGCGTAGTATTCTAGAACATACCAAATATCTCTATGGCCGTTTATCTATACGTACATTGTTCAAAATTTGTCCAAAAGACGTTTCTTGTGTTGACATATTATATCCAACAGATGACATCGTACCATACCTTCTTCGAACTTAATATTTTTTGATCGCAACCATTTGAGCACAACGAAAAAGCGAGAAACAAGTTGACAAATTAGGTAAAGTACCTAACCTCAAACGTTAAAAACAATAAACGACAAAAACCAATTTTTTCGTCTTTGTAAACTTGACTGTGGAGCGACCAATAATAGTTCACTATTTTAGCGCGCAAAATTCAAATCACTCCTCTTAGTTATTAAATGAAGTATAGAAGCTAGGAGAAACCTTTAAAAATGAGTTTACATCGAAGTCATTTTTGAATAATGTTACAAGATGGTATTTGAAACGTAAATTTTTCTAAAATTTCTATTTTTTTTTTTTATAGGTGTTGAAAACCCAGATTCTGGAGTAGGTATCTATGCTCCGGATGCGGAAGCTTACACCGTTTTCGCCGACTTGTTCGACCCGATCATCGAAGACTACCACGGTGGTTTCAAGAAGACCGATAAGCACCCCCCGAAGAACTGGGGTGATGTAAGCACCTTCGGCAACCTCGACCCTACCGGAGAATACGTCGTATCCACCCGCGTACGTTGCGGCCGTTCCATGGAAGGTTATCCCTTCAACCCATGCTTAACCGAAGAGCAATACAAAGAAATGGAACAAAAAGTTTCCTCCACCCTTTCCGGTTTGGAAGGAGAACTCAAGGGTACTTTCTATCCCTTGACCGGAATGAGCAAGGACGTCCAACAAAAACTCATCGACGATCACTTCTTGTTCAAGGAAGGCGATCGCTTCTTGCAAGCCGCTAACGCTTGCCGTTTCTGGCCGACCGGTCGCGGTATCTACCATAACGACAACAAAACCTTCTTGGTATGGTGCAACGAAGAAGATCATCTTCGTCTTATTTCCATGCAAATGGGTGGTGATTTGGGAGAAGTCTACAGACGTCTCGTAACCGCCGTCAACGACATCGAGAAGCGTATTCCTTTCTCGCACAACGATAGGTTGGGCTTCTTAACCTTCTGCCCGACCAATTTGGGTACTACCGTGCGCGCTTCCGTGCATATTAAAGTACCGAAACTTGCCGCTAACAAGGCTAAGTTGGAGGAAGTCGCCGCCAAATACAACTTGCAAGTTCGCGGAACTCGCGGCGAACATACCGAAGCCGAGGGAGGCATCTACGATATCTCTAACAAGAGACGTATGGGTTTGACTGAATTCGACGCCGTCAAGGAGATGTACGATGGCATCGCCGAGATCATCAAGATCGAAAAGGAGTTGTAAATTACGCGGGATCGTTTTAAAGAAAGAAGAAAAAAAAAGTATTCATTTCCATTCGTATTTTGAGTTTTTGGTGATGCTTTCGCACGCTGTTCTATTATTATAATAATATATTAACGAGTAATAATTGTCGGCCAGGCGGCGGTATTTTAGTATTCAGCTTGTAGTCTGCTTTCGAAATTGGTGAGCCTCGCGTTCACGTGGTGGCGAGAGGACCGGCCGACACGTAAAAATAAATAAATAACGTATACAAAGAGTACATTGGATTTCTTTTTTTGATTATTTTACGTTTTGTCGTACTGTGAATTATTTTTTAAGTTAGTATTAATCAAAATTTGTTACAACAACTGTTTAATAAAATACATCCAATGTAAAAAAAAAATATATTTCTTGGGTTTTTATTTTCCTTCCTAGTAGATATCTTAAAAGGGGGTTAATAAATAAATATTGTTATAAACATCGAGAAATATTTCAAGGGTAAGTAAACGATTTTTCAAACGGAATTTATTAGAGAGTAAACGCTCGATTTTAAAATTTAAAAATTAGACTCTAGTATAAGGTGGCCGGACGTCCTGCTTTTGGTGGGACAGTCACGATTTTTCACAATTTGTCCCGCGACGTTTTTCAAAAGGGGTATAAATTAAATACCCAGTATTACACTTGAATGTAAAGTAGGCATACACGGTATATTATTTAATTGCTCAGTAAAAAACTAGCCCCTCAGTATTAATATAAATATTCAGTACGGAAACTAAATGACCATTAAAAATGTTAAATGCAGAGTCAATATACTAAATGCTCAGTAAAAATCCTAAATGTTCAGTACAAATCTTAACTGTTCAGTAATTATACCAAATAATCAGTAAAAAATCAAAACTACTTTTAAAAAAATAATATGCTCATACTTAACATAACTTGAACAAATTTAAAAAATCGTAGTGAGGCTATTTCTGGAAATTCAGAAAAAAAATTTATATAGAAATACATTAATCCATCTATTTTATGCTAAACAAATCAAATTTATCGTAGCTGTTTCTAAAAAAAATTTTTAAATTTAAAAAATTCCCAGTCATCGACGATTTTTGCCCAAACCCAAAAAAAATTTGAACAAATTTGAAAAATCGTACTGAGCTTATTTAAGAAAATTTTGAAAAGCTTTTTTAAATAGAAATACATTAACATATCTATTTTATGTTAAACAAATCAAATTTACTGTAGCTTTTTCCGAAAAAAATTAAAAAATTCCCAAAGTCATCAATGATTTTTGGCCAAATTTAGTATAAATTGAAAAATTTTGAAAAATCGCTCAGAGTTTATTTATGAAAATTTTAAAAAAAATTTTGAAATAGGAATATATTAAAATATCTATTTTATATAAAACAAATCAAATTAATTATAGCGGTTCCTAAAAAAAAAAAAACTAAAGTCATCGACGATTTTTGCCCAAACTAAACATAACTTGAACAAATTTAAAAAATCGTCCTGAGTTTATTTATGAAAATTTTGAAAAGATTTTTTAAATAGAAATACATTAAAGCATCTATTTTATGCTAAATAAATCAAATTCATTGTAACTGTTCTCAGAAAAAATAAAAAAAATCCCAAAGTCATCGATGATTTTAGCTCGAATTTAATATAACTTGAACAAATTTGAAAAATCGTACTGAGCTTATTTATGAAAATTTTGAAAAGATCTTTTATATAGAAATACATTAAAGTATCTATTTTATGCCATATGAACCAAATTTACTGTAACTGTTCCCAAAAAATTTAAAAAAATTCCCAAAGTCATCGATGATTTTTGCCTGAACAAAAAAAAACAGTTTCTTCGTGTTCACTTTCTCTTTCATCACTCTCGTAATGAGATGTTTCATTCATTTTTAATCTAAAATTTTGATGAACAATTTTGAGGTTAGATGAACACACGGCGAGCACTGTAAACGGTGATCTGCGATGTCAGTGTTGCCAACCAGTTAAAGCAGCGCATCACATTTACTGATCTACTTGATACCCATTAAGCAATCGTAATTCTTTACTGGGGGTCATTGAATTTCATACTATGCTTTATGTGTTTAACATTTCAAATATTTTACTGAGCATTTTTTGTTTTTATACTTAACATGTTTAAAATTAAATACTGAGCGTTTAGTATTTTTTACTGAGCAACAAGGTATAAAAATACTGAGCATTTAAATGCGATCCAAAGAAAAATGTGTATCATATAGATGATGATTATGTATGTAGGAGTGTACACTTAAGCGGCACCTTATATGACGGGTGTTCGATTTGTTGTGGTTCCGATGGCTTAACAACCCCTTGTACTTTGGCCTTATAAAAATACTGAGCATTTAAATGCGATCCTTTCAAAAGTCCCGACTTTTAGAATTAAGTGAAATTTTCTATTTATAAAAATCATTGCTTTGCGCTCTAAAAATCCTATGGGTTACGACGACTAATATATTGCTTTTGCCGAGGAAGTTGAATATCAGAAAATACTTGGATACAATGAAACGCGTTGGTTAGTTTTACTGCCAGCTATCGAAAGAATTTTGAAGATGTATGATCCTTTAAAATCCTACTTTCTATCACAGGACAAATGTCCTAGAATTTTAAACAAGTTTTTTGAAAGAAAATATTCAAAAATTTGGCTAGAGTTTCTACAAAATCAAGCTGCTCTTCTTCAGCACGTTATAAAGCTTACTGAAGATGATAAAATATCGGCAATCAAAGTAGCAAATGAAGTTAATAATTTAATATGTCAGTATCAAGCAAGTTTAGAAAATAATTTTCTACCGTTAACTATTCGCAATAGTATAAACCAACTCGAAGAGCAGGGTACAGTAAATCGTCAAGATATGAACCATGTCGAAAAGTTTTATAGTAACTGCAAAGATTATTTGGAGGACCGAATTTTAATATAATGTAAATTAAAGATTCTAGTTTTAACTGAAATCAATAAATTTGTTCTAAATATTACCAAAGAATTAAAAAAAAAATCCAAAAAAAATGATGAATTTTCACCGAAATTGAAAATTCTTTTATCCAACTTTAAAAAATCGCTGAGAGTTTATTTATAAAAATTTTCAAAACAAATTTTAATATAATGTAGATTAAACATTCTAGTATTTACTAAAATCATCAAATTTTCTCTAAATATTACCAAAGAATTTAAAAAAATTTCCAAAAAAAATGATGAATTTTGACCGAAATTAAAAATTTTTTAACCAACTTAAAAAAATCGCTGAGAGTTTATTTATAAAAATTTTCAACCCAAATTTTAATATAATGTAAATTAAAGATTCTAGTTTTTACTAAAATCATCAAATTTTTTCTAAATATTACCAAAGAATTTAAAAAAAATTCCAACAAAAATGATGAATTTTCACCGAAATTAAAAAATTTTGAACTAACTTTAAAAAATCGCTGAGAGTTTATTTATAAAAATTTTCAAACCAAATTTTAATATGATATAAATTAAAGATTCTAGTTTTTACTAAAATCATCAAATTTGTTCTAAATATTACCAAAGAATTTTAAAAAATTTCCAAAGAAAAATGATACATTTTGACCGAAATTAAAAATTTTTTAACCAACTTTAAAAAATCGCTGAGAGTTTATTTATAAAAATTTTCAAACCAAATTTTAATATAATGTAGATTAAAGATTCTAGTTTTTACTAAAACCATCAAATTTGTTCTAAATTTTACCAAAGAATTTTAAAAATTTTCCAAGAAAAATGATACATTTTGACCGAAATTAAAAAATTTTAAACCAACTTTAAAAAATCGCTGAGAGTTTATTTATAAAAATTTTCAAAACAAATTTTAATAAAATGTAGATTAAACATTCTAGTTTTTACTAAAATTATCAAATTTGTTCTAAATATTACCAAAGAATTTAAAAAAATTTCCAAAAAAAAATGATGAATTTTGACCAAATAAAAATTATAGCTTATTTAAAAACAAACATTTTTTATTTGATGATTTTTTTTGTATCTCTTTTAATTTTTAAGGTATTAATTTTTAGTCATATTTTTACAAAATGGTGGAGGTGCCAGAATGTAAACTTCATTTTTTCAAAACATTTCAAAAACGAAGCTAGATAGAAAAATTGTTTTCAAATAAAAATTATAGCTTATTAAAAGATAAACATTTTTTATTTGAAGAATTTTTTTATATTTTTATTAGTTTTTTAGTTACTAATTTTTAAAGTTAAATTTTCTCAAAGTGGTGGAGGAGTTGAATAGTGGGGTTCATTTTTTAAAAATAACTCAAAAACTAAACTAGATAGAAAAATTGTTTTCAAATAAAAATTATAGCTTATTTAAAGGCAAATGTTTTTTATTTGAAACATTTTTTTGTATCGTTTTAAATTTTTCAGTTATTAAAAATGGTTTGCATTTAAAAGTTTTTAACACAAAATACACTTAAACTATTTAAGTTAAAAACTACTCAGTTACTAAAAGCACTTGTAATTATGTTATATTGTTAATTATTTCTGTCACAGTCGTACATTAGAAAACACTACCAAACATTGAATTCACATCAATGGGCAATGAGTTAATTCGTTCGACTGATGTAAACACCTATTGTGCAAGAATAGTTTTTGATTCTCATTTTTTCTCGATGATATTTTGATGTAAACGTTAAAAGCGAGCTTTCGTTTAAAAGCTCGTTAACTAAAACATCTAGAAAAAATGCTCTTGTTCTCTAGAGAACACTAGGTCAGACTCTAGGTCTTTGCTCGTTTAGTTTAAACGCACCTTGATACAAACTCAACATTTATTTAAAGTAAAATGTTTGAAAACTCAGTTTGGTATCAAGATCACAAAAAAAAACGAAGTGGTGGTGAGGAAAAAGGTGAGGATGAGGATATTCCCTTCGATTCATATTTTCATGATACAAATTCGAAATTTTTAAAACTCAAAAACTCAATTCAAAAACTCGATTTGATATCACGATCGATTGGGAATTGTTTTTAACGTAAAGAAATAAAAATCTCCATGCTTATTTATCCTTATGTATAATCTAAAAAAATGTTTACAAACGTTTTACAATACAATTATGTAGCCTTCCTTCGTATATGCAATTAAAAAACGAAATATTGCGGTTTAAAGTCGGCGGAGAAATCTTCTGATTGAAAAAAAGTCAAATAAAATAAATAAAGTCAAATTAAGTAAATATAAAGAAAAATAAAGTCAAATTAAGTAAATATAAAGAAAAATAAAATCAAATACAGTAAAAATAAATTCAAATAAAGAAAAAATAAAGTCAAATAAAGAAAAAATAAAGTCAAATAAAGAAAAAATAAAATCAAATAAAGAAAAAATAAATTCAAATAAAGTTAAATAAAGTTAAATAAAGAAAAATAAAATCAAATCAAATAAAAATAAAATCAAATAAAGAAAAATAAAATTAAATGAAGAAAAATAAAATTAAATGAAGAAAAATAAAATAAAATCAAATAAAGCAAAAATCAAATCAAATAAAGTAAGAATAAAATGAAATAAAGTAAAAATCAAATCAAATAAAGTAAAAATCAAATGAAATAAAGTGAAAATCAAATAAAGTAAAAATCAAATGAAATAAAGTAAAAAATCAAATCAAATAAAGTAAAAATAAAATCAAATCAAATCAAATAAAGTAAAAATTAAATAAAATAAAGAAAAAAAAAATGGCAAGTTGAAAAGCTGCCAACATTTAAATGAATACAATAATCGAATAATTACTCTATATTTTATAAACATTTTTAAAAATTTATTTTTCACTTTAATATCTAAAGAAAAAATAAAATTTTTAATAAAACTCCGCCTATGACTTTTATTTTTTATTCGCTTTTAGGATGGCTTTATTAGATTTCCTAAATTTTTATATACACGTTCGATTTTGGTAATTTTAAGATTTATTTTTAAGAGTACGTGACGTCATTTTTCTTTTTAAGCACAATATCCTTTACGTTTAAATGAGCTACTTTTTCTTTATGTTTCGGGGGAATCGATTGTTGACAGAACCTTTTAAAAGCTTCCAATTCCCTTTCGTCGGCGTCTAAATCGTCTTCTAAAATATCTTTAGGTGCGAATACGCTTTCGAACGGCCAATCGTCTCTGTCTAAATTAAATTTTTCCCCGTTATTCGAACTTGTTGGAATAATAGAAACGTCGGCGGCTTGGCAAGATTTTTTATTATCGATTTCATTCCCAACGGCGTTTTTATTTACTTTAGTTATTTCGATTCCGGGTAAACCCCATAAAATATCGTGAGTACTTAATCGAGATCTTCCGTTATCGCTTTTAATCCCGTTACAATCTATCGTAGGATTTTTTTTTAAGTCAATTTCTTTTTTACTCGGAGGTAATTCGTAATTCATAACCGGTTTTAATTTCCCCAAATATTCAGAAATCGGAGTTTCTTTACCGTAATCGATTGGATTCATATAACTCGGTCTTCTTATCGTAACCATACCATTTTCACCTTTCGTTATCGAAGCTTGTTCATTACAAGGGATTATCGGATCGACTTTTTCAACCAATTTCGTTTGTAACGTATGAAAAATCGGATTACGAAGCGTAACCATATTAGCTTTATTATCACAGGGTTTTGATTTATCTTCTTGATTAACCTTCTTTTTTTTCTTTTTATTTTTCTTACCGGTCGGAGTGTTAATAGACTGTTGTTGAATTAATTTCTCCGTATCTACAACGATAACCCCGGATTTATTCACCGGAACGTTTTGATACGAAGATGAGGATGTTGTCGACGAAGAAGATGAATTACAATTTTTATTTGTTAACGGACCGGATACTTTTGTTATTGTTATTCCCGGAGGGAGTTTTAATGATGGTATATCGATTTCAACCGGAGTTTCTTTTATTTGGTTTGATATGTTCGTTTTTATTTCTTTCGTGTTGATTTGTTTCTTTTTCGTTTCGATTTCTTTACCTTTATGAAAACTTTTATCGACTGTTAATGTTACTTTTAATTCTTTTGTTGTTATATTTGTATTTATAAAATTATTTTCGGATAATTTTTCATTTGGATTTATTTTTCCGTTATTTATTTTACCATTATTTATTTTACCATTATTTATTTTACTATTATTTATTTTACTATTATTTATTTTACCATTATTTATTTTACCATTATTTATTTTTCCGTTGTTTGAAATTTTTCCATTATTTATTTTTCCATTATTTGAAATTTTTCCATTATTTATTTTTCCATTATTTGAAAGTTTCTCATTTGGATTTTTTTCATTATAAATTTTTTCATTACTTTTTTCATTACTTTTTTCATTATTTTTTTCATTATAATTATTTTTTTGTTTATTTTTCTTACTATTATTTTTTTTCGATTGATTTTGAATGATTACTTGTTCATTTTTAATTTGTTCTTGTTTCTTTTTATCTTTTTTCTTTTGATTATCATTTTTTTCATTTGAATAATCGCTAGCATGACCATTAACTAAAGTATAAAGTAATTTATCTTGATCCGGAGTGGATCCTTTTAAAGTAATAGTAACCGTAGGTAAAGAACTATTATTTTCAACTACTCTTTTTATAGTAACCATTGCGGGTATTGTTTCTTCCATTAATTCGGTTCTAATTTGCTTTTTTTGTTGTTGTTTATTATCATTGTTATCATTAACATTTTTATTTTTATTCTTTTTATTTTTTTTAGATTGTGAATTTTGTTTTAAAGCTAACGCTTTAAGTCGTTCTTCTTCTCTTCTTTTCTCCTCTAATTTTCTTTGTTCTTCTAATCTTTTTTGTTCTTCTTCGGTTTCTTTTCGTAATCGTTCCTCTTCTTTTTTCTGTTTTTGTCGAGCTTTCTTCGCAGCTTTCTTCTCCGCCAAAGCGACTTTATCAACCGGTTTACCTTGAATGTAATCTAAAATCCTGTCTAAATCGTCATCGTTTTTATCTTTTGATTTTTCTACGTTTTTATTTTCCGTTAGGGAAGTTGTTTGTTTTAAAAGTGATTGTTGAGGTACGGTTTCGGTTTTATTCGGTATGGAAACGCTTGGTTTTACTACTTCTGGCTTTCCGGTTGGTGTTGAAACTTGAGATGGGGTTGAAACGGGAGTTTTTGTTTTTAACACTTCGTTTATTCGTTCTTTTCTTCGTGTTAGTCGATTTCTTAAACGATCCCGAGTTTCACTTGTTTTATGAGCGTGAGTTGGAACATTCTAGGAAATAAAAAAATTAATTTAGATTAAAAAAATTCATTTAAATTAAAAAAATTAATTTAGATTAAAAAAAAAAACATTTTTATTAAAAAAAAATATTTTAATTTCTTGATTTTTAGATTCTAGAATCGATTTTAAAACATTTTTAGATTTTAGAATAGATTTTAAGAAGGATTTAATAAAATTACATCCAAAAATGACTTAAAATCGAAGTTTTATGGGTTATTTCCGGTAAAACCGGAAGTAGATCAACGACCCAACAATTAATTTTTATTACATTTTTTGATTTTTGGATTTTAGAATCGATTTTAAGAAGAATTTAACAAAAGATTAACTTCGGAAAGTTAAAATCGAAGTTTTATGGGTTATTTATGGTAAAACCAGAAATAAATCAACGATCCAACAATTAATTTTTATTACATTTTATGATTTTTTGATTCTAGAATAAATTTTAAGACATTTTTAGATTTTAGAATAGATTTTAAGAAGGATTTGATAAAATTATATGCAAAAATGACTTAAAATCGAAGTTTTATGGGTTATTTATGGTAAAACCGGAAATAAATCAACGTTCAAACAATTAATTTTTATTACATTTTATGATTTCTTGATTCTAGAATAAATTTTAAGACATTTTTAGATTTTAGAATAGATTTTAAGAAGGATTTAATAAAATTACATCCAAAAATGACTTAAAATCGAAGTTTTATGGGTTATTTCCGGCTAAACCGGAAGTAGATCAACGACCCAACAATTAATTTTTATTACATTTTTTGATTTTTGGATTTTAGAATCGACTTTAAAACGAATTTAATAAAAGATTAACTTCGGAAAGTTAAAATCGAAGTTTTATGGGTTATTTGTGGTAAAACCGGAAATAAATCAACAATCCAACAATTAATTTTTACTAGATTTTATGATTTTTTGATTCTAGAACAAATTTTAAAACATTTTTAGATTTTAGAATAGATTTTAAGAAGGACTTAATAAAATTACATCCAAAAATGACTTAAAATCGAAGTTTTATGGGTTATTTCCGGCTAAACCGGAAGTAGATCAACGACCCAACAATTAATTTTTATTACATTTTTTGATTTTTGGATTTTAGAATCGATTTTAAAAAGAATTTAACAAAAGATTAACTTCGGAAAGTTAAAATCGAAGTTTTATGGGTTATTTATGGTAAAACCGGAAATAAATCAACGATCCAACAATTAATTTTTATTACATTTTATGATTTTTTGATTCTAGAATAAATTTTAAGACATTTTTAGATTTTAGAATAGATTTTAAGAAGGATTTAATAAAATTATATCCAAAAATGACTTAAAATCGAAGTTTTATGGGTTATTTCCGGTAAAACCGGAAGTAGATCAACGACCCAACAAATAATTTTTATTACATTTTCTGATTTTTGGATTTTAGAATCGATTTTAAAATGAATTTAACAAAAGATTAACTTCGGAAAGTTAAAATCGAAGTTTTATGGGTTATTTATGGTAAAACTGGAAATAAATCAACGATCCAACAATTAATTTTTGTTACATTTTATGATTTTTTGATTCTAGAATAAATTTTAAGACATTATTAGATTTTAGAATAGATTTTAAGAAGTATTTAATAAAATTACATCCAAAAATGACTTAAAATCGAAGTTTTATGGGTTATTTCCGGTAAAACCGGAAGTAGATCAACGACCCAACAATTAATTTTTATTACATTTTTTGATTTTTGGATTTTAGAATCGATTTTAAAAAGAATTTAACAAAAGATTAACTTTGGAAAGTTAAAATCGAATTTTTATGGGTTATTTATGGTAAAACCGGAAATAAATCAACGATCCAACAATTAACTTTTATTACATTTTATGATTTTTTGATTCTAGAATAAATTTTAAGACATTTTTAGATTTTAGAATAGATTTTAAGAAGGATTTAATAAAATTACATCCAAAAATGACTTAAAATCGAAGTTTTATGGGTTATTTCCGGTAAAACCGGAAGCAGATCAACGACCCAACAATTAATTTTTATTACATTTTTTGATTTTTGGATTTTAGAATCGATTTTAAAAAGAATTTAACAAAAGATTAACTTCGGAAAGTTAAAATCGAAGTTTTATGGGTTATTTCCGGTAAAACCGGAAGTAGATTAACGATTCGACGATTGATTTTTATTACATTTTATGATTTTTTGATTCTAGAATAAATTTTAAGACATTTTTAGATTTCAGAATAGATTTTAAGAAGAAAAAAAATTAAAAACTCGACTAAAAATTTAAAATCAAATCAGATTTTCAGCATTTTTTAGGATTTTCCAGGTACTCTAATTTGGTTAATTAAGATTTATTTAAATAATTAACAATTTGTTAATTATTAAGTTCATTACTTACTGTTCCAAATACTTCACAGTAAGCGCAATCACATTTTTTATCTCTAACTGAATCGTTTGTGTCTGTAAAACCATTTGAAAGATTTTTTGAGGCTGAAAAAAAAAGAAAATAATTAAATATTAATTTTTCTTTGTACCGGGTGTCTCGCCGAAGTGGGTGAGAGCTTAATTATGAAAAATAATTATTTTCTCAGAAACTACAAGTGATAGAAAAAAAAAATTTCAAGTAAAATTATTCAAATTAATCAATCTAACAATTATTAACAATTAAGCAATTTTCCGTTGGAAAAAGATATTTTTTTAATCACTTCCGGTTTAACCGGAAGTCAAAAATGGTTGAAAATATTGGTCAAAATGTTGTTTCATATGTACTAAATCTGTGTATAAAATTTTAAAGTCATTAGATTTGGAGTTTCTGAGATCTAACGAAAAATCAATTTTCCGTTCGAAAAAGATATTTTTTTAATCACTTCCGGTTTAACCGGAAGTCAGAAATGATCGAAAATATTGGTCAACATGTAGTTTCATATGTACTAAATCTGTGTATAAAATTTTAAAGTCATTAGATTTGGAGTTTCTGAGATCTAACGAAAAATCAATTTTCCGCTCGAAAAAGATATCTTTTTAATCACTTCCGGTTTAACCGGAAGTCAAAAATAATTGAAAATATTCTCAAAATGTTGTTTCATATGTACTAAATCTGTGAATAAAATTTTAAAGTCATTAGATTTGGAGTTTCCGAGATCTAACGAAAAATCAATTTTCCGTTCGAAAAAGATATCTTTTTAATCACTTCCGGTTTAACCGGAAGTCATAAATGATCGAAAATATTGGTTAAAATGTAGTTTCATATGTACTAAATCTGTGTATAAAATTTTAAAGTCATTAGATTTGGAGTTTCTGAGATCTAACGAAAAATCAATTTTCCGCTCGAAAAAGATATTTTTTTAATCACTTCCGGTTTAACCGGAAGTCAAAAATGATTGAAAATATTGGTCAAAATGTAGTTTCATATGTACTAAATCTGTGTATAAAATTTTAAAGTCATTAGATTTGGAGTTTCTGAGATCTAACGAAAAATCAATTTTCCGTTCGAAAAAGATATTTTTTTAATCACTTCCGGTTTAACCGGAAGTCATAAATGATTGAAAATATTGGTCAAAATGTAGTTTCATATGTACTAAATCTGTGTATAAAATTTTAAAGTCATTAGATTTAGAGTTTCTGAAATCTAACGAAAAATCAATTTTCCGTTTGAAAAAGATATTTTTTTAATCACTTCCGGTTTAACCGGAAGTCAAAAATGATTGAAAATATTCTCAAAATGTTGTTTCATATGTACTAAATCTGTGTATAAAATTTTAAAGTCATTAGATTTGGAGTTTCTGAGATCTAACGAAAAACCAATTTTCCGTTCGAAAAAGATATTCTTTTAATCACTTCCGGTTTAACCGGAAGTCACAAATGATTGAAAGTATTGGTCAAAGTATAGTTTCATATGTACTAAATCTGCGTATAAAATTTTAAAGTCATTAGATTTGGAGTTTCTGAGATCTCACGAAAAATCAATTTTCCGTTCGAAAAAGATGTTTTTTAATCACTTCCGGTTTAACCGGAAGTCATAAATGATTGAAAATATTGGTCAAAATGTTGTTTCATATGTACTAAATCTGTGTATAAAATTTTAAAGTCATTAGATTTGGAGTTTCTGAGATCTAACGAAAAATCAATTTTCCGTTGGAAAAAGATATTTTTTTAATCACTTCCGGTTTAACCAGAAAGTAACTATAAAGTCAAAAATGATTGAAAATATTCTCAAAATGTCGTTTCATATGTACTAAATCTGTGTATAAAATTTTAAAGTCATTAAATTTTTCTAGATATTAGAGTTTCTGAGACATTTCAACTACCCCACTTTGGTGAGACACCCTGTATATATGTTTTGCTTTTTTTTTACCACCATTATTTGTAGAATCGTCTTTTTTACATTTATGTCCACAAGCGTGACCTACACAACTATCATTTGATTTACTATTTGTTGAATTTAAAGACGTCGATCTAAAAATAAAATAAATACATTAAAAAAAAAAAGTATTTGAAATGAAAAATATTAAATTATTTACTTCGAATTCCCAATAAAATTCCTTTGAGGTAAATTATTAACATTAAATTTCAAACTATACCCATCTTTATCCTTTTTATCATCGGATTTCTTCTCTATGGAATTTTTTGAAGCCGTTTTACTACCTGAACCTTCGGAAAAAGGTGTAGTTTTAAAAACAGGAGGTTCACTGGCTATTTTAATCGTCGGTTCTTTATCAACTTTAGTTTTGAGCATATCCGGAGAACTCTTCGGACATTTTCCATAATCATTAGCCAATCTAACTATCGATTCCGAGTCCCTAGATGGACATTCTAATAGTCTTTTTGAAATAGGTTCTTTGAGCAAACTATTTTCTCCTTTTAAATTAAAACATTCATCGTTTATTTTAAATAAATTCGTATCTTTTTTCACTACGGTGTCTGAAAGGATTTTACAAAGTTTCGATGATGGTTTTTTTGTTAGTGATTTTTTTATTGACGGTGATGTACCTTGTACTTAAAAAAAAAAAATAATTTAATTATTTCACTAAATATCACTAAATATTTCACTAAATATCCAAATAAAAAAAAATATATTTACATTTAAACATTTTTGATGTTTCATTATTAGATATTTCTTCGATTTCTTGTATAAGATGCGTACCTAAATTATCCAAATAAACGGATTCGTTACATAAATAACATAAAACGATACGATCCGAGTCGTTTTGAGTTAAATTATTAATTACGTTATGATCGAACTTAGCAAACATACAATCTTCACAAATACAAGTACCATCGGTTCGAATTAATCGATCGGCTAATTGTTTTGTATCGTCAACAACCCCAGGAAAAAATGGTACAAGTTCGGGACATTGTTGACCATTTTGATCTTTATTATAAGCGTTTTGTAAACTTCTACTTATCCAAAAATTCGTTTTTGTAATTCTATTCACTTCTTTTTCAATTTTTTCATCAACCGTTCGATTGAGACTATTTAATTTTTTTACTTGTCTGTCCCAAATCCGATCGGCCATTATCATATCTTGGGCGAAATTTCTTAAGTCGTTTAACAGATTTTCCGGTATGTTTAATTCGGACTGTTGGTTTAAAAATGATATTTTACTTTTTACCGATTTAACTGTATAGAAAAATTGATAAAATAACTTTTGATGTAAACGAAACCAACCCATATTGAAATGTTGGAGTAAAAACTTATCGAAATCACCAAATATTGATGTTATTCTTGTTGCCGCTGAACAAAATGCGTTATAATAGTTTAATAAACCTTAAAAAAATATTTTTTTTATTTTATTTTTTTATTATGATTTAATAAATTATTTAAAATCTCTAAAAGGAGTTTTTTTTTAGTCAACCACTTTTGTACGGCGCCTACCTTTGGTACTGTTATGAAAAGTTGCCCGCAGCTGGCATTCATCGTCTGTATACTGGCCCTAATGAATAAAAATTTAGCAATTGCTTTTTCTTGCAATATCAAAGAAAATGCTTGAAAACTAATGAATAAAAATTGAAGTAATTGCTGTTGTTCTGAGGAATTGCTTAAAAGTGCAGCAATTGCTTCTAGTCAAATAATTTTCTTAAAAAATAGAAGCAATTGCTTACATAAAATAAGATGAATAAACCAAGGAATTGCTTTTGTTAGTGTGGCAATTGCTTTCGTATTTGTAAGCTAAGCTGATCCCTGCATCATTTGCTTGTACACAGTACAGTCAAATATACTCTGTGGTATACACTTGAGCTCCTATTTATTAGATTTTTTTAAAATTATGGCCGAATTCATGAATGTGGTTAAACAAAAAATATACAGTGTACGTAAAAATTGTAGAGACGATGATTTCAGAAAGCTATATCAGTTTGATCGGGAAAACGTTGAATGGTTAGCAAATTATTTTTCAACTGACAGTGGTGAAAAGCGAGGTGCTGCATTATCACCTATAAATCAGATGAAAATCTTTTTGCGACAGCTTTCAGATCCCGAGTTTCAAAACTGTGTAGCTGAAGAACTCGGTGTCCATCAGAGTACTGTCCGCAAGACGTTTACTTCCGTAAAGCATGCTGTTTTGGAAAAAGCTAACGTTTTTATTAGATTTCCGAGAAGTGCTGAAGATTTTGTGGAAGCAAAATTGCTGTGGTCAGAGAGATATCGTTTTCCAACTGCCATCGGTGCAATAAATTGCACACATGTTAGAATACCAAAATTTCAAGAATTTGGAGATGAACATATAAATCGAAAAGGATACCCCAGTATTAACGTACAGGCAACATGTAATGCAAAAGAAATTTTTACAAATGTAGACTGTCAATGGCCAGGTTCTGTACACCATAGCAGAATTTTCAAAAATTCTAATATATACAGCATTCTTAAAAACAGTACAGAAGAATGTGTATTATTAGGAGACGATGGCTACTCGATATCGCCTTGGATTATGACTCCTTGGAGAAATCCTGCAACCCAACAACAACAAAATTATAATAAAATTTTCTGTCGAGAACGTGTCGTAAAAATATACAGTGTACGTAAAAATTGTAGAGACGATGATTTCAGAAAGCTATATCGGTTTGATTGGGAGAACGTTGAATGGTTAGCAAATTATTTTTTAACTGACAGTGGTGAAACGCGAGGTGCTGCATTATCACCTATAAATCAGATGAAAATCTTTTTGCGACAGCTTTCAGATCCCGAGTTTCAAAACTGTGTAGCTAAAGAACTCGGTGTCCATCAGAGTACTGTCCGCAAGACGTTTACTTCCGTAAAGCATGCTGTTTTGGAAAAAGCTAACGTTTTTATTAGATTTCTAAGAAGTGCTGAAGATTTTGTGGAAGCAAAATTGCTGTGGTCAGAGAGATATCGTTTTCCAACTGCCATCGGTGCAATAAATTGCACACATGTTAGAATACCAAAATTTCAAGAATTTGGTGATGAATATATAAATCGAAAAGGATACCCCAGTATTAACGTACAGGCAACATGTAATGCAAAAGAAATTTTTACAAGTGTAGACTGTCAATGGCCAGGTTCTGTACACGATAGCAGAATTTTCAAAAATTCTAATATATACAGCATTCTTAAAAACAGTACAGAAGAATGTGTATTATTAGGAGATGATGGCTACTCGATATCGCCTTGGATTATGACTCCTTGGAGAAATCCTGCAACCCAACAACAGCAAAATTATAATAAAATTTTCTGTCGAGAACGTGTCGTTATTGAACGTTGTTTTGGACAATTAAAAGCAAGATTTCCTGTGCCTCAATATAAAATTAGGGGTGCATTAAGGGGAGTACACACCTTCCGTTTATCTTAGCAGTTTATCACGTATGACGTCATGTCTGAACAATAAACTGTGCAAACTGCGCAGTTTAGGCCGATTTTCATGCAGATAAATTGCTGTGCGTTTGGACCCTCTTTTACTACGATATCCGCACAATTTTATTTACTTTATCGCACAGTTGGTTCAGTTGCCGTTCTAGTTTTTCAATGATCTTTTAAGCAGAGGCAGCTATCTGGTTCACCCATCAGTGTCTTCATCCACTCCATCACCATCTCCCAGTTGGAGTTCAAATTCGCATTCTCATTATTCAGAAGGCCAAAGGGCAAGGACACTGTAGGAGAGATCCTCATATGGTGACAACGAATGCTGTAATTCCTGTGCATTTTTATTTGGTAGTTACAGGGTGTCTCAGACCACTCGTACCACCTGATTTACTCGAAAACTATAAGTCCTAAGAACTTGAAACAAAAAATTTGATACATAAATAGGGTATAAACTTTCTTACGAATGGGAAAGGAACATCTAATATCAACCGGAAGTATGAATAATTGAAGGTCACTTTATAATTTGATATATAAAGGGGGGTTAATTTTGGTATTGTTGGAAAGAGCTTTTCAAAAGAAATAACTTTTATAGGAAGCATTTTTTAATATCATTTACTATTTTTATCCAAATTCGCTTTCAAAATCTCGATTTTTAAAGTTTGTTTCCTGATGTCACCACTAGATGTCGCTGTCGGCCATTTAAAAAATTATGACATTTAGAAATGACGAGTGATAGTAAGTCACAAGGAATAATTTTATTAACAACACGACAAAATAATGTAATATCTCTAACTAAACTTCATAACTTAATATACTTAAGCCCAATAACATAAAGCAATTTGATTTTTTAAAATGGCCGACAGCGACATCTAGTGGTGATACTAGAAAACACCAGTAAAAATTCGAAATTTTGAAAGCGATTTTGAAGAAAAACAGTAAATAATATCAAGAAATGCTTCCTATAAATGTTATTTCTTTTGCAAAGCTCTTTCCAAAAATATCAAAATTAACCCCCCTTGATATATCAAATTATAAAGTGACCTTCAATTATTCATACTTCCGGTTGATATCAGATGTTCCTTTTCCACTCATAAGAAAGTCTATACCCTATTTAAGTATCAATTTTTTTTATTTCAAGTTCCTAGGACTTATAGTTTTCGAGTAAATTAGGTGGTACAGGTGGTCTGGGACACCCTGTATTTTAATAATGTATGATTCCTATTTTCGGAATATATTATATTCAGTCACACCTATAGTCTTATCAAATAATTAAAGTAAGCGTACCTGAATAAAATTTTTCAGTACCTTCCGTATTGCCATGTATGATTCTATTATTATCTCTCCAAGAGCCTCGGGAGATACTCTCATTGAGAATGACATATTTTGAAAACTTCTCCTAGCTGCTAGAAACCGAAGAGTCGCAATCAGTCTCACATGCGCTGATATTGCTTCTCTCAAGACTGTGTCCTTTTTTCTAATGAGGGACATAACTTTGCCCAATAAAATTTCAAATGCATTTTCGTCCATCTTTAGATAATTTTTGTAATCGTTAATTTCCCCATTTTCTTATAACTCAATCAGTAAGTGGTGATCACTGGATACGCTTCTTTGCAGACCAAGATACCAAGGTTTGCACCAACGTTCACGGCGTTTTTTCCTTTTTCTTCTTCATCTAGCAGTACTGCTGCAATTATGCAACAAACTGCGGCTTTTCTTTTTCTGTCACCCATTGAACTTCAATTATTCTAAAACATACTTAGAACTAAACCTGTCGAAAGTAACACCAGAACTGAAGAAAAATTGGTCGGAACTGAGGCGAAAATTGAAAGTATATTACACATCTTCAGTTCAGATAACGGCACAGATTTTCGCAAAGTTATTTACGATAGATAACTGTGCAGATAAACGGAAGGTGTGTACTTCCCTTTAGAAAGTATACCATCGACGATCACTCGAGTAAGGAATTGCTGTAGAGATGTAGAAGACGCAGCATTTACTAAAAAATATTATTTATGTGCAGATCTAGCTATTGCTTTTACTAGTAGCTTTTGCTTGTGAAGCAATTGCTTTTTCTAAAAAGCAATTAGAGCAATTTTAAGCAATTTTAGAAAAGCAATTGCTTTTTAGAAAAGCAATTGCTTTTTAGAAAAAGCAATTGCTTAAAGCAAATGCTGAAATTTTATTCATTAGGGCCACTGTCTCGTTCATTGACTTCTTCTTCTTCTTAAAATAAAGATAAGGCAATGGGCTTTGAGAATTAACTCATATAACTCACTGAGCTCATATAACGACACTGAGTGAATAATAAAACACGTGTAACAAGAATAATCTGCACTAAAATATCGAAAATATAGTTATTACTATATTCACGATAAATTAAAAAGGCAAAATATGTATCAAAAGATCACTGATGGGTTATAATAAACTTGATTAGTAAAGAAATTTTCTAATTTTTGAGACAAACACAAACACTTGATCCATTCCCGATCAAAGCCGGAAACGGAATCGGTTCATTGACAGATCTGCGACGAGATTCCTTTCTGTCGATTATATTCGACGCTTAGCTGTGCGGGGTCATATCATGGCTGTCGAGTATACTCGATCCTCGGATATGTGGGATCATCTGTGACCACCGACTATAGTCAACGGTCGTACTAAAGCGGTTAATTAAGAGTGACGACTTAACTTCTCAAAAAAAAAAAATGACAGAATGGTTTTATAAATTATTTTTACTCCTTTTAAGAGATTTTATACGTTAAAAAAAAAATATTTACATTGTCTATAAATTATCGGATCTCCTTTACTATTTATATTCTCAAAATTTTCTCTCGCCATCGTTACATACTCACGTAACAACATTACAAGTCTTATAAAATACTGTAATTTATCTTCTTGTGATAAACTAAAAAATAAAAATCATTAAAAAATAAAAATCATTAAAAAATAAAAATCATTAAAAAATAAAAATCATTAAAAAATAAAAATCATTAAAAAATAAAAATCATTAAAAAATAAAAATCATTAAAAAATTTAAAATTATTAAAAAAATAAAAATTGTTTTTTAAGAATTTGAGTTTTATTAAAATCGAGTTAAATTTTTTTTTCTTACCTTTTCGAGTGTTCACGAAATTTTTTAATTAATATGGGAGAAATAGGTTCCTTATAAGTACTCGGATTAGAAGTAACAAAGTTACGATAAACGTAAAGCATATAATGTTGGAATTCTGCCCATTCGACGGCCGGTTGAGTTCTACATCCTTTGAGTTCTTTAATAAACTTGTATAATATTTGATTTTTAATCTCTTTTAATTCATTGTCGGTTTTAGCCAGAGCCAAACTTTGTTTGTAAACGTCCTAAAGATGTACACACTCGAATTAGCATTAAACACTTAACCCTATCGTCGAAAATAACCGAACTTACGTTCTCGAATATTTTATGAATATAATCTCCGGGATGTTCACTCAAATACTTGACGGTTTCCGGACACTTTAGGACGTTGTAAAAAGCGGCGTCGACGGGCAGAGCGCGAAAAGCCGGCGCGGTGGCGTTCGCGTGGAAACTCTGCATTTTCGAGGATAAAGTTCCCATCGTCGTCGGATCAAAGACAACGCTCCTAACCGTCTGTTTAACCAATAGGTCAACCGGGAAGTCGCACATTCTAAATGGCAAACGGTTTATCAGCTCGCTAAACGGTAAACTGAGGATTTAATTATTATTTTTTAAAGAAATTCACTTGCATCCACATTAGTAAAATGGAGTACTTACTAAACTGTACGAACTTAGCCGTTTTCAAACATATAAAATGTGAATTTAGGTACAAAATTTTCACAAACTGACAACCATATAATATTAAAGTCACTAAAATTACTTTGACATTTAAACATATTTTGACATTTAAAAGTATTAAGGAAACTACATAGTTGAAAAAAAAAATCTTAAAAAAATCGTGGAGACTTTATTTTTATAAATTAAAAAATGAAACTTGTATTAATTTAAAGCTAAAATATTCTATTTTATAATAAAAAAATCAATTTTGTTCTAAATATTACCCAAAAAATTAAAAAAATTCTTAAAATTGACTAAATTTTTTTTTAACCTAACTTAAAAATTTCGATTAATTAAAAAAAAATCGTGGAGACTTTATTTTTTTAAATTAAAAAATGAAATTTGTGTTAATTGAAAGCTAAAATATTCTATTTTATAATAAAAAAATCAATTTTGTTCTAAATATTACCCAAAAATTAAAAAAAATTCTTAAAGTTGACAAAATTTTTTTTTTTAACCTAACTTAAAAATTTCGATCAATTTAAAAAAAATCGTGGAGACTTTATTTTTTTTAATTAAAAAATGAAATTTGTATTAATTGAAAGCTAAAATATTCTATTTTATAATAAAAAAATCAATTTTATTATAAATATTACTCAAAAAATTAAAAAAATTTTTAAAGTTGACTAAATTTTTTTTTAACCTAATTTAAAAATTTCGATCAATTTTTAAAAAATCGTGGAGGCTTTATTTTTTTGAATTAAAAAATGAAATTTGTATTAATTGAAAGCTAAAATATTCTATTTTATAATAAAAAAATCAATTTTATTATAAATATTACCTAAAAAATTAAAAAAATTCTTAAAGTTGACTAAATTTTTTTTTTAACCTAACTTAAAAATTTCGATCAATCTTAAAAAAATCGTGGAGACTTTATTTTTTTTACTTAAAAAATGAAATTTGTATTAATTGAAAGGTGAAATATTCTATTTTGTAATAAAAAAATCAATTTTGTTCTAATTATTACCCAAAAAATTAAAAAAATTCTTAAAGTTAACTAAATTTTTTATTTTAACCTAACTTAAAAATTTCGATCAATTTTTAAAAAATCGTGGAGACTTTATTTTTTTTACTAAAAAATGAAACTTTTATTAATTGAAAGCTAAAATATTCTATTTTATAATAAAAAAATCAAATAATATAAAATTAAGGTGATTATTCAAAAATAATTCAATAAAATATAGATTTTTTATAAATTTAAGAACAAAGATATAAAAATTCGTTTTTTAAATTAATATGAAGGGTTACCAATCGAATAAAAAGAAAATTTTAGTTTTTATTAAAGTTACAAAGTGGGTTTTTTAGGTAAACTTATTTTAAAAATTTTACCCAATTTTAAAAAATCGTGGAATTAAAAAAAATCTTAAATTTGGTAAAAATTTTTGACAGATAACTAACCTAATCTTTTTTTTAATTTGATCAACTGTAAAAAATTGTCCAGACTTTATTTATGAATATTAAGAAATGATTTTTGGTTTAAATGAAAGATAAAAGATTCTATTTTGAATTAAAAAAGTCAAATTTATTCAAATTTTTACCAAAAAAATTAAAAAAATTCTTAAATTTTGTAAAAATTTTTGGCAGATAACTAACCTAATTTTTAAAAAATTTGTTCAACTTTAAAAAATCGCCCAGACTTTATTTATGAAGATTAAGAAATGATTTTTGGTTTAAATGAAAGATAAAAGATTCTATTTTGAATTAAAAAAGTCAAATTTATTCAAATTTTTACCAAAAAAATTTAAAAAAATTCTTAAATTTGGTAAAAATTTTTGGCAGATAACTAACCTAATTTTTAAAAAATTTGTTCAACTTTAAAAAATCGCCCAGACTTTATTTATGAAGATTAAGAAATGATTTTTGGTTTAAATGAAAGATAAAAGATTCTATTTTGAACTAAAAAAGTCAAATTTATTCAAATTATTACCCAAAAAATTAAAAAAATTCTTAAAGTTGACTACATTTTTTTTTAACCTAACTTAAAAATTTCGATCAATTTTTAAAAAATCGTGGAGACTTTATTTTTTTTAATTAAAAAATGAAATTTTTATTAATTGAAAGCTAAAATATTCTATTTTATAATAAAAAAGTCAATTTTATTCTAAATATTACCCAAAAAATTAAAAAAATTCTTAAAGTTGACTAAATTTTTTTTTTAACCTAACTTAAAAATTTCGATCAATTTAAAAAAAATCGTGGAGACTTTATTTTTTTTAATTAAAAAATGAAATTTGTATTAATTGAAACTAAAATATTCTATTTTATAATAAAAAAATCAATTTTGTTCTTAATATTACCCAAAAAATAAAAAAAATTCTTAAAGTTGACTAAATTTTTTTTTAACCTAACTTAAAAATTTCGATCAATTTAAAAAAAATCGTGGAGACTTTATTTTTTTTAATTAAAAAATGAAATTTGTATTAATTGAAAGCTAAAATATTCTATTTTATAATAAAAAAATCAATTTTCTTCTTAATATTACCCAAAAAATTAAAAAAATTCTTAAAGTTGACTAAATTTTTTTTTTAACCTAACTTAAAAATTTCGATCAATTTAAGAAAAATCGTGGAGACTTTATTTTTTTAAATTAAAAAATGAAATTTGTATTAATTAAAAGCTAAAATATTGTATTTTATAATAAAAAAATCAATTTTGTTCTAAATATTACCCAAAAAATTAAAAAAAAATTTTAAAGTTGACTAAATTTTTTTTTTAACCTAACTTAAAAATTTCGATCAATTTTTAAAAAATCGTGGAGACTTTATTTTTTTAAATTAAAAAATGAAATTTGTATTAATTGAAACTAAAATATTCTATTTTATAATAAAAAAATCAATTTTATTCTAAAAGTTACCCAAAAAATTAAAAAAATTCTTAAAGTTTAAAATTTTTTTTTAACCTAACTTAAAAATTTCCATCAATTTAAAAAAAATCGTGGAGACTATTTTTATAAATTAAAAAGTGAAATTTGTATTAATTAAAAGCTAAAATATTCTATTTTGTAATAAAAAAATCAATTTTATTCTAAATATTACCCAAAAAATTAAAAAAATTCTTAAAGTTGACTGAAATTTTTTTAACCTAACTTTTTTAAAAATTTCAACTTTAAAAAAATCGTGGTGACTTAAATCCTTTTTTGTCTGTTGATAATAACACACAACACGTTTATTTAATAACAAATAAAGGGCACGTGTCGCAATTATTTGCGTTGTTGCATTTGGTTTATGATAAACAAAGATAAAAATTTTGTGCAATATGCAGTTAAAATTGTACAAAAGCAGTAATAAATTTAATTATGGAATAAATAAATTTATATATATTTCATATAATTAGATAAAGTCTAATAGAAATGAATGATAAATTCAAATAAAATAATAAAGAAAATAAATAATTAAAATTAGTTATTTAATACGTTCGTTTGGGTATAGATGGCGTTGTGATAGATTAAAAATGTGTGACTAACTTCACGAAATTGCACACACATAGACACTAATTTAGCGTTGTCAACAATGTACGTCAAGTCGTATTATTTTAAGTGTTAGTCGGTATAAATTCGCTGGAAGGTAAACGAAAATGAACGGACTTAGCTTAAGTGAATTTTGTTGTTTGTTTTGCTGTCCGCCGTGCCCGAGTAGAATAGCGGCCAAGCTCGCCTTTTTACCGCCGGAACCGACGTACGATTTTCTGGCTGACGGGACTGGTAAATACGCTTTAAACCTAACCGACCGCGCCGAATGGCAATATACGGACCAAGAGAAGGAAAAAGTGGAAGGTTTTTATACTAGGACTAGTCGAGGCAATCGTATCGGTTGCCTTTACGTTCGCTGTAGTAACACTGCCAGATTTACCATACTTTTTTCGCATGGGAACGCCGTCGATTTGGGCCAAATGAGTAGCTTCTACCTCGGGCTCGGTTCCCGCATCAACTGTAACATTTTTAGCTACGATTATTCCGGGTACGGCGTTAGCGCAGGCAAACCGTCCGAGAAGAACCTCTACGCGGATATAGACGCCGCTTGGTTGGCTTTAAGGACACGATACGGCATCAGCCCGGAAAATATCATCCTTTACGGGCAGAGCATAGGTACCGTACCCACCGTAGACCTAGCCGCACGTTACGAGGTTGGTGCGGTTATTTTACATTCACCGCTCATGTCCGGTATGAGAGTTGCCTTCCCTAATACTAAAAGGACGTGGTTCTTCGATGCCTTCCCCAGGTAATTAATTAATTAATTCATTCATTCATTTATTTAATATAATACGTGTTTTTTTGATTTTTTTTTTTTTTTCTCAGTATTGATAAGGTTCCAAAGGTGACTTCACCTACGCTTGTCATTCACGGTACTGAAGACGAAGTTATTGACTTTTCACATGGTCTGACCATTTTTGAAAGGTGTCCAAAGGCTGTTGAACCTCTTTGGGTTGAGGTAAATACTAAAAAAGAAAAATTAAATAAATTTTTGGGTTTTATTTTATATACAGTTTTATTTTATATATTTTATATTCTATGTCTTATTTTTATGAGATATCTGCATAAATTATTTCTTATTCTTTACTACAAAGATTCATATGAACTTTGTTTTAATATTTTTGTGATTTGTATTGCGTTAAAAATGAAAAGAATGAAACATTTCTGATTTTTTTTTTGTATTTCTTGTGATTATTTGGTTATTAATCACCGTTAAAAATCATTTGTTGACTGTGATTAGTGAATAAGAGTTTTAACTTTGGTTTTATGTATAAATCATTTTTTAATCTACCATTAACACTTTTAATTAAAAATACTTCCTTTGTCTGGTGTTTGTCGTTGTATATCTACCGCATATGGCAATGAAAATTGGCCATAGTCTACCGTAAAGTACGTAAGCTTAAACTGAGTACTTGTAAAAATATTACATAAATTATGAATAGTTAAAAAAAAATATGTAACAGTACTTAAACAATTTTACATGCATTGAATATAACTGAAATGACTCTACTTAGTCAATTTTCAAAGTTGGTAAAAAAATTTTGACCTAACTTAAAAAAATCGATCAACTTTAAAAATTCGTCAAAAATTCATTTTTAAAGATTTTGGTTAGATTTTTTCTCTAAATGAAACTCAAAACATTCTAGTTTTAATTAAAAAAGACCGTTTTATTCCAAGTATGGTCAAAAAAATTAAAAAAATTTTCAAACTTGGTAAAAAATTTTTGACAGTTCTAACCTAATTTAAAAAAAAATCGATCAAATTTAAAAATTCGCCAAAAATTCATTTTTAAAGATTTTGATTTGATTTTTTTTCTAAACGAAACTTAGAACATTCTAGTTTTAATCAAAAAAGACCGATTTGTTCTAAGTGTTGACAAAAAAATTAAAAAAATTTTCAAAGTTGGTAAAAAAAATTTTTAGGTTACAAAATTAATCGATGTTAAAAAAATTCAATCATTTCTTAAAAAATTCATAAAAAGTTGAATTTTAAATATTTTGAGCTGATTTTTTTCTAAATGGAACTTAAAACATTCTAATTTTAATCAAAAAAGACCGATTTGTTCTAAATGTTGTCAAAAAAATTTAAAAAAAAATTCAAAGTTGGTAAAAAATTTTTGGCACTTCTAACCTAACTTTATAAAAATCGATCAATTTTAAAAATTCGCCAAAAATTCATTTTTAAAGATTTTGGTTAGATTTTTTCTCTAAATGAAACTTAAAACATTCTAGTTTTAATTAAAAAAGACCGTTTTATTCCAAGTATGGTCAAAAAAACTAAAAAAATTTTCAAACTTGGTAAACATTTTTGACACTTTTTAACTTAAGAAAATCCAACTTTAAAAATTCATCAAAAATTCATTTTTAAACATTTTGATTTGATTTTTTTTCTAAATGAAACTTAAAATATTCTAGTTTTAATCAAAAAAGACCGATTTGTTCTAAATGTTGTCAAAAAAATTAAAAAAAAAAATTCAAAGTTGGTAAAAAATTTTTGACACTTCTAACCTAACTTTAAAAAAATCGATCAATTTTAAAAATTCGCCAAAAATTCATTTTTAAAGATTTTGGTTAGATTTTTTCTCTAAATGAAACTTCAAACATTCTAGTTTTAATTAAAAAAGACCGTTTTATTCCAAGTATGGTCAAAAAAATTAAAAAAATTTTCAAAGTTGGTAAAAAATTTTTGACACTTCTAACCTAATTAAAAAAAAATCGATCAACTTTAAAAATTCGCCAAAAATTCATTTTTAAAGATTTTGGTTAGATTTTTTCTCTAAATGAAACTTAAAACATTCTAGTTTTAATTAAAAAAGACCGTTTTATTCCAAGTATGGTCAAAAAAATTAAAAAAATTTTCAAACTTTGATTTTTTTTCTAAATGAAACTTAGAACATTCTAGTTTTAATCAAAAAAGACCGATTTGTTCTAAGTGTTGTCAAAAAAATTATAAAATTTTTCAAAGTTGGTAAAAAAAATTTTTAGGTTACAAAATTAATTGATGTTAAAAAAATTCAATCATTTCTTAAAAAATTCATAAAAAATTGAATTTTAAATATTTTGAGCTGATTTTTTTTCTAAATGGAACTTAAAACATTCTAGTTTTAATTAAAAAAGACCGTTTTATTCCAAGTATGGTCAAAAAAATTAAAAAAATTTTCAAACTTGGTAAAAAATTTTTGACAGTTCTAACCTAATTTAAAAAAAAATCGATCAACTTTAAAAATTCGCCAAAAATTCATTTTTAAAGATATTGATTTGATTTTTTTCTAAATGAAACTTAGAACATTCTAGTTTTAATCAAAAAAGACCGATTTGTTCTAAATGTTGCCAAAAAAATTAAAAAAAAAATTCAAAGTTGGTAAAAAATTTTTGACACTTCTAACCTAACTTTAAAAAAATCGATCAATTTTAAAAATTCGCCAAAAATTCATTTTTAAAGATTTTGATTTGATTTTTTTTCTAAATGAAACTTAGAACATTCTAGTTTTAATCAAAAAAGACCGTTTTATTCCAAGTATGGTCAAAAAAATTAAAAAAAATTTCAAACTTGGTAAACATTTTTGACACTTTTTAACTTAAGAAAATCCAACTTTAAAGATTCATCAAAAATTCATTTTTAAACATTTTGATTTGATTTTCTTTCTAACTGAGACTTAAAATATTCTAATTTTAATTAAAAAAGACCGTTTTATTCCAAGTGTTGTCAAAAAAATTTAAAAAAATTTCAAAATTGGTAAACATTTTTGACACTTTTTAACTTAAGAAAATCCAACTTTAAAAATTCATCAAAAATTCATTTTTAAAGATTTTGATTTGATTTTTTTTTCTAAATGAAACTTAGAACATTCTAGTTTTAATCAAAAAAGACCGATTTGTTCTAAATGTTGTCAAAAAAATTAAAAAAAAAATTTAAAGTTGGTAAAAAATTTTTGACACTTCTAACCTAACTTTAAAAAAATCGATCAATTTTAAAAATTCGCCAAAAATTCATTTTTAAAGATTTTGGTTAGATTTTTTCTCTAAATGAAACTTAAAACATTCTAGTTTTAATTAAAAAAGACCGATTTGTTCTAAATGTTGTCAAAAAAATATAAAAAAATTTTAAAGTTGGTAAATATTTTTGACATTTTTCTAATTTAAAAAAATTAACTTTAAAAATTCATCAAAAATTCATTTTTAAAGGTTTTGATTTGATTCTTTTTCTAAATGAAACTTAAAACATTCTAGTTTTAATTAAAAAAGACCGATTTGTTCTAAATGTTGTCAAAAAAATTAAAAAAAAAAAAATCAAAGTTGGTAAAAGATTTTACAAAATTTTAAAAATCTAAATAATAAAAAAATTAAGAGAGTTTTAAAAGTATTATTTAGTGTAGAAAGCGCCCTCTGCAATCGTGACTAAAATTGGTATCAAATTGCTATTTCCCGTCTTCAGATTCGGCGTTCTACCAATTTTCATAAAGATATTTCAAATATAAGGGAAATTATTGAAGAAAAACGAAAATAGAATGTTAACTTTAACGGTCTCTATCTTTGTTATTATTAACAATTCAACTAAGATAAAGTTTGCTAATACTAATGTTTTGACATGAGGAATTCACTGTTACTCTGTGTCCCATTAGTTACGGACCACCCTGTATATTTACTATGAGTTATAGAATTAATGATGTAAGATGAGTCATTTTATGCTTATTATTGATCGGTAAAATTGTCACGAGTCGATTGTTAGTTTCTGTTTATTTCAATACTCTAATTTGTTAGTATATTGATAAAATATTATAATAATTTTTTTTTTGTATACAGGGTGCAGGTCATAATGACGTAGAATTATACGCAGCCTACCTAGAAAGACTGAAACAATTCGTAAACGTAGAGTTGGTCAACTGACAGTTGCTGGGTCCGGAAGAGTACACGATAAGTTCGGGCACGTCGAGTTCAACGGGGGAGAAGTTGCTCTAGCTCGGGGTGGCGGGCCAGCCGGCGCCCGGTCGGCCCGCGACGTCTCCGCCCCGGCCCGCGCTCCACCCTACGCTGCGCGCGCTCACCGGCATCCTGTGCAGGGCGGAGCGCCAGTGCAGCAGCGCGCAGAGTTCCCCCAGGAGCCGCCCGAGGCCCCCATCCAAGGCGCGATCGCTACCCGCCTGCGACGGCATCTCCACCCTTTGCCTGAACATCTGTCAGTGTTCGGTACTCGAAACCACCTGCTAGTATTAGTGTAAATATTTATACCCCCCGGGACGCGTTTTGGACCCTGCTAACTTTTTCCTATTAATGACTGACAATCTACGAGGTGATGCAATATTTGCGTTTCATTTATATTTTTTATTACGTTTCATTCATTCTCATTTATATTCTTATAGTAGTTTAAGTTGAATTAGTTTGCAAATTTTTTCATAAAAAATCTTTCAATTTCATAAAAAAATCTTTCAATTTCATAAAAAAATCTTTCATTTCATAAAAAAATCCTTCAATTCATAAAAAAATCTTTCATTTCATAAAAAAATCCTTCAATTCATAAAAAAATCTTTCATTTCATAAAAAAATCCTTCAATTCATAAAAAAAATCCTTCAATTTCATAAAAAATTTTTTCAATTCATAAAAAAATCTTTCAATTTCATAAAAAAATCTTTTAATTTAATAAAAAAATCTTTTCCAATCAAAAAAATTTTTTTATTTCATAAAAGATTTTTTATCATACATCATACGTTTAAAACAATTAAACTACTACAAGAATATAAATACAACTAATTTATATTCCAATAACACTTTAATTAAACCCAAAATTTCAAAAGTTAAAGTATTATTAGAATATAAATAAAATGGTTCGGTTTCGTTTTTTTATTGTGTCGCATTATGCTCAGTTATTTTTTGTACGAGATTTTTTTTTGTATGATTTACTTACGTAGTAGGATCATTTAAACAATCGTTATGTGTTATAGTTCGTATTTGACGTTAACTTAGGTTTAAATTAAAAAAAATAAAAGATAATAATTTTAACGTACGGTATGTATAGTTGATTATAAAAGACAAAATAATAACAAGTTAATAGCTGGATTTTTTAAATGTTATTTTCTAAGATTTTTTTTATTTAAATAAATATTGCAAAAATAAATTTTGTTATTCAAGATTAATATTTTAACAGATAAAAAGCCAATGTGATCAACTTTTTAAACAAAAATCAACCCAACCTAATAATTAATATTTAATAGTAATATTTAATAGTTAATATTTAATAATTATTAAATAATTAAAAAATTAAATAATTAAATAATTAACCATATAAATTAAAAAAATTAAATAAATTAATCTCTACATAAAATTTTTTTTATCGATTGTTTAATTGATTTTATTATAACTAACGCGTAAATATTAACGTTATTTTTTTTTCCTCCCATCGTTTATTTTTTAATATGATTAACGTTCTTTTATTTTAATAATTCTCCCGTCTTACTTTCGGTGCAATAATATTTTAAAGTGACCCGTATCATTTTTTTAAGGTTAGTTTTTAAACGTCGGAAACAATTTATAAGAAATTTTGTGATTCAAGACGTTGTTTGTAATCAAATGGAATCGTCTCGATTATTTCGTAATTTGTATATCGCTCGAATTGCGCAAGACAACAACAACAACAACAAAAAAATGATAAGAAAACAACAAAAAAGGAAAAAAATTTAGTTGTAAGGAGCGTAGGTTATGATTTTAGTCTAAAAACAACAAAAAAATAACTATTTAAAAAAAAATCCTATATTCGATAATTATATTACAACAAAAAAAAAATTAATAGTAATAATAGGTTTAATTTTAGACGGCTCCTCTTTGTGGCCTTGTATTTGAGATTAGTTACCGGAAAATTTTTGTTTGCTTTTAATTTTAATTTTTTTTTTCTAATACTAAAAAGGAGAGTATATCGATTTTGATGAAAGTGGGTTTTTGATTATGTTTGATTATCGATTTGATTGATGGGTGTTAGTATATATTAAATGTGTAAAATTAGGGTGTATTTGAGATTTAGAAAATCGGGTTTAAACCTTAAAAGTTTTTTTTTTATTTTGAGAGAGGGTATTAGTCGAGTTAGTATTTCAAATATATTTGTTTTACTTAAATGTTGTATCTACTATAAGTTGATTCTAAGGGAAAAAAGATGCAAGAATCGAAAAAAGAGATCCATGGAAAGAAGGATGCAAGAAATTAACTTGTAACTTTACCAAATAGGGCTGATTGTGAGTTGAGTACAGTGGGAGGAAAACCCAGAGTATTAACCGATCCTCTAATGCAAAGGTTTTGCAAGAAAAAATACCGCCGAATAGAGGCCTACCACACCTTGATGTTTTAACTCTTTATCCCGGATTTTTTGCTTTTTTTCAAGTCCTATAGCAGAGGTGAAAAGAGTTAATCCTCAAACCACAAATTCGACTTTGCATTACAGTCCTTTATTGGCCAGC
This sequence comes from Digitonthophagus gazella, assembly GCA_036711955.1. Classification (NCBI taxonomy): domain Eukaryota; kingdom Metazoa; phylum Arthropoda; class Insecta; order Coleoptera; family Scarabaeidae; genus Digitonthophagus; species Digitonthophagus gazella. Next base: position 22,320,099 of record JASCIT010000010.1, read on the forward strand.
AAGACCTTTTATAAGAAAAGGTCTCCGAATAAATAAGGAGGACCGAACAATACTCCACTTCTTCTTTCCACAGTACTTAACTCGGGTTTACTCGGTAAAGTTGCGAGGAGGAACCTTGCTTGTGCATCCTTCTTATATGATGAGGTGATATATCCATAGTGAGGCTTAGGATCAACTTATAGTACAATATCGGAACATAGGACCTGGTAAAGACTAATATAATGTCCCTAAAATATGGACAAAAGACTTTTAAGGGTTAAATAAACTCGGCTTTAAAGAGAGAGTTATATTTTTAAGCGTTCTTTTGCAAAATGAAAATCCTAACACCTTCTTTAGAATACTATCTATTGCTTTAATTGGATACTATCTATTGGAATAGATATTGGTTTTCACTTGACTCCCACCTTTAACACTTTCTAAAGTAAATATTTGTGTCTAAAACGACAAAGGACTTTTAAAGGTAAAATTTCAAGATTTAAAAAATTTTCCCTCTATTTTAGAAAATAAAATGAAATATTAAAAATTTTAATTATATATGTTACGGCTAATATAGATACTTGACTAGTTTGGATACTATCCAGCTAGTATGAGAACTCTCCAACTTGCTTGCTATTTTAGTAGAATCAGCTGCCTCTATTAAAATAGCATTACCTCTATTTAATAGCCACACCGTTAGTTTACATACTATCCAGCTAGTTTATATACTATCTTGCTAGTTTGTAAACTCTTTTTAGAATTTGGTTAATTTATAGAAGGTATATGTAGAGTATCGTAAAGTAACCAAAGGGCCTGGATAATTTATTAACTTTTAATAAATTTGAAATATGTTATTTATTACAACAACTAAGACTACTATGACATTTACTATTGCATGTATAACCTGAGGACACACACTTGCACTTCTTATTTACACAGTTCTTCTTACATCGACACCGTACATATCCCTGAGTGATTCCCGTTATGGAATTCTTACCCACTAGAGTCCGAAGGGTAATTTCTTCATCCTTTTTAACATCATTTAAAGATAACAGTTGTTGTTTACAAACATCAAATTGGTTTCTGCTAAATAACTGTTTTAAGATTCCACGTACCGTTCCTAATCTATAAAAATCGTTTTGTTCTATAGACATAATAATCCCCAAAACATTTCTATGGTCTGTTCTGGACCGATCAACATCCGGAACAGGAATTTTAACTGTCAGACCAACTTCAGCAGGAATAAATTTTCTTTTTGATGAGTAAAGCATTTTTTCGGCCTGTCGTTTCTGAAATTTGTTACATTCAAATCTAATATTCTGTATATTCTCAGCTTTCTTGCAAAGCGAACATATGGATTTCGACTCCAAACATAAACAACATTTTAAGCTATCATCAGCTTTCGTATCATTTGGTATCATATCTTCAGGTTCGTTAAAAGGTTCATCTTCGAGTTCTTTGAGAGCTTCAACTTTGGGTTGCTTGAAAGTTTCAACTTCGGGTTTCAACTTGGGGACATAATAATCCCCAAACATTTCAATGGTCTGTTCTGGACCGATCAACATCCGGAACAGGAATTTTAACTGTCATACCAACTTCAGCAGGAATAAATTTTCTTTTTGATGAGTAAAGAATTTTTTCGGCCTGTCGTTTCTGAAATTTGTTACATTCAAATCTAATATTCCCTATATTCTCAGCTTTCTTGCAAAGCGAACATATGGATTTCGACTCCAAACATAAACAACATTTTAAGCTATCATCAGTTTTCGTATCACTTGGTATGAATCTTCAGGTTCGTTAAAAGGTTCATCTTCGAGTTCTTTGAGAGCTTTAACTTTGGGTTGCTTGAAAGTTTCAACTTCGGGTTTCAACTTGGGGACATAATAATCCCCAAACATTTCAATGGTCTGTTCTGGACCGATCAACATCCGGAAGAGGAATTTTAACTGTCATACCAACTTCAGCAGGAATAAATTTTCTTTTTGATGAGTAAAGCATTTTTTCGGCCTGTCGTTTCTGAAATTTGTTACATTCAAATCTAATATTCTGTATATTCTCAGCTTTCTTGCAAAGCGAACATATGGATTTCGACTCCAAACATAAACAACATTTTAAGCTATCATCAGTTTTCGTATCACTTGGTATGATATCTTCAGGTTCGTTAAAAGGTTCATCTTCGAGTTCTTTGAGAGCTTCAACTTTGGGTTGCTTGAAAGTTTCAACTTCGGATTCTTCAAAAACTTCAGCTTCGGGGTCTGTGTACTGACACAGAAGTTGAAACTGTTCAACTTCGGGTTCTTCGAGAGGCCGTGAAATATCGAAATGAGCAATGTCTGAAATTTCAATGATGGCATTTTCTGAAATATGAATACGATTATTGTCTGCTGGATCCACGATTAATAATGGTAAAGGCTCTACAACGACGTTTGACGCTCCTTCTGATACTTTCTCTTCGTTGTTTTGGGTGTTTAAATTGGGTGTTTTAAGTCTTCACCAAAATCTTTTAGTAAAATTTTCTAAATCATTATTATGTGAATTATTGTTATGTGTTATCAAATTATTATGTGGAACAAACGGTAGAACATAACCGCAAATATATTGTAAATGTATCAAAAGTTCATAAATTATCTATGCATGTTAGCTATTTTATATAGGTACTTTTTATAAATTAACCAGCTTCTAAAAAGAGTTTACAAACTAGCAGGATAATATATAAACTAGCTGGATAGTATATAAATTAGCTGGATAGTATATAAATTAGCTGGATAGTATATAAATTAGCTGGATAGTATGTAAACTAACTGTTTGTTGTATGCTATTTTAATAGAGACAGCTGATTCTACTAAAATAGCAAGCGAGTTGGATAGTTTTCATAATAGCTGGATAGTATACACATTAGCCAAGTATCCACATTAGCCGTAACATACAGAGTGGGCCACTGAAAACAGTAAACGCAAGTTTTGGCCACTTAACATCAATTTTGCGAAAAACGCTCGAACACGTCAATTTTATTATGAAGGGGGATATCTGAATGGATTAGTACTATTTGCATAACTCCAACCTTAAGATAGGGGTAGATTGCACTCCAAACATTTTAAATTGAAAGGGGTGTCAAACTCTACACAGTTTTAAAGGCCTTTCAAATCTCTTTTCAGCAGTCTTTTTATTTTTGAAATCCGATCATTAATTCCAGAGAAAAAGTCTTCTAAAGTTTTATGAAGTAGCCTTAGTGACACGTCATAGTAGGCAGTTGACGTGTTAAACTAACTAGCTCTAGCTAATTCTAGCTAACTGTAACTAACTCTAGCTAACCCTAGCTTACTCTAACTAACTCTAGCTAACTCAAACTAACTCTAGCTAACCCAACCCAACTATAATAGAGTTAGTTAGAATTAGCTAGAGCTAGTTAGAGTTAGCTAGAGCTAATTAGAGTTAGCGAGAGTTAACTAGGATTAGCTAGAGTTAGTTAGAGTAAACTAGAGTTAGTTAGAGTAAGCTAGAGTTAGCTAGAGTTAGTTAGAGTTAGCTAAAGTTAATTAGTTTAACACGTCAACTGCCTACTATGACGTGTCACTAAGGCTATTTGATAAAACTTTAGAAGTCTTTTTCTCTGGAATTAATGATCGGATTTCAAAAATAAAAAGACTGCTGAAAAGAGATTTGAAAGGCCTTTAAAACTGTGTAGAGTTTGACACCCCTTTCAATTTAAAATGTTTGGGGTGCAATCTACCCCTATCTTAGGTTTGGAGTTATGCAAATAGTAATAATCCATTCCTATATCCCCTTTCATAATAAAATTGACGTGTTCGAGCGTTTTCCGCAAAATTGATGTTACGTGGCCAAAACTTGCGTTTACTGTTTTCAGTGGCCCACTCTCTATATAAAAAAAATACATTATGGGATTTGACGCATATGGGTTTGCATGTAAAATTTGGTTTGTGATGACTCAACGAGGGGTGGTTTAGGAAGTAGGTAATTTTTTTATTGAGGTTTGGGAAAAATTTGTCATCAGACATGTGTTTTAAGTTCGCATGTGGTTAGGTAATGTTGAGTTGGAGATGGAGTTCATATTTAATGAGTGGAATCGCGTCGCGTAGCTCAATTGAAAGTGAGAATCGATCTTAATAATTCATACAATTTTGAAGAGTTCATACAATTTTGAAGAGTTCATACAAGTTTGAAGTTCCGTGCTATTTGCAACCGTGCAATTAAAAAATCAAGATTCATACAAATTTGTACATTTGGTTCTAAAGATTAATTAAGAAAGCATTGAAAATTTTTAAGTCCTTAGCTTACCTTTGTACTTCTTTATCAATCTCTCAAAATTTCATCTTTAGTCTATCTCTTTTACTTCACCATTTCGTCAATACTCACTTATCTTCCCCATAAGATCTCTCTTGCTTCTCTTTCTTAGAATCTATCTTAGAATCCCGGGATATCACTCATTTTTTTATTTTTACGTTCGTTCTCGTCGCCGGTTATATTGAAAGTGAGAAAGAAAAATATTTTCTTGGCTTTTTCTTACCACCCGAGTATACCTGCATTCTTTTTCCAGCTTTCCCACTCCGAGTAGTTTCCTCGTTAGTTTCGTCCGAATAGAGGAAAAATACGACTTTTCTGTTACTTTTTTATAATAATTATTTTTAAATCGTACCTGAATGAAGGTACGAATTTACCTAAAAGAGAGTACGAATTAAAAATAAATAACCCTGCGTACTAAAATTTCTTACATCCCCATTTTAAACCTGCTTTTTTTTCAGAAAAAAACTTTTTAAACCTGATTTTTCTCCCCCGTGATTTTCCTAATCATATTTATTTTTATTTTGTATCCGAATGAAAGTACGAATTTACTTGAAAAAGAGTACGAATTAAAAATAAAAAAACCTTACATACTCTAATTTCTTAAGTCTCAATTTCAAACTTACTTCTTCCTCTTTCTCATGACTTGTCTAATTATTTTTGATATAAAAGACCAACTTTATTTATAAAAGACCAACCATTCATTCTATGTACAAACATCTATCGATCAATACTTTCATAAAAATCATATAATCTCCTTATAAATAATTAAAAATATGATAATAACAAAATAAGAATTGATTTTTAAAATAAACTGTGTGCGTTTTGTTTCAAAAATGCGGGCGTTGAAGATTATCTAATTGTAAGTCCAAAAAGGACATTTTTTTAAAAGTAATTTTTCGTAAAGATCGTAATCTTGAATCCCTCGTTATTGGAACATCCTGTATAGTTGTGATACTACTCGTCTCTATTTCTAATCATTTCTATTTTCTTCAGCTATTAGAATTATTAGAATGTACCGTTTTAATTTCTTTTAATTTATTAATCTCGTCTTCTAATATACAAATTTTTCTAGTAACGAACAATAATATTATACATTTCCAAGAACAAGACTTAAAAAAAAAAAACGCGCGTTATTATTTCTCGTTCATTTTATCTCGTTCTCATTTTCTCGTTTTTCACGCTATTTCGGAATATTATTAAAAAAAAAAGTACAAGCATTATTTAGGTGTTAAACGGTTTTTTCGATGGTGAAAAGTCCAATTTCCCAACTTTGCTCAGATAGGGATTAACATTTCAAAATAAATAAATAAAATAATAAAAAAAAAAAACATTTGATGAAAACGTTTTGATATGGTGTATGTATAAAACATATCTTTGTCTATTTAAATGTATCATTCCATCTTTAAAAAAAAATGAAAAAAAAAAAACAATAAATACAAAAAAAAAATGGGAGAAAATTTTCAATGCAATATTTGATTGTGTGGCGTGGATATAAATTTTTTCAAAAATAATGTCGAAGTTGTTTATTATTAACCGGAAAAATCCAAATCGGTGATCAAATAAAGTACATTCAATAATATTATTTTATGTGTTTTATTTATTATATGTTGATTAAAAAAAATTTTTGACACTTCTTAATCTAACTTGAGAAAATCGATCAATTTTAAAAATTCGTCAAAAATTCATTTTTAAAGATTTTGATTTGATTTTTTTTTCTAAATGAAACTTAAAACATTTTAGTTTTAATCAAAAAAGACCGATTTGTTCTAAGTGTTGTCAAAAAAATTAAAAAAATTTTCAAAGTTGGTACAAAATTTTTTGAGATTTTTAACCTAAGGTAAAAAAAATCGATCAATTTTAAAAATTCGCCAAAAATTCATTTTTAAAGATTTTGATTTGATTTTTTTTCTAAATGAAACTTAAAACATTCTAGTTTTAATCAAAAAAGACCGATTTGTTCTAAATGCTGTCAAAAAAATTTAAAAAATTTTCAAAGTTGGTAAAAAAAATTTTTAGGTTACAAAATTAATCGATGTTAAAAAAATTCAATCATTTCTTAAAAAATTCATAAAAAATTGAATTTTAAATATTTTGAGCTGATTTTCTTTCTAAATGGAACTTAAAACATTCTAATTTTAATTAAAAAAAGACCGTTTTATTCCAAGTGTGGTCAAAAGAATTTAAAAAATTTTCAAACTTGGTAAACATTTTTGACACTTTTTGACTTAAGAAAATCCAACTTTAAAAATTCATCAAAAATTCATTTTTAAACATTTTGATTTGATTTTTTTTTCTAAATGAAAATTAAATTATTCTAATTTTAATCAAAAAAGACCGATTTGTTCTAAATGTTGTCAAAAAGATTTAAAAAATTTTCAAAGTTGGTAAAAAAATTTTTGAGACTTTTAACCTAACTTAAAAAATCGATCAATTTTAAAAATTCGCCAAAAATTAATTTTTAAAGATTTTGGTTTGATTTTTTTTCTAAATGAAACTTAAAACAATTTAGTATTAATCGAAAAAGACCGATTTGTTCTAAATGTTGTCAAAAAAATTTAAAAAATTTTCAAAGTTGGTACAAAATTTTTGACACTTTTTAACTTAAGAAAATCCAATTTTAAAAATTCATAAAAAATTCATTTTTAAAGATTTTGATTTGATTCTTTTTTTAAATGAAACTTAAAACATTCTAGTTTTAATCAAAAAAGACGGCTTTATTCTAAGTGTTGTGAAAAAAATTAAAAAAAATTTAAAAGTTGGTAAAAATTTTTGACAGTTCTAACTTAATTTAAAAAAAAATCGATCAACTTTAAAAAATCGCCAAAAATTCATTTTTAACGATTTTGATTTGATTCTTTTTTTAAATGAAACTTAAAACATTCTAGTTTTAATCAAAAAAGACTGCTTTATTCTAAATGTTGTCAAAAAAATTAAAAAAAAATTATAAAGTTGGTACAAAATTTTTGACACTTCTAAGCTAAGGATCGAAAATCGATTAATGAAAATCAATCAACTTTAAAAATTCATCAAAAATTCATTTTTAACGATTTTGATTTGATTCTTTTTTTAAATGAAACTTAAAACATTCTGGTTTTAATCAAAAAAGACCGATTTGTTCTAAATGTTGTCGAAAAAATTAAAAAAATTTTCAAAGTTGGTAAAAAATTTTTGACACTTCTAACCTAACTTTAAAAAAATCGATCAACTTTCAAAATTCGCTAAAAATTCATTTTTAAAGATTTTGGTTTATTTTTTTTTCTAAATGAAACTTAAAACATTCTAGTTTTAATTAAAAAAGACCGTTTTATTCCAGGTGTGGTCAAAAAAATTTAAAAAAATTTCAAAGTTGTTTAAAAAAAAGTTGACACTTCTAACCTAACTTTAAAAAAAATCGATCAATTTTAAAAATTCGTCAAAAATTCATTTTTAAAGATTTTGGTTAGATTTTTTTTCTAAATGAAACTTAAAACATTCTGGTTTTAATCAAAAAAGACCGATTTGTTCTAAATGTTGTCCAAAAAATTAAAAAAAATTACAAAGTTGGTACAAATTTTTTTGAGATTTTTAACCTAAGTTAAAAAAAATCGATCAATTTTAAAAATTCGCCAAAAATTCATTTTTAAAGATTTTGATTTGATTTTTTTTCTAAATGAAACTTAAAACATTCTAGTTTTAATCAAAAAGACCGATTTGTTCTAAATGTTGTCAAAAAAATTAAAAAAAATTTCAAAGTTGGTAAAAAAAATTTTTAGGTTACAAAATTAATCGATGTTAAAAAAATTCAAACATTTCTTAAAAAAATCATAAAAAATTGAATTTTAAATATTTTGAGCTGGTTTTTTTTTCTAAATGGAACTTAAAACATTCTAATTTTAATTAGAAAAGGCCGATTTGTTCTAAGTGTTGTCAAAAAAATTAAAAAAAATTTCAAACTTGGTAAACATTTTTGACACTTTTTAACTTAAGAAAATCCAACTTTAAGAATTCATCAAAAATTCATTTTTAAACATTTTGATTTGATTTTTTTTCTAAATGAAACTTAAATTATTCTAATTTTAATTAAAAAAGACCGTTTTATTCTAAGTGTTGTCAAAAAAATTAAAAAAATTTTCAAAGTTGGTAAAAAATTTTTTAGGTTAGAAAATTAACCATTTTTTAAAAAATTCATCAAAAATTCATTTTTAAACATTTTGATTTGATTTTTTCTCTAAATGAAACTTAAAACATTCTAGTTTTAATTAAAAAATACCATATTATTCCAAGTGTTACCAAAAAAATTAAAAAAAATTTTAAAGCTGAAATAAAAAATTTTTGGTTAAAAAATCAATCATTTTTAAAAATTCATAACAGTTAATATATTAATAAGAAATAAATCATCATAATAAGAAATAAATCATCATAATAAGAAATAAATCATCATAATAAGAAATAAATCATTATAATAAGAAATAAATAGTTAATAAACATCTGGATATATAACCTTCACACTCAAATTTCCAATTTAAATATCACATTTAATTTGAATATAAGGTGTGGTTACCGTCCAAAAAAAGATTTTAAAGGTGTGCGAAAAGAAACAAAGATATTACAAACGATAATTTTATTTCACTGAATTACGTTTTAAAATAGCATCAAAAAAATAATCATTAAAAAGAGTAGACATAAAATGCAATGCGTTTAGAATGTATAGAATGAATAATTGTGGCAGAAGAAGTCGGTTTTTGGTGGTAAAAATTTACCAAAGACCGGAAGAAAAACCTCCTGGAGGTACACGAACGCGTTGTGGGGTTTTATTAGTTTTTTCAGTCTTGTCTTCTTCCTCCTTTTTTTCGTTCTCGCCCTTTTGTTCGTCTTTAATCTTCTGACTTTCGGGGGTGTCATCGAATTGAAGGCAGCTTTTTATTTCCGATACTTGACTTCTTTTGTTAACTTGGGGTTTTTCTTCTTCGTTACCTCCGAAAATGTTTGAGTAACCACCTGGGGGCCTCAACGCCTTACGGGTACAACGGTCGTTGAGCCCCACGTTAAATTCCGTCGAAGACATTGTTACTTTTTTTTTTAATTAATCAGAGTTTAAGAGAGAGTCTAGAAAAAATTATTTTAGAAATTTGTTGGATTAGAAACAAAAAGGTAAAAAACAAAAGCTTACCTTGGGTGTTGTATCCGGTTCACCGCCCTCCGGTACGTTTCTTTTTTCCTACCGAAAGCGAACAACTTCGCTCCGCCCGGATACAAAACCGCACAACCTCTGAATCACCAAACAATACAAAATAAAACAACCGGCCTGTAAAACGTTTCCGATTGGTTGGAACTTTTTCAAACTGTCAACCGACGCACAGCTGTCATTTATAATTTAAAAACCGTTTCCAATTTATGTTACAATGTTTTGAAAAAGTTGAAAATTTTCATTTTAATTCATATAATTTATGGGATTTAAATTTGAATGAATTTAAATGCCACAATCGTGTTTTTATGAATGAAAATAAATACACACCTGTATAACAACCAATATTACAAAGGTGTAAAATTGGTTGCCTAAAATAGACAAATTTTAGTTAAATTAGATTAGAATTTTCTCTCTGAGGGAAAAATTAAAAGTCATAGAAAAATAATTTTTGGTAAAAATAAAGATTAAATATTAATCTAAATCCTCATAAAATTTTAAGTCTCTAAAACAATTAGTATTTTAGATATGAATTCTCAAAGATAGAGAAGTTTTAGTTAAGTTAGGTTAGAATTTTCTTTCTGAGGGAAAAACTAAAAGTCGTAGAAAAATAATTTTTGGTAAAAATAAAGATTAAATATTAATGTAAATCGTCATAAAATTTCAAGTCTCTAAATCAATTAGTTTTTTTGATGCGAATTTTTAAAAATTGAAAAATTTTAATAAACATGTAAATTAAATTAGGTTAGAATTTTCTTTCTGAGGGAAAAATTAAAAGTCGTAGAAAAATAATTTTTGGTAGAAATAAAGATTAAATATTAAACTAAATCGTCCTAAAATTTCAAGTCTTTAAAATAGTTCGTCTTTTAGATATGAATTTTCAAAGATAGGGAAGTTTTAGTTAAGTTAGGTTAGAATTTTCTTTCTGAGGGAAAAACTAAAAGTTGTAGAAAAATAATTTTTGGTAAAAATAAAGATTAAATATTAATGTAAATCGTCATAAAATTTCAAGTCTCTAAATCAATTAGCTTTTTAGATACGAATTTTATAAAAATGACAAATTTTAATAAACATGTAAATTTAGTTAGGTTAGAATTTACTGTCTGAGAGAAAAACTAAAAGTCATAGAAAAATAATTTTTGGTAAAAATAAAGATTAAATATTAATGTAAATCGTCATAAAATTTCAAGTCTCTAAATCAATTAGTTTTTTAGATATGAATTTTTAAAAATTGAAAAATTTGAATAAACATGTAAATTTAGTTAGGTTAGAATTTTCTTTCTGAGGGAAAAACTAAAAGTTGTAGAAAAATAATTTTTGGTTAAAATAAAGATTAAATATTAATCTAAATCCTAATAAAATTTCAAGTCTCTAAATCAATTAGTTTTTTAGATACGAATTTTTAAAAAATGACAAATTTTAATAAACATGTAAATTCAGTTAGGTTAGAATTTTCTTTCTGAGGGAAAAACTAAAAATCGTAGAAAACTTATTTTTGGTAAAAATAAAGATTAAATATTAATCTAAATCGTCATAAAATTTCAAGTTTCTAAAACAATTAGTTTTTTAGATACGAATTTTTAAAAATTGAAAAATTTTAATAAACATGTAAATTAAGTTAGGTTAGAATTTTCTTTCTGAAGGAAAAACTAAAAGTCGTAGAAAAATAATTTTTGGTAAAAATAAAGATTAAATATTAATGTAAATCGTCATAAAATTTCAAATCTCTAAATTAATTAGTTTTTTAGATATGAATTTTTAAAAATTGACAAATTTTAATAAACATGTAAATTAAGTTTGGTTAGAACTTTCTTTCTGAGGGAAAAACTAAAAGTTGTAGAAAAATAATTTTTGGTAAAAATAAAGATTAAATATTAATCTAAATCCTCATAAAATTTGAAGTTTAAAAAAAAATTAGTTTCTTAGATATGAATCTTTAAAAATTGAAAAATTTTAATAAACATGTAAATTAAATTAGGTTAGAATTTTTTTTCTGAGGGAAAAACTAAAAATAGAAAAATAATTTTTGGTAAAAATAAAGATTAAATATTAATGTAAATCGTCATAAAATTTCAAGTCTCTAAATCAATTAGTTTTTTAAGTACGAATTTTTAAAAACTGAAACATTTTAATAAACATGTAAATTAAGTTAGGTTAGAATTTTCTTTCTGAGGGAAAAACTAAAAGTTGTAGAAAAATAATCCTTGGTAAAAATAAAGATTAAATATTAATCTAAGTCGTCCTAAAATTTCAAGCCTTTAAAATAGTTAGTTTTTTAGATATGAATTTTCAAAGATAGAGAAGTTTTAGTTAAGTTAGGTTAGAATTTTCTTTCTGAGGGAAAAACTAAAAGTCGTAGAAAAATAATTTTTGGTAAAAATAAAGATTAAATATTAATGTAAATCGTCATAAAATTTCAAATCTCTAAATCAATTAGTTTTTTAGATATGAATTTTTAAAAATTGACAAATTTTAATAAACATGTAAATTAAATTAGGTTAGAATTTTCTTTCTGAGGGAAAAACTAAAAGTTGTAGAAAAATAATTTTTGGTAGAAATAAAGATTAAATATTAATGTAAATCGTCATAGAATTTCAAGTCTCTAAATCAATTAGTTTTTTAGATACGAATTTTTAAAAATTGAACAATTTTAACAAACATGTAAATTAAATTAGGTTAGAATTTTCTTTCTGGGGGAAAAACTAAAAGTCGTAGAAAAATAATTTTTGGTAAAAATAAAGATTAAATATTAATGTAAATCGTCATAAAATTTCAAGTCTCTAAATCAATTAGTTTTTTAGATACGAATTTTTAAAGTTGAAAAATTTTAATAAACATGTAAATTAAATTAGGTTAGAATTTTCTTTCTGAGGGAAAAATTAAAAGTCATAGAAAAATAATTTTTGGTAAAAATAAAGATTAAATATTAATCCAAATCCTCATAAAATTTCAAGTCTCTACAACAACTAGTTTCTTAGATATGAATTTTTAAAAATTGACAAATTTAAAATTGACAAAAAATTTAACGAAAAATTTTAGTGAAATATCAAATTTTTTCGGTTACTTAATTTTTATAAAATCTATTAAAAGAGATATTGTCGATTTTTCTTTGGATTTATAAACTATAACGTTTAGTTTATAATCTGAGTTAAAATTATTAAAATATCTTTATTAGTATTGGAGAAAAAAATTTCGTCTGAACTACTGTTATCGCTCTTTGCAAAAACTGCGTCATCTTCAGTACCATCCATAGCATTACTTATTCCGCGTTTTTTAAATGACTTTATAATCGTATCTTCTTTCACAGCTTCCCATGAATTTTTCACTCAGGTACAAACTTCTGAAATTATTGGCAGTTTCATACGTTCTGTTGCGGTGACAGATAGAAAAAAATGTTTTAAATAAAATTCATTTCTTTTTTAATTACGAATATTTTTTATTCTAAACATTTTTTTCAATTCTCAATATTAAAGGAGTTATGATAAAAACTAATTATAACCTCAAAATGTCATTTTTCAACTTTGATTCCATCTAATTTAAAAACTAAACCAGATAGAAAAAAATGTTTTAAATAAAATTTATTTCTTTTTTAATTACGAATATTTTTTATTATAAACATTTGTTTTAATTCTCGATATTAAAGGAGTTATAATTTAAAAACTAATTATAACCTCAAAATGTCATTTTTTCAATTTTGATTCCATCTAATTTAAAAACTAAATCAGATAGAAAAAAATGTTTTAAATAAAATTTATTTCTTTTTTAATTACGAATATTTTTTATTATAAATATTTGTTTTAATTCTCGATATTAAAGGAGTTATAATTTAAGAACTAATTATAACCTCAAAATGACATTTTTTCAACTTTGATTCCATCTAATTTAAAAACTAAGCCAGATAGGAAAAAATGTTTTAAATAAAATTTATTTCTTTTTTAATTACGAATATTTTTTATTATAAACATTTGTTTTAATTCTCGACATTAAAGGAGTTATAATTTAAAAACTAATTATAACCTCAAAATGTCATTTTTTCAACTTTGATTCCATCTAATTTAAAAACTAAACCAGATAGAAAAAAATGTTTTAAATAAAATTTATTTCTTTTTTAATTATGAATATTTTTTATTATAAACATTTTTTTCAATTCTCAATATTAAAGGAGTTATGATAAAAACTAATTATAACCTCAAAATGTAATTTTTTCAACTTTGATTCCATCTAATTTAAAAACTAAACCAGATAGAAAAAAATGTTTTAAATAAAATTTATTTCTTTTTTAATTACGAATATTTTTTATTATAAACTTTTTTTTAATTCTCGAAATTATAGGAGTTATAATTTAAAAACTAATTATAACCCCAAAATGTCATTTTTTCAACTTTGATTCCATCTAATTTAAAAACTAAATCAGATAGAAAAAAATGTTTTAAATAAAATTTATTTCTTTTTTAATTACGAATATTTTTTATTATAAACTTTTTTTTTTAATTCTCGAAATTAAAGGAGTTATAATTTAAAAACTAATTATAACCTCAAAATGACATTTTTTCAACTTTGATTCCATCTAATTTAAAAACTAAACCAGATAGAAAAAAATGTTTTAAATAAAATTTATTTCTTTTTTAATTACGAATATTTTTTATTATAAACATTTGTTTTAATTCTCGATATTAAACGTGTTATAATTTAAAAACTAATTATAACCCCAAAATGACATTGTTTCAACTTTGATTCCATCTAATTTAAAAACTAAACCAGATAGAAAAAAATGTTTTAAATAAAATTTATTTCTTTTTTAATTACGAATATTTTTTATTATAATTTTTTTTTTTAATTCTCGAAATTTAAGGAGTTATAATTTAAAAACTAATTATAACCCCAAAATGTCATTTTTTCAACTTTGATTCCATCTAATTTAAAAACTAAACCAGATAGAAAAAAATGTTTTAAATAAAATTTATTTCTTTTTTAATTACGAATATTTTTTATTCTAAACATTTTTTTCAATTCTCGAAATTAAAGGAGTTATGATAAAAACTAATTATAACCTCAAAATGTCATTTTTTTAACTTTGATTCCATCTAATTTAAAAACTAAACCAGATAGGAAAAAATGTTTTAAATAAAATTTATTTCTTTTTTAATTACGAATATTTTTTATTCTAAACATTTTTTTCAATTTTTAATATTAAAGGAGTTATAATAAAAACTAATTATAACCTGAAAATGTCATTTTTTCAACTTTGATTCCATCTAATTCAAAAACTAAACCAGATAGAAAAAAATGTTTTAAATAAAATTTATTTCTTTTTTAATTACGAATGTTTTTTATTGTAAACATCTTTTTCAATTCTTAATATTAAAGGAGTTATAATAAAAACTAATTATAACCTCAAAATGTCATTTTTTCAACTTTGATTCCATCTAATTTAAAAACTAAACCAGATAGAAAAAAATGTTTTAAATAAAATTTATTTCTTTTTTAATTACGAATATTTTTTGTTCTAAACTTTTTTTTTTAATTCTCGAAATTAAAGGAGTTATAATTTAAAAACTAATTATAACCTCAAAATGTCATTTTTTCAACTTTGATTCCATCTAACTTAAAAACTAAACCAGATAGAAAAAAATGTTTTAAATAAAATTTATTTCTTTTTTAATTACGAATATTTTTTATTATAAACTTTTTTTTTTAATTCTCGAAATTAAAGGAGTTATAATTTAAAAACTAATTATAACCTTAAAATGTCATTTTTTCAACTTTGATTCCATCTAATTCAAGAACTAAACCAGATAGAAAAGAATGTTTTAAATAAAATTTATTTCTTTTTTAATTACGAATATTTTTTATTATAAACATTTTTTTCAATTCTCAATATTAAAGGAGTTATGATAAAAACTAATTATAACCTCAAAATGTCATTTTTTCAACTTTGATTCCATGTAATTTAAAAACTAAACCAGATAGAAAAAAATGTTTTAAATAAAATTTATTTCTTTTTTAATTACGAATATTTTTTATTCTAAACTTTTTTTTTAATTCTCGAAATTAAAGGAGTTATAATTTACCATGGGCAGTAGTTTTCCTCGGTCCATGCAACAAGCTAAAACTACAGTGTAGTGAGTTTTTTGGTGACATGTTGTTTTGATTAGTATTATTTGGTGCCTTTTGAATCTACAGTTCGATTTGAAGGAACATCAAAAGTTAGAGGCACCTCATCCATATTCCCAATTTGATTAAAGTTGAAATTATATTTCCTTCTGGCTGGTATTACAAATCTATGGAATTCTATAGTTTTAGATTCGTATTCAGTCGGCATTTTTTGGGCTAGTGTGGTTTTTGTACGCATACATAAGCCATGTCTTTTCATAAATCTAAAGCACCAAAACGGTGATCCGGAAAAATCTGAAATTCCATTAGTAGAAACAGATATGCCCATGCTTCGATTGCATTTTACCCAATTTTTCATGTGTACTTCTAATTCTGGCCATTTTTCTAAGTGTGAACGGAATGTTTTTTGTCTTTACTTAGCAGTTTTAATTGTTCCTCTTGTTTTCTCCATTCGCGAACCATTTTCCGGATATTTACCGGACTATAAGACGCACCCAGAATTTATAAACTGATTTTTAGAAAAATATACTTTAATGTTATCTTCGAACTATAAAACGCACACAAAATTTGAGTCAATTCTTCTATGTAAAAAGTGCGTCTTATAGTCCAAAAAATACGGTAGTTTTCGAGAGAGATTAAATCGAATTTTTAAATTTTTAAAAATTAAAAAATTGATGATATTTTATGAATTGATAACTCATCAAATGATTGATAAGTTATTTCAATAATTTGAGAAATTCTACTTAAAGATAATACACAGTTTTAACGTGGTGACTAAAAAAAATTCTCAGGATTATATTTTAACACCTGGAAACTAAAACAAAAATCAAACGATTTTTAAGTCCAATAATTTAAACGATTTCAATCAATTTTTTTAAATCCAATCTTTAAATTTTAAAGTTATCTTTTAGTTTTTAATTTTAGGATACTTCTTTTGAAATAAAATGAAATAAAATAAAATAAAATAAAATAAATAAAATAAAATAAAATAAAATAAAATAAAATAAAATAAAATAAAATGAAATAAAATAAAATAAAATAAAATAAAATAAAATAAAATAAAATAAAATAAAATAAAATAAAACCAATATGAAATATAATATCTGGTTTTAATCCTTTTAAGCTCTTATAGCTGATTCACCTGGTTGAATCATTTTTTTTTTTTTTTTCATTTTAACAGTGAAACTTTCTCGTAATCTTTATGCATTAAGCTGAGTAATAATTTTTAAAATCGACCCAATAAGAATTTTTAAAAAGAAATTTCTTTAATGTCTAAAATTTCTAGATATGAATCTTTAACTTAAATTTTTAAATATGTACCTTTAAAGATAGTTAATTTTTAAAAATTCACATCTAAAAAACTAATAGTTTTAGAGACTTGAAATTTTATTAGGATTTAGATTAATGTTTAGTCTTTATTTTTACCAAAAATTATTTTTCTATGACTTTTAGTTTTTCCTTCAGAAAGAAAATTCTAACCTAACTTAGTTTACATGTTTATTAAAATTTATCATTTTTAAAAATTCGTATCTAAAAAACTAATTGATTTAGAGACTTGAAATTTTATGACGATTTACATTAATATTTAATCTTTATTTTTACCAAAAATTATTTTTCTAGGACTTTTAGTTTTT
This sequence comes from Digitonthophagus gazella, assembly GCA_036711955.1. NCBI lineage: Eukaryota > Metazoa > Arthropoda > Insecta > Coleoptera > Scarabaeidae > Digitonthophagus > Digitonthophagus gazella. The sequence goes on from JASCIT010000010.1 coordinate 22,337,289, forward strand.
CCTTCAGAAAGAAAATTCTAACCTAACTAAATTTACATGTTTATTAAAATTTTTCAATTTTTAAAAATTCGTATCTAAAAAATTTATTGTTTTAGAGACTTGAAATTTTATGACGATTTAGATTAATATTTAATCTTTATTTTTACCAAAAATTATTTTTCTACGACTTTTAGTTTTTCCCTGAGAAAGAAAATTCTAACCTAATTCAATTTACATGTTTATTAAAATTTGTCAATTTTTAAAAATTCGTATCTAAAAAACTAATTGATTTAGAGACTTGAAATTTTATGATGATTTAGATTAATATTTAATCTTTATTTTTACCAAAAATTATTTTTCTACGACTTTTAGTTTTTCCCTGAGAAAGAAAATTCTAACCTAATTTAATTTACATGTTTATTAAAATTTGTCAATTTTTAAAAATTCGTATCTAAAAAACTAATTGTTTTAGAGACTTGAAATTTTATTAGGATTTACATTAATATTTAATCTTTATTTTTACCAAAAATTATTTTTCTACGACTTTTAGTTTTTCCCTCAGAAAGAAAATTCTAACCTAATTTAATTTACATGTTTATTAAAATTTTTCAATTTTTAAAAATTCGCATCTAAAAAACTAATTGATTTAGAGACTTGAAATTTTATGACGATTTACATTAATATTTAATCTTTATTTTTACCAAAAATTATTTTTCTACGACTTTTAGTTTTTCCTTCAGAAAGAAAATTCTAACCTAATTTAATTTACATGTTTATTAAAATTTTTCAATTTTTAAAAATTCGCATCTAAAAAACTAATTGATTTAGAGACTTGAAATTTTATGACGATTTACATTAATATTTAATCTTTTTTTTTACCAAAAATTATTTTTCTATGACTTTTAGTTCTTCCCTCAGAAAGAAAATTCTAACCTAATTTAATTGACATGTTTATTAAAATTTGTCATTTTTTAAAAATTCATATCTAAGAAACTAATTTTTTTTTTAATTTTAAATTTTATGAGGATTTAGATTAATATTTAATCTTTATTTTTACCAAAAATTATTTTTCTACAACTTTTAGTTTTTCCCTCAGAAAGAAAATTCTAACCTAATTTAATTTACATGTTTATTATAATTTTTCAATTTTTAAAAATTCGTATCTAAAAAATTTATTGTTTTAGAGACTTGAAATTTTATGACGATTTACATTAATATTTAATCTTTATTTTTACCAAAAATTATTTTTCTACGACTTTTAGTTTTTCCCTCAGAAAAAAAATTCTAACCTAATTTATTTTACATGTTTATTAAGATTTTTCAATTTTTAAAAATTCGTATCTAAAAAATTAATTGATTTAGAGACTTGAAATTTTATTAGGATTTAGATTAATATTTAATTTTTATTTTTGCCAAAAATAAATTTTGTACTACTTTTAGTTTTTCCCTGAGAAAGAAAATTCTAACCTAATTTAATTTACATGTTTATTAAAATTTTTCAATTTTTAAAAATTCGTATCTAAAAAACTAATTGATTTAGAGACTTGAAATTTTATGAGGATTTAGATTAATATTTAATCTTTATTTTTACCAAAAATTATTTTTCCACAACTTTTAGTTTTTCCCTCAGAAGAAAAATTCTAACCTAACTTAATTTAAATGTTTATTAAAATTTTTCAATTTTTAAAAATTCGTATCTAAAAAATTTATTATTTTAGAGACTTGAAATTTTATGACGATTTACATTAATATTTAATCTTTATTTTTACCAAAAATTATTTTTCTATGACTTTTAATTTTTCCCTCAGAAAGAAAATTCAAACCTAATTTAATTTACATGTTTATTAAAATTTGTCAATTTTTAAAAATTCGTATCTATATAACTAATTGTTTTAGAGACTTGAAATTTTATTAGGATTTACATTAATATTTAATCTTTATTTTTACCAAAAATTATTTTTCTGTGACTTTTAATTTTTCCCTCAGAAAGAAAATTCTAACCTAACTTAATTTACATGTTTATTAAAATTTGTCAGTTTTTAAAAAATCGTATCTAAAAGACTAATTGATTTAGAGACTTGAAATTTTATGACGATTTACATTAATATTTAATCTTTATTTTTACCAAAAATTATTTTTCTACAACTTTTAGTTTTTCCCTCAGAAAGAAAATTCTAACCTAATTTAATTTACATGTTTATTAAAATTTTTCAATTTTTAAAAATTCGTATCTAAAAAACTAATTGATTTAGAGACTTGAAATTTTATGACGATTTAGATTAATATTTAATCTTTATTTTTACCAAAAATTATTTTTCTACAACTTTTAGTTTTTCCCTCAGAAAGAAAATTCTAACCTAATTTAATTTACATATTTATTAAAATTTTTTAATTTTTAAAAATTCCTATCTAAAAAACTAATTGATTTAGAGACTTGAAATTTTATGACGATTTACATTAATATTTAATCTTTATTTTTACCAAAAATTATTTTTCTATGACTTTTAGTTTTTCCCTCAGAGAGAAAATTCTAACCTAACATAATTTACATGTTTATTAAAATTTTTCAATTTTTAAAAATTCGTATCTAAAAAACTAATTAATTTAGAGACTTGAAATTTTATGACGATTTACATTAATATTTAATCTTTATTTTTACCAAAAATTATTTTTCTACGACTTTTAGTTTTTCCCTCAGAAAGAAAATTCTAACCTAATTTAATTTACATGTTTATTAAAATTTTTCAATTTTTTAAAAATTTGTATCTAAAAAACTAATTGATTTAGAGACTTGAAATTTTATGAGGATTTAGATTAATATTTAATCTTTATTTTTACCAAAAACGAATTTTCTACGACTTTTAGTTTTTCCCTCAGAAAAAAAATTGTAACCTAACTTAATTTACATGTTTATTAAAATTTTTCAATTTTTAAAAGCTTGTATCTAAAAAACTAATTAATTTAGAGACTTGAAATTTTATGAGAATTTAGATTAATACTTAATCTTTATTCTTACCAAAAATTATTTTTCTACAACTTTTAGCTTTTCCCTCAGAAAGAAAATTCTAATCTAATTTAATTTACATGTTTATTAAAATTTTTCAATTTTTAAAAATTTGTATCTAAAATATTGTTTTAGAGACTTGAAATTTTATGACGATTTACATTAATATTTAATCTTTATTTTTACGAAAAATGAATTTTCTACGACTTTCAGTTTTTTCCTCAGAAAGAATATTCTAACCTAATTTAATTTACATGTTTATTAAAATTTTTCAATTTTTAAAAATTCGTATCTAAAAAACTAATTGATTTAGAGACTTGAAATTTTATGACGATTTACATTAATATTTAATCTTTATTTTTACCAAAAATTATTTTTCTATGACTTTTAGTTTTTCCCTTAGAAAGAAAATTCTAACCTAATTTAATTTACATGTTTATTAAAATTTTTCAATTTTTAAAAATTCCTATCTAAAAAACTAATTGATTTAGAGACTTGAAATTTTATGAGGATTTACATTAATATTTAATCTTTATTTTTACCAAAAATTATTTTTCTACGACTTTTAGTTTTTCCCTCAGAAAAAAAATTCTAACCTAATTTAATTTACATGTTTATTCAAATTTTTCAATTCTTAAAAATTCGTATCTAAAAAACTAATTGATTTAGAGACTTGAAATTTTATGACGATTTACATTAATATTTAATCTTTATTTTTACCAAAAATTATTTTTCTACGACTTTTAGTTTTTCCCTCAGAAAGAAAATTCTAACTTAACTTAATTTACATGTTTATTAAAATTTTTCAATTTTTAAAAATTCGTATCTAAAAAACTAATTGATTTAGAGACTTGAAATTTTATGACGATTTACATTAATATTTAATCTTTATTTTTACCAAAAATTATTTTTCTACGACTTTTAGTTTTTCCCTCAGAAAGAAAATTCTAACCTAATTTAATTTACATGTTTATTAAAATTTTTCAATTTTTTAAAAATTTGTATCTAAAAAACTAATTGTTTTAGAGACTTGAAATCTTATGACGATTTACATTAATATTTAATCTTTATTTTTACCAAAAATTATTTTTCTATGACTTTTAGTTTTTCCCTCAGAAAGAAAATTCTAACCTAACTTAATTTACATGTTTATTAAAATTTTTCAATTTTTAAAAATTCGTATCTAAAAAACTAATTAATTTAGAGACTTGAAATTTTATGAGGATTTAGATTAATATTTAATCTTTATTTTTACCAAAAATTATTTTTCTACGACTTTTAGTTTTTCCCTTAGAGAGAAAATTCTAACCTAATTTAATTTACATGTTTATTAAAATTTGTCAATTTTTAAAAATTCGTATCTAAAAAACTAATTGATTTAGAGACTTGAAATTTTATGAGGATTTACATTAATATTTAATCTTTATTTTTACCAAAAATTATTTTTCTACGACTTTTAGTTTTTCCCTTAGAAAGAAAATTCTAACCTAATTTAATTTACATGTTTATTAAAATTTGTCAATTTTTAAAAATTCATATCCAAAAAACTAATTGATTTAGAGACTTGAAATTTTATTAGGATTTAGATTAATACTTAATCTTTATTTTTACCAAAAATGAACATTCTACGATTTTTAGTTTTTCTCTCAGAAGTGAAAATGTAACGATGTTCAAACCAAAAATTTCCTTTTTCGATTACCTCCAGATAATTAATTTTAAAACTCAATTTTATGATCTAAAACCTCAGTTTAACAGAAAAAAAATCGAACTTTATCGATAATAAATCTTAGAAATATAATCTCCGCGAGAGTGTTTACTTTCAACTTTAAAAGACGTTTGATAAGGTTACCTCACATGTAGTGACCGGCGTCACTTATCGTTTATTAACCTAAGACCAGCCGTCGCCGCTTTTGTAGATTACAATTGTTCAGGACCGTATTAACTACTTATTTATTTTAAAATTTTAAACCAAACAAGAAAAAAAAATCTTTAAGTTATTAAGCAAACAGCTTAGTAATCCGATTAATGCGGCGTTTAATTCCATTAGGAAACAAATATATTTACCTTCACGGCAAACGAATGAATATACAAAAACAAACGGCGCAAACAAGGTTAAATAACAATTTTACATTTCTCCATTGAAATTCGTTCTTAAGAAATGTAAAATGTTGAAAGTGAGTGTTGAATTTTATTGTTGAAGGTAAAATATAAAAGATTAAAAAAAAAATTGTTGTTTTAAGAAACTATTAACAAATACGTTTCAGACGAGACGTAATATTATTCACTTTAAACTCGGTAATTTCACAATGTTGCGACAAAAACGATCTAAATAAATAGAAATTTTATTGATACCTGTAAACATGTTGAAATTTATCACACTAAAATAGTTGTCTAAAATGGATTAATCATTTTACACGAATTTATTTTCTTTTTTAATCCAAAAAAAAAAATAATAATGTTACTATGTGATAAATTTTTTTTACTCTAACATCGTATATAGATTAACGTTATAAATTACAGTTGTCATTAATATTTGCGGTTGTTAGGGTCGCAAATAGAGGACGAATTGGGTAATGAAACTCTTCCATAGGTCAAATTGATTAATTCCAATCAAAATCAAAACTTTAATTCCAAACGAATTAAAAATTTGCCAACACAAACATTTATTATTACTCATTTTATTTCCTTTTGTGACTCGTTCTAAATGTTTTGTTGAGTCATTTACGCCCACGTAAGTTTCGTATAAATAATTGAATCGATAAACGTCGAAACGCATCGCACGTGAATAATGACTTTTTTGAAAAAATGTACAAATCCTGATAAAACCCGAGCGTGTAGACATATTTATTCCGATTACAATACGATTAGGTTACGTTTCAGATACTGAACTGCTACTTTAAACTCATGTTCAATGTTTAGATGTGTGGGGAATTTTTTTCTTATCTACAACCAATTAAATTTTTTTGGGGGTTATTGCAGTTTTTAGGTTATAACTCCTTTAATATTAAAAATTGAAAAAAAAGTTTATAATAATAAATATTCGTAATTAAAAAAGAAATAAATTTTATTTAAAACATTTTCTTCTATCTGGTTTAGTTTTTGAATTAGATTGAATCAAACTTGAAAAAATATTTTGGGGTTATGACTAGTTTTTAGGTTATAACTCTTTTAATATTAAAAATTGAAAAAAATGTTTAGAATAAAAAATATTCGTAATTAAAAAAGAAATAAATTTTATTTAAAACATTTTTTTCTATCTGGTTTAGTTTTTAAATTAGATGGAATCAAAGTTGAAAAAATGACATTTTGAGGTTATAATTAGTTTTTATTATAACTCCTTTAATATTGAGAATTGAAAAAAATGTTTAGAATAAAAAATATTCGTAATTAAAAAAGAAATAAATTTTATTTAAAACATTTTTTTCTATCTGGTTTAGTTTTTAAATTAGATGGAATCAAAGTTGAAAAAATGACATTTTGAGGTTATAACTAGTTTTTATCATAACTCCTTTAATATTGAGAATTAAAAAAAAAGTATATAATAGAAAATATTCGTAATTAAAAAAGAAATAAATTTTATTTAAAACATTTTTTTCTATCTGGTTTAGTTTTTAAATTAGATGGAATCAAAGTTGAAAAAATGACATTTTGAGGTTATAATTAGTTTTTATCATAACTCCTTTAATATTAAAAATTGAAAAAAATGTTTAGAATAAAAAATATTGGTAATTAAAAAAGAAATAAATTTTATTTAAAACATTTTTTTCCATCTGGTTTAGTTTTTAAATTAGATGGAATCAAAGTTGAAAAAATGACATTTTGAGGTTATAATTAGTTTTTATTATAACTCCTTTAATATTGAGAATTGAAAAAAATGTTTAGAATAAAAAATATTCGTAATTAAAAAAGAAATAAATTTTATTTAAAACATTTTTTTCTATCTAGTTTAGTTTTTAAATTAGATGGAATCAAAGTTGAAAAAAATGACATTTTGAGGTTATAATTAGTTTTTATTATAACTCCTTTAATATTGAGAATTGAAAAAAATGTTTAGAATAAAAAATATTCGTAATTAAAAAAGAAATAAATTTTATTTAAAACATTTTTTTCTATCTAGTTTAGTTTTTAAATTAGATGGAATCAAAGTTGAAAAAAATGACATTTTGAGGTTATAATTAGTTGTTGTTATAACTCCTTTAATATTGAGAATTGAAAAAAATGTTTAGAATAAAAAATATTCGTAATTAAAAAAGAAATAAATTTTATTTAAAACATTTTTTTCTATCTGGCTTAGTTCTTAAATTAGATGGAATCAAAGTTGAAAAAATGACATTTTGAGGTTATAATTAGTTTTTATTATAACTCCTTTAATATTGAGAATTGAAAAAAAAGTTTATAATAAAAGATATTCGTAATTAAAAAAGAAATAAATTTTATTTAAAACATTTTTTTCTATCTGGTTTAGTTTTTAAATTAGATGGAATCAAAGTTGAAAAAATGACATTTTGAGGTTATAATTAGTTTTTATTATAACTCCTTTAATATTAAAAATTGAAAAAAATGTTTAGAATAAAAAATATTCGTAATTAAAAAAGAAATAAATTTTATTTAAAACATTTTTTTCTATCTGGTTTAGTTTTTAAATTAGATGGAATCAAAGTTAAAAAAATGATATTTTGAGGTTATAATTAGTTTTTACTATAATTTCTTTAATATTGAGAATTGAAAAAAATGTTTATAATAAAAAATATTCGTAATTAAAAAGGAAATAAATTTTATTTGAAACATTTTTTTCTATCTGGTTTAGTTTTTAAATTAGATGGAATCAAAGTTAAAAAAATGACATTTTGAGGTTATAATTAGTTTTTATTATAACTCCCCTTTAATATTAAAAATTAAAAAAAAAGTTTAGAATAAAAAATATTCGTAATTAAAAAAGAAATAAATTTTATTTAAAACATTTTTTTCTATCTGGTTTAGTTTTTAAATTAGATGGAATCAAAGTTGAAAGAATGACATTTTGAGGTTATAATTAGTTTTTATTATAACTCCTTTAATATTAAAAATTGAAAAAAATGTTTAGAATAAAAAATATTCGCAATTAAAAAAGAAATAAATTTTATTTAAAACATTTTTTTCTATCTGGTTTAGTTTTTAAATTAGATGGAATCAAAGTTGAAAAAATGACATTTTGAGGTTATAATTAGTTTTTATCATAACTCCTTTAATATTGAGAATTAAAACAAATGTTTATAATAAAAAATATTCGTAATTAAAAAAGAAATAAATTTTATTTAAAACATTTTTTTCTATCTGGTTTAGTTTTTAAATTAGATGGAATCAAAGTTAAAAAAATGACATTTTGAGGTTATAATTAGTTTTTATTATAACTCCCCTTTAATATTAAAAATTAAAAAAAAAGTTTAGAATAAAAAATATTCGTAATTAAAAAAGAAATAAATTTTATTTAAAACATTTTTTTCTATCTGGTTTAGTTTTTTAATTAGATGGAATCAAAGTTGAAAAAATGACATTTTGAGGTTATGATTAGTTTTTATTATAACTCCTTTAATATTAAAAATTGAAAAAAAATGTTTAGAATAAAAAATATTCGTAATTAAAAAAGAAATAAATGTTATTTAAAACATTTTTTTCTATCTGGTTTAGTTTTTAAATTAGATGGAATCAAAGTTGAAAAAATGACATTTTGAGGTTATAATCAGTTTTTATCATAACTCCTTTAATATTGAGAATTAAAAAAAAAGTTTATAATAAAAAATATTCGTTATTAAAGAAGAAGTAAATTTTATTTAAAACATTTTTTTCTATCTGGTTTAGTTTTTAAATTAGATGGAATCAAAGTTGAAAAAATGACATTTTGAGGTTATAATTAGTTTTTATTATAACTCCTTTAATATTAAAAATTGAAAAAAATGTTTAGAATAAAAAATATTCGTAATTAAAAAAGAAATAAATTTTATTTAAAACATTTTTTTCTATCTGGTTTAGTTTTTAAATTAGATGGAATCAAAGTTGAAAAAATGACATTTTGAGGTTATAATTAGTTTTTATTATAACTCCTTTAATATTAAAAATTAAAAAAAAAGTTTAGAATAAAAAATATTCGTAATTAAAAAAGAAATAAATTTTATTTAAAACATTTTTTTCTATCTGGTTTAGTTTTTAAATTAGATGGAATCAAAGTTGAAAAATGACATTTTGAGGTTATAATTAGTTTTTATTATAACTCCTTTAATATTGAGAATTGAAAAAAATGTTTATAATAAAAAATATTCGTAATTAAAAAAGAAATAAATTTTATTTAAAACATTTTTTTTCTATCTGGTTTAGTTTTTAAAGTAGATGGAATCAAAGTTGAAAAAATGACATTTTGGGGTTATAATTAGTTTTTATTATAACTCCTTTAATATTAAAAATTGAAAAAAATGTTTAGAATAAAAAATATTCGTAATTAAAGAAGAAATAAATTTTATTTAAAACATTTTTTCTATCTGGTTTAGTTTTTAAATTAGATGGAATCAAAGTTGAAAAAATGACATTTTGAGGTTATAATTAGTTTTTATTATAACTCCTTTAATATTAAAAATTGAAAAAAATGTTTAGAATAAAAAATATTCGTAATTAAAAAAGAAATAAATTTTATTTGACACATTTTTTTCTATCTGGTTTAGTTTTTAAATTAGATGGAATCAAAGTTGAAAAAATGACATTTTGAGGTTATAATTAGTTTTTATTATAACTCCTTTGATATTAAAAATTGAAAAAAATGTTTAGAATAAAAAATATTCGTAATTAAAAAAGACATAAACTTTATTTAAAACATTTTTTTCTATCTGGTTTAGTTTTTAAATTAGATGGAATCAAAGTTGAAAATATGACATTTTGAGGTTATAATTAGTTTTTATCATAACTCCTTTAATATTGAGAATTAAAAAAAAAGTTTATAATAAAAAATATTCGTAATTAAAAAAGAAATAAATTTTATTTAAAACATTTTTTTCTATCTGGTTTAGTATTTAAATTAGATGGAATCAAAGTTGAAAAAATGACATTTTGAGGTTATAATTAGTTTTTATCATAACTCCTTTAATATTGAGAATTGAAAAAAATGTTTAGAATAAAAAATATTCGTAGTTAAAAAAGAAATAAATTTTATTTAAAACATTTTTTCTATCTGGTTTAGTTTTTAAATTAGATGGAATCAAAGTTGAAAAAATGACATTTTGAGGTTATTATTAGTTTTTATTATAACTCCTTTAATATTGAGAATTGAAAAAAATGTTTAGAATAAAAAATATTCGTAATTAAAAAGGAAATAAATTTTATTTAAAACATTTTTTTCTATCTGGTTTAGTTTTTGAATTAGATGGAATCAAAGTTGAAAAAATGACATTTTGAGGTTATAATTAGTTTTTATCACAACTCCTTTAATATTGAGAATTGAAAAAAATGTTTAGAATAAAAAATATTCGTAATTAAAAAAGCCATAACTTTTATTGGAAACACTTTTTTCTATTTCCTTTAATTTTCGTAAGAAAATAATTATTGACACTTGAAATTTTATGACAGTTGACAAGTGTATTTTATGATATTTGTCATAAAATTTCAAGTGTCAACAACAATTTGGAAACATTGAAACATTTTACAAAACTTTAATTACATCGAAAAAAAGCATTTATCTAATTTTTATTATCATTATTTTAAATAAATGAACACTTAAAAAAATTTTTCATTTGCGTCAAATATTTGCCATTTTCAGTTGCTATTTACATAAGATCCGTGTGTTGTTTGATACTTGTTACGTCATCGGTAGACGTAAATGGAGCGAAAAATTCCTTTATCAAACTTCGGCTTAATTGCAATTACCAAAGATTGTTGTTTTCAAACATCTGTTTGAAGTTCTCTTTTGTATTATTTATTTACTTTGTATTATTTGTATTTTGACAATACAACTATTATATAGATTAAAGTTCAATCTGAGGTTAAAAAATCTTATAAACCAAAAACAATAAATTACGAAACTGTTCTTATCGTTTATAGAAATCCTTTGGCGGTTGCTTTTATTTACCGAAACGTGCTAATTTAAGCCTTTGTTTTAAATTATTACAATTAATAATCCTTTGTCAGGTGATAATAGATTTCGTAAATGTTTTACGAACGAATTGGCGTCTAAATGACGTTTTATCTCTAATCTTAAAACCTCTTGATGAGTTATTATTATTATAAATATGTCTTAAATTTTTTTTTATATATCATATAAGGTTTTATAAAAGTAGAGACGATTTAATCGAGTTATATAATTTTATACAGTTAATATTTTATAAAAGATAGGTTGGATTATTTAAATTTAATTAATTTTTGATTGCAACTTTTATTTTTGTTTTACTAAAAAAATTTTAAAAAATTGTTAAAGTTGATAAAAAATTTTAACACCAAGCTAACTTTTTAAAAATTTGATCAACTTTAAAAAATCACCCAGACTTTATTTATAGGAATTAAAAAATGACTTATGTATTAAATTGAACTTAAAGGATTTTATTTTGATTTAAAAAAATCAAATTTATTCTAATTGTTACCAAAAAAATTAAAAAAATTCTTAAAGAGGATAAAATTTTTTGACAGTTAACTAACCCCACTTTTTTAAAAAAATTAATCAATTTTAAAAAATCACCCGGACTTTATTTATAGGAATTAAAAAATGACTTATGTATTAAATTGAACTTAAAGGATTCTATTTTGATTTAAAAAAATCAAATTTATTCTAATTGTTACCAAAAAAATTAAAAAAATTCTTAAAGTTGATAAAAATTTTTGACAGTTAACTAACCCCACTTTTTTAAAAAATTTGATCAATTTTAAAAAATCACCCAGACTTTATTTATAGGAATTAGAAAATGATTCTTACATTAAATTGAACTTAAAAGATTCTATTTTGGATTATAAAAGTCAAATTGTTTCTAATTATTACCAAAAAAATTTAAAAAATTCTTAAAGTTGGTAAAATTTTTTGACAGTTAACTAACCTAAGTTTAAAAAAAATTTGATCAATTTTAAAAAATCACCCAGACTTTATTTATAGGAATTAAGAAATGACTTATGTATTAAATTGAACTTAAAGGATTTTATTTTGATTTAAAAAAATCAAATTTATTCTAATTGTTACCAAAAAAATTAAAAAAATTCTTAAAGTTGATAAAATTTTTTGACAGTTAACTAACCCCACTTTTTTAAAAAATTTAATCAATTTTAAAAAATCACCCAGACTTTATTTATAGAAATTAAAAAATGACTCATGTATTAAATTGAACTTAAAGGATTCTATTTTGATTTAAAAAAATCAAATTTATTCCAATTGTTAACAAAAAAATTAAAAAAATTCTTAAAGTTGATAAAACTTTTTGACAGTTAATTAACCTAACTTTTTTAAAAATTTGATCAATTTTAAAAAATCATCCAGACTTTATTTATAGGAATTAAAAAATGACTCATGTATTAAATTGAACTTAAAGGATTCTATTTTGATTTAAAAAAAATCAAATTTATTCTAATTGTTACCAAAAAAATTAAAAAAATTCTTAAAGTTGATAAAATTTTTTGACAGTTAACTAACCCCACTTTTTTAAAAAATTTGATCAATTTTAAAAAATCACCCAGACTTTATTTATAGGAATTAAAAAATGACTTATGTATTAAATTGAACTTAAAGGATTCTATTTTGATTTAAAAAAATTAAATTTATTTCAATTGTTACCAAAAAAATTTAAAAAATTCTTAAAGTTGATAAAATTTTTTGACAGTTAACTAACCTAACTTTAAAAAAAATTTGATCAATTTTAAAAAATCACCCAGACTTTATTTATAGGAATTAAAAAATGACTTATGTATTAAATTGAACTTAAAGGATTCTATTTTGATTTAAAAAAATCAAATTTATTCTAATTGTTACCAAAAAAATTAAAAAAATTCTTAAAGTTAATAAAAATTTTTGACAATTAACTAACCCCACTTTTTTAAAAATTTGATCGATTTTAAAAAATCACCCAGACTTTATTTATAGGAATTAAAAAATGACTTATGTATTAAATTGAACTTAAAGGATTCTATTTTGATTTAAAAAAATCAAATTTATTCTAATTGTTACCAAAAAAATTAGAACAATTCTTAAAGTTGATAAAATTTTTTGACAGTTAACTAACCCCACTTTTTTAAAAAATTTGATCAATTTTAAAAAATCACCCAGACTTTATTTATAGGAATTAAAAAATGACCCATGTATTAAATTGAACTTAAAGGATTCTATTTTGGTTTATAAAAGTCAATTTTTTTCTAATTGTTACCAAAAAAATTAAAAAAATTCTTAAAGTTGATAAAATTTTTTGACAGTTAACTAACCTAACTTTAAAAAAAATTTGGTCAATTTTAAAAAATCACCCAGACTTTATTTATAGGAATTAAAAAATGACCCATGTATTAAATTGAACTTAAAGGATTCTATTTTGATTTAAAAAAATCAAATTTATTCTAATTGTTACCAAAAAAAATTAAAAAAAATTCTTAAAGTTGATAAAATTTTTTGACAGTTAACTAACCCCACTTTTTTAAAAAATTTAATCAATTTTAAAAAATCACCCAGACTTTATTTATAGGAATTAAAAAATGACTTATGTATTAAATTGAACTTAAAAGATTCTATTTTGGATTATAAAAATCAAATTTGTTATAATTATGAAAACAATTACCAAACAAATTACCAAAAGATTAAAAAAAAAATTGAAAATAACGAAAAATTTTCTTCGATTTTTTAGTTTCTTGTTTCTAATTGATTGAAAACTTTCTCAAACCTTGGTTAATATTAAGAAGTATTTACACAACTGAAAATAAAAAAAAGACCTCACGTTGAGAATATCTAATCTCATTTAAAATTAATTAAACTCTCCAAAAACCTTTAAAATAATCTAAAAAATCAACCAAAAAACTTAAAATTAGATAATGTTGTTAAGTTTATTTATTAATTTTCAAGTGTTTTTTAAATTAAGGTTATTTTCTTATTATTAGTTAGTTATTTTTATATTTTAAAGTTATTTTTAATAATTTTAACTTAGTAACAGTTAATAACTTTAACTGTGAATAACTTTAACTGTTACTAAATAAAACTAACAACTTTTTTTAAAAGCAACTAACAAGTTTTTGACCTTTTCTATATTTTATCGACCTTCTCTAACTTTTTAGAGAAGGTCGATAAAAAATAGAAAAACACTATGAAGATTTGATTAATATTTGGAAGGTCACATTTAGAAAAACAAAAAAATTTAAGAGAATTATCACTGGAAATAAAGTTTAATAAAAATTTTAAAGCTTGGTTTAGACCAGTGATGGCGAACCTATGACCCATGGGTCAGACACTGACCCACACAATCCTTTTAAGTGACCCATACCTTGATTTTTGCAAACTTATTTTTTATGTCCTATTATTTATGAAATTGAAGAGAAAAATGCAAAATTCATCCTCAACCCAGAGCTCTACCGCTCGGATCTTGTAGATTTCTCTTATAACACATTGAGGAGAAGAAGACAAAATCCATTCTTAGCCCAGAGGTCTAGTGCTCGGATCTTGAATTTTCCTCTTCATGGTGGTATTAGAGAAAAATGCAAAATCCGTCCTCAACCGAGAAGTCTAACGCTCCGATCTTGCATTTTTCTCTTTTAACACCATGAAGAGGAGAAAACAAGATCTGTTCTCAACCCAGAGGTCTAGTGTTCGGATCTTGCACCTTCCTATTCATGGTGCTATTAGAAAAAAATGCAAAATCCGTTCTCAATTCAGAGGTCTAGCGCTCAAATATTTCATCTTTCTTTTATAACACCATGAAGAGGAGGAGACAAAATCCGTTCTCAACCCAGAGTTCTACTGCTCGGATCTTGCACCTTTCTTTTCATGGTGCTGTAAGAGAAAAATGCAAAATCTGTCTTCTACCCAGAGGTCTAGCGCTTAGACCAGTGATGGCGAATCTATGACCCATGGGTCAGACACTGATCCACACAATCCTTTTAAGTGATCCATACCTTGATTTTTGCAAACTTATTTTTTATGTCCTAGAAAGAGAATAAATAATTTTATTTCAACTATCTATTTATTAATAAATAATACCATTATGTCATAGTAAGTATGTGATTTTATCTTGTTCAGTCAAATATTTAGTGTAGGGAGTACTAAATAGTGTTATCCCAATGATATCATCCACTTGTAATCGATTTTTATTTTTTAATCTTTACTTACTAATGTAAAAGTTTTAAAACAAAAAGGAAAAAAGCTCTTTTAGTCCTTTGTCTTAGAAGTAAGGATATAAAAAGTAAGTTTATTAAAAACACATTTCCCTTTTGCATGTGACTTAATACTGTGACCCACGAGCTAACACCAAAACAATATAGTAAACAAAATGTGACCCACTGCGCCAAAAGGTTCGCCATCACTGGTTTAGACGAAACTCTAATAGTTTAGAGCCGAATAATTGAATAATTTAGTACTTGACCTATCTACGCTTATTCATTTTAGGTGAGTCAATGGTTAAGTTTAGTAAATAGGACAAATTTTTCCTAATTATTACCAAAAAAATTAAAACTTCTTTTTTAATTTTCAAAATTAGTAAAGAAAAATCTAGGTTAAGGATCAAAAGAAAACAGAATTAGTAATAATACTAAGAATTAACAAGAAAATAAATATCAACACATAAACTAAGATACAAATACAACAAATCAAATAAATCAAACAAATATAACAAATCAAATAAATCAAACAAATCAAACAAAACGATAAATAGTAAATATTAAATATTGAAAGAAAACTTTTCCGTTGTTCAATAAAAAAAAATATATGACTGGACAATTTTTAGAAAGTTCGATTTATTTATCATTGGTTCGTATTGAAAGGCAAGGTCTTGTCCGAGAAGGTTGCGATTTGCAAACCGTCGTTAATTGGTTAACAACTGATTTAGTTATTATCTTAGAAATAAATATTCGTTATAAATTCAAAAAAGTATATATATACAGGGTGTTTAAAAAATACGTTCGAATATTTGGCCCACTTATAGATCTCATCAGTACAAACAAAAAAGTCAAAATAAACATAAGTCCAAAAATCAGCCGTTTCCTAATTACAGCCTGTTTTTCCAATTAAAATAATTTACACTCAGTAGGAGTGATTCGCGTATTTATGAAGTCATCCATGGAAATAACAAAACAAATTTTGTTCGTTTCTGTTAGTGTAGTTGCCACATTTGTTGTAATTATTGTGTGTCCGTTATTGTCAGTGTTTATTGAAGTAGTTGTTGCTGTAACCCATTGTTGAAATTTTCGAATATGCCTTATACCAACGCAGAAATGGCAGACATGCATTTTATGTATGGCAAAGCCGATGGAAATGCTTGTGAGGTACGTCGCCTTTATGCCGAAGCATTCCCAAACCGGGTACTTCCGTGTGACAAACTTTTTACAAATTTACATCAACGTTTATCCGAAGTGGGATCGTTTAGATCAAGGAACGGTGATGGTGGTCGGCCTAGATCAGTTTGTACTCCCGACGCAGAACTTAACATTTTAAGACGAATTGAAGAAAATCCTGGTACTAGTACTAGAAGACTCTCTACTGAAACAAATATTAATTTTCCCCTAATTTGGAGAATTTTACGGGAGCAGCAATTGCACCCATACCATATTCAAAGGGTACAGGCTCTAGCTGTGCCTGATTATGCCGCACGACTGGTGTTTTGTCGAAGCATGTTGACAAAAGTCGCGGAGAACCCAAATTTTGTTACGAAAATTTTATTTACAGACGAAGCTGGTTTCACGAGAAATGGCATTTTTAATTTTCATAATAGCCATGTTTGGGCCGACGAAAATCCGCATGCCGTTGTTGAATCGAATCATCAACACCGATTTGCAATCAACGTTTGGCTTGGTGTGTTAGGAGACCATCTGATAGGACCTTGTTTCCTGCCTAACCGTTTGACTAGTCAATTGTACCTTGACTTTTTGAGGAATACATTACCACTGCTGTTAGAAGATGTGCCCCTCAACCTCAGAATTAATATGTGGTTGATGCACGATGGAGCTCCTGCGCATTACGGAGTCTTGGTCAGAAATTATCTAAACGAAAATTACAATGGCAGGTGGATAGGGCGAGGAGGTCCAATTGCATGGCCCCCTAGATCTCCCGACCTCACCCCACTCGATTTTTGCATTTGGGGGTATTTAAAGACATTAGTTTATTCAAGTCCTGTGAATAATTTAGATGAGTTGCGAGAACGAATTGAACATGCCTGCCAGACTGTTCGTATAAATCCGGGACTCTTTGAGAGAGTGCGGCGTTCACTTTTACGGAGATGTGAAATGTGTATACAAATGGAAGGAGGACATTTTGAACATCTTCTTTAAGAATCATTAATTTGTAATAATTAAAATGTATTTATACTGATATTTGAGTGTAAATTATTTTAATTTGAAAAACAGGCTGTAATTAGGAAACGGCTGATTTTTGGACTTATGTTTATTTTGACTTTTTTGTTTGTACTGATGAGATCTATAAGTGGGCCAAATATTCGATCGTATTTTTTAAACACCCTGTATATATATAAGGCGCCAGATCATCTCGGGTCAATATACTCAACTCGACTACGTGCCAATTGTACATATGGTATTATCTTTCAAACCGCTTGGTAATCAATTGCGTTATAAAAACGCGAGAACAGTGGCGTAGGGAAATATTCCCTGAAAACCGCGTCTCGGTGTTTACGTGTTCAACACGCTTCTCTCGGATGTATTTTTAGATGAGCCGCGTGATTTTAAAACGATACAAGCTGTTGCTTGTCTACGTCGACCCAAATTGAACTTGTGACCGCACGTCACGTTCCGTTTTTCCATTAATTGAGAGATGATCGAGATTTGCCAGATTGTAACGTTCGCTAAGTTGTATTTTAAAAGTCATATTTTTAGAATCACTTTAAAAAATCACAATCAAAAAGATAAGAGTATTATCGTAAAAGTTTAGGGTTGTGTATACACTGGAAAGTTTTTTTTTTTTTTTGGTTAATTGAGAATTAAATTATAAAAATTAAATTATAAAAATTAAATTATAAAAATTAAATTATAAAAATTAAATTGTAAAAATTAAATTATAAAAATTAAATTGTAAAAATTAAATTATAAAAATGAGTAATATAAAAATATCAATGAATTAGATTTTAAAATTAGAGATAAAAATATTACAATAAATATTAAGACATATTAAGATAAATTAATAAATTAATCTTTGCGGATTTAAAGCTATGAATAGATTTATTTTGTTTATTAAAATGTAAACAAAAATATATAAATTTATATATATTTAAAAAAAACTCGTTAAAAAATCAATGTGACTCTTTCAATTTTTCATTCCCAATTTTTATTTTTGACTTATTTTCGGTTTTGGGTTATTTTTACCTGACTCGTGATTTTTTACAATGAACAACAAGACAACTAACACGAGTGTATTCCAAAATCTAAAAAAAAAAATAGTCTCAGTCTCAAGGATCGAGAATTTTTAACATTTTAACTTTTTAACACCTACTAAAATTTTTTAAACCAACTTAATTAGTATCAAAGTTCTTATAACGTGATGATAGATAAATTAGATTATTTTTAACGCGTTTGTTTGTTAAAAGGATAAAGAGTATAAGTTGTTTTTTGTTTTTATGAAATGTTAAGTAACAAAATCTTGACGTATAAGTGAATAAAACAAATAAATAAAATAAATCGGGGAAAATTTAGTTTTCTTTTATGAAATGTTTCAAAGTGCTCGCCGTTTTATTGAATGCAGCATTCAGCATATAGCAAATTCTATAAGTTAAGAGTACCATGGGATTTCCTTATGTAAGACAAGGACGAAATGTATATGGATCCCATATAAATGCTCAGTATTTTTATACCTTATTGCTCAGTAAAAAATACTAAACGCTCAGTATTTAATTTTAAACATGTTAAGTATAAAAACAAAAAATTCTCAGTAAAATATTTGAAATGTTAAACATATAATATGTATGAAATTCAATAACTCCCAGTAAAGAATTACGATTGCTTAATGGGTATCAAATAGATCAGTAAATACGCTGCTTTAACTGGTTGGCAACACTGACATCGGAGATCACCGTTTACAGTGCTCGCCATGTAACCTCAAAATTGTTCATCAAAATTTTAGATTAAAAATGAATGAAATATCTCATTACGAGAGTGATAAAAGAGAAAGTGAACACGAAGAAACTATTTTTTTTGTTCAGACAAGAATTATCGATGACTTTGGGATTTTTTTTAATTTTTTTGGGAACAACTACAATTAATTTGATTTTTTTAACATAAAATAGATACTTTAACCTATTTCTATTCAAAAAATCTTTTCAAAATTTTCATAAATAAACTCAATGAGATTTTTCAAATTTGTTCAAATTTTGTTGAATTTGGGAAAAAATCATCGATGACTTTGGGAATTTTTTAAAATTTTTTGGGAACAGTTACAGTAAATTTGGTTCGTATTGCATAAAATAGATACTTTGTCGTATTTCTATATAAAAAAATCTTTTCAAAATTTTCATAAATAAACTCAATGAGATTTTTCAAATTTGTTCAAATTTTGTTGAATTTGGGAAAAAATCATCGATGACTTTGGGAATTTTTAAAAATTTTTTGGGAACAGTTACAGTAAATTTGGTTCGTATTGCATAAAATAGATACTTTATCGTATTTCTATATAAAAAATCTTTTCAAAATTTTCATAAATAAGCTCAGTACGATTTTTCAAATTTGTTCAAGTTATATTGAATTCGAGCGAAAATCATCGATGACTTTGGGATTTTTTTTATTTTTTCTGAGAACAGTTACAATGAATTTGATTTATTTAGCATAAAATAGATGCTTTAATGTATTTCTATTTAAAAAATCTTTTCAAAATTTTCACAAATAAACTCAGCACGATTTTTTAAATTTGTTCAAGTTATGTTTAGTTTGGGCAAAAATCGTCGATGACTTTGTTTTTTTTTTTTTTTAGGAACAGCTATAATTAATTTGATTTGTTTTATATAAAATAGATGCTTTAATATATTCCTATTTAAAAAATCTTTTAAAAATTTTCATAAATAAACTCTGAGCGGTTTTTCAAAATTCTTCAATTTATACTAAATTCGGGCGAAAATTATTGATGATTGGGATTTTTTTTTTAATTTTTTTGGAAATAGCTGCAGTAAATTTGATTTATTTAACATAAAATAGATACTTTAATGTATTCCTATTTCAAAAATCTTTTAAAAATTTTCATAAATAAACTCTGAGCGGTTTTTCAAAATTCTTCAATTTATACTAAATTCGGGCGAAAATTATCGATGATTGGGATTTTTTTTTTTAATTTTTTTGGAAACAGCTGCAGTAAATTTGATTTATTTAACATAAAATAGATACTTTAATGTATTCCTATTTCAAAAATCTTTTAAAAATTTTCATAAATAAACTCTGAGCGGTTTTTCAAAATTCTTCAATTTATACTAAATTCGGGCGAAAATTATCGATGATTGGGATTTTTTTTTAATTTTTTTGGAAACAGCTGCAGTAAATTTGATTTATTTAACATAAAATAGATACTTTAATGTATTCCTATTCCAAAAATCTTTTCAAAATTTTCATAAATAAGCTCAGTGCGATTTTTTAAAAATTTTCAGGTTATATTGAATTTGGACAAAAATCATTGATGACTTTGGGAATTTTTTTAATTTTTTCGGAAAAAGCTACAGTAAATTTGATTTGTTTAACATAAAATAGATATGTAAATGTATTTCTATTTAAAAAAATTTTCCAAAATTTTCTTAAATAAGCTCAATGAGATTTTTCAAATTTTTTCAAATTTTTTTAGGTTCGAAAATCGTCGATAACTTTGGGAATTTTTTTTAATTTTTTTGGAAACAGCTACGATAAATTTGATTTGTTTAGCATAAAATAGATGGATTAATGTATTTCTATTTAATTTTTTTTTTGAATTTCCGGAAATAGCCTCAATACGATTTTTTAAATTTGTTCAAGTTTTGTTGAGTATGAGCATATTATTTTTTTAAAAGTAGTTTTGATTTTTTACTGATTATTTGGTATAATTACTGAACAGTTAAGATTTGTACTGAACATTTAGGATTTTTGCTGAGCATTTAGTATATTGACTCTGCATTTAACATTTTTAATGGTCATTTAGTTTCCGTACTGAATATTTATATTAATACTGAGCGGCTAGTTTTTTACTGAGCAATTAAATAATATACCGTGTATGCCTACTTTACATTCAAGTGTAGTACTGGGTATTTAATTTATACCCAATGTATATTAGATTAATCGTAATAATTGTCGTTACTATACGTACACTTATGTATTTGTAACTAAATTTACATTCTGTCGAATTTTGCCTCAAATACTGTCGACTATGTTGTACACTCTTCAAGAGAAAATACAGATAATTAAATGGGTTTACGGTGGCAACTCACAAACAATCAGAAATACGGTTTATTTATTTGTTGAACATTTTGAGAACCGGCCAATTCCACATTTTTCCACAATATTGAGGATTGTAAGAGCCTTTGAAGAGAATGGATGTGTTGCAGATGCAGACAATAGGTGCCTCAGAAGAGAAGAAAGAGCTCCTACAGAAAACAAGCAAATACGCGACACAATGATTTGCGCTATTACCGAAGAAGAGTCATCGAAATCTAGCCTTTAAATGGCTAGAAAGTCACTACAGAAGTCGGTACCAATAGAGAAACTGTTCGACAGGTACTCACAAGGAGACCACAAGATGTTGTATTCACCGATTTTGATTAAAGTGGTATCAATCGATAGGTATTCATACACAATACAAATCTGTAAAATATTAGGGCGCACTATTCAGGGATTCGGGAATAAATCCTTATTAAAGTTATTAATAAATTGCGTTTCGAGGCCCAATGACTTGTTAGCCACTCCCGCCCCCCCTCCAAACGCCGCCCACGGATGAGGTGGCATGCTTCTATTTCCAGTGAATTTCCAGTCGCGCACTGTGCTAAACACAGAAGTAGATAAATTAAAAGTAGGATAACGAAAGAGTGTCCTTAATGAATTATATTTTATAATATCAAAATATTATACAAATAAAGTGAAATGTTGCATTAAAAATAAAAATGGTAATAAAAAAAAGTATTATTCAGAATTCGAACCTCGTATGTGGAAGCCTATACATATTCAGTACGACAATGGGCGGGGCTTAAAGGGCGGGACTTGTCACTGACAGACGTTATTCGCAAACTTTAACACCAATTTTCTTGCGAACCGCTGAATAGTGCGCCCTAATATTTTATACATTTGCACTATGTACCAATATCTATCGATTGGTACCACTTTCGTTAAAATCGGTGAGGGGCAAGTCGTAAGGTCTCCTTGTTTGTCAAAATTTGTAGCGTTCTGGAGAAGATTTCTGCTTGGCAAGACAATAACATTGTCAATGATGCGCATTGCTTATTTAACTGTTGTTATCAAAATTAAATTATAAGTTCTTGACTTGATCACGACTATGTGACCCCCTCCTGGCGAAAATGCTGGATCCGCCCTTGCAACCACGTAAGAGCTGAAGATTTAGAACATATTCGTCAAAGGATTATAAATGTGTTTGGAAGCATTACGCCTGTTATGCTTCATAACGTAAGAAAGAACTTCTACGACAGATTAGGGTACTGTTTGGCAGTGCAAGGATCTGTATTTAAACACTTATTATAAATTACTTTAAATCAAGTAATTTATAAGTACACATTTTCATTTGTATGATTGTACGAGTTATTTACTGTTAATTTTGTCGTTTCTTATAATAAAATGCCCTTTGTTTGAAGTTTGTATTTATTTATTAAATTTAACTCGTGTTCTTGCAACAACCTTAACAACTTGTACAGCGTGCATTTCAGTAATAATTTTTTAACACTATTAACCGATATGTCAGGCAATCTGTCAAAAGCATAATTTGTGCTTTTGACCTAACATTGTGTAGGCATAATAACAACGATTATTACGATTGGACTGCTATATAAGTTATCTTTGTCCTACTTAAAGAAATCCTAATGTACTGTATTAACCTGTGGACTTTGCTATGTTGCGAGAAAAAATTGTTATACGCTATAATTTTCAATGCTATCTGATTAAATTCAAGACATTTAAAACATATCCCTGAAATAGTACCATGCAATTTTGAAACATCCTGTATAAAAAAAAAACACATAAAGTATATCTAAACGATAATAAAACATAAGAAATTTTGTTTGGTATAAAATCATCCGATGTGACAGCTGTTTAAATTGCTGACAGTGTTCCTAGAGAGTTTCTTGAGACGAAACACTCATTGTTAGATAACTACAGTTGGATATAAATTCAAAGGAGTTCTTTGTTTTATTCTGGAGAAATTTTCCATGTGCTGAATTTTTTTCCAAGTGCTGAATAAATATTTAAGATGTAACAAAAAGCAATTAAAGTACTGATAAAGTTAATTATAAAGAAATCAAGTACTACAAATCAATTACCTTTGTATCAATTAAAAAATTAAACAACATAAAGGATAACATAACATAAAAAAACTCTTTATGTTGTGAAAGCGAAAAATAAAAATAAATTAAATCCAACAAACAGTCTATAAGTAAGAAATGAAGTTTTTTCATAACATCAAAGACATAAGTTGACTACTTCAAATTTTAAAAAATAGATGAATAGTATTTTCGAGAAAACCCACATTACTTATTTGTACATTTTTTTGTACGTAAAAGAATTTACGTAAAAACCAAAATAATCTATGGTAATCGAGTAAACCTGTCACTCGCTTAGAAAAAAAAAAGAAAACAAGATAGAATCTTATTTACTGAACTTAACCATTGACTCACCTAAAATGAATAAGCGTAGATAGGTCAAGTACTAAATTATTCAATTATTCAACTCTAAACTATTAGAGTTTCGTCGAAACCAAGCTTTAAAATGTTTATTAAACGTTATTTCCAGTGATAATTCTCTTAAATTTTTTTGTTTTTCTAAATGTTACCTTCGAAATATTAATCAAATCTTCATAGTGTTTTTCTATTTTTTATCGACCTTCTCTAAAAAGTTAGAGAAGGTCGATAAAATATAGAAAAGGTCAAAAACTTGTTAGTTGTTTTTAAAAAAAGTTGTTAGTTTTATTTAGTAACACTTAAAGTTATTCACAGTTAAAGTTATTAACTGTTACTAAGTTAAAATTATTAAAGATAACTTTAAAATTTAAAAATAACTAACTAATAATAAGAAAATAACCTTAATTTAAAAAACACTTGAAAATCAATAAATAAACTTAACAACATTATCTAATTTTAAGTTTTTTGGTTGATTTTTTAGATTATTTTAAAGGTTTTTGGAGAGTTTAATTAATTTTAAATGAGATTAGATATTCTCAACGTGAGGTCTTTTTTTATTTTCAGTTGTGTAAATACTTGTTAATATTAACCAAGGTTTGAGAAAGTTTTCAATCAATTAGAAACAAAAAACTAAAAAATCGAAGAAAATTTTTCGTTATTTTCAATTTTTTCTTTAATCTTTTTGGTAATTTTTTTCATAATTATAACAAATTTGATTTTTATAATAAAAAATAGAATCTTTTAAGTTCACTTTATTATAAAAATCATTTTCTAATTCCTATAAATAAACTCTGGGTGATTTTTTAAAGTTGATCAAATTTTTTTTTTCGTTAGGTTAGTTATCTATAAAATTGTTTACTTTAAAATTGTCAACTTTAAGAATTTTTTAAATTTTTTTGGTAACAATTAGAATAAATTTGATTTTTCTAAATCAAAATAGAATCCTTTAAGTTCAATTTAATACAAAAGTCATTTTCTAATTCTTATAAATAAAGTCTGGGTGATTTTTTAAAATTGATCAAATTTTTCTTAAAGTTAAGTTAGTTAACTGTCAAAAAATTTTATCAACTTTAAGAATTTTTTTAATTTTTTAGGTAACAATTAGAATAAATTTGATTTTTTTAAATCAAAATAGAATCCTTTAAGTTCAATTTAATACATAAGTCATTTTTTAATTCCTATAAAGTCTGGGTGATTTTTTAAAATTGATCAAATTTTTTTTAAAGTTAGGTTAATTAACAGTCAAAAAATTTTACCAACTTTAAGAATTTTTTTAATTTTTTTAGTAACAATTGGAATAAATTTGATTTTTTTAAATCAAAATAGAATCCTTTAAGTTCAATTTAATACATAAGTCATTTCTTAATTCCTATAAATAAAGTCTGGGTGATTTTTTAAAATTAATCAAATTTTTAAAAAAAAGTGGGGTTAGTTAACTGTCAAAAATTTTTATTAATTTTAAGAATTTTTTTAATTTTTTTGGTAACAATTAGAATAAGTTTGATTTTTTTAAATCAAAATAGAATCCTTTAAGTTCAATTTAATACATAAGTCATTTCTTAATTCCTATAAATAAAGTCTGGGTGATTTTTTAAAATTGATCAAATTTTTAAAAAAGTTAGGTGAGTTAACTGTCAAAAAATTTTATCAACTTTAAGAATTTTTTTAATTTTTTAGGTAACAATTAGAATAAATTTGATTTTTTTAAATCAAAATAGAATCCTTTAAGTTCAATTTAATACATAAGTCATTTTCTAATTCCTATAAATAAAGTCTGGGTGATTTTTTAAAATTGATCAAATTTTTTTTTAAAGTTAGGTTAGTTAACTGTCAAAAAATTTTACAAACTTTAAGAATTTTTTTAATTTTTTTGGTAACAATTAGAAGAAATTTGATTTTCTTAAATCAAAATAGAATCCTTTAACTTCAATTTAATACATAAGTCATTTTTTAATTCCTATCAATAAAGTTTGGGTGATTTTTTTAAGTTGGTCAAAAAAGTTGTGTAAAATTATATAAGGATTCTTTAATTTAGAAAAAAAAATCAAATCAAAATCTTTAAAAATGAATTTTTGATGAATTTTTAAAGTTTGTCGTTTTTCTTAATACATTGACAGCCGACGACCTAAGAGACGTTTAAAGCCTGAGCGCCGGCAACGTATCGGCCACTTAAATCCCAAACGCCGGCCTTATTCGCTGGTTTCTGATCACTGAATAGCCAAAAAAATATTTAAAACGTTATATATTTTCGTAAATTTGGACAGACTCAGAAACCCGCGTTTCCACGGGGCCGGCGCTCAAGCGACAGGCTCAGAAACCCGCGTTTTTGCGGGGCCGGCGGTCAATGTGTTAAGTTAGAAGTGTCAAAAATTTTTTACCAACTTTGAAAATTTTTTTAATTTTTTTGACAACATTTAGAATAAAACGGTCTTTTTAGATCAAAACTAGAATGTTTTAGGTTTCATTTAGAAAAAAAATCAAATCAAAGTCTTTAAAAATGAATTTTTGATGAATTTTTAAAGTTTGTCGATTTTCTTAAGTTAGGTTAGAAGTGTCAAAAATTTTTTACCAACTTTGAAAATTTTTTTAATTTTTTTGACAACATTTAGAATAAAACGGTCTTTTTAGATCAAAACTAGAATGTTTTAGGTTTCATTTAGAAAAAAAATCAAATCAAAATCTTTAAAAATGAATTTTTGATGAATTTTTAAAGTTTGTCGATTTTCTTAAATTAGGTTAGAAGTGTCAAAAATCTTTTACCAACTTTGAAAATTTTTTAAATTTTTTTGACAATATTTAGAATAAAACGGTCTTTTTAGATCAAAACTAGAATGTTTTAGGTTTCATTTAGAAAAAAAATCAAATCAAAATCTTTAAAAATGAATTTTTGATGAATTTTTTAAGTTTGTCGTTTTTCCTAAGTTAGAAGTGTCAAAAATTTTTTACCAACTTTGAAAATCTTTTTAATTTTTTTGACAATATTTAGAATAAAACGGTCTTTTTAGATCAAAACTAGAATGTTTTAGGTTTCATTTAGAAAAAAAATCAAATCAAAATCTTTAAAAATGAATTTTTGATGAATTTTTAAAGTTTATCGTTTTTCTTAAGTTAGAAGTGTCAAAAATTTTTTACCAACTTTGAAAATTTTTTTAATTTTTTTGACAACATTTAGAATAAAACGGTCTTTTTAGATCAAAACTAAAATGTTTTAGGTTTCATTTAGAAAAAAAATCAAATCAAAATCTTTAAAAATGAATTTTTGATGAATTTTTAAAGTTTGTCGTTTTTCCTAAGTTAGAAGTGTCAAAAATTTTTTACCAACTTTGAAAATTTTTTTAATTTTTTTGACAACATTTAGAATAAAACGATCTTTTTAGATCAAAACTAGAATGTTTTAGGTTTCATTTAGAAAAAAAATCAAATCAAAATCTTTAAAAATGAATTTTTGGTGAATTTTTAAAAAGTGACCAGTCGTCAAGAATTTTATAAATTTTTACCAAAACCGACTAAATATTTGTTTGTTTTAATGTTTTCTAAATAAAAATAACTTTTATAAATATAAAATAAATAGATGTAAAATAAATTAAATAAATATAAAATAAATAAATATAAAATAAATAGATATAAAATAAATAGATATAAAATAAATAGATATAAAATAAATAAATATAAAATAAATTAATTATCTAAAATAATAGAAACGTTTCTATTTAAAAATAAACTGGGAAATAATATAATAGAAAAGAGAGATTTATGAGAAATCGTTAAAAGCTAAGTAGGTAGCCGTTAAGACGTCCGGTATTGGTATTGGCCAAGGTGTTTGTCCGAACCAGGTAAAATCCCGACCCGGGGGAAATTCAAAGAGGTTACGCCACTGGAATTTGCCCGGTCGTAAAAGTCCGGCCCTTCGGCCGGCGCCAAAAAAGGTTCTTTACCACGAACGTCAACCGAAAAATTTATGAATCAGCGAAACTACCTTACTTACGTGCAACTCAGCACGCGAAGAAGGACCTACTTTACATATTACATATGATTTTCGCAATCACCAACACCGTCGTCAGCTAAAAAATTTTTTTTTCAACTTTAATAAATATGTTTCGGTTTGCTTTCATTCGGGGCGTAGGTCGCGAGTTTATTAAAACGGCCATAAGCCGTACCATAGAGATAAATTGCCAGTAAACGCCGATTAGGCCTTTCATTGGTGTCTACGTGCATTTTAGCACATTCGCCTTCGCGCTTGATGAATAGGCTAAAAAATACTTTTTGATTCAAATTTTTTTTTACCACGTTGAATTGATTAAAAAATTTTATCCAAGGTTATTATCTATTGTTATATTTTTCTTTTGTTATTTGATTTTTTTAGTGCACTTTTCTTTTTTTAAACACTAAAAACACTAAATTTTTTTTATTTTTGAGGCAGAAGAAGAAAATAAAAATGAAGATACAAATTAAAATTAAAAAAAAAGATAAATAGTAGTTTTCGGTGTAAAGTTAAAATTAACACTGGTAAAGTAAAATAAAGTAGCATTAAAGAGAGTTGAGATATCGGAGAGAGAGGTGAGTTTAAAAAAGAGGAAGTGGTTATCGGCGCTTGGAAGACCGGTTTTGACCGTTCGAAATATTTTTCCCAATCGAAAAATTCTCCCGAGTAAAGTAATTAACGGATTATGTAATTTCAAGGGTCTTCATTTATTTTTCGAGTTTTCCAATTCGGCGCCCGACGACTACGCCCCCCTTTCTTTTAGTCGGTTTATCGGTTTAACGGAGTGGAGTGGGGAGAAAAGTTATTTTGATAAAATACGCGCACGGACCACGCTTCGAGTCACAAGTACCTACGAGTTAGGCAGCAAGTGAAATTACATCGAGATATAGTAGTGTGCCCCCGTCACAAGCTACCATGTGTGTCATCAATACCGTTAACGAGACAGCGACCATTCCGTGTTGCGCGAATACCAGTGTTAAACCTACTACTTCTGGTCAAACTACTTCTACTTCATCCGAAGATCAACTTAAGGACATTCTTTACGAATCGACTAAACAAATTAAAAGTCTTTTTTATCATTTTGATAGGACTTGTAAAAAATTTCAACGTTCACCTTATTATAGGTAATTTTCTTTTTATTTCTTAAACTAATTTTTATTTCTTAAACTAATTTTTATTTCTTAAACTAATTTTTATTTCTTAAACTAATTTTTATTTCTTAAACTAATTTTTATTTCTTAAACTAATTTTTATTTTTTAAACTAATTTTTATTTTTTAATTCATTTTTATTTTTTATTTCAATTTTATTTTTTATTTCATTTTTATTTTTTATTTAAATTTTATTTTTTATATAGGATGTCCCATTTTAATTGTTCGATTCTTTATTATCGTATTCCCTGATTAAAAACAAGCAAGAAAATTCTAATGAACATTATTATTACAGTGAATTATTTAAACTAAATTATTAAATATTTAAGTTTCGATAAATTTATATCTAACCAGTATAAAGTATAATCTAATAATGAGAATTTATCAAAACATAACATGTTAGTAATTTAATATAAATGATTCACTTTGATTTTGTTAGTAATAAACGTTTGGTTAGTAAAAAACTAAACTTACAATATTTTGAGAAGGAATCAAAAGGCTTTTGGATCCAAGTTCATTTCAAAGGTCCAACTTCTTGGACTTTTGTTGCTTCTGATTTTTATTAACAACATACCTGATTTTTTTGACTTACATTTCTATTCTCTATGACGATGATACCACCAAATGTACAAAATGTATTTCACTCGCAATCAGTGCAAAGGTTTCCAAACAAACTCTTCTCTGAAATAAGAAAATACACAGAAATTTGGGGTAAGAAAAAGAATAAGAAAATACAAAGAAATTTGGGGTAAACTTACTGACCTAAAATCAAAAAAAAAAAAAAAAACGTAAATTTAACCTTCTCTCTTAAGGGGGGAAATAATAAACGTTAATATGTTAAATTTTTGTTAAATTTATCGAAACCTAAAATCCTAGGTTTCTAAAAAGGTCCACATTCTTGGACCTTTGTTGCTTCTGATTTTTATCACCAACTTGCTTGATTTTTTGACTTGCATTTCTATTCTCACAATTAGTGCAACTGTTTTCAAACAAACTCTTCTTTGAAATAAGAAAAAAAAAATAAAAAAAAACAGAAATTTGGGGTAAACTTGCTGACCTAAAATCAAAAAAAAAAAAAAAAAAAAAAAAAAACGGTAAATTTAACCTTCTCTCTTAAGGAGGAAAATAATAAATGTTAATATGTTAAATTTTTGTTAAATTTATCGAAACCTAAAATCCTAGGTTTCTAAAAAGGTCCACATTCTTGGACTTTTGTTGCTTCTGATTTTTATCACCAACTTGCTTGATTTTTTGACTTGCATTTCTATTCTTACAATCAGTGCAACTGTTTTCAAACAAACTCCTCTCTGAAATAAGAAAAAAAAAATAAAAAAAAAATAAAAAAAACAGAAATTTGGGGTAAACTTGCTGACCTAAAATCAAAAAAAAAAAAAAAAAAAAAAAAAAACAGTAAATTTTACTTTCTCTCTTAAGGAGGAAAATAATAAATGTTAATATGTTAAATTTTTGTTAAATTTATCGAAACCTAAAATCCTATGTTTCTAAAAAGGTCCAAATTCTTGGATCTTTGTTGCTTCTGATTTTTATTACCAACTTGCTTGATTTCTTGACTTGCATTTCTATTCTCACAATTAGTGCAACGATTTCCAAACACTCTTCTCTGAAATAATACACAGAAATATGGGGTAAACTTGCTGACCTAAAATCAAAAAAAAAAAAATGGTAAATTTCTATTCTCACAATCAGTGCAACGGTTTCCAAACAAACTCTTCTCTGAAATAATACACAGAAATTTGGGGTAAACTTGCTGACCTAAAATGAGAAAGAAAACAGTAAATTTGACCTTCTATCTTAAGTGGGAAAATAATAAATGTTAGTATGTTAAATTTTTGGGGATGAATCAAGAAGAGACAGAGCTTTTCATTAACCCTGAGCTCACGTGATACCATCACGGGGATCAATTTGCGTTTGTTGTCTGAAACTGTCTCTTACAAAGTCTTCCTGAAAGTTGTCAATCAGAAATAAGTTAATTTCTCATTGCATCAAAGTCACTTACTTTATGGTTTCCTAAATTGGGGTTATGCAATGATTTTTCATCGTGTCTTTGCTATCCAACGTAGAGCAATTAGAATCTTAATGGGTTAACATTTTGAGAATGATGGAAGAAGACACAGGGCTTTTTATTAACGCATGAAAATCAACTTGCTGTCCATTTATCTTCTTGTGTATTTCTCTTTCATCAGCTGCCTGAGATTATATCTTAGAAAATCCTCCCGACAGTTGTCAAGCAGAAATAAGTTTATTTTTCATTGTTTCAAAGTCATTGGCTTTGAAGAAACAATTCCTCCTGGCTTGGAATCATGCAGCGATCCTTCATCGTGTCTTTGCTAACAAAGAGCAGTTAGAATTTTGGCGAGTTTAAATTTTGGGGATGAATGAAGAAGACTCAAAGCTTTTTATTGACTCTGAACTCACGTGATACAATCAAGGGGATGAACTAGCTGCTTATTTATCTTTTTGTGTATTTCTCTTTCATCAGTTGTATGAAATTGTCTTTTAGAAAATCCTCCTGACAGTTGTCAAGCAAAAATAAGTTAATTTCTCATTGTTTCAAAGTCACTTATTTTATGGTTTCCTAGTTTGGAGTTATGCAGAGACCCTTCATCGTATCTTTACTAACCTTCATCGTATATTTGCTAATCTTCATCGTATCTTTGCTAATTTTCATCGTATCTTTGCTAATTTTCATCGTATCTTTGCTAACCTTCATCGTATCTTTGCTAATCTTCATCGTATCCTTGCTAACCTTCATCGTATCTTTGCTATCCAACGTAGAGCAATTAGAATCCTGACTGGTCTAAATTTTGGAAATGAATGAAGAAGACCCAGATCTTTTCATTGACCCTGAATGACTTCTTGCGTATTTCTCTTTCATCGACTGTCTGAGATTGTCTCTTAGAAAGTCCTTCTGACAGTTGTCAGGCGGAAATAAGTTTATTTCTCATTGTTTCAAAATCACTTTATGACATCCTGGGTTAGGGTCATACAGCGATCCTTCACCGTATCTTTGCTATCCCAACGTAGAGTAATTAGAATCCTGGCCGGTCTAAATTCTTGCGAATTTCTTTTGTATCAGGTTTTTGAGACTATCTCTTAGAAAATCCTCTTGAGAGTTGTCAAGCAGAAATAAGTTTGTTTCTCATTGTTTCAAAGTCACTTTATGACCTTCTGGATTGGGCTCATACAGCCATCCTTCATCTGCTGTAAAGCCATCCTTCATCTTGCTAACAAAGAGCAATTAGAATCCTCTCGGGTCTAAATTTTGGGGATGAAAGCCGAAATATCTTTAGAAATCTAAAGATTTTAACTCTCCCCATCCTCTATAGATTTACTCTTGTAAGCGATTTCCAAAAGTTTCTGATTTTTTTCAACCAATCAAATTATTCAGTTTTGATATTCAATCAATTATTCAATCACATGTAAAAAAATCCTAAATCTTGATTAGTTGAAAAATCAGAAACTGTTGGAAATTGCCTGTACGAACAAGTTTATATCTTTGAATGTATCAAACTGGTTGTATTTAGATAGCTTTCCTGAAACATGAACACTTCCATGATTACGCCACTCTTAAACGAAGCAATCTCCTTCCAACACCTCTTCACTTAAACAGACCAATAAATGCACTGATAGAATGCACTGATTTTCATAGAATTAATTTTTATAATGCTCTGCAATTGGATACAAACTTTAGAGAGCTTTAAAGTGCTGCCAAGGCACTTGAATACGTTCCTTATTAATGCTACTGTTTACAATTTTGATGAGTTTTTTCACAGTCCACCAATATATCAATCTAATACTTAATTGGGGACTTATTCTGATTTTGTTTTGTTTATTCAAATTTTTTTCGTTTTGTTTATTCAATTTTTTTGGGTTTGTTTATTCCATTTTTTTCTTTTATTTATTCAATTTTTTTCGTTTTGTTTATTCAATTTTTTTTCTTTTATTTATTCAATTTTTTTTGTTTTACTATAATAAAACGGTTTGATTTGTTTTGATTTAAAGTAAAGAATCATCCAATTAAAATGGGACACTCTGTATTTCATTTTATTTCTTACATTAAGGCCCGTATTCAGAGACCTAAGTTAAGCAGCTCCTCACCGAGATTTTTTGCTCAAGTGCGTTTACCTGCTTTGAGAATTGAGCAAAAAATCTCGGTGAGCAGCTGCTTAACTTACGTCTCTGAATACGGGCCTAAATTTTCTTACCTAATTATCTAATTTTTATTTATTTTATTTTTTCTGTTATTTATTTTATTTTTTTCTTTATTTTCAGAGCTTTATTTTATACAACTCAACCAGCACATTTAGTTACCATCTTAGCAATTTCAATAATTGGTTTCTTCGTTTATCCGAGTGAGAAAACAAATCAACCATCAAAGTTATGGAATTTCCTCCACTTAACGGCGTTTTGCGTACATTTAGGAACGCAGATATGGATGACGTTCGTATCGGGACTTTCCCTTTACTTCGCCTTACCAAGACACGACTTCGGGAGGGTACAAGAAGTTTTATTCCCGAAATATTTCCTATTAAATTCCATCTTAAGCTTGATTACTTTAGTGATTTATTTGAGATATCATAATTCTCAGTTGGGTAATCCGGAAATTTTGGCGCAAGTTGTAGCGATGTCTACGTGTTTTTTAACCGAGATGGTGATCAGATTGTACCTAACGCCGCCTCTGCTTCGTCTCATGGTTAAAAAGAACGAGATGGAGAAGCGAGTCGGGGTTGGAAAGGAAATCGGTTCGTTCGAAGGTGGCCGACTGGTTTCGTCCTCCGAATACCTTCGCGTACACAAGGCTTTTAGAAAGATTCACATGAGAATAGCCATGGGTAATATTTTAACCATGGTTTGTACTGTGATACATCTACATTATTTATCAAACAAAATCTGCATATTGTAAATTTTAATTTAAATTTATTTTCTTATGTTTCATTTTCTTTTTTATTTTTATTTTTCATTTTTTAGTATTAGAAATTTAAAAACATAATTCAGACTTTTTTTCCAGTATTATCATTCTTTTAAAACTACTTCGTTTAATTTTATTGTATTTATTGATTTGTTATTTATTTATGTAATCCTATGCGATAGTCTTAAACGATCTGATAGTCTTATAATTATTTATAAATATATGTATTACAAAAAAGGATATTTTGATTCTGTGAGAGAATTAAAATAAAATAAATAAAAATAAATTTATAAAATATTCATAGAAATTTTGTTTTTATTAAAACCCTGCCAAACTAAAATAAAATAATAACCCTATAAAGAAAATTTTATTATAAATATGAAGGATTTTAAGGTTGGTGATAACTTAACTAAGAGTAACATTAACATTAGTGTTAATTTTAACACTAGATCATAAATTAGGAGTTTTTGAGTTTAGTTATGAGTCTTTTGAAAAGGTATTTGATTTTTGACATGGTGTAATTTTCTTCAAAAACAAGTTTGAAGTGATTTTGATTTTATGTTTATTATAAATATTAATTATTATTATTTTATGTAAAAGAGATAAAATTGGGAGAAAATGACTCTTGGTGCGTCACACAAACGTGTGTCCAAAAATCCCATGTATGTGGACTCACCATAAGAAGGGATGGTAGGGAAAGGAAAAATAGAGAAGGGATGGGGTGTCTGCTGGAACCCCACACAGTGCGGTTACAACACGCAGACAAATGTTGTAACCCTAAGCTGTGTGGGGAAACGTTATGTGGGTTCTGTAAAAGTAAAGTGACCAGACGTCCCGCTTTTGGGGGGACAGTCCCGATTTTTCACAATTTGTCCCGCATCCCGCGACGTTTTTCAAAAGTCCCGACTTTTAGAATTAAATGAAATTTTCTATTTATGAAAATCATTGCTTTGCGTTCTAAGAATCCTACGAGTTACGACGACTAATATATTGCTTTTGCTGAGGAAGTTGAATATCAGAAAATACTTGGATACAGTGAAACGCGTTGGTTAGTTTTACTGCCAGCTATCGAAAGAATTTTGAAGATGTATGATCCTTTAAAATCCTACTTTCTATCACAGGACAAATGTCCTAGAATTTTAGACAAGTTTTTTGAAAGAGAATATTCAAAAATTTGGCTAGAGTTTCTACAAAATCAAGCTGCTCTTTTTCAGCACGTTATAAAACTTACTGAAGATGATGAAATATCGGAAATCAGAGTAGCAAATGAAGTTAATAATTTAATATGTCAATATCAAGAAAGTTTAGAAAATAATTTTCTACCGTTAACTATCCGCAATAGTATAAATCAGCTCGAAGAGGTACAATAAGTTATTTTATAGTTTTATAGTAATTGCAAAGATTATTTGGAAGACCGGACCACATTAAGGTTTTTACACCTTAAGGTTTCAAAAATCTGAAAAAGTTCTTTGGAAAAATCGGAGCTTTAGTACTTCTAGACTTGGTTTTTTCCTTACAACTTGATAAATTATTCCAGAAAACTAAAAAAGTCATTTTCCAGAATAACATCTTGTATATTAAAAATCCAATCTATTGAAAATCTATTTTTTGAATCTTAAGATTTTAAAAATCTAACAACATCCTTTGAAGAAATCGTCTTTTGTAATTTTTTAGCTTGGATTTTTTCCTTACAATCAGACAATTTTTTCTTTACAATCAGACAATTTTTTCCTTACAATCAGGTAAATTTTTCCAAAAAGCCAGAATAGTAAAATTAATTATTATTTTTAGATGGTGAATCCAAATTAGAAATGTGGAAACCCTACATTTCTAAAAAACCTAAATCTCTAAGAAAATCCTTCGTAAGACTTGAGAATTCATCGTAATCTACCAAAAACAAGAATTCAAAAGCTTGAAATCTTGTTATTTTTGGTTTACGATAAAGTCATAAAGTCAAAATGTTAATTGAAATACTGATTTGAATCCAGCGATAAAAGCAATATTCAATTTTACAACTTTAACTTTCTGAAATAACATCTCGTACTTTAAAAATCCAGTCTAATATCCAATATATCAAAAAACTATTTTTCGAACCTTAAGATTTTAAAAATCTAGCAACATCCTTTTGAGAAATCGTCTTTTGCAATTTTTTAGCTTAGATTTTTTCCTTACAATTAGATTTTTCCTTACAATCAGATAAATTTTTCCAAAAAGCCAGAATAGTAAAATTGAATATTATTTTACATGACCAGAACTTAATTGAAACGATGTGCAAAAATCATTTGATTGTGTTTCTCAAAAATTCCCAAATAATAATATTTCCGAAAATGATCTTTTTAAGGAAGTGTCATTAGTAAAAAATATATTGATAAGGAAAAGCTTAAATATTGGACATCACAAAAAATCACAGTAGGAAATAAAGTAAGAAATAAAATCTTAGTTGTCCCGCTTTGTCCACTAAAAGTCTGGTAACCTTAGTTATGTGGGTTCTGTAAAAGGGGAATTTATTCCTCAGAATTAAGGAATTTATAAAGTTGAGTTTTAGTAGTGAAGTTATCTATTAAGCTTCTTCTTCAAAATCACTTCTAACTTGTTTCTAAAGAAGGTTATAACATCCGAAACGTCAAACTCCTTTCCAAAAGTCGAACAATTAAACTCACAATCCCTTTGTTTTAAGTCTAGTGTTAATTTTTAGAGCTTTCTAGAGTTTTGAGAGTTTCCGGAGGTTTCGAGATTAATTGGGTATCTTTTGAAAAGACATTTGACATTTCATTTTGTTACAACTTTCTTCAGAATCATTCCGAACTGGTTTCTAAAGAAGGTTGTAACATTCGAAACGTCAAACTCATTTGCAAAAGATGTATGACTAAATCCAAAAGCTCCTTGGTCTAATTGTAAGTCTAGTGGTAGAGTGTCGGAAGCTTTCTGGAATTTTGGGAGAAAATTTTATATAAAATGGGGATGTGAATGTGAGATTTTATATGAAGGAAAATTTTATATGAATAAACGGGGTAAATTAAAACTTGGATTTTATGTTTATGTAAAAGAGATAAAATCGGGAGAAAATGACTCTTGGTACGTCACACAAACATGTGGGTCCGAAGATTCCATGTATGTGAACTCACCAAATGTCATAAGAAGGGATGGTAGGGAAAGAAAAAATAGAGAAGGGATGGGGTGTCTGCTGGGACCCCACACAGTGCGGTTACAACACGCAGACAAATGTTGTAATCCTAAGCTGTGTGGGGAAACGTTATGTGAGTTCTCTAAAAGGAGAATTAAGGAATTTATAAAGTTGAGTTTTAGTAGTGAAGTTATCTATTAAGCTCCTTCTTCAAAATCACTTCTAACTTGTTTCTAAAGAAGGTTATAACATCCGAAACGTCAAACTCCTTTCCAAAAGTCGAACAATTAAACTCACAATCCCTTTGTTTTAAGTCTAGTGTTAATTTTTAGAGCTTTCTAGAGTTTTGAGAGTTTCCGGAGGTTTCGAGATTAATTGCGTGTCTTTTGAAAAGACATTTGACATTTCATTTCGTTACAACTTTCTTCAGAATCATTCCGAACTGGTTTCTAAAGAAGGTTGTAACATTCGAAACGTCAAACTCATTTGCAAAAGATGTATGACTAAATCCAAAAGCTCCTTGGTCTAATTGTAAGTCTAGTGGTAAAGTGTCGGAAGCTTTCTGAAATTTTGGGAGAAAATTTTATATAAAATGGGGATGTGAATGTGAGATTTTATATGAAGGAAAATTTTATATGAATAAACGGGGTAAATTAAAACTTGGATTTTATGTTTATGTAAAAGAAATAAAATCGGGAGAAAATGACTCTTGGTGCGTCACACAAACATGTGGGTCCGAAGATTCCATGTATGTGGACTCACCAAATGTCATAAGAAGGGATGGTAGGGAAAGGAAAAATAGAGAAGGGATGGGGTGTCTGCTGGGACCCCACACAGTGCGGTTACAACACGCAGACAAATGTTGTAACCCTAAGCTGTGTGGGGAAACGTTATGTGAGTTCTCTAAAAGGAGAATTAAGGAATTTATAAAGTTGAGTTTTAGTAATGAAGTTATCTATTAAGCTTCTTCTTCAAAATCACTTCTAATTTGTTTCTAAAGAAGGTTATAACATCCGAAACGTCAAACTGCTTTTCAAAAGTCGAGCAATTAAACCCAAAATCTCTTTGTTTTAAGTCTAGTGTTAGTTTTTAGAGCTTTCTAGAATTTTGGGAGTTTCCGGAGCTTTAAACTTAAATTTTTTAAGTTTACTAGAAAGCCAAATTTTAAATAAATATTATCATAAGCAGATTTCTTCTTCTGTACTTCTGCAAGAAGTTTGTCAATGACAGGATAATATGAATTTATGCGAAATTCACTGTTGGCATCAAATTCGACTTTTTCCAATTTAATTTCGTCGTACTGTTTTTTTCCTTTTGCGTAATCGTTTGTACTCATCACAAAAGGACAATTTTATACCTTCCGACCTATAAAAGTTAAATGATTCCGTATTTCGTTTGGATTGTACGAATGTTTCTAAAAAAAAGCATATAGCGTAGTGATGCAATGATTCAATTATAGCGTTTACTTTTTGAAGTGATATATTAGTTCTATCTATAACTTCTAATATTTCATAACCGGAAACCAGAGTTTTCACAGAATCACCTCTTGCTGACCAACGAGTATCACTTAACCTTTTGGGAACGTTGTTTCTAGGGGCAAGTGAGTCTTTTAAAATCTTCCATCGTGATGTTGATGCGGTAAAGAAGTTGTATAAATTTTGTAGAAACAAAAATAATTTAGTTGCTTGTAGACAACATTCCGCCGCTGATTCTCCAATTAAATTTAAAGACTGTGCCGCACAGGGGACGAAAATGGCAAGTGTGTTTTTAGATTTAATGTCAGTCTTGCAAATTAATATCTAAACCAGATAATAGCTTTAAAATGGAATCTTCCATTTCTACGCTCTTATGGCCAGTATTTTCTAAAAACATTAAAAACCTTTCAACGGGGGTTCCGCATTTGTTGAAATATCTAACTACAACAGTTAATTGATCACTGTGCGAGATGTCGGGAGTCGAAACTACTATAATAGAATAG
The DNA here is from genome assembly GCA_036711955.1 of Digitonthophagus gazella. NCBI lineage: Eukaryota > Metazoa > Arthropoda > Insecta > Coleoptera > Scarabaeidae > Digitonthophagus > Digitonthophagus gazella. Next base: position 22,376,408 of record JASCIT010000010.1, read on the forward strand.
TACTTCGCTTCTTTTAATTCTGAGACAATTATATTTCTAACAGGGTATTGGACATGTCTCTTATTTATCTGCAAGAATTTGCGATGAGTTCGTCAAAGTATTGAGTGCCAATGTTAGAAATATAATTACCTGAAATATAATCGTAGAATTTCTCGAAATGGGTGCATGGTAGGACATCGTATGTTAGTAATTTTTTTGTATTTTTGTCTAAACATTCCAATTTTGAGATCAGATTTTCAAAAAAATATCAACCAAAAAAAATACGGGACTTTAAATGCGCTCCTCAGCCTCGGTACCGAAGCCTGTTCATCGTAGATTATTTTGGTTATCATCACCATATTTCTTATGTAAATAATAGGGGATGTTCCAAAATTCAACATCCTACTCTGTAGGATAAGTGAAATAATTTAAGAAAACCACACCATGAGTATCAACTTCAAAGAGCTGTAGCTCCTTTGGGAAGCATTTCCGGACACATGTTTATATGAACTTTTCTTCATAATTTTTGCTGTAGAATTACCCCCTTCAGTATACGAACGTTATTTCCGGACACCCTGTATATTAAAAAGAATGATAAGCTATATGAAAAAAATATCTTATTTGCTAATAAATTATTAATTTCGGTCTAAAAAATACGTGCTATAAAAGCTTTTGTAGAGCTTTTACAGACACTTTGCATAACTGCTCAAAAACTTCAAAAAGTGGAGTTGGCAGGTTAACACTTAGCCGACGATTTAATGTTTTGTTTCCTTACAACCTTCTTCTGAATCACTGCCAACTTGTTTCCTTCCAACAAGAAAGTTGTAACGTCTGAAACGTCAAACTTCTTTTCAAAAGATGTATGATTTAAACCTAAAATCTAATTCCAAGTTTAGCGTCAAAGATTCTCGAGCTTTCTAGAGTTTTAGGAGTTTCCGGAGTCACTTTTGATCCAATGTTAGATCTTTTGAACTAACGACATAACCTCAAAGAGGAACTTATGTCTGCATTTTGACAAGCTTTGACAATTAATGACGCAACTGGATGAAGAAGCTATCTTTAGAAGAATCCATTATTTGACATTATTTTCCGAAAGAAAGCTGTAATCACTAATATTTTTCTTGAATTTGCTTTAAAAATAGCTTTGATAGCTTCTTCAAGTACAGAAGTATAGTTCCACAAGAAATTATAGGTAGTAATACGTTTGTGCCGTCTTGAGGAAAATGGCATAACTTGAAAGAAAAAATCATTTCTGAAAAACTTACTAGAAATTTGTAGTTTTTAAAAAATGTTTCATTTGGGTTGAAATGAAATTTTGGGCATTTCAAATGGGTTCAGTGAGTTTTTGGCATTCTTCAATGTTAGGGTATCAAGGTCTGAACTTGTAAAAATGGAATTTTACTAGAGATTATGCCAAACGATGATCTTATACTAGAGATAATGCCAGAGATAATCTTACACATTTTGAGCTTACAATTAAATATATAAAAAGTCATTTGTTCAATATACTCGGTACGCAACTCATTTTAAAATTTAATTTTGCTATGCTAGCAACGTAAACGACTGCTACGGGGATGTCGTTCACCAAACGACCAAACCTAACCTGAAAGTCGTTCACAACGATGTCGTTAGAAGTTACAAAATACGAATTGTCGTTCATGAACGACAATCGTTTCATAACGACGTCGTTAAGAGTTACAAAATAACCCTGTTAATGTTTAGTTTCTTTACAACCTTCTTCAGAATCACTTCCAACTTGTTTCCTTGGAAGGAAAGAAGGTCTTCTTGAAACAAGAAAGTTGTAACATCTGAAACATCAAACTCCTTTTCAAAAGATGTATGATTTAAACCCAAAATCTAATTCCAAGACTAGCGTCAAAGATTCTGGAGCTTTCTAGAGTTTTAGGAGTTTCCGGAGCTTTCGAGTTTAGTCGTGCGGCTTTTAAAAAGATATTTTATGTTTCGTTTTGTTACAATCTCCTTAAAAATTACTTAAAATTTGTTTCTAAAGAAGGTTATAACATCAGAAAGGTAAAACTCCTCTTGAAAGGGCGTAGGACTTAACTTAAAATCTCCTAGTTCTACCTCCTAAGTCTAGTGTTAGAGTTTCTAGAGTTTTGGGGGTTTCCAGACCTTTCGAATTTAGTCGTGCGTCTTTTGAAAAGACATTTAATGTTTAGTTTCTTTACAACCTTCTTCAGAATCACTTCTAACTTGTTTCCTTGGAAGGAAAGAAGGTCTTGTTGGAACAAGAAAGTTGTAACATCTGAAACGTCAAACTCCTTTTCAAAAGATGTATGATTTAAACCTAAAATCTAATTCCAAGTCTAGCGTCAAAGATTCTGGAGCTTTCTAGAGTTTTAGGAGTTTCCGGAGCTTTCGAGTTCAGTCGTGCAGCTTTTAAAAAGATATTTTATGTTTCGTTTTGTTACAATCTCCTTAAAAATTACTTAAAATTTGTTTCTAAAGAAGGTTATAACATCCGAAAGGTAAAACTCCACTTGAAAAGGCGTAGGACTTAACTTAAAATCTCCTAGTTCTACCTCCTAAGTCTAGTGTTAGAGTTTCTAGAGTTTTGGGGGTTTCCAGACCTTTCGAATTTAGTCGTGCGTCTTTTGAAAAGAAATTTAATGTTTAGTTTCTTTACAACCTTCTTCAGAATCACTTCCAACTTGTTTCCTTGGAAGGAAAGAAGGTCTTCTTGAAACAAGAAAGTTGTAACATCTGAAACGTCAAACTCCTTTTCAAAAGATATATGATTTAAACCTAAAATCTAATTCCAAGTCTAGCGTCAAAGATTCTGGAACTTTCTAGAGTTTTAGTCGTTTCCGGAGCTTTCGAGTTTAGTCGTGCAGCTTTTAAAAAGATATTTTATGTTTCGTTTTGTTACAATCTCCTTAAAAATTACTTAAAATTTGTTTCTAAAGAAGGTTATAACATCAGAAAGGTAAAACTCCTCTTGAAAGGGCGTAGGACTTAGCTTAAAATCTCCTAGTTCTACCTCCTAAGTCTAGTGTTAGAGTTTCTAGTGTTTTGGGGGTTTCCGGAGCTTTCGAATTTAGTCGTGTGCCTTTTGAAAAGACATTTGATGTTTTGTTTTCTTACAACCTTCTTCAGAATCACTTCCAACTTGTTTCTTTGGAAGGAAAGAAGGTCTTGTTGAAACAAGAAAGTTGTAACATCTGAAACGTCAAACACCTTTTCAAAAGATGTATGATTTAAACCTAAAATCTAATTCCAAGTCTAGCGTCAAAGATTCTGGAGCTTTCTAGAGTTTTAGGAGTTTCCGGAGCTTTCGAGTTTAGTCGTGCGGCTTTTAAAAATATATTTTATGTTTCGTTTTGTTATAATTTCCTTAAAAATTACTTCAAATTTGTTTCTAAAGAAGGTTCATCCGAAGACATGAAACATCCGAACATCCGAAAAGTAAAAAAAGGCGTACGAGTTAACTTAAAATCTTCTAGTTTTACCTTCTAAGTCTAGTGTTAGAGTTTCTAGAGTTTTGGGGGTTTCCAGACCTTTCGAATTTAGCCGTGTGCCTTTTGAAAAGACATTTGATGTTTTGTTTTCTTACAACCCTCTTCAGAATCACTTCTAACTTATTTTTAAAGAAGATTGTAACATCCGAAACGTCTAACTGCTTTTCAAAAGACGAAGAATTAAATCCAAAATCTCCTTGTTCTAACAATAAGTATAGCGTTAGACTTTCTGGAGTTTTTTGAAGTTTTGGAAGTTTTTGGAACTTTAGGATTTAATCGTCCATATTTTGAAAAGACATTTGATGTTTCGTTTTGTTATAATCATCTTCATGATTCGGAATGATTATTTCAAACTTGTTTTTAACACGTTAGCTGCCAAAGTGAATTTAATAATCTTGCCAATAACGCCGTGTCCACCCATTTGGGTTAACAAAAGTTCTCACGTTTTTGCTTTTATCCACCCATTTGGGTGGACAGTAAGGATTTTTTAAAACTCAATTTTAAACGAAATCTACTTATTACACATTGAAATAAGTCTATAAACTTTTAAAACAGACTTAAGAGATTGCAAGACTTTTAAAAAATTGCAGCGAGATTTGGAAGAAAGGAAGCGAAGAGCAAAGCAAAAAAGGTCACTACGTTTTGCAAACCATGTGACGATAAACCGTTTTTATGTATAGACTGCTTCGAAATGGCACACTCTTCTATAAATAAACAAAATAACAAAAATTCGTTCTTCAAAAAATGTAAAATATGTGTTTAATAAATATTTTTCTTTACTACTTCGTTGTCCAACCAAATGGATAGACAGCACCCATCTCCAGAATAAAAATGAAACTGTCCACCCCTTTGGATTGACAAGTTTATTTATCTTAAATAGTTCTCCTGACTAAGCACTATCCGTGCGTGTTATCAAAAGTAACGTATCATTTCTAGAACTCGAGATATAGGCTTGGCAAATACGAAATGAACTGCAAATACGAAGATGGCAAAATTGGCAAGTTCGGTGTCCACCCATATTGGTGGACGTGGCAGCGAACGTGTTAAAGAAGGTTGTAACATCCGAAACGTTAAACTCCTTTTCAAAAGATGTATGATTAAATGAAAAAACTCCCAAAATCTAAATCCATTGTTAGAATTGAGGTAATATTAATTCTAATCTTACTTCAAGAAATTTTATTGTTTATGGCGAAACAACTCAAAGTTCTACAACGGTAAAAAATTTATCGATACTAAAAAGTTATCAGAGTATTAAAACGCACCTCAATTTTTTTTTATTTCGCGTCTAGTGACGTTAAAACACGTCATTTATAAATACACTTTATCCACTAATTGAAGGCGTTACTACCTATTGTTCATATGAACCCGTTAATCTTTTCTCAAGGTAATCTATTGTGCAATCCATTCTAATAATAACATCAAGGTATAAAAATAATAAAAATATGATAATATAGTAAATATCAGTATATTTTTTTACAGTTAAACTTTATTAAACTTTTACAATAAAATATTTATTTGTTATAAAAAATCTTATGGTTTTAACGAACGATAAATTATTTATTTAAGGCACTATTTTCACTTATTGAGTATATTATTTAACTTATTTAACTATTTTGACACATTTTTGGTAACTTTTTGATAAATTTTTAGAAAATTTTTGATAAATTTTTGGTAAATTTTTTGTAGATCTTTCATAAATTTTTGGTAAATTTTTTGTAGATCTTTCATAAATTTTTGGTAAATTTTTTGTAGATCTTTCATAAATTTTTGGTAAATTTTTTGTAGATCTTTCATAAATTTTTGGTAAATTTTTTGTAGATCTTTCATAAATTTTTGGTAAATTTTTTGTAGATCTTTCATAAATGTTTGGTAAATTTTTTGTAAATCTTTGGTAAATATTTTAAAATATTTTGTAAATTTGTAGTAAATTTTTGATACATTTTTGATACAAATCTTTATTAATACAGTCTTTTTTTTAAACTCTCTGGAATGTAATCTTATTATTATAAAATTTTAGGACGGAAAACTTACAAAAACTAACATTACAATTCTTAAATTATTACTTGTTTTTAAATCACAATAAATTTACAGAATCGTCTTTTAAAAAATCTATTTTTACGTATTGCAAAATCTTTTGATATATTTTTGGTAAACTTTTAGTATGTTTTTAGTAAAAATCTTTATTAATACTGTCTTTTTAATATATTAACATTTGTCTTTTAAACTATCTTAAGTACAATCTCATTATTATGAGATTTTAGGACGGAAAATTTACAAAAATTAGTATTTATAATACTAAAATTTTTTGTTTTTAATCTTAAATTCTCTTTTAACATATTACAAATTATTTTTGGTTAATTTTTGATTAATTTTTGATTAATTTTTGGTTAATTTTTAGTTAATTTTTGGTTAATTTTCGATACAAATCTTTATTAATACTGTCTTTTATTTAATTGTCTTAAATATAATCTCATTATCATGAGATATTTGGACGGAATTTAATACACTCATAGTTTTACAATTATTTCAAATGTAATTTCAAAATATTAACTGTTAAATATATTTAAAGTATATTAAATGATTTACTTTAAGTAAATTTTTTCATAAAATCGATTTTAAGTAATCGTAGATAATTTTATACGACCTTCAGGGTCTTTCTAAATACCTATATTATTTTTAAATACCTATATTAGCTTCTATGTCACAATTTTCGGAATGTCAAGTTTAAATTTAGGTACAGTAAAAATAAGATGATTGTGTAAGGAACTTTTTTTAAGGAAAATCGATTTTAAACAGTCATAAAAATTTTTTGGTTGATAATCACAACTTTGAGGATGTTTCATTTTAAAAAGTTTATATTTCTATTAAACTATTTTCAATTCAACCATCAATTTTTCAATTTAACTATTGTAACCGTAAAATATTGGAATATTAAAATGTTTTATTAAAAAATTTAATAGTTTTAATGGATTTCTATGAATTTCTATTTATTTTTATGTAAAATTTTTAACTTTTATCTTTTTTATAAAAATTTGGTAAATTTTAATAATAAAAAATGTCTTTTTAACGTTTATAACTTTAAATTAAATTAAAATTTGAAGTGTTAAGAAAAATTTTAATACTTTTGAGTAAACATTTAAAGATTTTTTTTGAAGAAATTTTGATTTAAATGCGATTTTTTGATTTAAATTCGTTTTTTTGATTTAAAATCGGTTTGTAACGACTTAAAATCAAATTATTTTAAAATATTTTATCGATTTTAGAAGAAAGGTCGAGTATTTTATAATGAAATTCATCCTCAATCTTTATAAACGTCACTTTTCATCTTTAAAGTGTCAATTTTGACGTTTAAAGATCAAAATTCTTTTTCAAAATGTCAATTTCTTCATTTAAATGTCTAAATTTAAAGATTTTTTGAAGAAATTTTGATTTAAGTGCGATTTTTTGATTTAAATTCGTTTTTTGATTTAAAATCGGTTTGTAACGACTTAAAATCAAATTATTTTAAAATATTTTGCCGATTTTAGAAGAAAAGTAGATTATTTTATAATGAAATTCATCCTCAATCTTTATAAACGTTACTTTTCATCTTTAAAGTGTCAATTTTGACGTTTAAAGATCAAAATTCTTTTTCAAAATGTCAATTTTTTCATTTAAATGTCTAAATTTAAAGATTTTTTGAAGAAATTTTGATTTAAGTGCGATTTTTTGATTTAAATTCGTTTTTTTGATTTAAAATCGGTTTGTAACGACTTAAAATCAAATTATTTTAAAATATTTTGTCGATTTTAGAAGAAAAGTAGATTATTTTATAATGAAATTAATCCTCAATCTTTATAAACGTCACTTTTCATCTTTAAAGTGTCAATTTTGACGTTTAAAGATCAAAATTCTTTTTCAAAATGTCAATTTTTTCATTTAAATGTCTAAATTTAAAGATTTTTTGAAGAAATTTTGATTTAAGTGCGATTTTTTGATTTAAATTCGTTTTTTTGATTTAAAATCGGTTTGTAACGACTTAAAATCAAATTATTTTAAAATATTTTGTCGATTTTAAAAGAAAAGTAGATTATTTTATAATGAAATTCATCCTCAATCTTTATAAACGTCACTTTTCATCTTTAAAGTGTCAATTTTGACGTTTAAAGATCAAAATTCTTTTTCAAAATGTCAATTTTTTCATTTAAATGTCTAAATTTAAAGATTTTTTGAAGAAATTTTGATTTAAGTGCGATTTTTTGATTTAAATTCGTTTTTTTGATTTAAAATCAGTTTGTAACGACTTAAAATCAAATTATTTTAAAATATTTTATCGATTTTAGAAGAAAGGTCGAGTATTTTATAATGAAATTCATCCTCAATCTTTATAAACGTCACTTTTCATCTTTAAAGTGTCAATTTTAACGTTTAATGATCAAAATTCTCTTTCAAAATGTCAATTTTTTCATTTAAATGTCTAAATTTAAAGATTTTTTGAAGAAATTTTGCTTTAAATTCGATTTTTTGATTGAAAATCGGTTTTTAACGACTTAAAATCAAATTATTTTAAAATATTTTGTCGATTTTAGAAGAAAAGTAGAGTATTTTATAATGAAATTCATCCTCAATCTTTATAAACGTCACTTTTCATCTTTAAAGTGCCAATTTTGACGTTTAAAGATCAAAATTCTTTTTCAAAATGTCAATTTTTTCATTTAAATGTCTAAATTTAAAGATTTTTTGAAGAAATTTTGCTTTAAATTCGATTTTTTGATTGAAAATCGGTTTTTAACGACTTAAAATCAAATTATTTTAAAATATTTTGTCGATTTTAGAAGAAAAGTAGAGTATTTTATAATGAAATTCATCCTCAATCTTTATAAACGTCACTTTTCAGCTTTAAAGTGTCAATTTTGACGTTTAATGATCAAAATTCTCTTTCAAAATGTCAATTTTTTCATTTAAATGTCTAAATTTAAAGATTTTTTGAAGAAATTTTGCTTTAAATTCGATTTTTTGATTGAAAATCGATTTTTAACGACTTAAAATCAAATTATTTTTAAATATTTTATCGATTTTATCGATTTTAAAAGAAAAAACGAGTATTTTATAAAGAAATTCATCCTCAATCTTTATAACTTAAAAACTAACACTAAAATTATACGTTTAACGTTAATCATTAACCATTAAACGACTTTTCTAACTTGCATTGAACTTAAACCATCACAGATAGTTTTAAATAATATCATAAAATTCGAATAACTGTCATAACATTCAAATAATTGTCATAACATTCGGATAATTATCATAACATTCGAATAATTGTCATGACATTCGGATAATTATAACAACATTCGGATAATTATCATAAAATACCAATAATTATAAAATTCGAATAACTATAAAATTCGAATAATTATAAAATTCGAACAATTCAAAAATTAAAACAACATAAAAAATGGTAATTTTAAGGCATTGTGGCGCGAATAGGAACCTCTTGTTGTAAAGCCATCTCGTTAACAGATTGCATAGCGTGCATGGCATCAATTTTGCGTGCATACTCAACCTCAATGCGTCCAATAAATTTATGATCAGCGTCGAAGTACATCGAGATGCGATCAACTTTTCCGTACATCGTGAAAAGGTTCTGAATGTCAAATGGTGCAGATTGTTCGTATATATTATCCACCCTTAATACTCCTGGACCTTTTAATTTTCTGCATAATGGACAATCGATTACTGGATAAGCTTGTGGATGTTCTGGTGGACTAAAAAATAATATATAGTAAAAAAATATAATATATAATAAAATTAGAAATAAACTTTGTAAATGATAGCTTTAAAATGATAGTTTAAATGTCAAGAGTAACACTTTGAAGATGAAAAGTGACGTTTAAAGATCAAAATTCTCTTTCAAATTGTCAATCTTAACGTTTAAATGTAATTTTTCATCTTTAATGTGTTATTTTTGACATTTACAGATCAAAATTTTCTTTTAAAATGTCAAATTTGACCTTTAAATGTCTAAATCCATTTTCAAAATCTCAATTTTAACATTTAAACGTCACTTTTCATCTTTAAAGTATCACTTTTGAGGTTTAAACGTTAGTTTTCATTTTTAAATTGTTAATTTTTACGTTTAAAGATCAAAATTCTTTTTCAAAATGTTAATTTTGACGTTTAAATGTTTAAATCCACTTTCAAAAATCTCAATTTTGACATTTAAACGTCACTTTTCATCTTTAAAGTATTAATTTTGACATTTAAAAGTCACTTTTTATCTTTAAAGTGTCACTTTTGATGTCTAAAGATCAAAAATCTCTTTCAAAATGTTAATTTTGACGTTTAAATGTCCAAATCCATTTTCAAAATCTCAATTTTTGACATTTAAACGTCACTTTTCATCTTTAAAGTGTCAATTTTGACATTTAAAAGTCACTTTTTATCTTTAAAGTGTCACTTTTGATGTCTAAAGATCAAAATTCTCTTTCAAAATGTTAATTTTGACGTTTAAGTGTCCAAATCCATTTTCAAAATCTCAATTTTTGACATTTAAACGTCACTTTTCATCTTTAAAGTATCAATTTTGACGTTTAAAAATCAAAGTTCTCTCTCAAAATGTCAATTTTAACATTTAAACGTCATTTTTCATCTTCAAAGTGTCACTTTTGACATTTAAAAGTCACTTTTTATCTTTAAAGTGTCACTTTTGATGTCTAAAGATCCAAATTCTCTTTCAAAATGATAATTTTGACTTTTAAATGTTTAAATCCACTTTCAAAAATCTCAATTTTGACATTTAAACCTCACTTTTCATCTTTAAAGTGTCAATTTTGACGTTTAAAAATCAAAATTCTCTCTCAAAATGTCAATTTTAACATTTAAACGTCACTTTTCATCTTCAAAGTGTCACTTTCGACATTTAAAAGTCACTCTTTATCTTTAAAGTGTCACTTTTGATGTCTAAGAATCAAAATTCTCTTGCAAAATGTTAATTTTGACGTTTAAGTGTCCAAATCCATTTTCAAAATCTCAATTTTTGACATTTAAACGTCACTTTTCATCTTTAAAGTGTCAATTTTTAAGTTTAAAAATCAAAATTCTCTCTCAAAATGTTAATTTTAACATTTAAACGTCATTTTTCATCTTCAAAGTGTCACTTTCGACATTTAAGTCACGTTTTATCTTTAAAGTGTCACTTTTGATGTCTAACAATCAAAATTCTCTTGCAAAATGTTAATTTTGACGTTTAAGTGTCCAAATCCATTTTCAAAATCTCAATTTTTGACATTTAAACGTCACTTTTCATCTTTAAAGTGTCAATTTTGACATTTAAAAGTCATTTCTTATCTTTAAAGTGTCACTTTTGACATCTAAAGATCAAAATTCTCTTTCAAAATGTTAATTTTGACGTTTAAGTGTCCAAATCCATTTTCAAAATCTCAATTTTTGACATTTAAACGTCACTTTTCATCTTTAAAGTGTCAATTTTGACATTTAAAAGTCACTTTTTATCTTTAAAGTGTCACTTTTGATGCCTAAAGATCAAAATTCTCTTTCAAAATGTTAATTTTGACGTTTAAGTGTCCAAATCCATTTTCAAAATCTCAATTTTTGACATTTAAACGTCACTCTTCATCTTTAAAGTATCAATTTTGACGTTTAAAAATCAAAATTCTTTCTCAAAATGTCAATTTTAACATTTAAACGTCATTTTTCATCTTCAAAGTGTCACTTTTGACATTTAAACGTTACTTTTTATCTTTAAAGTGTCACTGTTGATGTCTAAAGATCAAAATTCTCTTTCAAAATGTTAATTTTGACGTTTAAGTGTCCAAATCCATTTTCAAAATCTCAATTTTTGACATTTAAACGTCACTTTTCATCTTCAAAGTGTCAATTTTGACGTTTAAAAATCAAAATTCTCTCTCAAAATGTCAATTTTAATATTTAAACGTCATTTTTCATCTCCAAAGTGTCACTTTTGACATTTAAAAGTCACTTTTTATCTTTAAAGTGTCACTTTTGATGTCTAAGAATCAAAATTCTCTTTCAAAATGTTAATATTGACGTTTAAGTGTCCAAATCCATTTTCAAAATCTCAATTTTAACATTTAAACGTCACTTTTCATCTTTAAAGTATCACTTTTGAGGTTTAAACGTTAGTTTTCATTTTTAAATTGTTAATTTTTACGTTTAAAGATCAAAATTCTTTTTCAAAATGTTAATTTTGACGTTTAAATGTTTAAATCCACTTTCAAAAATCTCAATTTTGACATTTAAACGTCACTTTTCATCTTTAAAGTATTAATTTTGACATTTAAAAGTCACTTTTTATCTTTAAAGTGTCACTTTTGATGTCTAAAGATCAAAAATCTCTTTCAAAATGTTAATTTTGACGTTTAAATGTCCAAATCCATTTTCAAAATCTCAATTTTTGACATTTAAACGTCACTTTTCATCTTTAAAGTGTCAATTTTGACATTTAAAAGTCACTTTTTATCTTTAAAGTGTCACTTTTGATGTCTAAAGATCAAAATTCTCTTTCAAAATGTTAATTTTGACGTTTAAGTGTCCAAATCCATTTTCAAAATCTCAATTTTTGACATTTAAACGTCACTTTTCATCTTTAAAGTATCAATTTTGACGTTTAAAAATCAAAGTTCTCTCTCAAAATGTCAATTTTAACATTTAAACGTCATTTTTCATCTTCAAAGTGTCACTTTTGACATTTAAAAGTCACTTTTTATCTTTAAAGTGTCACTTTTGATGTCTAAAGATCCAAATTCTCTTTCAAAATGATAATTTTGACTTTTAAATGTTTAAATCCACTTTCAAAAATCTCAATTTTGACATTTAAACCTCACTTTTCATCTTTAAAGTGTCAATTTTGACGTTTAAAAATCAAAATTCTCTCTCAAAATGTCAATTTTAACATTTAAACGTCACTTTTCATCTTCAAAGTGTCACTTTCGACATTTAAAAGTCACTCTTTATCTTTAAAGTGTCACTTTTGATGTCTAAGAATCAAAATTCTCTTGCAAAATGTTAATTTTGACGTTTAAGTGTCCAAATCCATTTTCAAAATCTCAATTTTTGACATTTAAACGTCACTTTTCATCTTTAAAGTGTCAATTTTTAAGTTTAAAAATCAAAATTCTCTCTCAAAATGTTAATTTTAACATTTAAACGTCATTTTTCATCTTCAAAGTGTCACTTTCGACATTTAAGTCACGTTTTATCTTTAAAGTGTCACTTTTGATGTCTAACAATCAAAATTCTCTTGCAAAATGTTAATTTTGACGTTTAAGTGTCCAAATCCATTTTCAAAATCTCAATTTTTGACATTTAAACGTCACTTTTCATCTTTAAAGTGTCAATTTTGACATTTAAAAGTCATTTCTTATCTTTAAAGTGTCACTTTTGACATCTAAAGATCAAAATTCTCTTTCAAAATGTTAATTTTGACGTTTAAGTGTCCAAATCCATTTTCAAAATCTCAATTTTTGACATTTAAACGTCACTTTTCATCTTTAAAGTGTCAATTTTGACATTTAAAAGTCACTTTTTATCTTTAAAGTGTCACTTTTGATGCCTAAAGATCAAAATTCTCTTTCAAAATGTTAATTTTGACGTTTAAGTGTCCAAATCCATTTTCAAAATCTCAATTTTTGACATTTAAACGTCACTCTTCATCTTTAAAGTATCAATTTTGACGTTTAAAAATCAAAATTCTTTCTCAAAATGTCAATTTTAACATTTAAACGTCATTTTTCATCTTCAAAGTGTCACTTTTGACATTTAAACGTTACTTTTTATCTTTAAAGTGTCACTGTTGATGTCTAAAGATCAAAATTCTCTTTCAAAATGTTAATTTTGACGTTTAAGTGTCCAAATCCATTTTCAAAATCTCAATTTTTGACATTTAAACGTCACTTTTCATCTTCAAAGTGTCAATTTTGACGTTTAAAAATCAAAATTCTCTCTCAAAATGTCAATTTTAATATTTAAACGTCATTTTTCATCTCCAAAGTGTCACTTTTGACATTTAAAAGTCACTTTTTATCTTTAAAGTGTCACTTTTGATGTCTAAGAATCAAAATTCTCTTTCAAAATGTTAATATTGACGTTTAAGTGTCCAAATCCATTTTCAAAATCTCAATTTTTGACATTTAAACGTCACTTTTCATCTTTGAAGTATCAATTTTGACGTTTAAAAATCAAAATTCTCTCTCAAAATGTCAATTTTAATATTTAAACGTCATTTTTCATCTTCAAAGTGTCACTTTTGACATTTAAAAGTCACTTTTTATCTTTAAAGTGTCACTTTTGACGTCTAAAGATCAAAATTCTCTTTCAAAATGTTAATTTTGACGTTTAAGTGTCCAAATCCATTTTCAAAATCTCAATTTTTGACATCTAAACGTCACTTTTCATCTTTAAAGTGTCACTTTTGACATTTAAAAGTCACTTTTTATCTTTAAAGTGTCACTTTTGATGTCTAAAGATCAAAATTCTCTTTCAAAATGTTAATTTTGACGTTTAAGTGTCCAAGTCTATTTTCAAAATCTCAATTTTTGACATCTAAACGTCACTTTTCATCTTTAAAGTGTCACCTTTGACATTTAAAAGTCACTTTTTATCTTTAAAGTGTCACTTTTGACGTCTAAAGATCAAAATTCTCTTTCAAAATGTTAATTTTGACGTTTAAGTATCCAAATCCATTTTCAAAATCTCAATTTTGACATTTAAACGTCACTTTTCATCTTTAAAGTGTCAATTTTGACATTTAAAAGTCACTTTTTATCCTTAAAGTGTCACTTTTGACATCTAAAGATCAAAATTCTCTTTCAAAATGTCAATTTTAACATTTAAACGTCATTTTTCATCTCCAAAGTGTCACTTTTGACATTTAAACCTTACTTTTTATCTTTAAAGTGTCACTTCTGACATTTAAAAGTCACTTTTTATCTTTAAAGTGTCACTTTTGACGTCTAAAGATCAAAATTCTCTTTCAAAATGTTAATTTTGACGTTTAAGTGTCCAAATCCATTTTCAAAATCTCAATTTTTGACATCTAAACGTCACTTTTCATCTTTAAAGTGTCACTTTTGACATTTAAAAGTCACTTTTTATCTTTAAAGTGTCACTTTTGACATTTAAAAGTCACTTTTTATCTTTAAAGTGTCACTTTTGACGTCTAAAGATCAAAATTCTCTTTCAAAATGTTAATTTTGACGTTTAAGTGTCCAAATCCATTTTCAAAATCTCAATTTTTGACATTTAAACGTCACTTTTCATCTTTAAAGTGTCAATTTTGACATTTAAAAGTCACTTTTCATCTTTAAAGTGTCACTTTTGAGGTTTAAACGTTAGTTTTCATCTTTAAATTGTTAATTTTTACGCTTAAAGATCAAAATTCTCTTTCAAAATGTTAATTTTGACGTTTAAATGTTTAAATCCACTTTCAAAAATCTCAATTTTGACATTTAAACGTCACTTTTCATCTTTAAAGTGTCAATTTTGACGTTTAGAAATCAAAATTCTCTCTCAAAATGTCAATTTTAACATTTAAACGTCACTTTTCATCTTTAAAGTGTCAATTTTGACATTTAAACGTTACTTTTTATCTTTAAAGTGTCACTTTTGATGTCTAAAGATCAAAATTCTCTTTCAAAATGTTAATTTTTACGTTTAAGTGTCCAAATCCATTTTCAAAATCTCAATTTTTGACATTTAAACGTCACTTCTTATCTGTAAAGTGTCACTTTTGATGTCTAAAGATCCAAATTCTCTTTCAAAATGTTAATTTTGACTTTTAAATGTTTAAATCCACTTTCAAAAATCTCACTTTTGACATTTAAAAGTCACTTTTTATCTTTAAAGTGTCACTTTTGATGTCTAAAGATCAAAATTCTCTTTCAAAATGTTAATTTTGACGTTTAAATGTTTAAATCCACTTTCAAAAATCCCAATTTTGACATTTAAACATCACTTTTCATCTTTAAAGTGTCAATTTTGACGTTTAGAAATCAAAATTCTCTCTCAAAATGTCAATTTTAACATTTAAACGTCACTTTTCATCTTTAAAGTGTCAATTTTGACATTTAAACGTTACTTTTTATCTTTAAAGTGTCACTTTTGATGTCTAAAGATCAAAATTCTCTTTCAAAATGTTAATTTTTACGTTTAAGTGTCCAAATCCATTTTCAAAATCTCAATTTTTGACATTTAAACGTCACTTCTTATCTGTAAAGTGTCACTTTTGATGTCTAAAGATCCAAATTCTCTTTCAAAATGTTAATTTTGACTTTTAAATGTTTAAATCCACTTTCAAAAATCTCACTTTTGACATTTAAAAGTCACTTTTTATCTTTAAAGTGTCACTTTTGATGTCTAAAGATCAAAATTCTCTTTCAAAATGTTAATTTTGACGTTTAAATGTTTAAATCCACTTTCAAAAATCCCAATTTTGACATTTAAACATCACTTTTCATCTTTAAAGTGTCAATTTTGACATTTAAAAGCCACTTTTTATCTTTAAAGTGTCACTTTTGACATCTAAAGATCAAAATTCTCTTTCAAAATGTTAATTTTGACGTTTAAATGTTTAAATCCATTTTCAAAATCTCAATTTTTGACATTTAAACGTCACTTTTCATCTTTAAAGTGTCAATTTTGACGTTTAAAAATCAAAATTCTCTCTCAAAATGTCAATTTTAACATTTAAACGTCATTTTTCATCTCCAAAGTGTCACTTTTGACGTTTAAACGTCACTTTTCATCTTTAAAGTATCACTTTTGACGTTTAAAGGTCAAAATTCTCTTTCAAAGTGGCAATTTTTAATAAAATACATGACATTTTCGGACACCTGTATATTAATTATGATTTTGTTAAAACTTACACCCATTCGTTCACGTAATACATGATTCTATGAAGATCTTCACGAGTAAGGAAAGATGACATCCTTGGTTTTAGAGTCCTTTTTCGATTTTAATCGACAAAACTAAAAAATAAATCAAAAACAATTAAAATAATTTAAAAAAATTACAACAAAATACAAAAAAATTACAAAAAATATAAAAAATATAAAAAAATATTAAAAAAATATAAAAAAATTACAAAAAAATACAAGAAAATTACAAAAAAATACCAAAAAATTACAAAAAAAATACAAGAAAATTACAAAAAATACCAAGAAATTACAAAAAAAAACAAAAAATTACAAAAAAATTAAAAAATAATAAAAAAAAACACAATTTTTTTTATTTATTAAAAAATATAGAAAAAATACAATTTATTTAATAAAATTTCCATATAAATTCAACCTCAAAAGAAAAACACATAATATTTCACGTACAAGTAAAAAATCACGTCTATTTCTTAATATTAAATCATTTTTATCGATAAACCAAACATTTCTATAGAATTATACCTAATTTTCATATGAATATAAACGAAAAATGAGTAATATTTCACGTACGAATAAAATATCACGTTTGTTTCTATGAATTTACTCACTGTTTGTTTTTATAACCTCTCTTTCGTCTAACGATTATAATAATATTAATCGGTAGAAAATCAATTCTTAGAGGACACTTACGTTCAGTGTGGCACGAATGTTATGAAATGAATGATTTATGCCTTTAATAATCTCTCCAAGAAACCGAACAACAAATAATCTAAGTATAAACAAAGTTGACACTCAAATATTTTAACGGTGAAATTTGCAAACCCTCCAAACCCTCACTGATTTCCAAGAAATCGAGATGATAACCGAAGTTGACACATTCACATTTACACGAAACGGGTAATATTGAACTTTTATATTTGTTTAAACGTACATTAAATGGATTATTTCTAATAATATATGAGCAACATACCTTTTTGCTTTGAATTTCAAACGAACACACCTCAACCGTAACAGGTACCCGATGAATGTGAAGTTGGCAGCATATGGAGGGGCACTTGACATATTCCCAACAATATTCGTTAATATAATTATTTAATTTACGATATTCTACTAAAATAAATATGAAATCAAAACGAACTAATAAGATTAGTATTAACATATATTAAAAAAAGGATTAATAATAATTACAAATATTAGTTTAATCCTACTTTACCGACATCAAATTTAAATGATTATTTAAACGTAAATATATTATTAATTTCTTATTTTTCTTTCAATTGTAAAAATAAAATACTTTTAATGAATAATTAACAATAAGATTTATTTTAAAATTGAGTTTTATTAAATAAATTTATTAAATAAATTGGTGCCGGGCCCGATAGTCCCGCCATCTATTAGAAAATCTAAAAATTAAAAGAATTAAAAAAAATCAAAATAATCTCAATATTTCTTAATATAATTATTTAATTTGAGATATTTTACTAAAATAAATAGAAAATAAAAATAAATAAGATTATTAATTAATAATTAAATATAGTGTGTGTCGGTAGTTTCGGCATCTATTAAGTCTTAAAACTAGACTTGACGTTTGAAGGTTATGTTGAGTTATTAGATTTTCATTAAATGTTTTAAAATTGTTAATTAATTAATGTTTTTTACGTATTAAACTTTAAAAGGCAGTAATAATAAGGATAATAATAATACGGGTAATAATAATAATTATATTCATTATGTATTGATTTTTTTAGGTTATTTGGATTTTAGGTTATTTTCATTTTGACAGTTGTCATATGAACTTGTTTAAATATAAAATTAATACTTTAAATTGAATAATAACTAATTAGTGATTGTTAATTAGTTAATAATTAAGTGATTATTAATAAAATATAAGAATTAATATAAGAATGTTTTTTTTTTATTAAAATTGATTAATCGATTGACGTTTGGTAATTTGAGGTTATGTTTTGTGAGGTTATTTTATTTTAGATGTTTTTTCTTTTTACCTTTCAATTAAATATTTAATAATGTAGGTAAATAATAAAATAATTAATCTCGATGAATTTCTGTAAAGAATTTATTTGTAAAAAGCCTTACATATGATATTTACAATCACTCTGATCAATGAATCAATCGTAAAATACATAATTTCAATTCAAAATATAATGCACCTGGGCACGTTTACTTTTTTTTCTGTTTCATTATTTAAAACTTTTATTACTCTTATTACAAACACCGATGACTTAAGCTGTCTTAGACCATCTAACTACGCCGGTAGACACCGTTCCGGAAGTGAATTAAAATTTGAATTTAAATTAAAATTTGAATTTAAATTCAAATTAATTTATCAATTTTATTAACTTATCAATTTTATTAACTTATCAATTTTATTAATTTATCAATTTTATTAATTTATGAATTTTATTAATTTTTTTAATCAATCAGAGTCATATAACAAAAAAGACAATTCAATAGTTTCGTGTATATGATGATTGTAGAGCGATAAATGTAAAAATAAAAACAAAAAAACAAAGTAAAACAAGAAAAATAAAAATAAAATCAAGTATAAAGAAGGAATAATTGACAACCACGTAAAATTATAAATTAATTAATAATAAAAAAAATTATCTGTGCTAACGGTATTTTTTAATAAAAAATTGGGGTGTCGTCGGAACGAAACGTTTTTACCATTTTACAAATTACAAACTAAATTTTTTCATCTTTCGAAGGTATTTTAGGTATTTTCTTTTAGTTAATTATCCATAGCGTACCGACGCGTCCATTCTTTAGCATTACGAATGGCTTCGGACTCGTTTACCTTCCACAATTCGGCAACATCGTTAGCTAGAGGATCATCGGGATTCGGAGCACTTAACAAAGCTTGAATCGAAAGTAATACCGTGCGAATTTGCAAAGCGGGACTCCACTTGTCTTTAAGTATATCCAAACAGATACGTCCGAGCCTGTCTATATTCGGATGATATATTTTAGTAATAAAACGTACTTTTGGAGCTGACATCGGATAATCTTCCGGTAGGAACAGTTCCAGTTTAAAGACGCCTCCTTCGAAAGGCGAATCTTCCGGTCCGGTTACGATTACGTGGAAATATCGGGCGTTATCGTCATCGGGTACCGCACTAATACCTGGTACCGGTTCCTGCATCAAACGTTGGGTTTCTTTTATTATCCGGCGAGGTAAGGATGCCATTTTAATCGCGACCCTTGCGATTCGTTTTTTATTTTTTTTTTACTCTCTAGCGATACTCGTTTTTACGTTACTTTCCTTCCCTTAATCCTTGTTTAATCGACAGGCTGCCTTTTCATTCTATTTTAACACCTCAATACTTCTTGTACATTTAATTTTACTTCTTCGATTACCGACATTACATATCTTTTACACGTTAGAGTCGGTCTATTCTCATTACGCGTGCGCCAAAACCAGCGAAAACTTCACTCTGAATAATTGAAACTGTATCTCTTTCTTTCTACTTCAATAAAATTTCCATCTATCTATCTTTTTTTATTGGATACGTTCTTAAATGTTATCATCATGGTTTTTTTCTTTTTTTTGTTATTTATTATTAATCATTTTCCTTTATCTAGGATTTAGTAATTTTTATTTAAAATGATTTTTATTAGTTAATGATTATGTTTTATCATTTTTCTAATTTTTGGGTTTTTAATTTTTACAATAAGTGAATTAAACTTATTTTAAGCCTCGGACGGTACTTTGGGGTCTGCGAGTACCCCCAAGTACCAAGTACCAATGGTGTCTGAGCAACCTATGGTACCATTGGAAGGTTAAATAAGTTAGGATTAAAAATAAAGTACAAATTTTTATTGATTGATAATATTAAATGATTTATTGACGATCATATATCAATATATTGTAACAAAAGTACCCAAAGTAAGTTTATTTAACAGAACTTTGGGTACTACTCTTGCTAGCCGAGCGACGTCTCTTGATTTCTTCATCTCTACGAGCTTTAGATTCCTTTTTACGTTGAGCCAGCAACTTAGCGTAATTATCAGCTTGTTCTTTACGTCTTAAGCAACGTTTTTTCTTCAAAGCCAACCTATGACGTTTACGCTAAAATAAAAAAAAGAATTATAAATGGATAAAAATCGAAAATTATAATATAAAAAATAAAAATATACAATAAATATACAAATAAACAACATCACTAAGTTTTTACTCAGTCACTAAGTTTTTAATATGCTTTTGCATATTAAATCTAGATTAAAATATAAAGTAAAAGCTTTAAATACAGAACGTTTCAAAGTCAAACGGAATGATTTATTGTCACGATCAAAGTAAAGCCCCAAAAGGGGGTCATTGTATATTACGGAGTTAGCACAAACGCCTAATTAAATCAGTATAAGAAGGCAGGGAATTCAATGGAAGGGATGACTTCTTGGTTCTTGATCATCAGTCCCACAGCTAAGGCTGTGAAGAATAAAGGCAGTTAATGGAACGTTGGCTGGTGTGTTATTTGTACTATAACCCGAAACGGAGCTATACCATGAAGAGAAAGATGAGAGTACTGTTGGGAGGCAATGTTACGGAAATGAGCCTTACTTTTTCATCTTTATTTTCATGGTGGAGCTCCATTTCGGGTTATAGTACGTTCCCCTCGATAGAGAGGAACGTACTATAACTACTAACGTACTATACAGAGTGTCCCAGAACTCAATTGCCAAACGCTAACCACGCATTCTAAAGCTGATTTCATGCCGATTCAATGAAAAAGTCCTTATGCGAAATTGCTTCCTAAGAGAATTAGAAGATGACTAGAAGCATCCTGAAGATGACGTGTCTAATCATGTTTTTTCGAAATATCTTAATAACGCTTTTAGCTATCACAATGAAATTTTGAGCGTTTGTAAACTTCGAAATGCTTCATCGTTTGTTGACAAAACAATTTTTTATTGCCTCCGTAAAGGTGTTAAGCGCTACCAGGCATGATACAATTATATAAGGTATGCTCGATTTAAAACAAAAAACGCATCGAATTTCCCAAGGCGCGTCATCAGTCGCCATTAATTTCTTTAAAATAGTAATTAAAATTCCTTATTTCTGCCCTTATTTGTATATTTTCTTTTAAATATGTGTACTTAATCAATTGTTAAAATCATTAAAATAATTATGCCTTAATTCATTCTGTGTGCTGTAGAAGATGTGACGTTTATAATAAATCGAAATAAGTCAAGGTGACAGGGACAAATAGGGAACGTTCACTCATTAATTCGTCAACACATGAATGTCATCCTAGAAAGGAAAATGGCGACTGATGACGCGCCTTGGGAAATTCGATGCGTTTTTGTTTTAAATCGAGCATACCTTATATAATAGTATCATGCTACCAGGGTAAATTCTCTTAGGAGTTCTCTTACAACGCGCGTCTGGAATCTTACTCAGAAATGAATGGAGAATCGTTTAAAACAAATCACACAAAAATCAGACGGTCGATGGCTGAGTTACGCCAGCTCAAAGTTAAAATTTCAAAATTTTTTAATTTTTCGGTGTAGAGGTTGGGAAAATCATTTCTCAGAAATTTTCCAGGCCCGGTATTAGAATGCCCGTCTAGAGTCTTACTCAAAAATGAATGGAGAATCGTTTAAAATCAACCGTATGAAAATCAAGCAACTATCAACCGAGTTACGGAAGCTCAAAGTCAAAATTTCAAAATTTCAAAATTTTTTAATTTTTCGGTGTAGAGGTTGGGAAAATCATTTGTCAGAAATTTTCCAGGCCCGGTATTAGAATGCCCGTCAAGAGCCTTACTCAGAAATGAATGGAGAATCGTTTAAAACCAACCGTATGAAAATCAAGCAACTATCAACCGAGTTACGCAAGCTCAAAGTTAAAATTTCAAATTTTTTTAATTTTTCGGTGTAGAGGTTGGGAAAATCATTTCTCAGAAATTTTCCAGATCCGGTATTAGAATGCCCGTCTAGCGTCTTACTCAGAAATGAATGGAGAATCGTTTAAAATCAACCGTATGAAAATCAAGCAACTATCAACCGAGTTACGGAAGCTCAAAGTCAAAATTTCAAAATTTTTTAATTTTTCGGCGTAGAGGTTGGGAAAATCATTTCTCAGAAATTTTCCAGATCCGGTATTAGAATGCCCGTCTAGCGTCTTACTCAGAAATGAATGGAGAATCGTTTAAAACCAACCGTATGAAAATCAAGCAACTATCAACCGAGTTACGGAAGCTCAAAGTCAAAATTTCAAAATTTTTTAATTTTTCGGTGTAGAGGCTGGGAAAATCATTTGTCAGAAATTTTCCAGATCCGGTATTAGAATGCCCGTCTAGCGTCTTACTCAGAAATGAATGGAGAATCGTTTAAAATCAACCGTATGAAAATCAAGCAACTATCAACCGAGTTACGGAAGCTCAAAGTCAAAATTTCAAATTTTTTTAATTTTTCGGTGTAGAGGTTGGAAAAATCATTTGTCAGAAATTTTCCAGATGCGGTATTAGAATGTCCGTCAAGAGCCTTACTCAGAAATGAATGGAGAATCGTTTAAAACCAACCGTACGAAAATCAGGCAACCACCAACCGAGTTACGGAAGCTCAAAGTAAAAATTTCAAAATTTTTTAATTTTTCGGTGTAGAGGTTGGGAAAATCATTTGTCAGAAATTTTCCAGATGCGGTATTAGAATGCCCGTCAAGAGCCTTACTCACAAATGAATGGAGAATCGTTTAAAACCAACCGTATGAAAATCAAGCAACTATTAACCGAGTTACGGAAGCTCAAAGTCAAAATTTCAAAATGTTTTAATTTTTCGGTGTAGAGGTTGGGAAAATCATTTCTCAGAAATTTTCCAGGCCCGGTATTAGAATGCCCGTCAAGAGCCTTACTCACAAATGAATGGAGAATCGTTTAAAACCAACCGTATGAAAATCAAGCAACTATTAACCGAGTTACGGAAGCTCAAAGTCAAAATTTCAAAATGTTTTAATTTTTCGGTGTAGAGGTTGGGAAAATCATTTCTCAGAAATTTTCCAGGCCCGGTATTAGAATGCCCGTCAAGAACCTTACTCACAAATGAATGGAGAATCGTTTAAAACCAACCGTATGAAAATCAAGCAACTATCAACCGAGTTACGCAAGCTCAAAGTCAAAATTTCAAAATTTTTTAATTTTTCGGTGTAGAGGTTGGGAAAATCATTTCTCAGAAATTTTCCAGATCCGGTATTAGAATGCCTGTCTAGCGTCTTACTCAGAAATGAATGGAGAATCGTTTAAAATCAACCGTATGAAAATCAAGCAACTATCAACCGAGTTACGGAAGCTCAAAGTCAAAATTTCAAATTTTTTTAATTTTTCGGTGAAGGGGTTGGGAAAATCATTTGTCAGACATTTTCCAGATCCGGTATTAGAATGCCCGTCTAGAGTCTTACTCTAGCTAGAAATTTTGAGCGTTTGTAAACTTTGAAATGCTTCATCGTTTGTTGACAAAATAATTTTTTATTACCACCGTAAAGGTGTTAAGCGCTACCAGGGTAAATTCTCTTAGGAGGCAATTTCGGATAAGAACTTTTTCGTTGAATCGGCATGAAATCAGCTCTAGAATGCGTGGTTAATGTTTGGCAACTGAGTTCTGGGACATCTTGTATAATAGCGAGTGTAGTGTTAGTGTAGTTTCAAAGGAACCCCCAAGCAAAAAAGTAAGTATACCTCTTGCTTATTTAACCCTGTAACCAGAAACAAGCGAGGGACTCGTGACATTATTTTTGTAGTATATGACATTATTTTTTCATACTCAAAAATTAGTACGATAGAAAATTTAAATATTCCTAAAGGTGAATTCCTATGGAACGTCAAAACAAAAGTTTGCTTTCGTACTTGCTATCATGAAAATCTTCAAGGAAAATGTTCATGAAAATGTCAGTCGTGGAATGTGGACCATTCACACGGATTGCAGTAACAACAAAAATGTGATTAAGTTGGGGGAAAGCATGAACCTGCTCATCGAGGCTTGTGTTGTGGTGAGTTGGGGTTTATATTTTTTGTGCTAACAAAGAATCAGTTGCTAAAATTGAAACAGTAATGGAAGAAAAGACGATGGTGATTTTTGAAAAAGATTTTTGACAGGAAATCGAAAGCACATAATTTAGCAACAAGGAAGTTAAGAAGCTATTACAAAGAGAATTTAAAAACTTGAAATTCTCTTAGCTGCTCCCACTCTTAAATCTCGATTTGAGAAGTCAAATCTTAATAGCCTTCTGTACTCTTCAATAATATCATGCAACACCTCCTCAACATCTTACAATTCAAGAAAGTACAATTCAAGTTTGAACATAAATAAACATTTTGAAAAAGAATTTGAAGCAAAGTGCAGAAAAATTGGGATGTTTGCGAGATTTTATCTTTCAACAGGATAAAGATCCGAAGCAAACCGCCTTAGATACTAAACTTAGGATCTTGTATAACTGTCCAAAATACCTCAAAACACCACCCCAAAGCCCATATCTCAATCCTACTGAGAACTCATGATTAATATCCAAGAAGAAATTAAAATGAATTAAATGGGAAATTTTTAATACGCTCAAATATTAATTAAAGGAAATAATTAAGTAGGGATTCTTACCTCTTAAGCGTTAAAGGAGAAAAAATGTCTCATTACTGCACTGGGATCCGAACCCAGGTCTCCTGCTTTCTGGGCAGACGTTCTAACCAATTGAACTATGCAGCTCGACAAGATTTCTCAAAATTTCTGGCTACGTATTCTGCCCGGAAAGCAGGAAACCTGGGTTCGGATCCCAGTGCAGTAATGAGACATTTTTTCTCCTTTAACGCTTAAGAGGTAAGAATCCCTACTTAATTATTTCCTTTAAGAAATTAAAACATTACGGTATTAGAAACGTAATCGACTTAAAAAAAGTGTTGAAGACTGGATGGGCTAAAATACCACCTGAATTAACAACTAAACTAGTTGATCAACTAAAGTAATCGATGCCGAAGCGTCTAACTGCTGTTCTTAACCACTTGCAGTGGCAAGAAATTCACGGCTGAACGTGCCAGGTGAGTCATTTTTCTACCTGCAATATTTTCTAATTTTATATTTTCTTTTCCTGCGTGATTTTGTAATTTTTCTGTAGGTGTATGAATACCAGTTTTATACTCTGTATACATGTTGAAAGATTACAAATAACACCAGAAAATTTCGTTCCCCTTGTGTTCATGCCACAAGTTTGTTGTCTTAATTTAATAACGTTGTTATAATTTGTCTTAATTTAATAACACGCCTTTTCATTTTTAAAAAACCGACACACGAAAGTGAATTCACAAAAATCAAAACATGTTTGAAGTCAAAAGCGAACCCACGAGACTTCATTCACACGAAGCATTCCTTTTTGATTAAATTAACACTTTTATACCTAACAAATACGTCGCTGATGGTTTAAAAAACTAACTAAATGAAATTACAACAATAATAACCAGTCAGTTTTAAAAAATTCGTATCTCAGAAACTAATTGATGTTAAGGTTAGAAATTTTAAGAAAATTTGAATTAAAAATCATAGTTTTAGGTATAAAAACCTGTTTTATTCCAAGTGTTGTCAAAAAAATTTAAAAGATTTTCAAATTTGGTAAAAATTTGTTTAGGTTAGAAAATTAACCATTTTTTTAAAAAATCATAAAAAATTGAATTTTAAATGTTTTGAACTGATTTTTTTTCTAAATGAAACTTAAAACATTCTAGTTTTATACTAAAAAGGCCGTTTTATTCTAAATGTTGTCAAAAAAATTAAAAAAATTTTCAAAGTTGCTAAAAAAATTTTTGAGACTTTTAACCTAACTTTAAAAAAATTAATCAACTTTAAAAATTCACCAAAAATTCATTTTTAAAGATTCTGATTTGTTTTTTTTTTCTAAATGAAACCTAAAACATTCTAATTTTAATTAAAAAAGACCGTTTTATTCTAAATGTTATCAAAAAAATTTAAAAAAATCTTCAAAGTTGGTAAAAATTTTTGACACTTTTTCAACTTAAGAAAATTAACTTTAAAAATTCATCAAAAATTCAGTTTTAAAGATATTGATTTGATTTTTTCTCTAAACGAAACTTAAAACATTTTAATTTTAATTAAAACAGACAAAGAAAAGCTACAATTGCTTATAGCTTTAATAATATATTAACATAAACAACCAGGATTTGTTCCGTTTTCAAATAAAGTTTAGTTCTATTGATGTAAATAGGTTAACTCACATCGAAAATTCATATTAATATCAAAAAAGAAGTTGTCAAAAATATAAAAAGTTGTCAAACATGTAAAAAGTTGTCAAAAATGTAAAAAGTTGTCAAAATGTAAAAAGTCAAAAATGTAAAAAGTCAAAAATGTAAAAAGTCAAAAATATAAAAACTTGTCAAAAATATAAAAACTTGTCAAAAATATAAAAACTTGCCAAAAATATAAAGTTGTCAAAAAATGACAGAAAGTGAAAATAAACACATTTCATATGAAAAAAAAATTATTAAAAAAACACAACATAGAACACATAAACTAAATTTGATATGCAAATGATTTCATACAAATAAAATCTAAGGTCTCATTTAAGCACGCTAACCAACACACATGAAATTTACTAAAACCTCCGATGAATCACTCCGTTTAACTGTAGAACACTCTGTATATTAATGCTGTGAACAAAAATGAAAGAAAATCAATTAATTAATCAATCAAAAATGAAATTAACAATCAAAAATAAAATTCACAATCAAAAATGATCGTGTAACTTATTAAAACTTCTTAAATTAGTTATAAACCCATCTAAAAAGAAGTTTATTAAAGTCATTTTACTTTTCCACGCAGCTGAACGTTTCAAAAACAACATGATTTAGTTTAGAAACTGCCTGTGCGTGGATAACTCGATAACTTATCTAAAAAAATTAAAAAACCCACCTGTAAGACAGTTGGAGTAATTAAACGTTGAATTCTCGGTGCCTTATACCTTTGTTTTTTCCCCTCTTTAAGAGGTAAAGGACGTTTAATAACGTACTGACGAACGTCATCCTCTTTACTCAAATTGTAAAGCTTTCGGATCTTCGAGGCTCTTTTAGGGCCTAACCTACGGGGAACTTGGGTGTCGGTTAATCCCGGAATTTCTTGCTCACCTTTACGAGCAACGACAAGTGCTAGAACGCTTAAATTTCCATCTACGATGCATCCACGGACGGATTTACGTTTGCGTTCACCGGTACGACGTGGACGGTAACAAGAATGACCTTTTGATAGTAAAAGTCGTACACGAGCTAAAAAAAAATTAATAGTTTTTAAATGGTTTTAAAACTTGTTTATTTATTTACTAATTAACTTATAAAAGCTTTATATATATATATATATATATATATATATATATATATATTAACTAATGAAAAATAAAAAAAGCCTATTATTAAAAAATATTTATTCACAATAGAAGAAATTCACAGACATTTTAAGGTTATGTTTCTCGTAAGCAAAGAAGGTAACCAAATATCAAGAAAAATATCAATTTATATCGTTTATTTTTGCTAAAATTAAAAAGATGGGTTACTAATTGAAAGTTTTGAAATAATCACCTGTGAAAAAAAGCTTTTATTTTCATTTTACTTAATTTATTTACTTAATTAATTTTATTAAATTTAATGACATCTAAACATTTTTGACGTTTAATTTTTGACAGTTAACTGTCAATTTTTTTAACCTCAATTTTCGAAGATTCGAAAGGAAGGAAGATTCAAAACTTGAAAATCCGAGATACATTACAACTATTAATTTAAATAATAATTTATACAAATTTAATTACCATTGGTGAGAACACCTTGTTTCATGGGAAAACCTTGTTTATCATTTCCCCCGGTGATTCTTAAAACGTAACCTTTCCACTCGTCACCAAGTTGATCGGCTTCGACTTCAGCTCCCATACGTTTTTCATAAAAAATACGGATTTTATGCTCATCGACAACTTCGATGAGCTTTTGGGCCCCCGTAGCGGGGAAGGATATGTTAAGCTATGAATAATATAAAAGTCATTCAATAAGAAACAAACAGAAAACAGAAATCGGATTTTTCTTCGTGGGCTCAACTCATTATATCCACGAGAAACGTCTTGAGTTTCTATTAAATGCAAATGATTTTATTAAAAGAGGTTTTTAATAGTAATAAATGAACAAAACTTACTTTCATGTTGACGGCATGCACTTAACCTGCCAAAGAGAAACAGAAATGGATGGATTTCGAGCACGTTGCTTCTTTCAGAATGGTAACATAAAAAAATAAAATCCCTAAAAATATTTTAATATTTATTTTTATTTTAACAAAATATCAATTAAAATATATCTTATTTTATGTTTAAATGTAAAAAATAATAATTTTTTATTTTAAATCTTTTTTAATTAAAAAATATTTTATTAAAAAAATTTTTATTAAAAGTCCCTAGATACCAAATGTCAAAGATGGTAACACCGCTTAAGCTTATCTGTTAAATAAACTTCCTTTTAAATCTAATATGTTAAAATACAAAACAACTATCAATTAAAATACATTTTATTTTATGTTTGATATGTAAAAAGTATTATTTTTTTTTATATTAAACCTTTTTTAGGTTAAAAATAATTTTTAATAAAAATCCCTAGATACCAAACGTCAAAGATGGTAATAACCGCGTAAGCTTATCTGTTAAACATGTTGTTATGGTTCGATAAGTTTCTCTTAAAATCCAATATGTTAGAATACAAAACAAGAATAAAACTAGTGCTGTGATTAAAAAATATTAAGTTCTTCTCACATCAAAAATGTCAGCTCCTCAACATCACTTCTTACCGGGTTTAAATCCCCAACAAGGTGCCATGCGGTCTCAATTCGGTACGGGGCCTATGCAAACTCAAATGGGAGCTTCTATGCAAAACCAAATGGGTGCTCAACTCGGTAATCAAATGCCCGTCCCGATGCCGAATCAAATGCCACCGCAAATAAATAATCCGATGATGGCCCAAATGGGAAACCCTTTAAATAGTCAAATGATGGCTCAAATGAACCCTCAGTATACTATGAACGGACCTACGCAGATGCCTCAACATCAACCCCCTAATCCGATGCAAATCCCTCCAAACGCCATGAGCGGAATGCCTCATCATCCGATGCAACAACCGCAACCCCCGGTTATGCAGCAAACTAACGCGGTGGCACCTACGCCGGCTCAACCTCAACAACAACAAAATAAAGAGTTTAATACGGCTTCTATTTGTAGAGTCGGACAAGAAACCGTTCAAGATATTTATTGTAGAACTCAAGAAGTTTTTCAAACTTTACGAAGTATACAACCTCCGAACGGAACACCTCAAGGTACAAATATAAGTAACGATAAAAAAGCAAAGATACAAGAACAATTACGGACAATACGAGTATTATTTAAACGGTTGAGGTTGATATATGAAAAATGTAACGATAATTGTCAGTTACAAGGGATGGAATATACTCATATTGAGAGTTTAATACCTTTTAAAGATGAAATCGATCCTAAATATGATGAAAAAAAGAATTCCGAGGCTTATAGATTAATTTGCGAGGAAAGTAAAGAAGTTATGGAACAGGTTGTGCTTAAAAATAAACAAATGAAAGAGGTTATTGATCATTTAAGAAGAATTATATATGAAATAAATACTATGTTAACCATGAGACGTTCATAGATATAGATTTATTAATTAAAACGAGTAATTTAACCTTTATTTTTGACAGGTAATTTAAATTAATTTTTAAAAAATTAAAAAAAAATTGTACCGAACTTATTTATAAAAGTAAAGAAACGATTTTTATGTCAAATGAAACCTAAAACATTCTATTTCATCTTAAATTGGTTAAATTTGTTCCAACTTTTTTCAAAAATATTAAAAAAATTCCGAAAAACAACTATAATTTTTGACAGGTAATTTAAATTAAAAAAAAATTTTAAAAAATCGCACTGAACTTATTTATAAGAGTAAAGAAACGATTTTTATGTCAAATGAAACCTAAAACATTCTATTTCATCTTAAATTGGTTAAATTTGTTCCAACTTTTTTCAAAAAAATTAAAAAAAATCCGAAAGACAACTATAATTTTTGACAGGTAATTTAAATTAAAAAAAAATTTTTAAAAATCGTACTGAACTTATTTATAAGAGTAAAGAAACGATTTTTATGTCAAATGAAACCTAAAACATTCTATTTCATCTTAAATTGGTTAAATTTGTTCCAACTTTTTTCAAAAAAATTAAAAAAATTCCGAAAGACAACTATAATTTTTGACAGGTAACTTAAATAAAAAAAAAAAAAATTAAAAAATCGTACTGAACTTATTTATAAGAGTAAAGAAACGATTTTTATGTCAAATGAAACCTAAAACATTCTATTTCATCTTAAATTGGTTAAATTTGTTCCAACTTTTTTCAAAAAAATTAAAAAAAATCCGAAAGACAACTATAATTTTTGACAGGTAATTTAAATTAAAAAAAAATTTTTAAAAATCGTACTGAACTTATTTATAAGAGTAAAGAAACGATTTTTATGTCAAATGAAACCTAAAACATTCTATTTCATCTTAAATTGGTTAAATTTGTTCCAACTTTTTTCAAAAAAATTAAAAAAATTCCGAAAGACAACTATAATTTTTGACAGGTAACTTAAATAAAAAAAAAAAAAATTAAAAAATCGTACTGAACTTATTTATAAGAGTAAAGAAACGATTTTTATGTCAAATGAAACCTAAAACATTCTATTTCATCTTAAATTGGTTAAATTTGTTCCAATTTTTTTCAAAAAAATTAAAAAAATTCCGAAAAACAACTATAATTTTTGACAGGTAACTTAAATAAAAAAATAATAAATAAAAAATCGTACTGAACTTATTTATAAGAGTAAAGAAACGATTTTTATGTCAAATGAAACCTAAAACATTCTATTTCTTCTTAAATTGGTTAAATTTGTTCCAACTTTTTTCAAAAAAATTAAAAAAATTCCGAAAGACAACTATAATTTTTGACAGGTAACTTAAATTAAAAAAAAAATTTAAAAAATCGTACTGAACTTATTTATAAAAGTAAAGAAACGATTTTTATGTCAAATGAAACCTAAAACATTCTACTTCATCTTAAATTGGTTAAATTTGTTCCAATTTTTTTCAAAAAAATTAAAAAAATTCCGAAAGACAACTATAATTTTTGACAGGTAACTTAAATTAAAAAAAAAATTAAAAAATCGTACTGAACTTATTTATAAGAGTAAAGAAACGATTTTTATATCAAATGAAACCTAAAACATTCTATTTCATCTTAAATTGGTTAAATTTGTTCCAACTTTTTTCAAAAAAATTAAAAAAATTCCGAAAGACAACTATAATTTTTGACAGGTAATTTAAATTAAAAAAAAAAAAATTTAAAAATCGTACTGAACTTATTTATAAAAGTAAAGAAACGATTTTTATGTCAAATGAAACCTAAAACATTCTATTTCATCTTAAATTGGTTAAATTTGTTCCAACTTTTCTCAAAAAAAAAAAAAAAAATCCGAAAGACAACTACAATTTTTTGGATGCAATTTATCTACTTTTTTTTTAAAACCTAAGTCATTTATTATCTGACATAAGTCAAATAGTCATTTAAAATAACTCATATATAGCAATAGTTAATTATTTTCTTTAATTTAAACATACTACTATGTAAAAAAATAACAACAGTCAATTATTATTTTATGTTCTGTGTTTATTAATTTTTTGACAGATTTAAAAACGTTATTTAAGGTTATGTTTAAGATGTATAAAATTTAATTAATCAAATTTTTATGTTGACAGCAAAAAAATATATAAAAAAATATGCGATATGAAATTTTAGATCTCTTAGTTTAAGATTATAATTGTATTTATTAAAATTATAATTGTATGTAATTTCATCAATATCTATGTAATATACTAAGTTGTCTTTCATCTTATGTTATTAAATTTACTGGTTGTTAATAATTTTAATTGTTAATTTTAAGTTAAAATGTGTATATTTTGTCTGTATAATTAATTTTTTGGAATTGGTAAATTGTAATTAATTAAGATTTTAAATTATACCTCAATATATTTTAGAAAAGTATTTATTTTTTTATTATTTTGAATGTTCTTAACCTTATAATATTTGGAATTTTATTAATCGCAGTCTTATAAATCGAGTTTACTTTTATAAATCGAGTTTGATTTTATAAATCGAGTTTGATTTTATAAATCGAGTTTAATTTTATAAATCGAGTTTGATTTTATAAATCGAGTTTAATTTTATAAACCGAGTTTAATTTTATAAACCGAGTTTATTTTTATAAATAGAGCTTAATTTTAGAAATAGTATTAAATAATAATTACATTTACAAAAACATTATTCAACAAAACCAACTGAACAATCTTGACATAAGAAAGATTCGGAAGAAATATTTCCTTCTCGGATTTTTTGACACGAAATACATTTCGGTAATAAAGAAGTTACTTCTAATTCAAGTTCTTTCTCGTATATATTCCCTAAAGTTTGTTGTTCCTCTTGTAAAACTTCCTGTTGTACTTCATCTACTAAATTTAGAATAGAATTAATATCTTCTTGTCCGTCTAATATAACCATGTTCTTTATATCTTCCGCACTTTCTTTTACTAAATTTTGTAAATCTTCCTCGGTGATACATCGCTGAGAATCGAGATGTTTACTCCTTTGAGATTGTATTCTTTGTTTAAATTCCTTTAATTAAAATCAAATTTACAATAGGAAATTAAATTTAGAAAATCAAATTGTTAATAGAAAAAAAGTGAGGTTAGAAACATCTTACTGTACGAATTTCGTTCCTTATAGTGTCTACAGTAAACTTATTGTATTTAGAAAACTTCTTTTGGGAGTTAAATGGACTTTTAGGCACTTTATCACCCATTATTTAAAGCTAATTAATTTAAAAATTATAAATTTTATGAAAGAACACTTGTTTGTCAATATGTGGAATGTAGTGACATCTAGTGGGAAATTCTAAGGGTAGTTTTAAAAACTAAACTTAGAAAAATCGATCAACTTTAAAAATTCGCCAAAAATTCATTTTTTAAGATTTTGATTGATTCTTTTTCTAAATGAAACTTAAAACATTGTAGTTTTAATTAAAAAAGATCGTTTTGTTTTAAATATTACCAAAATATTTAAAAAAATTTTCAATGTTGGTAAAAATTTTTGATGGTTACTAAAAAAATTGATCAACTTTAAAAATTCATAAAAAATCGATTTTTATAGTTTTTGATTTGATTCTTTTGCTAAATGAAACTTAAAATATTCTAGTGTTAATCGAAAAAGACCGATTTGTTGTAATGTTGTTAAAAAAATTAAAAAAAATTTCAAAGTTGGAAAAAATTTTTTTAGGTTAGAAAATTAATCATTTTTTAAAAAATTCATCAAAAATTTATTTTTAAAGATTTTGATTTGATTCTTTTTCTAAATGAAACTTAAAACATTCTAGTTTTGATCTAAAAAGACCGACTTGTTCTAAATGTTGTGAAAAAAATTAAAAAAATTTTTAAAATTGGAAAAATTTTTTGACACTTCTAACTTAAAAAAAAATTAACTTTAAAAATTCACCAATAATTCGTTTTTAAAGATTTTGATTTGATTCTTTTTCTAAATGAAACTTAAAACATTCTAGTTTTAATCAAAAAAGACCGTTTTATTTCAAATGTTATCAAAAAAATTAAAAAAAATTTCAAATTTGGAAACATGTTTTGACACTTTTTTAACTTAAGAAAATTAACTTTAAAAATTCGTCAAAAATTAATTTTTAAAGATTTTGATTTGAGTTTTCTTCTAAATGAAACTTAAAACATTCTAGTATTAATCAAAAAAGACCGCTTTATTTCAAATGTTATCAAAAAAATTAAAAAAATTTTCAAAGTTGGAAAAAATTTTTTTAGGTTAGAAAATTAACCATTTTTTAAAAAATTCATCAAAAATTCATTTTTAAAGATTTTGATTTGATTCTTTTTCTAAATGAAATTTAAAATGTTCTAGTTCTAATTAAAAAAGATCGTTTTGTTTTAAATATTACCAAAATATTTAAAAAAAATTTCAAAGTTGGTAAAAATTTTTGATGGTCATTAAAAAAATTGATCAACTTCAAAAATTCTTAAAAAATCGATTTTTATAGCTTTTGATTTGATTCTTTTGCTAAATGAAACTTAAAACATTCTAGTTTTAGTCAAAAAAGACCGATTTGTTCTAAGTGTTGTTAAAAAAATTAAAAAAATTTTCAAAGTTGGTAAAAATTTTTTTTGAGATTTTTAACCTAACTTAAAAAATCGATCAACTTTAAATATTCGCTAAAAATTCATTTTTAAAGATTTTGATTTGATTCTTTTTCTAGATGAAACTTAAAACATTCTAGTTTTAATCAAAAAAGACCGATTTGTTCTAAGTGTTGTTAAAAAAATTAAAAAAATTTTCAAAGTTGGTAAAATTTCTTTTTGAGATTTTTAACCTAACTTTAAAAAATTGACCAACTTTAAAAATTCGCCAAAGATTCATTTTTAAAGATTTTGATTTAATTCTTTTTCTAAATAAAACTTAAAACATTCTAGTTTTAACCAAAAAAGACCGATTTGTTCTAAGTGTTGTTAAAAAAATTAAAAAAATTTTCAAAGTTGGTAAAAATTTTTTTTGAGATTTTTAACCTAACTTAAAAAAATCGACCAACTTTAAAAATTCGCCAAAAATTCATTTTTAAAGATTTTGATTTAATTCTTTTTCTAAATGAAACTTAAAACTTTCTAGTTTTAATCAAAAAAGACCGTTTTATTCTAAATGTTGTCAAAAGAATTAAAAAAATTTTCAAAGTTGGAAAAAATTCTTTTAGGTTAGAAAATTAACCATTTTTTAAAAAATTCATCAAAAATTCATTTTTAAAGATTTTGATTTGATTCTTTTTCTAAATGAAACTTAAAACATTCTAGTTTTAATTAAAAAAGACCGATTTGTTGTAAGTGTTGTCAAAAAAATTAAAAAAATTTTCATAGTTGGTAAATATTTTTGACACTTTTCTAACTTAAGAAAATTAACTTTAAAAATTCATAAAAAATTCATTTTTAAAGATTTTGGTTTGATTCTTTTTCTAAATGAAACTTAAAACATTCTAGTTTTATACAAAAAAGACCGATTTGTTCTAAGTGGTGTCAAAAAAATTAAAAAAATTTTCAAAGTTGGTAAATATTTTTGACACTTTTCTAACTTAAGAGAATTAACTTTAAAAATTCATAAAAAAATCATTTTTAAAGATTTTGATTTGATTCTTTTTCTAAATGAAACTTAAAACATTCTAGTTTTATATAAAGAAGACCGATTTGTTCTAAGTGGTGTCAAAAAAATTAAAAAAAATTTTAAAGTTGGTAAATATTTTTGACACTTTTCTAACTTAAGAGAATTAACTTTAAAAATTCATAAAAAATTCATTTTTAAAGATTTTGATTTGATTCTTTTTCTAAATGAAACTTAAAACATTTTAGTTTTATATAAAAAAGACCGTTTTATTCCAAATGTTGTCAAAAAAATTAAAAAAATTTTCAAAGTTGGTAAATTTTTTTTTTCCAACTGGGTTCTAAAGTTGGAATTTTCTTTCAATTACATAAAAATTTGACGTTTAAAAGTTACAACTTTATTGTAGACTAGCTAAAATTTTATTGATAAAGACGTGGTTTAACACTCGACTATCAGTGGTGAACAATCTCCTAAAAGGAAAAATTTGATTTGAAGGGTGGGCAAACATCTTCGAGGGAGATTTTAGGGGTTGATAGACCTTGTTGAGGGACATTTCAGGGGTTGTCAAACTTTCTAGAAACCAAATTCAAGGATAAGTAAACCCTCTATTTCTCAAATGGGCTTCAGGGGTAGGAAAACCTCGTCGAGAGACATTTCAAAAGTTTGCAAACTTCGTAGAAACCCGATTCAAGGATAAGAAAAACCCTCAGTTTTTCAAACGGGCTTCAGGGATGGACAAATCTCATCGAGAGACATTTTAGGGAATGACAAACTCGATTCAAGGATAAGTAAACCTTCGATTTTTCAAACGGACTTTAAGGGTGGGTAAACCTCGTCGAAATACATTTTAAGGGTTGGTAAAACTTGTCGAGAGATATTTCAGGGGTTGGTAAACTTCGGAAAACTCCGATTCAAGGATAAGTAAACCCTCGATTTTTCAAAGGGACTTTAAGGGTGGGCAAACCTCGTCGAAATACATTTTAAGGGTTGGCAAAACTTGTCGAGAGATGTTTCAGGGATTTGGCAAACTTTATAGAAACCCGATTCAAGGATATTCAAGGAGGATTCATTCATGTAAACCCTCGATTTTTTAAACCGACTTCATAGGTGGGCAAAACTCGTCGAAAGACATTTCAGGGGTTGGCAAACTTCGGAAAACTCCGATTCAAGGATAAGTAAACCCTCGATTTTTCAAAGGAACTTCAAGGGTGGGCAAACCTCGTTGAGAGGCATTTCAGAGGTTGACAAACTTCGTAGAAACCCGATTAAAGGATACATAAACTCTCGATTTTTCGAACTGACTTCAGGGGTGGGCAAAACTCGTCGAGAGACATTTTAAACGTTGGCAAACCTTGTCGAGGGACATTTTAGAGATTGACAAACTTCATGGAAACCCGATTCAAGGATAACTAAAACCTCGATTTTTCAAATAGACTTCAAGGGTGGGCAAATTTCATCGATTGACATTTGAGGGGTTGACAAACTTCGTAGAGACATTTAGGCCCGTATTCAGAGACGTAAGTTAAGCAGCTGCTCACCCAGATTTTTTGCTCAATTCTCAAAGCAGGTAAACGCACTTGAGCAAGAAATCTCGGTAAGGAACTGCTTAACTTACATCTCTGAATACGGGCCTTAGAAGTTACAACTTTATTATATATTATAATGTTGCATGTGGTGACATCTAGTGGGAAATTATAAAAGATAGTTTTAAAAATGAAAATATTCTTAAAAAAAACTTTTGTAAGGGGGTTTAATGTTTGTATGAATTAATTTGTATGAGTAAAATATAAAATTAAATGTTTATTAGTGTATATGTAATAGATTAAAGGTGGGATTCCACAATCGATTTTAATTTAATAACTTAACACGGGCACACCTTAGTAACTATAGAAACGAGAACCCAGTGTGGTTTTAATAAAGAGTGAAAAAAGCTTCAGTTATGCGTGAACGGTCATGGGAAATAAATTGGTAACATTTACCGAACAACAATTGGAAAATTATCAGGTAGGTAGATGTTATTTAAAATTAAAAAAATTAATAATAATAAAAAAAATTTTTAATGTATAGGATTGTACCTTTTTCGCCCGGAAGGAAATTCTGAGAGTACAAAAGAGGTACAGGGAATTGAGGCCGGACGTCGTCCCGAAGCGTATGACCGGAAACGAGGCGGCGGAGGTGAAAATCCCGCTGGAAAACATGGAGAGGCTCCCGGAACTACGCGAAAACCCTTTCCGCAGGCGCATTTGCGAGGTTTTCTCGCGAGACGGAAAAGGAGCGTTGTCGTTCGAAGATTTCCTCGACTTACTGTCGGTATTCAGCGAGCAAGCTCCTCGCGACATCAAGGTTTATTACACTTTTAGAATATACGGTAAGTTCAGGACCGGACGTTAAAATTTTATTACCCCGATTTTTATTAGATTTCGACGGCGACAACCATATAGGACCCGAGGATTTAGAACGGGCCATACATTTGTTAACGCGTAACGAACTCTCCTCCGACGACATACAACAAATTATCGAAAAAGTAATCGAGGAAGGTGACGTTGATGGAGACGGAAAACTCTCTTATATGGAATTCGAACATGTTATTACTCGAGCACCGGATTTTTTTGCCAATTTTCATATTAGAATGTAAAATATACACTATGTCTTTTTAAACACTTATTGTCTCTTTTATCTTATATGTTTTTAAGTTAAAATTTAATTAAATATTTTCTAATTTTGACATGTATAACATTGACAGACTTTGACACATTAAAAAAATTCATTTATCGATTTTGTGTATGTTATATACAATAAAGTTGTAACTTCTTAACGTCAAATTTTTATGTAATTCAAAGAAAATTCCAACTTTAGAACGTAGTTGGTAAAAAAAATTTTTACCAACATTGAAAATTTTTTTAATTTTTTTGACAACACTTAGAACAAATCGGTCTTTTTAGATCAAAACTAGAATGTTTTAAGTTTCATTTAGAAAAAAAATCAAATCAAAATCTTTAAAAATGAATTTTTGATGAATTTTTAAAAAAATGGTTAATTTTCTAACCTAAAAAAAATTTTTCCAACTTTGAAAATTTTTTTAATTTTTTTGACAACACTTAGAATAAATCAATCTTTTTTGATTAAAACTAGAATGCTTTAAGTTTCATTTAGAAAAAAAAATCAAATCAAAATCTTTAAGAATGAATTTTTATGAATTTTTAAAGATAATTTTCTTAACTTAGAAAAGTGTCAAAAATATTTACCAAGTTTGAAAATTTTTTTAATTTTTTTGACAACACTTAGAATAAATCAATCTTTTTTGATTAAAACTAGAATGTTTTAAGTTTCATTTAGAAAAAAAATCTAATCAAAATCTTTAAAAATGAATTTTTTATGAATTTTTAAAGTTAATTTTCTTAAGTTAGAAAAGTGTCAAAAAATATTTACCAATTTTGAAAATTTTTTAAATTTTTTTGACAACATTTAGAATAAAACGGTCTTTTTAGATCAAAACTAGAATGTTTTAAGTTTCATTTAGAAAAAAAATCAAATCAAAATCTTTAAAAATGAATTTTTGGTGAATTTTTAAAGATAATTTTCTTAAGTTAGAAAAGTGTCAAAAATATTTACCAACTTTGAAAATTTTTTAAATTTTTTTTTGACAACATTTAGAACAAATCGGTCTTTTTAGATCAAAACCAGAATGTTTTAAGTTTCATTTAGAAAAAAAATCAAATCAAAATCTTTAAAAATGAATTTTTTATGAATTTTTAAAGTTAATTTTTTTAAGTTAGAAGTGTCAAAAAATTTTTCCAATTTTAAAAATTTTTTTAATTTTTTTGACATCATTTAGAATAAAACGGTCTTTTTAGATCAAAACTAGAATGTTTTAAGTTTCATTTAGAAAAAGAATCAAATTAAGATTTTAAAAAATGAATTTTTTATGAATTTTTAAAGATAATTTTCTTAAGTTTAAAATTGATGAATTTTTTTAAGTTAGGGTAGAAGTGAGTAAGTCAGGTTTTGGTATTCGAAGGATCTAAATTTATTTTAAATCCCTTTTTATTCAATAGAAATCATACAAAACACCCTTAAAATTCTACTAATATAACACAGAGGTCCTTAGTGATCGTTATTCAACCGAGAAGTACTGACGTCAATGACACCCCCTCTTAAACGCCCCCTTTTTTAACACCCCCGTTTTTAACGGTCTCTCTTCTCTTCCTTCCTTTCTTCCATTCTCCCGGAAATTCCAATTTATACCATCCCAAGTTCATTGTCACGAGATCTCCGGATCAAATCCCGAGAATAAAACTCCTAAGAAACATGATTTTTATTAAAAACTCAACGTACACAGGAACTTGTTAAAAACGGCAATAAAAAGTTATTAATAATAAAAAAAAAACTATTAATAATTAAAAAAGACATATCTACACCATTTATAAAAACAGATTTTTAACTAAATAAAAAAAATCTAATTTACATTTTGTTTTCTAAGAGTAAGATATTTAAAAAATATTTTTATGATTTATTTTTTAAGGTTTTTTGACGGTATAAGTGGTCACTTTTCCGTTATCATTCACGGTGGTGGTCGCTTGATGGAAACTGGTTGGTTTTCCATTTACGTCAGACGAACTCGAAAAGCTACTTGTTGAAACGCTATGGAAACCACCGCCTCCACCACCTCCTTCAGAAGCAAATCTTGTATTTATATTAGGCGAATTCTAAAAAAGATAAAATGTGGATTAGATTTTAAAAGTGTTTATATTTAGTTAACAAAATATGAATACTAACAATAAGTGAATTTTAGAACATCCTGTATAGAGTGTTATAATAACGAAAATTATTGGATAGGTGTAGGTTTCAGGTGAGGATCGATAGAGCCGTGAAACGTGGAAGACTGGCGAGCATAGCAGCAGGGGTAAACCCGGAGGCAATTTAATTTAACTTGTGTATACAGCATATTCGGTTAATTATTCAGATGCGAATCCGAAGCGAGGGACGAAAAAGAACAACCTGATTATATCTCGGACGGGTTGAAAAAAATTAATTAAGCGGAAAAACTCGCTAATTGAGATTTTAAAAGGTTTATTAGAACGAATAAGGAAACTTTTAATGAACCTCAATTTGAAACATAAAATAAAATCTAGAGAGAGGTTTTGACATTGAAAATATACGTTTTGGGAATTAAGAGAAATTCAAATAAAGTTAATCAAATAAAGTTAATCAAATAAAAGATATAAAATAAATTGAGTCTAAAAATTGAGTCTCTTTGAAAAAAATTTTTTGGTTTGTTTTTAATTTAAAACGTAAATATTTATTAAAGGTATAGATTTTAAGTGAGGATCTTTTTAAAAACCCTCTCGCATGGGAAATGTAATTTACGCTTGTTGAAAAATGAGGAAATAGAGTTGCGAAACTGAATGTTCGTTTTTGAACGTTGAATTCGAGCTGTAAATGCGGGGATTTTAAAAACATGAGAAAAACCTTTTTTTTGGGATTATAATCAAACTGTAATCTGGTGGATTTAAACTAACAATGAGTTCGGATTGAATGACTGAAAAAAAACCTGCTATTTTCAAGTTTTAACCTACGGAAACGACTTTGTTTTTTTTTTAGAGATTCTAACGAAAATACCTAATGAATTTTTAAAGGGGATTTCTCCGAATTAAATCTAGATTATATATAATAAAGTTGTAACTTCTAAGGCCCGTATTCAGAGCCGTAAGTTAAGCAGCTCCTTACCGAGATTTTTTGCTCAAGTGCGTTTACCTGTTTTGAGAGTTGAGCAAAAAATCTGGGCGAGCAGTTGCTTAACTTACGTCTCTGAATACGGGCCTAAATGTCTCTACGAAGTTTGTCAACCCCTGAAATGTCAATCAATGAAATTTGCCCACCTTTGAAGTCTATTTGAAAAATCGAGGTTTTATTTATCCATGAATCGGGTTTCCATGAAGTTTGTCAATCTCTAAAATGTCTCTCGACAAGGTTTGCCAACGCTTAAAATGTCTCTCGACGAGTTTTGCCCACCCCTGAAGTCAGTTCGAAAAATCGAGAGTTTATGTATCCTTTAATCGGGTTTCTACGAAGTTTGTCAACCTCTGAAATGCCTCTCAACGAGGTTTGCCCACCCTTGAAGTTCCTTTGAAAAATTGAGGGTTTACTTATCCTTGAATCGGAGTTTTCCGAAGTTTGCCAACCACTGAAATGTCTTTCGACGAGTTTTGCCCACCTCTGAAGTCAGTTTAAAAAATCGAGGGTTTATTTATCCTTGAATGGAAGTTTTCCGAAGTTTACCAACCCCTGAAATATCCCTCGACAAGTTTTGCCAACCCTTAAAATGTATTTCGACGAGGTTTGCCCACCCTTAAAGTCCGTTTGAAAAATCGAAGGTTTACTTATCCTTGAATCGAGTTTGTCAATCCCTAAAATGTCTCTCGATGAGATTAGTCCACCCCTGAAGTCAGTTCGAAAAATCGAGAGTTTATTTATCCTTTAATCGGGTTTTTACGAAGTTTGTCAACCTCTGAAATGTTTCTCAACGAGGTTTGTCCACCCTTGAAGTTCCTTTGAAAAATCGAGGGTTTACTTATCCTTGAATCGGGTTTCTATGAAGTTTGTCAATCTCTAAAATGTCTCTCGACAAGGTTTGCCAACCCTTAAAATGTCTCTCGACGAGTTTTGCCCACCCCTGAAGTCAGTTCGAAAAATCGAGAGTTTATTTATCCTTAAATCGGGTTTTTACGAAGTTTGTCAACCTCTGAAATGTTTCTCAACGAGGTTTGCCCACCCTTGAAGTTCCTTTGAGAAATCGAGAGTTTACTTATCCTTGAATCGGGTTTCCATGAAGTTTGTCAATCTCCAAAATGTCTCTCGACAAGGTTTGCCAACGCTTAAAATGTCTCTCGACGAGTTTTGCCCACCCCTGAAGTCAGTTCGAAAAATCGAGAGTTTATGTATCCTTTAATCGGGTTTCTACGAAGTTTGTCAACCTCTGAAATGCCTCTCAACGAGGTTTGCCCACCCTTGAAGTTCCTTTGAAAAATTGAGGGTTTACTTATCCTTGAATCGGAGTTTTCCGAAGTTTGCCAACCACTGAAATGTTTTTCGACGAGTTTTGCCCACCTCTGAAGTCAGTTTAAAAAATCGAGGGTTTATTTATCCTTGAATGGAAGTTTTCCGAAGTTTACCAACCCCTGAAATATCCCTCGACAAGTTTTGCCAACCCTTAAAATGTATTTCGACGAGGTTTGCCCACCCTTAAAGTCCGTTTGAAAAATCGAAGGTTTACTTATCCTTGAATCGAGTTTGTCAATCCCTAAAATGTCTCTCGATGAGATTTGTCCATCCCTGAAGCCCGTTTGAAAAATTGAGAGTTTACTTATCCTTTAATCGGGTTTTTACGAAGTTTGTCAACCTCTGAAATGTTTCTCAACGAGGTTTGCCCACCTTTGAAGTTCCTTTGAAAAATCGAGGGTTTACTTATCCTTGAATCGGAGTTTTCCGAAGTTTGCCAACCCCTGAAATGTCTTTCGACGAGTTTTGCCCACCTCTGAAGTCAGTTTAAAAAATCGAGGGTTTACATATCCTTGAATCGGGTTTCTACGAAGTTTGCCAAATTCCTGAAATATCTCTCGACAAGTTTTGCTAACCCTTAAAATGTATTTCGACGAGGTTTGCCCACCCTTAAAGTCAGTTTAAAAAATCGAGAGTTTATATATTCTTGAATTGGGTTTCTACGAAGTTTGCCAAATCCCTGAAATATCTCTCGACAAGTTTTGCCAACCCTTAAAATGTATTTTGACGAGGTTTGCCTACCCTTAAAGTACGTTTGAAAAATCGAAGGTTTACTTATCCTTGAATCGAATTTGTCAATCCCTAAAATGTCTCTCGATGAGATTTGTCCATCCCTGAAGCCCGTTTGAAAAATTGAGTGTTTACTTATCCTTGAATCGGGTTTCTACGAAGTTTGCAAACTTTTGAAATGTCTCTCGACGAGGTTTTCCCACCCCTGAAGCCCATTTGAGAAATAGAGGGTTTACTTATCTTTGAATTTGGTTTCTAGAAAGTTTGACAATCCCTGAAATGTCCCTCAACAAGGTCTGTCAACCCTTAAAATCTCCCTCGAAGATGTTAGCCCACCCTTGAAATCCCATTTTTCCTTTTCGGAGATTGTTCACCACTGATAGTCGAGTGTTAAACCACGTCTTTATCAATAAAATTTTAGCTAGTGTAGGAATAATTTTACATTCATTTTAAATTATAAAAGATTTTTGTGTTTAAGAAAACTTAAATTAAACTTAACCACTTCGGTACGGCGCCTATCGGTCGTGAAACGTCACAACAACCGGCTTTCATCGTCCGTATGCTGGCACAGTCGTCGACTATAGTCGACGCTCTTCTGCTCTTATACTCTTTTGCTATCTTTATTATTCTTCCATAGCTACTGATTTGATGTCGGCGGAGGTAGATGTCAGTTGTTATGGAAGAGAGATGTTCTTCCATACCAAGAATCAATCAAATAACATCATCAAATCAATCAAATAACATCAAATAATAAAATGTGTTTTGCATTTGTACCACGTCTGCAAACCTCAAAATTCAACTGACAAGGATGTAACCGGTGAGAAGCTAGCCATAGATTCCAGCCATAGAATTTTCACTATAAAATAATTAATTGCATAATTTGTAACTATGCGGCAATGTTTCAAATCAATCAATTAGCGTTAATAACACTATTTAATGTAAACAATAACTTATTCGCTATTTTTATTCATTAATCAGTCGCTTAAAGGCGGGCGAGTATCGAATGTACAAATATTCAAAGTTGGACATCGAAATTTGGAAATTTTATTTCACAGGGTTAATCTTCACTCCTTAGACGACTAGAATCCGCAAAATCCAGGTGACAGCCTTTCCAATTAAGCGTTAAAAAAATTCCCAAAGTTAGCTCTTTCCGTACGTACAGCGCACGGGGTATTTTTAAAAGTCGAAAAATTTCAAAGTTGGACATCGAAATTTTGAAATTTTATTTCACAGGGTTAATCTACAC
This sequence comes from Digitonthophagus gazella, assembly GCA_036711955.1. NCBI lineage: Eukaryota > Metazoa > Arthropoda > Insecta > Coleoptera > Scarabaeidae > Digitonthophagus > Digitonthophagus gazella. The sequence continues at coordinate 22,421,069 of JASCIT010000010.1, forward strand.
CCCTTAAACGACTAGATTCCGTAAAATCCAGGTGACAACCTTTTCAATTAAGCGTTGAAAAAATTCCCTAATTCAGCACTATCCGCACGTATAGCGAGATATTTCCAAAAATCGAAAATTATCAAAGTTGGACATCGAAATTTGGAAATTTTATTCCACAGGGTTAATCTACACCCCTTAAGCGATTAGAATCCGCAAAATCCAGGTGACAAGCTTTCCAATTAAGCGTTAAAAAAATTTCCAAAGTTAGCTCTGTCCGTACGTATAGAGGGGTATTTTCAAAAATCGAAAAATTTCGAAGTTGGACATCGAAATTCGGAAATTTTATTTCACAGGGCTAATCTACACCCCTTAAGCGACTAGATTCCGTAAAATCTAGGTGACAACCTTTTCAATTAAGCGTTGAAAAAATTCCCTAAGTCAGCACTATCCGCACGTATAGCGAGATATTTCCTAAAATCGAAAATTTTCAAAGTTGGACATCGAAATTTGGAAATTTTATTCCACAGGGTTAATCTACACCCCTTAAGCGATTAGAATCCGCAAAATCCAGGTGACAACCTTTCCAATTAAGCGTTAAAAAAAATTCCCAAAGTTAGCTCTGTCCGTACGTATAGAGGGGTATTTTCAAAAATCGAAAATTTTCAAAGTTTGACATCGAAATTTGGAAATTTTATTTCACAGGGTCTATCTTCATCCATTCAACGACGAGATTCCGTAAAATCCAGGTGGCAACCTTTTCAATTAAGCGCTAAAAAAATTCCCAAAGTTAGCTCTCTCCGTAAGAAGAACGAGGTATTTCTAAAAATCGAAAAATTTCGAAGTTGGACATCGAAATTCGGAAATTTTATTTCACAGGGCTAATCTACACCCCTTAAGCGACTAGATTCCGTAAAATCCAGGTGACAACCTTTTCAATTAAGCGCTAAAAAAATTCCCAAAGTTAGTTCTCTCTGTAAGAAGAACGAGGTATTCTAAAAATCGAAAAATTTCGAAGTTGGACATCGAAATTCGGAAATTTTATTTCACAGGGCTAATCTACACCCCTTAAGCGACTAGATTCCGTAAAATCCAGGTGACAACCTTTTCAATTAAGCGTTGAAAGAATTCCCTAAGTCAGCGCTATCCGCACGTATAGCGAGATATTTCCAAAAATCGAAAATTTTCAAAGTTGGACATCGAAGTTTTGAAATTTTATTTCACAGGGTTAATCTACACCCCTTAAACGACCAGAATCCGCAAAATCCAGGCGACAACCTTTTCAATTAAGCGCTAAAAAAAATCCCAAAGTCAGCTCTCTCCGTAGGTATAGCGAGGTATTTCCAAAAATCGAAAATTTTCAAAGTTGGACATCGAAATTTGGAAATTTTATTTCACAGGGTTTATCATCACCCCTTAAACGACGAGATTCCGTAAAATCCAGGTGGCAACCTTTTCAATTATCCGCTAAAAAAATTCCCAAAGTTAGCTCTCTCCGTAAGAAGAACGAGGTATTTCTAAAAATCGATAAATTTCGAAGTTGGACATCGAAATTCGGAAATTTTATTTCACAGGGTTAATCTACACCCCTTAAGCGACTAGATTCCGTAAAATCCAGGTGACAACCTTTTCAATTAAGCGTTGAAAAAATTCCCTAAGTCAGCACTATCCGCACGTATAGCGAGATATTTCCAAAAATCGAAAATTTTCAAAGTTGGACATCGAAGTTTTGAAATTTTATTTCACAGGGTTAATCTACACCCCTTAAACGACTAGATTCCGTAAAATGCAGGTGACAACCTTTTCAATTAAGCGTTGAAAAAATTCCCTAATTCAGCACTATCCGCACGTATAGCGAGATATTTCCAAAAATCGAAAATTTTCAAAGTTGGACTTCGAAATTTGGAAATTTTATTCCACAGGGTTAGAATCCGCAAAATCCAGGTGACAACCTTTTCAATTAAGCACTAAAAAAAATCCCAAAGTTAGCTCTCTCCGTATGTATAGCGAAGTATTTCCAAAAATCAAAACATTTCAAAATTGGGCATCGAAATTTAAAGACTTTATTTCACCGGATCAATCTTCTTCCCTTAAGCGACTAGAATCCGTTGCCATGGATATTGTTGATCAAATGAAACCGTCGTAGCAAATTCGCAAAAAAGGTGACACCTAATGATGCATTTTTCTCCAAATCGGCAAATTTTATTGAAATTTAATAAGAGCACCTTTTTTACTCTAGAGAAGTTAAAATACTGAAAAAAAGCTATCAGGAGCCAGATATTTCAGAGGTATTAAAAATATTTGTTAAAAACCCATAAGGATAGCTTACACCCACCCTTTCTTCCTTACATATCACCAATATTCATTTACCAATTTAACCGTCTACATTCACAATAGCAACACATAAGATTTTATAAAAGTATATTTACAAATAAAACACTTATAAGCAAAAAATGACCTTCGGAATGTCCCCTTTAAGGGCGTATATTTCTATAAAGGTGCATCGTATCGAAAAACTTTGTAGGAACACAGTGATATTTTGACTCAAACATTCAGATTCCGAGAGATTGCTTACTTATTCTTGAACACCTCTACCTTATACATTATATTACAAGTATTATTAAAGAAATTACCATGGGACAGGAATTTCAATCCAGTTAACTACAAGGTTTAGTTGTAAACTAAAAGGTTCTCACCTGGATTTTACGGTTTCTAGTCGCTTAAGGGATGAAGATTAACCCTGTGAAATAAAATTTCCCAATGTCGATGTCCAACTTTGAAAATTTTCGATTTTTGGAAGTACTTCGTTATACCTACGGAGAGAGCTGACTTTGGGATTTTTTTGAGTGCTTAATTGAAAAGGTTGTCACCTGGATTTTGCGGATTCTAATCGTTTAAGGGGTGTCGATTAACCCTGTGAAATAAAATTTCCAAATTTCGATGTCCAACTTTGAAAATTTTCGATTTTTGGAAGTACCTCGCTATACCTACGGAGAGAGCTGACTTTGGGATTTTTTTGAGTGCTTAATTGAAAAGGTTGTCACCTGGATTTTGCGGATTCTAATTGTTTAAGGGGTGTAGATTAACCCTGTGATATAAAATTTCCAAATTTCGATGTCCAACTTTGAGAAAATTTTCGATTTTTGGAAGTACCTCGCTATACCTACGGAGAGAGCTGACTTTGGGAATTTTTATAGTGCTTAATTGGAAAGGTTGTCACCTGGATTTTACGGATTCTAATCGTTTAAGGGGTGTAGATTAACCCTGTGAAATAAAATTTCCAAATTTCGATGTCCAACTTTGAAAATTTTCGATTTTTGGAAGTACCTCACTATACCTACGGAGAGAGCTGACTTTGGGAATTTTTTTAGTGCTTAATTGAAAAGGTTGTCACCTGCATTTTACGGAATCTAGTCGTTTAGGGGGTGTAGATTAACCCTGTGAAATAAAATTTCCCAATGTCGATGTCCAACTTTGAAAATTTTCGATTTTTGGAAGTACCTCGCTATACCTACGGAGAGAGCTGACTTTGGGATTTTTTGAGTGCTTAATTGAAAAGGTTGTCACCTGGATTTTGCGGATTCTAATCGTTTAAGGGGTGTAGATTAACCTTGTGAAATAAAATTTCCAAATTTCGATATTCAACTTTGAAAATTTTCGATTTTTGGAAGTACCTCGCTATACCTACGGAGAGAGCTGACTTTGGGATTTTTTGAGTGCTTAATTGAAAAGGTTGTTACCTGGATTTTGCGGATTCTAATCGTTTAAGGGGTGTCGATTAACCCTGTGAAATAAAATTTCCAAATTTCGATGTCCAACTTTGAAAATTTTCGATTTTTGGAAGTACCTCGCTATACCTACGGAGAGAGCTGACTTTGGGATTTTTTTGAGTGCTTAATTGAAAAGGTTGTCACCTGGATTTTGCGGATTCTAATCGTTTAAGGGGTGTAGATTAACCTTGTGAAATAAAATTTCCAAATTTCGATATTCAACTTTGAAAATTTTCGATTTTTGGAAGTACCTCGCTATACCTACGGAGAGAGCTGACTTTGGGAATTTTTTTAGTGCTTAATTGAAAAGGTTGTCACCTGCATTTTACGGAATCTAGTCGTTTAGGGGGTGTAGATTAACCCTGTGAAATAAAATTTCCCAATGTCGATGTCCAACTTTGAAAATTTTCGATTTTTGGAAGTACCTCGCTATACCTACGGAGAGAGCTGACTTTGGGATTTTTTGAGTGCTTAATTGAAAAGGTTGTCACCTGGATTTTGCGGATTCCAATCGTTTAAGGGGTGTAGATTAACCTTGTGAAATAAAATTTCCAAATTTCGATATTCAACTTTGAAAATTTTCGATTTTTGGAAGTACCTCGCTATACCTACGGAGAGAGCTGACTTTGGGATTTTTTGAGTGCTTAATTGAAAAGGTTGTCACCTGGATTTTGCGGATTCTAATCGTTTAAGGGGTGTAGATTAACCTTGTGAAATAAAATTTCCAAATTTCGATATTCAACTTTGAAAATTTTCGATTTTTGGAAGTACCTCGCTATACCTACGGAGAGAGCTGACTTTGGGAATTTTTTTAGTGCTTAATTGAAAAGGTTGTCACCTGCATTTTACGGATTCTAATCGTTTAAGGGGTGTAGATTAACCCTGTGAAATAAAATTTCCAAATTTCGATGTCCAACTTTGAAAATTTTCGATTTTTGGAAGTACCTCGCTATACCTACGGAGAGAGCTGACTTTGGGATTTTTTTGAGTGCTTAATTGAAAAGGTTGTCACCTGGATTTTGCAGATTCTAATTGTTTAAGGGGTGTAGATTAACCCTGTGATATAAAATTTCCAAATTTCGATGTTCAACTTTGAGAAAATTTTCGATTTTTGGAAGTACCTCGCTATACCTACGGAGAGAGCTGACTTTGGGAATTTTTATAGTGCTTAATTGGAAAGGTTGTCACCTGGATTTTACGGATTCTAATCGTTTAAGGGGTGTAGATTAACCCTGTGAAATAAAATTTCCAAATTTCGATGTCCAACTTTCAATATTTGTACATTCGATACTCGCCCGCCTTTAAGCGACTGATTAATGAATAAAAATAGCGAATAAGTTATTGTTTACATTAAATAGTGTTATTAACGCTAAATTGATTGATTTGAAACATTGCCGCATAGTTACAAATTATGCAATTAATTATTTTATAGTGAAAAATCTATGGCTGGAATCTATGGCTAGCTTCTCACCGGTAAGGATGTATGGTTATAGGGGCCACTATTCAATAATTTTTTTTAATATTTGCAATTAAAGATGCAATTAATTCGTTAGGACAAGTCCGGATAATGTCAAAATTAACCGAATTTAAACCGATTAAGTCAGGCTTTTTGAAGAAAAATTTTTTTTTTTTTAATTTTAAATTTAAATTTTCCCTTTTAAATTTAAAATTTAAATTTAAAAGGGAAACATTTTTGTGATTTAAGAAAGGACAGTTTTATAAACACCTACAACGATATCTCAGTATTAAACTCTTTTGAAGGAAATGGTTTTATTTCTATAGAATTAGAAAACTGCTATATTTTTTCCTGCTATTTTTCTCCGAATAAAAATTTAGAAGATTTCGAATATTTTTTACATGATTTGGAATCTTCTTTCAAAATAAATAAAAAACCAATTATTATAGGAGGTGATTTAAACGCTAAGTCTACTCAAATGGGTTGCGCTGCATCTGACGCTAGAGGAAGTATTTTAGAAAACTTCTTAGGCACTTATAATTTAGTTTTTGTTAATGAAAATAATACTCCGACTTTTTCAGGCCCAATGGGAGAATCAATTATTGATTTTACAGCTACAAGTGCTGATTTTAGTAATAAAATTATAAATTGGAAAGTGGATGTAGATACTGAAAACTTAAGTGATCATCGCAATATTTTGTTTGAAGTTAATATGGAAAAAATTACCTGGAAACCTAAAACTACCGCTCGATGGATCCTAAATAAAAATTCTTTAAATAATATATTAAATACTAATACTAATTTATTTTTAGAAAACGAAGAAAGAAATTCGAAAAATTTAATCAAGAATATAACAAACTTCTGTAATAAATACCTAGATAAGGTAAATAATAATTCAAAATGTAGATCCGTTTATTGGTGGAATGAAAATATTAAAATTAAGAGAAAAGAGTGTAACAAAATTAGACGTAAGATAACAAGAGCAAGAGCAAATATAAATATAAATCCCGAAGAAATAAATGATCTGATAACCAAATACAAAAAACTAAAACAAGATCTAAAGAATTTAATAAAAACAAGCAAAGCAGAAAAGTGGAACGAACTTTGCGAAAACCTAAACGAAAACATATGGGGTAAAGGTTATCAGATTGTAATGAAAAGATTAAACTTAAAGAAGAGAACTAAAATTGAAGAAAACACTGTTAAAATTGAAATCAAGAAACTTTTTCCAAAGCATGAAGAAATTGAATGGACCAAAAAAGAAATTATAGTTGAAGAGGACAAACTTTTTAAGAACGACGAAATAAAATCTATAATATCAAAATTAAATAATAAAAAAGCTCCAGGCCCAGACGGTATTACAACAGAAATATTAAAAATTTTAGTAGAAAAATACTGCGAAGATTTTAAAAATGTGTTTAATAAGTGCCTAAAAGAAGGAATTTTCCCCGACATGTGGAAAAAATCTAAATTAGTACTAATTGAAAAACCAAAAAAAAGTAACGAAAAATCATATAGGCCCATTTGTCTAATCGATGCTACTGGTAAGGTATTAGAAGGACTAATCAAAAAAAGAATAGAAGAGGAAGTAATAGATAAGAAACTAATCGAAAGAAACCAATTTGGTTTTCAGAAAGGTAAGTCAACTCTAGACGCAGTTTCTAACGTTCAAATCATTGTAAATCAATTAAAAGAAAAAAGCTATAGGAACAGGGAATTATGCACGTTGGTGCTACTTGATATTAAGAACGCATTTAATTCTGCTCCTTGGAAAGGAATAATAAAAACTTTAGAAGAGGGTAAGATTAGTGACTATTTGATGAACATAATAAAGTCCTATTTCTCAAACAGAAGCGTGATATCTGAAAACGAGGAAATCTACAAAGTAACTTGCGGAGTTCCTCAAGGCTCTCTTTTAGGACCTCTCTTTTGGATTATTTTTTATAATAAAATTCTAAAAATTAATCTAGAGCCAAATATTCATTTTATTGCTTACGCGGATGATCTTGCGCTCGTAATTACACACAAAGATAGCACTCTTCTACGAGAAAAGGCTAATTATGCGATTCAAAGGGTCACAGAAGAACTTGATAGAATGGGACTTCAAGTAGCACCAGAAAAAACAGAAATCGTATTACTACAAGGAAGAAGAAAACTAAAAGAAATACAATTAAAAATAAACGAAAATGAGATAAGGAGTGTCAAGAAGGCAAAATATCTCGGGGTCTACTTAGACAAAGATATGAAAATGACGGAACATATAAAGGAAATTTGCAAGAAAGCAAACATCATGATAAATAACTTATCGAAAATTATGCCAAACATCAGAGGACCCAAAGAGAAGAAAAGGAAACTCCTTGCTTCTACTGTTCTTTCGGTCATTTTGTATGCCGCTCCGACATGGAGTAGAGCTCTAAATTATAAATACTGTTTAAATATGCTTTCCTCAATTAATAGAAGATTAGGAATCAGGATATCTTCTGGATATAGAACGGTTTCTACGGTGGGTATTGAAGTGGTGGCTCGTCTACCGCCCATTGACCTATTAATTGGGGAAAGATGTAACCTATACAGTAGAGGTAAGGAACATAAAAAACTATATAGAGAAAAATTATTGGAAAAATGGAACAGAAGATGGAATCACGGAATTAAATGGACCAAGGTATTAATCAAAGATTTAAAAAAATGGTTTGAAAGAACGTGGGGAGAATTAAATTACTACCTAACACAATTTTTGACGGGTCATGGAATTTTTTGTAGTTATTTGTTCAAAATAAAAAAGAAGGAGAATGAATTTTGTTGGTTTTGTGAAGAAATAGATAATCCAGAACATACGTTTTTTATATGTAATAATTTTGCCGAGGAAAGAAATATTTGTCGTAATAAAATTGGAAAAAATATCGAAAAAGAAAACATAATAGATATAATGCTAGAAAAACAAGAGCACTGGAAAGCCGTAGATGAAATGGTAACAAACATTATGAAAAAAAGGAAAAGCATGAAAGAGAACTAGAAAATAGAAGAAGAAATGTACAGTAGACCCCGAAAATTACATTTATATACCTCTGAAGTTATACCTTGATGGGTGGTTCCGGAGGCGGAGGAGAAAGGGTTTTAGTTGGTCGATGTATTCAAGATGAGTACATCAACCCAACACAAGGTGGTCATCGATACGAATCACTTAGATAGTGATTTTGACCACTCGTCTGTCAACAGATTTCCTAAACCTCTCCATAAAAAAAAAGGCTTTTTGAAGAAAGGTTATAATGTCAAGTCATATTCCTGTATTAATTTTGAAGTCTTGACAGATCAAATGACAACTAACTGACAAATCCAAAGTGCGATGCACACTCAAAAAATATTTTGATGTCGCAACATTTTATATCCACCCATGGTATCTTTATATGTAAAAATAGATACTCTCAGAACTCGAACCCGGCGCATAACGATCTATTGTTGCTACGCTAAACCCATTATGTGTAATCCTTTGCTACAGACCTGAATTTAACTAGTGAATTGCATCTTCAATTGCAAATATCTAAAGAGCTGTTGAGTAGTGGCCCCTACAACCATATATTTTCTTCAACAGGAAAACTAAATCTACCATCCTACAAAATTTGAACTAAATCTATGACCCCAAGACCTTGCACTCTCCTTGTGAAGCAATTTATGAGTGAAATCCACAATTACCTAGTTGTCAACCCAATACATTATTGTGTTTTACATAGTTGTGTTAATTATTAAACTAGTTTTCTTATTTTATTTTATTTTTTTTAATTTTAGGATAATTAGTGAGTTGTAATTGAAGAATAACAAAAAGGAATTTCAAAATGAAGATTTTAAAATGAAGATTTTAAAATGAAGATTTTAAAACAAGAGAATAGTGAAGAAAAGATTTAGTAAATAAAAGTCTTTTTTGTGATGTATTCTTAGGATGTTGATGGTTAAAAAAGTAGACTGAAAACTTGAAAAGGGATGTAAAGGGAAACACAAATAGTTGAAAAAGGTATAGATTACAGGTATAAGGATCGATAGAGCCCGTGAAACACGAAGACTAGTAAGCGTAGAAGGGGTAAACCCGCAGGCAATTTAATCTTCGGTGAAAATATCGATCGGACGCGCAGTTGATTGGATGCGAAACCAGCTATAAAGGGAGCTTAATTAACCGTCGGCGACGGTATCCTTACCGGATTTTCCGGAAAAACAGCGGCGGTTTGGTGGACTCCGCCGGGTCCGATGAAGGCGGACGCCGCCGCTCCTTCGCCACCTCCGCCACCTCCGCCACCTCGTCCACCTCCTCCACTAACTCCACCAACTCCGCCAACTCCTCCAACTCCGCCCCCGGAGTAATGCTGTTGTCCCTGGAAAGCGTAGGCGGGAATCCCGCTACCCTGGAAACCGTATCCCGAATATGCACCGGGAAGCTGTCCTAAACTAAAACGAGAAGAG